>JARFIY010000324.1:17721000-19108000 GCA_036346155.1 Sinelater perroti
TTTTTGTATCGTTCTAGTAACTAGGGAAGATCTGAATAAAAGAATCCCAAAATGCAATACAGTGTCATTGATAATAATGTCAGTGACATTCGAAATTAGAGAAAAAATCACTATCATACAAATATATGCACCAGTAGAGGGTTCAGACAAAGCTACAATGGAAAAATTCTATGAAACACTACAAAATACTATAGACGAAACAAGAAAATAATCCGAGAATGCAGTAGTTTTAGAAGACTGAAATTCTCGAGTGGAAAACGACATGAATAAAGGAATGAGTTTCTTAGGAAGGTACGGGGAGGAAGAAATTAATAAAAATAGAAATAAGATAATAGAATTCTATATCGCAAATAATTTCAAAATAGGAAATTCTCTTTGGCCCCAACCTATTGAAGACCAGTATACTTCCATTGCAGAAGAAAGAAAAGCAAAAAGTAAAATAGATAGAAGAAATATAAAAGAACGCTAGGGAAATTGTAGTACAGAGAGAGGCAGAACTCAACACAAGCCGCAGGATAGTTACAGCTAAAATAAAAGAACCTATAGAAGTATATAGAGAATAAATATAAGTCGCCTGAAGGAAGTAGAACATAAAGACAGGATAGGTATGTATCTATTAGAAATCCAAGAACTAACTAATAAAATCTAGAAAGTAGATGGGAAATATTCAAACCTACCTTAAGGACGGCAACTGAAATATGCGGAACAAAAATAAATAAATAAAGGAAGTAAACCAACTAAATGGTAGATGACAAAGAAGTTGGATTTGTAGTTAAAAGATGCCAACAATAAAAAAGAAATGGTGACTAAATAAACCAGCGAAATAATCTGTGAAGGAAGCTAAAAATAAAACACGAAGAGAATTCGGAAAATAATTAAATGAAGGGTGCAAGAGCAGCAATAGAAATTTCTGAAATAAAATCAGGAGTTTGGGAGGAAAAGAAAAAATGAAGTGGAATAAAAGACAAAAACAATAAACTTATAAGAAAGATGACAGACATGTTAGAAAGAGAGATTTTAGCTAAAAAATTCAATGCAGATGAACAGCATAGAGACAAAAACAGTAGAATGATAGAACAAGAATCATCCGAAGATGAGATAGATAAATACAATATAAATAGGGAAGAAGAGGTAGAATCAATAACCAAAATGAAAACAGGAAAGGCTTATAGAGAGGATAAACTAGAACCAGAGATGATTAAGTGGCTAGGAGATACTGGAATACACTGAAGATTAGGATAATAATTTAATGCTTCCTATATATAAGAAAGGGGATAAACCAAACTTTGAAATAATAAAAAGCAGTTAATTCTTACCGCGTAATACCTACCGCATTATATAGTCGAGTCAAATTAGTGAAAAAGACGCTGAAAGCTCCGAATTTTTTGTGGGTACACGTATCAAGGCGCTCTAGGGCGCATTCGGAAAAGTTTCAGAAAAAATGTTACCCTTATTTTTTTGTTATAATACGAATGTGCATTTATACACGCAAAAACGCATATATTTGATACATTTTTTGCAGACCCTAAATCATATTTTATTTCTCGCTTCATATTAGCCAAAATAAGCTCATTCCCATTACTAATAAATTCTGGGGGGTGGGGGTGATTTTACGGAATAATCTCAAATTTGTTTGTTTTCCGAGTTTAAACTGCGTGAATAAGAGTATAGGGGTGTAGGGTCGCCGAGGGGTAGTACCTCTAGTTCTGAGATTGTTGGACTTCAGAGTTATTTCAGGGCATTGGTCCTCCGGCGATCCCAACTCTCACTTATGGCTCCAAGTGCCACACCCTGGTAACTGTGTCGACACACAGGCGAAACTAAGTGAGGGGTCACAGAAAGCAACTTCCACATATTGGATTTAATGGTTTTAGTGATAATGAAAGTGAGCAGCAGCGCTTTCATAACTACATGAAGGGGGAGATAAGAAATATCAGTACTGCTTCATTGTAGACATCAATGGGCGACGACAAAAATATGTCACCATCGGCCACTGAACTGCGATGTGTAAGGCAAGGAGAAACCAACACATTAATTCCCAAGAACAATCATCAAACATCATGACAGACAAAATCAAGAATGGCCCCGAGTACCGGCGCCTCTTCAATGAGGCAGGGGTGCGAAGAATCTCCGGGTCTGTGATGGTGAACAAGGACACCAACAAACTGAAAATGCTTAGGAAATCAAATACTATTAGAATTGGTACCTGGAATGTCAGAAGCGCTTTTGAGGGGGGGAAATCCATAATATTGTTCAAGAAACAACTAGACTAAAGGTAGACATCATGGGGATCAGCGAAATGCGATGGCCGGGTTCAGGAAATTGTAATATATTGAATCATGTTGTGTACTACTCTGGCAACGATGACGACCATCACTATAATGGTGTAGGAATAATAGTAACTAAGGAAATTAACGAATTATAATGATACAAATAGAAGCTAACCCATTTAACTTAAACGTTATCCAAGTGTATGCTCCAACTGCGAATAGCGAAGATGAAGAAATAGAAGATCTATATGAACAGCTTAGAAAAGTCTTAAAATATACGAAATCTAATAACATGACTCTCATAATAGGGGATTTTAACGCGAAAGTTGGAAGTCAAAGAGAAGATAACATAATTGGACAGTTCGAATTAGGATCTAGAAATGAAAGAGGAGATAGATTAATACAGTTTTGCCGAGAGGAAGAACTTGTAGTGATGAACACCATGTTCAAGCTCCCACACAGAAGAATATATACATGGAAGGCTCCAGGTGATACGAAAGAAAAAATAATACGAAACCAAATTGACTATATCACTATTAATCACCGTTTCCGCAATTGCATAAAATCAACAAAAACTTATCCCGGAGCAGATGTCGGATCAGACCACAATCCGGTAATATGTAAATGTAAACTAAAACTTAAAAGGGTTACGAGAAAAACTAATGAAAAACAACATAATATAAGGGCTCTTTGTGAAGGAGCTGTTAAAGAACAAGTTCGAAAATCGTTGGAGGAGAAATTTAAAAATGAAAATAATACTACCACTGGATTTAGTAACAAAACAACTCAACAAAGGAAGTAATAGAAGAGAGGTGGAACGCTATCAAACAAAATCTGCAAAGTATTATAAAAGAATACGTTCCACAAAAACGAAGAGAGAAGAAAATGAGTGGATGACAGAAGACATTTTAAAATTAATGGACGAAAGGAGATTAATGAAAAATAAAGATATGAACAAATACAAGAGATACAACGACAGATACGAGGTGAGATAAGAAAGGCAAAAGAAAATGGTTGAAAGATAAATGGCAAGAAATAGAACAGCTAGAAAACAAACACGACAGCTTTAATATGCATCGAAAAATAAAAGAAGCTGCTGGAATATTTAGAAGAAAAACAACGAACAGACTAATAGATAATACAGGACAGGAAATAACAGACATAAGCGAAAAATTAAAAACCTGGAAAGAATACATCGAAAAGTTATTTTCAGACGACCGTCCAGAAAAACACGAAATAAAAGAGGCTAAAACCGGACCTCCTATAACAAAAGATGAAGTTAAGAAAACAATAGAAAAGGCGAAAACCCGGAAAGCAATGGGCCCAGACGAGATATGAGACGAGATGTGAATGAAGGTATATTAATCAATGGTAAACTAATCAACAACATCAGATACGCAGATGACTCTGTAATATTGGCAAGAAACGTAGAAGGTCTACAATTATTAATGGAAAGAATACATATAACATGTGAGAAATACGGAATCACCCTCAACACAAGCAAGACAAAATACATGACAATAACTAAGAACATTACGCTACCAGCAACATTATATATTAATAATACTGAGATAGAAAGGACTAGCAAATACACATATCTGGGAACCAATATAAACGAACAATGGGACCACTCGACAGAAATAAGAACAAGAATAGAAAAGCAAGAGGCACTCATTCAAATGAAAAAGTTTTGATCGGTAGAGACCTAAGCCTGCAAACCAAGATTAGAATCCTGAGATGCTATATTTTCTCGACGCTACTATACGGAGCTGAGTCATGGACTTTAACAAAAGCATCAGAGAAGAAACTGGAATCATTTGAAATGTGGACCCACCGACGTATCTTGAGAATACCATGGACAGAGCATATCACTAACAAAGAAGTTATGGAACGAATTGATAAAAAAACAGAAATCCTAATAACAATCTAATCTCGCAAGCTAGAATATCTAGGACACATAATGAGAAACACAAAGAGATATAGAATCTTGCAACTCATTTTAGAAGGAAAAGTGATGGGAAGAAGAGGCCCAGGAAGGAGGAGAATATCTTGGCTAAAGAACTTGCGGCAATGGTTCGATATGTCCACGGTACAATTATTCCGGAAAGCAGTAGACAAAGTACAAATTGCATTGATGATAGCTAACATCCGGAACGGATAAAGCACGGGAAGAAGAAGAAGAAGAATAAGAGTATTTGAGGTCGCTGATAACGAATATGATGTTTAAAACATGTCCCAATGCACTTGGAGGAGAGCATAATATTGGAGCGAATTTGGGGAATTACCTCACATTTGTTTTTTGAGTTTAAACTGTATACAAGGGTCTTCGGGTTACTGATCATGCATATAATGCTTAGAAAGGGCTCCGATGAACTTGGCCGGGCAGAATCCTGGAGCTGGGGGCAATTTTGGGAAACCAGCTCAAAGTTATTTGTTTTTCAAGATTAAACTGTCTATATGAGGCTTTTGGGGTCACTGATAACGATGTTGATTTTCAAATTAAGCTCCAATCCACCAAAATGAGAAATCTCCTGGCCGACTTTGGGGAAAGAATACCCTGGGGCACTGGTGTACGAGTAGAGGATTGTTTCATTTGAATATGATACGATTTGAATTATTTTCAAAAACGATTTTTTTTCAGATATTATTACGAAAAAATTTTGCTTGCACACAGACAATCCGTTTAAGGTAGTCACTTATTACGAATATTAAATAAATAGGGATTTTCAATTTTTTTTCAAGGTTTACAAACGTTCTGCTTTCAGTAAAAACGTAAGTAAGTGTTCTGTTTTTAGTAAAAAAGAAAATCGCGTTTCAGCGCATATGAGTTTTGGTTAAAAATGTTCGGTGAGATATCGGATAATCGGGAAACCAAGATTTGCTATTCACCACGCGGTAGATATTTGCCGTAATGTAAAAAAATGTCATAAAAACGGTCATTTTTGCAAAAGGGTCATATTCAAACTTCAGGTGCCTGGGCCCCCGCTGTAACTTAACAAACAAGCATCCAATGGTTACAATTGGTAGCTCATTCGAAAGAACATTTTAAGTACAACAAAGGGGACGCGGTGGCTCAGATGGTTCAACCAGTTGGCTCTGTTCTCTAGCAGGCGCGCGCGAGTTCGAGCCTCGCTCAACCCATGGGTGTGCATATATGTAACAACCACATGCTTAATGGTTTTTGAAAAAAAAATGCATTTTTGTTGTACTTGAAACGCTATTTTAAACGAACTATCAATTGTAACCAACGGATGTGTGGTTGCTAAGTTACAGCGGGGGCTCAGGCACCTCAGAGTTTGAATGAAGTCTTTTCAGCACTTTGACAGCACTTTTTCTTAAAATTCGGTAGTTTTCGATTCAGCACACGGTAAATATTTGCGATAAGCCTGAACCATCTAGTAGCCTAATTTTTTGTGGCTGTAAATCTGGTTGCGGCAATATATGTGGTTACAGAAGAAAAGGACTTTTATATTCTATTGCATGTACATTATGCCAAAGAAGTAACTGCATCAATGTAAAAAGTAGTATATTCAGTGAATCAGAGAAAGAATCAGATTGTGAAAATTGAATCATTGTAATCTTTTCTTTCTAAGTCTGTTGTTGAAATAACCAACATTACATTATGAAAATTTCAATGTACTTTGATAAAAGAGAGAGTTGCCATTTGACTTTCCTAGCGTTAAGATCGGTGTCCCGTTCCGCTCGCTCGAAAGTACAAGTGTCAACGGCTATCGCGTGTTATCGCCGCTAGCGGCTATTACTAGTGATAGTGCATTCCTTACAACAATTAATATTAGTAAGTACTAAATTCACTATAATAGAACCCCTGCGGAGGGGTTCCTGTCCATTATGAGCGCTAACGATAACAAAAGAAACAGTGGCGATTTATCGCCATCAGAATATGAACCGAATAAAAAATATTTGTTCGAGCCAAAAAACTTAATTACAAAAAACAAATTCTATTTAAATGAAAAACAAATCGAAAATGCTGGCAAAATTATCTATCAAGGCAAGGACGCTGCGGCAATCAACTCGATGGATACAGCTAATTTGCAGTTGAAAAGAAAATAAAAATTCCACCTTTATATTTGCATAATGCTGATAAACTTAATTACCAGGAAATACTACAGGAACTAAAAGATAAAACCACAACTGAATTTACAACAGTCCACAAAAACAACCAACTAAGATTAAATCTAACAAGCATAGAAGATTATCAATGTATGACAAAACACTACAGTGAAATGAAATTAAGTTATCACACTTTTAAGGACCCAGAAACAAATAATCTCTCGGTAATTATCCGGAATATTCCTGTATCACTGACGGAAAAAGAAATAGAAACCGAATTAACAGCCTTAAAATACCCCATTAAAAGATTGCGCTTGTATAACAAGAATAGATATCCAATCCCTCTTTGTGCGGTGGATCTTGAAAATACACAGGAAGGTAGGAAAATCTTTAGCTTAACAAGACTTAATTATTGCGTAATTGACGTTGAACTACGAAGAAAATCTTCAGAAATCCCGCAGTGTAAAAATGCCAACTATATGGCCACACGCGCAACTACTGCCAATCTCTGCCACGATGTGTGAAATGCACAGGTAACCACCTATATGATAACTGCCCCAAAAAATCAAATGAGGAACCACAGTGTGTTAACTGTTTGGAAAAACACCCCGCAAACTATAAAGGATGCAGCTACTTCCTTAAGATCAAGCAGTCAACAAATAGCAACTACAGAACACCGAATAAGACATTTGCACAAGCAACCTTAAATAAGCAGGAGAGCCATGTAAACCAGCCGCCCTCACCTAGTCAACGCCAAGGACATGCACCCCAAGCTAATGCCAACCAGGCGGGTGAATCTCAAAAGGAAACTGACTTTATCACAACTATATTAACAAAACTTGTTGAATTACTCATTCCACACCTAGAAAAACTAACGCCATTATTAGCATCTATACTTCCTACCTTGCTAACTAATGGACCCAAATAAACAACAAATAGTTACTAAATTAACCTTGACTAATTGGGATGCCAATGGTCTAAAAATGCAACGCTCCATTTTTATTGATTTTATGACTCGTTATGACATAGACATCGCTTGTGTAACAGAAACGCACTTTATTAACACTGAAGCATTCCGCATCCCAGGATATTTAGTGCACCGAAAAGATAGAGTAGCTGATAAGGCCTCCGGGGGAGTAGCGATCATAGTAAAGAAAAAATTAAAACATCACCTACTTCATCTTGTTGATATAGAAAACTTAGAAGCTGTAGCCATACAAGTACACATGGGTAGTAACCGCCCCCCTAAAATGAATCTCTGCGTACAAACAACCCAATAAAAGACTATTAGACCTCGATATAGGTAAATTATTCAACAGTACGGAGCCTACAATGCTACTAGGTGATCTAAATGGAAAAAACACCACCTGGGGATGCCGAACTAGCAACCCTGAGGGTATAAGGCTACACAACATTACGGCGAACTATTGCATACTTATATCAGCACCTAACGAATTTACCTACTATCCGTATAGGGCTGACTATCAACCTGACATTTTAGACGTTGTGCTACACAAGAATCTTCAAAAACCAATCCAACAAACGGTAACAAACGAACTAGACTCGGACCATCTACCCGTAATCTTGTCGTTCTATGACATACCTCAAATAAAGCCACCTACCCTAAACTTGTTGATGGAATAACTGACTGGACAACTTTTCAAAAAAGCTAGACCAAAACTAACCTGGACGGACCGCTACAATCTCCTATGTGTATCGATGAAGCAATAACACAATATACGGTTGCAATACAAGAAAGCGCACAAGAAGCTACAACACCACGGAAACGAAGAAATATTGCTTCGCACAACATAACACCTGATTATATAATAAAGCTTATAAGATCAAAAAACAGATACAGAAGAGAATGGCAAAGGTCACGACTACCATACTATAAAACGTTGTATAACAAATTAAATCATTTAGTAAAACAAGAGCTAGATAACCTTCGAATAATAAGATACAATAGTTACCTTGAAGATATTCATCCCGGTGACTCCACTATGTGGAAGGCAACTAAAAGATTGCTAAGACAACCAAATGTTATTTATCCATTAGTAGATAACAACACGACCCACTCATCTGAAGAAGAAAAATCAGAAATATTGGCCGCGCACCTAGAGAAAGTCTTTACTCCAAATGCAGATGAACACGACCCCATACTTGACCCAAATAGCAAACACTTTAGCTGACTTTCATATACGGGAGACTACTGAAATAACCCCTGTGACTGCCCAAGAACTGAGGCTATACATACAGCGTCTTCCTAGGCGCAAGCCCCTGGACCAGACTTGATAAACAACGAAATATTAAAACACCTATCCAAAAAGCAGTAGCCTACCTAACGTCAATTTGTAATGGCTGTATGAGGCTAGGTTACTTTCCACTACCTTGGCGAACTGCGAACATACTACCAATTTACAAAACTGGTAAAGACAAGCACAATCCTGATAGCTACCGACCTATTAGTTTACTATCTACCCTAGCCAAACTTCTGGAAAAGGTGATACTCACTCGTCTGCAAGACTTTATACTCGAAAACGAAGTCATTCCGCCTCACCAGTTTGGGTTCAGACGGTCGCACTCAGCAGCTCACCAACTTACTAGATTAACAGAACTCATTGAGAAAAGGTTTGAAGAAAAGAAATATACCGCAGCAATATTTCTAGATTTGGAAAGAGCCTTTGATAAGGTTTGGCTTGAAGGAATCCTGTATAAAATGATCAAGTAAACAGAACTTTAAGAGTAAGAATCAACGCAACGCTTTCTAGCATCAAAACAACAAAGGCAGGAGTACCTCAGGGAAGCGTATTGGGTCCAACCTTATTCAACCTTTATGTAGATGACTTGCCCACGGTAAACAATTCAACGCTAGCCATGTTTGCCGACGATACGGCGATACTAACGCAGGGCGCTACAATTGAAACAACAATAGAACGACTACAAAATGCAGTAAACATAACGTGTGACTGGTTTCAAAAGTGGAAAATAAAAATCAATCCTACCAAATCGCAAGCAAAGATGTTTGCACTCAAACGTTACACCCATCTCCCAACAGTCAGACTAAACAATGATGATATACCATGAAACCCAAAGGATGCTACAGTAAAGTACCTAGGAGTCCACTTACATACAAAACTCAACTGGGGGTATCACATAAATAAAAAAATTAATAAGTGCCACACAAGACTCATTCTATTGTACCCGCTGATCAACCGAAAATCCCATCTTAGATCTGAATGCTCATTATTGATCTCCGCCCTATATTAACTTATGCATGCCCAGTTTGGAGTAACGCACCCAAAACATCATTGAAGAAACTTCAAACTATGCAGAACAAAGTGCTACGTCTTGCAATTAACTGCCCTTGGTTCATACGCAACAGCCAAATACATCAAGAGTTAAGTGTTCCACTAATCTCAGACTACATTCACAAGCTAACTAGTAACTTCTTTAAAAAATTAGTGATGTGTACAAGTGCAACTAAATTAAACCTCGGTCAAAAGAACATACACTCTAGGATCAAGCGTAAGCTACCACAGGACCTACTCTAGATTAACTAGCTCTAAGTAATAGTAGAACTCAAATGTTGTAAGTCAGAGGTGTGAATGCACTCACTTAATCCTCTCTCAAAAATTAATGTACTCCTAGTCATAAGTTTATTCATCTAACATAGCCGTGTATTGCATCTTGTTTGCAGAGCCAGCTAATATATATATATTAAAAAAAAAAGATAAAAGAGAAAGGCTAAGATAACCATGTAAAATTCAAATTTGAAGATATTTTATCACTTTCGATTTTTTTTACTTAAAATAGAACCTTGGAAATCAGCTTTTAAACCTTTAAACCCCTATTTATTTAATCCTGTTAAAACGTAGATACTGATAGGGTTGTCTGTGCAGACAAAATTATTTTTGTAATATCTGAAAAAAATTTTTTGAAAATAATTAAAATTTAATCATGAAAATGCCCTAGGCGAACCCTAGTACCCCAGGCTAACCTTTCCCCAAAGTGCCCTAGGGAATTTTCTCACTTTGGTGCATTGGAGCTTAATTTGACAATCAAAATCGTTATCACTGACCCCAAAAACCCTTATATAGACAGTTTAATCTCGAAAAACAAAGAACCTTGATCTGGTTTCCCACAATCGCCCCCAGTCCTGGATTCTGCCCCGCCAAGTGCACCGGGGCAACAAATTTGAGGTAATTACCCAAAATCGCCCCATCCCAGGATTATGCTCCTCCCCCCAAGTGCATTGGAACAATTTTTAAATATTAAATTCGTTATTAGCGACCCAAAAACCCGTATTCAGACAGTTTAAACTGGCAAACAAACAAATTTAAGGTAATTCCCTAAAATTACCCACATTCCCAAAATTATGCCCAGCCAAGTGCACCGGGGCATCTTCTAAGAATTATATTTGTGATCAGCGACCCCAAAAACCCTTTCATAGACAATTTAAACTCGAAAAACCAACAAATTTTAGAGTTTTTCCCAAAAACGCTGCAATCCCCAGAATTATGCTCCCCTCCAAGTGCATTGAAGCACATTTTAAACGTCATATTCGTTATCAGCGACCCTAAATACCCTTATTCAGACAGTTTAGACTCAGAAAACAAACAAATTTGAGGTAATTTCCTAAAATCATTCTCACCCCCAGAATTATGCCCCCCAAGTGTATCGGGGCACTTTCTAAGCTTCATATTCGTGATCAGCAAACCCAAAAACTTCTTAGTAACGGGAATGAGCTTATTTTGGCCAATATTAAGCGAGAAATAAGATACTATTTAGGTCTGCGAAAATTGCATCAAATAAATCCATTTAGGCGTGCAACAATGCACATTCGCATTGTAACAAAAAAATAAGTGGTAACATTGTTTTCTGAGGCTTTTCCGAATCGAATGCGCCCTGGTACGTCTCGAAACGTGTACTCACAAAAAATTTTGAACTTTTTTACTTATTTGACTCGACTAATAGGAGGGATGTCCCAATTTCTGCGCCGCGTTGTATGGAAAATGGGTTATGAGAATACCGCGTTATAGCAGTTTACTTTATCTTCGTTATGTAGCTTTAATATCTATAAAATTTCAATTTCAAAATAGCGGACGACTAGTTTTGAAGTTTGATATCCCAAAAAAATATTCGATGACAATTTTCAACCCTAAATTCAATTTTTATTTTTTTGCATCAACAAATTTTTATCACTAATAAAATATAGCAATAAAAACTGTTTTTGTTGTGAAATGAACAGTGTCAAACATACAAACAATACAAGTATTCGCTACTGGTTTTGATATTTTTTGTTGTATTTATAAAACTTTGTTTTTGCCATAAAGTGTATTATTTGCTATTGTTTTCCATTAAATAATTACCCCATTTTAAGTTAATATAGGTAATAATGTTGTTTTGCTATAAAATGAGGTCTGGAACCTCCGTGAACAATGCTACTGTTTTTTAGATCTTTTGTTTTATTTTGCGGAAATTTTACGTTTTGCTATAAAAATTTATTACTGACAATTCCATTTAAGTGTAAATCGGCGCATTATTCTATTTTATGGTTAGTTACTGTGATAGTGGGGTAATTCAAAATGTTGTTCTAATAGGCCACGCTCGCCTATTTTCTGTTAATATATTTTAACTGATAACAGGCTATTCCAAAAATTATGCACTATTTTTTTGGCAGTGTTCTTCTTGGTGATATTTCGTAGTAAACATATTCCAGCTAGTCAATATGGAGAACTACTCGACAGATAAGCTTTTGATGATTGTTAAATTCATTACAAGCACGGAAAATATTTACCAAAACTGTGCACAAATTGCACAAAAAATTATGGTAGTGACAAACTTGGGGTAGGCAAAAGTGCGCGTTACTATGGCTAACTGCAATCTGACTATTTTTGCCGTTCTTAAATCAATCGAAGATAAGAATCGGCCGTCAAATCTTGGCGAATATAGAGGAGGGAAAATATTTCCTATAATCTGGTTAAATAAAAGAAATCGAATGCCCAAACATTTTGCCATGGCATAATTACGGTTAAACAATTAAGAATACGACCGTTATAAAAAAAATTTCAGAGCTTTGGCTGCACTACAGAGAAATGCACCAAATGAAACAACTGTGAAAAAACTTAATAAAGGCCGACCTTTTCAGCTGAAAACATTACCGCTGCGAACGACAATGTGACAGTATGTCCAGAAACCTTAATGTGCCGTCGGTCACTGCAACTGAACATTTCAAAAAGCACCATGGACCGGATTTTAACTGTATCGTGCAGATTTGTATCTGTACCAATCGAAGATTCAGCTAACTCGGGAACTAAAGCTAAACGCTGGCGACTTGTTCCTCAAAATAGCGAATTAAATTGGACACCAAGACCTTGCTACCTCACAGCGTGCGATTTTTTCTCCTAAGATTCGAGAAACCAAAGTTTAAGCTATGAAAATTAGAGCAATTTCTAAATAAAAAACAGATAATCGAATATTATCGACAAAATTAAGCGGAAAAGTGATCAAGAATAATTCGAAAGACACAAAAACGCCCTGGATGACATCTGAGAAGTATCCTTAATCGCAATGTTTGACCTTTAAAATAATGTCCTAACTTCTCCAATTAACAAATAGAAAAATAAAATGTTTTTCTACGGTTGTCTGATTTTTTTGTTTCTAGTTAATATTATTCATACACCACTAGTACGTTAACTCAAAAATAGAGTCGTACCTTTACAAAACACATTACCAAATAATAATTTTTTATAGCAACCCGTAATCAAAAATTAAAACACAAAAATCAAAAACAATAGCAAATGGAGCGCATATTCATGCAAGTTTCATATTCGTTTCACAGCAATGCAGTTTTTATTGTTTAAAGTTCTCGGGAATAAAAAGCAGTAAAAAATTTAAAGCCAAATTTATCAAAACTATAAATCCAAAAACGTTTCGATTTTTTATAGGATAAAAATGAACCGAAACACACCGAGGAACAAATTGGGCTTTTGCAAAATGTACAGTCAGGCCAAATCAAAAAATTGTGAATGAAATTTTTGTAGAGCTGATGTAAACCATTCTTTAAGTACAGCACCGCACCACTTGTGGACAGCCTACTGAAGCTTGTCATTAAGCGACAGTTTATTACCGCGCACTTCCTCTTTCACATTACGTCTAACAGAGCGTAGCCGCTTGGAGCTATTTGATAAATATGAGCTGTGAGGCAGCGCGCGTTGTTGAATACGCCTGTAGAGTTGCTTAAGTGAATCGTAATACTGCTCACTGACAATGCTCTTGTGAGGAAGCGGCCAATTCATAAGCAGAATGTCCTCCGCTCCCAAAAGGCAAACGCCATTTGTTTTAGAATAAACAATCCCAACCATATGAGACGAGGCCTCTCAATGTGCTAATAGTCTCTTCCTGCATTTTCTTCCAGAACCGTGATTAGACTAATGTGATCAAACACTTGAAGAACGTCTCCAAATCATTATGCACAAACTATTAACATCTTCCAGTCCTCATAGATTATGGCATACAAAATTCCCCAAGACGAACCACTACATTTGATTTATTTGTTTGGCATTATTAAGTCGGGCACATTCTGACTTTGACGCATTTGCGAGATATATGCTGTTTTGCTTATTTTGTCACAGTCCTTTAAACTGCGATATCCAGCGAGACATAGTTATACGACTGCGTGCTGAATATACGCATACAGCTATTAAACTCATATGTATATCTTAAAAAGTCACTTCTTCCCTCTAAATCACTGACCATAATTGTAAACTTCTATGTTTTTCTCATTTGTTTGCACTTTTAGCACTGTACGAATGACTCACTGCCTTTCCCTCTGTGCGTTCCAGCAACGGCATATAGTGATACTACCTGACACTGGCTTCATACACGCACTAGGCGCATATTGCAATATGCCAAACAACCTGTACTTTGAAAACGCTATTCGTTTTTGAGTACTCCAAATATACACATATATATATATATATATATATATATATATATATATATATATATATACATGTCTCTTGACGTCTATTACTTTTGTTTTTCCTTATACTCTCATTTCTTATTCTATCTTTCAACTTTATATTTAGCATTTACCTTTCCATTGCTCGCTGGGCTTTGGCAAGTTTTCCCATTAATTTTTGTTTAATGTCCATGTTTGTGCCGCGTAAGTAAGTAATGGAGTACGCATTGGTCATACACAGCTTTTCTCAGTTTTAAGGATTGTTTGGTTTTAGTATTTTATTTTGTTTCCCAAAGGCCGACCATGCTTGGCGTATGCGTCTATCAATTTCCAGATTTTGGTTAAATTTTTTGCATGTTATCAATTGACCTAAATAAACATATTCTTGTACTGTCTCTACAGTTTGGTTGTCAATTTTTATGTTTATGTTGTCTTGTTAGTTAGTCATTATTTTTGTTTTTTGTTTATTTATTTTTAGCCCAACTTTTGCTGATTTGTTCTTGAGTTCTTCGAGCATGTTTTGTAAGTCCACTGCTGAGTTTGATATGATGATTAGGTCATCTGCATAGGCCAGGTGATTGAGCATTTTGCCGTTTATATTCACTCCTTTGTTTTTCCAGTTAAGTGACTTTATCACATCTTCTAGTGCTGTTATAAACAACTTAGGACTCATCGGGTCTCCTTGCCTTACTCCTCTACCGACCGGGATTTTATTAGTGTTTTCGTGTAACCTCACTGTCATTGTTGATTTTTCATAGATGGAGTGGATCATTTTAGTGTATCTATAGTCTATTCTACTGTTTTGCAGGGCTTTTTCTATCGCCCACAATTCAATCGAGTCGAAAGCTTTTTCAAAATCGACCAGCGTCATATATAAAGGTAAATTGTATTCGATGGCTTTTTCTATTAATGTTCTTATTGTGAGGATGTGGTCGTTTGTGCTGAAATTTTTCCTAAATCCAGCCTGTTCGATCGGATAATTAGTGCGTTGCTCCAATCATCAGGAATCCTTCCTTCCTCCAGACATTTATTAAAGAATATTTGTAATGCTTGAATTATCGTATCTCCTCCTTCTTTTATTAACTCGCCTATTACGCCATCTTGTCCAGGGCACTTGTGATTTTTGATGGACTTTATGTTGAATTTAATCTCCTCATTAGTAATTTCTGGGATATCTTCTGAATTTACATTTATTATTTTCTTTTTTAATTCCTGTTTCACATCTTTCGGCGTTTCGTTTTTTTGTTTGTATAGCTTTTCATAATATAGTTCTATGGTCCTTAAAATTTCGTTTTTATCGCTTACTTCTTTTCCCTCATTGTCTTTAAATGCTGTGATATTTGCTCTACCTAATGATCTTCTTATGCTTTTCATATTTTTATTTTCTTGGATTATTTTTTCAATTTGTGCTTCTAACTGTTTCTTTTTATCTTCTCTTATTGATTTCTTCAATGTCTTATTGGTTTCTGTAAATTCTATCGTGTTCCGTTTTCCGTTTTTCAACAATTCTCGTCCTATACGGAATAGTTCTTCTGTTCTGTCACTCCAACTTTTTTCTTTTTTCTTACAAGCTGCGGCTACTTTAAGGCCTGCGTCTAACATACATTTGTTTATGGTAGTATTCATGTCGTTCATTGTCATTTCCTGTATTTCAGGGGATCCTAAATTCTTGTTTAATTCGTATTCATACTGTGCTTGTTTTTCTTTTAAAATCCTTGTGTCTATCATTGTTTTTGGAGTGCTAATTCTTTTCTTTCTTTCCAATCTCGTTTTTATTTCTATTCTTGTTCTCAGTATCCTATGGTCGCTTCCTGTGCCAATATTGTTTAGTGGTGTTACATCTTTAACAATATCTTTATTTGATGATAAAATGTAATCTATTTCGTTTTTATATTCTCCGTTAGGGCTGACCCATGTCCACTTTCTACTGGGTTTCTTTTTAAAGAAAGTATTCATTACATATACATTTTGTTGTTCTGCAAAATTCATGAGCATTTTCCGCGTTCATTTCGTTTCCTAACCCATGGATTCCGATCTTATCTTCGCTTGGTTCTATTTTTTCCCTATCTTACTATTAAAGTCTCCTATTATGAGTGTATATTAGCAGTGGTTATTCTTTATTGCTACTGAAATTTCTTCATAGAACGATTCTACCTCTTCGTCATCATATTTTGTAGTTGGAGCGTATACTTGGATAATTTTCATGTTGCAGAATGTAGATATATTTAGGATGATATAGGCTACTCTTTTCGATATGGAATTGTAGCTCTTTATGTGATTTTTTAATTTCTTATTTATTATAAAACCTACTCCTCCTATGTTGTTGATTTCCTCAGTTTTTGCACCTCTGTAATATAGTATGTGCTCGCCTTTTCTTTTAATTTCAGCTAAGCCTATTATATCCCATCTAATGTTTTTAAGTTCTTCTTCGAGTTCGTATAATTTTTCATCTTTGTTTAGTGGGCAGGCCACACCATGAGGCAAAAAGATGAACGATGGAACAAGGTAATACAGGAATGGAGACCATGGACGGGCAGAAGGAGTGTGGGCCGCCCACAAACCAGATGGAAAGATGACAAAATTAATAGCAGGATTAACATGGATAAGAACAGCTCAAGACAGAGACAAATGGAGATTTAAAGGGGAGGCCTATGTCCAACATTGGATAGATGCAGGCTGATAAAGAAGAAGAAGAATATATATATATATATATATATCGCAACCTTCACACAAAACGTTTGGTTCATGTTCCAATTTCAGTATTTCAGTTTATTGTTTACTAGTATGATAGCGATTGATCCTTAAGAATTAATTTTTGTAGCAATCGTTACCACTGCTGGCCTCTAACGACTTTTATGTAGCACTTTGTTACACCAACCCCCGTCAACAGAGAGTGTTTTTCGCAGTCGGAAACACATGACGGCATCACGTGTCAACATGTCCTCAGATATTGCCACCCGTGCATCTTGTATTTGTCGGACAACATTCGTGGGACTCGCCTCTATACAAGATTTTTATAATTGTGGAATTTATAAATGATTTGGTGAATAGTGTAACGTTATAATAATAGAAAATCGTTCGACCATTGACACTTTTTTTTTTAAATAAATGTTCTTCTTTCAGGTTCTTTTTCTAACGGAGGTTACAAATCTTCAGGGCTATTTTAACTTTATTTATTGCTATTCTAAATCATTTTGCTGTGCTACAGCCAAACCACTCTCGTAGGTTTCTTAACCAGGATATTATCCTTCTTCCTAGACCTCCTTTTGTCTTATCATTTCTTGCATTTATAAGGCGAAAATTGAGCATTTTTCATTTTCAATTACATTTTGCGATTTAATAGCTGTGTAAATAAGTTCTCAGCTTTTTTCTGCAAAATTAAAGTTTTATTTAAAAACAAACAAAAAGAGTTTAAGTATCAAAGTATTCTCCGTTGGCATCGATGACCTTTTGCCATCTTTCGGGTAGCTTGCGAATTCCCTGGTGATAGAAGCTCCCCGGCTTCGAGACGATAAAATTATCGATGAATTTTCGGACTTCTTCTTCTGTTTTGAAGTGCGTATCAGCCAAGCGATGCTGTAACAACCGGAATAAATGATAATCGGAAGGGGCCATGTCTGGGCTATACGCCGCATGTAGGAGAAGTTCCCAGCCTAACGCTTCTGCAGCTCATCCGTGTCAAATGTTTGAGGGCGTCCAGCGCGTGGTTGATCTTCAAGACTAAACTCTTTGGTACCACTTTTTGCACGTTGCATGACTTACAGCACTCTCACCATATGCAGCACAAATTATTTCGGTGGCTTCAGCGACGTTTTTTTTTAAGATGAAACGCGAAGTGGATAGAAAATCGAATATGCTCTTTTGTGATTGCCATCGTGAACACAGCTGATTATTGAAGTTATGTGCATCAAACGCCAAATCGCATGATGTTTCGAAAGACCAAATGTCATTGCTTTAAAACCGCAAGAGGGCGGACTAATACGTTACGTAAACGGTGATTTGCGTCCTGTAAAATCTAAAGCTGAGAACTTATTTATACACCTATTAGACTGACTAAATTATGAGAAATGTTGTGATATGCCAGAATTTCCGATTAATTGCTAGAAAAGTGGCTGTTGTTGCTCTTAACTTATAGATATCGGGATTGTATGATTTAGATGTAGCAGATAACTTATCGGTTGCAATGAAGGATATCAGACAGCTCCCATTCCACTATTCGTTACTTAAACGAATTTAAGTTTTATTTGTTAACGTTATATATTAGGTAAGCACAGTTATAGTTATCATTCTGCTCAAATTCGGCCTAGTGACCATGGTGAAAGAGACATCGTTATTCGTGAAATCATCATCCATCACAAATTATCCAAATATAAAATATTTCCTACAGATACCAACCATTCAAGTTAACATGCAAATATTAGGAATAATATCAGTAAAGACCAACTTCAACCGTTTTTGATTGGCTGGATGAAAGGTTTATCGTTGGCGGTGACTGTAATGCTAAATAAATTAACTAGGGATTACAACCGCCAGCAAAGAGAGCTAGCGTATTTTACAAATTTGTTAATAAAAAAATATACTGCACATTATCGATAGATGAACCAAGTTATTGGATATCGGGCACGGATTGTTACATTACAACATTCGTTTCAGTCAATTTTGTGGATGTGAAGTTAAATTTCATTTTGTCTTTATATCACACTCCTGCTATTGCAACCATAAATACAAGAATAATAAAGAAACGAGCAAGCAAACACTTTACAATAAAAACGCTAAGAGTTATTCAAGAAAATGATAAATCAAGAAATACATGTAAATAATGTATTTTTAGGGGATACGCAGGAGATGCAATAAACTTTTTCAACACTACCATCTAGAAAGCTGTTTGAAATACAACTTCTTCACATGAAGTAGAATGTCAGACACAAAACATCCCTGTAAAAGTAATCGATTTAGTGAAAAATAATAAGAATCATTCGATCTAGAAAGCCACTAAAGTATTCAAATGCTCTAGTTGCCCTCTCTCAAATTCATAAATCTAATAATACTAATGCAAGGTCTATCAGTGAAGAGGCTGAGATATTTGCACAATATTTTTCAGATGTCGTTTAGCTAAATAATACAGCAAACTTCTTAACTGAGGGAAGTATCAATGACAAGGTCTATTATAGTCGGTCAATACATATGCACAATTAAATAAAAGCAACTGCTACTTACCGTTTGACAAAACTGCACTTTAATAACTGAGCAAAACATAATCTTGCTGGAAAATATGTTATTTTTTAATCATTCAAAATTCAAACTTAAAACACCCTCGTATACAATTTAATTAAAAAAGTATCCTGAAAATTATGATTTATATATGTTACGACCGGAAAGTGGCCGACCAAATCGAGAAATGGCTAGCCAGTTTGCAAAATGGCCAAAGTTGGAAAAAAAAACTGGTTAGTATCTGTAAATTTCAAACGTTATATTTATTACCAAATACACCTCGAGCTTGCAAACTAACATGAGCTGCTGACCTCTTATTACTGATTTCTTGTTTATTATGACATAGTCTGCAAGTAATTTTCCCTCCATAGCCTTCGTCTGCTCCATTACTCATTCCGCAATTTGCATCCATATCTTTGCCGCAGGATCCACAAAAACTACTCTTTTTCGCACACTACACAGTATATTTTCGCGTTGTTATTATTAAGCAATCGGTCTGGCCCTTCCGATGCTTCCACCACAACGGCAGCAGCTTCATTTCCAGGGCACTTCTTCAATTTATAGCATCCTCCATCTTGTTCGACATTCTCAAAAGCTTCGTCTTATCGACAACCTCTCCGAGCAGATTTGAGGTAGTCAGCCCCGTTTTTGCTTTACAGCCAAACATGGCCTCATATGGTGACTACTGAAGGCCTTGGTAAAAAGAACGTTTTTTCAGGAACTGAATAAATCGGAGACACTTAACCCAATGTTTCGAATCATTTGTCTGCATCCATGTTGTCACCATATTCTGAACATCCTGGTTAATACGTCTATGCCTCGATATTCCGTGTACAAGTTTCAGTTCTAGCCAGATGTTCTTTATGTAGTTCATTTATAACTTGGTTCGAAAATTATCTCTCATTATCTGATTGGAGCACCTATAGTGGTGAAGATATCTAGCAGCTGATAAGCAACGTCTTCTGCTCTTTTTCTTTTCAGGAATCACAATAATATAAACTTTGTTAAATTATAAACTTGTATTTGCCGATTACTTTGCATGTTTATAAGATTTACCTGACATCTTGAGTTAAATTCTTTAAATATCAAAGGTTTAGAAACTAGACCTTTCGCAGGATTAGAAAATTTGGTCTGACATGACTTGCATGTGCGGAGATACAATGTAATGACTTCTTTGGTGACATTTTTGTACTGTTTGTAGCTCCTTTTCCATCCATGTCCAATTTTCAATTGAGTATCGCGCAGTATGTCGAATAATTCTTCTGTGTGCACATAGTACAAAATAACGCTATTGTATTTTATTACTAGCACAATAAGTTCTTCTTTGCCATCAACTTTAATAATATTATATTTTCTGTCGACAATAGTCACCACTTTCTTTTTTCTGCTTTGCTTTAGCTTGTTTAACGTCTTCTATAAAAGCGAAGTATTTATCTCTGGTGAAAATCCCGCTATTTGCTTCTTCTTGTAGAAACGTATTCAAAGTATCCTAGTATCTGATTTTTATATCAAATGTTGGTTCCACATTTACATATACGCCAACTTCACTCAGCGTTTTAGTCCCAACAGAAGTAGCCATTTGAGGCCCTATAGAAGAACAACATGAATATTTAAAATTAAAATACCGTTATAATGGCGTACAATTTCAGTAAATTGTATTTGGTTGCTGATTTACCACGTCCCTTAAAAAGAAGTAGTAGCCAACAATATTTTATTATACAAGGTTTGTATAAAAAGTATCGGAAACAATTTTTTCTGACGTGACTGTCAGTCGGAACGCGCTCGCACCGCGCATACTCGGTGGTGGGGGATGTGACCTTCAAAACGCTCCAAACGCCAGTCCCCTGCGAGCGTTCGTTCAGGCTAGATCGTGTTTTTAGTCACTGTCGAGTGACTTGGTGCAAGCGCAAAATGCAACGAACGATTGAACAGCGGTATGTCATCAAATTTTATGTTAGATTGGGAAAATCAAGGCTGCAATATGTCACAAACTGCAGTTTTTAAGTGGAACAAGCTGTTCAAAGATGGCCGAAAGAGTGTAGAGAACAAGCCCCGGGCTGGACGTCTGTTGACCTGAAGAACCGACGACAACGTGCAACGTATGCGTGAAGTGCTGAATTCAGACCGTCGGTTAAGTGTGCGCATAGTCGCAGATGAAATTGGCATTGACAAGATGACAGGACAGCATTATCACTGAAAATTTGACGATGCAAAAGATCTGCGCTAAACTCATCCCGGAGGTCTTAAGGGACGACCAAAAGCAGAGGCGTGTCTCTGCTTGCAAAGACCTTCTGCAACGCGTTGAAGAAAAGACCGGCTTTTTAGACGATTCCCCAACCCCTTTAAAGCCCGCCTTGACACAAGCAGACTATTTCTTATTCCCAAGAATAAAATCCTCCCTCAAATAACACCACCATGGGACCCTAAATGCCGTCAAAAAAGCTTGCACGAGTACCCTTAAGGACGTTCCGGAACCCGCCTACCAGGGAGCCTTCGAGTCTTGGAAATGCTGCTGGCAAAAGTGTGTCGCCACTCAATGGATGTACTTTGAAAACTTTTGAGGTATTGTAGCAATATCTCAAATAAACATATTTTTCCGAAACTTTTCTAGATACTTTTATACAAACCTTGTATTATATACTCCACAATACAAGTTTTGCATGCTATCTTTTAAACTGAACGCATTAATTTAGAGCGTTATTTAAATAAGAGGAATATAGTACTGACAATGAAACCGCGGCTTCAGGATAATAATCAGAGAGGCAGGACCTTTTCCGAAAAGCACTAAACTAAAAAAATATTGTTTTCCTTGCTACCACGTACACACCACCGTCACGCCGGAAGCGAAAAGTGTGGCGACTGCTCCCCACCGGACAGTCTTGTATAAGTCCATCGAATTTGGCAAGGGATTTTCCGCTATTTTGGGAAATTGCCGGCCAAAACAGCATACACACTGGTGATTTCCAGTACCTCGGACCTTGGCCAAACCTCTCGGCCAAAGTGCGAAATGGCGGGCGTTGGCCGTAACATTCATATTTTTTAAACCTCTAAATTTATAATAATATTTTTGCCGTCACGTACAGTAATTTTTAAACAAAAAATCACTACTAGGAACCCGCAACTGTATTTAGTTTGGAAACTTCGATTGTTTGCAAATATTAGTGACCTTACTTTAAATTTATTTATTAAATTTTGCCCACGTCACGTGAAAGGCAAACAGAATTATTAGAAATCATAAGAAGCTTAAGACCTCCAAAAACTTACGTCCTTGAACTTAGAAATATTTATACATACGTGATGGTAGATAATTGAACAATAAACATGTTGTTTACGCTATTCCTTCGGGAATCACCACTGACCTTCGTCGCCTCGGTTCAATGAATGCCTGCATGCTGAACTTGTTACGTAATTGTAGGCAAACATGTAATTATAGAATTACCGAACAGGAAATCTAAAGTTATCTTCTTATTGAATTTAACAAGCGGTGTTTAATTGCAACTATGTTCCGTTACAACTGCTGTAACTCTTGGTGGTAATTGCAGTAATGCTTTTATAATCGTGCAAAACACGTCACACCATTGTGGTTTATGATGGATGTCAGATGAATTCTTATGTAATGTAACATACAGATATACGAGGCAGCATCAAAAACGTTTTCATTATTATAGAGCTGTCGATAGCATGGTAATAGAATTCTTCTCGCAACTTATTTAATTTTTTTGAAACTATGTTTCCAGAGAGTATTTTTTTCAGTTTGGTTTTCCAGACGCACTGGAATAAAATGGCCTAGAACTTCAATTCGGCTACAGGCTTAACCATTCTAGTCGTAAAATGTCAGATAGGTTTCAGATACTTCTAGCAACAGTAAAATGCGAAGAAGTAGGACTATACCACCTCAGATCTGGTATGCTGAAAACATTAACAGATCTGACCATCAGAGCCACCGACGTGTGTACACGTGAAACTGTAACAATGACCGAAGACATTCAATTAGCATGATAACTGTTGTAAGTGGTCGCACGTGGATTTAATCGTCTAACTGCAGCCTGTAAGCCTAAAATCACTAGCCGGAGTATCGTCGCTTTTAAGCATCGAAAACGAGAAAAAAGCATCTCGTACAATAACAAGACGCGCTATCAGATGTGGATATGTACTAATCGTATGTCAGAGTGGAAAATACAGATATAGTACATTATAAAATTAATACGTAAAATACTTTACTAATTTTCAACAAGACAGTGCGCCCGCCCAAAAGCTTGTGTAGTACACAGACCCAAATGGCTAGGCCGAAGTTTTCATCCCAAGCCGCACATAAAACAACAAAAAATATTCGCCATGCTAAGAAATAAATGGAACAAATTTATCTACCGCAAATTTGCAAATAAAATTCACTTTGGGGATAAAAACTGCAATAATAATAAACAGAAACAATTTTTTTCAAATACAATCCCACTATTATTGTTTCTTTGTTTTTGAGCTAAATAGTCTTATCCATATAAATAAAACTAGAATTTTTACACTTGATTTCGAAGAATAAGGTTATCGACTAGAGTGCCAAGACTGAATCGAGTAATAACGATATCTCTGACCTCCAGCTCAGTGATATGACTTAACTATTTATATTAATTATATTAGTTATCATTCATGTTTTCTATAAGAATATACCAAATAACAAAAAATATCTTTCAATCAACCTAATAATTATTTTAAGGGTCAAACACCACTATGTTTCAACAAACGCACAATTACGTAGCACAGCTCCAACCTATTCATTCATATTTGCAACCCATAACAAAATTTTAATCCGTAAAACAAATAATAATACCCTAACTTACAAAATATGTGGCAAAAGTTTATCCAACAAGAAGCGTAATCTAAACTTGGACGGAACTAAACGACAAACAGAAAAAACTGGTTTGGAAAAACAACTACAACCATCAACAGATTTTATTCCTTATGTGAAGAAATAGAAAAGTCAGCATAGAAACTAAACAAAGAAAATTCACTTTTAGAGTCCAACTACCAACCCCTGTTTTTATAATAGAAGTCATTGACATCACTTCTAAATGAGACTGCCAAAACAACTACATTTTGAAATCTCAACCAAGGTAACAAACAAATTAAGATCCAAAGCAAAACTATTAAGACACTTTACTATCATCAAAGAACTCTAAAAAACACCCCATTCTGTATTTGGAAACCTAAACAAGAAAGGAATTTTAGTTATTATAAACATATTTTATTTCGATGGGACATAATGTAACCAATATCTAGAATATTCAACATAGTATATTAAAAAAAAACTCTATTGGAACTTGTAGTGAAACTGAAATAAAAAGAGAATAACAAAGGAGTATACAAAACGAAAATAATAAAAACATAAGTGTTGTAGTAGAAATCCCACATACCAAAAGAGTAATACTACAATGTGCAATATACTAACGCATCGGACACACGAAGAACTATTACAAACACAGTCCTATAGTGCCCAAGGGCGACAAAGTCAAATGCATATATTGCAACGGACCACAAACAGCTGCACGAGAAACTGTAGCCACGTCTAAGCATGCAACTCTATAGAAGACTATCCGATTAATTAGAAGAAGCACAACACGATACAATACCAGTTACCAGAATTGTTATAACAAAATCAATAAACTAATGACTTAAAATAGCTGAAATCTATGATAAAAAATCCGGTAACACAAATGGAGACAATCGTAAATCTCCTCACAACGCTAATCAGTAAAATGCCATAATAGAACATTTATTCAAAGTCGAATCTTGGAATACCAATGGGCAACGCCAATACGGCCATAAAATAAAAATATATCTTCAAATGAACAATATAACTACGCCTCCAACTCTTGAAATGAACTAAGTAGCTTTAAGCTCGTTGCCGGTCCCAAGCTTGAGTAAAGGAGGAGGGTTGTAGTGTTAAGGCTAGCAATTTAACACACGGAAAAAACTTCAAACTGTCTGATCTGTTTTCCAAAATAATAGTAACTTTTAAAACGCAACTACCCCAAGCAAGTAGAGCAAAAAACTCATAATCTCGCACTACAATAGTAGTGAGCCCCGCAGATTTTAGGGGAGGGGGAAGAAATTACAACCAAATCGAAGTAAACACCATAATAATTGACTAATATGGAAACGGAAAGGAAAAGAACAATATCTATTGGAACATGGAATATTCAGGCAAAACAAAGAGAAGTTTTCGCAGAAATAGGAAAACTACAAACAGATATAGTTATGTCGAATTTCTCCATAACACGAATGTTTTGGAAAGTTCAACTTAGGGAAGTTCGACTGTAGAAAAAAGAAATATTAAATAACTATTACCACATATGGATCAGGAAATCTAAATACGAGCAAGCAAAAACCGGAGTATCTATTTTAATTAAAAGAAAATTTATATATATATATATATATATATATATATATATATATATATATATATATATATATATATATATATATATCATAAAAGAAAAGGGTGGCATGGTAGAAAGTGTTGGAGAGAACGTAAAAAATGACAATAGAAATAGGTTAATTAACGTCTGTAAAGAAAATAAATATAACACAACAAATACATTTTTTCGACTAAGAACATCCATAAATATCTGTGAAAACACCCTACAAAAATCTAAAATTCATAATCAACTTCCCCATCGCAAAATAGAGAAGAAATTTCCAAGTTAGAGTATATCGACAAACGGAATATACTAGCAACCATTTTATGGTGATAAGCCATATTATTCTAATACTAGATTCCTATACAAAATAGATGACAAAACAAACTAGACATGAGGAAAGACTCAGCTCCACAAAAAATGTACGAAGATTTAAAAGAAGTCATATTTGAACAAAATATAGGACGAATATAAATCTAGAACAATTTTAGATGATCTGTAGGACTTAATCAAAAAGAAGAAAGATAAGGCAACTGTCTACACAAACACTCCAATCAAAAGAAGACCACGTTTATCTTAAAAAAGTAAAACAAAATGAAAAATGAGAAGAATGAAGACTGGCACAAACTATGAGCAGATATATACAAGAGGTATAATAATAATAATAATAATGGTAAGCTTTAGGCCCATCGGACCATAGCCTGCAAACTGAGAGGTTAAGGTTCTCATATGTTCGCTTTCTTCTGCCCGGTCGTTGCGTACCATTTCTGATGCGGGGCGATGTAGCAAGCACCGCGCTTTAGATGACCGCCATTATTACCCTTTGTTCGAGTGAACACGCAGGTACTCAATTATTTTTAGTGAGTAAGTAGGCCACCCGCCAGGCATCAGAATGCACCAGGAATGGAACCCGGATCCGTCTGCATCACAGCCCGCGCCTTAACCGCTTGGACCACTCTGGCGGTCATACAAGAGGTATACTACAGGCAATAACATTAAAAAATGGATAGAGCACTATTCCTAACCACTAAAAGAAAACGAAAGAAACTACCTAAAATATCAATAAATCTCAAGTAATAATGAAGAATTGGAAATTACTAAAAGTAGATTATAAAAATCACTAAAAACAATAAAGCTCCTGACCCAGAAAATATAAGAATAGAATTGCTTAAATGTGTAGAAGAGAAACACAGATAATATTTAACAATAGTAGTTAATAAAATAAAAAAAGGATACAACTTTTTTAAAAATATAGGAATTTTTCTTCTTAGTTTAATAATCAGAAAACAAATAGGCAATGTTCTAACTACAGAGGCATGAGCGTAATCCCCTCCATATCCAAACTTTCCTCAAGTTTAATAAGAAACAAAATAGAGAAGAGAAAATAAACCTTAGCAAAGAACAAAGTGGGTTTAGGAAAATACAATAAGATAAGTTAACAAAAATAATAACTAAAAACAGAAATATACACATATAATAATGTAAAAGGAAACAGTTAGAAGCACAAATTGAAGAAATAATCCAAGAAAATAAAAATATGAAAAGCATAAGAAGATCATTAAGTAGAGCAAATATCACAGCATTTAAAGACAATGAGGGAAAAGAAGTAAGAAATAAAAACGAAATTTTAAGGACCATAGAACTATACTACGAAAAGCTATACAAACAAAAAAACGAAACGCCGAAAGATGTGGAACAGGAATTAAAAAAGAAAATAATAAATGTAAATTCAGAAGATATCACAGAAATTACTAATGAGGAGATTAAATTCAACATAAAGTCCATCAAAAATCACAAGATGACAAGATGGCGTAATAGGCGAGTTAATAAAAGAAGGAGGAGATACGATAATTCAAGCATTACAAATATTCTTTAATAAATGTCTGGAGGAAGGAAGGATTCCTGAGGATTGGACCAACGCACTAATTATCCTCATATACAAAAAGGGAGACAAAACAATACTTGATAATTATAGGCCAATATCTCTATTGCCCCAAATATACAAACTCTTCACAAAAATCATAGTAAACAGATTAGATGCAAAACTAGAATTCTACCAGACGATCGAACAGGCTGGATTTAGGAAAAATTTCAGCACAAACGACCACATCCTCACAATAAGAACATTAATAGAAAAAGCCATCGAATACAATTTACCTTTATATATGGCGCTGGTCGATTTTGAAAAAGCTTTCGACTCGATTGAATTGTGGGCGATAGAAGAAGCCCTGAAAAACAGTAGAATAGACTATAGATACACTAAAATGATCCACTCCATCTATGAAAAATCAACAATGACAGTGAGGTTACACGAAAACACTAATAAAATCCCGGTCGGTAGAGGAGTAAGGCAAGGAGACTCGATGAGTCCTAAGTTGTTTATAACAGCACTAGAAGATGTGATAAAGTCACTTAACAAAAGAAAACAAAGGAGTGAATATAAATGGTAAAATGCTCAATCACCTGGCCTATGCAGATGACCTAATCATCATATCAAACTCAGCAGTGGACTTACAAAACATGCTCGAAGAACTCAAGAACAAATCAGCAAAAGTTGGGCTAAAAATAAATAAACAAAAAACAAAAATAATGACTAACCAACAAGACAACATAAACATAAAAATTGACAACCAAACTGTAGAGACAGTACAAGAATATGTTTATTTAGGTCAATTGATAACATACAAAAATTTAACCAAAATCTGAAATTGATAGACGCATACGCCAAGCATGGTCAGCCTTTGGGAAACAAAATAAAATACTAAAACCAAACAATCTCCTTAAAACTGAGAAAAGCTGTGTATGACCAATGCGTACTCCCAGTACTTACTTACGCGGCACAAACATGGACATTAAACAAAACATTAATGGGAAAACTTGCCAAAGCCCAGCGAGCAATGGAAAGGCAAATGCTAAATATAAAGTTGAAAGATAGAATAAGAAATGAGAATATAAGGGAAAAAACAAAAGTAATAGACGTCAAGAAATATGTAGCATCATTGAAATGGAGATGGGCAGGCCACACCATCAGGCAAAAAGATGAACGATGGAACAAGGAAATACAGGAATGGAGACCATGGACGGGCAGAAGGAGTGTGGGCCGCCCACAAACCAGATGGAAAGATGACATAAAACTAATAGCAGGATTAACATGGATAAGGACAGCTCAAGACAGAGACAAATGGATATTTAAAGGGGAGGCCTATGTCCAACATTGGATAGATACAGGCTGATAAAAAGAAAGAGAAAGAGAGAATAATGTACAGAAAACCTTAATGTAGTAGACTTTGAAAAGCATAAGAGTCAGAAAGTAGGAGATAAACATAATATAAAGGATACACACAAATAACAAAGTTACAATAAAAATAAACAAAAGAGTTACTTCAGGAATTTTAAGAACAAAAGGTTTAAAACAGGAATGAGTATACAAGTACGAAATAATACACTACACTATTTGCTCTTTGCGAACGACAAAGTCTTATTTGCGCAAGATTAAGACAACATGAACACTAACAGAAGAATTTGAAAAATTAGGCTTGACAATAAACATCCAAAAACAAAATATGTATATTGGAAGAGAAGCAAATAATCTATATACATATATCGATAATCAGAAAGTGAAGCACTATGAAAGTTTTAAATACGTAGGCACGCGCAAAAAAAGATATTTCTTTGAGAGTTACAATAGGGAAGATGCCCACAAAATTTCTACATAAAATATTATAAAATAAAAACTTAACTAAAAAAATCAAATCACACATTTTTCACAGTATTGTTTAAAGTATAGTCCTTTATGGAGCAGACATGTAGACACATACTTGGATCATTAGAAATAAAATACGGATACTAGCAATCGACTTTATGACCAGATGCCTAACTAGTAGCTAGAAGAGACAGGATGAGAACAGAAAACATCTGGAGAAGGATGGGAGTTGAACAATCAATTACCAAAACTTTAGAAAATAAAGCACTGCAATGGGATGGACACGTAAAGGGAATTCCAGAACAATTCCAGAAAAGTTATCGAATGGTCTCGATACGGCAAAAAAAAATAGGAAAACCAGCCATAGGAAGAACTACTTATATAAATCTGATAATGGCAAAAAAAATTACGAGAATACGATTGGGAAAATAAAGATTTTTAGTAACAATAAACAGCAAACAAAAAAATACACACAAATATACACAATACAAAAAAACACAAGTAAAAATTGAGCGAAGAAAAACATATCGACCTAGATATCCTTATTTTGAAACTCATTCACCAACAAGAGCTATATTAAGTTGCCACAATACAGTAATTATTATACTAATCGCCCAGATAGTACGATCTATGGAACAGCTCTTTAATTGCTTGCCTTGCAAAAGTTCAGTTGATAAGACTCCTATTGTAGCATGGGGCGTGGCACAAGAGTAGAGAAACTGCTGTAACTTAAACTCCACAACTCCAGTAAAGTGCCTCATGCTGTTCTTGAAGGTTTGGAGGAACCTTTCAGCTTCACCGATGGAGCGGGGATGGTAGGCAGAACTACTAACTTAGCAAATACTGGTGTTCCTAAAAAAAATTTGAAACTCCCTGGAAGCAAACTGTCTTCCATTTTCTGTGTCAATCTGCTCCGGAATTTCAAAACGACACATCAGTTCGCGGAAGCGACGGACACCTGCTGCTGCTGTGGTGTCGGTGTTCATGTTGAAGACTTCAGGCCACTTGGAATGAGCATCCAAGATAATAAGTCACATCTTTTCATGCACGGTACCTGCAAAATCCATATGGATCCGCTGCCATGGTTATCCAGAAAACTCCCATGGATGAAGTGGAGTAAATTCAGGATTGTTTTGATATTCGCAGCACTGCTGACACGTTTTACCCACGTTTTCTATATCACTGTCGATCTGTAACAAATGTACTGGAAAGCAAGATACTTCATCGTCACGATACCGCTGAGACTGAAATAAAGCTTTAATGGTGACTTTTGATGAAGTCCGCTGGGAATCACTCTTACACCCCATATTATTACCCCTTGTAAAATGTATGATTTCTCCTGATTTAGGTAGAATGGGTACAGTTAGTCAACTTTAGTCATGAACTATGGCCAACCAGAGTAGATGAGGGTATAGATAGCTGAGAGCTCCTTATCTTTCGACGTTGCAATGGCGATGCCCTTAGCGCTTATCGGAAAAACCTCCAAGTCGTCAATGACGCTGAACAACGAGACAACGCATCTGCATTCCTATAATCCTATTGTAACAGAACTGTGACAGGTACGAGAACCAATACTATAAGCGAGTAGCAACGTACGGTTGGAGATTACTTTGTTTCCGCAGATGGCTAGGAGAGGGCGATGATCCGTAATCAGAAAAAACTTCCGGTCAAATAGGTACTTAAAGAACTTTTTCACTCTGATGATGATGAATAAGGCTTCTTTTTCAATCTGAGAGCAGCGCTTTTCCGTATCAGGGAAGATTTTGGAGGCGTGCGCTATGGGATATTCCTCTTGCCATCTGGATAACCATGGAATAAAACAATTCCAATTCCACTGAAAGATGCGTAACACGATATTCCAATGAGGTCGGTTGGATCATAGTGAGCAAGTATTTCTGCCGACGAAAGCATTGATTTGACATGTTCAAATGCTTATTGGCATTAACATAACAACCAATTCTAGCTCGCAAACATTTCATTAAAAAGATACATAAATTTTTAAAATAAAAGTTGATAAATCCAAGTAACGAATGTATTTCTGAAACATTCACTGGATAGCTTCAAATTTCTTTGGACTGATATGAATCTCTTCCTTGAATACAACGTGTCCCAGATACTCAATTTTTCCTCGTAAAAATTTACTTTTATCCTTGAAGAAGGCATAATTGAATTTTCTCATACGACTGAAGACAGCTTTGAGTGTCTGAAAGTGATCCTGGTCTGAATGACCGCTGCAATCTATCGTCAATGTAGAATCCGGAAATCGGATACCCTTCTATAAGTTGATCCATAAACTCCTAGAATATAGCTCGGAGACAATGCCTTGTGATAGGATGCTGTACCGGTAGAGAACTCGGCGAGTGCTAGTGACAAGAAATTTATTGCAGGTTTCCGCTACTTGCAGTTGGCGATAAGCGTTAATTCCATCCAACTTGGAAGATTTACCTCCTCCATTGATTCACGAAAATTACTGCTCTGGCGTTGCCAACGGATATTGGGTAATGTAAAATTGACTGTTCACTGTTGACTTGAAGTTACCCGTGATTAGGACCTTTCCATTAGGCTTCTAAACCACGACTATTGGTGGTGCCCATTTACTGGATTTGATAAGCTCGATGACTCCTCCATTTCTGCAAGCTCCTAGTCAACTTTTACACATAATGCAAAAGGGAGAGGACATGTATTTGGCGTTGCGTCATCCTTGAGCGAGACTTTGGCTTTAAATCCGTCAATTTTGCTTGTAGAAGATGAGAACAGGTCATCATATTCCTTTAAGAGATACTCCAGTGTGAGGTTCCTACTGCTTACTGTTGTGTTGTGTAACGTCGTAGGGGAAGAGATTAAATATCCTTATCAGATCACAACCGAATAAGGACTCGTGTTTTGCTACTGGAATGCGGCGTGTGATTTCCACTCCATTGTACTTGAACTTAAACAAGCGATCTCCGATGGCGTCAAAAGTTTCTTCCAAGTAAGTACGAAAGGTGTACTTGGATGAGTACAATCTTAGAAAGCCAATATTTTTCCAAAAATCTTCAATAAAGATTCGTTTTCCACAACCGCTGACGTGTCCCATTTGATGAGAATGGCCGTTTACTTCAACGTTCTTCGGTAGACGACTGTACTTGGTAGACACGGCGGTTATTTACAACTTGTTGCTGCTCTTTGGAATGGCAGTACTTTTTAAAGCGCTCACGCTTCCCGCAAGAATAACAAGCAATATTCTTGTGTGGACACTCCTTAAGTGTCGTGTGTGACTTTAAACCACAGTTTTGACAAGACTAGATGAAGATAGCGTTTGACCTTCCAACGTAAAACTATTGTTGGAGGACCTGGAGGGGCCTTTTCCAGATTTGGAACCTTTTCTGGGCTTAAAGGTAGTCTTTGACTTGGTGAATACATATACTGTAACGTATGCGTCCAACGTAGACGCCGTATTTATAATAGCACGCGCTAACTCAATTACAATTTCCATGTACAGTTCAATAACATCTGTTGTCTAAAACCAAACTAAATTCCCTAGCTACATAAATTATCTCGCTCTCCGCCGCTTGTTCTGCCCATGACTACGCGCTGCAACGCCACCGATTAATTGGAAGAAAATCCAAAACTATTTTGGAAAGTAAAGTACTAGCCTATAAAAAAGCCTTCACGGTTTGTTAGACTTATAGGATCCCGTTGTAAGAAACTGCGACTAAATACAATATGTGTTTCAATGAGTCAAAAATACAACTACATGCTCAAATAACTTTGAGCGGAAAACCCCCGACAGAAATTATTGCTATGTTTAGCTACAAAAAAAACCCAAGTTTATGACTAGAAGAAGGTCAACGGTCAGTCTGGCGGTGCACCAGAACCTGCACTACAAGTCTTCCGTTTTAAGAAAGCGCCAACTATTGATTGAGAAAAACAAGATGGGTAGAAAGTTAAAAGCCTAAACAAGATAAACCACGACAGGGCCGACTTCCTAAAATTCTTTTCAGACGAAAAGAACATCAACGAGGATAGGAAAGTGAATCGATAACATGACAATTAGATGCTGAGCAACGAATGATATAATGTCATAGCGTGCTACTTCTTTGAGGAAGGCCTGAATATGACCGCCGACAGCTATATCAACGTGTTGGAAACAACTGTCAAGCCCTAGATAGAGAAGGTAGCCGCTGGACAGGAATACGTGTCCCAACAAGACTCTGTTCCAGCCTATAAGGCAAGGAAGACAACAATTTGTATTAGCACTGGTCTTCTGATATGTAGTCACCTTCCAGCCCCAACTGCGATCTCCTTAACTAATATATGTGTGGCGTGGTCGAGGCGAAGGTCAGTGGGAGGTATCACAACACCAAGGACAGCTTAAAAGATTCAATTATTGAGGTAATATCACATATGGATAAGAAGGTAATTGTATTGACCTGCAACAAGTCCTAGACTGGAAAAGGTCATGGCCGCTGATGGAGACTACATTGGATAATATGATTCTCAATACTACTTACTTTAATTATGGTAAGTTTCATATAAATAAATTATATTTTTCTTGCATATTAATGTCATTTTCATTGTATAGAAGCAATGTTTGTGGAGATGAAGCGACATCAAGGCGTCCTTGATGGCTAGGAGAGGGCGATGATCCGTAATCAGAAAAAACTTCCGGTCAAATAGATACTTAAAGAACTTTTTCACTCTGATGATGATGAATAAGGCTTCTTTTTCAATCTGAGAGCAGCGCTTTTCCTTATCAGGGAAGATTTTGGAGGCGTGCGCTATGGGATATTCCTCTTGCCATCTGGATAACCATGGAATAAAACAATTCCAATTCCACTGAAAGATGCGTAACACGATATTCCAATGAGGTCGGTTGGATCATAGTGAGCAAGTATTTCTGCAGACGAAAGTATTGATTTGACATGTTCAAATGCTTATTGGCATTAACATAACAACCAATTCTAGCTCGCAAACATTTCATTAAAAAGATACATAAATTTTTAAAATAAAAGTTGATCAATCCAAGTAACGAATGTACTTCGGAAACATTCACTGGATAGCTTCAAATTTCTTTGAACTGATATGAATCTCTTCCTTGAATACAACGTGTCCCAGATACTCAATTTTTCCTCGTAAAAATTTACTTTTATCCTTGAAGAAGGCATAATTGAATTTTCTCATACGACTGAAGATAGCTTCGAGTGTCTGAAAGTGATCCTGGTCTGAATGACCGCTGCAATCTATCGTCAATGTAGGATCCGGAAATCGGATACCCTTCTATAAGTTTATCCATAAACTCCTAGAATATAGCTGGGAGACAATGCCTTGTGGTAGGATGCTGTACCGGTAGAGAACTCGGCGAGTGCTAGTGACAAGAAATTTATTGCAGGTTTCCGCTACTTGCAGTTGGTGATAAGCGTTAATTCCATCCAACTTGGAAGATTTACCTCCTCCAGTGATTCACGAAAATTACTGCTCTGGCGTTGCCAACGGATATTGGGTAATGTAAATTTGACTGTTCACTGTTGACTTGAAGTTACCCGTGATTAGGACTTTTCCATTAGGCTTCTAAACCACGACTATTGGTGGTGCCCATTTACTGGATTTGATACGCTCTATGACTCCAGACTTCCATTTCTGCAAGCTCCTAGTCAACTTTTACACATAATGCAAAAGGGAGAGGACATGTATTTAAAAACTTTGGCGTTGCGTCATCCTTGAGCGAAACTTTGGCTTTAAATCCGTCAATTTTGCTAGTAGAAGATGAGAACAGGTCATCATATTCCTTTAAGAGATACTCCAGTGTGCGATTCCTACTGCTTGCTGTTGTGTTTTCTAACGTCGTAGGGAGGGAGATTAAATATCCTTATCAAATCACAACCGAATAAGGACTCATGTTTTACTACTGGAATGCGGTGTGTGATTTCCACTCCATTGTACTTGAACTTCAACAAGCGATCTCCGATGGCGTCAAAAGTTTCTTCCAAGTAAGTACGAAAGGTGTACTTGGATGAGTACAATCTTAGAAAACCAATATTTTTCCAAAAATCTTCAATAAAGATTCGTTTTTCACAACCGCTGTCGCGTCCCATTTGATGAGAATGACCGTTTACTTCAACATTCTTCGATAGACGACTGTACTTGGTAGACATGGCGATTATTTACAACTTGTTGCTGCTCTTTGGAATAGCAGTACTTTTTAAAGCGCTCACGCTTCCCGCAAGAATAACAAACAATATTCTTGTGTGGACACTCCTTAAGTGTCGTGTGTGACTTTAAACCACAGTTTTGACAAGACTAGATGAAGATAGTTTGACCTTCCAACGTAAAACTATTGTTGGAGGACCTGGAGGGGCCTTTTCCAGATTTGGAACCCTTTCTGGGCTTAAAGGTAGTCTTTGACTTGGTGAATACATATACTGTAACGTATGCGATCAACGTAGACGCCGTATTTATAATAGCACACGCTAACTCAATTATAATTTCCATGTACAGTTCAATAACATCTGTTGTCTAAAACCAAACTAAATTCACTAGCTACATAAGTTATCTCGCTCTTCGCCGCTTGTTCTGCCCATGACTACGCGCTGCAACGCCACCGATTAATTGGAAGAAAATCCAAAACTATTTTGGAAAGTAAAGTACTAGCCTATAAAAAAGCCTTCACGGTTTGTTAGACTTATAGGATCCCGTTGTAAGAAACTGCGACTAAATACAATATGTGTTTCAATGAGTCAAAAATACAACTACATGCTCAAATAACTTTGAGCGGAAAACCCCCGACAGAAATTATTGCTATGTTTAGCTACAAAAAAACCCAAGTTTATGACTAGAAGAAGGTCAACGGTCAGTCTGGCGGTGCACCAGAACCTGCACTACAAGTCTTCCGTTTTAAGAAAGCGCCAACTATTGATTGAGAAAAACCAGATGGGTAGAAAGTTAAAAGCCTAAACAAGATAAACCACGACAGGGCCGACTTCCTAAAATTCTTTTCAGACGAAAAGAACATCAACGAGGATAGGAAAGTGAATCGATAACATGACAATTAGATGCTGAGCAACGAATGATATAATGTCATAGCGTGCTACTTCTTTGAGGAAGGCCTGAATATGACCGCCGACAGCTATATCAACGTGTTGGAAACAACTGTCAAGCCCTGGATAGAGAAGGTAGCCGCTGGACAGGAATACGTGTCCCAACAAGACTCTGTTCCAGCCTATAAGGCAAGGAAGACAACAATTTGTATTACCACTGGTCTTCTGATATGTAGTCACCTTCCAGCCCCAACTGCGATCTCCTTAACTAATATATGTGTGGCGTGGTCGAGGCGAAGGTCAGTTGGAGGTATCACAACACCAAGGACAGCTTAAGACATTCAATTATTGAGGTAATATCACATATGGATAAGAAAGTAGTTGTATTGACCTGCAACAAGTCCTAGACTGGAAAAGGTCATGGCCGCTGATGGGGATTACATTGGATAATACGATTCTCAATACTACTTACTTTAATTATGGTAAGTTTCATATAAATAAATTATATTTTTCTTGCATATTAATGTCATTTTCATTGTATAGAAGCAATGTTTGTGGAGATGAAACGACATCAAGGCGTCCTTGAAGAAGATTATTCTCAATCATTTCATGCCCAAAAATGTATTAATTCTTTTATAATTCGATAAGAGGAGCAACTGTTGTAAACCAAGGTCATTTCATTTTCAATAAAATATTCCAATCTCTTACAAAAAGATAACTACAAGCGCACAAATTATAGTTTTTTTTTAACATATCGCATGAAGTCTTCAAACTGTAATACATAATACCATCAACAATTAAAAAGTTGCAACATTTCTGCTATCAAAATAAGTTACTTGCCTCGGGGCCCAGCCCAGCCAGAGCAGCGTAGGCCAAAGACTGCGGTATAAGGGTCAGCCCCACGGTAATCCCGGCGACCAGGTCGGAAATCCCCTTTTCGGTGTCGTACAGCGGCAGCCACTGCAGAAGTGGGACGGCCCGCTTCAGCACCGCGTTGAAGTTCGCCAGCATCGCCTCAAGTCTGCACAAACACAAAACACATCGCGCTATTACTGTGCCTGTTACTCGCAGGTTTGGCGCGCCGAGTGCCGCGGAAAACACAGTTTTCAAACAACAATTTAAACATAAATTGCCCGCAGCTATTCCGATAGCGAACAATGGCCATTAAGCTGATAAGCTGAATGCGGAATAACAAGCATGTGACTAATTAAAAAACATTCGCGATTTGCAGCTCGCCGTGACGGACTATCATCTTCAAGGATTTTCTGCATAATACTTCAGCAAAAATGCCACTCCATTAACTGAATTAGGGAAAAGCTCACTACTTAAACGACTGCATGTAGCTAAAAGCTCACGTGGAGTTATTAAGTTCTCCGTCGTCTTCCACTAACTAATTAGAATAGACGTGATTATTTTCCTTTGCCTATTATCAATCTCTATACACCAAACAAAACTGGAACACGTGAGAGCAATACGCTGCAATCGGCTGCGGAATAACAAACTAATCACATACTGGTATGCTTACACTGTCATGTAACTAATCAAAAGTCATATAAATAATTAATACTTACATATAAATATAGAAAAATAAGAAAAACTTCAACTAATGGGGCTAACATAATCGATAATTTAAGAATTTTATTAAAAAAAGAGATTTATACCTGGCTTTCATTAACCTTAAAGCTGCTTTCGACACCGTGCCTAGAAAACAGATATAGAAAATAAATGAGAAGCTGAGAAGAGTAATAGAAAGTGTATATAAGGAAGTAAAAGAATAGTGAGACTAGAAGGAGAACAGACGGAAGAATTCAGTATGGAGGAACGGATCAAACAAGGTGATAGTCTCGGCCCACTGCTATTCATCTTAGTTATCAACACGGTAATTAAAAATAGCAAGCAAAAACCAAAAAGCTAAAGATATGCAATTAAAACATAGAGTCAATCCGAAACATGGTCTACGGAGATGAAATTGTGATCTTAGCAAAAAGTAGAGAACAACTATGGAAAGAAAAAATAGAAGCAGTTTAACTAAAAATCAACATCGGCAAAACAAACACAATGCACATATCGAAGCAAGAACACCAACCAGAACAAAAAATTAAAATAAACAACATAGACATAAAAGAAATGCAAAGATATGAGTATCTAGGAACAATAATTTTAAATGATGGAAAAATAAACAGCAAAATATTAAATAGGGTGAATAAAGCAAGTCAATTATACTACGCTATAAGCAAAAGTATAACAGGAAAAATAGAGATAAGAACAAAAACAAAGCTACACATATAAAACAGTATATGCTCCAATTTTGACCTATGAGGCAGAAAGCTGAACTATGCTAGTCAAGCACACATCCAAGATAACGATAGCGGAAATAAAGTACCTAAGAAAAACAGCTGGAAAAAAAGAAGAAATAGAATAATAAATATAACGTTTAGAGACCAATTGCAACAAATACCGTAAGTAACCACAATAGAAAATAAATAGTTAAAATGGTATGGGCATACAAATAGAATGGCAGAACACCGCATCCAAAGACAAATTCTAGAAGTAAAAACGGCAGGCAGACGACCAAGTGATAGGCCAAGGAAAATGTGGACAGACAACATCCAAGAAATGGCAGGAAGGAAAGAACAAACAATGGGGGAAGTAAACAGATTGACAGGAGACAGAAACAACTATAGGACGCCGTTTAAGGAAAGGGGGAAAAGGAAAAAAAAATTAAAAACTTGTAGTTATTAAAAATAAAGAAAAGAAGATTTGACAAGAAACTCAAACCAAATGTTACGTGAGCTGCACGATATCTATTGCGAAAAACTAATAAACACAAATGTATTGTTCAAAATATTCTCCTAATATTCAATACATTGTTGCATACATTAAAATCAATTTTCATAGAAACATAGGTTTTGAACGCACCATCTGCTTCTTCCCGCGTCGAAAATCATTGTCCACGCAAATTGTTCTTTACGTGTAGGTAGAAAAAGAAATCATTAGGGGCCAAATCGGGACTTTACGGCAGATGACCCATCAATGTAACATTTTGAGTGCTCTAAAAGACAGTTGTTTGCGTCGATGTGTATTCAGTGTCGTAATGGGAAAGGATCACATGTCATTCAAATTTCATTTCTTAAAAACCAATTGTAATTGAGTCTTAGCAGCGTTACTTCTATTTATATAATGCCGGAACCCCATAGAGTAAATAATCAATATCAAATTTCACTGTAAACTAAGAAAAAGTATATACAAAACGTGTACATGAAAATGTATAGTGCCGAGTATTTATGGCTTGCATGTATGTTTGAATAGCACCAAAGGACGTCCAAAAATTCGTAAATAAACACTTTCGTAAAAAATTTCTGACAAGGGCTAATTTTTGACGTTATTGTGACTGCAAATATTTATGGAAGAATTTCACGAATCAAAATTCACAATATTCGCAATATTTTACGCTACGATTTGAAAGAAAATCTGTTCACAGCTGTTTCGTACTTTGATTTTTTGAGAAGAACACAAATAGTTTTTCCCATAATGAAAGATTCCAAAAAAAATACTTATTCCTGCCAACCAAGCGGCTGTAACCAAAATCTTGAGAATACTTCCACAATAAGATGTTCAACAAACAATACATGCTTTACTTGTAAATAAAGGGTCTTTCATTAAGCGCTTCCTATCTTTAAATTTAAATAAAACAAAGTGTATGAGATATCATCGAAATGTTTTATTCGCTTGAAAGGCCTAGCGATGCCATTATGTATGGAATATAACATCGTGCAAATGTTCGCCGCGGCTTCGCTGGGTGGTGCGCATCCGAAATGTCCAATTTTCCAAGACGCTGGCGCATAAATCAGGCTGAATTTGAGCGATGGCATGGGTTATGTTGGCTTTGGGGGCCGCTGTGGTTTGTGACTTATTCGCATAGACCTGCGACTTAAGAAAACCCCACAAGGAAAGTTGAACGGGGTCAAATCGCACGATCTCGGTGGCACGTAGCGCCGTCTTGTTGAAACCACATGTCGTTGGTGTACATATCATCCAATTCAGGCCAAAAGAAGTTGGTAATCATCGACCTATAGCGCTCGCCGTTGACTCAAAGAAATATGGACCGATGACGCCGCCAGCCCAAAATCCACACCAAACAGTGACTTTTCGGGATGCATTGGACGGTCTTGGATCTCATGTGGATTGGAATCTTCCCAAATTCGACAATTTTGTTTGTTGACGTACCCATTCATCCAGAAATGGGCCTCATCGCTGAAAATGATTTTTCGATGTAAATTAGGGTTAGTTTCCACGTCGTTGTCTATGGTCGTTTACCTTCAGCTCCTGGGTCAGTTGAATTTTGTACGGGTGCAGGCCCAAGTCACGACTCAAAATTCGCCAAGTTGTGGTCTGCGAAAGGCCGAGTTCTTGTGAGCGACGCGAAATCGACTGTCTCGGATTCTCCCGCACACTCTCACGGACAGCGGCGATGTTTTCGGCAGATCTTGCGTTTCGTCGTCGTACGGGTGTTGGTTGATTGTTTACTGAACCAGTGGACTCAAATTTATCCACCACACTCGAATAGTCTCGGTAGGGCGATTATGGCGACCGTAAAATGGGCGAAGCGCACGGAACGTTACCCGAGCAGAACACCCATTTTGATAAAACAATTTTATCATTTGCACGTGTTGTTGGGTGCTATATCCGTCCATGGTGATTTGACAAAACAGACTGAATAAATGACAGCTAATTGGACAGATGTAGCTTCAAATATATGGCCGCTATCAACTGTCAAAGTTCGGAAGTCTCTATTGGAAGATCCTTTATATAAATAGAACGTATTTTGGACAATATAAATAACGTAGTTTTTATAACGCTAATCTCGGAACATGCTGTACAGTATAAAAAATGCTGCCCTAAAAAACAACTACAACAAAATAAGGTATTGTGCATTACAATAATTCTAATTTTGCTAATCAAATATATGCAGCTATACAAAGAAGCAAATGTTCCCACAGCAATTTATCGCCAAAGCAAAAAACTGTATACATATTCGTTAATGAGTAAAAAAGTAAACATGAACCAGGTGACCGAGTTGTCACCTGGTTATAGAATAATCAAATACTCTGATTCATAGTATGGTGCATACATAAACTTTTAGAGATAATTAACAAGGAATGAATACATAGATAACTTTACTAAACCAGCGTAAGTATTGCTAAAACCAAAAATAAACACAAGAATATTAAAAATAAATGTTAGTTTTTTTATTAGCCACTCGTAACTTACATTTTGGGTACGCCTCCTATGTGTTATGAATTGCACCCCAACTAATTAATACAGCCAATAGAACAAGATGATAGTCTTTATAACGAATATAAGTTCTTTGACCTCTTCTGGAAAAAGCACCTAAATGCATCCCTGTCTGACTTCTGCCTGCGTAAAAAATCCATCTAACAGTTCGGTGTTATAGACACTTAAAAGCAAAATGCGTATGTCGGTTCTAAAAAGGTGACACGATACTCTTAGTTTTCTTACCGAGTTTTAACTATGGAAAGTTTCTTTGTTTTTATAAACATCAACATTATTAAGTCTTTAAAATCCTAGACGACTCATTTTCAGCCCACATCAGTCCAAAGCAAACTTTGAGAGATTAACGCACAATTTTAGTAAGAACGTTATATATTACCCCAAAGATTGCAGCTGCGCCTGTTCCATTTTTGTTTCTTGCTTCTCTAATAGCATTATTTGTTTCTTCCAGGAATAAAGACTAAAAAGTGGGTGGGTAGTAGTCGGAACTACTAACGTGAGGTTTCCGTGAAAACGTCGCTTTGATACCCGACTAAGTCCCTCCCCTCCTTGCGCCGTACAGAAGCCGGAAAAAATTTTGGCTGGTTTGCTTATCGCTTTCAACCTTCCTCTGTCAAATGCTGCCCTTGCCGTTGTCCTCCGTTCAATAGTCTTCGAGTATTAGTCGTTTCAAACTCGACCGTTTTGGTGTCGCTCGTAATTTTGGAATGATACTTAGTATTCGTCTCGAACTTAAAGACGTTTTCACGTCAAAAAATGGTCGCAGTATACTAATACATCTCACAAATTCTTATCAGATAATAACACCTTTTTTCTGAATTATTACAACCGTATTTTTGTACTTTTTATTTATTGATAAGCAATAATATGACTTTATGATAATCAATATACATTTTCCTTGTTTCCTACATAGAATCACCTAGAATCACCGTACTAGAGTTCTATATAACATTTTTATCTATCACCAAAGTTCTTCAAATCTATTTGCTATACTATTTATTACCGACGATTTATTACTACATGTTTAATCTAGTGTTAGATTAGGATTATTGGGCATTTTTATATTAAACTTTTTACGTCTCTGGTTAATCCGCTTACAAAACTAGAGTTTCATGGGCATTTTCAATTTGAAGAGTGATTTTAATTTCTTTAAAGTCTCTTCTATTTACTCTAATCGAACATCTGCCAATGCCGTACAGTTGAACCCCAAACACCTTTAAATTTTTTTATTTAAAAAAGGGCCAGTAGACAATAATGCACCGTTGTGTTTATATTCTTTAGTCCATGTCCTACTGATATTAAGTGCAATGAGTTCCTACATACTCTTGCTTCAATAATAGCGTTGCTCTTGGAAATCTTCCTTACATTTTTTTATATCTGTGGGAAAGCTTCATAAAAGAATTGTTTAATAGTGCACGACCAGACCTTCCAGTTACTAGAGATGAGCCAGGCCCTCTCCCCCGTCGCTAAAGATAAAGTCAGTGGAGCCGTTAGCCAAAGAAGGAAAAGCCCTTGGACTAGACAACTTTCATTCGGAATTCTTCACACTGTTAGACGACTGTGGTGTCGAATAGTTGACCAATATAACCGTGAATACGCAATCCTAATAATGCATAGCAAAAGCCACTTTTCTCGCTTTTCCTCAATGGTACTCCCAATTCCCCAAAAACGGATCAGCTAATAGAGAAAAGTTAGGACACACCTGTTGGTTGCGTTCTTTGCCGGTTAATGAAAAGACCTGGGAGCAACTCGTGGAAAGCGCTTTTCCAATTTAAACTCAAATGGAATATCTTTGGCTAATTAAAGAAAGGACACGATTCGCCACAACAATTATTTAATCAAGAAAAAGAGAAACAATCAAATAGCAGCGTATTTCCTGCATATAACTTGGACCGTGGATTATCCGGTTATATATTTTTGACGACCAGCCGACATAATACCAAATTTTTTAATTTTTAGCAAATTTGTGAAAATTGGAAACAGCTATTCTAAAGAAAATTCAAGTAATATTCTGTAAATACAAAGATTTTAAACAATATAACTGCAAAGAAACAGACAAACGATGTCCTAAACCCCAAATAAATGACATCCTACTACCATCTTTTCTACTCCCATCTGAAAATTATTTTTTTATTTATGGGAACACTTATAACTATCTTTTTTCTGATCTCAATTGTGAACACATAAATCTAAAAAGTGCATAAGTCAAAACATTACCAAAATGATAGAAGGATATTATTGAGTCAGATGGTAACCGTGGCAGAAATAAATTTCGGAAAAGTAGACAAAATTCTTCATACAAAATGCGGAAATAATAATCTAAAACTACAAATTCTTGTGAAAGACCAATTAGACTACAGTCAATAAAAATTTAAACAAAAGGCATCGCATTTGAGTCCTCTACCCGAAACTTAAAATTCTTAAAAAATGAATGGAGATACATGCTTCTATATTATCCTCAAAGCAGATATTCTCTTGAAACGGAAAAATGTATACTTCTAACGTTAGAGTTAGATATCTTCTTGTTGCACGTCGTAATGTTAGATTTACTAAAAATAATGTTGCGCAAATTAATGAAAAGAGCAATTTAGGTTTTATAATGCCACCCTTAAATGCTTTATTGACAAGAAGCAGTCGCATGATGAAAAAAAGCAGAAATTAATAGAATAGAATATTCATTCCAATTGTCATTCACATGATGGCAATCATCTACATAAACGAATAACAACGTTCAAATCATAATTTTACTCATTTTCTTGCATCGAAAAAATTGAGAAAAGGTAAACGAAGTCACACTCGCACTTTCCTCGGCTTTCCTAGTCTCCGGGCACAGCTTTTCCTTAATAGATTCAAACGGATCCACTGATAGAGAAAAGATAGGATACACACTTGTTGCTTGAGTTCTTTACCAGTTAACGAGAAGATCTGGAAGCGACTTGTGGAAAGCGTTCTTCCTTTCCTCCTCGTCGTTGATTTTAGACTCAGAAAATGGAATTTTACAGGTGGGATAGTAGATTCAGTACAGAGCGGGTGACTAAGTCGAGGCAGAACGAAACACTAGCTGGATTTGCAAACGGCGACATACCCAATAATATATGTATTTTCAAACAGCACCAACGGAAAGCGGGCAAGGTCCTAATTTAAACTAAAATGAAATATCTTTGGCTAATTAAGGAAAAAACACGATTGGGCCGCAACAAACCGCATATATCAAACAGATAATATTTCTCATAATTGCCTTAAATCTGAATTTATAAAGATACCCAAAAAATCAGGACCAAAAAAATGTAGAGACGATTACAAGTATTATCATTCATAAAGGGAGATAGAAAATTTGCAAAATATGCACGCCCTAAACTCAGTTTGGATTTTGAAACGGATTAGAGACAAAAGCTGCTCTATTTAGTATATAGGTACTTTTTGAAAGATGTAAGGATGTTAACACTGATATATACGATTAAGTCTTTCGATAAGGTACATCGTGCTAAAATGATGGATATATTGACAGATATGGTAAATGGCAAGAACTTGCGAATAATTTCACGGTTGTATTAGGATCAATCTACCTATATTAAGGTAGATTAAGAACAATCTGAAGCAGTAAAATACTTAGATTTACACCCGAAAATACCAATAACAAAATTATTGGTAACGAACGAATAAATAACATCAAAGATGCCGATGAATTTGAAAGAATTACAACAGATTATAGATATAGCGACAGAAATCAGCATATAGTGATCATCAAAAACTGGATTCCAAATGGAAACCTATTAGTAAATAACAAAACAATAGAGAAAATACTAGGTATACATACCTGGATACAGAACTTATGACAAGTGAAGTAATTTACAGGAAATATGATCTCGTATTGATAAAGCAACAACTTTTTTTCTTAAAATGTCATCAGCCTTCAAACGTCATTCTCTAGCAGACGTAGCCACCAAAAAGTTAACAGCCTTTGAAATCTAGTTTTACCGAAGAATGTTACGAATTTAAAGAATGTTCTACGTAACTAATAAGGTAGTTCTCGAAGGCTGGCGAGAAACACCAAAATAATTATGAAGGTAAAAATACAAAAGTTTGAATATTTAGGACACACAATGAAAAACAAAAGAAGATATTGCTTAATACAACGGATATTACAAGGAAAGATCAGAAAAACTAGACCGGATCGTAGAAAACTTTCTGATTAAAAAATCTTTGAAAATTATTCTCCACGCCAACAACTAGACTTTTCCATGCTACAATAAATAAAATAATGAAGAAGAAGGCCCCCTGTCTAGCAGACAACGTACATGTATTGTCATTTTATCTAATACTTTCGGTAAAGTCTTTAATAATTTATTTTGAACTAAACGTGCTCTATGAAATTTCCATCTACCATTTAAATTTTCTTTCCAAAAAAGTGTAGTATAGTGAAACCTTAACTTACAATCATCTTAAAATTGAAAACATTAATACTGGAGACACCTTAAATAATTCTGACTTATTGACACCTTATGCATGGACACTTTAATATTAAAAATATTGGATATAAGAATCGTAGACACAAATACGTCAGCATATCATTTCAAAAATGATATAGACTCCCCTACAAAAATGCATATCGACATATGAGACAGGTTATAGTGCCATGTGATGGCACCAAATAAGTCATTTGTCCAGTATTACCAGTACAGTTGTGGACAAAGCAGACAATCTTGACCAACGATGAACGTTTGCTTGGAGGAAGGGAGTGACTATCTTAAACAACCATACGAGGTAAGTAGCCGCATGCGGAAACTCACCACCGAAGCACAGAACTGTTTTTGCTAAATATCAAAGTTCAGAAACGGTAAGGGCGTTATTTGAATGTTTGGTAACAGCAGACATATTATAGTTTTAGCACGAAACTACAAGTCTTATTATTTATCCCAAAACAAATCGCGGTTATCTTTGGGAATCGGGGGGGATTCTACTAATGGATTAGCTGCCCGCTTGTGAAAACATTACCGTCGACATATTCAGCAATGCCACTTCGGAAAATGAAAACGTAACGAGTCTCTTCAACATGACAATGCGCAGCCACATGTCAATCACCACACAGTTGCCACCCTGGAAGCTCTTGGATACACCGTGCCATCGAACGCCTCATATTCTCCGGATTTGATCTGCTTGACTTGATGAAATAGACAGTGCGCGGTAAGAAGTTCTACAAGCGGTACTAAAAGAATGAACTACAGCAACTTACCGGCAATTATCGAATTGATAGTACAAATGCACTAATATCGAAGGGGGGTAGCTGTAATAAACTTTATACTCACTTCTTCCTATTAAAGTATTAGTGAAGAGAAAACAGTTTCAGTGCCAATCATTTTTAAAAGGCCCCAAGTACTACAAGAATATTGAGTGCGTCATTTCTTTATAAAGCATTAAAAATTTCCTACCAAAAATAATTCAGAAGGCTATTTTCGTTTTATGCAAAATGTGAAACCATACACCAGCGTAAACAACTGCATCATTTTCTAAAAGAAGTCACGATAAGCAAATAAATAGCACGGCCTTCCCTTCAACATTCATATAGCTTGGACATTCCACATTTTTAAAAAACTGAACTGTAGATAATTTAAACTTTCGCAGGGTTTTTCCAAGAATTATTATTAGAAACAATCAAATACTTATTAACTTATGGGCTATTAGTAAATCACTCTTATGTATAAATAAAACAATAGCATAATTTGCAATAAAATGTAAGGTCTTCAGTAGCAATAAACGGTATTTTCTAAGAAATGAACAAGCTACAGGAAAACTTAAACTTAGAACTGCGAAAAAAAATATTAAAATAACCACGAGAACATTCCACTTAAATTTGCAAATGACATTTACATTAACTAATGCTTGGTGAATTATTAATTTCCCACTGCATTAATTATTAACAGTTGTTCAACTTGCAAAACCTGTAGTGCAGAAATGCGAAGTTAGTAGATCAATTCTTAATTTCCACATTCCAATTCGTTAGATTACTGTTGCGATTTATTAACGCCGCTTATTGGAATTGCAGCAAAAATTGTTGAAAACGTCTGGTATACTGTCTTCGCAATTATACTTTTAACCCAAAGTTGAATTCTTACTGTTTTTTAAAATTTCAATTTCCATGAAATTTTTTACCGTCCATTGCGCAGCGTACGTGTCTTGCAGCAAAGCCACTTTGGAATCCACTTTTTGAAATAATTTTTGAATCGTTGAAAACACCATGAGTCCGTTTTTGCCGCTTTCAACTGATGTATTCCGTGCTCTGCATCGCTTACATTTGTTCTGTTTTCATTTTCCGCTGCGCTCGTTATTTGAGGACCCATTATTTGGTATTACTATCGCCTCCATTTAAATGGTAAGAGATATTTTTTTACTTGCACAGGGTGGTTACATCTTTACAGACTGCCCTTCCAAAGTAGCTATTTTATAGTGATGACTATCTCCAAAGGGCAACAACACGTTTATAAATGTTACTTTTCACTCTTTACACTGAATATTATAGTCTAATAGTCATCCTGTACCTCACAAGTACGCTAATAACGCTTGCTAGCAAATCAGATTAATTAAAATAAAATTCAGTTTTGAAAACTTGTTAAACATCAGTCAATAGTTGAGAAACTATAATATCCACAAAAAGTCATTATTTAGTACGATTCTCTGTCGATGGCTTCCATTTATTTTAAAATGAAGAAAACTACAACTGTTGCTGGTAAGCTGGTGTTCCATGATTTTATCTTTTCTTTGCAATGCATTGCATGAATTCGATTTGTCTAAGATGTTATTTCAGCAAACACACTTTTACTAAAACTATTACTAGATTAAGATCAAAGTTTGAAATGTGCAGCTGTGAACTGGTTGCCAAGACCTTGTAGCTTAACGCCAGTCGGCTTATTCTTCCTTTATTTCAATTCAAACTACAAACTGCCTCACAGTAAGCAGCATGCGTGTGTATTATTGGTAAAATACCACATAAAATTTCGGTTTGTTTTATTTATTCCACCAAACGTAATGGTAGTGGTTAACTAAATAACACTATCTCATGTATAATTTCATCGAATCAATCTTTGGTGCTTTTCGTTTTGTTTCCATTTACAGTCCTACAGATCTTAATAGAAAACCCATCATAACCTAGATTAATACTCTATATGCAGATTGTTTTATAGAAAATAAACCTTAGATATTAAAACTAATATTATGATAGAATTAAATTAAGCGTCAGTTGAAATGTACTTTTATGTGTTCTTTATTATGTAATGTTTACGAAAATAATCTGGATCGATTAACAAACTGAAATTACCATGTAACAGTTTATCTCAAATAGTAGAGTATATTAAGACACACGTGTCACAAATATCTCAAACAAACATGGTAACTGGAACAGAAGGCGGTACTAGAATGTCTAAAATACTCTTGCAGTATGGAAATTATTATTCTATGCTTTCATGGATAATTACTATATTGAATACAATACCCAAACTATGAGTGTATCCAAATTGCTCTTTGGAACACACAATATGATGTGCTAAAGTGTCCAAAATATGTATGAAACACTTCAGAAAAACTTTTAATCTAAAAACAGGCTTACAGTTACATGGTTCCTTTATTTTCCATGCGTTGACTTCGTTGGCTTCGAGTCCAATCCTCAACCACCTTCTTCTTCAATATCTTGGCATAAATGTTGGTTAACCTGTGTCGACCCCATACCGCCTTATAAGAAAATCAGAATTTTTGGACGCTTATAGCAAACGTGTCTCTTTAACTTGTATAATAGTTACAGATGTCACGTACGATACGCTTTAGATGCTAGACAAATGGCCCATTTGCGTCTCTGTAAAGTAAGGTGTTCCTTACGGACCACAAAGTACCAAATATAGTTTTGAGGACTTAATTCTAGACTCCTAAAAATTGTTCACGTATATTATCAAGCGGATAATCGTATATCTTATTGGAAAAGGACAGTTCACTCCCAGAACTAATAAGAAACCCAAAGGCTTGTCGAATTGACTAACTGTTCCAAGTAAGCTTCTTGTCGAGGGTCGCTCCAAAGTAACCCATTTCTTTTTTCTAAACTGTTTTCTGGTCAAAGATTCTGAGACGTTGCCAAGGAAGTCGGTTCTTCGTAGAGAGTAGTACACCTGAACCCTTCTTAGCATTCATTCTTATTCTCACGTGTTGGACTATTCCTCCAATTTGTTTCAGTTCCTTAGAAACCTGCTAAATCAACCAAAAGAGCAATAGCGAGCTTGACAGTTACATTGTCTGCGTATTAGACTAGCGTAGTCTAGACGTATAGGTTAAATACAACTCGGAGCCAGATGGGACATCGGAGCTTGTTTTCTATAAAATATTTCAAATTGGGATAGTCGGTTAATACAACGCCTTAGACAATCAAGTGTTAGAACCGGATAATTGAAGTTTAAGGTATTTTAGGTTAAAAAATATATATTGATTACTGTTGCTACAAATTTTGTTTTTACAATTACTTTGTACTTTAAAATAGATTCTTACATCATATATATCATACAACAATGTTTTATCTTAAAAAATAATCCAAACTTATATCTACCTAAAGTTTCTTTGAAATTCATTTTAACTTCTACTATTCCACATCTTTTTGATTTTTGTTGCTATTTTAAATAAAAAGTAGTTTTTAAACCTACATCAGAAATGTAGAAAATAGGCTCAGAAAATGGTAGCTCGAACTTTAACAGTAAATCATTGACTTTGCATTTCTGTTTTATAATGATGGTAAGGCTCTAACGCTCCGCGTGGCAGTACGGCCCGCGAATTGAGAGGTTGAGGCTTTCATATGTTTGACTTTACTGCTCGGTCGTCACCCACCATCTCCGATGCGGGACGCTCTAGCGCTTTAAACGGCCGTCATTATTACACCTCTTGTTTGAAGTAAACGCTGGTACTAAATTATTTTTAGTGATTTAGTAGGCCACCTGCCGGACATCAGAGAGCTCCGAGAATAGAATCCGGGTTCTCCCGAATAGCAGTCCGCGCCTCAACCACTTAGATCACTCTGGCGTAATCAAGTAAGGGTACCGTAAAAATGTGTAAGCTATAGCTAAGCTGCAGATAATTCATCAAAACCCTTAACTCGTTTACATTGCTTTTAATGCAAAGAAATGTTATAAACAATCACTAAAGGGGTTACTTTTCTCCGAATCTTTTTACACAGTTGAATTAGTATCTCTTTGGTGCCAGCACCACAATATCCGTAAAAAAATATATATCACTAAAAGTTTCCATATGAATCAACCGGACAAATTAAGTGGATAGCAAACGAAGCTAAAAAAAGTGCTATGAAAATCCGAACATAAAATGTGCTTTATACAAATAAGAAAATTTAAAAAATGGAGACGGAAGCAGAAAAAAGAAACGAGAAAGCATTAATACTAACAAAAACAAAATAAGGGTAAAAGAAGAATAAAACAATGGTGCACTTCTATACATTTATAGAGTAGAGTTCTTAAAGAAACAAGACTAAAGAGAGAGGTACCCATTATGATAAAAAATAAATTAATAGGATATGTAACGGAATGATAAGGAATAAGAGATAAAATAATAAAAATATATATAAAATTAAATAGTCGTATAACAAGAATATCAATGAAATAATAAAGAAAGGAAGCAAATAAATACATAACAGTATAGCGAAAACTATAACAACATATGGATCGGGATCATGGCAATTAATAAAAAAACAAAAAAGAACTAAAAGCAAATACATTACTGGAGGCCCTGGGCAAAAATCGTAAGATTGGATAGAGTTCGAAACGAAACAGTAAAAAAACATAATGACGTTAAAGAAACACATAATGAAAGATATAAAAACAATGCAATTAATGTAATATGGTTATGTTCAGAGGATAGACGAGAGGCGCACTCTAAAGAAAGCAATGGATTGTATCTTCCGAAGATATACAAAAAAGGAAAAGCCGAGAAAAATCTGTAAAAAAAAGAGAAGAAATAATAAAAAAATAGCACAGGGAAAAGATAATGGAAAAAAAGAAGTAGGAGAAATTAGTGAAAATAGAAAACCAAGAAAATATAATCAATATGATTTAAAAAAATAAGTTTTTATAAAATAGGTAAAAGAAACTCATTCGAGCTTATAAATATTTCCTTTCTTTGGTATATTTTTAATAAAGCGTAACCCAAGATGAAAGTAGGATTTTAATTTTAAATAAAACAACAAATAAACGAAAAATAGATAAAAGCATGTTAAATAGTATAACAAATGACCCCAATACTAAAGAATAAATGACACAAATACTGATTAATAAGTAACAATTGTACAACAAACAGAAAACAATATAAAAAAGAATACAATGAGGTAGTATGAAGAAAAATAGATAATATAATAATAGGTACATACTGGGTGGCCAAAAAGTCGGGAAATATTTCATTTGCTCACTATTGTCCACTACAGTGTCCGAATACATATCGAACGTCATTGATGTGAAGGACAGACGATAGGGTTTTGTTTACATTTGATGACCATTCAGTGAGATGTCTTCAGATCCGATCACATACACTGTTCCCGAACGGGTGTTTATTGTCTCGGCGTATTACTCAAATGGTAAATCGCCCACTATGGCTCTCAGAAAATTCCGAGCAGAGTTCGATGGGAACACAAAACTGACTCTGAAGACGATAACAATATGAGTAAACAAAAATAAATTTCTTCCAAAATTTTCTAATCGATTATTTTTAAGGTTAATTGAACCGGCCGATCAATGACTGTCACTACACCTGAGAATGTGGAAAAAGTTAGGGAACCCTTTGAGCAGTACTCGACAACCTCAACCAGAAAAGCGCCCCAACAACTGGCAAACACATCAGAACCGCTGCAAATTAGCCGAACATCAGTGCAAAACATAATCAAAAAGTTGAATATGTTTCCTTACAAGATTCAAATTCAACAACCACTCACTCTAGTGAATGTTGACCCGAGATTCGAGTTCGCCAATCACGCGTTGGCCTTAAAAGATGACAACACTTTGGACTTCAAACACATCCATTTCACAGACGAGGCTTACTTTCACCTGGATGGCTATGTGAATAAGCAAAATTACCGATACTGGGGCACACAAAATCCACACCTGGCTGTAGTCAAGAGTCTTCACCCCCAAAAAATCAGTGTTTGGGCAGTCATATCATGACATGGCATTATTGGACCGTTTTTTCTCACCAAATATGTCGATGAAAATGTCTACCGAGACCAAGTTCTCCTTCCGTTTTTCGAAGAGGCGAAGAAAAAGAAAATTATTAACCAATACTGGTTCCAACAAGATGGCGCGACACCACACCGAACACAAGGTTTTAAAAATTTTCATGGTTTAAATTTTGATTTAATCTTCATGATGTCTCTAGGAAATTTGGATATGATCGCTGAAAAATTCGGTGTACGAATTATCGGTATGGATGCGGAGAAGAAAACCGGAAATGAAATTGATTGGCCTGCGTGTTCACCAGATCTCAATGTCTGCGATTTTTCCTTTAGTGTTATCTCAAGGATAGAGCGTATCGCACTAACCCTAAGACCATCGACGAACTGAAACAACGAATCAGAGAAGAGTTTGCGACCATTGATCAAGATATGCGCCACAATGCAATTACCAGTTTTGAGGAAAGGCTTCACCGCGTCGTTGAAAATAATGGCTCATATTTTGAGAACCATGTTCATTAAACCCTATGATCTCTACTAATGTATAGTCAATGAATTAAATTTTTATCTTTGTTAATTACCGAGAAATTAAATTTTACTTTATTTCCCGACTTATTGGCCACCCAGTAGAATATGACATAACTTATTGGAAAAAACGTGGAATTAATAAACATAAATTCGCCATATTAGAACTAATAATAAGTGAAACAGAAAAAAGGAGGATCTGAAATTATAACACTTCCTAAAAGGTATTTTTTATATTATCCAGGAGTAAAATCGCGAGAACGAGTTAAATCTAGAGTAGTACTGGTTCTAAACAAAGATATTAATAAAAATATATTATATTTTAAAGCAATGACTTAACTAATAGCATTAGTAGTAGTTCAAAATTGGAAGATTAAGTAAATATTATACAATCATACGCACCAACAAAGAACTAAAAACACATTATAATTAATCTTTACAATAAGTTTTAAACGGTAATAAGTAGAAAAAGAAGAGAAATGTTATAATAATGAAAGATTCAAATGAAAAATAGGAAATAATCATAATACTGAACAAATATGTAGAGAACCGCATGGGGAGGAAACAGAAAGAATCTAAAATTAATTTGTTTATTTGAAATACTTTCTAGGAGCAAATGATGAAGGAAATGTACAAGTAAATAACCAAAAAAAGAAATACATAAAGCATAATAAATTTTATAGTGTATGTACAAAAAGGACAACAAGTAAAAAATTGTATAGAAGCGAAACTTAGAACCCAGCACAAATTAGTTGTAGGCATCCTAAAAGGCAACAATATTATAGTGCCAGAAGAGGAGAAATACACAAAGATATCAATATATCAATTAAAAATTTAAAAAGTAAAATAGAAGTATAAAGAACAACCAGATAACATACATAAAATAAAAGATTGGCTATTAGAATAAAGTTGAAAAAGTTGAAAACAAAATAAATCTGTGAGGAACGGAGAATAAATAAACATATTAAAAAACATGATAGACTGAAGAAGTTAGAATAACAGTTAATAAAACAACAACAATGAAAAAGTTTGTAAATTCAAAATAAGAACAATCCTAAAAATAAAGAATCATAATAAATGAATATAGGGATTTTGTTGAGAAACAAGAAAGAAGACTATACATTATTTTAGAATCAAATAAAAGTAATAAAAAGAACACACTTCTAAGATTAAAAAATAAAAACAACCAAATAAATATAGTATTATATTAAAGGTTAGAAACATAGAAGGCTATTTTAAAATTTGATGTGAAAAATGCATGTATCAGCAAAGAAATAGTATAAAGCATAAAGATAAATTATCTGGGAATGTTTACAACTATTAGGAGTACCTATTAAATTAGTAAAAGTCGTAAAAAGTATATACAAACATGTGACTGCAAAATACAAATAAACAGATAAAAGTTTAAATATTTGAAATAAAAAAAGAAGTTAAACAAGGAGATAGTTTAAGTCCGTTGTTATTTATAATATTAACGGATAGGTTCATTAAAAACACAAAATAAAAAACAATAATTACAAATATTAATAGGATACCTATAAAAACAGGAAGTCTATTATATGCAAATAATATTAGCATAATAAAGTGGACTCTATAGGTAATTTTAAATTTGAACAAAAGGAACTTCAAACAAAGCTAAAACTAAAAACACTAACCTGTGGAAACGGCGCTTTCCCGCAGAAATCAGTCCTGGGGGTTCTAGGAAAAGGAAATAAGGGTGTGGGTAAAAAGATAGGACAAGTTACCCCAATCGTCACAGCGGAGCCGAACGGTAGCGTTTTTCCTGGTGCAAAGGTTCCTTCGTCGTTCCTTGCCGAGTCAGAGCAACAAAAATAATGGACCGAGTTTTACCAGTAAAATTTCAACCCCGAAATGCAATCGGGCAACAAAAGGGAAAAGGTTAATCTGGTCGGCAAAATATTGAATTTCGCCACAAAATTAGCTTTTAACAAAAGCCTCGCAAAAATGAAAACTTCTGCTGCCAATTAAACACGCCTCGAACTGTCGGTTAAAAATGCTCTCGGCTTACGGAAAATTTAAGCTATCACAAACTGAATTCAAAAAGAACGACGCCTGCGAGAACATATCAAAAGGCCAAAAGGCGAAGCGCGAACGAAAGGCGAAGAGCACGAAGCAAAAGGCGAAGCACACATAACAAAATGCGAAGCGCGTACAAAAGGCGAAGCAAAAGACGAAGTACAGCAAAAGGCAAAGCGCCGAAAGGCCAAAAGTGCGAACAAAAGGCGAAGCGCGTCCCGCAGCCTATATGTCAGCAGTCCGCGTGCTCGGACAAATTCGCGTCGATAACTCAACTCCAAAATATACAAGAGGGAATCAAAAGACGACCGGCCCTAATTTAAAAATTAAAATTAAAGGTAACTTGAGATTGGCGGAAACAATTATGTTGAAACCAAATTCACTAAAAAGAATACAAAACCTAATACATGGAAGGACGAAATTGAAAGACTAAAAATGAAAACTAATGATAGTAGATAAGAAATATAAAAGTAACTTGTAACGAGCAAGATTTAGAATGATTACAAAATACGATTGCTTAGGAGGTATAATACAAAGTGAAAATAAAATAGATAATAAAATTGTAAATAGAACAAAGAAGGCTAAAAACATATTTTGCAGTAAACCATAATCGACATAATGAATGTGTATAACAGCATGGCTTTACCCATACTTTTATAGGGAAATACATCTTAAATAATCTAAAAAAAAAACAAAAAGTAAAATAAATGCTATAGAAATGAAACAATTAACAAAATTGTGTAAGAAAACGAAATGAGACTGCCTAACAAACAGAAAAATTATAAATCGAATAAAACAAAAATCAGTACTAGAGAAAATTGAAAAATCAATTAAAATGGCTAAAACATATAATTAGAATAAAAGAAAAAACTTGTTAAAAGAGTAATAAAAGCAGATAGAAACAGAAAAGAAAACAAAGAAGGCCAAGCATTACATAGAAATGATAGCAGAAATAGAAAAGGAAATAGGAAAAACTATGGAATCCATAAATCAAACTCAAAAGAAATAAATAAAAAAAATAATAATATTAACCTTTGAGTTGATTTTATGTTCGAGTTTTTATCGAGTACAAAATTACACAATCTTTGATTGAATATGAAAAATTAATAAGCTGAAAATTTTGGTCTTGTCGGAAAATATAAGAGGGTAATTTGGAAAGACACCTTCATTTGTTTGTCAGTGACAGATATATCGTTTTCCTTTCTTGGCATAACCCGAAAGACAGTCCAAAGCAGAACCCATTTGCTGTGTTTCGTGTTGCTCAGGCAAGAACGAATAGATTTTCTACTCCAAATTTGGCGCAATTTTCTATGTGAGCGTTTATTTTAAATTGATTTAGCGGACGAGTAAACTATAACAAAACTTTTTTCTTCCACTCCGCACTGCCTAATGAACTACTACGCTACAGGACGTGCGTAGCTATCTCCGCCTATTTCTTACACGGGCGCAAATGGTGCAAATGGTGGTTTCTTTCCGAATTTCCCTCGTACATTAGTATTATAGTTTCTCTAACCATTGTACTTGTATTTAAAAACAATACTTTTTGTAACACGCAGAAAAAGCTTTATATAAATAATATAACTTTATATAAATAGTTCTACTAGTCACCTAAATAAACTACTGTGAGATCATAGAAGTATACGCCACTATATTATGAGAGATAAAAATGGCAGTCGATCTTCATATAGTTACGTGCGGTATTTTTGTTAATGCCGCTGGCAAGATGGGATTTCCAGTGAGAATTGTTTTCCAGTTCTCTCTAATTTTGTACACAATCATAAATAAAGCATTAAACAAATAAGCGACTCTGCTGTCAGTTTTATGAAAACTGCAACGGCAAAATTAACGCATATGCGATGATACAATTTGCACAATTAAAATCTACACGCTAATATCTAAAGGTAATTTAATTTTACTGTGCCGTTCGTTAAAAACAGCCGTAATACCAAAAACAACTATATATATTAGCACAACTTGTTCTGGAATATACTGCAACAAACACAATCGACCTTCTAAAGAGTTAACAGTAAAAACACCTACCATAATTCCCTGCTTTTCTACACCTTTTTATCCTTTTTATTTTTGAAAAACAACTATGTTAATTTTTAACGAATTCTCAGAACATTATAAGTACGTGTAGTAGTGCAAAAAATAAAAAATAAAAACGTTATTTCTCAATAGCAGCACAGATGGATTTGGGTAGAATAGAAGGTACACCCGGAAAGTTATAAAACTAATTTTTCTTGGTCCAATCAAAAGTGTTCGGAGGCGAAGTCTTCGGACCTGCCGGTTGGTGATGAACGATAAACGTTCCGACCGGCTCATTTATCTTTGAGCCTTTGCAGAATGCGTTTGTGAAGTGGACAGCTGTTTGAGTATCGCATCACGGCCTATAATACAGCGCAAGGTCGATCAGCGGTAAGCGATTAAATTTTACATTAAACTCCGCAACCGAGACGCTTGCTATGATACAGAAAGCCTACAGAAATAGTGCTTTATCAAAAACACTATTGTTTTGGCAACACGACCTTTCAGGGGGCAAGCAATGTCTTACTGAGGATGAACAACGCGCAGGACACCCACCAACCTCTCATACATCGGTCAATGTGGTTAAGGTGAAAGCGATTTTGGATTCTAACCGACGTCTAAATGTTAGATTGATAGCGGATAAAGTGGAACATCATGCATAAAATCACCACGACAGAATTGGATATATGGAAAATTTGAACCAAATTGTTTCCTACGATTTTGATCAACATACACAAGTAAAATCATGTGTAATTTGTCGTTTGTCCAAATTCAACTTAAAAGCACACCACTTAGAGACTTCGAAATGTGCAGAGTGCTGTAATAAGTGCTCTGAAAGAGATTACAAATCAAGTTTCAATTGACAACAGTTTGTCAATGTTTAAACATGTTATTTTGAAGAATATTAAGTATATATCCAGCCATGGCCAAAAGTTGAAAGCACCCTCATCGTGCACAATAGGCTCTACAACACCAACATTAAACAGAAGATTGGGCAAATGTTCTATGGTTAGACAAATTTAACATTGGAGGAAGTTTAATGAGACACTTTACTATTACTTTCAATTTTTAAATTATGAGTAGGCTACGTGACGCAGTGTGTGTTGTATACAATTAAACATGAATTATAAGAGAAATTGTTGTTTGCAAAGGATGCATGAATACTGATCAATATATTTCTCTAATGGAAACTGTCCTGTACCCATCTTATATAAAGATTTTTGATGGCATCAACGTGGTCAGTATCAAATTTCAGCAAAATAATTCGCCCTAACATAAACCTGTAAATAACTTACAGTGGTTTCAAGGCAGTCAAGTACAGCTGTTAAATTGACCAGCCAAATTGCCAAATCTAAATAACATTGATGATAACATGGCATCAAAAAGTCAAAGAACTTTTTTGGAAAAAATAAAATGCTATTACTGCTAAAGAATATCGAAAGCTAGTTAGTGCTTTGTCTAAAATAATAGCTGCTGTCACTAAATCTAAAGATAAACTAGTAAAATATTAAATACCTAACAATAAATAGTAGAACAAAACTGGTGTACCTTTTCTCCAGCACGCACAAATAAATTCCACAGATTGATTCTTACAAAGTGTCTCATTTTTGGCCATGGCTATAAACATGACTTCAGTTAAACGAATTCTTATTACTTTCCGTACGCACCTTGTACTATATAGAAATAATCACTTTTTTAAATTAACCAATACTGCACAATCCTTATATTTAATTCAGTTAAAAACAATTAATAAAAATTTAAAATTGTTTAAATAGTTTTAGTTTTCATTTTGGAATCAGATAAAGAATATATCAAATATAAAACTGTTTTTGAGGTAATAAATTTTTTTATTAACAAATAAATTTGAAGAACAAAATAAAGTGTAAGTGAATATATAAAACAAATCGGTAGGATAAAAAATCTATAATGGTAAAACAAATGCTAAAAGAAACTTGTGCATTTTGTATTTATTTTACAAAACTGCAATGGCTTATTAAAACGCAGACTGCAAAAAAATGAAAATAAAATATAACTTTGGATAATTTACTTGGAGCGTTAACAAATTGTTCTCTCATCCCTAATCCTTTATTAGGAAGAATCGAGTACACATTTCATTAGAGGTGATATCCCCTGAAGGGAAAAGATATAGAGGACGTCCTCAATAAAGGTGGATCGATGATATAAAGAAAATAACTGGACCAAAATGGATTCAAATAGCGCAGGAGAGAGAAGAATGGAAAAGGATGGGGGATGCTTATCTCCAAGGATGGACGGAATAAAGCTGGTTAAAGAAGAAGAAGAAGAAAGATATCCTTCAATGTCTATACACTTTTGCTCTTGTAGTTTCCGTAAATGTATTGTAAACCATGCTTAGGGCATATCGCAGCACCATTTGTGGATACCCCACTGAATCTCGTTATTAGATAAATACTTCTTACTACGCACTATTTTTTTGATTACTGAGGCGACACAGTGTACTTGAAAAGTTTAAGGATGTCAACGGCATAGCTCTTGATATGTGACCACACGTTATCATATTAAGAAACGTGCCGCGTTTCCATTTCCCGTCAGAACGCTGCTGAATACGTCGACAAATATTCTCAATGACTCGCAATACCACTCAGTGGTAATTGTTTCACGAGTGGACAGCCACTCTACCAGCATGGTCTCCTCCTAATCCTAAAAAACAATCAACTTTTGTTTTGGAATAAACAATCCTCGCCTGTCATTTTTATGCGGCGCCTTATGCCACAACCATTTTTATCTGCTGTTACTAAACACTCAAAAAAACACCAAATACTAGCTGCTCTTCTTAGTACAGTCCTTATCGCTCTTAAATCCTGATATCCAACGAAACACAGTTTTAAGACTCGACATTGCAAGTTCTCGCTTTGCTTTCGAACCTTAACCGCAGTATGTGTTTATAAATTGCTTGAGAAAGATATCTCTATCATATTCAATACCAATAACTCTACAATTTTTATAGAAAACTTGAACTCTAAGAATACGAAATGGAAATATAGAGCAACAAACCTAGCTGGAAATTAACTTGAAATACGCCTCCAGATTGAAGCTCCAGACCAACCCACTTATTATCCATATAGAAACAAAAACTTCAATAAACAAATCTTTCAAGATGTGCTCTCTGAACTCGATTCAGACCACATACCCGTTATAATCTCGTTTATACTATTACCTGTTAAACACATTCCAGACCAGAGATTAATAAATGGTCCAGTAAACTGGGACATCCTTAGTGCTACACTCGATCAGCAGCTTAAGTATTTCAACGATCTTCAATCCCCAAACCCAATTGATCAAACGATCACACACATAACCAAAACCATCTCCAACAGTGTAAATGGGGCTACCATAACTACGCATAAAAACAAAGTAAAGATCGATCACTTTTCACTCAAACATATAGTGGACCTAGTTAAACAAAAAAGCACTTTACGAAAAGAGTGGCAGAGATCACGGAGTCCCTCAAATAAAAACGTGGTGAATAATCTGTGACATCGTATTACAAAAGGAACTTGACGTCTACCGAATAGAGACATATCAAAAACACTTTAGCAACCTTCAACCAAGCGACCCTGGCTTGTAGAAGACATCCAAAGGCATTCTGCGCTAACCAAACGAAATACCTTCAATCTCTTCAGGAACACAAACATATAACTCGGATAAAAAAATGTGCGCAAGCTACTTAGAACAAATATTCACTTCTGAAAATCACGCAGACCCAGAATTTAAAAATATAGTAATAAATTACGTAGAAACACATCAACCAATTCCTGAAGCCAACTTCAAACCAACATCGCCTAGGAAACTTGCTTCTATAATTAAAACTCTCCCAATAAATAAATCGCCTGGATGCGACAAAATACCGAATCTCATAATGAAGAAGCTGTCTAAAAAAGCACTAGCATACCTAGCAAGCACCTTTAACGCCTGTCTAAGAACAGGATACTTTCCGAATGTATGAAGACATGCAATTATTCTAATTATTCAAACGAGGCAAAGAAAGAAATCTCCAGCTATCGAACCATCAGTTTATTAACAACAATCTCGAAGCTTTTCGAGTTAACGAAGAAATAATAAAACTGAGCATTCCCCAATTTTCATTTGGATTCAAAGAAGCCATTCCACTTGTCACCAACTACAGCGTATGACTAAGACCATTGAACGAGGTTTTGAAAGCAAACAATACGTTACCACCTTCTGTTTTGGATAGAAAGCTTAAAATACAAAATAACGCAACTTCAATTACCTGAGTATGTCATGTCCGTGTTATTTTCGTGTTTTGAAAATCGCACTTTTGCCGTTAAAGTGCACACTAGCTTCTTAGCTACCAGAACTATACGCGCAGGGGTCCCTCAAGAGAGTATACTGGGCCCCATCCTATTCAACATCTGCATGCACAATATTCCCGCTCCCAGCACAAACCTTGCAATGTTTGCAGATGACACGATCGTGATAACTAAAAATAAATATTTAGAACAAGCTATCGCTGAACTTCAAATTTCCACCAATATTCTAAGCAGATGATTCAACTTACCAATTAACTATTCTAAGTGTAACACTCAAATATTTTTACTTCGAAAAATCAAAAATTCGTCCCTTATTACAATTAACGAGCCAATAAAATACTTTATTATTTACCTCGATACTCGGCTTACATGGAAATACCATATACTGAAAAAGTTAAATGAGGAACATACACGACTAATTCAACTTTATCCACTTATCAATAGGAATTATTTTATGAGAATTAAATGTACGACTCTTCTGTATAAATCATTAATACGCACTTTAGTTCCTTACGTGTTATGGGCTAACACTTCAAAAACCAACGTAAACCGAATCTAGGTCCTACAAAATAAAATCCTTCTAATGACAGTCAACGCTCCTTGGTTTATCACAAATCAACAGCTCCACCATAAACTACGCCTACCCACAATTCAAGAACACCTTGCAAAGCTAACCAAAATCTTTCATAGGAACCTTACCAACTGCAATGGTGCCATTTTTTACCAACTAGGTCAAAGAAATATTCATACACGCCTAAAACGCAAGCTACCGCAAGACATACATGAAAGTGATAGTGGGGAGAACCAAGTGCCAAACAACATTTAAACCGAAGTGACTGTGAACATTAGTTTTATTTCAAACGGTTATTAATTACCATTCATATTATTTCATTCTATTAAGTACTATTTGTTAGGAATACCTTGTATAACAATGTATATTGTCGAGCAGTACAAGTTCTAATAAAAAAAATTTGGGATTGCATTCCCACATACGACTACCAATATCATAAAAATGTTCTGTTTTTTTTTAAGTAAACATATGACATTACTTTTCCTCCTGTGTGTTCCAGCAACGCCATCCAATATCATTACATGAAACTATAATGCATTTTCACACATGCACTAGGAGTGCATTTTAATCTACGACATAACCAAAAATCTTCAGAAAGAATGTCAATATTTTTGAATGCTCTAAATACAACCTATGGGTGCAAAAGAAGTTAAAAACAAAGAAAATAACTGCTTCGCATTAATCTTGATACACATTACACGATTTTGGATTTCTCCTTAAAAAAACTGTTAAAAATGAAAAGATACAGTTACAATAGATATCTGTATCTGGAGTCTATTCGGCATTGCGAAAGAACATGGAAGAGTTGTTGCTGATTTGTCGAATCAAATGCCTTTTCATAATCTACAAATATCAGCATAAGAGGCTTGTTATATTCTACGCATTTTTCAATTAGTAGTTTAAGTACTGTTAGGTGATAAATATAGTAATAAATATAGTAAAACTAAATTTAAAAAAAATGTCAACTGCAACTAAAGTCTGTTATGGCAAAAATAAATAAAACTAGTGCAACGGAATTAAGTTTATTGCAGTGATTAGAAATATAATCCTGAAAATATAGCAGTAGAAAAATAAATCAAAAAAGAACAAATACAACGACAAATAAATACAGATTCTTAAATGATGAAGCCTTTCAAACGAAAACGAACGGAATACAGTATAATGCAAGAAATGAAACAAACACACCTCGAAAACAAGTAAATAGTGATCTAAGAAAAACCTGGAATAAAAAGTTAAAAGAAAGCATAGAAAAGTAAAACGACAAAAATTATAAAGCAACGAAAATGTACAATAATAACAAAAGACAAAACTAAAATAGTAATTACAAAAGAAAAAGAAAAGGCAACAATGCTATGGTAAATCCAACGAGACTAAAATCATACCATAGTATGGGGTCAATGGATAAGTACGGTACACTGTATGTACACCATGGTAATTGAAGCAATCTTAATGTATGCAGCCCTAATATGCTATATGACCCAATATTAAGCAACATAGCACTAAATTAAAATTAAACAAAATTAAAAGACTTATTTTGACATATCGGGGACAATGAAGGCAACGCCCATCGCCACAATAGAAGATCTTTTGGATCTTCTTCCTCCTCTTGTTGTCATTAGAAAAGAAACCCAACTAGGCATAAATTACAAATTTCTCTGTACAAAGTAAGCTAAGTGCAGACCATATAGCCATGGATAGCACAAAAGCCCTCAAATACATCGTTATACTTTCTCCAAGATTGAAAAGTGGAAGTTGCTACCTGGGATTCTAATCAGAACTTTATGACAAAAGACATTGTACGCGTTAGAATACTGAAAAACGTGCATTTACATTTGTTCGATAAACAAGCGGTTCTAAAAAATCTTACAAACTAAAAAGCCTCGTTTAGACTAGTTTGGCAATATTAGGAAGAACTCAATGATCTGGCAAAGCAGAATAAAGTAAGACTGCCTTTAATTCTAGATCGTAAAATCGAAATCAACGAAAAAACCAATAAACTGACCAGAATTAACTCCAGATTCGTGCTCAGCGTGAAGTTGCTTGGATCAGTAGATCATGACATAATCATATTAATAGACAGGCCTGACAAGAAGAAAGAAGGAAGACTATCTTCGTAAATTTGAAGTAATAAAAAAAGTATAAAAACATATTTGTGAATATTCGATCTTTCCGCATTTGTGATAACAAACAATCGTGTTTCTGAAATGTACATTGGTGGTTGTCATACTGATTATATAATCTAGGAAATGTGCATAACGTCAGCGAAACAATTAGCGCAGCACAGCTATAGACACGCCAAAGCTTTTATGTTCGAATCTCCTATCTTAATTATATTTTTCCCAGTCTAATCACTGCGAAATCAGAAATTGAAAATGTAACAAAAAACTTCTTCTTCTTCTTCTGGCAGTATCTATCCGTTTCGGATGTTGGCTATTAACATGGCTATCATAGCTTTATTGGCTGCTGTACGGAAAAGTTGAGTTGTTGTTAAAGAGAACCATTTCCTTAGGTTCTGTAGCCATGATATTCTTCTACGTCCTGGGCCTCGTTTTCCGTACACTTTCCCCTACAAGATGAGTTGCAGTAGGCCATATCGATGTTCGTTACGCATTATGTGCCCCAGGTATTCCATTTTACGTTTTTTGACAGTGATGATTATTTCACAGTCTTTCTGCATTCTACGCAGTACTTTCTATTTGTAATCCGGTCGACCCATGAGATTTTCAGGATGCGTCTATAACACCACATTTCGAACGCCTCTAACTTCTTGGTAGTAGCCTCGGTCAGCGTCCAAGATTCCACCCGTACAGGAGCACTGCGAATACGTAGCATCTCAGTAAACGAATTTTTATTGGTATTAAGAGGTCGTGGCTCTTGAATATTGTGTTCATTTTAATGAACGCTGCCCTGGCTTTTCAATTCTTTGTTTTATTTCAGTTGAGTGATCCCATTGTTCGTTTAGACTTGTCCCTAGATATGTGTATTTCTCAACTCGTGTTATCTGTTGTTGGTTAACTATTAGACGTCCCGGTGGTATTGGATTCTTGCTGATGACCATGTATTTAGTTTTTTGTATGTTAAAGTTTAGACCATATTTTTGGCTTGATTCTGCTACGCGTGTTATTAGGGCTTGTAGGCCTTCTAGGTTATCTGACAGTATAATTGTATCGTCTGCGTATCTTACGTTGTTCAGCCGTTCTCCGTTGATGAGTATTCCCTCGTCAGTATCTTCTAAAGCTGTTTTCATGATGTGTTCGGAGTAGATGTTAAAGAGTAGCGGAGATAGCACACAGCCTTGTCTCACACCTCTTTCTATTTTGATCTCCTCAGTCATTTGGTTATCTATCTTGATAGTTGCTGATTGGTTATAGTAAATGATACGTAGATCTTTATCATCTAGACCAATTGCTTTTAAGATTGATATTAACTCGTCGTGTTTGACCCGATCGAAAGCCTTTTGATAGTCTACAAAACACATATACACGTCACAGTTCACGTCTCTGCATCTTTGTATGAGGACTTGAATGGCGAAAAGAGCGTCTCTTGTACCTAATGAGTCTCGAAAGCCAAATTGTGTGCGAGTTAGTTGCGCTTCGCATTTTTTGTATGTCCTCCTATGTATTATTTTTAGCATTATTTTAAGAAGGTGGCTCATTAGACTAATAATTCTATAGTCTTCACATTTTTTCGCATTCGGTTTTTTCGGTAGGGTTATAAATGTGGATTTAAGCCATTAAGTGGGATTACTCCTGTTTCGTATATGTTATTAAACATGGCCGTGAGCCATTTAATTTCATCGTTCTCCATGTTTTTTAGAATTTCTGCGTGGAAGTTGTCTGGCCCGTCGCCTTTCCGTCCTTTATTCCTTTTATTGCGGCTATCACTTCTTCTTGAGTAATTTCCGGTCCTGTGTTACCTATGGAGTCCCTATTTTAGTGTATCGTTGTTTCTCTTATCTTCGAAGGTCTTCTCGACATAGTTTTTCCAAACTGTTTTTATTTCATTTACATCTAATATTGTATTGCCCTCATTATCTTGTAAGCATCCGGTTTTCTTTGGTCGTTGTAATCCTGCTGCTTTTTCACTTTTTGTGCAGATTGAAAGAGTCATGCTTACCATCTAGTGATTCAATCTCTTTGCACTTTTCCTCCAACCAAGCGTTTTTGGCGTCTCTAATCTTTTTCTTTATTTCTTTGTCGATTTGTGTGTATCTGGTATTGTCTTTGTTCTTATTTTTCCGTCTTTTCTCCATCATATTCAATATGTCGTCTGTCATCCACATCTTCTTTTTCGCTCTCATTTGGGCGTAAATATATGTCAAGAATTTCTTGATTTGTCTCTTTAAGCTTCTGGATTTTCTCTTTTGTGTCGGCTGCTATATCTGTTTCTTTGATTTTTCTTTTAATATGTTGCTGTATTTCTTGTTTTATATCTTTATCCTTCAGTTTCCTCAAATCGTATTCCTTCGCTTGTTATTGTTTAACTTTCTTCAATTTGAGTGTTATCGTGCCGACAAGAGGGTTATGGTCAGATTTGGCATCCGCACTTGGATGTGTTTTTACTGCTGTTATTGCATTTCTGTATCTTTTATTGATCAAGATATAGTCGATCTGATTTCTGACGACGTGTTGTGGGTTATCTTGGGGGGACCTCCAAGTCTTATTTTTCAAAATTGTCACAACATAAATTGACTGGACAAATCTAAATTTGGATGTCCCGCCATGCAGTACTGCCGCGATAGCTCGTTGGCGTTCGTTAAAGCCATATACTCCTACGAGTCATAACCCTAAAATGGACGAGGTGTTGCGAGGAAGTGCGGAAGACAACCGAAAAGCCGCGATTATCGAAGTCTTCTCGCTGGGCGTTCGGCCACTGAAATAATTCCGTTCTTCGGGTTCCCGAAATCAAGTGTATACAACATTGTTGCGAAATATAATGCTTCTAAGAAGTCTGGGGAAGGTTTCTCTAACCCGTCGCGAAAGAATGATTCGAAAGAACGCATGACACGGATTTCAGCAGTTTTAGAAAGGGCTCCGGCGTTGGTTTCGGCCAATTATTAAGGAAATTGGCATCAATGAGCGAACCATACGCCGAATTATACATATGTCACATACAATAAAAATACGCCAGATCTCTCTGGCCAGATCAAGTAGAATTGCCCTCTACAACCTACTAGTATGTTCGTTGAAAAACGAGGTGGCTGGACGAATCAGATTCTTTTTTGGTGAAAAAACTTTATTGTTGACGCCAAAATTAACTGTAGGAATGACCGCTGGCTCGGCCACGATCTTGAATGATGTTCCAATTATTGCTATAACAAAATTTCCGGCCAGTGTTCACCTGCTAGGTCCAGCGAAAATGAAAACTGTCTCGAAGAGATTTATTTACATGTTCCGACGAATGTCGTGAATGAAAAAAACTGTGGCCTCGGGGAGGCGATATGTATTTCAGCTGGATGGTGCACCGGCACATGTAAGCCATTTAATCCAAAATTGGTTGTCGAGTAACGTAAACATGTTCTGGTTTAAATAATTCTGGTCTCCAATTAGCCCCGATTTGGACCGCCTCGGCTACTATGTTTGGAGCGTAGTCGAAATGGTTACTAACTAGTCCAGACACCCTAAGGTAGCATCTTTACGCACCGCTAACGAAGCAGGTTTTGCCAATATGAAGAGCGCTGCTTTACAGAAAGCGTGCGAGAGCTTCAGACCGAAGAATAGAGCGGCGGTTCACTACGACCAAGGAGAATTTTTTATAATTTTAATTTATTGTCAAATAAAATTTTATTTAAAAAATGTTTAATGTGTTATAATTAAATCTCACTACAAAAACTCGATTAAAAAGATACAATATAAAAGCAAAAATAGTAAACTAGAAATAGAATGGCATCACTACTTTTATTATCAGCATCATTATGACTAACGCAAATTTAAACTTTTAGATTCTTACTTTAAGATTCAAGATAACCATATAGCAAATTTGAAAGTAGATAAAATTTAAAGTGTCGAATAAATGCATAATTAAATTAAAAAATAATTTAAATTTCTATTTTACCACCTCTAGCCTTGTAACTAATTCTTTTAAGTAAACTTGGTTTAGATTCTTCCAAACAAATTCTTGTAACAATTGTTCAGACTCTAATACAACTATTATACACCTGTCGAATTAATTCATATCTATGTAAAGTATTACTATGAGAAGGATACTATGAATTATAAACAAATCTTTCAACTTACATATAACACAACGTTCATTATACACCTGTCGATAGTTAATATCTCTCTATCTACTGGTATCAAGTCTTTATTCTCTTAAAGAGATACCAAAATACAGCGATCTAATGTGTATAACCAAAATTTTAACTTATCGATATTTACTTAGCCAGTTATCATCCAGTTAATTTGCTTCCTTTCAAATCTTAAGCAAGACGGCATGTTCTAGTAATACAAGAATAAGTTTCTGCTACCACACTCTTAATATGTTTCTAACAGTTTGAGTAGTGAGGCTCACAGAAATATCAAGCCACATACAAACATTATCTCACTATTTTAGAACGCATCTCATAAATCTGACGCATTGACAAGTTGTTTTGTAATTGTCTGGCAGTAATGTGACCAAATGCTTGTAAAACTGCAAAACGATTATCTGGGGAGATGATACACACTGGACAACCTGACACCGGTCTTTTACAACATTCTAGAGTCTCTTTGTATCTCAATTCTCCAGTTTCACTTAGTTGGGTTATTCCTATTAAATTTGTCTATTTTCGCCTAATACTCGTCATTTCTTTCATCAAATTTATCTTTATGCTCCTAAGCTAATCCATAATTTTCTAATAATATTGACAAAAGTGGGGTTTGTTTTGTATTAAAAGATATTGAAAACATATTTGAAATATTCCAACTTGTACTTCTTAGCAATATATTCTTCCCTATTTGAACAAAGGACTATATCATAAACATCGTTTTTCTTTCATAAAAATCAATTCTTTGCCAGACAATGTAATTTATAAAAAAAATAAGTCTCTGAGTTATAAACTGCCAAAGTCAGCATCATGTACTAGCTCGAAGTAATCTAACAATTTAACGATCTCCTGCATATTATACAAAATTGATACCATCTATATGGAACTATTAATAGAAAACTAGATCGTAAGCTACAACTATACAATTAAAACTAATAGAGAACATTCTTGATATAGTAAACTTTTTCTCTTCTAATGCAAAAAACACATCACCAATACAAAAAATAAACAAGATAATAATCAGTGTCTACACAATATAGAAAACTCTATTCATTACTACACCATTGGGATGTTTTCTCCTCCATTTTCCATTGTTCAGTTGGAACCTTTCTAAGAGAATTCTGGGCAACTTATAAGTCAAAGTCGTGCCACATTCGTCTACTAACGGCAGGCCACATAAATGAAGGTTGTGTTGCATGCGCCTTCTGACAAGTAACCAGTAGGTGACGGAAAGTGTCAAACTACTTTATGTTTTGCTCTATAACAGGTCAAACGTGACCTAAATCGAAAAACTAAAATCGGTTCATAACTAAAAGCGGGGGTTACAATCTTAGTTACAAACAAACACATATAGTTTAGTTACATTATAGTTTTATAGAGCAGATCCCTTTCAACTTCTTACAAGTTCTGGTTTTCATTTGTCTGCAAAATGTTGCTTCCCATCCATATAATAGCTTTGAAATTGGCCTAGGATTAGTTATAGGTAGAGTTTTAGAAATATTTTGAGGCTTTCTTTGTATCTCAATAAATTTTGAGCCATATTTATTTGAAAAATTTTATACAAAACTAGAATTACCATAGTCATGATATTCCAAATAGAGCAGAAAAATTTCCGATTGCCTGTTCTGCAAATCCTTTACTCAGAAATGATAGCCCGAACAAAAACTCCAATTTCAAAAAACTCATGTTCAAATTTCTAATATTTTTAGAAACATCATTTTTTATATTTATTTTTACAACCCCTTAGATATTCAAATTTTCTAACTAACTTGAGTTAAAGGATGTCAGTCTTGTTCCTAGTGCTTTTTACGATTTTCCTTTGTTACTGTCTGTTTAAATGCATTAGTGTACTTGTTTTCTGAGGTATTTCATCAGGCTCATTCGTTTTTCATTGCTTAATAGACAGATAAATTGTAGAAACAAACATATTTTTTCCAATTAAGTTATATACATGTTCGCGTAAATTCGGGTTTTCATTACAGATGCTAAATAATGTATTAAGAATAAGCGGTAATACGTGATATTATGTGTTGTTGGGCTAAAGAGTATTTCCAAAGAGTCTTCTTAAAATACTGTACTTACTCTCTATAAAAGCATCAATTTGAGGGTATGAGTCATAGAAGAAAGAATCTCTAGATTATAAGTATCTATAAATTTCCCAAGAGTCAGATGATTAAAGTAACTTTAAAATCCGAAAGACCTAAAACGACCTATAAATACAGAAAATATAAAATGCATTGTTAAAAATGAACTCATATGTCAAGATTTTGAATAAAAAAATAGATGCAAAGTCTTGTCGTTGAAGAAAAACTTCTTAGCAGGCACCGTCTTTTTTATTATTTCAAAAAAGCGTAGTAGTTTGACGCAAAAGCTGATGACTATGAGGCGTGAGACAATACAGTGTATCCGAGAACAACCCCCCACGCCTTCACTTCTTGCTTCCCATTTTCTGAATAAGTCAGCGGAGTCGTTTAAATTAAATGCTCTCAACGAGGGGTAACTGATCCATTAAATCCCCTCTCAATCTCAAAAGATGAGGGCTCTCAATGTGCTGACATTTTATAGATGGGCGTTTCTTTTCCTACATGTCGTGCCAGAATCATCATTCTTTTGCTGTACCAACTGTTAAAATATCCACGTTCCTGCTTTTATTAAATAGTAAGCATGGGCAACCCATTGTAGGCAGACATTTGTTTCCTTCAAGTGACCATAGGTAATAATATGAATCTGGCAATGTATTTCTCCTCTCTGTCATTATCAAATAGACACAAGTCTAGGTGTTTGGGTTAGACAGAGATTCGCTCATTGGAGAAAGATTTGGATAAACATGGGGTGTAAGACAACACGATATATCCGAGAGCCTGCAGAGTAGCAACGATGTAGCTACTGACATATAGCTACGCAATAGTATGTTTTTGGTTTTCTGTAACAACGTTGCTGAATGTGTAGACAGAGTCACTTCACTAACTCAATACCACTCGCTGGTAATGTTCTCACAGAGAGCGAGCAATCCAATCCAACGTCCAAAAGCAATCATTATTTGTTTTGATATAGAACTTCCTGTGTGCTGTCGTTTCATAGACTACCTTTTCCAAAACCATAATCAATCTGTTGTGGTCAGGCACTCGAAGAACGCGTCCGAATCTACGCTGTATAAGAGTATGGCAAATCCATCGTGCACAGACGTCTGTCGCATTCAAATGTTGGTGGATGATTTAATCTGTTTGCCATTTTTAAGTCAAATACAATCTGTATATTATGTGATGTGGCCGCATTTTTTTGCTTTTCTCAGCATTGAACTCCGTTATCCAGCAAAACATGATTCTTCAATTCGGTGCTCCATTCTCACACATGGCTCTTATCTTTGTATGGATATTCAAAGTAGTCATTTGTTCCCTCCAAAAAAGAACACACGCTATTGTTGTTTATAATGGTCTGGTTCTATGTTTGTCAAAATTACATTAGCAACACTGCACGAAAGTTTTGTTATTTTTCCTTTGATGTGTTAGTAACATCATCTGGTGTTGATACGTAGCGTTATAATCTTCACATACGTATTGGGCGTAAATATCAAATTGCAACACAGCCAACGTTTGGAGAAGAAATTTCAATCATCTTTAAATGCCCTAAATACAATCTGTAACTGAAGAAGCACTTATAAAAGTGGAAAAAGAGTCAACATCAAGAAAGACGTAATAGAACTACCAGAAGAACAGGCCAAATAAAATAACTGCCTAACAGCACCCTGTAAACGCACTACCTTATAAGGAAAAGAACAATAAGGCAACAGTATACGGAGATAGATCACTTCTTAACAGAAATGTTTGTTGAAATAATTAAGAGATGCAAAGTCAAAAAAAAAGTTATTTCAAACATACCATTTGAGACCCCGCTAAAGTATATCTACCAATCTCCACTCATTAAGACCAAGCAGTAAAGAACACAAACAAACAAATAATATTACGGTGTATAAATAAGTTCTCAGCTTTAGATTTCTCAAGACGCAAATCACTGTAACGTATTAGTCAGCCCTCTTGCGGTTTTAAAGCAATGACATTTGGTCTTTCGAAACATCATGCGATTTGGCGTTTAATGCACATAACCTCAATAATCAGCTGTGTTCACGATGACAATCACAAAAGAGCATATTCGATTTTCTATCCACTTCGCGTTTCATCTTAAGAAAAACGCTGCTGAAGCCACCGAAATGATTTGTGCTGCATATGGTGAGAATGTTGTAAGTCATGCAACGTGCAAAAAGTAGTACCAAAGATTTCGCGGAGGAGAGTTTAGTCCTGAAGATCAACCACGCGCTGGACGCCCTCAAACATTTGACACGGATGAGCTGCAGACATTGCTGGATCAAAACAATGCGCAAACTGAAAAAGAGCTTGCAGAACAGCTTGGCGTCACTAAACCAGCCATTTCCATACGTTTGCATGCAATAGGTAAGATACAAAAGGAAGGCAGATGGGTTCTGCATAAACTGTCCTAAGACAACAAAAATCGACGGCGGGACACCGCACTCCATTTGCTTCCAAGGGACTAAAAAAAGGATTTTCTGCATAAAATTATTACGGGCGATAAAAATGGATCTTGTACGACAATTCCAAGCGCAAAAAATCATGGGTAGACCCTGGCAAATCTTCGACATCGACTCCAAAGCCCAATATCCATGCCAAAAAGAATTTGCTCTGTATCTGGTGGATTGAAAGGTGTGCTGTACTATGAACTCTTGAAACCAGGTGAAACAGTTACGGCGGATCGCTACCAGCAGCAACTCATCAATTTGAGCGACGCAATCGAAGAAAAGAGGCCATTTACTGGACAAGGAAGTCGCAAAGTCATTCTGCTCCATAATAATGCCCGACCACATGTTGCTAAAATGGCGCAAGAACACATCTTCGCGTTAAACTAGGAACTTCTCCCACATGCGGCGTATAGTCCAGACATGCCCCCTTCCGATTATCATTTATTCCGATCGTTACAGCATCATGTGGCTGATACGCACTTCAAAACAGAAGAAGAAGTCCGAAAATGCATCGATAACTTTATCGTCTCGAAGCCGGTGAGCTTCTATCACCAGGGAATTCGCAAGTTACCCGAAATATGGCAAAAGGTCATTGATACCAACGGAGAATACTTTGATACTTAAGCTTTTTTGTTTGTTTTTAAATAAAACTTTAATTTTGCAGAAAAAAGCTGAGAACTTATTTATACACCTATAGAAGACATGATAACAAACAAAGTAGCTACATGAGAAGCTTTAATGTAAATTTATTTAAGAAAAAAGATAAAAACAAGAATAAAATAAATAAATGTTCATTTGAAATCAAACTGTTAGAACAAAACAATATTAATATTCTTAAAAATGTTTATAACGATATTTTTTTCAATAGTAACAATACACCAAAAAAACAATTGAAAATAAAATAGATTACAATATTTCTTCGAGAAAACTCATAAATATAATAATATCAGTGCTATATAATTTCACAATCGCATGCGTCCATGATCTAGTCATAGCTATAAGTATCAAGAGTAACTAATAATCCCTTATGCTAAAAATAAACGAAGCAACTGCAATCCAAATGAGGTGGCAAATCAACAGAAATGTTTAAACGAAAGTATTTTGAACAATGCCAAACGGAATATAATATAATTCAAAAAATATTTTTGAAAACCCTCAGAAAATAAGTAAAAAATAGCTTGAGAAAAATCAAAAATTAAAAAACAAAAACCAAAGAAATATATAAAACAACTAAAAAATTTAAGGCAAAGAAATATTTAAAACATAAAATAAAAAACGAGACTAAATAGTAATTTCAGGCAGAGAAAAAATAATTAAAATTATACAACAATGCTTTGAGAAATCCGACAAACCTAGAACGTGCCAATCATGTAATCTTAGGTCAAGTATACTACACTGAATATACACAACATGTGCAACCCTAGTATGGTAACCCAAAATAAAGCAAGAAGTCACTAAACTCAAACTAAACAAGATTCAACGACTTATTTGTTTTAGTATAACGGCGGCAACAAAGACCACCACCATCGCTGTAATACAGAATCTTCTAAATCTGTTCGCTCTCCATATTGTGATAAAAAAAGGAAAGCAGACTAGAACTATAAAATTCTCTGTACAAAATAAGGTAATTACAAACTTGATTGGCAACATAAAAAGTCCCAGTAATAATATATTAATATTAGCTCGAGATAATAACACAAGATCTAAAAGAGTGAGAAGAACTCGGGCCGTGGTTGCCCTCTAGAATTCTGATATGATACAGAGATGATTCAAAATCTAAGACGATTGGAGTGTACATCAATCTGCGACACAACTAAAGTTTGGAGAGGGAGTGCAAGTTATTCTTGAAACCCCTAAATAAAATATTGTTTCAACATGGCCCAATAAGAATATTTATTTGATGAAGAAAAAAAAGGGTTTAAGTCATAGCCTCTCAGGGTCAAAATGTCAACCTCACCTTTGCGTTGGTGTACCCTATGTCACACAAACGAGTCTCTGATAACTGAGTAATGGCGGTATAACCACAATACTAGTGATGATGATAAAGAAAATGCTATTATAGACAATTAGTCTACACAATATGCTACATCATGCGGAAGGCAAGGAGAAACTACCGCCTAGGAAATTTCCCAAGAAAGCAGCAAACCTAATAATTATGGACAAGTCTTTAACAGTTAATAAGCCCGGAAGTAAAACTATCCCCCATTCGGATCTCCGGGAGGGTACAACTAATGAAGAGAGATCCAAACAACGTAACTTGAACATCAGCAAAATAGAAGCCTGGAATATCAGATCACTACTCAAGTGTGGTAAACTAGAAAACTAAGTTAGAAATAAAAAAGCTTAAAATTGGAATTTTAGGTCTTTGTGAATGAGTGATGGATACAGAATAGTGCACACAGGAGCTAACCAAGGAAATGGAGGTGTGGGTATTATCCTTAACAAAGCATATGGAAAAAGGATAACCGGAAATTAGTAATACAACGAAAAGGCAATACCGACAAAGATGCGTACTAAATCAGAGGATACCATCATTGTACAAGTGTACATGCCAACACGCGAACATAACGACCAAGACGTGGAAGATGTGTATGAATCTATAAGCAACATGATTAACAAAGTAAAAGGAAACAAAAACCTCATTGTTATAGAAGACTTTAATGCTGTAGTAGGAGAAGGAGCAGAAGGAAAAGTAGTAGAATAACTCGGGCTAGAAAAGCGCAACGGAATAGGATCGAGGTTGGTCAAGTTCTACGAAAGCATAACTTGGAACTAGTGAATACAGTATTTCAACATCATCCTAGAAGACGATACACCTGGACAGCGCCTGGAGATATAGGAAAATATCAGATAGACTTTATCCTAGTAAAATTACGTTTTTGAAATCAGGTTAAAGGATGCAGAACCTATCCTAGTGATGACGCAGACACAGATCACAACCTGATACTAATGAAACATAAACTGACTTACAAAAAGCTGAAGAAAAACAAATCTTACAAGTGGGATATAAATAGACTTAAGAGTGTAGAAAACCAGTTAGAGTACTCAGAGAAAGTTGATGTAGAAATAAACAAAGCAGATAATGAAATAGAGGATATAGAGATATAATGGAATCAACATTAAAAATAATTATTAAAACAGCTGATGGCGTACTACAGCAAAGGAACCCACCAGTACGTCAACCCTGGATCACAAAACAAGTTATCTACCTAATAAAAAAAAGGTAGTTAAGGCGCTTATACAGAGGAAGGCAAAACAAAGTAGCGACAAATTAGAAATAGCATCAACGGAGAAAGCAGACTAGCTAAAGAACAATATGTAAAAAAATGTAAGAAAGTTGGAGAATACCTCAAACAAATAGAATGGGTCAAGCATATAAACAAGTCAAAAAAATTTTCTAGGGAACAAAATCCGAAACAAAGGGAATAAGAGATAATACTATTGTATGGGGCCGAAACGTGGATTATCGGATTGGCATGCAAAAAAAGGCTAAAAACGTGCAAACAGTGGTATTATAAAAAAGTTTTAAAGATCAGCGCTCTAGATAAAATAACAAAAGAAGAAGTACTAAAGAAGGATCGGGCAAGAAAACTGTTTTGCGGAAGAACATACAAAAACGAAGAAGCGCACTAATGGGACACATAATAAGGAAGGGAGGACTATTAACCACAATTATTTAAGGGCGTATAGAAGGAAAGAATGTTCATGGCAGACCACGGATGGAATATATTAAACAATAAGGGAAGACACAGGATGTGCCACAAATATATCTATAAAAAATAAATGTATGAATAGGAGGGAATGGAGAGCTGCGACAAATCAGCTGAAAAGTTGAAGATACAAAGAGAGGAGAGAGAGAGGTAGAGAAGAAAAAACCGATACACAAAGCTAAAAAATAATTTTAAAGAAACACCCATTCAACTTAATAAGCGTTATGGAAAAAACAGTATAAAGAAATAAAAATTAATCCAGAAAGGATTACATTTGAAGGTATTCTCACGAGGTTTACTGGAAACTGTATCAGCAATATCAAATCAGTTACTTCTCCAATTAATAAACAATAAGTGCAAAGTACCTAAAAATCAAAAATATTAATCGCTGCAAAAATAAAAGTTGTCATACAAATCACGGAAAGTTGGCAAAATATTTTTAAGTGTCCTGCAGAAGAACTTTGAACTAAAGTCTTTAACATTTTCAACAAATAGATGTGTGTTTAACTTATACACAAATTACCGAAACACTGGAAACATGCTTAGAGAAAAACGATTAAAAGCAAATTCTGTAAAAAAACTGGTTACCAAACTCATTCTCATAATCATTCCTGTCCGCACAAGTATAGAAAAACTAAAACTTTCATCTTCCTGTTAGAGAAAAATTGGGCGTTTACTACCGGTACTATTGACACACAACTAGTTGCACCTCCTTATCGTTAGTGTAACGCTGTCCTTTCAGGTTCTTTATCTTCGAAAAAATTGTAAAAAGCCAAATTATCGCTTCCTATGTTTGTCGCTTACTGCAAGGACAAGCATTGTCATGTTAAAAAGTTGTTTTAGTGCCAAGTCTAATTTAACGTATTGGCTGGAGTTTCTACTATCACCTTACTTCAAATGGGCTCTGCCCTTTCAGTTCCAAGAGGTAGTCACTAGCCCTTTTCCGACCAAAGGAAAGACTAGACAGATTAAGAGAGTTCTTATACTCCAATTTTGTTCTTTGAGTTGTTACTAATGACAATCTTCTTCGCCGTATCGAGCCAAAAATTCTGACATATCTCTTTAATTCGGTTTCATTTATGAGTCAACATGCATGAAACAATTCTTGTAGCTAAGCAAACTATGAACTCGTTCAAAAAATCCCAATAGTCTCAGCAGTGTTCTTCTATTTCACATGGTGATTAGCAAAAATCACTTCGTTTACACAAAGATGAATTAAAACATTTGTTATTGCAATTAAGCATCACGCTCTCGAGTGGAAGGGAACGACAAACCGTAAAATATTTGAGGATCTACCTGTATATTCAACTTACATGAAAAGACCACATATTAAAAAGTATAAACAAAGGATAAACTCTACTAATCTCTACAATGCTGTTTATCTTCCAAAAGGCGACTGCATTGAACCTGACCATGCAAATTTGTTGCAGCTAGATTTTACCCTCGATGAGTTAATGAGTTAAAGAATATTATGAACCTCATTTCACGAGCCTCAGACCTATCGGCTGGGAGAAAATAATTTTTGAAGCACTCTCGTATTAACAAAACATATAATTGTTAAAAATACACTTATTTTGCAATGGTATGGCTATGCCATGTGATAAGATCGGAACACTTCATCGAGCTTTAAACTTTCATTGAAATGATTATCAAGTTTTTAAATCTTTTGCATCTTTCTGTAAACAGCAGACGTTTACATTTTACTATCATTATAAAAATGATAACACATCGGCGTCGAAAAACAATTTTTGGTAGTACTACAATCTTTCAAGGACATGCAGACACTTATTTTAGCAATACTTCATTATGACACCGATTCGAACGTTATGCTATGCATTATATAATTTTTCAAGATAATCTAGTGCACGTCTGTTTTAATAATTCTCTATATTGTAATTTAGATCGAGTTCTGAGCGCAGTTTAAATGTTTTTGCGTTATCCTCTAAGCTACAACTACTACGAGACGACAATGTTTTAGTTATGTAATTGGCACAAGGCAACTAAAGCGATAACAATGACCTTAACTTATTGAAGGTATGCTAAGCTATTGGATTCACTTAGCATTGTGTAGGAACCGTTGGAATAATAATTAGGATGCGTTTGTTAAAGACTGCATAAAAGATATCACTTTTTACAAATTCGAGTTTTTACATCGTGCTAAAATTTTGCCGAATTTTCCAGTAGATATTTTAGTCATCTTTTATTAAACAATTATATTAATCCAACTAAATTTAATAATAATAATCTGTGTAGACAAATTTTAATTATATTTATTTGTTTGTGTAAACTATTATTACATTGTGTATTTTTATATGTTTAAACTTCTTAACGGCGCTGACGTGCTCTTAGCCTTAAAGATCTTCGTGCACCGGTCTGGGAAAATTGTCGTTGTCAGTTTGAACTCTGTTGCCTTTACAGGAAACTTCTCTTTCTCCAAGATCTACTGAGAGCTCGATTATATAAATCATAATCACGTTATTTTCTACACTTCAAATGCTATCACATTCTTTCCACGTAATAATCTTTCAGGAAAAATGGGTTTAATCATTTTTTCTCCAATTTGTTAATACAATAATAATTAAAATCAAGAGTAGTTCAAATTTTATTGCGATTTTTTTACTATGAAGAATGGGGTGAATGTTGCCATTTTACTTAATTGTGTACTGATTCGGTAGCTACTGATTACCATAATTATAGCGATCACGGTTATATATAATCAGTTTTTCAGCTGTGTCTCAAAAACGATATCGTCTTTGACAAATGTTTAATCCATTATTATTTAGTGACTGAGAACGTTTTACGAACTTTATTATTGCATATAAGAATTTATTTCTTAGGCTTATTATCACAAGAAACATAAATGGCAATTTAGAAAAAAAAAACGGGAAAGAAAACATAGTATAAGGAAATCACAAATCAATGAGCCTAAATGGCCTTTTGGTGCTTTATACATATATATTAAAAGTTGAAAATCAGAATCCTGTTTTGTGTTGCAAATTCTTAAGTTATTTTCAAAAAATCTTTTCTCTTTTGCTTTTTTCTTCATTAGTATAAATAATTACCTTTCAAGTGTCTCGCCTCTCTTTCCTGAACTTTTTTATATTATTTCTGCAACAGTTTCTTAACACCAACACTTAATGGTATCTTTTCTAATATGCTGTATTTTATTTTCTATAACCATTTGTTATTTAACTTTCTTATCAAAACTCATGCCCTGTTTATATACTCTCTTCTATTTCTCTACAACTATAAAAAAATTGTGTTTATTATCATCACCAAATTTATATCACTTGTCATTTTCTTTCTACCTTGCTAATCCCTATTTTTGTTTACTTTTTTTAGCAATTTTTGGTTTGCATAAATTTTCGTGTTTTCTATTTTTTCAGTTTAGTCTAACTGTTCCCGTCACATTATTGTATATGCTTCGAATTACTCTTTGTAATTTTGGATTTGTTCCTAATTCCTCTAATGCGTTCCATATGTGTTTTCTTGGTACTTGATCAAACGCTGCTTTTAGGTCCAGGAAAGCTAAGTATATGTTCTTGTTCCTGTCTAGTGATTTCTCTATTATAGATCTAAGAGTGTATATGTGATCTTGCGTTTGTCTGTTTGGTCGGAAAGCTGTTTGCTCTTCTTCGAGTTTATTTTCAATCTGAGCTCTTAGACGCTTTTCTAAAGTTTTTGAGTATACTTTGAGCGCGACAGGTGCTAAGCAGATCGCCCTGTAGTTATCGCAGTTAGTTGTATCTCCTTTCTTATGAATTGGTATGATTACATTTCTTTCCCATTCTTGGGGTATTGATTCTGTTATCCATGCTTGTTTGAATATTTTCTGTAGCCATCTTTCTACTACGAATCCCCCCTTTTTTAATAATTCCGGTGGTATGTTATCTTCACCTGCTGCCTTTCCATTTCGGGTTTCTCTCAGGGCTCTTCTTACTTCTTCTACACTTATTTCTTCCTCTGCATTTTCCCGCTGTCTTCTCGGTTTGTTTGGTTTTCTAACGGTCTTTCTATATCTTCCTCATCTTCACTCATTTTAAATTTTGCTGCATAGTGGTCCTTCCATGTTTTCAGGATGTTTTCACTGGTCGTTTGCAAATCTCCGTTTTGGTTCCTTATGTTTCGTACTTGTTTTGCACTGTTTCCTTTTAGCTTCTTGACTACATTCCAAAATTGTTTTGGTTTTCCATATAATTCTCGTTTAACTTATTTCCGAATTCTTCCCAGGAGTCCTGTTTTGCTCTTTTTACGGCTTCCGTTGCCTCTTGTCTTTTCCTTCGGTATGTTTCTTGATCGTCGGCACTATTTGTTCTTTTGAACCTGCACCAGGCTTCTTTTTTCTGTTTGATCTTGTTCTTAACCGTTTCGTTCCACCATTTGGTTCTTCTTTGGTTCTGGCCTGTTTTCACTCTTATTTTACCGCATATCTCGTTTGCTGTCAGGATTATTGTTTCTTTGAACTTTTTCCATCTATCGTTGAGATTCCAATGTTCTTCTGTCTCTGCTTCTTGCGCTTCTAATCTATTTAATTTCCTGTTAAGTTCTCTTTCATATTCCTCCCTTTTTTCTTGGTTTTCCAGTTCTTCTAGTTTTAATCTTTCGTATACTATTGGTGTTTCTTTGGGGGGTGTTTTCAGAATGGTGTCGGTTATCAGTAGTCGATGGTCGGTGCTGAGTTCTGCTCCTCTTATTACTTTTACGTTTTGGATTGCATATCTCATAGTTCTAGAGTATGTTATATGATCTATTATGCTTTTTTGTCCTTTCTTCTGCTTCGTACGTAATCTTGTGGATTGTTTTATGTTTGAACCACGTATTTCCTATTAGTAATTGATTGTTTATGCAGAAATCCAGCATTCTTTCTCCATTGTTGTTTAGAGTTTCTTCTCCTCCATGTTCTCCCATAGTTCCGTATCCTTGATCTTTTCCTATGCGGGCATTCCAATCACCGATTATCATTACGTGTCTGTTGTTGTTTTGCATTTTCTCTAATACTCTTAGAAGATCCTCGTAGAATTGATCCTTGTCTCTTACATCCGCGTCTTCCGTTGGTGCATATATTTGTACCTCGGGACAACTGGAATCCAGTTATACCCCTGGATACTGGGTCGCCAGAGCCTCGTTAGTTATCCAGCGGAGGGTACCGCGTGTAGGTGAGGTTGACATTTGGGTGACTAGATGTTGGCGTCACCCCTTACCCTCCCATTTGTTTTTTAATGGTCATTATTTTCTACAAATATCACATTCTTTCTACGTAATAATCTTTCAGGAAAAAATGGGTTTAATCATTTTTTCTCCAATTTATTAATAAAATAATAATTAAAATAAAGAGTAGTTCAAATTTGATTGCAATTTTTTTACTTAAAACTCTAATAGTTACTCCTAACCTTCAACATGCCTAGATTTTTTTCCACCAACCAAGTGTAGATGGACTCTGATTGTTTTCCTCTTTATTGCTTTTAATTATGTAAATTGGTAAAAAATAACTTTTAAAAACAATTGTTGATTATAAAATAGCTATTACTGACTATCTTATTAATAATGACAACTATTGTGACATAATGTAGCAGAATAACTCTTACATGTATGTTTGATACACTTTTTATATCAATTTTGTTTTTCTATCTAACAATATCGGACACAAATAGTAAAAAAAAATGTATTACTACTTTCTCATAAATTTACATTTTATTTCCTATCTCTAAGGAGTTTCACTATAGCAAGGTGTCCAAAATGTTGTGCATATCATCCCAGCTTTGAAAGAATATATTCTTGGAAAACTAAGTGCCTTCCAAGTCACTACTTGATAGTCAGCCGTTATGTATCACCCTGAGTCGTATGATTCTCTTAAATGTATGGTACATATTTCAAAATATTTAGGAATTGGTTGAATTTTGTCTTTAGTTTGTGTCTCTTCAAGCTTCCGCGTAATCAAACCGTGGACAACAAAGCAATTTTCAGAATCAGTTTCTACTAATTTCCTTATTAAAAACATCACGATCGTAGCATGTTTATCACTAGAATAAACCGGGAAAGCCCCACGCAGTTACAAACTATAACTGTAGCCAAGTTGCAACGCGAAAGGGTCTGTAAAAATCTGTGTTTATTAACCTCAGCTGATATTTTGTGGTGTACGTTTAAATTTCTGTGCATTACTCAGTAGTTTTTATAAAACTTTATAAAATAATAGAGCACTAAACCATTAAGCTTAATCAAAACTAATAACAAAAAAATTTTAAATTAACATGAAACTAAATAATGTTGCTACAAAAAGGTTCACATTATAACAAGTTTAAGCATGTGTGATTGTATGTGTCTGTGCTGAAAGATGATTTTACTTGTCTTGCGACCATATTCAGATGATATCAAAAGTTGCATGGGTGAAATTGTAGCCTAGGAGATGTTCTGAGATCGAGCACTCATCCACGTTTGTCGTCGCTGCTGTTAAGTAGAGCTTCGAGTTCAACAGACATGTGGTTTCTATCTAGATAAAAGAATATTTTGAATATTCCTGCACTAGCAATTCATACCATTCTATACAACAATGTTCAAGTAAAAAAGGTTTGTTTTCTTTGGACGTTCTATGCCTTTACCAAGAGGCGAATGGCATAACGCGTTTTGTAATACGGTAACGTGCGCATTAAATTTTAAAATAAAAAATCAACACCATTGCAGCATATGTTATATCTAACTTTATTTAATGAACGGGTTAACAAGGAAACGGTGCTCCAACTATGAGATCTTCTAACGACGTAGAATAATAAATACGCCCAGATTTCCGAAAAATACGCAAAAGTAGGTGTGACGGCGATTTTCCAGTGCGCTATATATTAATAACATCAACTTAAATTTTTATAAACCAGATTTTTCTATTGTCTTTACCTTACATTAACTCTTTCTTTAGTTGATGTCACTATTTTGCTCAAAACTGTGTTTCTCTGCAATTTATCCTTTCTAAATTTATTTTTAATTACCATCATTACACTGCACATTATCTTGTAGTTTATTTAAAAATTTTAATTGTTTCCCGCAATAAAAAAAAATTATATACTAATATGCGAGTAGGTATTTAATTAAACTATTTTGACTGACTAAACAAAATCCTTGCATTCGTCATATATTCCTTGCAGTCATCACATTTTCAAACAGAATAATGAGTCATATAAGAGCGTTCATGCAGCAATGTAATTTCATTCGAGAAACATTTGTAAGACATTTCGTTCGACATTTTTGCCTTAGCTGTATATGCATTCCCTATATATGCAAAAAATTGACGAATGAAAAACCAAGCATTGATCAATAATGAATGAGTGAGACCTAGAATAGCCGCATCAAACAATTGCGCGCTTTTATATAAATAATTTATTTATGAACAACCACAGTGTGGTTGATTTTCATTATCAGATCGACTTTGGCATTTGCTGATGACACACCATTGATAATGAGGACTTCTGCGTCATCTAATAATGAGTTTTGTCCATAATAATTCTGATATATGTTATCTAAAGTGAGCAACCGATTGATACAGTCGTCATAACTCTTTGTCATTCATTATTGTTCAATATTTGGCTTTTTATTCGCCAATTTTTTCGCATAAACTTCAATATCATGTAATCTCAAATCTATAATGTTTTAGGGATTGATTTGTCTTTTTCCATGTCCAACTTGTGCCGGTCTTTATATATATCAAAGTTTTATCTACTACTTTAATTCGCTTCATTTTAACTGCAAAACTAAACAGTTGACTTGTGTTTTTGCCTATATACCCTAGTAAACTTTCAAACACTTATGACATCCTCATGTATCTCACCTAAGTGAGATAGAACGATAGAACGACATAATAATGCAGTTCTTCTTCTTCTTCTTCTTCTTCTACTCTTATATAGGCTATAACTGTTTCTAATACAATTTCGTGTAGTACTATGAGCCATGTTTGGGTACGGAGGTGGCTAGTCTGACCCGTTAGAAGAAGGAGAATGACTTTAACGACCGCCAAAGGTGTTTGTATGATGGCCGAGTAGCACTGATGTTTGCCGTTATTTTGACCTGGGAGTCGAACCCAGGGCCCCCCGCGCGTTAGTCTGGCAGGCCGAAGCCTTTACGTCGCGGCTGTCGTGCTCTCTAATATAATAATGCAGTTGAACAGCATAAACCATAGTGACCACCATTGACACTTTTCTATGACTCACTTTTGCACAACTGCAGTTAGAGGAAAATTTAGTCAAGTACTACAATTTTTTATATAAAATTATCTACGCTTTTTAACTGGTATGAAACTTAACGTTACAATAGCATCTCCTCGCTCAACTATAAAAATTAAGACATTTGGTTTAGTTCACATCGCCATGCAACAGTACGTCAAAATTAAAATGTAGCTCTAGATATATTTACCTCATAGATTAGCATAAAAAAACTAGTAAAAATTTCTTTAAACAACTCGTTAATAACTATGTAAACTCGCCAAAAACATGCTTGTCCGAAAGACTCTCACCTTTACTAATTCCTACCCCCCCCCCTCAATCATATTACTTTAGCGGTTAATGGTCATGTCTAAAGTTTCTCTATAGTAAACAAGAAATTTTAGATTTCCAATATAATAATAAAGTGCTAGTCACTAAAAATAATTAAACACAAAGACTAATAATATAGTCGTCTAAGGCACAGTGCTTGCCACATCTAGCCGTATCAGAGGTGGTGCGCAACAATCAGACAATAAAGCAATAAAAACCTTAACCCCTATAAATACAATAATAACATATCTCGTTGCTAGCCCCGAATAATATTTTTCCAGCCTCTTTTAATTTCAACAGTTCCCCAAGCTTAAGTTTCCATATAATCGTATATGAGACTCGGTTAGCTAACTCAACATCATCTTTAATATCACAAAATTGAGATTCATATGCATTCCCCCGATCGATTTGCACAAACAAACTAAGATTATGTTCATTTTATCTCTTGCACTTTTACTATATCCCAAAAGTTACGTCGTTTAACCATGGTATTGAATTAAACCAATCGACAGATTAATAACTCATTACTGCCTTCCCTCTCACTAAAATATTATTTGTGTGGAGAATTACTGGTGGGTGACGAACAAGACGACATCTTGGTTGAATTCTTACTTTTATTTGCGATACATTACAATCCTATCTTAACGTGCCGTCTTAAGGTCTTCTCTCGCTTTTGCCAACAATAGGGGTAGGGGCCGTCGGTATTATCTAGACGGCACCTGACTCCGCCGAATCACACAGGTTTAAATGCACGCCATATTTGTTTACAATCAAACCATATCCTTAGTATCCAACAACGTTTATGTATGACATTGATTACAATAGTATCAGGTTCCCCGCAAAAATAATTAAATTAGAAATATTTACTCGCTACATGCACCTAAACTATACTGTCATGCTATAAATAACTGTCCGTGATAACGTAAACCAACATAAATATAATAAAAGTTATTAGCTGTCGAGTGCATTTTGGATTTCATAAATATAATGTACTTTCATTGTTCATAAAAATTAATTAAATTGTTTTTTTCTTTTAGTTACCGTCAATTATTTTTGGTAACTTAAATTAGAACACATAATAAGCTTTGTTTACTTTCGAAGTCTTAACGATCATACAATAAAAGTACATATTAATATAATGGGAAAATAATTAGCGATTTTTTATGTATATGGTCCCATCGACGACGAACCAATTTTATTGAAAGAAAATTTGATGATAACATGCAAGCCGCACTAAAGGACACAGAAAACAACATGGAATTTATTATAATAAAAAATTTTACTGTACAAGTAAATAAAGGGTAAGATAATAAAACGATTTGCAGAAGACCATCCAAATAAGAGCAAAAACAGATTTTTTAAACTTTAGAATATCCGTAGATACACCTAGACCCAAAAACCAAAAAATTTTAAATAAATTATAAACTACAAACATCTTCAATAAAACTGCTGGATACCTGACTATGGAGAGAGGTAAAATATGGCTAATACCACAATTTATTAAAAACATATAACAGTAAATAAAATAGAAACAGTTATAATAATCAAATACAGTTTAGAAAAGAGGAAAGTATCAAACTCTTATATCAACAAAGAATAAACCAAAAATACAAGAAAATACATATTATGAGAAAACAGAAGCATTTCATGAACATATTAATCAAGCAATTCATGATGCAGCAACAAAACTTTGGAAAGAATAGACGATAAGAAAGTTAGAAGACATATGTAGTAGATTGACAAAATAGAAAAAGAAATAAGAGAGAATGAGAATACATACCTAAAATGGTTGAATACACAAGCAGATATAGATAGACATAGATATATAAAAAAAAAGATAACGGGAAAAAATGATCTTGAAAGAAAACAAAACGCAAAAAATAGAACTTATAAAAAGGCAAAAAAGGCATTAAAGCATGGAGGTTTGTCAATAACGTCAAAACAAAAAAATAAAGACAGTTATACAATGGGGAACCTTTGTTAAAAATCTTTGGCTACCTTTTACTTCAGCATGACGTGACAAGAATTCTTTGTGTCATTCGGTTTCACTCCTCGAGCTGAGTCAAATAACATCGCTGTCAACTTTAAAAAACGTATAGCTCAAAAGTCATCAACTTCCAATTTTCTGTAGGAAAAGCATGAGTAATGTATTTTCTATGGCCATAGAGACAATATTGTACATATTGTCTATGGGAAACACAAGCGACGTTTGATCGTTCCACTGAAGTGAAAAGAGCAGGCTCTACTCGATTCTGATTAGCTGCCTCACCATGTAGTAATAGTCATGTAATGTTTCTTATCAAGGAAATAGTGCTTAACATTTCACATTCAGTCGTTTGTAAACAGCATTCATTGCGTTAGAAAGACGCTCGTGTTTTTCTTGGGGTTTTCTCATTTGCTTTTCAAAACAGGCATTTTAGTTTTTCATAGCATGCACGTGTGTGCGCGCACGTGTATATGGGTGGTGTAGTTTCTAGTAAGAGTACATTTGGAATGCGAAACTGTTGCAGACTCATGAGATTGACTGTATTAGTGGAGTTCGTCTGGCACAAAATGGGCAAGAACCTCATGAAGGTTTTCCTTGACGCGGTTCACGGTCAGTGCAGACTATCGTCTTTAAGCTGTGCTTTAGTACTTACGCCAATTTTTTAAAAGTGTGGCTCTAATGAAGTTTTACTAAAGATGAAGAGGGCGAAGACCAGCCACTTTCATGCTGTGCTTTCTGGAAACGCTTTCAAACGGCTAGAAGGTCGATAATTTATTCAATGTGTGTCCACCAGTCATCATTTAATGTTAACCATAAGACAATTCAGAACACACATATTTTATATTTCCAAAATGAAATACAATTAGGCAGGAAATACAAAACTGGAATACAATAGAAAAAAATAATTATACAAATACTAAAATAAAAAGCGATAAACAGAATATAAACAAAAAAGTCCTGGAGTAATACCTCTAGGCATTTCCAAGACAACAACTTAAAGAAACAAAAAGAAAAGAGGTTTAGTGGATAAGACAAATTGTGAATCTTACACTACTGTTGACAGTTGATGCATATAATCCAGTCGACAGTAAAGTGAATAAACAAGATTTCACAGACCCAAAGAAAAATGCTTAGGTTAACCAAAAGTCTAATCATTTTTCTCAATATTAAGTCAATAGCATAGGTTTTACATTGTTGGTTGGCCTTTTTATTAAGTCTGTGGAAATACATGTTAAATCTATAGTCATAAAAAATACATTACTGATACTTTTTTGGGTGAAAATACAAAGCAGCATCATTTTTGCTTCCGATATTTACTGAAGTTGAAAACGGTATCAATTCGCGCCAATCTCAAACTACCTTTTATTTAATTTTTAATTACGGCCGGCCGTATTTTGGTTCCCTCTTGTATATATTTTGAATTTAAGGTATCGGCCGAATTTGCACGAGCACGCGGAATGCTGATATATAGGCCGCAGTTTGGGCCGCGGGCCGGGCCTTTTTGTTCGCAATTCGCCTTTTGTACGCGCTTTTGTTTGCGCTTGGCCTTTTGGCTATGTTCTCGCAGGCGTCGTTCTTTTAAATTCAGTTTGTGGCAGAAATTTTCCGTAAGACAAGAGCATTTTTAATCGAGAGTTCGCCGGCAGCAGAAGTTTTCATTTTTTGCGAGGCTTTTGTTAAAAGCTAATTTTCGGGATTGAAATTTTAGCCGATAAAAAACTCCATTTTCTTTGTTCTGACTCGGCAAGGAACGACGAAGGAACCTTGCACACCAGGAAAGACGCTACCGTTCGGCTTCGCTGTGAAGATTGGGGTAACTTGTCCTATCTTTTTACCCATACCCTTATATCCTTTTCCTGGAAGCCCCAGGACCAACAGCAAGGAACCGGTATCTGCGGGAAAGCGCCGTTTCCACAGGTTAGTGCTTTTAGCTTTAGCTTTGTTTAAATCTCCCTTTATTCAAAATTTAAAATTACCTATACGGTACATTTTCCGGTCGCACCAGTACCATTCCACTCAGCTGAATGAGTGAAGTCAAATGACACAAAAACGGCTACCAAATCTTTTAACTGAAAAAAGGGCAATAGACAATACAGCAAAACACACAAGTATTAACATCCTAGGAAACCCGGTAGAAATTGCAATTGAGTTACTTGACAAATCAATCAAATCAAGGGCCTAGGAAATGTGACAGCAAAATTAATTAAAAACAGAACACAAAATAATAGCATTATTTAATTTCCACTTTACTCTACAAAAATAACCGCAGAATGACAAGTTAGTTACCTTAATCCAATACACAAAAAATAATACAGAAAAAACTACGAGAACTACGGAACCATCACAGTAACATCTACATTTAATCGTCTGCATGGTAGAGTAAGAAGAGAAGTGATAGCCACAAGACTAGTCGCCGGGGTAAAGACTTACAACGTGTTGTTCAAGACATACAATGGGAAAAATAAAGATTGAAAGAAGCCTACATTGACTTAACCAAATTGTGTGGCAACGTTACAGGAAAGCTATGGAAGTTTTATTAATTAAAACCATTCAAAATCTACATAAAAACACTACAATTAAAATTAAACTAGGCAATAAAATAGCAAAAGGATTTGTAGCAAACAATAACGCTACATATCTCCTAACAAACCAAAAAATAAATGTGTAGGCATAGTCATACCACTGAATAATCAAACTCTGTACATACTTCAATTCATCTGCAACCACGTTTTGGGGCATTATACGAAGAATATTTATATTATATGACCCGAAAAATACAAGAGAAGTTTGCAGAAACAGGCTTAACTATAAACCTAAGTAAAACAAGGAATGTATGTATGGAAGGAACATCAAAAAGCCATTAATTAAAAAATTGTAAAAAGTAACATGTAAGAGTTACAAAATATTTAAGTATTAGGAAAGAAAACTGAACGGAATATGATAGTAGCATAAAGATATAAGTTTAAAAAATGTTTATCTGCAATACAATAATAAAAAGTACAGCATTATATGGCACAGAAGTGTAGAGATGGATTGCGACGGAAAAACAACTAGTAACAATGAAAATAAACATATTACAACAATATTGTAGAATATCAAGAAAAGATAAAGAAAACTATTTAACAACGTATTAGTCTATAACACATAATCATGAAAAAAATAGAAAGAGTACACCTTATCTAATATGGGCACTTTATCAAAGACAATATGGAAATGTAAACCCGCAGTGTCGAAAACTTGAAAAACCATTGTCAGAAAGAAATTAGCGTTAGAAATCTACAATGAGAGCAATATCGAGTGCAAGTGTGAAAAAATATATGTCCTAGAAAGAATAGGGTGAGTTTTGCCTATAAATTTTAATAAATACATACTTGAGGCCTCCGAGGGATCTACCTGGGCCACAAGTGCGCAGCGTGCGATAAGAACACTACGATAAATAAAATATAATATTTATGTTTACTAGAAATATAAAACATGCAAGATAAGACAAAAATTGGTGCAAAACAAACCAATTTAAAAAGTCTGGAAAACATTCATAAACCTAGACAGGAACGGAAAACTGAAAAGCACATCAAAATTAAAGCAAAAAGGTAAATATTGAATATAAAAAGTTGACAAGTAATGATTATAGAACAGTCAAAACGGGCTCTCAAAGGAAACATCAATCGTACAAAGTGTAGAAGGGGAAACAGTAAATATGTAAATGGGGGTACAAGGAAGTCAAAAAGACAAAATCAAAAATCACTGATAGTTGGCAATTTGGAACGTTAAAGGTTTGAGTAAAAAGAAAATAAAATTGAATGAAGAATTTAAATTAAAACCTAGAGACATACTAATAATAACCTAAACTAAAAAGAAAGGAGGTGGAGAGACAAAACTAGAAGAAGAAAATTTTCTCGTGTATGGAGAAATAACCAAAAAAAACAAAGAGCAGAGGACAGAGTTTACTGAGACTAAGAAATACAATACATATTAATAAAAGAATGATGAAGTTACAACTGACAAAAACAAAACGAAAATGAACTAAAAATAACAACAGAAAATACTACTGCACAAGCGATTCTAATAGGAGACTTCAACGGCAAAACTGAAAAACGAAACCAATGGTCCCAAGGAGTCATAAGAATACAGACAGAAGAAATAAATTACAACAGCGGTGGTAAATTATGCAATTTTATATTTATAATCCACAAGTTTACAAGGAAGGTTAAAAGTAGACAAGAAAAATCATTTATAGACTATATAATAGAACAAAAGTCAAATCGAAGCAGAATTATGAATGTTAGAGTGCTAAAAAATTCACAAATATAAATATGTATAACCAAGCCAAACCAAAAATAAAACATTTGGAAATAAGGAAATACTTAAAAGCGAAGAAATAACCATAAAATATATAGATCAAATCCAAATGGAAGGTACAAAAAGTAAAAACAAAATAGAAAGACTTAGTGTAGGACAAAGCTGACAAAAGTTTAAAAATATAATTATAAGCTCAGTGCGTATAACATGTGGAGTAAAAATAGCAAAATCAAACACCAAACAAGCCCCATGGTCTGACGGGGAGATCAAACAATAAGTGAATTTAAATAAAAAGAAGTAAAAAATACTTAAGCAAGAAGACAACGTAGGCGTATGGAGCATAAAAGGGACAAAATAAAATTCGTAAAGGAAATGGTAATGACAGCAAAACAAAAAACATGGAAGAATTTGTAAATGATAATAAACAAATATTAATGTAATAGAGAGGTGAAAAGAATATTTTTAAGAACACCTGGACCCCACGACAAGTTAACAAGAAAATAAAGAAAAAGTAGGAAGTGAGAGAACAAGAGCAAGAAGACGATAAATGAAAAAACGGAAAAGCAGAGGGTCAAAATAATATAAGATCATGAAAATCTCTGCAATTAAATTCATAACAGAAATATTTAAAAAGACATGCGAAACAGGATCGGTCCCCAAGGACTGGGAAGTAGGAGTAATTATACTAATGTTTAAAAAAGATGATCACAAGAAATGCCAAAATTGGAGAGGGGTAATATGGCTTACCATGACAGAAAATGTATACGAAAGTGCCTTAGAAAGTAAGCTGATAGAGAAAATAGAACAAAAACTGAGTAGTTTTAGGAATAGATTCAGCACACAGGACCACGTTTTAACAATAAAACAAATAATAGACAAAATGTTAGAACAAAATTGAGAGACACGCATTGCCTATTTAGATCTAGAGAAAACGTTTGACCGAATCACAAGAAACATAGTGCGAGAGTTAGAATAAGAAAGCGTGGGAAAAGAGATTATAACAGTCACAAAAAATCTAACAATAAGTAAACCGAAACTATGCCAGAACACATGGTTTAGAATCTGAAGAATTTACTAGCGATTAATAGGTTAGATAAAGTAGCATACCAAACCCAAATATAAACAAGGTGAGCATCTCCGAATGTACTTCCGTAGGTGACCTTGCAATTTTTGCAGAAGATAAACCGCAAAGCAAGTTAATTGTATAGAATAATTATACACAGAAAATAAACATGAAGATAAACATGGACAAAAATAAATCATAATAATATCAAATGAAGATAGTCATAAACATACAAAACAATGGGACAATGGGGCAGGTAAATTAATTTAAATATTTTGAATGTACGCTGGAATCGAAAGAAAAACCAGACATATAAATAAATAAATAAAATAAAGGCTACAGCAAAATCATTATTTGCACTAAACAAAGTCAAATGAGTATTGGTTTTGACGATTCAAAAGTGGTGATTTTGAAACGGAAAATAAAGAGCCTCCGGGCCAGCCGAAACGCTAAAACACAGAATTAGAGGCATTACCCGAAGAGCCATGCCAAATGCTTAAAGAGTTGGCAGGTTTCTCGAATGTTGATTTATCGACCGCCTGTAAACGTTTAAAGACAATGGGAATGATTCAAAAGCAAAGCAATTGGGTGCTACACGAATTGAAGCCGAGAAACGCCAAAAAACGTTTTTTCACCTGCGAACAGCTGCTTGAAAGGCACAAAAGAAAAGGTTTTTTGCATCGTATCACGATTGGTGATGAAAAACTTAAGCGCAGACCTCAACATCAACGCCAAAGCGAAACATCCATGGTTTGAAGGTAATGCTCTCCATTTGGTGGGATCAGCAGGGTGTAGTGTATTATGAGCTGTTGAAACAAGGCGAAACTGTCACTGGGGGGATCACTACCGACCGGAATACGCCGAAAGACACGATAAAATAATTTTTAACAAGGGCTGTCTGAGCAGTGCTTTAACTCTTTTGAAGATATCAAAAAAATGGGTCGATTTATGGATTGCATCAAAAGACAAAGAATTTTTTTGTTGAGGTTCCGCCTGTTGCCAGAAATATGATAAAGTTGGAACTAATTATGGGCAACACTTTAAATAACTTGTGCTTATAATTTTTTTTTAATAAAAAAAAAAATCCTTAAAATTAAAAGTCCCGATAATAGAGCTAACAAAATAAGAAACCAAAACATAGAGAAGGATTTGGGATAAAAGTAGTAATAAAAAAATTATTGAGTAAAACCAGCTGAAATGGCTAAGACACCTTAACTGATCAAACGAAGACCGATAAGTGAAAAAGGTATAGGAAGCAAAGGTAATACCCAGACGCAAAGGGGACAATCAAACAGGAAAAGCAATAATAAAAATAATAAAACAGAAACAATGATTAACGTGTATTGAAATATAGGGTACTGTAATATTCTAAAACTTAAAATAAATTGCTTGCGTTGGTTTATCCCACAACCAGTTTAAACGTGCGTTTCTCGTGCTTAAATATAGCAAAAACATTTTCTGCTCTAGTAATTACTCCTCATAGCACAAACGAAATTAGCGGAGCTAACTGTTTAATGAATTGCACTTGTCAGCTTCTTTCATAATTACAGTTACGTAAGTGCCTTTTGCTGTTTGAGTTATACATGAATAAAACATCCATGAAGTATTACGCTTTTGTTCTCTTGTAGTAATTTGTGTTGCGTGATGTTCCTCATGTTTTTCTCATGACCCAATCTGCTGTAGATTTCGTTTAGCCCCCTCCAATTTTGTAATTCTCTTGGTTCTTGCTGTTCTTTTTCTGTTGCACTTCGCTATTCCTGGTAATCTTTGAATCTTTATTTTTGCTCCAAAATCAATTCGACTCATTACTTGCACTTTTATCGCCGCGCTACGCCTTATCTTTTTTATTTTGTAATGGAATTATTACAGGCGGTTCTGCAAAACTTCAATGCCGTAACCTTGTTACATGGAACTTTCACCGTTTGGTGCACTTGAAACGCGGCACTTTCAAGCACAAGTGACATTGCATTTCTAATACCTAACGCTTGGAGTAGATTAGGTATAAAAAGTGTCAGGCCTGCCACTCCGTTGAAACTGTAAACCAAATTCAGTTACGATGCGACGTCCTTCCCTCAAACTACAACTACACAGCGTCATCAGCTTTTTCTGCTGGAAACAAAATCAAATTAAGAATCCAGCAGCGAGTCCTCTTCAGAGGACAGTAAACTGTTTCGGGCACTTTATCGATAAAGTCGCCGAAGCTTGACAAACAGCGGTTAAATAGTCTTGAACCTGTAAATACAAACAGTTTCTAATTTACGCTATTTTAAATAGCTTCCGCGTTGATAGCGACATAAATTTTTAACAAACATGCGGTTGTTAATAGCGCATAAGTGATGTATTAATTAGCCTTGTGCCAGTACGTACTAGTGATAAGTAGCATACATAAAATAGAAATAGGCCTTCGAGCCTTAGCTGGTAACAAAAGCTAACTATGTATCATTATTTAAAGAACCAATTGTGACAAAATTAGTGACAGAAGCGGAATTCCCAAATGTCAACCTTGGAAAATATTATAAATATTTAGGTCATGCATATTCCAGTGTTACGGTGCACAGTTTACTTAAAGAATACTGTAAATAAAAATAAATTACATTTAATACACATAACAAACAACTTAAAAGAAAAATGCAGAAGTAAAAGTAAATAAATAGCCTAACCATAGCTTAAGCCAAATAGATATTAAGTTAACCATTTGTTAACTTCTTTAAAAAACAAATTAAGGATAAGATTAAATTAAAGAATATTATGCATATCACCAATGAAGGAGAGGTAAATGTTAGTAAAGGGTCTCAAGAGCTGCATAGGGCACTGGTGCCTGCATAGCACTAAAACCTTGAGAAATACCCACCAAATTATCAGCTCTACTAACAAATCCTAATTCCATGTCCTCGTCGTGTCCTCCCGGGCAAATCATGGCGTACTATGGGTGTAAGTTATATAGCAAACGGAAGAAGGTGAAAAGCGAGTGTTCGGAGCTTCAAAATTGGAACATATAGACTAAGGGGATAAACCCCTACAGAAAATTCGGGTCCTCCAAATTGGGATTTGATAAATCAGGTTAGCATCCACCCCCGTAAAAAAATAATTAAGCTAAAAGATCTAGGAAATGAACAGATCAAATGTTGACGACCCACGCGAAAAAAGAGGTTAAAGAACATTAAGTCATTAAATAATATAGACCAAGAAATAGAAAAAGAGCTAAGAGAACATGAGATCATTATATGCGCTTTACAGGAATCGAAGAAGAAAGGAAAAAACAGTCACTAATAGGAGACTATAATTTGGTTTACAGTGAGGTACCTAAAGATACAAGAGCAAAAGAAGGGGTAGCATTAATAATAAAAAAATTATAAGAACTGCATAGAGAGTTGCCAGGATAATATTAATGGTTACAATGAAGACAAATCCAAAAAAAATTATTTTGTTGGATTGTACGCACCAGAGAACTGCAAAAGAAAGAATAGATTTTTTATAAAGAACTGCAAAATTTAATTGACGGAATACCAAATAACAAAATAATAATTGTCATGGGCGACTTCAATGCCAGAATAGGAAACGCAGAGATAGGAGGGGTAAAACAAAGGCTTAATGAAAATATAAGAAATGACCTGATGATAGACTTTGCACTACAAATAAAATAAGAATTATTAACACATTTTTCAAGCATAAAGAACAATATACACATTTGAAAATACACGATGTCACAGATCCATTATAGATTACGAGTTAACAAATAGAGACGTACATCCACAACAAATACTGATTGTAAGAATTTTGCAATCACTACTTCTTACTCTGTAAATTACGAATTAATAAAATAAATTATCCCGATAAACAATCAATAAAAAAATGAACCAAGATACAAAAAAAAACATATTAACTGCTACTCATAAAGCTTTTGGAATTAAAACTATAAATAAAAATAAGAAGCGGATAACCAAAACACCATGGCTCACAAAGGAAATTAAACAAAAAAATTGTCAGAAGAAAACTGCCTATCTACTATACAGAACAGAAAGTAAAAAAGACAGCTGATATAAAATGTGGCGTGTCTGAGTTTTGAGAGTACGTTAGGTTGCCTATCTTTAAGATGGTTTTGTACATCTTACTTACATAAGGTCACCTCACTGAATTATCCCACTATTACCATTTGTAAATAACTTGTTCTACGTTTCCACCTTGCAAAAATTTAAGAGAAGGCGGTTGAAAAATTGTCAGCCTAAGACGTCAAAAACAACCTTTTTTCGGGCAACCTCTCTATCAAATATTTGTCAACTAAAAATAATGAGAACTACATAGAATATAAAGAATAAAAAGGGAGACCTGTGAGTTGGCAAGGAAAACAGAAACAAAGTATTGTGGGAGATTTGAGAAAGAACTAGAGTCGGGTTTACAACAAATATGGAAATTTATAAGACAACAGAAGAATGAAAAGAAGGAATTGGTTGAATATAAATGCATTAAAAAGAAAACATAAGTTACTTACCTAACAGATCTATAGGAAAACGAGTCAAATAATATTCTACGAGAAACACAAAGCATAACAACAAACAAAAATAACAGAAGGTGAAGTGAAAACTAAAAAAGTAAAAACCAAACAGTAAATAAAGTACTCAAATACGGAAGTAACAGACTGACATAGATGAGTACTTAAAAGAATCATAAATAAAACATTAGGGGGTAGAGTAAGAAGGCGTATACGTAAGATAGACAATTTTAATAATTGGATGAAAGGAAGAAAAACAGATAGAACAAACGTATAGAAAGAATAGCAGATGATAGAATGGTGAGACTAGCAAGAGACAAGTTACCAATTGGAAGAAGATCAATAGGACGCCCTAGAAAACGATAGCGCACACACGAAACGCTGGAAAACAGTTCTTCTCTCGTACTAACATTAAAGGTAACGTAAAAATCATTCTCAATTGAAAAAACATCAAATAAGCTGATTTTGCTAACATTTTCAAACAATCCACAAAACCAAAGAACAAGAGTTCGACTTTATACAGAGAACATACTATTGTAAAACGATCTTTTGATAGTAAGGGTAAATTTCTATGGGATGGCGCCAAAATTTGTTCAGTGGCATCACGACAGGCACTTTTCAAAAAAAATATCGATTTTAAGCTAAAAATGCAGACGTTTAAAGTAAACACTGCACAAGCTTTTTAATTTAAAAATGTGAATAGCTACCCAACTTAAGGTAAAATTGAAGAAACAAAACTTCCATATAAATGAAAGTAAGTGAGATCGGTCGTTCACCGAGGATAAATCCCGCCCTGATCGCCCAGTTTAAACCACCACAACCAATATACTTCACGATATCGTACATAAAATTACTAGGATGGAAGCATCTTAGCTGAAAAATATTGTATAACATAAGTGCCGCAACTCCTAACTACCAATTTGGAAATATTTAACCATAATCTAGAGAAACTTCTTAAGATAATTCTTTACCGTAGACAAAACATGGATATACCATCACACACCAAGGACAAAACAGTAGTCAAAAGAATAAAACGCACTAAAAAAGGCATTTTGTCGATTGGGCGAGTAATAGCTAATGTTTTTTGGAATTCGGAATAAGTCATCTGGATCAACTATTTGAAGAAAAAAAGTGCTGGTACGCCAAAGCAACGTACGTTTTCCCGAAATCTTAAAATTTATCGTAATGGGGGAAAAATTTCATCCACGGGCATCCCATTACTATCATTAATTTTGCAACCTTATGTTGTGGAATTCAAAGAATCATATTCTAATGATTTGGCATATAGAAGATAGAATCAATCAAGTTTGTCGTAAAAATCATCTTTCCGTAGACAAAACATAGATACATCTTTACATAAAGTAACAGTCAAAAGATCCGATTGGATACTAAACACTCCAACCAACTCTTCTTAGAAAATAAACCACTCTCGGATAAAATATATACGTATTAACAAGACAACCTTCAATCGAAGATCAAAAGTATTTCAAGATTATTGCAAAAGCAGGTACATCAGTAGCAAAACCAAAGATACCAATATCACTGTTGAGTTGGTATTCTGGAATCACATTGACCCTCCTTAAAAAGCTCAGGCTCTACAAAATTTTAATCAAATCAATTAGGTGCATCTTGAAAAATAAATGAAATGCTCACCTGGTAGTGTAGATAACAAATAAAATATTTTAAAACCGCATCACCGACAAATCCTAAAAGCCCAAGACGCTCTTTATGAGCAGCTTCGTAACCATAACTAACTCTCTGTAAATAACAAACTTAAGCAAAGCCAAAATTAGAGTAATTACGTACGTATTAAAGAGAAGACGCTGCAGTTCAGAAAAAACCTAAAGATTAACCAGCTAATACTATAGACGTCACAAGCAATATATGTAGATGATTCTTAAGTCTTGTTTTATCAAAACAACAAGGTTGAAAGGATAGAGGCCGCTTGTTAAGAGATAGGATTGATTTTCCATAGGCGGGATGCCTTTTTAGTTGCAATGAAAAACTGAGGCTTAGACATGGTATGTTTACAATTAAACAATTATTTAGAAACAACGATCCAGTGGTAGAGATTCAACGATTCAACGTCCACACTTCAACATCGATCTCCATGGATGTGTATCCAAAAGAGAAAGTGGGTCACTAAAACTAGATTTGGAATAAAATAAAAATTTCCTGGCAACACTAGGAGTGTGCGCACTTCAGTTATTACGACTTCACAGTGTTTTTGCTCGGTTACAAGCTGTATCGTTTTAAATCTCATTTTACACCGAGAATTGAAGTTTCACCCGTACAAATTAATAATGATTCAATAATTTCAAGCACGAGATTATCCTTAGAGACCAACTTTTGCTAAAAGGATGCTTGAAATCCTCAATTAACAGGCAAAATTACCGTTATTTAAGAAGATATAAAAAATCCACGAACATCCACTTAATAGTCCTAAAATGACCGTTTAGTGTGGGGTGGGTGAAAGAAGTCTTGTCAGACCTTATTTTTTGAAGTAAATTCCTAACTATATGTCACAATGGTCTGACCTTCGCCATCAGAGAATCAATATGTGGTGCATGTAATTTCAACAAGACGAAGCCACAACTCATACAGCAGCTGCCTCAGGGAATGTGGTTTATCGCATGTTTCATCTCTCTCTTTGGAGATTTTGCATGACCTTCATTTTGGTCTAATAAAAAGTTGTTTTGGGCGGTTTTGGTATTTTTAATTGTTAATTGGAATTGGAAAAACACACAATTTCTTTGTCGCACCCGTTAGAAAACAAATTGAAAGCGATTATATTCATGACGAAAAAGATTTCCACCAGCCAAAAAATACTAGAAAATCTTCAGGTAATGCTATGAAGAACCTGAAGAAGACTATACCAATCTTTTTGGACATTTAAACTGCACAAGGGGCTCATCAAAAATAAAGCTTAGATTCTGCAAGATCTTAATCACTTAAATTATCAAAACAAAAGTTTTGAAATACTCAACCAACTGATATGATAAAAATGATCTTAAAAATGACCAGCAAACACGTTATTGGCCAAGTCAAAATAACCAGACCGCTATTTATCCGCTGCTTAAAAACCTTAACTAACTCTCAATAGAAGACATGTTGAGGTTTTGCAAAAATATCAGGCCAAACCAAAAAAACAGTTTTGCAAGATCATAATCAGATGTGTGCTAGGGGTAAACGATACAATCAAATTGAGAAGATGCCATCTGTTAAAAATACAAGATTTTCGACTAGTCATTGCTATGCAAAGCACTTCAAAAACAATCTGTACCAGGTGTTCACCAAAAGTAAAGTCAAGAAAACCGCAACCGCCTTTTATTTATAAAAAACACATCGCGACTCTACAAACTCATAGCCGAAGAAATATTTGAGTCTACACAATTTTCACAAAATTCTAAAGAATCCAAATAGAATAACAATGAGTTCAAGATTCTTAAAGGAATCAGGCGGCATAATGTGCAAAATAATGCATCTCCTCGGCAATGTTTATTGTTAAGGGTATATATATCAACTATGCGATGGGCCAAAAAACACATCTGAAGCACAAGGCACAAGATAATTTCCATACCAACCGCCATCGCAAACGGTTGTTGAACGCAATGTAGTAGTGTGTCATGCCAATCACACGCACACATCAAGCTCATACCAACTTATTTTTGCATCACAAGCAAAATATGTCGTTTATGCCATATAACTCCCTTCTATTTATGCCTGGTTGTAATAGGATTACCCGATGGTTTAATTAATTTGCTGATGAATTAACACAAAGCTATAATTAGGCAAAAGTAACTTGCGTTTAGTTTAAACTGTGCTGAACACAAAACTAAATAAGTTCGAGCTCTAAATGTTATGTATTGCCTCATAATTCGAGCTATTTAAGAGATTAACGCTTGACCCACAATCCAATTTAAAATGGCCGTTTCCATTTTTCACGTTTCAATGGAAATTTTTATTTTTTTTTTATTTTATTTTAATAAATGTACAGCAATCAGAATCTGTATTCTATAAGCTATAGTGCTGGCGTAGAGACTGGTAGTAAGAGTCTCAGCGTATCCTGATGAGGCTTCCCCATTGAGAAGGCCTCTTGGTCACCTCACAGAAGGTCAGTCGGCCATTTTCGTTTCAGTCTTCGATGATATGGTACGTTTTGCGCGAGCGGCTGTAGAACGATATTGGGGTGTACTTCAAGTTTATGATGATGTTGCTGGCTTCGTTGTTGAATTGTGTCTTGGACTGTTGGTATACGAAGGTCATGATGTAGCATGTGATTTGAGATGTACAAAGGTGCATCGGCGATTACTCGAAGGATCTTGGATTGTGCTCTTTGTAGGATAGCAATGCTAGATTTGCTGGCACAGCCCCAGAGCTCGATACCGTATGTCCATATTGGGATAATTACGGCTTTGTATATTAGAATTTTGACTCTAATGACAATTTTGAATTTCTACCGAGCAGCCAACGCATTTCTCGCATTTTATGATCGATCTGTTTTCGCTTTTAGAAATGTGGTCTCTCCAGTGAAGTTTTGCATCAAGATGGATACCCAAGGTAACGTAAAAATCATTCTCAATTGGAAAAACATCAAATAAGCCGATTTTGCTAACATTTTCAACCAATCCACACAACCAAAGAACAAGAATTCGGCTTTACACAGAGAACATACTATTGTAAAACGATCTTTTGATAGTAAGGGTAAATTTCTATGGGATGGCGCCAAAATTTGTTCAGCGGCATCACGACAGGCACGTAATACTTTTCAAAAAAATATATCGATTTTAAGCTAAAAATGCAGACGTTTAAAGTAAACACTGCACAAGCTTTTTAACTTAATAATGTGAAAAGCTATCCGACTTAAGGTAAAATTGAAGAAAGAAAACTTCCATATAAATGAAAGTAAATGAGATCGGTCGTTCACCGAGGATAAATCCCCCCCTGATCGCCCAGTTTAAACCACCACAACCAATATACTTCACGACATCGTACATAAGATTACTAGCATGGAATCATCTTAGCTGAAAAATATTGTACAATATAAGTGCCGCAACTCCTATCAATTTGGAAATATTTAACCATAATCTGGAGAAACTTCTTAAGATAATCCTTTATCGTAAACAAAACATGGATATACCATCACACACAAGGGACAAAACAGTAGTCAAAAGAATAAAACACACTAAAAAAGGCATTTTGTCGGTTAGGCGAGTAATAGCTAATGTTTTTTGGAATTCGGAATAAGTCGTCTGGATCAACTATTTGAAGAAAAAAAGTGCTCGTACGCCAAAGCAACGTACGTTTTCCCCAAATCTTAAAATTTATCGTAATGGGGGAAAAATTTCATCCACGGGCATCCCATTACTATCATTAATTTTGCAACCTTATGTTGTGGAATTCAAAGAATCATATTCTAATGATTTGGCATATAGAAGATAGAATCAATCAAGTTTGTCGTAAAAATCAATTTCTGGTAATAATTTCTTTCCGTAGACAAAACATAGATCCATCTTTACATAACAAATTAACAGTCAAAAGATTCGATTGAATACTAAACACTGCAATCAGCTCTTCTTAGAAAATAAACCACTCTCGGATAAAATATATTCGTATTCACAAGACAATCTTCAATCGAAGATCAAAAGTATTTCAAAATTATTGCAAAAGCAGATACATCAGTAGCAAAACCAAAGATACCAAGATCACTGTTGAGTTGATATTCAGGAATCACATTGACCCTCCTTAAAAAGCTCAGGCTCCACAAAATTTTAGTCAAATCAATTAGGTGCATCATGAAAAATAAATGAAATTCTCACCTGGTAGTATAGATAACAAATAAAATATTTTAAAACCGCATCACCGACAAATCCTAAAAGCCCAAGACGCTCTTTATGAGCAGCTTCGTAACCACAACTAACTCTCTGTAAATAACAAACTTAAGCAAAGCCAAAATTAGAGTAATTACGTACGTATTAAAGAGAAGACGCTGCAGTTCAGAAAAAACCTAAAGATTAACCAGCTAATACTATAGACGTTACAAGCAATATATATATATATAGATGATTCTTAAGTCTTGTTTTATCAAATCAACAAGGTTGAAAGGATAGAGGCCGCTTGTTAAGAGATAGGATTGATTTTCCATAGGCAGGATGCCTTTTTAGTTGCAATAAAAAACTGAGGCTTAGACATGGTATGTTTACAATTAAACAATTATTTAGAAACAACGATCCAGTGGTAGAGATTCAACGATTCAACGTCCACACTTCAACATCGATCTCCATGGATGTGTATCCAAAAGAGAAAGTGGGTCACTAAAACTAGATTTGGAATAAAATAAAAATTTCCTGGCAACCCTAGGAGTGTGCGCACTTCAGTTATTACGACTTCACAGTGTTTTTGCTCGATTACAAGCTGTATCGTTTTAAATCTCATTTTACACCGAGAATTGAAGTTTCACCCGTACAAATTAATAATGATTCAATAATTTCAAGCACGAGATTATCCTTAGAGAGCAACTTTTGCTAAAAGGATACTTGAAATCCTCAATTAACAGGCAAAATTATCGTTATTTAAGAAGATATAAAAAATCCACGAACATCCACTTAATAGTCCTAAAATGACCGTTTAGTGTGGGGTGGGTGAAAGAAGTCTTGTCAGACCTTATTTTTTGAAGTAAATTCCTAACTATATGTCACAATGGTCTGACCTTCGCCATCAGAGAATCAATATGTGGTGCATGTAATTTCAACAAGACGAAGCCACAACTCATACAGCAGCTGCCTCAGGGAATGTGGTTTATCGCTTGTTTCTCCAATACGTCATCTCTCTCTTTGGAGATGTTGCATGACCTTCATTTTGATCTAATAAAAAGTTGTTCTGGGCGGTTTTGGTATTTTTAATTGTTAATTGGAAAAACACACAATTTCTTTGTCGCACCCGTTAGAAAAAAAATTGAAAGCGACTATATTCATGACGAAAAAGATTTCCACCAGCCAAAAAATACTAGAAAATCTTCAGGTAATGCTATGAAGAACCTGAAGAAGACTATACCAATCTTTTTGGACACTTAAACTGCACAAGGGGCTCATCAAAAATAAAGCTTAGATTCTGCAAGATCTTATATATATATATATATATATATATATATATATATATATATATATATATATATATATATATAAGGATTCTACAGCTGTCGCCTTTTCCTTCCTATGAATTATGTCTGTCTCCACTCCCATTCTTCTTCTTATTTCTTCATTCCTGGTTCTTTCCATCTTGGTTACCCCACAGCACCTCCTCCAATATTCCATTTCTGTCGTTCTTATTTTTCTTTCATTTCCCTTGTTTATTACCCAGACTTCCGCTCCATACGTCATTATACTTTGTACAATTGTGGGGTATATTCTCGTTTTTGTGTTTTCCGTAATTTGTCTATCCCATATTACTGGATGCCACTGTCTAATACCCGATCTTGTTTGTCCCAGTCTATTTTTAATTTCCTCTTTCGTTGTTGCCTTGTCTGTTATTGTAAATCCTAAGTATTTAAATTTGTTTGTGGTTTTTATTCTTATATCCTTCTCTATTTGTAGGTCTTCTAACTTTTCTTCCGTTGTTGCTAAATACATGGTCTTCTTGTAGTTTATCTGTAACCCCGCTTTTTCGTACTCCTCGCTCAGTCTTCTCATCATGAAGCTCTAATCTTCCTCATCTTGTGCTATAACCACTTGATCATCTGCGTAGCACAACGTGTATAGATATTCGTTTCTGACTGGCACTCCCATACCCTCGCATTTACGCTTCCAGTTTTCAGTGTTTCTTCTAGATAGATCTTAAATAAAGTCGGTGATGTGGAGCATCCCTGTAATAACCCTTTGTTGTCTGGAAGTTACCTATTATCTTCTGTCCGCTTTGATGTACACCCTATTTCCTTGTACAAACTTTTAACGGCCCTTATTAGGTGGTTGGAAGTTCCTATCCTCTCCATTGCTGTCCATAATCTTTGTCTGGAAACCGTATCACATGCTTTTTATATATATATATATATATATATATATATATATATATATATATATATATATATATATATATATATGGTCCACGCATGATTTTCCTGCTGTGAACCCGGCCTGTTCTTCCCCTATTTTGTTTTGTATGTGTTTTTCTAACTTGTTTTTAAGTATTCGTCTGTATATTCTTCCCATTATAGCAATGACACTGATTCCTCTGTAATTCTCACATTTCCGTCTATCGCCCTTTTTAAATATGGAGACAAGATAGGCTTCCTTCCATTTCTTAGGCATGTCTTCTCCACTCATCACTTTCTGGACCATTATCGTTATCATTCTGAACAATTTTTCCGTTCCATACTTTACGAGTTCCGGTGGTATCCCTCCTGGTCCCGCAGCTTTAATGATTTAATTGCCGCTTTTACTTCTTCCGGTGACACCATCTCCTCTTCTTCATCTTTACCTTTAGTTGTCTCCTTCTTCTCTTCCTTTTCCTTCTCTGCCTTCTCTTCGATGTCCTTCATGTACTCTTGTCGGTTTTCTGTTAGCAGATTCGCATAGTATGCTTCCCACTCTTTGTCTTCAATGTACTGTATTTGAAGGTGTTCTTTCCTGTCTGTTCGTAGATTTTTTAGTAACTTCCATGATTCAGAGCATCTAGTGCCCCCCAGGTATTGATCAATATTGGTACAGGTTGTTTGACAGTTGTCATTTTTTTTCTTTATTGTCATTTTCTTCACTTCTCTGGTCTTACTTTTATACTCTCTTAAGTCTGCTTCCTTTTTTGTGCTTAACCATTTGCTGTATAGTTCCTTTTTTTTATTGCTTCCTGGGTTTCACTTGTGAGTTTGTGTTTATATTGTGTGGTTTTCTCTTCTTTTTCCCCTAATGCTTCGAATCCCGCTTGTTTTAAACTTTCCTTTATATGTTGGTAGATTTCTTCTATGCTCTCGTATCCGAATTCTGTTAATTTATCGTCTAATCTTCTCCTATATAAATCTCTCACTGTCATGTCTAGGAGTAGGTGTAACTTGAGCTGTCTTTCTTTCGGTATATCATTTGTTTTTTCTGTGATTCTTTTTTCACTTGTTATTTTTCTTTGCCATGGGAACCCTATTTTTGCTATCAGCAGCTTATGATCCGTTCCACATTCTGCCCCTCTTTTGACTCTTACGTCCTTCGTTCTCATTGTACTATTTCGTTTTAGTACGTAGTCTATTATGGATCTCAGCTGCCTTGTCTCTTGTATCCATGTGTATTTATGGATATCTTTGTGTGGGTAAAAACCATTCATGATCTTTAGATTATATAGTTCACATAACTCTGTTAATCTTTCCCCATTGTCATTTATGATGTTCTCTCCGTACCTTCCTACTACCTCGTCCTTTTCTTTTCTTCCTGTTCTTCCATTCAGGTGTCCTACTATGATTATTTCTTGAGTTCGTTTAATTTTTTCTATTTCCTCTTTTAGTGCTCCTATGAATGATTCCTTCTCTGCTACTGCGCTGTCATCTGTTGGTTCATAAACACCGAGTATTACTATGTCTCTGTCGTGTAGTGACACATTTAACCTTAATCACATCAATTATCATAAAAAAAGTTTTGAAATACTCAACCAACTGATATGATAAAAATGATCTTAAAAATTACCAGCAAACACGTTATTGCCCAAGTCAAAATAACCAGACCGCTATTTATCCGCTGCTTAAAAACCTTAACCAACTCTCACTAGAAGACATGTTGAGGTTTTGCAAAAATATCAGGCCAAACCAAAAAAACAGTTTTACAAGATCATAATCAGATGTGTGCTAGGGGTAAACGATACAATCAAATTGAGAAGATGCCATCTGTTAAAAATACAAGATTTTCGACTAGCCATTGCTATGCAAAGCACTTCAAAAACAATCTGTACCAGGTGTTCACCAAAAGTAAAGTCAAGAAAACCGCAACCGCCTTTTATTTATAAAAAATACAACTCACAGCCGAAGAACTATTTGAGTCTACACAATTTTCACAAAATTCTAAAGAATCCAAATATGAGCTCAATGACAGAATTCAAGTGGTACAAATTAACAATATAATAGGAATCTATAAAAGCCTCCAAACAAAAAAATAAAATCCCATTTATTAAAGAATCTACGGCCTAAAAAACCATTTCTTCTGATACGATCAAGTCTTACAACCAAAAGCCTTACGATTTTAATTCAGTAACGACGAATTATTTTGGTCAATCACTTTCTAACAACAAAGTGACCAGTCAAAATAAATTATTACGAATCAAATACACTCAATATCTATTTTTAACATTGTTCTAATGAAAGACTTGACTACCTTCGCCAAAACGTTCCTTTGATATGCTTTTGGTCCAGTACATCTTAAAATAAATAACCTCTCACTATCGCCATCAGATGAGCAAAACATCGGTAAGAGACTTTTATCTATTTATAAAACTTTTTGTTACGTATTAAGTGAATTTTGATGAGTATTATAATAAATTTCATGGCCTGGCCAATATTAAAGTTCTCAAAAAGAGGCGACCTACCTGCGGACCATAATTTCACTTAGTCTAATCAGAAGAGTAAAATCGTGATTTCTTTAAACTCTAGACCTTCAAATTGACCTTTGAACTTTTCACTAGCTTAAGCCGAAACAATTACCCCTACTGCACAAATCCACCAGTTTTTAGATGCCTTAAATGGGCTGCCAACCAGGCATTCAGATCACGTTGAGCCATTCAATGTACCGAGTTTTATATCAAAAATCGTCTATTGTTGGAACTAATTATTTCTTTAAAAGTACTAAATGCCAATAAAACAAAGATAATAGGGCAGCAGAAAAAATTATCAGAATTGTAAAACATCTCACGTGTAACTCAAAATTATCAATTCTAAATATCCACCATCTATGGGATGAGCTTCTATGAGGATAGACGTGACAGGAGATAATAGGACTGCCAACTATAGACCTAACTCTTTTGATCCCATTACAATCTACCCTGTGCTATCCCACTTATATCTGACAGAAAACCAGCCAATCAGGATCAAGCATTAAGCTTAGTAGGAGGAACCTGCGAAGCCTATCAGCGTATCATAATTTTAACCAGCACACGCAATAAAGCACCAAACGTAGGAAAAACAGTCCTAGCGCACATGGCCTCAGAATGTATTGTGTAGTTTCGCCATTCTACTCACTACAATCTGAACCAGTCAGCACCTAGGTTCTGTCAAAGGTAACTCGCTCACCTATCTGTATCCAATTTTAACAAGAGAATTTTGATGAGGCATCCGAACCAGATAAAAAGTAAATTTTGCCTTAAAAGCATATATGTGTCATGTTTCATTATACCAAGCTAATTTTGGTCAGACTAACTTGATTGCCTTTGAAATTTGGTAGACCACAGAACGGTAGTGGTTACAGGTCATCTAAAGATCAAATGCACCTTATCTTTTCGAAGGTTGTCACCTCTGAATTTCGAGAGATTCCGTTTCACTTTTTACGTATGCTCGTATGGTCTTTCGTATAAATTAAATAGAATTGTGGTACAAGGATGAGTCGTTTTGGGCATTGTCCTTCCTTTTAGAATATCGCACAAAAAATTAACTGATTTTGTTTCCTTCAAAATAATCGCAACTGCATGGATGTATCGGTCCCAAGGCGATTTTAACACCTCAAGACATTGCTGAACACCATTCCTATCTTATTTCTCAACAGTTCCAATGATTACTTTTAAATCTCCTCAGCCATATCAAATCTTTTCGCTGAACTTTCTATTTTGAGAAACGCAAAATCACAAGATTTAAAAAAATAAAATAGTGGACAATAGCAGTCACCAATTGTCAAAAAGTGATGTGTAATAAATGATTTGTCTCAATGTGATACATACATTTCTAGTTTTTCTAACAAACCGATAGTTTCAAAAATTTATCACTCTTTCACCGACAACATAGACATTCTTTTAGAAACTTTAATTAATTATACGTGGGATGATCATTAAAGCGTACTTAAAGCATTTGTTATATTTAATAAATGTTTTTGCGTTTTTTGAAACGCTTGTAGTTCTTGTAGATTTGTGTTAGACTCGCAGATTTATCACCAACAATTTGATTTGACATTTGGAGAGCACATTCTATTCCTCCATACTAGTAAAAACAAAAGTTCACATTTCGAAAACAACGTTAAGCAATAACCTATTCCTTAATTGTAGCAAAGGAAGCACTTAACAGCACCACCTTATATTTAAGCAAGATATTTCAATGTGGCCAGCATCTTGTACATACATATCTTCAGTCGATGATAGGTTTTTTAAATGCTAACTTTTATTTAACACATTAATAGCAATATTTAAAGACATTAGAAGAAAGTTCAGTTGCTAACATTGACCTCACTTCAGTAGATATCAACGAAAATCCTTAAAGCCGAGTTAATGAAAGGGAACCCATAAATAAACCTAGCATTATGATTACATAACAGTCATAAATATTCTCTCTGTTGTTATCACCAGCAGCCCGCTGCAAATTAAGGTCGTGTGACATTGGCTGCAATTATTCCATTTGAATAATGTGCGAAACCAAGGCCCGCGGCCGTTGGCTGGTTTGTGTCGGTTTTCATATTCTGTGCAAATACTTGGCTTTTCAGAAGCATTAAACTAATCTTGATTGCCGATAATATATGTTGCGGGACAACATTTTTTAGTCCCATAATTTTTCTTTGCTTGTTTTAAATATTTAAAAATAGAACACTTATGGAGTGGTTCAAATAATAAACAAAACTAGAAAAGCACAGCTTTAATCTCCAGGGTCGAACAAACAAAAGGTACACATCATGGAACCGGAACCGACCTCACCAATTCACACCCTTACAAGCAAGACAAAAGCCGACCTTCATCGAGAATAGAACATTAAAACTTATTTTTGATCCCAAGAACTACATAGAAAATCTAAATCATTCGACAGTAAATAAATCTCTTATTCATTTGAGCCAGGTCACGCTTTGTTTGCTGCACAAAGCACTGGCTAAGTAGCGGAAATTAAATCAAGCCGTGTACGAGCGGAGATGATAGAAGCTCGTTGCGTTTTGCCCAGCTGTCACTCAATTTCATACCAAACAGGATTAGTGTCACGCGCTTTGTAAACATACATGATTTAACGTAAAAGCAACAATTAATCCTCAGGAATACAATAGTTAATCAAACATTAACTTATTTTTTTTCTTTAAGTTTATATCATCTGCTTTTGATACTACTTATACAGCTATTCCGAATAGATGTTAGGCTAAAACATATTTGTAATACTTTAAAAAGCAGGGAGTTAATGATTTTCCACGGCCTTCAAAAAATAAAATTTCCTAAAAGTGTGTGTGTGTGTGTGTGTGTATCTCGTACTATTTAATAAGAAATAAGAAGAATGAAAATACTTACAGATGTAATTCAATATACTACAAACATTATTATTGTAAAACATATAAAGTCGGACAGCAAAAGATAAATTAATAAAGTAACAGACTAGAGTTTTTACAGAGGAATAGAGAGGAAAGAAACAAGAAAAATATAAAGAAATAAAGAAAGACAGTTATAAAATCTTTAGTAATATAAATACTATTTAAGAATTTATTGTAAAGCTGTAAATACTTGGTTCATAAGAACTATACCACAATAAAAAAATAATATAGACTTACGTATATGTAAATATATATATTCAAGTTTGAGTGTTCAAAAGATGCAATAAACCTCAAACTGTGGCCATATTTGCTCTCAAGGTAAATAACCAAACAATACATTACGCTTGTATTTCCCTTTTAAAGTTAATAGCAATAAATATAAAACTTCAACGCCCAAGCCATGGCTTTTGAAACTAAAAAGTTAAGGTTCTCATATAATTGACCTCACTGCCCGGTTGTCGCGCACTATGATAATGGTAAGTACCACGCCCTACTCAATTATTTTCAGTTATTGATTATCCCAACCGCCAGGCATTTGAGCCCTGCAATTAAACCCGGGTTCGTCCGCACCGCTGCCACGCGCCTCAACCGCTGGGCCATATTGGCGCTTTCATTCAATATCTATTCAAAAAGATATTGCTAATAAACAATATATTTAATCCGGCATTTCGATCCCATTCTACAATGAATCAATAAAACGGAATTACCAACACCGGCCATTTATAACAACTGATAAGGCACAATCTGTGAACTCTAAAAATTACCAACAACATAACAATTTGTTATGATACAACCGTTATAATCCAATATTTCAATCACACTACACAACAACGCTACAATTACTTCCACAATAAAAGCAATCAAGTTACAGTACATTCTAACAATATTAATGATTCAGATAAGGAAAGAGATACTACTAAAACAAAAAGTTCCAACAAACAAAAGAAAGAGACTAATGGTAAGCAAAGCCCAAATAACCACCGAACAAGTTGCTTTATAACAAACAAATGTTTACATAACTGACAGATGAAGAAATGGAAGAGAATAATCGTTCAAATAACAACCGACAAAACCAACCAATATACATAAATCACCTCCAATATATGTATATGGAGTAAGAGATTGTCAAAGAATGATAGAAAACATACAATATATTGTCAAAGAAGAGCAATAAAACATCAAAACCAATACCAATAACGTTGTTAAATTAATGCTAATAATTCAGATATGTACAGAAACCTATTAGGTACATCAAAGCACAGAAACTTCACTGAACCACAAAATCAGAAACATAATTAGCATTAAATGTAATCAAACTGAGGAAACATTCTTCTTTGTTCTTTGTAGACTTAAAAACATCGAGTAACAGAAAATTGCAAAATTTAAAAATCAGTAGTACAGCCAAAAACTGTAACTTACTTCAATGTACTGGTTGTCACAGCTACAATCACACTAAAGAATATTGTGGAGGTCCTCAAGATATACAAACGTGCATCAAATCAAAAGAAACTCCCGTTAAATGTGCATTATGTTTTGAGCCACACCAATCAATTACAATGGCTGTTTTGCGTACCGAGAACTGCAAAATAAAATACAATAGTAAACCACATAAAACTGTTCATATAACTCACATAACTCATTCCAAACCCAAGTAGTTCTTACAATTTTACCTCAAATACAATAAGTTCACCAATAAGCTAAAAACAGAATCTTTCAGAAGGTGATAATGCAATACGGAAAGCAGTTAGAGAGTTTAAGAGACCACGTATCACTGCTAACGGGTCCGCCATCTAACGTTGTTTTTTTCGAACTAGCGGTTATTCGGTGAATGGCAACACTTAGCTCATGAGATTTTTGACAGAAAATTAGTTTTATCCTTCCGCTGAACGAAAATGGTTGTGTATACGCTTGAAGAGCGCTGGGAAATATTGCGACATTACTTTGAAAATCATGGTAATATTGCGAAAATTACGTACGGAAATGGGAAGAAAAGAGGCACCGTCAGCTCCGTATGTGCGTTATCTTGTTAAAAAAAGTGAGAGAAACTGGCATGCTTATTGACAAACCAACGCGTGAAAAACCAAAAACAGTGCATACACCCGAGAATATCGCTGCTGTTGCCAAGAGTGTGCGTGAATCGTCAGGAACATCAGTTCACCGTCGTTCTCAACAATTGGACATTTCGGAAACATCATTGAGGCGAATTTTGCGTAAAGACCTTGGTATGACGCCGTACAAAGTCCAACCGGTTCAGCAATTGAAGCCAACTGACCATCCAATGCGTTTCGCTTGGCTTCATGGGCTTGGGATCGACTTGAAGAAAATGCCGATTTTGGGCGAAAAATCATCTTTTCAGATGAAGCTCATTTCCATCTCGGCGGGTATGTCAACAAGCAAAATTGTCGCATTTGGGGCACAGAAAACTCGCACGCAATCGAAGAAAAGCCGATGCACCCACAACGAGTCACATGGTGCGGATTTTGGTCCAGAGGCTTCAATGGGGCATTTTTCTTCGAAAATGAACAAGGAGTCAATGGTGAGCGTTATCGGGCCATGTTGAACAAATTTTTGTTCACAGAAATTGAAGAGGAAGATATTGGCGACATTTGGTTTCAACAGGACGGCGCTCCGTGCCACACAGCCAACGTTACAATCGATCTTTTGCGCACTGTCTTCGAAAATCGCATTATCAATCGAAATTCTGATGTCGCTTGGCCGCCTCGGAGCTGCGATTTGACACCGTTGGACTATTATTTCTGGGAAGCCATCAAAGATAACCAGAGACAATTGAGACTTTGAAGGACAACATTCGTGCAGCCATAGCTGAAATAGAGCTGCATACAATCGAAATGTACTCAAAAATTGGACCGATCGTATAGGCTACTGCATGGCTAGCGAATGCAGCCATATGAATGAAGTTATATTCCATTATTAACCGGAAGGATTGTAAAAGGTGTCCCAAAATTAACGCAAGATTTGAATTAAATAGAAAACACAGTTTTTAGTCTTTTGATTGTAATTTTTTTATTGAATCATAAAGTACATAGGATAGGGTTATTTATGGAATAACACATCGGGAAAATGGCCCTCACGGCTTTGCATACACATACGCACTCGTTGTCGAAATTTTCCATGACCATTCTGCATAAATGTGGCTGAATTTCGTTGGTGCAATGTTGAATCTCCTCCTTTAATGCACGCGTGGTTGTGGGCTTGTTGACATAGACATGCAGTAATTGAAGTGTTTCACGGGCTGTATGGCATGTGGCACCGTCTTGTTGAAACCACATATTGGTCACATCAATATCATCCAATTTCGGCAAAAAGAACTGTGTAACAGTCACTGCTTGACCAGCCTCATTTTCAAAAAAGTATGGTCCAATTATGCCTCCAGCCCAAAATCCACAACAAACAGTGACACGTTGTGGATGCATTTGTTTTTCGACAATCACATGTGGGTTCTCAGAACCCCAAAAGCAGCAATTTTGGCGATTAACAAACCCATCAAGGTGAAAATGTGCTTCGTCGCTTAGGATGATTTTGCTCGAAAAATCAGCATCCATTTGTTGATGCTCAATCATCCATTCAACAAACTCTCTTCGCTATGCATGGTCATTAGGCTTCAGTTGTTGTGTTAGTTGAATTTTGTAAGCATGGAGACACAGATATTTAGTGAGTATACGCTGTAGAGAGCTTTTTGAAATTTGCAATTCTTGTCCAAGACGCCGAATTGAGGTTCCTGGATTGTCACCGACACTCTCACGCACTGCTTCGATGTTGACATTTGAACGGCTTATTTTGGACGACCAGTGTGTTTGCGGTCTCCAACGGATCCTGTCTCTCGGAATTTTTCAGTTAATCTCTTCACAGTTGATGAAATTAAAACACTATTCCGACCATATTTTGTATGAAATTTTCGAACAGCGGCCGCCAAGCTTTCATTATTTTTGAAATATTGTTCAATAATGAAGACACGTTGTTCTATCGTGTAACGCTTTATTTTTACTAACCCTAAACTGTCAGCTGTCGATTTGTTTTTGTTTTAGGGTTGTCAACACTTTACTGCATAAATGGCGGCAAATTTAAATCTTGCGTTAATTCGGGGACACCCTTTTTACTTTACTTCCAAAAAAAATGGAAAAATATTCAGTAGTTTTTTATTTATTGCATTTTAAAAAAAAAGGTATATGGCGGACCCGTTATATCCCAAAAATGGTTTATAGGATAGACCTAAACAAGAAAAAAGCCGATATTTGCGACACACTTAACTGAAATTTTTAAACTTTATAATTCCGACAACATAAAGATGCAAAATATTCTTTACCACCGCCAATATTCAAATTAAAAGTCAGTGAATTATGTGAAAAATAAGGCAATTAAAAATTTTGAAGAGCCTCTTAAAAATGGGTAAATTTTAAAGTAATTGCCAGAAGAAAATAAAACATTTCTGCTGGCGCTATTGAATACAATAACACAACTAACTGACGCAAACGAAAGTTCCTCAGATTATCCTGATATCAAAATCCGACAAACCTCTAAACGATGTCCAATCGAACAAGCCAGTCATCTTGTTGTCCACTACGTCTAAACCGCTAGAAAAAAAATATTAAATCAAGTGAACACAGATGCAATGCTCGACAAACACATTCTACAACATTAATTTGATTTCAGAAGGTACCACTCCAACATACAGCAATGCCATCAGATAAGCAACTCAAACCAAAAGTCTATAGATAGCAGGGAACACTATTCAGCGACGTTTATCAACATCCGACAAGCATCTTACAAAATATGAAACCCAGGACTCTTTTCAAAATCAAGAATATTATTCCACAGCCTCACTATCTCATTTCCAATCGTACTCGTCAAACCACTCTTTCCAAACAAAATTAGGAAATCTCTTTTCACTGCTGACGTGCCACAAATGCGAGATACAATAACTAACATATTCTGCAACGACATAGTTGTTCTTGTATGCAATGGTGATCACTAAAATGCCTCAATTTTTTACAAATAGAAACATGGCTTCAAAAACAGAAAATAAAAGTGAAGGAGGCAACTGTACTGATTTAACCTTCATCACACGCCGTCAACACTGTCTACCAATTGTCATTAACACAGTTAGCATACCCTAAGCTGACTCCGACTGCACATAAATGAAAGACTCACATGGAAGTAACGCACTCTCAAAAAACAGAAATAAATGCAAAAATTAAGAATATGAAGTCGATACTAGGTCGGAAACTGAGGCTTCCTATAAAAACAAACTATTCCTGCATAAGAGCATTATACTAACAATTTAAATTCTGTGAACTCTTTTAAAAATGCTTGGTATGTGTCTAACCTCACTCTCCATTCAGATACTAACAACCCAACCAAAGACCGAACAATCAGACTCCCCAAAAATCTGATTCTCCCTTTAACTCGACAACCAAAACACAGAAGATTTCATCGGAAATGCCTATGGTACCTCATGAATTAACCCGCCTTCCTCGATAAATAAACCACCACTGGATGCCAATTTCTTCATCATTTACACACATATAAGTAGTATGTAAAATAGCTCAATATTATAATTTCGATTACTAAAAAAAGAACCTACAAAACGAAACGTTTCCAAAACGTCTATGTCTTGCATATTTAAAAAAAATCCCAGGATTAGAAACTTACAAACAAGCACATACAGATCACATTAGTGACTACTAAAGAGGAACATTAGAATAGAAAACTATTTTGTTCGGAAAAGAAACTTTTGTACCGTAGAAAATACTTCTAACTCTAAAAATATGCTGAACAAATTCAAAGAATTTAAATAAACCCTCATTTTGTTTCAATAATGGTGAAATGATAAAAGCCAAATTATATCAGCATAATCGGACCCCATTTATAGGAGAAGGTTAAAAAAACAAAGTACTGTAAAGAAGATATTCCTGAGTATATGATCAAATACCATCAAGAATAATTAATCTGTACAGAGCAAAGCTTACAAGAGCAGACATCTGTTAGTGACACTAGTGACCAGTATTATGCATAGACGCTTATTTTTAGTTTTTAAATATGAATCGACATTTTTAAAAAATACAACTGGATAACGGTACCATTTAGATACAAAATTTAAGAACAAAAAAACATGGTTAGACGACAATACTAAAACTTCATTTAATCCCTCAATACCTTTAATATCTTCACCAACCCATTTAAGTCTATTGTAGGATAATGGAGGATATTTGAGTAGAATGGGAGTTTAGACTCGCCACAATTTTGATGTTTGAATTTTACTGGTAACGTCAGACTAAAGAATTGGTGATCATGATGCAACGAGATGAACGTTTGTTGTTTCTTGTATCATTGGGGTACCCGGTTTGGTCCACTTCATAATGGGAGATTTAGAACAATGACAAAACCTACCCACAACGTATGTCGTCAAAAGAGTTTGTATAAAGATTCTTTGTTATAAAAGTTTTTAACAGGAAACTCTTTCACTAACGACAATATATCAAGCTAGAAAATATATCACAGAAAAAATCCAGAATCTGTTCTTTAAATATAAAACACGACGTACCTTGAAATTCTCTATGGCGATACGTAAAAACAAAAGCTATAGATGCAACATCTACACTACTATTTCGCTCATTATCTATTCTTGTATTATCTTCAAACCTTTTTAAATGTTTTTGATGCGTTTTGGACAACACACCAAGTGTGTTCTATTATTAACCATGGACAACTGTTAATCTCATATTTCTATTAATTAGTTGGACTTTTACATTCGTTTGATCTTTTAAACCACATTATAACTTTGCGATTGGCAACTAGATGCTTTCCAAATCCGGAAAACTATTGCCAATTAAAAACATACTACAGTTATTTAGCATCATACGATCAACGTTTAGATCCAAGAATATGCAGGTGGACTTTTTAAGAACGTACCCCGACTTTCCAGGAAGAAAATTTCCTATATTCTGCTGTGACCGACCAATCGTTAACGTCTGCTTTGCAAATTGTGTGAAGTAAACGAAGTTTGTTATCTTCAAAGACTCGCAACTCAAGAAGTCAACTTCAGACACACTGGTGTGGAGGCCTTTCGCCCTTGAACCATCTGTGTTTGTCTGTGGTGTGGATGGCCCCTGATGTATGCCGGTGAGCGTTTTGCTATCGCAAACCAAAAACGGCAGATGGGCTTTTTCGCTAGACCTGCCAGCTTGCATACGCCATCGGCCACACTTTTGAAACGCATTCCGACAAGCGCGGTAGCGTTATAATCTTCCCGCAAAGCCAGGCGCGAAGATATCACAGCACGATGGCCATCAGGAACTCCACGCAGTAAAGCAGTCCGAAGCCGATTACAGGTGAGCGATTTCGCAATTTACTCGTTGGCCTGATATCGGTAGCCGCCGCCATTCGCTTTCGCACGGGCTGTTTAAAGACGATTTGGGCCTCAGCTACGGGTCGTAATTTGTTCCCAATACTGCTTCACGAGGGCACGGCTATTCACACGCCTCCCTCCCCACACACCAAATTCGAAATTTTAATAAGATACTCTACTTTTGCCATTACTTAAAAAGTTTGGCCCTTTTCAAACGCATGCCCCAACTATGGAAAAAAATGGAATCCAAAATAAATAAAAAATATAAGAGTAAAAAGTGTACATACTGTAATAACATACACTTGGAAATAAAGTGTAGAATTGAAAAGGCCAGAGCAGCGTTCGTAAAAATGGCCAAACTATTCAAGTGCCATGAATTATCTTTACCCATTAAATTAAGACTACTGAGATGTTATGTCTTCAGCGTATTGCTGTATGGAGCAGAGACGTGGACACTGACAGAGGCATCAAGACGAAAAATAGAGGCCTTCGAGATGTGGTTGTACCGCAGAATCCTCCGTATATCTTGGACAGAACATGTAACCAACCACACCGTGCTGAGGAAAATGGGGAAACAAGAAACAGAACTCCTCACAACAATAAAAGTTCGTAAGCTGAAGTATCTAGGGCACATCATGCGCAACAATCAGAGATATGGGCTCCTGCAATTGGTCCTCCAGGGTAAGATCGAAGGAAAAAGAAGCATCAGCAGAAGACGCATATCGTGGCTGAAAAACCTGCAAGTATGGTTCAATACAACAACAACTGGACTGTTTCGTGCCGCTGTTGATAAAGTCCGTATTGACATCATGGTTTCCAACATCCGAAACGGATCGGAACTTTAAGAAGAAGAAGAAATAGCGATACAACTACCGTGTCCAGTATATAGATAGTACTACTTTCTCAGATAGTTTGTACCTAGATAACAGTGACTATGCCAATTGTAAAAAAAGGAAAGCTCATATGTATCGATCTGCTCTACTCATAAAACAAGATATGCAAAACGTTTATCTTACATATTAAAAAGTAATCTACAGTATGTGGCCAATAACATTTAAAGATAATAGGATCTAAGTCTACTTTTAGCCTCAACGACAACCTCTACTCTTCTAGCAAAACTTTCCACAAGCTGTATACACACATTTATGTCCGTAGGAACTGCCTTCCATTCTTCCATGAAAGCTAAGGTGACTTCAGCCACTGAAAATAGACAATTTGGCCTAGCGTGCAATGTGTGTTTCAATTCTTCCAGGCATGTTAAATGTTTGAAATCGGGACTCTGTAAAGGCCTACGCCAGAATAAGTTCTCTGTGTGTTATCCTGTTATCCTACTAATCTGTTGTCAAATATTTGGAAGCGTAAAGTTGTTAAAATTATCAAGATACATCTCAGCGTTCATCCTTCCAACTATAGAAACTAAGGGACCCAAGCCAAATTCGAAAAACAGCTCCGAATCATGATGCCTCCGCCACCAAACTTGACTGTTGAGACAGAATGAGAAGCGCCAAACCTAGACGCGTCCATCAGCTTCCACAATATATAGCAAGATTTACCACTCTACAAAATTTGTACTTATGTTGGAAAATTGAAAATCCATGTTTTTCAGCTCCCGGCGAATTTTGCCAACTTACAAATTATCTTTCTAATGCGCATATATAACCTGCATATACTACTACCTGTATTTTTATCTCATTCTATAACGTTTCAATACACATAACAGCAAGATCCGCTTCTTCAGAGAAGTGTCCAAGTGCTTTTGTATATATAGTATCTAATAAAAAGTTTACAAAAAGCTCAATAAGATCACGTTCTCATTACAAGACTACAGAAAAGGTTTGAATATAGGAATACTGCATAAAAAATTGTTTACTGTATAAAATACTTCTAACCCTTAAAGTGACGAAAAAAAATTTCGAAAGATACAAAGAAACTATTATTCTACTTCAATTATGGTGAAAAATATAAAAGTAAATTATATGGACGTTAGTCTGCATTGCTAGGAACATAAGAAAAACATAGCTGCTACGAATCAGGAGATGTTCCTCAAGTAAATGACCAAAAATTTGCAACGCAGAAATACAAGGGTTTATACTGACAAAGCATAGTGTCATCAGTCTGATACACTCTGTCATGAAAGCGGCAATAAACTTTACTCTATCTACTACAAACTCTAGAAGTCTAACACAAATTAGTAGCGTACATATCTTTTTTTGTTTGTTAACTTCTGCCACCCAATTCGTGAACAAAGGCTTTAAGCAACATTTGGCTTATTATTTAATAGCAATAAATAAGCCTTTGCTTCAAAATGGCGGTCAAAGTCGATTATAATATTTCTTTTATAAATCCCTTACATCGTTTGTATGATACAGAGCGTAACAGAGAAATGAGAATAATCAAGCGACATTTGTTTTTTGAAAGCAGGGTTTAAAAAAAGTATCTGGAAAACCGTTTTACCTGGGGTTCAATATGCCATTCTTCACTTGTCTCACTGACTTTGAAGAGCCGAGAAACAATTACTTTGAAAGATTTACGTGATCGTGTTATGTTTAAAGACAGTTTTTCGGGAGTCTAAAAAGTAAAGAGCAAAATAACGTGTAAGGAAAACAAAAAATAAACGGCCTTTTTGTTTTTAACGGCAAAAGATCTTAAGAAAATATCTACGAACGGCACTTTGGCTATATTATAACACGTCGATTTTCATTTATTTCTTCAAGTTTTAAAAACCGAATACAATCATTTTAATTTCTGTAGTTATGAGGCCCTCATTTTGTTTCAAGATGGTGGCCATAGTCAAAAGAAAATAATGGTTCTGCGTTTCTAAATCTGTTATGTCATTTGGCCACTACGGGGCGAGATAATGAATCTAAAAGATTTTTTTTGTTTGCTTTTTTTTGGAAGAGTAGGGATTTGAAAAAATCTGCTAAATTATGCTGTTTTTCATCTGTCTTTCTAAGAACTAAACGAAAATTAACTTTAATTTCTGGATTTATTTCAAGATGGTGACCACAGTCGGCAATTGTTTTTCCCAAACTATGAATAAACAAACATAACTAGTATGTATCAGGAAGGTGGGAAAATCAAAACCAATTTAACAAGAAATAAATTAATCAGACACAAAAAATAAAAACTGATGAAGAAATCGAAACCCTAAATTCACATACAAAGGATAAATGTTCTTAATAATAGTAAATTTATAAATTAAATATAATAAAACAAACACAAGAGCAGAAAGCAAAAAATAAACTAAAAAAATTAAAGATAATAAATAAAAAAGTATACATTTAAAAGAAGAAGCAATAGAAAAGACCAAAAACCGAAGTAAAAACTAAAACAGAACTTTAAAAGAAAGCAAAGGGCTTGTAGTAAAAAATTAATAAAGGCAAAAAATAAAGTATCGTTAATGGGAGAAAGTAGAGAAAGTAATGATAAAACTTCTATAATATAAATAGTACAAAAAATGGACTGAACTGTCATGAGAATATTAATGAAATACAAACAAAGAAAAAGTAAATAAAAATATATAAAGACTTAAAAAACTACAAAGCTCAAATACAAATAAATACAACATAAGAAAAGTTCATATCTAATCTGAAAACCAGTCAAAATCTAGCAAGAAATCAAAATTACTCCAAAAAAAAAAAATATATATATATATATATATATAAGTAGAAGCTTACTATATATATATATATATATATATATATATATATATATATATATATATATATATATATATATATACAAAATACAATAAAAGAAGATAAAAAGCAAACATGCCAAAATTAATAAACAAAAATAAGTATCTTCCTTAAAAACCAAAAACCAAAGAAACGGAAATAAAAATTGAAATGAACCAAATTATTAATAATAATGAGCTTCTAACGCTCCGCCTAGGAGCACGGCCTGAAAATTGAGAGGTCAAAGCTCTCTTATGTTCGCTCTTTCTGCCCGGTCGTTGCGCACCATCTCTGATGCGGGACAATGTGGCAAGCACCGCGCCTTAGACGTTCGCCATCATTGCCCTTAGTTCGAGTGAACGCCAGTAATCAATTATTTTTAGTGACTAAGTAGGCCACCTGCAAGGATCAGAAAGCTCCTGGAATAAACTCGGGTTCGTCAGCATCGCAGTCCGCCCCTCAACCACAGAACGCTGGCTTAAAACCAAACTATTAAAAAAATAAAGAACGCACCAAACAATTAATTTTTTTATAAATAAAAATATAACGCACAATTTAAAATAAAATATAAAATCTTTAAACAATAATTTTACTAATTGTGGGGGGTAAAAGTTAAAAAAACACTATAAATAAATTATAACAAAAACAAGCAGCCTAGAAAATAGAAATAAATGAATATTGAAAAGAGTAAGAATTGTTAGTCATTAATAAAATACAAAATTGAAAAAGAAGAAGATATTCTGAAAGCTAGAAACTAAAAGCAGTAACAGTACATAAACATATGAGCGATATATAGACGGCGGGAGGACAAAGATAAATATAGCATTACAGCAAAAAGACGATATTCCAGAAAAATAGACAATACTAAATGTTCACAACTCCATACTGTTGATAGTGCAAACAAAAAAAAAAATAATACAGGAAATAAAAGATAGCAGAAAAGAGAGGAACAGAACAATTAATAAATCATAGAACAATTAAAAGATAATAAGGAAAATAGTGAGAAACATTAAAATCTACATAAGCAATTCAAAAAACAAGATGAAGAAGGAATTAAAGATTAGAACTTAATATAATAATAACTAAAAGTAAAGAAAAAAAAGCAGAATAAGAAAAAGTGGAAAATTAATCTCAAGTTTTAATTAATCCTTAATTTCGCATTTCTTCCTATATTCTGGATGCACAAGCAAATGCAACTTTCGTTCAATAATAAAATAGAGCACAAAATAATTCTTCATTAAACTTAGAAACAGAACCACACAAATTTGGCGTACAATTCAAGACTGATCTTCCCCGAAACATCTTTTGGTGAATAAAATTGACATCCCGACCTCCGGCTTCTTCTTGGCGTTTGCGGGGAGGATTTCAAAACTGACCAAAACAAAACAGCGGCGCTCTACTTAACGCTCAATTCGGCGTAGCAACAACTTCGAGTACTCACCAACAAATCGGCGGCCTCAGAACTGCAAACGCCGATCATCAAAATTCCAGGTCCGCGCTCCGATCTCGATCACGTCCAACAAGAGCATGAGCGGCCCGGTGTCACCACGCAGTCCGCAGCGCGGCTTCTAGGGGCAAACTAGCGCGGGCCGTCGTGACCAAGCGCATTTTGCAAGGTATTCCCCAGCCGAAACCAACTGTTGATCTGCTGACTGCTAATCAGCCCGCGAAGGTGGCCGAGCGTCCAGGTGTTTGGCCAGCCGCGACCCGTCCCTTAATTAGCGCACCTCACAACTGGTGATAACGCATCCCACTTAGACGGAAATTATCGCAATTCAGTCGTCTAAAAGACTAACCTGTTGTAAAGTCTTACAAACAAAAAAGAATATTTAGCAATACAAGTTCGCACCTCCACAAAATTGGACTTTACAAATCTTCTTTCCAACCGTCTTTTTACATCATCCCTAGAGTAATCTCTAATGAGACAAAAGAGCTTTTCTTTATTTCTACCACTCGGTTCCTTAAAACACTTCTTCGGATAGTCTTTTCTATATAATCCGGAAGAATCTAAGTTCAGCATTTAACGTCTACCTCAGTCATTATCAGTAATCAAAATAAAAGAAATTACAATCTCTAATATAGGGATAACGTCTTGTGTAAATACGTCAGCTTACTACTTATCCCACCAAAGCTTTTTGGAAAATTATTCCTGCCGAGCTCAGTCATTCCACATCATCTGGTTTTGTAAAGCTAAAAGTACTTTCATCACCCTATAGCCTTTCTGCCCTTTTGGGTGTAAAATGATTGGGGTTGGGTTACTGTGCTTTTCGTCTCCATTATTTTCTGCCTTGAGCTTTTTGTTTCACTTTATGTTACGTTTTTCGGCTGCACTTTTCACTTCTTCTATCCACGTTTACCTCGTTTTTCTTTCTTTTTTTAAAGTCTTGTTTCGAACAATTTTCTTGGCATTTTCTCTTCCCATACTCATTACGTGTCCAAACCATCTTAATTTTCCTTCCTCTACTGTATCTTGTATGATTTTGTTTTCAGTATTCCTCTAAAAAATGTTTTCTACTGTTCCTGTAGGAATCTCAGTCTGAGCTTTGAATTTTGCTTATCTGGTTCTATTTCAAAGTCCAAGTCTCAGGCCCGTAAATAAAGATCGGCATCAACTTTGATACCATTTTCAAGGAGTTGTAGTTCTTTACTGATATCTCAAATTCCTTACTCCCTAAGGAGAACTAAGAGTCAAAGAGAAAACTGGCTTTTGTATACTCTACTTCACTATTTATAGAAACAGAAATGAAAGTTTGACGGAGACATGTTTGTGTCGGAAACTGAACTGAGTTGGGGAAAGTTTGTGTTGTAAGGTTACGTAAGTGATGACGTGCGGTAACTAACAATTCCAAATGGCAGGTAAGCATTGACCATCGTCTCCAGTATTTTCTATTTCAATAGACTCGCAAATAATTCTACTGGTAGAATAGGAGATGGGAGCGAGTATTTTAGAATTAGAAAAATTAATTATAGGTCCGGTTTCTTGTTAGGTTTAGGCAAAGCAGAATCGTTCGTATGTACGACTAGATATTTGTCTGTGCGTTTGGCTATGTAGGTTCTATCACAATCACCACAAGGTATTTCGTAGACACCTTGGTATTCGTGGAAGTAATAGTTCTTAGCTGAGGGGATAAAGTCAGCTATTTTATTGTTGGTCGTGAAGACAGTCCGTATATCTTATTTATTCAGTATGCGGCCTATTCGGTCAGTAAAAACGCTTTAGTTTGTTGGGAAGGTCATAGGTTTTGAAAGTGATATTTTTGCTAATATTGTTAATGATGAGGATTAGAGATTTTTGAGAAAATCCGTAAAGTTTTGGTAATGGTATTGATTTCAGTTTGTCGATTCTCAAAGTCGGAAAGCCTGAGAGATCTGATAATTAAGGATTTTGCAACTGAGTGGATTTGAGCGAGGTGATGGTGAGATTTTGGATTAGATCACGATTAGTACAAGTGAGTTTTCTGTAAGTTTATTAAGGTGGAAAATGAATTCGGATTTTTCCTAGTAAAGAACTAAAACCCCTTGAAGATGTAGCTCTTTTTCTACTTTTTTTATACTAGCGCTATGCTTTTCTTTTTTCCTCTGTATGTGGTCAGTCGACCGGTCCCTTAGTTCTAAATTAGTTGAACCGGTAACCTCAACACAATGATAATAACACACTCACTAGTATGGAAATTATCACAATTTGGTCGTCCAAAAGCATAAACTGTTATAAAATCCTTACAAACAAAAAAGAATCTTCAGCAACACAAGTTCACACCGTCGACTTCTCATAGAATATCGACTTTCACTCCACAGAATTGGTCTTTTCTAATGTTCTTTCCAGCCGTTTTCTTGCATCATCACTAGAGTTTTTCTTCCCTTCTACCACTATATTTCTTAAAAAACTTCTTCAAATAGCCTTTTCCATAAAATCTATAAAAAACTTCAGAAGTCAAAGGTATGTCTAATCCAGAAGAATCTAAGTCTATGAAATATCCAGCATTTAACCTTATAGGCAGTCAAAAAACTTAATTATAATATGCAAGGTTAAATACTAACCACGTCTACAAATTCAGGAAAATTATTAAAATCTTTAAATAGAGTGAGAAAATAACACCAGAAAACTTCTTCATATAAATGCGTCAGCATACTACCTATCCCACTAACGCTTTTTGGAATTTATATCTGTAAAGTTCAAAGTCACCCCACATCGTCTGGTTTTGCAAAGTGAAAAGTTACCCACCTCGGCTTCTCACTTGGAAATATATTAGTAATTACTAATAAATTAAATCTAAAAATACAAATCAAAACACCACTTTTGATTAAATAACCCATGTTTAAAAAACACTGTTTTTTAAAAATAAAATTTGAACCCAAGTATCAAATATTAGTTTCGTTCTAGAAGAACAAAACTATAAACAGGGTGTCCAAAAAAGAATTCACCCTTCCTCCTATCAAAAAGTGGTGAAAGTGGCATGCGGAAATTTCCGACATTCCACAAATTCTACAAAATGCCCACATCTTCTTTAGATAGAAATAACTATACTATAAAAAAGAAACCATTTAGATAAACCATTCGGTTTTCTGATCCAAATGTTTGTTTTTTTGTTAGAGAGTAAAAAAATAATCTTCTTCTTCTTCGTATCCTCTTAAGATAGGAGTCGTAATCGATTGTATTCGCGAGTTTCCGTTATTCTTACGATTTCTCTCCATCTTTTTCCATTTCTAGAGATATACGTCGGCGGATCTGCTGAGATGTTTGATCTTTCCTTTATTTAGTCAATTCAAAGCTTAGGCAACCTTTCTCTTACTTTGGTACTTTTAATTTTATCACAGACTAACATTTTCTGTATTATCTTCATTCCTCCTTGATATATGGTCAAAATAATTAAGTATGCGGCGATATGCTATTTGGGATAATCGGTGAGATTCTGAGATTTAAGATTGACTCACTTGTTCTTCTAGAGATCCAGGAAATTCGCAAAGTTCGCTTCCAGCACCACATCTCCGGTGCGTCGATTCTTTTTCTGTCTTTGGCTTTCAACCTACAAGACTCTGCACCTTATAATAGGACTGAGAACACTAGGTTTTTATAACTTCTTTTAATTTTGTTTAAGGTTATCTCATTATTAACCCATGTTTTGTTTAGGTCCTTGACTGCCTTTCTCATCATCTCAAATCTTGGTTTAATTTTATTAATTGGTACTAAAAGCTCCTAGATACACGTTCTGGTTTACTATTTGATATTTTTCGACTTGCCTTATATTTGGTTGGTTTTTTCTTCTAACAGCGGTAATAGTTGATCTACTTCTTCTGCTGACTCTGCAGGTAATACGCTGTCGGCGGCATAATGTAGGCTGCTAATTCGCTTTTTATCTACGACGATCTCTCCATTCCAGGTGAAAGAATATTAAATATTATCAGTTTTCCAAAATTAGGCGCCCATAAAACTAAAACTAAAAAATTCTTGCTGAGTGAGATATGCTTCTGTACAAACATTGAGATGCATCGAGATTAGACGTAAGTAATTATCGAATCAGTTCCACACATTTGCCTCCCTCCTTAAAAAAAAGATCCAATGACCCCAACTGTCCTAACCGCACCCCAAACAATGACATGTTTGCCGTGAATAGTGTATATCTTTTGGTTTGTTATCACTCTAATAACGACAGTTTTATTTCAAGGCAATTTTACCAATCATTTTAAAACAGTTTCTGTGCAACTATCATCTCGTGTGGATGAAAACAAAGATCTTGGCACTGCAAGACTAGATAATTGAAGCGCAACAACACATTTGCTTCCAGATCACCTCAGAGACTAAATACACAATGGAACATCTTATTGCGCCGATGGCTTCCGATGTTCGCAGTCTTCTTTGTCCCTTTATGAAAAGGCACGTTGTATGACCGCAGCTATCATTGTAATACTAACAACCCCTCTGATCAAAACTTCCCAACTATATGCGTCTAATAAAACACTTCCCCTACTTTCAGATTATTCTTCATTTCATAACGTTCCTTCAAAATTAAAGGGGAGGATTTCCCCACTTACCCCCCGCTCCCCTTAGTATAATATTCTTGCATTTCTTCCATGTTGTCTTTGTAGAGATATGAGTAATTAATCAACACGTATGCTCTGTCATTTAGCCAGCTTAGATGTCGGACATGCATTTATCAAACACAGATTCTCAAAATGTTTATATAAATATTTTTTGCTAATATCTTTATTACAACAAATATCTTTACTGTAAGCTTTATAAATAACATTATCAATATGACAGTAAGTGGAATTAACAATCCTCATTGCAATAATGGTCTGTGCACCATACGACAATGATAGAAAAACGGTAAAAGAAAAATTTTAAAAGCACAAGTAAAGAAATAGTCATAATACTAAAAGATATAAATGCTACAGAAGGCAAAAACAGAAAAAAGTCTACTCTAATATTAACCATCAAATAAAAAAGACAATAAGTACCATGGTAATTAGTAATACAATATTCAAACAAGAAAGACGACAGAATAAAGAAAGTAAAATACCTAAATTAACATACATACAATATAAGCAAAAATAACAACAATACTTTGGTTAAGAGTTAGAAAAGAAGAAAAAGAAGAAGACGCAATCATAGAACAAATACAAAAAAAGTTAAAGAGCGTATTAATGACAAAAGCAATGAAAGAGATAAAAGCCTCTTGGTGGTATCAGAAAATCAATAATAAAGTAGCAAAAAAGAGGAATCTATTGAAGATATATCTTCTCACGCATTAGCACTATGCAAAAGATAAAGACAGCTAAGAAAAAATATAAAAAGCAAAACACAGTACAAAAAAGAATTTTGGAAGGAATAATAAGTTTATGAAAGTAGGTACTAAAAAGCCTAAAAAGCCTAAAATGTTTTTTGAGTTGAATAAAAAATAAAGAAGTAAAAGAAATTAAAAAGACAATAAGAAGCACTATTACAGGTAAATCAATACGAGGAACATAACATTACATCAGAAAAAGCTGCAAAAAATAATAATAAATATAAAATGCGGTTACTTCAAATCTACACAGCAAAATAACAAAATTCATAGGGTAGGTTGATTAAGAACTGCTACTCAAAACCATGAATTAAGTATGAAAAGACAGAGTAATACTTAAAGAACAAAAAATAAAAATTATTATCCCCTACTTTTTGGTCCAAACCATCTTCATGATCATTTTTGCAAAAGTAAATCCTTTGCCAATATTGACCTCGGTCAGAAGCGTTTGTAATTGAATCTTATTCGAAAGTAAATTCAACTTCTTAGTGAGGATGGTGTGCATAGAGCGCACATTCACATCGAGTTGTGCTGCGCCTTTAGAGACCAAAGTTGTGGGCTCTTATTCAAAAAAGCTCCAGAGCTTGTTCTATGGTTTCAGGAGTAGTCACAGTAATTGGTCTGCCCGTTCTTGACAAATTGTCGTCCAGTAATACACAATTTAATTATATACTAAATTTTATCACGGTGTTTTTTACCTTGCTATTATAGAAACAGGCAGAGTAGTGTGCTTGTCAAACTTGGCCTTAAAGGCAGTTAGCGCTCCACTAGCACTTCGGCCCCTCTCGTAAAGGGCGGCCACAATGAAGACCCTTTCCTCGGTTGAATAGCTGGTCTTAACTGAACCCGTGTTCAGTGTTGACCTAAAGTATAAACAAAACTCCAAACATTGACATAACTATAACTAACCTAAAACATAAAATTCGTTGACCATGATAATAAAAAAACTCTTTTGCGTGACATAATGAAGCCCTGTACGATCAAGGAGGTAAAGAACTCAGTAAATATAATTGTTTTTAAAATCTCTTAAATAGACGAATAATGTATTGCATTTCCTAATTTTCTTAAATTACTTCATATAAACATTTCTAAGATAAACGTGGACTGTACATATCAAATACTTTATAAAATAATGGAAAATTGCAACCTTTCTCTTATTAAGGAAATTTAATTACAGGATAAAATTTCGATTACTCATTCCATTGATATATGGTCATAATAATAATATGCGAGATATGCTATTTGGGATAATCGGTGAGATTCTGAGATTTAAGATTGACTCACTTGTTCTTCTAGAGATCCAGGAAATTCACAAAGAAATGCAATTTAGACTCTCCGGTACGTCGATAATTTCTGCTAGATTCAGCATACAAGACTCTGCACCTTATAATAGGACTGAAAACAAAAGGATTTGAATAGTATTAATTTTGATTAAGGTTATCTCATTAGTAACCCAAGTTTTGTTTAGGTCCTTGACTGCCTTTATCATCATCTTCAAATCTTGGTTTAATTTTATCAATTGGTAACTAAATATCCTAGATACAATTCAGTTTACTATTTGATACTTTAGTAATCTTATAAAACTTGTTACTCCTGATCAAAAGCAATAACATTGCCTTCATCCAATGACTCTGCAGGTAATACGCTGACGGCGGCAACCTGTAGGCTGCCAAATTCGTTTTCAACCGACGATCTACCATTCCAGGTGAAAAATTAAATATTATCATTTCCAAAATTAGGCGCCCATAAAACTAAAACTAAAAATTCTTGCTGAGTGAGGATATGCTTCTGTACAAACATTGAGATGCAACCTGACCTGACGTAAGTAATTATCGAATCAGTTCCACACATTTACACCCTGCCTTAAGAAAAAGTACGAGCCCCGACTGACCCAACCCGCAAACAATGACATGTTTGCCTGAATAGGGTATATCTTTTGGTTTGGGCTCACTCCATTAACGACAGTTTTATTTCAAGGCAATTTTACCAAGCTTGAACTAGGTTCTGTGCAAATCAACTCGTGTGGATGAAAAAACGATCTAGGAACTGCAAGACTTAGATTAATGAAAAGCAAAACAATTTGTCCAGATCACCTCAAAGACTAAATACACAATGGAACATCTTATTGGCCGATGGTTCCGATGTTCGCAGTCTTAAGGTCCCTTTATGAAAAGGCACGTTGTATGACCGCAGGATCATTGTAATACTAACAACCCATGATGAGAACTTCCCAACTATACGACGTAAAAAAACTGATCATACTGGCAGTTATTCTTCATTTCATAACGTTACTTCAAAATTAAAGGGAGGAAGTGGCATATACAATTCCTTAGTAGAATATTCTTATTTCTTCCATGAAAAACTAGTTTAGAAGACTAATTAATCAACACGTAAAATCTGTCATTTAGACCGCCAAAATATCGGACATGCACTTATCAAACACCACATTCGGAAAATGTTTATATAAATATTTTTGGAACATCTTTATTACAAGAACATCTTTACTGTAAGGTAATAAACAACAATTAGAATATGACAGTAAGTGCAACTTAACAATCCTCATTGCAATAATGATCTGTGCACCATACAACAATCAAAAAAAACGGTAAAAGAAAAATTTGAAAAGCACAAGTATGGAAATAACCATAAACCAAAAGATGAAATATGCATTACATGAATGTCAAAAAGTAGAATATTAACCATCAAACCATAAGACAATAAGTACCATGGTAATTAGTAATACAATATTCAAAAAAGAAAGACGACAGAATAAAGAAAGTAAAATACCTAAATAACATACAACATATAAACAAATAACAACAATACTTTGGTTAAGAGTTAGAAAAGAAGAAAAAGAAGAAGACGCAATCATAGAACAAATACAAAAAGTTAAAAGAAGCATTAATGACAAAAGCAATGAAAGAGAAAAAGCCTCTTGGTGGTATCAGAAAATCAATAATAAAGTAGCAAAAAAGAGGAATCTATTGAAGATATATCTTCTCACGCATTAGCACTATGCAAAAGATAAAGACAGCTAAGAAAAAATATAAAAAGCAAAACACAGTACAAAAAAGAATTTTGGAAGGAATAATAAGTTTATGAAAGTAGTCAAAGGTACTAAAAAGCCTAAAAAGCCTAAAATGTTTTTTGAGTTGAATAAAAAATAAAGAAGTAAAAGAAATTAAAAAGACAATAAGAAGCACTATTACAGGTAAATCAATACGAGGAACATAACATTACATCAGAAAAAGCTGCAAAAAATAATAATAAATATAAAATGCGGTTACTTCAAATCTACACAGCAAAATAACAAAATTCATAGGGTAGGTTGATTAAGAACTGCTACTCAAAACCATGAATTAAGTATGAAAAGACAGAGTAATACCTAAAGAACAAAAAATAAAAATTATTATCCCTACTTTGGTCCAAACCATCTTCATGATCATTTTGCAAAAGTAAAACTTTGCCAATATTGACCTCGGTCAGAAGCGTTTGTAATTGAATCTTATTCGAAAGTAAATTCAACTTCTTAGTGAGGATGGTGTGCATAGAGTGCACATTCACATCGAGTTGTGCTGCGCCTTTAGAGACCAAAGTTGTGGGCTCTTATTCAAAAAGCTCCAGAGCTTGTTCTATGGTTTCAGGAGTGCACAGTAATTGGCTCTTTCGTTCTTGACAAATTGTCGTCCAGTAATACACAATTTAATTATATACTAAATTTTATCACGGTGTTTTTACCTTGCTATTATAGAAACAGGCAGAGTAGTGTGCTTGTCAAACTTGGCCTTAAAGGCAGTTAGCGCTAAACTAGCACTCGGCCCCTCTCGTAAAGGGCGCCACAATGAAGACCCTTTCCTCGGTTGAATAGCTGGTCTTAACTGAACCCGTGTTCAGTGTTGACCTAAAGTATAAACAAAACTCCAAACATTGACATAACTATAACTAACCTAAAACATAAAATTCGTTGACCATGATAATAAAAAAACTCTTTTGCGTGACATAATGAAGCCCTGTACGATCAAGGAGGTAAAGAACTCAGTAAATATAATGTGGTATGTTATAAAACTGATCTACATATCAACAATTAAATGTTAAGAACATACTAATAATGTCTAAAAAAACAATAATATAGTGACACAAAACATTTAAGAAAAGGTATATGAAGATACATAACCACAAAACATACAGAAATAATGGTAATGATCATTTCTCGTAAAATATTGAAGGAAGAGTTTCATAATGGGATAAAAATTTCAGATTGTAATATGAATGCTACAATGGCTTCGCTGATAAACATAACATATCTAAAAAATAAAAATATCTACAAATCAGTGCATATACTCACCCTTATATATACCACTGAGTCGTGGACACTAAGAGGAAAGCAATTTAGACGTCTGTGAAGATAAATTTCTAGGAAAAATTAGAGAATAAAAACGGAATTCAGAATTGAGTAGAAAATTGATAAGTCAATCTTTCTGATTGCGGCAAGGCCAAACCCGACTGATTAGATAAACTAAATAATACACTTTTTCTAAAAATATTTATGAACCAACACTAATCTGAAATATCCTTGAACAAAACAACTTTCATTTCAAACCACCTTCAGTAATCTACAAGAACACACATGTTACTCCTGATTCAAAAACAATAGACATTCGGGGCTCATCCAATGAGATCATAAGCAGAAATAAAAGACCTTCAACCTTACCGCCAAAAGCAGATATGCCTTCAACGCTGATAGACTAATCACGTTCTACAATTAGACCAAGAGAGTGAATCACAATCCCAAACGGTAACAACGACAGAATTAATGACTAATATTCCCCTATCTTCATCCCAAATACTACGCATTACCAAGAAATAATCAAAGAGCATAGTTGAAAGTTTCTCAACCACCTAAAGGGGGCAATAAATTTGGAATCAATATAAATATTATTGATAGCTACAGAAATCTTACAAAATTTAACGAGTAACAAAATGTTAGTTTTAATCTATACCCTAACAACCCTAATATCGAGGCAATAATTTCCAGTGTTCCAACAACTATCACAAAAACAGGGTGAGGTAACCTAAAATATCCAGTTCAGAAAGTTACTTGAATACTGATCAATGAAAAAATATTATTAGATAATTCAAAATAGTCAAAAGTATATTTAATGTGGATAGACTACTTTAATAAAATAATGGTAAGGCTCTACGCCCCGCGTGGGAGCACCGGCTGCAAACCGATAGGTTAAGGCTCTCATAGGTTCCTCTCTTTGCCCGGTCGTCGCGCACCATCTCTCATGTGGGGCGATGTGGCAAGCACCGCGCCTAAGACAACTGCCAATATTACCCTCGTTCAAAGTGAACGCCGGTACTCAATTATTTTTAGTGACTGAGTAGGCCACCCGCCAAGCATCAGAGAGCACCGAGAATTGAACCCGGGTCCGTCAGTATCGCAGCCCGCCCCTCAACCGCGGAACCACGCTGGCTTTCGACTACTTTAATATTGTTGTTACGATAGAACCACGACAGAGAAACAAACTACTGCCATTTATCCCCGAATTGCATGAAGTGCATTAAACATCATCACAGTACTTTAACTTTCTAACCCCAATGTCAAACAATAATAAATGAAATACAAAATACCAACCAGAAAACAGAAATTTTGAAAAAGACAAGTAGGCTTAAGAGAACAAAAGTATACATAAATAGCAATATATATTATAGCAAAGAAGTATAAGCACAAAGAAAAGAGCTCATAGAACATATAAAAGAAGCACGAAAAATAGAGTTTACAGAAAGATTAATCACAACAAACTAACAGTAAACAGAAAAAAATTACGGTTAAAGATACAACAAATGGCAAAAAAATAATCAAGAAAATAAGAAACAAGAACAGAAAGCAGAACAAAAACAGTCAGTGAAAGGTCACCAAAAACAAAGAAAGAACTGCTAAAAATAACACAAACAACAGAAATAAGAACAAAAACCTAAAAAACAAAAATGAAGAAGAAATGTCGACGACCGCAATAATTATGGATATGAGCACAAGAGAAACAAAAGTAAAATAAATGTTAATAACAAAAAAATAAAATGTAAAAATCAACGAATAAGAATAAAATCATCGAACGTAAAAACACTATTGCAACCAGGCAAATTGAAAAAAGCAACAAAGGAGTTGAGAAAATAAGTAGAAATAACAAGTCAGCAAGAGGTACGATTGGGGAAATAGGACAAATATACAAAGAAGAATATGCGATCTGATACACAAAGGAAGACAAACAAAGGATATGAAAGAACAGCATTCATAGTAAAAGGAAAACTTAAAAAACAAATGATGCTACTTAAGGGCATTAACGAAAGAATTTCAAAAAAAACATATAACTTATCAATTATAAACATATACGCGCCAACAGAGATAGCAGAAGAAAATGAAAAATACATACTTTATGCAAACTTGCAGAAACTACTGAAAAGGCGTGCAAATATAATTTCGTAATATTAATAAGAGACTAACGTGCAGATCGGAAACGAAGATTGGTTAAAAGAGTAGTATAGAAGCAAACAAATGTTATGCAATCTAGTAGCTGCAAACGAAATGTTGATAATGAGCACTAAAATGCACCCAAATGGAAAAGATACCAGTCGACCACATATTAGTGAAAAGAAAACATTGCAAATCTATTAATGACGTAAGAACGTGCAGGAGCGCAAATATAGATTCTAATCACTTCCTAGTGATAACCGAAGTAAAAACAAGAAAAGTCCAAGAGAGAGAAACGAATAAAAAGGTAAAATGTAGAAAAACTGAGTTATCAGGAAAATTTATATCATCAGAAGATACCACAAATATATAAGATGAAATAAAGCGATTAAACAATACAATGGAAAAAATAAAGAAATGTCGAACAAAGGTAAAACAAATAAAAAAAACCGTGGATGACTAATGAAATCTTACAACTGATGGAAAAGAGAAGAAAATGTAAGAACGTAAATATCGAACAATATAATAGGATACAGAAAACTATAAAACAAAAGACACAAGAAGCAAAAGAAAAAGACATCAGAGAGAAATGTAAAGAAATAGAAAATCTCCAAAAGAAACACGACAATTTCAATGTACAGCGAAAAATAAAAGAAGCCACTAGACAATGTAAAACAAAAACGGCAAACAAAATTATAAATAAAGAAGAAACGATAGTAACTGACAAGCAAGAAATCAAAAACATCTTGAAACTATATATTAAACAACTTTTTCAAGATGAAAAACCAGAACCACCTTAAATAGAAGCAGAAACTGGACCAAACCGAACTCTTAAAACTAATGGACGACGAGGGAATCAAATGGTTAACCAAGATATCCAATCATATATACAACACAGGTTCTATCCTACGGAAATGGCTTAAGTCTGACTTCATAACTATACCAAAAAGATCGGAAGTCAAAAAAATGCCGAGGAATATAGAACAATAAGCCTTATAAACCACCTATTAAAAATATTTTTAAAAATCATACCCAGAAGAATTTACAAAACGTGCGTAGAACAGATAGCGCCCACGCAATTTGGATTTAGAGACGCAGTTGGGACCAGAGAAGCTTTATTCGGTGCACAAGTTCTATTCTAGAGATGCAGAAATATGAACTGTGAGGTCCATGCCTATTTTGTATTTTGATAGAGTTCAGCATCACAAACTAAGAAATTCTGAAAAATGCGGGTATAGATGACAAAGGATAATAATAAACTTATATTGGAAGCAGATAACCAGTGTAAAAGTGGAAGAAGACCAGACAGAGGCGATTAAGATTTTGCGTGGAGTAAGACAAGGTTGTGTATGGTCGCTACTGCTATTCAACATTTATTCAGAACATATATTTTGAGGAGCTTTGAAAAATTCACAAGAAGAAATAGTGATAAACGACAACGCTTAAAATTTACCAATAATATGCAGGATCTGAAACAACTAATGAATAGCTTAACAGATAGTAGCCGATATGGACTGGATATTAACATCGAAAAAACTAAATATATGATCATAAGCAACAACAACGTTCCTACCATATAACAAAAGCGTCGACAAACACACATATCTTGGCACTATTATTAATGATCAATGGGACCCCTCTCTAGAAGTTAAATGTCTTACAGAAAAGAGCAGAAATGCTATTAATTAAAATGTCAGCAGTATTTAAAAGTAGAGAACTAACCATAAATACAAAACTCAGAATGCTGCGCTGCTATGTGTTTTCAGTATTATTATACGGAGCGAAAGCATGAACACTGACAGAAGCAACGACAAAAAAATCAAAGCATTCGAGATGTGGCTTTATAGAAGGATGCTATGGGTATCATAGACAAACCATGTAAGGAACATTAAAATCCTAAAAAAAATATCACAAGAAAAGGAAATCTTAGATACAATTAAAACAAGAAAATTACAATACCTAGACCACACCATGCGAAACAAAAACAGATATAATCTCTTGCAGGGCATACTACAGAACAAAGTGAGAGGAAAGAGAAGTGCCGAAGAAGAATCTCATGATTGAAAAATTTAAGGACCTGGTTCTCCATGACAACCATTGAACTACTCCGAGCAGCTGTGTAATAAAATCAGATTAGCCAACATCTGAAACAGATAGGCACCCGAAGAAGAAGAAGAAGATGTTCCTAAATTTTTGACATATATATATTCAGTAGTTAATTGAAAGCATTATTTTTATTTACCTTGCGAAATACAAAAATAGATTTCTTAATAAAGCGTTTTTGTTTTATTTTAGAAATCCTCTCCTAACTCTCCCCCTCCCTCCAGTTCTTTAAAGCGACCCGAAAGTTGATGGTACACATTTTAAAAACAACTGTTTTAAGAAATTAGCCTGCTATATGTAACTGAATGGTGTTTCATTGAAAGACAATAAAAACAAAAGCATGTCCAAATAGTTTTTCTAAACACCCTATTCTCCAGGTAGTAATAGATCTCATTATCTGGATCACAATCATTCCAACGTTCAGCAGCATTTTAAAAATACTGTCGTAGTTGTAAAACAATTTATTTGTGTCATAATTTTCACATTTTTGTGTTACCCTAAAACATTGAGTTTTAGCTACATTTCTTTCTCCGACGTTATACTCAAACAACCTTCTAGCAATTTAATATACTGACACTACCACTACTTTATTTTTATAAACGCAACTTTGCTTCTCCAACTATTCTGACCATGCCTCCTTTAATAGTTAAATAATCATATGGACCATATTTTAAAGAACTTAAAGCCCACATACCAAATTTTCTATGTCCAATCCTTCGCGAACGATTTGGCGAACGTTCCGGAGAAACTCGTTACATTGTCCCTTCCTTAAGGCCATTATGTTCCAAAATTGCGATGGCGCTTGAAATATGTGGTATTAGTCGTAGAAAAATTAGTGTCTGCAATATTTCGTTTTTTGTAAACCTGAGGTTCTGTGGTTAAGGCAACGATTTACATGTCCGCTTCTTGACCGCTTCTTGCCTCCAACATATTCTGCACCATCTTTCAACCTAACTCATAGTTGGTTTTCAAACGGTTCAAGTTCTCAAAATATCCTTGTTATACTGCTCTTCTAATTGATCTCTTACAATCTCGATATTTGTACAATCAAGATCTTTTATTATATCCCTAGTTGACATAGAACTTCCAACAATCTGCTTCTTAACACCAACTGTGACCCCAATTTGGTGTCAACAGCGCTCTTCAAGGCTCTTGTCAAAAGACCATCTTCAATTTTAAAGAAATCCCTTTGTCGCTAGGTTTTCCACACTGATTCCTTCGGGGGAGATGTCTCTTTTTAATGGTTTTGGTCCAGTTCCATCCTTAGCTTCAGATCAACTCCTGAATCTTCAACTACTCCAACGCTGGGCAACTCATAAGTCTTTTTCTCTCGTTAATATAGACCTCAGGATACAGCTTCACCAACAAAGTGTCTGCTATTATGTCTAATTCTTATTATGGTACCTTATACTTCTAGTCCATTGTTCTGTTATGGTTTTTAATTCTCCCAAACTTCTATACATTTTTTCTGTTTACTTTTAATTCTCATAATTCCCCAGTTATTTCCAAAATGTTCTTTTGTATTTACTTTAACTCTCCTCTAAAATTCCTGAAAAATTGTTCCTTAGCCTTGACTTTTAATTTAATTTTTAAATACACCACTTGTTCATTTAGTAAGACACCATTACCGTAGTAATTTACTTACACACATTATAATAAATCTCCTAATTTTGAGGTTAAATTATTTATTTCAACTCAAATAATTTACTATCGATACATTATCACTAAATTATTTATTTCTACAAAGGCGGCTCTACTTCACGGTACACTCGAATTACGGCATGCAAAAATAGATAAACATTGTATTCAGTATATTGAAAATCGACATCCAGCTCTTCATTCATACTTCATTCTATAAAGAGCAGCTATGTTACTTTTTCCATTACTAAAACACACCATCCATGGACCGTAGTACCCTCAAATCTACCTTTTCATTTTGAACATATCAAGTGCACAACTTAACTTTTTTTAGAACTTTGAAGAAAGACAATTCTAAAAACAATGATAAACTTGAACAAATCCTTGTATACAGCAGCTTTTTGATTCTCCGTTGATAAAATTTCGTAGTTTAGATTTAAAAAAGTTTAAGTAAGCTTCTGCAATCAAGATAATTTTGTAAGATACTAAAAAAGCGATAATATGGTAAAACAAGATTTGGTGAGAAAAATTTACTTTCAGTCAAATTCCTCTATTTTACTGAGATGGTGCCAACTGTGGCTGGCCGGACACTAGCTTGATACGATATAACGCCCTAGCCATTTTTTGTATAAGACTTCTTTCAAATGGTTGAGTTGCTGACAATAACTTCAGCTGTGATCATTTGGTTTTTACCAGCAGATTGAATGAAATTACCCCTTCATTGGTAAGTGTTTGACATTTTTATAGATACCTTTTTTGTCTCAAATAGCAATTTGTTCTAAAAATGAAGCTGAGAGGTTATAGAAGAACAATGACATTCACATCAACGTGATATTGAAGTTGTACCACTGTGACACCTATTTTTCCAACTTTACCACAAGCTTGACAACTGTAGCGCGGAATTATTTTCTACCCGTCTTCAAAGTATCACTATCAAAGTAGAAAATAGCCTGGAGTGCTATCTATCTTTCAAACCAGTTATTTCTAAACGTCTCAAACCAACTCCAACATATTCTTTCATTTATAACATCACTTGCCTAGACACTTTGAATATTTCTAGAGGTTTCACTTAACGTAATTTCCTTTTTTGTATTCATAAAAGATAACATATCAAATATGTCCTTTGGTCACTTCCATCTTAGATGCCATGAAAAGATTATAAAATAGTGTTCATCATTTAGACTAACCCATTTATTGACCAAAAATAATGTAATACTAATAGCATGTATATACTCAACTGTGCAATGAAACGTATTCACCTATATATCTATATACACGGAATATAATTAATACAAACTAATAGGTAAATAAACATCCATTTTTATATATTTTGGGTTATACTCACATCTAGTATTATTAATCTGTTATCTTCTTTTATGAGTATACTATTACTATGTTCCAAATGCCCTTTGACCCATTGTGTTTACCCATCGATACCATAATTTTTTTCACATCAAATATCACCTACATTACTGAAGTTCTTTTATAAACAGCCACTTTCCAAAAATCATATATTAAAGTGTTCATCCTATTACAATTTCGGCAGCAGACCTGCACTAAGCAAGTCTTGCAAGGCTTAGTACGCAATAAACTGCAGTACAAAATTTTTCATTACACACAATAAGAATTATAACTTTTATAAAACAAAATCAATGAAATGAATTCGTTTTTCAGCTCCACAGCTTCTTATTGTGCCGTGTTCATTTAAAAAATAGAATAAAATCATCAACTTGTTCTCAGTGCTAAAGGGTGTTCTATAAAAAACGCTGAATCTAAAAATTGAATAAATCAATCACATTTACATGAAACTAATTATATTTAACTTACTTAGTAACCAGTAAAATCACCCATTTACACATGAAACACAATGTCAGGCATATGTCTACCTGCACCTGCGTACATTACTGATAACTCTATGACAGATATCTAACCCGATGCCTCCAATTACGCGTATGATTTTCACCTTCAGTTCCAGAATTGCGCGTAGTTTGTGAGCGTGCACCTGTGATTTCACAAACCCCCAATAAGAAGAAATCACATGGTGTAAAGTCACAGGACCTTGCCAGCCATTACTGATCACTATGCAAAGAAGTTGCCAAGAAATTTATCTTAGAGTAAGGCAACCCCTCGCACGAAAGGAGGAGGGTCACTCCGTCTTGCTGAAACCAGAGATCGTCAATCTCCCATATCTTCAAAGACAGGTCACAATCAATTGCATATTATGTTACAGTAACGTTCTCCATTGATGGTAACTGCAGTCTCATTATCATCTTCAAAGAAAAACAGCGCTATCACTCCACCTGCCCGAAAATCACACCACACAGTCGTTCTTAGTGGATGGATTTCACACTTCTGGATTATTTGAGACACTTCTGTTTGTTGACTAATCCACTAAAGTGAATGTGGACTTCATAACTGAAAATTATTTTTTAGAGGGAAAATTTTCGTCCATTGCCGGTCTCCCCACATTCCATTTCGCAAATTGCCTCCGTTTCCCATAATAAACACTTAACTTGTGGCGTTAGTTGGATTTATGCGAATGCGCATGGAAATCTTATGCAAAATTCAACGTAACGAAGTTGTCAGACTGCCCAACTGCTTTGTTGCTCTGTTCAGCAAGATCAATTTCACACAGGCCGTTCCCACTGAACCAGTCATCTCAAACTTCCTCATTCATCTCCCAACTGTAGATTCATTGGATGCTTCATTTCTCCTGAGAATTGCAAGAAGCTTTTGCATTGTCTGCGTAGCACTTTCAGCGCTTTGGTAAAATGTTTTAACAAAAAGAACACACTGTTCCATGATAAAAAAGAATCAAAACAATCTGATGTTCTGGAAAAACAACAAATACTAATTAATCGGAGTGATGATAGATAACAAAACTGATAACCCTGCCAATTTCAAAAAAAATACTTTATGGAACACACTATATAACACAATCACCAAACATTTGACAACACACAAAATTTCATAACCTTCCAAATAAAAATTTTCAGCACCACAAATTACTCTATGCAGTAATCAATATAATTTATTTTCTGACGTTTCAAAATACATAATCATACTTAACAATACATTCAAATTTGCTTTTGCATATACATATATACAGGAAACAATTACATTAAAAAACAAACAAATAATTTAATTATAGAAAATAGTTTTTAAGAATCCTCTGCGGTAGTAACAAGATATTCCAAGGCATGTCTGACATGAACTTGATTGTTGAGCACCACTGTGACATGTTTTCCAAATGGCAGAAACATACAATCGTCTTCAGTGGTCTCCTCGACAACTGCCTCTCCCGTCTGGGCGCTCCAGCACATGACGCCCGTGTTATAGAATGCCACCAGCAACCCGCTTTCCATACAAATCCCCAACAAGCTAATGCAAAACAAAAAGCAATTCATAATAAAATTAAAATTTGGAAAAATAAAAAGCTTACTTCTGGTGAGCAAACCGAGGTCTGTACGTCTGTAGCCTCTTCCATGTTGAGTCTAAACTATTTATTGCAACAAGCTGTAGTACTCCATCACTGGTTTGATGTACCATAAAGAGAAAACCCTATAAATGTTTGTAAATTTATTCTTTGCCTCAAGAAGAATAGATGCACAACTTACTCTATCACATTTAGCCCAAACAGCACGAGGGTGCGGCTGGATTTCTGAGAGATCAATTGTGGCTAGTACGTAACCATATTCAGAGTTCCATATAGTTATTTTGGATTCCCCGCATCCCAAAATAAGATTATCACAGTCTGAAATAAGAAACGTTTGTTGATTTCTGATTTCTAACGAATTTAAATCAATCGTTACTGCATTGAATTCAGGTGCAGTGTTGCAATACAAAAAATTCCAAGCACTTCAAATTAAATTAGTACAATTACTTGGCCGGTTCAATATCAAATAGTAAAAATTTAAATCTGATTACGGTGAAAAGTCTTAGCAAATTTAAATAGAGTATTTTCAGTGAGATAAGTGTCCTTCACAACCATCCGTTGCCAACATATTCTACAAACATCTTTATACAGTAATTTTTTTGTGTCAATTATAAACGCAATGTATAAAATTCCAAGATTATTATATATGATTAGATCTAAAACAAACCATAGGAAATTTATTACACCAGAGTGTTTTTGATTGAAAAGATTTTGATTGAAAAGATTTTTGAATCAGAACTTACTGCATCCCTCATTCAATTCCATATGGGTGTTTTGTTTTAGATGGATAGTTAGGATTTTGTATTAATTAGCCAATTCACGAGTTTGACTTTCAGGTCTACCTGTCGTCTATTAGTTTTGATGTGGGGGTTCTTTAAGTAAATTTTTCATCTAGATGAAGACTGAAAGTATATAAAATTATTAATTGCGACTTTTTCTGGAGGTAGTAATTTGACTAGATTTATCGGCATTGACTTTAATTTTCCATTTTTTAAGCCATGTCTTATAAAGAGTAAGATGATTTTGTAGTTTAGTTGGACCCTCACGTTATATTTATGTTGGGTCTTCGTCAGATGTGCTGGAGGTGTCACTAGCAAAAGTTGCAATTAAAATATCATGAGTAGTGTAAAATGGGTATAAAAAAACCAAGACACCTTCAAGAGGTGCATCTGATTTTATGTAGTAGTATGTTGACAGTTCGTTTTCAAATCTTAACTAACAGGATATTAGTTTTATTTTATAAATGAGACCTTTATGTCAAATCCTGTTACACATTTCTTTCATCAAAGTTCTCCTTGATGTTATTTACAATGCGATGACACTGTTAGATTATGGAATGTGCTTTTCAAAATTTGTTTTAGAAAAACACATAAATCGATAGTCAGAAATGAGGTGATTTAAAGAAACAGATTTTTCTATTCTATTTAAAATTATTCATTTGAATACATTAGACACAATGGGGAAGCTAGCTAATTAGCCAATATAAAGCAGCTTCAGTTGATGGTTTATCAAGTTTGAATACCATTATTATTTGTGCAAATTCCCTTTGTGTATGATTACTTTCCCTAAAAGATTTTTTTTAAGACTTCACCTACCATAAGATGGAGGCCGCCCTTGTCTTGTGGGAATTTAGTAGCTTTATTTGCTTGCAAACTTCTATTGGAAAGAAAGCTTCGACCTGAGGTGACAATTAGCAGATGGTTTCTACAAAGGATTCCATATTATCATCAAGATTGTCGTTTTCTTGAGAGACAGAGAATACTGTTTCACGATGTTCTGCAAAAATGTTAGCTTTTTTTAAGTTTGATCATGAATCATCAGATTTTCTTATTTTCTCTTTAATTTTTCCTTATTATCCTTCAAACGTAGTTCTAGATTGATGTGTTGATTTATATATTCTTGAAATTTGATTCAATTATGTAATATATGTTTGAGATTATTTTGTTTAAAGCACAATTTAATAAGTCAAGGATCTTGTTGGTGTCTTAGCCAGTATATTAGCTTTAGTGAATAAAATATTTAAATGATTTTATTGTATACTTTTCAGCGAGTTCCTTCCTTTTAGGGTGATTAATCTGATTCTCCTGTTATTAGGAAATTAGCGCCAAGGGAGAAAATAAAGTCATTCATTAGATGAATAAAGCTCCAACTTTGACAATTGTACACTGTATTGTCAGTAACATACAGGATATGGTGTTTTAACGCATTTCAGATTACTACAGTGTTATTCATTTTACTGACTATGTTTCTGCTGACGATAATTTCTTGTTTGCATAGTGATGAACATCAAATCTTAATGCACTGAACAGTCTTTATAATTGTCTGGATGGCTTTGACAAAACACATTTAGCACGTTTCTTTAGTCGCTTGCATTTGACACATTTGAAAGATTATAATTTTATTATTAGTAGATACTTTTCCTTCTTGTAATTTTTTTCTTATTTTACAGAAGTGGAGCTGATGTAGTTCAATGTTTCTGTTATTCTTGTTATGCTTTAAATCTACATACAGCACTGCAAGTGGTTCTATATTAAATCTATGTCTTATGTTAATTATGTTTCTCATTTGGCGTTTTTTTTTCCTTTTAATTCTTCTTTAATGTCTCCAAATGATATTAAATGGTGTAGATCCGGTATTACTAGACTGAATGCTTTTTTCCTGTTTTATTTATAAGTTTGGTGTAGAATTTTACTTCAATCCCTTAGTTCCTAGAGACCTGGGCAAGCTACAATAGAATGTTTTTTGTATAGATAAAATTTTTATTTAAAACAATGCGCCAGAAGTTCCCAATTCAGTTTTGTACAAATTCAAAGAGCTATTTGGTATTAGTACACAGTTGAATCATATTTCCTCACGTGTGTAGAAGAAAGACATGTTTGAAATGAAACAAGAGCTGAAATACGTAATTTGTTCTAAAAGTATTAAGCCACTATATAAAAATTTACAATAACAATAACAAAAAATCTATATATTTAGTAAAAATGGTAAAAGATATAATAAACATTCTACGTAGTTTCAGTCACCTTTAAAGTAAGCACTTTGGAATCTCACACACTTCTTTGTAGTGAACTAGGAGACTTCCATTGGGTGACTGAACTTTGCTATAGGATTGTAGCTATAAACCCACTTTTCATCTCAGTTTGCGATCTTTTTGAGAAAATCTGATACACTGATAGCAGTCTAAAGCAAGTCATTAGCACGATGATCGTTCGTTCTGGTAATAATTGCGACACATTTCATTCCACGTCTTCGTTAAAATTTCATAGTTTATTTTTTGGAATCCCCAGCCTATCTTCTAGTTCTTCGTCAGTCAATGATCCTTGTTAATTGTAACTCATACATATTCAATATTGGTAGTCTTTCAAAGCATACATCACTTTAAAAAGATTTTCGCCCATTTCTGAATTATTTATACCATGCCTTTATTTGTGCTGCATTAATTGCATCATTCTTCAAACGAATGCTCCAATTTCGCTAATCCAAGCTATCCTCATTCATGCATGCACATTACAGTCCACTGTCAGTGGCTAGCAAGTTACATCGCAGTTGCAGAAATTGTTTTCATTATATTAACATTTGATCGTTATTTTCAGGACAGACCTCACATGTTCATCAATTGGTTTATGATATAAGTTGTAATACTTGGAAAATGTGACTTCGATTTCTAATCTAATATTATTGAACAATTGTTTTAATATTAGTAACACATAAATGTAAGCGTTATCATGTCTATAAAATTTTATTTGCTAAACTTTCTAAATTTTATTTACCTTGATTAACCCTATTCGGATCCTTCATGTTAACAATTTATATAACAATTAATACTACAGCTTTGCTTTGTACTTTAATAGCACTGACTTTTAATTCGCGTTTATTTTCCGTTAAATTCAATTCAAGTTTTCGGTGACGCAAAGGAGGCAAAGCCAAAGTTTACGTAAAAGTCAATAAGAAACGCTTAGCTACAGTAAAGCCACATATACAAGGATACAACTAAATGTTGATTATAACCATGGATTAAAATAGCATCGCTTTTTAAAAGCTAATACACAAAGCACATATACACGTAACATAAATAAAATTACAATATCATGTCGCGTCCTGCCAGTTATATTAAAAACTACTTGATCAAAAAAATCTCAATTGAAAAAGTTATTTATAACGAGAGGCATTACTTAAAATTCCCCTAAAATGTAACTATTATATTCTGCTTCATTCTTTTCTTTTATTCAAAATAAGCTTTTTGATATTTTGAGTCGCCAAATCTACATATTCAATAACTTGAAAGTAGCATAATCATTATCGATAGTAGATTTTACAAGTCAGCTATCATTTATATAATTCCGACTACACTAACATCAAATTCTTTATAGTTTACCAACTGACTCAATCAACATAAATAATCATTAACAACTCCCTATACCAACAAAACTAAATTGAATATATTTTCATATCACAACATAAAACATTGGGTACATAATATCAAATGACACAAAATATCAAATTTTTAAAAAAAAAGTAAACAAATAAAGCCATATTAAAATCATTAAGATTGAGAGAACAGCAAAATACTATAACCATCAATCAAACAAATTATAGTAATTACTCTTGATATTAATAAAAAGCACTTTGAAGTCAACTATCTGGGTCTAGATGTAAACAAAGATAAATTTTAATTTATAATCAAAATATATCATATATTAGAATGGTGCAAAAGTTATTGTTATATAATATAAAATTATTAAGTGGTGAAGCGAAGCGGAGTCACTTACTAACTTCAAGTTGTCTGTCCGTCCGTCTGATAAAAAACTCAAGAACCGCTGGGAATTTCCAAATTCTGTTTTCACCAATCGACAGGTGACCAAAAAGCCTTGTTTGCTAGTGATTTTGAAACTGATTAGTCAAAGGTCGGCGTTAGTGACCTAACTAGAGGATTCTCAAATTTGAGAGACTGCTTCGCCACTTCGCTAATCGTTGCAAGCTTTGCAGGTTTATTTATTTGATATTTTAAAGGATTTACAAAATTAAACACCAAAATATGTGCCATCATATTGTATACTACCCATCCATATGAGACCTAAGTTTTCTATAACTCAGTGATACCATTCTTGTGGTTTGAAATTAAAGAACTAACAACACCCCCTTCTACTTTCTGAAAGTTAATAATGTGGTATCCGACCAATCCAATAGTGTCAAATCAAGACTATACGTGAGGTAGGGTAACCGTTCAATTCCACAGAGTTTCCCCAATTTTTTACAGGTTCTCTAGACCGCATGTGATCTGGCGTTTCTCATCTGCAGCAACATCGGTCTTCAATTGACCATACCAGAGTATCAAACTGTTGACAATATCGCTCAACAGTAATGGTCTTCAAGAACCAGCCCAAAGTAAAGCACACCTTCGTAATTCTATAAAACACAAAGTATAACTATGGCCTCAAAAAAAGATAAATTTTTCATAAATGGTAACGTTATTCACCAAAAAAATTGAAGATTCTGAGGATTGTCAAGCAATTGATCTGATATTCAGCCTTTTAAAGAAACTTTTCTTTATCGTCTATTGATTTTGCCTAACTTCTGCAAGTAACGACTTATTATCCATCGAAATGGTTCAAGCTTCTGTAATAAATATCAATTGCTTATAACTAACGTTTCAATAACTTGAAGTGAAAATCCTCAATTTATTACTAGTCTGGTTATTTACTATAGGGTTAATTAGAAGTTTAGAGATAATCAACTTCTATCCTATATCATGATAAATAACAATAAACAAAAAAAATATTTAACAGCACTTCTATTTAGTGAATATATTAAACCTCTGCCTCTAAAATAAAAATCAACGTTTATTTATATAAATTTAGAAGACACTTTAATGAATAAAGCAATCTACAGCAACATAAATAGGTAACAAATCCCCTGTTTATAAAAGGACGCCAGTTTAAGAGTTTATAAAGTCATTAATGAATTTTTTAACCTCTGAATATTTTAAAATCTGGTACCTAGTGTAGCAAAAACCTGCACAAGTAAAAATCTGATAGGGCTACATCTAAATGTAGCAAAATTTTGTAGCCCAAAAAACAAAGCACATTTTTAGTCGCTTTCATCGTGTGTGACGACGTTATCATACAAAAGAATCACCAAGCCCATAAAAAAGATATCTTGAGAGCTCGATGTTTGCGACGGTTTTAATAACTAAAAATATATTCCACCATAGAAGTCCTACAAAATGTTCAAAAGAATTTTCTTGTTATGTAAAAAGAATTTCAACAACCACTTAGAACATTTTCTGTTCTGCTGTTTTAAAAAAGTGGTGTCCAAAACACTACAATACAATTTGCCATGTTTATACAGAGCACACTGCACTAGACAAAGATTTGACTTGAAGGCTAACATATTCACTTAACTCTGCTTAGCTAAAGTTGGATTCTTTCCAACAACTGAAAGAATACACAATATTGACCTGCAACCACATTGCCAACATCTCCATAAGACACCATCATAGACAACAAACAATTTATCTTCAAAATATTGAATATCTAACAACTATCATTCATATAATTAAACAATTATGGGAAAGATTTCTGACCGATATTATCCAATCATTCAATAAATTCTTAATTGAATTTTTACATCACCTAAACATCTAAATCTGATCAATATCATCGACATTTCTTAGTAAATTAATGCTACTGTAATTATTCATCCTAAAAATATTTGCAGTAATCATTTAACCTAAACTTTTGACCAACGAACAAAGTTTTGAGTTTTAGAGACCAGTGATAATTCAAAATAGTTATATCAGATGAATAAGTTAAATGGGGACGACTTAAACCTTAGTTCAGGCAATTTTTACTTAGGAACAAGGTTTCAGTGCACTGATGCATTATCAAAGTGGCCATTTTAGGATTCGGTGATTGCCGTTTTCAATCTCTCCAAAAATAGGACGTAGTATTTGCTAAAAATTTTTTTTTTTCCTCTATAGGTAGTCAGAATTCTTTTTGCAATGTTTTTACCATGTTTAAATCACCATTTCATTTCTAGTATATAGCAATGAATCAATTTTCGTTCATTCTTCTTAAATATTTGCAAAAAAAATCTAATAATGTTCGCATACAAATTCGCATTTGCTTTTAAGTAAACACACGATAGTCATTTTAGGCAAAGTTTCTTTCAAATTTAATTTATCATGCAAAATGAAGTGAACTCGTTCAGTTGGACTTTTAACTCATGCACTTTTACTTGTTTATCAAAAGATTTTATGTCTATATGTACATTTGAGTAAACAAAGTTGCTTATTGTACTACCCATCTACTTAAGAACAAATCGTTCAGTATATAGGAAACACCAAATTAAATTATGCTGACCAATAATAAATTATTTGGGTACAGTGCGATATGTTCTTGAAATGGGCACTAACCATGGTTACTTATAGTAACTCTACTACCCATAATTAAAAAATTGATCGATTGAATGTAAACTCTACCCTGCCAAACTAGCCATCATCAACAATGTTCTCAGAGATGCTATTAAATTGGACTTCAGTTAAACGTACCAGGACTTCCTTGAATTTGAATTTGAAGGTTCAATGTAAATGAGAAAACCATTTGTTTACATTTGCATTGGCTTAGCAAAACTCGGTAGCTAAACAAATGGGTTCTATATAAATCAACTGCTGCAAACAAATTAACGTAAATTCTTTGTTTTTATTATAACACAGAATACAACTCTTTTTTAATGGGATGTTAACATGTAATGAAAATGGTTTCTGTGTTGCACTAACTGTTCAATCTATTGCTGAAGTGTCCAACTGAAACTCTCTTGATACTTTTGGTTCCACGATTACCAAAATCTACTATCTTCACCCTTATGATATTGAATCAAGATAAACACATGGTGGTTTGAGTCTAGTGAGTTTTAGTTGAGCAACTACAATCTAACGCCATTATTCGTAAAACTAAACATCCACTAACAGAAAATACTACTATGAAGCTCATTCAACCCAGTTGCTAGTTTTCATTTCAATATCCTAAAAGCACCCTGTGATAGTTGGCAGAAAAGAAATTATCTTCTATTAATGTAATGCAAAACTATATATGATGAGAGCAGTTTAAACACAGATAATAAGACATTTTTAAATATCTACCCTCCCCTCCATACTATTCAAATTTTGTATCATCAGACTGACATTCACCTTTTCTTCTGAAATCAGCAGGATCTTAAAACAGAGTTAGTATTCTTTTAGTTTTTGAAGAAAGCTCTTTTATAGAAACATTATCTGCGTATTTGCATCTATATGGGTCACAAATTATAATACTTTTGTTATGTTCTTATTTAATTTTTCTTAAGAAAATGAGTCAACCCAAGCAAAAACTCTCATAAGGTTATCATCCAACTAAGTTCTTATAGAAAAAATTAAATGTTGGTGTGCTAATACTAAAGCTACAAATAAAAAGTCTCACAAAAAATATGGTACAACATTCGCAAATCTGTCATTTAATAACTCATTAACTTAAATCTTGCACCTGCACATCATTATTATGTTTTATAACTTCACAATTAAATAATAGATCATTATCATTCTTTATCATTGTTGATGATGTTGCAAAATTAAAATAACAATTTTTATAAAAGTAACTTACTTAAAGAAAGTAATTAGATTACTAATGAGTGTGGTTAGATATTTAAGATATTTAATCAAAAAACGAAAAAACCTGCTGCAACCATATCATAGAACTATTAACAATAAGCACACAAAATTGAAATTGTGCGAAATTTGCATTTTATAGCACTGAAAATTACACAGCAGTCATATAGAGACATTATTAATAGATAATAATTATTGCACAAATAAGCAATGCGTTTTTTTTTTGTAAAAACCTGCAAATATAGGGAAAGTTGGACAAACAGTTGCAGCCAAGAAAATGCACAAAAACGTACCTTCTACATTATGCAATGATGAAATGTAATGGCCAACAGTTTGCATCTCTGAAATGCTAGCCACCATTTGTAGATCAGGCGACAAATGGTAGCAGTGCACTAAGGAGGATGAAACACTATCTGCATTGACAGTCCAGCTGACGATAATGCAGCGCGAATTCCTTAACACTATATACTGCACATCCGTAGCAAACCTATAATAAGATTGCAAAATAAATGCACAGACATCTCAGAAGCACCACAACTACTTACGCATGAATATTTTCTAACTGCAATACTTTCTTATCAGGACCATTTCGGCCGAGTCTTAAATAAACAGTAACAAACACATCTGCGACCGGCCGCTCTCGTTTATCCGACTTGTGTTCTTTGGTCCATAGTTCAATATATGCAATTGAGTTATCGATGCTAATCACCGTTTCAGCAGACTCCTTATGAACACACCCATTGCCCAAAACCATCCTGCGGCTGTTACCCCTTGAAATCCACATGTCCTGAGCCCCCAAAATGTTGCCCAGTGGACTCTGACTCCAGAAGCTAACCGTCAGCTCCTGTACGACAATCAGATTATAATCTAAATAGTACGCATTAATAGTCGAGCCATTGCTATTGCTTAAAAATATCGCATGTGACTGCAATGCAGCCTTTCGCTCGCTGCGAGGACTCTCCTCAGCTTCAAAAGCCTCCTCCCAGCTCTGTTGCTGGTAGCCAGAAGAGTTCTTCTTACCAAGCAGCTTTTTCTTTGACTGAGTAAGGCAATGGTAAAGAGATTTAATCTCGGACCCATTTAGTACTAAGTGATTGTATTCGCAAGTAGTCGGCTCTATATTTGTCACATCAATTACTTCTGGTTGAATTTCTTCAAACGGGAAAGTCTCTTCTGTCTGACAGAAGTGTTGCTCTGGCTCTGTCATAGGGGCATCCAACTTACTGTCTTGTGAAATTAGCAATTCCATAGTATGATTACTGTATCTGTGCGATACATCCACCATCACTTCCTCTTGTATGATAGTCGGTTCTGAATTACTAGGCACTGTTTGCAAAGTTGAACTGCTGGAAGACGTGAACTCTGAAGATGTGCATCTTAAATAATCTGGAAATGAATCACAGGAAACAAAAGTTACCATCAAATAAATAAGTTGTTTGCAAACAATTTTATATGGAGTAGAAAAGAAAGGTCAGTTACAAGAAACGAACACATTCTAACATAATGACCAATAATAAATCATATTCTATACAATATGAGATAAAAGACAGTACTAAAATAACATAAAAATTTAAGAATAAAAGAGCAAGGGCATTGTCATCATCATCGTCTTTAATACTTTAAAAGCAAGATGAGATTTGTTATGTCTACAGCACTTAAGCACTTAAGTGCTATACTTAAGTAAGCATGGGTGATTACGCGCGTGTTTAGAATACACGTAAACTCGCTTTAACGCTTTAACAATGAGCTGTCCGTGTTGGCCTAATACCATCTATGGCATGAAACTCCCCCTTGCACTGTAAGCTGGCGAAGCTCTACATGAGCAGTGAGCACAGTCCTAATAAAGATTTACTGAAGGACCGGGGGAGTAAAAGCTGACCACCTCCACGCAATGCTCCCTGGAAACAGGCTAAATGGTTAGCATTAATTATTCCCATCAATAAATATTGCTTTTCTATTTATTTGTATTGTATTCCGGCATATTCGTTAAACGCCGTTAAATCCCCTTGCATTTAAAGCAAAGTAAAGTTAAGCTAAGTTTAGTTTTCAGCGAAAATTTTTGTAATGTGTTTTCTATGACCATTGATAACATTGCTATCCTTGTTTTCGTCAAGTTTGGAGAAAAAATGCTGACTATGGCCATAAAAACACATCCGAAATGTATCTCCAATAGAAAGTTTCAACGGCCATAACTTTTGCTCCCGACGTTTCCTAAAATTGGGAGGGATGTCAATCGACTCGGCTCATCAATACAAATCGATTGATTTCTTCACTTTGGCTAAAGCGAAACCTTACCACAAATTTTTACGTGTGATAAATTTGCAGAAGTTAATATCAGGACAAGATGTAAATATAGAAATACAAAAACATTGTCTTATTATATACACTGGTCAAATGTCTTCTCAAAAGAACAATGATCAAAGAAAATTTATAACATCTACCAACTTCAAGTTAAATCATAAAGGAAAGAATTTAATGAGACATATCAAACAACTTTGATTTACAACATAAACATCATTTGGAAAATTTGATGGTGAAATAATTTGTCCTAGTTATGCTAAATATACGCCAAAAAAAGAACAACACAGCACAAGCAACTCTTCCATCACACTACTAATACTGAACATCTTTCATACACAACAGCCATAGTACCATCACACTATAATGATAGACACTTATCATACATGAAAACAAATCTTCCATCACACCAGTGATATTAGGGCAATTTACCATGCATAATACCTATACTACCATTATACTAGTGATCATGAGCGTTTTTCATTGATAAGAGCAACTCTTCTCACACTAGTAATAGTAGATTTCTTTTTCTTCTTCTTTAGATGCCATCTCTGTGTTGAAGGATGGATTTCTTTACTACTTACTACCTACTGCCATAACAACAGCAGACAATTTTCATAAGTCTCAACCATACTATCAACACATTAATGATAATGGGTATATATCATACATGAGAGTAACACTAGTAATATTGAAACTGTATCATACATGAGAGCAACTCTCCCACTACACTAATAATACAGTGGGTAGTCATCACACTAGTGATCTTGTACATTTTCTCCACATTTTTATGTACAGCAACCATATTGCCATCACACTAATAATAGTAAACACTTCATACACACTTACACACAAAAGCAACTCTCCCATCACAGTAGTGATAATATTTCTCATACATGAGAACCATACTATCACCACACTAGTTATAAAAAAATTTATGTATCAGAACAATTCTTCTATCACACTAGTGACAGTAGTCATTTACCATACATGATAGCTACACTACTATCATGCTAAAAATAGTAGACGTTTTTCATGGATAAGAATAACCCTACCATCACACTAGTAATGGTGGAGATTCTTCATAAACAAGAGACATATTGCTAACACACTAATGATAGTGAAATTTATCATATATAAGAGCAACTATCCCATTACACTAATAATATAAGTAAATATTTATTATACATAACCATACCATCACACTAGCTAGAGATTGTGGAAATTTTTCATGCATGGGAGCAACCAACTCTCCAATTACATTAATAATAGTGAATATTTACCATACTGGTATCATGTATCATACGTGAGGCCAACCTTCCTATTGCACTGTCTTACATGGCAGCCATACTATCATCACACTAGTGATCATAGTTATTTTTCATGCGTAAAATAAATTCTTCCATCACATTAGTAATATGCAAGACAGTTTGTCTGGCATCACACCACACGTAGTGGACACTTATTATACACATCAATCATACTACATCAGACTAATGATAATCTGCACCTTGGTATCTTACAGAAAGAAGCAAGAGCCATTTATCTAAACTGCAAGCAGTTGAGAAGAAATTTGTCTCATTATATGCTAAATAAAAAGGGTGCCTGTTTTTTAAATGGCAACGTGAATAAAAAAGATTAGAAACGTGGCTAGATTTAGATAAAAAATGAGTCAGATTAATTTTGGCAGAAGTAAAACCAAAATAATTTCTTAAAATGGTGATCAAGAAAAATGTGGGTATAATAGTGATTCAAAAACTATACGTACAAAGAGTAATGCTTAAAATGCATGTCAGAATTAGAGCAGAGATAGGTAAGAAGCTGCTTGTTGTAGCATATCAGGAGACTGATATGATTAGTGCTAAACAGTTCTATAACAAAGCATAGGTAACTATCCAATGTCTAAGAAACTTATGTTTGAAAACTACACTTTGAAATATAGCAATTAATAAGCTACTATGAAAGCGAGTGGAAAGTATAAAGCGGATAATTGTCACTAATGACGGATTGGTTACAGTGAAGGCTAATTCTGAGAAGCAAACAATGGGCAAGGGGGATTTTCAACCATTTTCTATCTTATTGACATAAGTTTCTCTCGTTTTCTTCTAGTCTTCTCTAATTTTAACTACTTAATATCAGATAAACCTTGCTATATTTTTATGTCATACCATTTTTATTTATTACATATTTATTATATTATATTTATTTTTAAACATGTCCTATCCAATCCCGTTTCAAAAACAGATTCTTTTTATTATAGCTTTTACTTCAATTGTTCTTCAATATTTTAATACATGAACATATAAATTTTATCTGATAAATAATATTACATTTCTTTAGCTTTTTGGTTTTCTCTTTAAGCGTTTTGGATAGTATGTTATCCACTACCTTATTCTTCTACTTCATTTATCTCAAGGTATACTCCATTTTTTCTAATTCTTCTTCGAGCATTTCCTGAAAATTAACATTCACTATTTGTTTTACTTAATCATTCGATTATTATTTATTCCATTTCATATAGATCTCTCTCTGGAAGTTTTCAGTGATCCTGAATAGATTGTTCTTATCGTATATACTATTTCACAGTGTTTGTTAGGTTTGTATTCTTTTTACTAGTATTTATTTTCCTGATTACTTTTGATCCCTTATTCTTATCATTTTTTTTTATCAGTTTCGTTTTGTATTCGAAAATATCGTTCTTTGTAATTTTCCTTGTCTTTTTATTTAATTCCTTAAACTCGATTGTTTCTTTTACGTTTCTTTAAGAGTTTTCCTCTTTTTCTAAAGTAATCGTTAGTTTTTACTAAATTTTTTTCTTCCTTTTCTCTTTACATTTTATACTTTTGTTGGATATTCCAGTATGTATTTAATTTATTCACCTTATACTGTTCTAGCGTGATCGTCAAGTTCTTTGTTTAACTATTTCCTATATTCATCTTTCTTATCTCCTTAAGTAATATGTCTTTTACGTTTACGTGTATATTAAAATCTCTTTTTCTCTATATTTTCCCGTTTATTTTAATTCCACCTCTCACCTCTTTATAGTCGCACTACTTGCTCAAATTGGTTCACTACATCTACGTCTTGAAATATATCAGTAAGAAGTTGTTTCATTTTTTTACTCGTTAATCAGGGCTCATCGATATTCTTTCCAATCTGTATTATAGAACGTATTCGTTGCAAATGTGGGTAACCTATTTCATCCCTGTCACCTAAACCAAACTTGCCAATGTCCATTTTGTATATTTGTTGCCCTATTTGTCTTATTACTATGCTGATGTTTATTTTGTTTTTATCTGAAAATTTCTTCATATAGTATGTCCATTTTCTCATCCTGATGTATCGCCAGAGCATAAAACTGTATGAAATTCAATTTATTGTTATTCATTTTTAGTATTATATATATATCACTCTATCCAAAATTATTTTAAATATTGTTACTTGTTGGGTTTATTATCTGCAAATTAAAATTCCTACTCCTTTAATGTTCTGATCGTTCACTTTCCACAGCAACACGTAACCTCATTTTAGTACGACACATTCTTCGTCTTTGCATTTAATTTAATTATATTATGAGAGAAATTTACCACAAAACACCATATCTTAGTTGAATAGATTATTTTATTTGGTGAGGGAATACATTAGGCCATAGGTAAGATTGGAGAGATTTACATAAAATGATGCAATCAACTAAAAATGGAATTTTCAGAAGAAGAAAGAGTTTGAGTGCTGTTGAAAGAGTATATATAAAGAGGATCATACATAAAAATGAATAAAAGACTAAAATGAAAAAAATAGAATACTTATAATGTTCGATAGACAAATTAGGTATATCACAGAAATCGAAAGTGGTAATAACAAATTTTGTATAGTTATATAGGAATATGAAAAATTAATTACGAAATATTAAGAAAATAGTAGAAGCAGTACTATTATATTACACAAATTTAGAATGAAAATAAGTAAAACCAACATATTATGCAATATTGAAGAGTACTCAAAATATTAATTTATGTCAAGTGGTACAGTTCAGATTTCAGTAAGAGCAATGCCTACTGACTCGATGTCGATGCTGAGGATAAATTTCTTTTTAATCTGGAATAAACAGACGCAACTCTCATTTTACACAAATTTTTTTAATGTTTAATTCATTATGCAAAATAAAATGAATTCACTCAGTCGAGATGCCCATAACCTTTAACTTTCACACTTTCACTTGTTTTTCGACTAAAACCATATCATAGACTTCGTGAGTGATTTCTGGCATAACAGATGTTTTTGAACCACCAAGACGTAATGCATCTTTGATGCTTATACTGCCTCACTTAAATTATTTTAACCAAAGTAGAACAATATCATAAACAGGACATGAATTACTCCATGTAGGTATTATTCCTTCAACAAAAAAAAAAGAACTAAATCAAACCAAATTCCTACAAATTCAAATAACGAATTAGTGTCTGAATAGTTTGTAACCACGAAATATTCATCTCTAAGAAGGAAGCTTAAAACCACATGTACAATTGTTGCTACTGTCCTCTCTGACTGCAAATCAAGTTACACTCTTGTAGAAGTTTAGAATATGCAAAATATACAAGAAAAATTGGTCTTAAACAATTAATTTTGGCACTAATCATAAACAATACTGATTTAAATAAAAACCGTTATAATGATTTTCCAAGTTAAATTATATGGAGTTAAATAATATTTGTAGGTTTTTGTTAAACTTCATATTAATGTACATATTCTGAATGTATCTTACACCTGTGAATCTGAAAACCCACAAACATTATGCATAGTTCTATTTGTCCTTAAGGGGACTGGTTGAAGAGCCATAGGCCAAAGTCAGCTCTTTACACAATTACAAAAAAAATCAAAAACTCACTTGAAAGTAGTTCGTTTGTAGGAGATTCACAATTCTTCTGCGCAGCTTGATGTTTGATCTGCTTCCCACCACTCATTAACCTATCCACCTCCAAATCCTCCTCAGTTCGATGCTGCTGGCTCCCTGCAGACCCAGTCATGTCAGATGCGGGTGTAACAACACTTTTTCGAGCAACATCTTGCTTCTCCACTTGAAAAATTTCGGTTTTTTCATGACTCTCTGGTAAGATGGAAAATGAAACTTGCTCTACGGGCGAATTAGTTTGCTGTTTTTCTTCCACCTTTTCAACTGTGATAACACTCTTAGTGGGGCTGAGGCTAATTTTTGGAGACGTAGGATTCCCATCATCCCTCAAGAACTTGATGCTCTCCATATACGCCCTCCTGTGCTCCGAAGTGAAATTCTTCCACACCACCTTAGGCAGAGGACATCTCGACTGCAAAGAATCGGACTTTGGGCTGCTTTCTACACTCACACACACCACTTCTGTTGGTTGTACATTTTGTAGTACGGCATTCTGCACATCCTCTTGCCCGTGTTGTATCAATTCAGTGGTCCTAAAATTCTTCTCCATCGTTAATTTGAGCTTTGGCAACAACTTCCGCTTTATCTTGCTTTTCGACGATCTCTTTTTCTTTTCTTTCAGTAATACTTTGCTGATGCCTATCTGCTGCAGCCGCCCTCTGCTTCTTAATTTATTGATATGCTTTGGACGTGCAAAGTTATTATGTATTTCTAATCCTTCTATCAATTTAATGCCCGGCTTCAAAGCCTTCTTAGACTTGGGTTTGATCTTAGAAGACGCCGACTTAACCACCTTCTTTAAAGCGCCATTCAGCTTGCGAACTTTCGGTTTAGACGCACCTTCTAAAGCCTTCCCTCGAGGCGAAGCCTGTCGCTTCAACTTCTTGGAGGGCGATTTAACATCTTGTTTTTTCTTGACTTGAGAACTGGACGCTTTGCTACTTAACGTTTTTACATCAACAACCAAGTTGATGCTTTCATCAAAATCGCACTGAATGTTAGGAACGTTCTTTGCGGAATCAGCAAACGAGAAGTTCAATTCCGCAGGCGCTCTTGATCTCTCTGATGAGCAACTCATGCGCGATCGCTTCAAGTTTCTGATATCTATGCTCAACTGCACAAATGATTTCCGCGTTACAACTTCCCTTCTAAGCGTATCGTCCGATTCCTGCTTATTGCTCCCGTTATTTTGTTCGTTGTTCTGGGACTTCTTGGGCGATTTTCCTTTTTTGTCGGTGCTTGCGGCGCGCTTGGGCTGCGCCAACTGGAGGGCTCCGCCCTTTAAAGAGTTTCCCGCCTTTGATATACTGGTTGTGGAAACTTCAGGCACTTGCAGGAATTTTGATGGGGTCTTCCTTCTTTCGAGCAGGGGAGGCTCGGGCTCTAGTTGCGCATTCGATTGTACTTTAGGTTCATTGTGTTTCTCGGGCGTCTTAGTCCGAGAACTGTCGGTGGATTTTCGAGCCGCCTGCACGCTTCGCACAGATGTTTTTGTACTGCTTGATGAGGTAATAGTTATGCTGCTCCTCTTTGAAGACAACTTTGAACCTACAAAATAATTTCATCGTTAACAAAAATCCCTTTGTAACGGATGATGGAGGTTACACCAACTATTATAAGTAAGCCAAATAAATTCTATAATTTAATCTTGCATATATTATAAGCACACATCATCATTTAGAAAACACAGAAAAATAACTCGAAAAATGACAAACTTGAATTTCGCTCATTTATCTAATGCTAATACTATATGTTGTTATTCTGCACTATGAACTACACTATGAATATAATTCAAACGATTATAAATCACACTTTTTTTTTTAATTACGTCCCTTTGCTTTCTCAACGAAACGTCCTACAATTTCAGGACATAATCTTCAGGATCTTAGTTGACAACACTACAAATTTAAAAAATATTTAGATAAATATTCTCTATCCGTGTAGAGATTAACTCAAAAAGAGAATGAAAGATAACGAATGGATAAGTAAACACTCTCAAATAAAATAGTAAGTATAGTGCGGTATTGATTTTGATAAAGCGATAAAAATGAGAATAAATAGCATGCAAGAGAAATAAAGGTCACATTCCTGTCTAAATACTATTTAGCAATTTAAAAAAAACCCACCCTTAAAATGATCTCTTGTACCCTAGTCTTAAATAATCTCATTCTTATTTATTTAGACAGAACTGTCAAAATATCAAAAACAATTTTAATATAAAAATCTTATAATCAGATTGGCGTGTTTCAAGGAATTAATTACACCAACAAAATATAATTTGAGATACTGTAAGAGACAGAAAACTTCTTGATGTATATAGTGAGAAACAACTTGCTACCATAAGAAGGTATAACACAGTAGAAAATATCGAATACTGCATTGGCAATATAGAAAATATGTTAAACAATGTGAAATACACACCAAGAGATAATTTTTGAAAAAATTAGACTGGGTGGTAATTTCTGAAAAGGGGGTGGATTTCAAAACCTCGTAATACAGAATTCTCAAAATTCAACGTCAATGCGATCAAAAAAAAAATATTCCTATTATGCAAATATGTAATAAAACCTTTCATTCCGACAATCATGTATTTTGGCCCGATCTAGCTGCATCTCTCCCATGGGTGGTACTTATCGGGCACGTCTCCAGGTTGCAAATAATATTTTAATAGCTAGTTCTAACCAACTGCAATAGGTAGAGAGGTAATAAGTTTAATACAGCAATGAACCATAGTCTTGAGCAGCTTAAAACTTGCAACAAAGCAGTAAACGAGTGAAGCATCTGAACAGCTTAAAATCTGTAACATGGTCAAAACGGAAACCTTCCTGCGCACAACCCGCCGGCTCAGCTGTCATGTCGCGGGTAGCGGCCTGTACCGGAGTATAATAGCACTAGCTATTGCAAACCTTAGCTAAATGTAGCTGTCAAATCCTGTACCCTTTCCTGTTGACATTGGACGTCTTGCGGGTAGGATGGTGTAGAAAGTTTTGACTTAACTGTCCAAACTATCTGGAGGAGGTACCACAATAACCCCCACCCCCCCAATCACAGTGGTATTGTGCGCGCCGAAGGAATGTATGGCTGAGGTACAATCAGTTCATAGCGGGTAACCTTGAGGCACCAGGCGCACCCCGTTGTATATAAGCTTCTGCACCTTCAGGGAACTTTGGATGTAAGTGACCTCACTTCTCCTATACTCATGGAACCTTTATGGATACACTCAACCTACACCAAGCAAAGTTGCCACACAACAGAAAGGAATCTCCAAGACGAGGAAGCTCTCTCGAATTAGGCAAAAAAATATTTTATGGAGCTGCAAGGAGCAAACTAAAAAAAGCAAGGACCGCGGAAACCACTGCTCTTAGCAAAAAATTTTCTTCTAAAACAGCCGGAACTAATCAAAAAACAAGGCCTTAGAATAAAAACTTAACATCATTGGCGCCAATGACATACCCAAACCAGTTAGGGTTACGACATGGGCTCTGAGACCCACTGAGGAACCGGAAATAAACCCTAATAGACTTAAAATTCAAAGCCCAGGATTTTGCGCTGAAACCTGACAAGTAGATAGAAAGCCTGATTCAAAAGCGCAACAGCGATTATCCTTTTAGATAAAACATCTTAGACCAAGATTTTAGATCTACACAGAATGCCGCCGTTCCTGAACTTTTTAAGAATGACCTTTAAGATGTTCCAACAAAAAAAAGGGTAAGGACGGCAAATAACCCAAACTAAGCTCAACTGATAATAAAATTGCACAACACATACCGCCTTCCCTGACCCATTTCATTCAGATGTAGACAAAAGCGACACCAGAGGGACCCTCTAAGGAAGCATTGTTATGAGGTAAACCTAAATCGCTGCAAGGCAACTTCCTTTGATGCACAAAATCACATGATTTATCATAATATTCATCTTGCGCTAATACAGGAATCTTGGATTTATAGGGACCAGATACGAGGACTTGGACAGCATTTAATACCGCTCTGGGATCTGATCAATAGAGACATGTTTACAGCAAAAATCGAAGCTATGGGAAGAAATTGAAAGGACTTACAAGGGAAGTAGAAAATTTCAAAATTTCAAAATTTATTTTGAAACAAAGCCTAGAGCATTTGAAAAAGCAGGATTGAAAAGGGGGGTGTGGGCCGGAACTAAGTGGCACTTTGACCTCAGGATCAAGATATCGCGAGTTAAAAATTTGGCTATTTTCTTTACCTGATAAATAGCCAAACAGGTTTTCAAGCGAGGAGCTGATCTAGTGGGTAAGGTGTTGGGCTCCAGACCTAAAGCTCTGGAGTTCGAACTTTATCCTGGCCAATTTAAAAAATTTTTTTTTTTTAAGTTTATTCTTTTAAATGAATTCGAATTAAAATATATCCTGTCCAACCTCGACCTGGACCACAAAGGTGACCTTTCAAATCTAATTTTCTTTAAATCTTATTATAAAATTAATTAAAATTTAGATATATTAAATACAAATAAAATGACAAAAAAGTTAAATTTTTATAACATTTATTGCAAAACTTCAAAATGCAGTTATAAAAATTAATAAAATTGAACATATTCTATTCGTTTTATTTTATTTAGGTTTATTAAAATAACTGTTTTTTATGAGATCTTTATAAAAAATATCAGAGGACTGAATAGGATTATAAATTAAATATGAGATAATTAATAGATGTAATCTTAATTAAATAGATAAAATTTGCTAATTTTTACAAGCTTATAATTATAATGAATTATGTTAAATAAATGAAAAGAAAAAATTTTAAAAAAATTAAATTAAAAAAATTTTTAAAAAAATTGGCCAGGTAAAGGTTCGAACTCCAGACCTTCAAGTCTGGAGCCCAGTACCTTATCCACTAGACCAGCTCCTAACTTGAAAACCTGTTTGGCTATTTTTCAGGAAAAGAAAATAGGCAAATTTTTAACTTGCCATATCTTGACCCTAAAGTCAAAGTGCCCCTTAGTTTTGGCCCACGCCCTCCTTTTCAATCCTGCTCTTTCAAATGCGCTAGGGTTTATTTCAAAATAAATTTTGGAGTTTTGTAGTTCCCTTATTAGTAGTGGGTTTAGCTTATCTTTCATATAACTACCTCTAACTAATAGCACCGATTAGAAATTACAAAAGAAAAATCCTACCAGTAAAATATGATGCCAATGCACACCATGAGGTACGGAACAGCACTGAAAACAAACCCAAGAGTTGAGCCAGAATTTATCCTTAGCAATAATCTAGACATAATTAACGAAGGCGACGAGCCAACCTTCACAATTTCTTAGACATTGCTTTAGGTATAACACAGGTTTTAAGAGTGATCAAAGATTGGCACTTGTTCAAAGAGCCAAAAGCTCAGATCTCAGATATATTATATTCGACATAAACTCAACTATTTGAACCAATTACCTGTGACTGGGAACTGTTCAAGCAAAATCTAGCACTAGAACTGCAAACCGTGTGCCAAAACCTAAAACACCAGATGCAATAGGGATAATAAAAATAGTTGCACACTCAAATAAAAAAGAGAAAACTACAAACCTTTGGTAGAACCATGAATTCTTCAAGCACTGTTGAGCAGAGCGTAAAGAACTGACAATTATGCAGAATACATAAATAATCGTCTAAAATACGTGTAGATGCTAAGGAAAGCGAAAGAAACTTTATGGCTCTATGATAAGAATACTGGATTAGCGTGGCGTACACCAATCTCTAACGTAATGAGTTAAAAATAGAAAAATAATAATTTTTGAAGATGCTACCAAGGGAGCTATCATCACCAAGGATGTCCTCAGAGGGGTATACTTTCGCCTCTCTTTTAGAGCCTAGCAATTATCTTCTCACTGATGTGAATATAAGAGGGATTTATGCGCAAAATATGATGACATAATAATATTCATGTAAACCCCACAACCTGTAGAAAGGTGGTATTTAAAAAATTCTTTGGGTTAATCCTGATAAAACAATAATCTTATTCACACTTAAAAAAAGCCTTCGAGATTTGAAGAAAATATCTATGGGAAAAAAGCCCAAGTATTTGGACGTCACCCTAGACACCAAAATAACCTTCAATCCTTATTTGGAAAAGATTACTAATGAAGCTATAAGAACCTTATAGGCTTGTAGAAGAACGGTAAGCAAAACTTGGGGTTTGAAACCAAGAATGGTGTTATACATCTATCTTCTGGTGGCAAAACCAGAAACAGGGTAGTAATCAACAAACTCAACAAACTACAAAACGGAAGAATAACTAGAGCGATGTCATCTATACCTACAACCTAAATGAAACAATATTAAATCTTCTCCCACTTCGCTTAGTGATAAAGTCCCAAGTATTAGCAGTAGAATATAGACTAAGAATAAGTGATGGAAAGTGTACCATAGAACAGAAGCTAACACCGAAAATATTTCAACATACTAGAAAAACTGCATATTTAACATGCAATGCGATAAAATAAACATCGTTTGGGACATCAGGGTACTAATACTCGAAAGAGATGAAGAACAAAAAAAACGGAAACTGATTAAAAGGCAAGGATCTGTATGTCACACAGATAGCTCAAAAGCACAACACAGGTCTAGAACAAGAGTTTTTGAGACAAGAACAGAGAATGGGATTAGTCTAAACCTGGATCTACTCGCCTTCCAAACTGAAATAACAGCTATAACGATATGTGCAAGAAATGGAAAGAAATTGTGAAAGCATGCACATCTCCATCTTAACAGACAGCCAAACAACATTAAGGCTTTAAATAATACTGAAATACATTCCAAAGCCATGTTTAATTGTACAGAAATATTGGTAACACTGTCCAAAGTTATGATCAAAATTATAAAGGTAACCAAAGAACTGCCCAACTTGTGAGATCAGTTTGAGTAAAAGCTAATAAATCCCGAAGCTACATACAAGGTTAATTTTTATCTTAACATAATGCTTATTATTAATGATCCAACTTGCAGACTGTGCGAAGAAGAAAAGACAACACCACATGAAGCACAGTAAACCTGGAGATTCAGTGCAGTGGGTAAAAACCACACTGAAAAGGAATAATAATAATAGCTACATCTCATTATAACAAAATTAATTTCAAATGGTTACAGAGTAAAAACATTACTTTTGTGCCAAAATTCTAAATATGGTTAACAAGCCAATAAGACCGAATTTGATATTCTAAGATTCTAATTGACGTTTACGGTAGTCCGAAATTTCAAAGTCGCTGACGACAATAAATGATATAAAAATTCACTTGGAAAGTTATTTTGCTATCAAATCACAAATTCTGGAAAATTCCATTATGTAGCTTCTACAATAGTGCAGAATAAATTATATGTAATTCAGCAATATAATACAAAATATAAATTATTGTGCTTTTATTACTAATAACATTTAAAAAAAAAATGAAACAACGTAATAAATATTGTGCATCATTTATTTAAATATAGCGTACATGTTTAAACTAAGATCTAGTACCAATATGCCATCACCAACGTATTACAAATTGCTATTGATACACACACGCAACAAATCAAGAAAGAATAACATTGATGTGGTCTTTTGGCATATTTCTCAATACAGCGTTTATGAAAGTATTAGCGACCACCTTTCGCCACAGAATAAATATTTGCAGTCAAGTATGCATCCAATACTACCACCCTTGAGGATGAAAGTCAACACATGTGGCTTGCAAAATTACCACCAATGACAATAGGTACTGTAATATCTTGAGAAAGCCCAAGTGCTTTGTAAAAACATGCTTACAAAAGAAGTCTTTCTATTCCACATAATGTACGTATTCATGTTTAGAAAGACAAAAATTGTTTTAAAGTCCAACATCCATCTATTCGCAAATTTGAAATGTTTATGAGAAAACCCGGCTGTAAGGCCGACGTCTATACACCAAATTATAAAAAAGTTCCTTAATTTAGTTTATATGCATTTTTGGTTGTTTCTCGCGTTTATGGTGTAGTAACAATCTTTTATCTTTGGATTCGAGATGGCAATTGATAAAATTGAATTTTGCTGTAAATGGAAACTTTCAATAAGAGACGCCGCAAAGGAGTTTTTCTATGCCAAAGGACACGGAACTGTAAGCCACGTGAATATTTTGAGACGTTCAATCAAGTTGAAGCATATCAAGAATTCTTTGTTTTGAAGTCGACAAATTGGTACCATGCAACTTACAAAGAGCTGGTAAATAATTGATAATGGTGAACCTGATTTTGAAAAATAGTGTTGTTATTTGACATTAATTTGCTTCCCCCTTTGGGGAACAAAGCATTGGCAACAAATAAAAGAAAATCTGATCCACCACCTCCTATCAGTGATTTGCAAAATAAATACCTGTGACAACCTACACCATTGCTATAGAAAAACAAATATCACCTATCAAAACACTTAAAACCTTCAGATGTAAACACATCATCAGGAAACGAGACAAAGAGAAGATCAAAGTTAAAATACCGCCAATATTTTTACATAGGCTAAAATTAAGCATAAACAAGTAAACGCTAATGTCGAAAATACTGCTAAAGAAAAATTTTCTATTGGTATCAATAGTACACCACTGAAAGTCACTCTTTCGACTGAAAATAATTATATAATCTTAGCAAAATTTTACTAGGCTAATAAAATAATATTCCACACTTTTCACAATCCCAGCGAAAAACCTCTCTCGGTTGTTATTAAAAATGTCCCAGTTTCCCAAAACAAGATGGAAGAGCATAATTCTCGCCATCTGACGTTCCCATAATTAATACCACAAGAGTGCTTAATAAAGATAAAATTCCAATTACCTTATGTGCAATACGACTTAGTCAACAAAATGGAAAGAAATTTTCTAAATCGACAAAATTTTCCATTAGTTTCTTTAGTCAAGGTAGAACCACGAAAACCATTTAGCAATACCTCAATGCCACAAGTGCCAACACTACAGTCATACCAAAAACTAACCCCCTAAATGCGTGAAGTGTCTGGATGATCATATGTATACTACTAACTAGGATAAAGAGAAAAACACTTCAATTTGCGTCAACTTTGAGGAGGAAACCTAAAATTAAAGGATGAGTGGGTAAATTGGAAAACAAAGACAAACTTTAGTTCATGATAACAGATTAAGTTTTAAGTAAATTTAAAAGAATGAAAGTTAGAGAAAATTTAAGATAAGTATAGAGACACCACATCATACAGTTAAACATCCATGACAATAAAAAACAGAAATAGTTAACACAGATGGCGAGTCAACGGACGGTGAAAAAGGAAGAGAGGAACACAAGCGAAGGGCAGTGACGTAGAAAAAAAATTTTCATCAAAAACAGAGACATGCAGATCGTCACCAAAACAGCAGCAAAAGATGGCAAATTAGATTGTCTTAGAATTACTGCAACAACTAACCTACCTAAGAGGTAATAAAAAACAAAGCGAAACTAAAGAACTTAACCGGAGGAAAGATATATATTAATAACGATTTAACGAAACAAGAAAGGGAAAGCGATGCATAGATTAGAAAGAGCTGGAGAAGAGAGAAAACGAGGGAGGAATGTTAAAAGCGGTTGCCATAAGTTGATTATTGATGGAAAAGAATGGAGATGAATAAAGCAGAAGGCGCATTGAAAGAATTGGAATATAAAGTGACAAAAACTGTTAATTATCCAAAAAACTAACTACGAATACAAGTTAACGAACAGGGGAACGAAGATAGATACAAAAATGGATTTAATAACAAAAAAAACAATAATACAAAAGAACAGAATATAAATAAGAAACGAAGACAAAGAAAAACGAAGTCCCCTGGAAAATAGCTACATGAAGCATCAGAAGTTTAACAGGAAAAAGAAAGAGTTGGAAGATAAATTTGAAAAAACAGACTTGGATATCTTAGAGATAACAAAAACTAAAAAGAAAAGAAAGGGGAAAATTGAACTAGAAAAAGGGCACATTCTGATCTACAATGAAATTGATAAGACCTACCGAGCAAGGGAAGAGGTGGGTTGTATAATCAAAAAGGAGACCGCAAGGTACATAAACAAATGGACTGCGTTCTCGGAGGGAATCTGATATATGGAAGTGAAAGCTAGGTACTATAAAAGCAAATAGAAAGTAAAATTCAGGCGTTGGAAAAGAGATACCTACGCAGCATTAAGAGAATTACGAGAAGAGAGAAAATCAGAAATGACTTAGTGAGAGAGGAACTAGAAGTAGAAGCAATCATAAAAAGTATCAATCGCTAGAAACTACGATGGTTTGGTCACATAGTACAGATGGAGGAAAGAAGAGCAACAAAAAGAATATGGGAGCGCAGATCGCAACAGAAAAGAGAAAGAGGTAGACCAGGGAAAACATGGGACAAAAAAGTGGTAGAGAACTTAAAATAAAAAGGACTAACATGGAACGAAGGAAAAAACTAGCAAAGAACAACAGAATCTACAATTAATTTAAAGTTAACACGAATTATATTGTACTTTATTTTATTTTGTATTTGAATGGAACTTTGTACTACCTTAACACCTAATGGTAACTAAGGTTTAGATTATGTATATTATATAAAAGAAATTGTACAGCTGTGTAGAAAATAGAAGCGCTACAAAAATCCTACAATCTGGCACACAACTTATCTCATCGAATTAAAAAAGAACTAGATAATTACAAATTCAGGTCTTACCAAAAATGTTGAGTTGTGCGATAATAACGAAAGGTGGCCACTAGTTGAAAAAATAACGATTAAAACTTTATTAAGTGCTAAAAGCAACAACAAATCACAAACATAGCAACATAAAATAAAATAAATGCTTGGCCAGTGCACGTTCAGCCAATAAAAACATATATTTAACACTCCCACTCGCTCTGGTATAACTATAAGATTACTAAATCAACTACAAAATTTCAAGAGTATGCATTATACAATTTTTCAAAATTAAACAATAAAATCAAAACTTATTTTTAGTAAATTAAATTTTTGTTTGCAATAAATTCTATCTTGTTGAGCAGCTTCGTAGAAATATCGACCGCCACGTTGACGTCGCCGCCCATGAAGCGATCCCTGGTAAAATGATAGTTAATATAGATTTGCTTCGTGCGCTGATGTTTGATAACACGGGGTTGGTGATCAATTTTTCGGCCGCCACGTTGTCAATGTACAACGACGATGACCCGCGCTGTTCCCAACCAACTTCTGACATCAGGTCCCGTATCCAGATGACTTCCATGGTGGCCAAACACGCAGCCACATAATAACATAGTAACATACAGCTGAACCAAACCACCAGCCGTTCGTTGAAATGGCATTCAAGTAAGCGACTGATAGATTGACCATTCCCACTGTAGATTATACCAATGTTCTAACTTCCTTTTAAATACTGGAACCCGCGCTTGACAGTGTTGCAATGTGCGGGCGATGGTCGCTCCAAGAACTATAACAATTGGCTAATCGAATAAGCCAATTCAAGTCACATACCAACAGTCAAATACATAAACCGAGACAACCACCTGAAGGTAAAACATGTGGGTCGCTTCTTCGAGTTGGCCATTCTCGTCAACGTTCCCTCGCAACACATTTGGGTCGGTTCGTACTGCGACATTATTATAATCAGTTATCCCGAATTTTTTCAAGTCATTTCGCATGTAAACTGTCAAATAAATTCACAATGCATGTTGGCCACAGTCGCGATCAATTACTCAAATCACTGTTGATATTAAATTCACTTTTTAATTCATTTAATTTTAATACACGCGCTGGATCACAGTCACATGTAAGGCTATTATTCGCCTTCGCTAACATACACGTACGGATCAACACATTTTGGATCACATTTTCATACGTTCGGCCTTGTGGATGAATACATATGCGTCACTATAATTTTGCGTAGATGTCCAATACCGAGCCTTTGACCAGGTCAGACTTCATTTGAATTGGTATCAAACTAGCACTATCGTCATCCATAAACACCACCACACCGTACAAGTTGCACCTACCACCAAAGGATTGGTCATTTTGTCTGTTTGTCTGTTGTCATACGGTGTATGACCAAGTTGCTTGTGTCAATCAACTAAATTAACCACGTCACTAGTGGCCACGGCACTTTTGAACTACGCATACGAAAATGTAGTTTAAAAATACCACTCTTAGTCTTGTAACCTGTGCCAACGAACACATTATTTCTCGTCATTAACGTACATCGCCCTTGAAATTTGTGGCTACTTCTTTGCCCATTACCACAGTGACTGAAATAAGTTTTTGGCAATTTTCGGATAGTACCACACGTTGTCGATGTCCGTAGACATTACTTGTCCATACATACAAGTCGATGTACACGCGGCCTTGCCCATACACTTCTACTTTGATCGTATTGCTAACTAATAAATAAATTATATTTCGCGCGGTAGGTCAAACTTTTTAAAATTACTTAACCACTTTCGCCGAAAAGTCAAATGGTAGGACACACCCGAATCCGCATACAATTTGCCGCACTCGTCATGCGCCTCACTTGCGCGGTTGCTTATTGCTGGATTACAATGATCGAAAACTTTATTTTTGTACTGTTGACCACTTTGGCCACCGTCTTGCTGCCTTTTCGTCTAACCATTACGTTGGTCTCTTCCACTTCTTCTTTTAGCAACATTGGCTACAGCTCGTCCATCATCTTCTTTGAGTCGTCCATACCGTCGAAGTTGTTCTGACGTTCTTGTAGATGGCTGACCGCAACGTGTAGAGCACCTTGTGGATGTCTTTGCTGGGCAAGCTCCTCTACAGCCGCCGCATGCTCTATGAAGCTCGTATCTGGTCTATAGCGGTAGCTGGTGAATTTCTCGTGAAGGAGAAAAATTAACATCTTGTTCTTCGATTCGGAGATGGGAGTCGTTCATGATGTTCATCATTTGACAAATACCCGACCATAAAACTCGCACTACTTTTTTGTCCAAGACCTGCTGCTTGGCCAGAACGATATTGTTACTCGCGTTACCACCTGACCATTCTTCTTGTCCTTCAATCACTCCCAGCAAATTATGGTCCTGAAATAGCGCCCCCATCTGGAGTTTCTAAACAGGAAAATCCGCACCGTTAAACTTGTCCATTTTCGTTGTTTAAACTTTTAGCCGCAGAACCCCACACTGTTCACTGGCCAATACGAAATTACAAACAAATAGGAACCACACGCACTTTCAATCATAATTAAAATTTGCCCAAACTTACCAAACGTACAAAACTGTCACTAACACAATTCACTGAATTAACTTAATTAAACACGCACTGGACCCATAACCTGTTGAGTTGCGCGATAATAGTACAAGGTGGCCACTGGTCTAGAAAAAAAAACTAACAGTTAAAATTTAAAGTGATTAATTAATAAATTAAAATAAATGCTTGGCCAGTGTATGTCTGGCCAATGGAAATGCCGCACTTGATGGAACTTCAAAGATCACCCACCTCTATTATGCCCTCGTAAACAGAAAGCCAATAATGCTACAATGGTATAAAAGAACAAAACCCAAAATCTGAGATCTTGATGCAAACGGATTTTTTCCTCACCTTGCCTACAGCCCTGATCTTTTACCACCAGATTACTACTTAATGCAGGTAATTTTGCAGTAACTTGAAAATACCACAGAAATGATGAGTATTTGTTACTTCTACAGATTAACCATATACAAAAATTGGACAAAAGATGAATACTACATGGCGGAAAATCTATAGAAAACCCTCTGTAATTATAGAAATTTCAGTTGGAGCTCAAGGGGAGCCCATAAGCTAAGAGATCAGTAGCGCTATAGGACGTAGGACCACACTTAGATCTTCCTTGCCTTGTGAGCCATGGTCCTGCAATCACTCAAGAGCTTTACAACCATCTCCGCTAGATTAATGTAACTAAGGCTCAGGCTCTCCTCAAAGAAGTGAAACATCATGACGTTCCCTTAACTACTTATAAGTCCCAGCATTGCAGTGAGTAACATATTAGAGAAATCCAACGGCTTTTTACCAATTCGCCATCCAGATTTGGATGAAGTTCTTCTCGTCCAAGAAGACCTGAAAAATGGCCTTTATCTTCCTACAAATAATTGGCGGTTCCTCGGAATAAAAGTTGCAGTAAAGGTTCCTGTACACCATCAGACTGACTATCTCACTACACCCATTCCTCCATAGAATCATTCATGTTCCAAAATCCTGGTCAAACTTCTCCTTCAGTTTACTGACTAATTCATCATTTCTGTTGTGATCAGATCACTTGCTGACGTTACTATCATTAGTAGCCGCTTCCTAGTTTTCAGACGCCTCTTGTCTATGTCGCAAATGTACAACTTGTAACCAAACCAAGCAATAATTTCGATGTGCAGTTTCCTAGCACAAAACAATTCAAGTATTACCACCCTGCAATAATATTTTCAACTTGCTGTTATGTTACCATCAAGAGTTCTTTGCTGAAGTGAAGTTGACTTTTCGGCACCTCTGTAATACTGCCTAAAACACAGTAACCCTACAACTCTGTAATAAATGCCAAATACAGAAGCATGGAAATCTTGCAAAAGTGGGCCTTTCATGCAATTATTTTATTGCGGGTTTATAATTTTATAAATCCTTATGATTATGATTACTAATAATACTGTTATATAATTTTCTGCACACAACGGCACCTATTTGATTTGCATGCAATGCTTAGATTTTTCTGTAAGTTAAACCAAAAGTAGGAAGTACGTACCGCTGCGCAAACTTCTAATTATTTATGTACATCTTCACTGATACAGGAAACACTAGATCAGCTCATTGACTGCCTGTTGTTTAACTTTGTCGCTCCCTCCTTCCCAAACTATTTGAGAAGACGCCCTACTTTTCTTGAAGATCCTCTCTTCCTTACAAACCAGGAACACCCTGATTTTTATACCAGCAATGGACACAACAAAAAATCCAAACAATTTGTAAATGGAGATATAGAGAAGCAAATAAATATATAACTAATGGCAATGAATACCATGGATACACCATATATGCGAATGTAACACACAAGTGATGACCAGGTTTAGACCTTGAAACATATCTAGTATATGACAACTATTTCTGTGCAAACATTCCTACAGTGATCGAGGGACATGTTACGTAACATACCCACAAGAATCTTGGTGATTTCCTCACGATTTGTTACTTTTAAATCTTCATTTATAGTAAATAAACTATGGTGTACTTTGCTCTTCTTGATGGCCCCACAAGAAAACAGCAGACTATTAAGTCAAGAACAAATAAGCATTGTGGAACAGTATTGGGCATGCGTATAGTGTAAGATATTGCCCCATTTTGTTGAAACCAGACATTATTACAAATGTGAACGATTCATTTCCTACATAATAAATATGTTTAACATAGCATTCAGCTGTTGCAGTAAAAAATAAAATAAATATGGTAACATAATACATCATATGGTTATTTTGCTGCTAAGTAAAAGAACCTTACAGATTTTAATCAGCCAATTAACGAATATTTTGCTTACTGACAATATCTGAGATCGAAGCTAAGTTCATGTAAAATCCACAGCTTGTTCATAAAATCATCCATGTTCATTTTGGCCAACAGTTACTCCCAAAATTACTTACATTGTGGGTGGTTGGATCTTAGACTATCTGCAACTTGCAAAAATGGAACATTGAATCGTGATACACACTTGACCAATACAATTGTAGAGGCTCCATCTGGCATCAAATAGAAGAAAGCAGGCTTCCGATAACAGCAGCTTGGATAACTGAGATGTCTTTTTCAAAATCAAACCAGTTTCCTCAAAAATCCATACACATATATATTGTATAGGCAGATGCTATTGAAATTTTTGGCAAGCAACCAGCACACTATATAATGCTAATCGCAAGACGTCTCTTGCACGATGTTGCCAGCTCTTTATAACATTACCGTGTTTTTGGATTGCTTTCCAAATAAAACATCTGCTCTTACACCTTTGATCTTTCTAATGCTCCTTAAAGATCTCTAGACGAGTCAGAAGTCCATAGTATATCTCTTATGCAAATTTTAAAATCATTTTTGCTTAAAAACTATTTACATAAACATAAACATAATGCACAACCATGCCCCTGAATGCTTCCATAAAGAGTAACCATGAGTATTAAACATCGTCAACTTAAAACTAAAGACTTTTCTAATCAAACAACACCTATAAAAATTCTTAGTTGCATTCAATAGAGGTGATCAAATTAATCCTCCTATAATGTAACCAAATGAGACCTAAGAAACCTGGATATTATCACCGTATTATTTATAAACTATTGTGTCACAGACAGTACCATATCACTAGGGTAGATGAAGAAGATCCAAGATGGCAGAGATCCTGTCTGACCACCTCAACTGGATAAATTTGATTTATCTTTTGTCACTCAGAAGAGACCAGATTAGTTAAACTTGTAATTGATATAGAAATCTATATAACAACTTCATAAATATATATTTGTGTACAATTGCGCTCAATGGCTGAATTTAGATGCAACAGGCAACCTACATGCTCAAATAAAAAAAATCTTTTTTAATATTCCTACATGATAAATAGAAAAATTACAGTTACAAGAGTGGCTTGGTATGAGAAACTTGGTTTGATGTGAAAAACAACAATTTAAGTTTTATAAAGCACATTATTTTTCAATACAATCCCCTTAAACTTCATGCACTTGCCTATACTTATTTTTCCAAGTTCTAAGTAGACCTCTTCAAGGTTCCAAAAATACTTATCTTCTCTATTACTTCTTCGTTTAATCCAATCTTCATCTAACTGAAGAAGATTTGGAAATAGATGGCAATCCGAGAAAACTTGATTCAACAAATAAGAGTGATATGGAAGAATAATAATAATAGTTCCCCGTAATAAGTCTTGAAGGCCCTTTGGGGTCGTAACAGGATAGATTTGCTACAATCTAGAGCCTACGGTACACAAGGGTAGTAACGTGGCTAGCGCTACGTACTAACCGCCTATTATTACCCCAGAGTTTGACCTTCTGGTACTCATTTATTGCAACCTGAGTTGAACTGAGCCGTAAAAATGCCAGCGATAGACATGGCGAGAGCGGGATTCGAACCCACAACTCTTGGTTTCGTAGACTAGCGACCTATCCACTAAACCACCACGGCTCATCGATATAGAAGAATATTAAACCTTAATTCAGTTAATCTTTGGCTTGTATTGTTGCAGTTAAAGTACACTTTTTTGGCAATTCCAGAACGTATTCCCCAGTAATGTTTTTTCCTTCCCAAGATAGCTAATCAAGAGGATTTCGTTTGCTTACTAAAAAGCTGACGGCACCACCTCTACAGAAGATAGTGCACTTTTCACATTTTTTGGAGCCAGTTTTACCATGCTCGCTGTTTGGATTGCTATTTTGTCTGCCGTCTATAGCGGTAAACCCAATTTTCGTCCATAATTAGAAAAAGCCACAATCTACTATCAGATTCTTCTTCAATATGTAAAACAGTTGCCTGATATTTGCATGCTTGCTTTTATTCTGAAATGAACATAGAAAAAACATGAACCATCAAATGTAGATAACTCTTTCATGGTTATATCATGTTTTTTCCCTTTCAAAAATGCCACGATGATTTGTAACCATAGAATATTCATAGTATATAAACCAAGTTACTTAACAAATCACCCATGTAATATCAACAAGTAAACAACAAAAAATAAACATAGTATTCTCAGCTTAGTTAATTCTTAGCCCTAAACTACTTACTTCTTCCATTTTCCAATATTTGTCCGGAATCTTCGTCTGAGCCTTTGCAGCTCTTCTTCTTTTCATCTGACTGCAACTCGCTGTTAAGCTTCCGCTCCAGCTCCCGCTTCTCTGACATCATGGCAAGATGCTTCACCCGGCTCGACCGGCGGCTCTGGCGCATCCGAAATGTCCTCAAATCAGATGGATTCATATTCACCAGCTTCAGGTAGTCACACAACTCAATTTTCTTTTGAGTGTCAGGACTCAGGGGTGTACCATTGCCTTGCATGCTCTCCAGCAGAATCTTCCTGGTCGAGAGTGGCGGCGTTACAGGAGCCGCTACACCGATAATTTGCTCAACGGTTACCGCCTGACAATTTTCTACGCCAGCTTCGCTCGGCATCTGCACTACACTATTTGCACTAACGCTTTTGCTACTGCTACTGCAATCTAAATAGATTATCCTGTTTATAATGGCATTGCTACTGGGGCTACTTTTCATTGTGATGTGCGAATTTGCGCTGGCCTCCCCTGACTTCTTGTAGTCTTGCCGCACCAATATAGAGCTCTTGTTGCTGCTACTCGAGGAAAACGCTGCGTCTGCTTGGGCTGCTGGGCTCTCAGGCAAGACATGCTCATTCCTCACATTAACACTATTCAGCCAGTTCTTCACTTTTGACAAGGGAGAGGGAGACAGAAACGTCTCGGCGTTCAAGATAGCCCGCTTGGGCTTCTTTGTGGACCCCGACCATGTGACAGGTACTCGCTCAGTTGACCACTGCGAAGTGGAGCTCAACGTCAACGTCACCGGCTCATCTTGCTGCAGCTGCTGATGAAAAGACGGCGCCCGTGCATGCAAAACCGCAGGTGAGCTGCGGCTCGACTCTGTATCACTGATGCTAATCACCTCCACCACATTGTCATAGCGGTTCATCTCTACGCTCTCCTCTATGGGACGATTATTCTAGTGTTATTGAACCATATGCTCTTCGCGCTCGCAAGTTTTAGGGTGCACTCTGAAAACATACAAAAATAAACAATAAATGGAGGTAAATATTTGCGATGTCAAAACCTGCTGGCGACTTCCAGAGCTACCGCCGCTGCCAGAGCCATGCCATTAGTTTTCAACAAAAGGCGGTTAGAGGGGATAAATATCAGCAAATCTGAGCCCTACTTAAGTTTATATTGGATTAGCCTGGTGTTGCGGTTCAATATTCGTCCAGAAAGCATTACATACATCTCACGCCTGCAGATCACTGCTTTACCAGCATTGCTACGAAATTTAGTTTACGGCAGCGGTTCTCAATATTACGTATCCATGGTTTTCATACATCAATTATTATGAAAGCCTCGTCGATTTTATTAAGTAGATTTCGAAAAAATGGTGCCCATTGCAGGCGCCATCATATCAGAAATTCTAAAAAATTTCACTGCATTTTTTTGTGTTACGCCTCGAGGACCCATACACATGGGCAAACTCGTGAGGGAAACGACCTTCAAATGTTTTCGCCAGATTTGCCACGCATTTTCGTTAGACTTATACCTAGGTGCTGTCTAAAAATGGAGGTAATTGGATAAAGGGGAAGGAATATAATTATAATGTGTGTGTATGTGTGTGAGGGGTAAGGAGTGGCGCCAACACGTAGCCACCCAGATGCCATTATATTGAATTCTGATTTAGATCAAAACGAATTCTACCTGGCTTTTGATGCAAATTTAAAAATATTTATCAGTCCCCTTCCACCTTGAATGGTCGCTCATAACAATTATAGTCTCATCACTTCCTATTCTCAAGAAAACCATTATCTAGTGACTGAAGGATTACTTCTCAATACCTCAATAAATTATATTAGGTCTTTAAAAACTGGTGAGCTTCCCGTCTCTTGAAATTTATTTTGATTTATTTTACTTAAAAAATAACCGAAATATTACCTAAAGACTTCAATATACAGGGTAGGTGAAAAGAAACTAAATTCAAAATTGACAAAGTTCCAAATTTCTAATATATGTTTATTGAAAGAAGTTGTATATGTGCTTTATTACATGAGGGAAAATCATCTTTAAATTTTATCATAGGTTCCAGTGTTATGAAACGATTTTCCCAAACGACTGGAGATAGAATACAGTCTTCCGAAGGATGTCGTTTGGGATATTGCCGAGAACATCGTGAGCATGACTACCCTTCATTGTATAGCGCCACAGACAAAAATCATATGGAGTGAGATCTGAGCTTCTTGGACGCCATTCACGAGGTCTGCATCGTCCCAGCTAATCTCTTGGATAATGCTGGTCTAATTGCTCACGCAGAATAAGAGCAAAATGGGATGGTGCACTATCCTGCATGAAAATAAGATTGCTAATGGTATCTCAGCCGGATGGTGTGTCGCTTACAAAATATGGGTCGATGAGTCTTGCCGTCTTTCTGACCACACGGTCGTTTTCAATCGAGTTCACGTCTTTTCAACCGTTTTTTGTGACGCCTAGTAATGAAAGTAATACCGATTAATCAATCCGCCGGTGTCACTCCAGAGGATTGCAGAACACTAAGCATTAGTAAAATTTTAGAGATTCCCTTAATATTAACAATTAAAATACCACATAAACCTTTTTATGCGCTTTCTGGACATACAAAAATGAATGTTAATTAGGTGAATAAAATTTGAACTTTTTGTCCCACTGCCAATATGGTAAAACTGGGGCATTTCGATTGGATGGAGGTTGTTAGCGTAAGCGCATAGGCTAGTTTGACATGAGTATTTTTTTCATTTTGCAACAACACATTTGTAACAATCATGGCCATTGAATAACTAGTTGTAATTCATTTAACAGAGTTTAACTATTATGTAACGGATATTCTTTCTAAACTATGTCAACAGTTGGATAGAGACGCGTTATCGGGAAGCCAACTACTCAAGTGGCATAAGATCTTCATTGCAGGAAGACATGAGGTCGAAAATGTAACGCACGTACGTCGTGCTTGCACTAGCAATGGGTGAGTTTATTAATCGCAAACGGTGACTAACAATAAAATATGCGTTAAAGTGGGTCATAGTAGCTTTTTTATTTTTCTTTTCTTTTAAGAATTGTTTGATCCTTGTCTCCGGTAACACTGTAGCCTCATGGACTTATTGTACTTCTTTCATGTTTTTACGGTACTTCTTCAGAATCCTCGCCCCTCGTATCAGTCTGAACAAATCCTTTACTGAATGGTTGCTGTAATCTTTAATTGAATAATTTAAAACGTGTCGAAATTTTGAAAAATATCTGCAAAATGGAGTCCGCCTTTTTCTCTCTCATTTAAAAAGAGAGGTTCATCATTATACTTCTACGCCCAAACGGAGAAGTATGTATTCAACAAGAATAGACTGGGAAAAATTATTTGGTATACAGACGGACCAAAGATCGAGCCTAGAAAAGGAGCAAACATATACTGTGGAAAAGAAAACTTACAGTTAAGCTCTTCACCAGGAATATGTATAAAAAATATTGGCAAAATGTAGTCCAAAGGCATAAAAAACTTTTATAAAATAACCATCTCGTAAACGAATTGAAGAACTATTAGTACAAAGCAGGAATTAACACCTCAACAAAATAGGATTGTACAATAGAAACCTGAGTTATAGACAATGTGGAAAGAAACGAGAGACAGTCATTCATGCCTTGCGAGTATATGAGACTTAAGCTCAAATAAGACAAGCTATTTATAGATAGAAAACCAATAATGGATCCAGAAGAATACAGCAACTATCCAATGAAAGACTTATACAGATTGGTACAAGGATACTGATGAAAGTACTGTAAAGAAAATGAGAGAAGCACAATAGGCCTATGAGGCTGTAGTGCTACCAGAGACTTAGATCGAACGACTTTCAACAAAAAAAAGAGGTGAAATAACAAAAAAAAACATCAAAGAGTTGCCTGTTCCCTGGATAAAATATATTGTGAAGAGGGGAGATATATATAAAAGTAACTACGTATGGTACTTCAAAAGAATATTGTAACAAAAGCCTCATTTAAATTTAAATTACACACATACAAGCAACACTAGAACAATGAAATGAAGCAAGTAGACTAAAACAGGTGATTTAACAGTTATATGTAGAAGGTAACAAAATTGAACCTAAAAATAACTAACGCTGTCGGAGAAAAGTCGGAAAAACATCCCACACTCAAGTACGGACTGCAAATTGAGAGGTTAAAGCTCTCGCATGTTTGTCCTCACTGCCAGATCGTCGCGCACCATCTCTGATACCTGTGGTAAGCACCGCGCCTTAGACGGCCGCTATTATAACCCCTTGTTCGAAGTAAACACAGGTATTAAATTAATTTTAGTGACTGAGTGGACCACCCGCCAGGCATCTAAGCCACAGGAATGAATCCGAGTCTGTTACGTCGACCACATGACCACACTAGTGCCCGGTTGAAATACTACAAAAATTAAAACAACAAAAGCAGCTATAAATTTGAATATGTCAGTATTATTTTTTTATTATATTATCTTTTACCATCTTAAAAAAAAACAAAGAGAAACTAGAAATCTTAAAACTTAAGCAGATAATAAATGAATAAGAAATCTTAGCATTTATTTATCTCAGCCTCCAAACTGTAAGCTAGAAAGACTACTTGATCAGAGTGATGTTTATACAGACTAAACTAATTAAAATATAGCAACATTTTGCAATTTTGTTAATCTTGTTTTAGCAGAAAATAAGTTACATAAAACAAATCAAAGTAATAAACATATTGTAACAAATTTCCGAACATTCCCACTGTATCTTTTAGGAATCCAGCTGCCGCGTACATGTACGGCGAACATTCCAGATGTTTCGCGACCCTTCTGGTACATCCGAGCTCTTTAAATAACGCGCAGCGGGACGCCAACAGCATTCGAATTCAAAATTGCTATAGTAAAGCGAGCGAATCTAATTGCGGAAGTATGTTGACATAAATAGTGTATAGTTTTACATTATCTATTGTATATATGTATATAAAAATCTGGTGTGAACATCACACGACTTTCCTTATACCATTATTTGGGTAATTCTAGCAAAAATCCTGGGCTTCAATTTTTTTTCGAGTTCCTATTTTACCAACTTTTACTTTAAATTTGCTTATCTCGTGATAACAAATCATTTTTATTCTCATGAATTTTTTGTATCTTCAACCTTTGGATTCGCGACAGATTTTGCGACCTTGCGACCAAACGACTCGGCCGATTTTTACCAAAAGTTTCGCACTGCGTTCACTACCTACAAGTAACTTGCATACCAAATTTCAAGTCTCTAGCTCTTGCGGTTCTCGAGATATCCTGTTTACTGACACACCGACAGACACACACACACACACGAACCAATGGCTCAAACGAACTTTTTTAGTGTCCTGAGGCTAAATTTCGTCCAGAAATGTGAAAAACTGGGTAGGTCAAATTTCCGCCGATTACATTACTTTCCTTACTATAAGATAAGGAAAGTAAAAAAAAAGGCAAAAAAGAAGAACAAGAGTAGAAAAAATACTTTTGTAGGTTATTGAAACTCACCGCCTAACAAGGAGGAAGACCGTTGGATATCACTGACTTGAACAGTGATATGCGTTCCTAGAGATTGCATCCTTCTCGTGGTGGCCCTGTTGAAACTGAACCCTGCGGATCTAGACTGGAAAGTCGATAAACATTCCCCAACCCAGCTGTCGTGTCGTGGCTAAGGATGCTGGCAAAAGCGAACCCTAGGTTACGCCCTTGCCGATTTACCATACATGGGTATCTCTGCTGTAGTCCGGATCAAGAGGATATAACCTTAATAAAAATCCTAAAAACAACTGTAGTGAGACTAGGCCAATGGGATGCGTGGCTGTCTGGATGATGCCCATTGTATATAACCATTAATTTTTATAATGTTACAGACTCGTGGAATAAAATGAACACTGAAGAAACAATTTACATAAAACCTTTACTCATGTCAGAGGAGGACTCTAGTAGCGACTCTCTGACCAAACATATTGAGCCCATGGAGGCGGAACCAATCCAGGAGACAAAGTCATTTGTTAGACCTGAGGCAGAACCGTCAGACGAGGGTCAAGAGGTTGCAGGCAAGAAGACTGCAACCCAAGAAACTTTCTGGGGCCCAAAAAAGAAGGGCCAAAAAAAAGCTAAGATCAGGGAAGGCACGTGTACGAAGAAGCCCAGACCTGTAAAAACTGAGAAAGGAGGGGATAAGAAGGAAAGTGAGGGTAACAAGAGGCTCCGCTCAGACTCTTCAACACTGAAATCCAAGCAACCGACAAAGAAGCCCAGGAGCGATGAGCAGACTGGTCAATGCAGTGCCGCAATGAAAGGGCTAAGGATGGCGGTGCTGGACAGACGCTATCCAGACATTTTACTGAATCAAAGGCAATCGGAGTTGATTCAGGAAAAACTTATTACTGCTCTAGACCAGACTCCTTCAGAATGCATTAATCCATCGCAGTTTAAAAACTCGAAGTACACGGAAGGTGTCCTATGGATCACGTGTGCCAATGAGCAAACTAGAGATTGGCTGCGCAGAACCATCTCAGATTGAGGAGTGCTGATAAAGGGGGTGAACTTTCAGCGGTAGAGGCTAAGGACCTACCCAAGCACCCCAAAGTTCTCGTTTGGCTGCCTGGACCGGTCGACGAAAAAATTGGCAAGATCCGACTTGGGCTTCAAAACCCAAGGTTAAAAACGGAAGACTTCTTAGCCAAAAAGTGGACAAAGAAGGAGCTATCCTGGCCTACTCCATCGATGGTGCCTCTTTCAAGGCCTATTATGCACCGAGAGCTGTTACTTTCAGGACCATCCAAAATGCTCAAGATGCCGAGGGTACTTCAGATAAACCTCAAACACAGTAGGGCTGCTTTGGCGGCCCTATGTAAGATGATGGAGGGCTGCAATGTTGTTCTTATCCAAGAACCTTGGACCCATCAAGGTAAAGTAAAAGGTCTGGGGGAAACTGGAAGAGAACTATACAGTAGATCCTCAAATAGACCCAGAACCTGTATTTTAATTAAAAAATACATAAAAGGTCTGCCGCTACTGTAATTCTGTTCTCAGGATATGGCAACAATGGTTGTACACCAGAGTGGTTAGACCCTCTCTTACATACTCAGCTTTGGTCTGGTGGCTCAAAGTTACACAAAAATTACACAAACTAAAGCTAGACAAAGTACAAAGACTTGCCTGTATGGGCATTACAGAGGCGATGAGAACCACGTCCACTGCAGTAATGGAGACTCTTCTAGACTTCCCACTTCTGCACGTAGTATATATATTCAGGGGGGGGGGCAAGGTTGGGCCACTACAGGCTGCATCATTCACTGTACAAGACACACACGGGTACAGGCCATACAATAATTGATAGTCTGGGGAGCCCTCTGCTTCAAATGAGGACGGACCACATGACCTCAAAAACATGTGACGACTCTCTATTCGAGTTATCATGCAGGATCGAGGTAGGAGCAAGACTTTTAGACAGGCAATTGCACCTGGTAGCCTAATCTGGTACACAGATGGTTCTAAAACCGAGAAGGGTACCGGAGCTGGAATATATGCTGAGGCTTCCAGGGTAGAGCTAAGCTTTCCCCTGGGTCAGTACGCTTCTGTCTTTCTGACAGAAATATACGCCATACTACAGTGTGCGCGAAAACGGTAAGAGGGCTTACAGGAGCAAGCGGATCTATATTATATCAGACAGCCAGGCAGCTTTAAAGGCTTTATCAAGCTCTAAAGCATCATCCAGACTGGTATGGAAATGCATCAACGAACTCAATGCACTGGCAGAACACAACACGGTGAAACTGTTATGGACGCCAGGGCACTGCGGTATCTAAGGCAATGAGAGAGCCTATGAATTGGCTAGGCAGGGATCAAGTGCGACTTATATCGGCCCAGAACCTGCATTAGGAATTTCACGAAGTGCTGCCCGAAGCTTTATTAACGAGAGGACACGCACTCATCATCGAATGTACTGGAAGAACCAACCAGGGTATTACTTCAGCAAAACCTTCAATAAGGGACCTTGCCAAAAGAGAGCTGCAGAACTCCTTAACCTAAGTAGGCCACAGCTAAAGATAACCATAGGGTTTCTTACAGGACATGCGACTGTAAAAGAACACCTCTGGAAAATTGTTAAATTCAATGGTGACCTTGCATGCAGACTTTGTAGCAAGGAACGAGAAGCAGCCTTACATATCCTATGCAAGTGCGATGCGCTGTGCAGGAAAAGGCAATATACATTCGGGAAACCAATCCTGGAACCGGAAAATTTCCAGACATACCCTGTAAAGGAGCTGTATCTGCTGATTCAGGATACATCAATTTCAGATTAGTTGTGAATTCACTTTATTAGGATAATCACAATAAACTGTAGGCTGCAGTGAACGTGGATCCTTAAGACATACACTATTACAAAACAAGGTTATTGAAACGTAAAAACAATTTCAGAAATAAGTAGAACATAATAAATAAAATGAAATGAATAAATCAAATGAATATGAACATATTAAAAATTATTTAACCGAGATGAAATGAAACGGGATAATGTCCGTCATATTTCACTCTGCATATGAAGCTAAACAGTCAGACAAGGAAAAAGGTGCAGCACTAATTCTTAATAAGCTACCAATGAAAGCCTTCATTGAATGAAAGAGAATGTTAGAGAGGATCATATGGGCAAGTTTCAAAGTAAAATTAATATCAATGTAGGAAAGATTGAAAGAGAGTTTTATGATCAAATACACTATGTCATAAAACAATTGCAAATAAAATACAAATGAGACATAAAAATTACGATGGGTGATTTGAACTCAAAAGTAGAAAGCGATTACAATGGAAAGAGGAGCGTTATGGGGAAACATGGAATTGGTGATGAAAATGCCAGTGGTGCAAGATTAACAGAATTTTGTTTCGTAAATAATTTTATGGTAGAATGAACTCTCGTTCAACACAAAACTGTCTGCAAAATAATTTAGACGGCACTTCTTAAACCCAAAATAAAATTGATTATGTTTCTTTAAAAAAAAATGGAAGAATTCTTCGCAAGATGTGTATGCGAGCATACACTAGTACAAACAAAAATTAAAGTTAGTATAAAGGGTAATTACAAACTAAATATAAAGAAAAAAATTGAGGGAAATGGCAGAGAAATACAAAGATATACTAGAAAAGAAAGTTAATACTATAGGTAATATATAGGCACACAATAATGAGACGATTTGGAAAACATACAAAACACAATATCTAAAACTGCAATAGAAATAGTAGGCTATAAGAAAAGAAACCGTAAACCCTAGATATCAATAAAATCAAAAAAGATAATTGAAAGAAGAAAATCATTAAAAGCATAGTTTCTAGACGATAGAAATCAAGATCAAAAAAAGAATTAGCATGAAGAATATGCTAAAAAACAAAAAGTAAAAAACTGACAGGCAAGAGAAAAGTAAAAATAGATGGGTAAAATATATAATATTTATTGTATATACAAGATCATAAAAAGAAATAAACGCAATGGTAAACCCAACAGAAACTCTAATATTACAGAAGAAGAAATAGGACACGCAATGAGATATTTGTAAAATATTAATTATATATCAGTAGAACTGATAAAAGCCCACATAGTTTAATCATTAGAAATCCTCTGTAGGGCAAGACTACAACCATTAACGGATTAACGCAAAACCATTAAAAAACTCTAATTTCATTAACCAATTCTCATTAACAGATACCAATTAACACACATCTATTAACAATCGACTATTTCCATTATCAAAAAACCATTAACATAAAACCCTCCTCTGTGTATTACTTAATAAGATCTAGATACAAGAATAAACCCCAAACAACTGGACGAAAGAAATAATAATTAAAATACCAGAAAAGGAAATCGATCTATATGCAAGACATAAAGACCATTTACTTTACTTTGCAAAATAGTGACCAGGATTATATTAAAAGAACTAAATCTATCAATGAAAAATTAGGAGAAAATCAGGCAAGCTTTAGATTCAACAGAGCTTGTGTGTATCATATATGCACCTTGAGAATAATACTAGAGCAAACAGAAGAGATGGATCTTTATTAACTTTGTGGACTTTCAAAGAGCATTCGATGCGCTAGACAAAACGGCAATGTGAAACATACTAAAATAATCTGGGATACCAAACAATTACATAAAAATAACAAGATAATTTTTTTTATTTACAGCATTTGTCAGTTCAACAATCAAGTGTTATACATAACAGTTTTGATATAGAATAACTATAACTGACAGTACATTCATTATCTGTGGTATGACAAGTTAGCTGGAAGCTGCGTTTGTTTCATGGGAACAGACAATAGCGGCCTCTGTCAATTGTGTTGATGGTCTGGTCTTCTTCCTCGGAGAGGATATCTTATGGGAGTTTTCTCTTTAGTCTTCTATGGATGTTTCGCTGTCCGAGATTGTAGTGTGCTGCGCCAGTGCAGTTGTTCATAGTAGTAATAAAATTCCTGATGGTCGTGATGATATCTGTTTGAACTGGTGACAATCCAATTCTTGGTGTAGTTGAGCATTGCGAACAAACCGGGGCATTCACTACAATTCTCAGTACCTTGTTTTGGTATCTTTGTAGTTTAGGAAATTCGTCTTAGATGTTGTGCTCCAGATTGGAGATGCATAGAGAGCTAGCAGTCGCAGAAGAGATTTGTAAAGAAGGATGATGCACTCAGGTTTAAGAGGGGTGTTGCGGTTTATGATGGGGTAGAGTTGTCTGAGTCGGTTATGGCATTGAGCTAATTTCTGATTAATGTGATAACTCCAGCTCAGTCTAGTGTCAAGAAACACCCCTAGATATTTAACTGCTAAGTTTTTAGGTGTCCATAGAATAACTAGCCCAAGATCATTTTATGATAACTCTGCAGCACGTATACAGCATGGAGGCAACTTGCTTAAAAAATTGTAACAAAAAGAAGTAAGAGAAGGGTGCATTCTTTCTCTACTAGTATTTTTAATGTATTAGAGTGGGTAATGAGGAAGACAAAAGATAGAAAAACAGGCATCAACCGGAACGCCCTTGATAAATTAGAAAACTTATAATTCGCTTAGTGACAACTATCAAAAAACAGACGCGAGATAAGATAAGCAGATTAAGTAATAATGCAAGAGCAAACCTACAAATAAATACGAAAAAGTTTGAACTACTAAGACAATACAAGAAGGGGGAAATTTGAAATTAAGGGAAAAGATATCGAGGAAGTTGAAGAATTTTGCTATCTAGATAGTATAGTGTAATTAATTACTACAGCTTATTAAAAACACTTTTTGATTTTTGTTAATTGGATCTTGACACAACTGCTTCGAGTCTCAACGAATAATCATAGTACTCGCTGAACAATCTTTGGTTGATTTTTTTCACACAATAAGTATCTATTTTCGCGAACTGCATTCTTCAAAACATGGCACTCCTTTACTGATAGTTTAGTGTATTAACACTAATTAAGAATATCCAACCGTTAAATATTAGCACCAAGGCTAAATACACTTTAACGTATCCAGTAAGGCCCCAAGCTTAAAAATTAACTGGTATGTACAAGTACACTTAAATAAAACTCGTTCACGCGCTGTACAATTCTTTTAAATCAACCTACATGTAAGGTGTTGGTTTCCACAAATCGAAAAACTTCCACATTGACATGCTAATTAAGTCTGGTTTTATGTCTCCACGCAAACAGTAAGATCACGGTGAATATACTTATTGAGTACATACCTGGAGTACTTACCACTATGGTTACATTGGATTTTCTTCGAAAATGTTCATATGGTATTAATATTAGAGCCAGTTGTATAGTACATAGCTGGATACGTATTAATGTTGTTTATATTTAATGTAAGTTCAGTCTTATTCTTCTTAACTTGTTCTTTACATTTCAACTTTGTATCCAGGGTCATACCTAGGTATTTGGCGCAATTATCAAAAGAGAGAATAGTGCCATTCATACTAAAGGTAGGTGAATAAAACATTCTTCTGTTGGTAAAATAAACGTGGCTGAATATCAATAAAATTTTTCATTTATTAGTGCAGTCAACAACTCTGTCGCATGCTCTTTGTAAGTTTTCTATTTTATGACCCATTACAAGCAAAAGTGTGAAATCAACAGAAGTAGCTACTGTAATTTCTTGAATCTCTAGAACGTTGCTTTATGTAAAACATCTAGGACTAGTCTCAGAACGCTGACCTGAGACACATCAGCACAAATTTTTTTGAGGTCGGAATATTTCTCTTCCTATTTAACACGAGATAATCTACCTGAAATACAAGATGTTAATATTTCAACTTACTGTTTCGGGAAAATTTAATTGAATTTGTAAGTCAAATCCCCGTGTCAGAGTTTATTAAACATCAGAACACACTTGTTCTTTTCCTACACTTCTATTACGTAGGTGATACAATCAACAACCCTCTTCAAATTAAATGACACAAGGCGATCCACACATGCAATACCTTTGATTACACACAATTAAAAATAATATAACAATGATTTATTACATTTTGATTTATCAGTTTTGATAGTTTAAAGAAAAATATTAATTGGTACGGAGATGATCGTTTTACTTTTTGTCCACACTCTAAAAGATGTATAAGAAATCAAAGTTGAATTGAAATTTTGGTATGACCTATTAACATATCATAGCTATTTTAAACAACACATACTGCTCACAAATTTTGTTACTACATAAGAAGGCACAAATGGCACCAGAACCCAAACAAAAGCTTAGGTTACAGATATACGACATAAGCTAAACAAATTTCTAATTGAACAGAATTAAAAACAAATGAATTACTTAGTCCCATCTTTATTTCACTCTTAAAAAAAATCAGTACAAAATAATGGTAACTACAGTGAATTTACATTATGAAAAGTATGAACAAACAAAATGCAATAATAAATGCAGATCCAAAGTTGCAGTCGTAACGTACATTCTCCTTCTTCTAACGGGTCAGACTAGCCACCTGCCCGGGGTACGCCCAACATGGCTCATAGTACTACACGAAATGTGTAGTTAAAAACAGGCTAATAGCCTATATAAGAGTAGAAGAAGAAGAAGACAAAGTTACAGACAATACTGTTAAATCCTTAATTCCCTTTGGCTCCATCTTTTTCCCCCTTGTTTTTGATCGGTTTCGATGGCACTCCGGTCTGCTGAATAGGGGTGGTGCGTTGCTCGTCTTTACCCTGCTCCACTCTTGGAGCTGTGATGCTCAGCACTCCATCTGATGACAAGTTGAAAACCACATTTTTGATATCGTGGCCATCGGGCAGGACGTACTTTCTTATAAAATGCCTGGAGATGAAACCGTGCTCGTCCTGCTTCTCTTCATGCTTGCCTTCCACCGTGATGGTGTTGTCGCCCGTTGCTTTAACGCTGATCTCGTCGGGCTTGAATTGCTGGACGTCCAAGCTGACCTGGAACTTGTCCTTATCGGCAACGATGGTGGAGCCGGAGTCGCTGGCGGCAGCCGCAGTACGCCACGGTCTGTAGTACCCAGCAGTGGAATACACGGCGTGCCTACTAACAGGAGAGACCAATTCGTCCAGGTCCAAGTCGACGCCGAAGTGCTGGTTCAGAATGCGGGATGGGCGCATCGAAAACAAGTCGTCGTTGAAAAGAATGGGTGAGAGAGACATCTTCGCTTTACTCGAAACGTTTACAATTCTAACTATGGCGTCTAACACGTACAGACTCTGCTTCGCTTAGCTTGCGAATCGAGTAAACTGAGAATGATGCTACCGGTAGAACACAGAACTCGAATATTCCAGAACATTCGGGAATCGACCAATGAAATCGCTGACTTCACTACTGTTCACAAAATATTTGCACATCGATATTACATGATATTTTAAAATTGCAACATGTTGCGAGTAACCATAAACAGGTAAACAAAAAATAAAGTTTGTGGTCGTCTTTTTTTTATTATTACAGACAGACGACATTACTCTTTACATAAGGCTTTTCATTTTAATGTATAAAAGCCTAAAAGCAACTACAGGGTATTTGAGGACAAATTTATATTAAAATTTATTTGTTCATATTTTTGGCAAAATTTATAATTCTATGAAATTTTTACATAACCGTTAATTGATTCTTAGACTATGTAATTAATCAATAAAATCCCCATTAGCAGCAATAACGGACTCAATCCGAGATGGGAAACGACTGCATGCCCGAATCAAATGCTCTTTGTTCGTGTTGATCATTGTGGTTGTTATAGCATCCTTCAGCGATTAAATATTGTTATGGGGATGTTTATTGGTCTCCCGCTCAACTACGCCCCATACGTAATAATCAAGGGGATTAAGGTCCGGGAAGCTAGGTGGCCATAAATTTGGGGTGATGTGATCATAAAAATTTTCGGCCATCCAATCGCAGTCGGCATGGCTTTGTATGAAAGAGCAGAGTCTTGCTGGAATATGTATGATCTGTCATCACGTATACAATCAATCTAGGGTTTCGCAACTGTTTCTAAAACCTTGATGTAGGCGGCAGCATTCACCCTGCTGAAAGAAGTGAGGCGGCATAACATGTCCTTCGTTGCTCACAACTCCTAAAACCATGGCAGTTGCGAGAAACTTCGTGCGCATAACACGAGGAACCTCTGTAGGATTTGAGCACAACCACCTTTCATTTCTCCGATTGGTTTTTTGGTTTTGGTCAAACTTTTTTTCGTCAGAAAAAACCATAACATGTTAGGAACTTCAGGGTGCTTAAGCTTGTTCAAGAGACGTTTTCCTCAAATAAGTCTCTGATTCCGAGTTTGTGCAGACATAAATTGTCCTCTGCGCATAACGTAGGACTTACAGCGGATGTTTTCGTGGACAACTCGGCGGATTAGACCCTCAAAGACATTAAGATCTTTTGCAATGGCCCTCATATACTTTAAAAGGCTTTTGTCAATGATCTCTTGCACTTGTTGGACAAATTGTACATTTCTAGTAGTGTCCGAACGTTCCTCATGTCTTTTGCGTTTTGCAGCAGTTTCCACATCGCCAGCTGATGCTTCCAATTCACGACGAACCTTATGTAAGAATGATCGGGCGCAGTTGAGAAAATTGGAAATTTATAAATCTTTAGACATCACAGCTACATATATGAGTCCTCAAATACTGTACGCATCCCGTACAAACTTTATTTTCTGTTTACCTGTTTACGTCTTACTCACAGCATGTAACTTTAAAAAAATCATGTAATATCGATGTGCAAATATTTTGTGAACAGCAATGAAGTCAGCGATTTCATTGGTCGATTCCCGAATGTTCTGGAATGTCACCGTTCTAGAAGATTCGAATTCGAGAACGGCGCACTAACCACTATATAAGCGGTCTTTGTCCTACTGGCAGCATCATTCTCAGTGTACTAGGTTCGCAAGCTAAGCGAAATAGAGTGTATACGTCTTCTACGACACATTTGTGAATATAAAAGTGTCTAGTGAAGCGAAGATGTCTCTGTTACCCATTTTCAACGACAACTTCGTTTTGATGCGCACATCCCGCATCCTGGACCAGCACTTCGGCGTCGGCTTGGACCTGGGCGACTTGTTCTCTCCTATTAGTAGGCACGCCGTGTATTGCCCTGCTGGGTACTATAGACCGTGGCGTACTGTGGCTGCCACCAGCGACTCCGGCTCCACCATCGTTGCCGATAAGGACAAGTTCCAGGTCAGCTTGGACGTCCAGCAATTCAAGCCGGACGAGATCAGCGTTAAAGTAACGGGCGACAACACCATCACGGTGGAAGGCAAGCATGAAGAGAAGCAGGACGAGCACGGTTTCATCTCCAGGCATTTTATAAGAAAGTACGTCCTGCCCGATGGCCACGATATCAAAAATGTGGTTTCCAACTTGTCTTCGAATGGAGTGCTGAGCATCCTAGCTCCAAGAGTGGAGCAGGGTAAAGACGAGCAACGCACCATCCCTATTCAGCAGACCGGAGTGCCATCGAAACCGATAAAAAACAAGGGGGAAAAAGATGGAGCCAAAGGGAATTAAGCATTTAATAGTATTGTCTGTAACTTTGTATCTGCATTTATTATTGCATTTTGTTTGTTCATACTTTTCTTAATGTAAATTCACTGTAGTTACCATTATTTTGTACTGATTTTTTAAGAGTGAAATAAAGATGGAACTAGTAATTCATTTGTTTTTAATTCTGTTCAATTAGAAATTTGTGTAGCTTATGTCGTATATCTGTAACCTAAGCTTTTGTTTGGGTTCTGGTGCCATTTGTGCCTTCTTATGTAGTAACAAAATTTGTGAGCAGTATGTGTTGTTTAAAATAGCTATGATATGTTAATAGGTCATACCAAAATTTCAATTCAATTTTGATTTCTTATACATCTTTTAGAGTGTGGACGAAAAGTAAAACGATCATCTCCGTACCAATTAATATTTTTCTTTAAACTATCAAAACTGATAAATCAAAATGTAATAAATCATTGTTATATTATTTTTAATTGTGTGTAATCAAAGGTATTGCATGTGTGGATCGCCTTGTGTCATTTAATTTGAAGAGGGTTGTTGATTGTATCATCTACGTAATAGAAGTCTGTAGGAAAAGAACAAGTGTGTTCTGATGTTTAATAAACTCTGACACGGAGACTTGGCTTACAAATTCAATTAAATTTTCCCGAAACAGTAAGTTGAAATATTAACATCTTGTATTTCAGATAGATGATCTGGTGTTAAACAGGAAGATAAATATTCGGACCTCCAAGAAATGTATGCTGGTGTGCCTCAGGTCAGCGTTCTGAGACCAGTCCTAGATGTTTTACATAAAGCAACGTTCCAGAGATGCAAGAAATTACAGTAACTACTTCTGCTAATGACACAGCTTTGCTTGTAATGGGTCACATAACAAAAAACTCCATAGGAAAGTTACAAAGACCATGCAGAAGGCTTATTGACTGCACTAATAAATGAAAAATTTAATTGACATTCGGCCATAACTTTGGACATGAAACTTTTGACATTTGCCTATTTTTTTGTCATTCTGGCAGTTGATATAGAACTAAACATAGTGAGTATAAAGTTGGCACAGAGAGATATAGTCTTTAAATCACTACACAAAATTTGGACGCCAACAAATATTTGATTATTTCAATTTTTATGGCGCAGAGATGAAAGAGAGTAAAAAACAGACCCAAAAAGTACAGATGAATTATCTGCAGAATTTTTTGCTCAGAAACAATTAGCAACGAAAACTTACATATGACGGAAGAAGAAAGAATAGAAAAAAAAGCAACCAGCAAACCTAAATGGAAATGAACGGGCCACACCCTTAGGAAGTCAACAAGAAAAGCTTTGGATTATAACAAAACAGAGGAAAGAAGGAGAGGTAGATCAAATAACACGTGAAAAAACAATTCTAGAAGATCTACAAGTCAAATTAACTTTTGAAAAACCAAAAGAATTGTAAAAATAGAGAAGAACGGAAAACACTAACAAAACTGGATATACTTAAGATAGTGTGATCGACTGAAAACCTTGACACAGATGGATTCATAGCTTGAAGCTGTATAATATACGGTGATATATACATATACTTACAAATAATCTATATAGAATTGCAACATTTCGTACATTATAATAACAATGGCTACATTATCCATGACTAACAAAGAAAATGATCAAATGAATGTTTTATGTTTCACATCTTTCACCCACAATCTAACAGAATTAAAACCCTAATAATTCGAAAATTAGAATCCCTTTACGAGTAACAAGTAACGGTCAACTGAAACAAAGACAGAGACAGACTGTTATCAATATAACTCCGGCTCACAATGAAGATGTTATATGAAACAAAGGCTTTTTCACAACATAACGTTTGAAGGAGTTTTTCCTTTGTTATCGAATATTATAATAGAATGTTTCGTATACGTAGATATCTTTTCCTCTCTATATTGTTCTTAAAAGAAAATGTTTATGAATAACATTTAATTTCAACCCACTTTGTCAACGTTTGCTAAATGATCATGTAACAATTACACATGGAACCTTAGCCTGGTAACTCCAGACTAAATTAGATCCAAATATCGTCTCGCCCACTGCAGCAATGATACCTTGGAATCATCCTCCTTTTTGTTTTTACAGGGTGCTGAAAGAGTATAGAGCACTTTTTGTAAAACTAGACACTTTATAGGTTCTCTACAACTTCTGACTTGGGTATTTATACTTATAATAATTTTTATTTTTTATTATGAAAACTATCGTTTTTAGCTATTCTATGATGGGTATTGGCTAGAACTCATAAATGAGCAGCTGACTAACGTCTATCTTTAACCAAAAAAAAATGTATTCTTTCGGATACGAACTAATGTCATCGGGTTATCGCACTTTCAACTTTTCGACCGAAAAACTCTACTGTCTAATTTTCCTAGACTTTCAAATAGAATGATAAAGTCGCCTTAAGACTCATCCTGTCGGTACAATGGTTTTTGAGTTCGTGAACATTAATATCAGGTCTCCTCTCACTTTTAGTTCCAGAATCAAAATCAGCTCTTCTTTAGAAACCCATGGTACATTTTTCAATAAAAGTCTACTCGAGTTTGTACACTTCGTGCACCAATAATGTTTGCGACTTCATTTACGTGAAGAAATGACCGTGTTATAGCTCGCATCTTAATCTGTTTGGTTACTTCAATGAGGGAGTGTGGGAGAGAAAGTCTGTACTTCTCTAGAAAGAACCTGTGACTAACCTAACGCGGAATTACAAAATGGTGATTTAGCCTTTGTCCTATACTTATTTTTCTGCAATTTTTTGAAAGAACATCCTTCTCTGTGACTAATCACTAAATCATTCCGTTAAATGTCTCGCTCACTGAAAATAACTACGCACATTGATTTGTGTCACTTTGTAAGCATACTGTCAAATAAGACAGTGTTGCCATAATGTATAAAAAACAGCATTACCAATTTTCAAAAATATGTAAACAAAGTATACAACTTATTTTTTCCAGGACTCGATTCAATGCTCTTTTATAATATATGTAACTTATATTACTTTGTTTTATTTTAGCAAATTATTAAAAAATATTTTTATTTTGTCATGCTCAATTGTAAGACAAAGAAAGCTGCACAGAGAAATTTAAGATAATAAAAGGTATATGATTTATTTTGACCGATACTGTATCTTAGTCTAACAAATGGAAAATGAAGCTAAAAAGGAATGTCATGGAGTTGTTCTGCTCCGATCATTATAAAATTTGGTATACAGTATGATGTGACTGAGGGATGAATACATGTTATTGCTTTTTGCTGTGTGACTCAATACTTTAGAGATATGAAGTATGAAAGTTTACCGCTTAACAATAATGCATATGAGAGATATCATTAGTGTTAACTGTAAAAAAAGTGTTGAACACAAAGATACATTTGACAACGAGCACATCTGATGAAGAATAATGCATTGCATCGCTCGCCCTCGACGTCCTTCTGACAATTTTCGAAGGTTCTTGGGAAACGAACAGTGACAGGAGTTTCAAATCGCGGAGGTCTCTCTAGTATGTATCCTGCCTTAAAGAAGGCATATTTGATCATGTCTACAAAAGATTCAGCATGAAATTGATGCATTGTCAACGAGTAGAGCTTCAATGTGTTGTCCCTTTTGAGAGACGAAGACCAACACGTTCAACTCGAATGCGATCTTGGAACTTCCTCACAAAATGCTTGAATTGGCGATTGAAAAAGAAATCCAGAGGTTGAATCAACCCGGTTGCCTTTGGAGGAATGACTTTCTTGACAAAAATGGTGTTGGCATTATTGTTCATCAGATGTACTCGTTGTCAAATGTATCTTTGTGTTCAACACTTTTTTGCAGTTTACACTAATGATATCTCTCATATGCATTATAGTTAAACCGTAAATTTTCATACTTCATATCTCTAAAATTTTGAGCCACGCAGCAAAAAGCAATAACATGTATTCATCCCTCAGTCATATCATATTGTATACCAAATTTCATAACGATCGGAGCAGAACAACTCCATGACATTCCTTGTAGGTACTACAACGTTTAAAGAAGGCATAGTCAATTATATTGGTATTAAAAACTAAATTGACAAAATATTGTAATAAATATAGATTTAGGGAACTAAATGTTGTGGGTGTCAGAGAATGTGCGTGGTTTCTAAACTAAATGCAAGAAACACGTATACAACTATAGAGAAATAGAGCGCAAAAGAATAGAACATCAGAATCAGCTTAGATATTGCCTCTATGATAATTGTGACTATAAAAGTGAAGACTAAATGAGACATCAAAAAATGCCAAAAGTGACAAAAATCCGTATAGCAAAGAAATAGATAAAATATAAATAATCTTATCATTATATCAATGAATTTCATCAATCAATTAGTTAAGTAACAAAGATAAGCGAAAGACACAGCGCAGTTAAAGAAAAACATTCGCAATGCAACAATATCAAGAAATTAGGTTGGTATTTTCAAAAGTATTAAATGATGACAAACAAATGCAAATATATTCTCCAAACTTTAAACCAATATATAGATCAAAATAGAAATGGACCACAAACAAAAAATGAGAGTAATGAAGCAAAATTGAGAATAAAAATTAAAAAATCACAGGTCGGTGCAAACTATCAGCAGATGGTAAAAACCATTATCGACTATAAGAAGAAAGAAAATCTTCCCAAACGAATGGAACATTGAAACAAGACACAATATATCCCAATCGTCTTCCAAACTCTAAACAGTAGCGAATGATTATGTTGTATACGTTGTAAATAAAGGATTTTCGTTCTATCAATACTTCTTTGATATGACTTTCGATAATAATGTAAATGTTATATTAACTAATTATAATAACTCTTAAAACAAAACCGCGTCAAAAAATGTATGGAGGGGAACGAGCAACATTGCGTTACCAATGGATGGGCAGAACTGAGGGCTCCGGAAACAAAATCCACTAGCCTATATAAATATTGTTACAGAAAATAATTAATTGGATTGCTAACTGAGAGTGCTGCAAGTGAACAGAAATTATCGTAACAAATAAAATGGTTTTAAATGTAATAATAAAACTTATTTTACTCTCAGTTATTTTTGTCATTGTGAAACATCTAAAAAGTGTGGCCCCCCCCCCCCCCACTATGCCTCCAAACACACAAAAGAAAACATAAAACTGCCTGTAACCTGCAGGCACACTTGTGAATTATAAGTTACTAAGTTGCAGTTAGTGTTGGAACTGAAGACAAAGAGGAGCTTAGTTGGGCTTCATGCAAGAACTGTGAACATTTTGCAAGGTTTATTGAGTCAATTAATAAAGGTCTTACAAACTCTAGATTGTTCAAGAATTAAGAGGCACCAATGAGACCAACAGACGTGCCGCTTGCACTAACAATTGACATCTATAAAACAAGACAAACGAGTAAAACTCCAGTCCCAAATCAATCATTGACTACTTTATGAAAACCCTTACTTGAGAGAGAAAGTAATGTTGTGGGAATGTATAGGATTATTAGTCTACAACAAGAATGGTGTAATACCGTAAAGGAAACTTTCTACAGCGGTGCGAAATTGTAACGACCACTTCCGGTTGCCGTTAACCGATTTGGCTGAAAATCAATTCCATGAAAGGTACTGGCCTAAGATGTGTGTATGCCAAGTTTGAAGTGAATCCGTTGGTTAGAGCGGAAGTTATCTTGTCTCCAGACACACAGACAGACAGACAGGATGATAATCTCATTAATTTTCTACTATAAGCTCCGCTATCGAAAGTTAATAAACGGAGAGACTTTTTAGAGTTGTAGATAAGGTGGCCTTATGAGTACTATTACAATGTCAGAAGAAGTTGTGCCCTCGCCCGCTGTAGAATTCATTAATACAGCTGCCAAAACTCAAAAATTGAGAATCTGGTTTTGACTATACTGGAACATCCTCGGTAAAGTCCAGACTTCTCGATCTACAATTTTTTTGCTTAGACCACTAAAAAAATTTGGATAACAAACCTATAGATGCTTTTGTTGTTGAAGCACTGGTGCGCGATTGGTTGATGCCACATGCATCTTCATTTTATAATAGTGGGATCAAAAACTACTAATGGACAATAATTTTGCATGCTTGTATTTTGAAGATGCTTCAATGAATATAATTTGTAGATAGCTACGACAAAGTGGAAGATAGTACTAAAAAAAACACAAACAAACCTTTGCTTAGCGGAAGAAGCACGAGAGTAATTCAATATTGCTCCAAAGTGTGCAATACCTCTCCTCTTCTCTTTCGGGAAGAAAACTTGGGCACTTTTCTGGGTGAAGATGGCATAACATTGTACGAAGAAGAAACTTGGATATCCGTATAACAGAGACAAAAAACTAGTGGAAAATGTATTAAAGAAGAAAGCTTACGTTCAAAGACTATGGAAATAATGAAGAGTCAGTCTGTAAGTAAATAAGAGATAATAAAAATATATAATATAAAAGGCAACTTTTGATAAATAAAAAAAAAAAAACAACTTTAAAGTCAATTCTTTCTTGAAGCCTTTTATTATATTAATTATATTTACTAATATTTTACCATTGGTTAATTTAAATAGAAAAATTATTTTGAATATTTGAATTATTTGAATAATACTCAAGTGCTTCTATATGTAAAGTACAATACAGCTATTTGAAACAATAAATGTCATAAATTAAGACTAGTGGTCACCTCTAATTATTATTATTGTTCTGTTCCGACATTCGATAGGTTTTTTTTAATACATTTATTCGCCTATTCCATTATCGAGTTCTATTCGTCACTTTTCTTCATGTAGTACGAATTCTAGCCAACAGATGGCGGATGTTATATTACTTTGTCAGGCTATGCACTTATTGTTAGTCATAGATTACATACAATACATACTCTGAAAATAGAATACGTAATCTGTGTTGATAGTTGTGAATAAGTGAGCGTTGTGTTTACCTGGTTGTGCTTGTTATATTCAATTGTACCGACCTATCAGTCTCGGTTTACCCAAAACTGCTGGAAAAACTACTTTTAAAAAAATAAACAATGATGCGCTTCAAAATGGATAGTTAGCCTACCATCGTTTTTGATGAGATCATTTAACGATTCTGAAATGCCACCGCATAACGAATTTTATACAGCCTTACTAATTGAAGCTTTCAAACAAAAATCGGCAATAATCTGTCTCAAATTAAACAAATAAAAGACGGTGTCTTGGGCCCAATATTATTTCTACTCTTTAGATCCAATGTCCAATAACACAATGATAAGCACTTTTACCTACGATACCGCGATTATTGCTACGATCCAAACATAACATCAGCAATACTTCAAGCTCGCCTAAACCAAGTTAAACAGTGGACAACAACTATAGCAAATCAATGTCAACGGAAATAAATCTTTACCCATAACTTTTACAACTAGGCGTCGATTATGTCCGCCTGCCACCTTAACAACACTCCCATTCCACACAACAATAAAGTAAAGCACCTAGAACTTTCCCTAGATGAGGGTCTAACTTGAAAAACTCACATTATCAAACAAAAAAAAAGTAAAGAAATGGACACCAAGAATATCACCCTTAAAGCTAGAGAATAAAATCATAACATAAAAAATATAACAAATATAAATATATGGATGCCAGCTATGGGAAGAAGCCAGAAATTCCAGTCTAGATATCAGCCAACATTTTTAATATAAAACTCTTTGAATCATACTCAACACACTATGGTACATGTCCACTCGCACCTTAGGCACCGACTTACATATTCTGTACCTGGAAGATGTTTCCCATCAATATGCTATATTGTACTACCTTGGAAGGTCATCTAAATGATATCATGAAACCACAGACTGCAAATTCAGACAATCGATGATTTCAAACTACATAGCCCTAAGAGTTGACTAATTAAACAAAGATGGACTTTTCTAAACATTCCCTCCGATAACGTCTTAGCTGAAAACCTTTCAAAATTAGATAACATGTACATACTAGTAAAAAGGCGCGTCCCAAATACGGGCCACGTAAATCAAAGCATGCCCCTCCTGATAGCTGACAGATAGGTGATGACGTCGCCGTTACCAAATATTACATAGAAGATGTGCGTGTTCCTACATGTATTACTGCGTAGGTGTATGTCTATGTCTATGTATGCAATGGAAAGGCACATTATCGTCCTAAAAATATAATCCACTTCTGTAACTCTGTCTCCACTGAATAACATTTTATACATAGTCTGAAGACTCTTTATATCATCTTTCTTCCTAGAGACAATGTTTAATAGTTTTCAGCTAAAAAGCGTTTTGATAATTGAAAATAGAAATGACAAAGATGGAGAGTGTAACGAAAGGTAATATTACAAAACATATGTTTTAGGAAATTGAGGTTGAGGGGGAGTTTAGTAGAGAAATGTGCTCGACTAAAAATTAAAGTTAAATATTTTTAGCTCTTTTTTCAGACGGCATTGGTGACATTGTGGCCATTATTTAATGTTTTCTCATCTCTATTTTGTCCAAACATCTTGGATACTGCATTTAGTTCCTCCTATTGTAGCTCAAAGAAATGTTTGTATACTCGAGAGAGCAAGATGAAGAATGTTAGTGACTATGTTGGGAATAAATGGAAAAATCTTTGTTTTGGGAAGAAATGAAGCTATGGATAAGACCACAGAAAGTTTCAAAGGAAGAATTCAGGATAATCCTTAGCGGCCACGCCTCAGCCAGGCCACATGGGCTATCTCATTACCCCACGCTGAAAAACCTAGTTGTACAAGACATATGGGTGTTTTAAGACTTCTAACCGATTGTTTCATGTTTGTTGAAGAGTTCTTCAACATTTCTAATGCTTTTTATCGGTCAATTTATAGATGGCGTTCTAAAAACTGGCCATATATGTGAAAATTCAGCAAAAATGGCCTTTCTCAGAAAAAAATTCATTACTCCGCCATTTTTCAATATTAAGGGCTAAAATTTTAGGATTGTACGCACAACATATACCACTACCATAAAAATAACAGTATCCGCCGATCATTCAAAAAGTATATTTATTTTGCAAAATTACTGGAGGGAAAAATGAAAAAAATTACAAATCATAAAATTTGCTTTTTTGTGTTTTATTAGCTTCTAAATACATATTTACGTACAGAAAGGTGAAAAAAAATTATTTTTATGATATTTGAACAAAAAAAATTGTTTTGAAGCCTATTTTATTGACCAGCATACGTCATGCACAAAGGGAACCGATGTTCCTCGCAAACCGGTCTTCTACAGGCCCAACATCCAATTTGTGCTCCTCCGCGCTTGGTCGAAGGTAATTTTTTCCAGGTCGCCCATTCCTTGGTTGTTGTCAGTTTTTAGGATGCTCTTGATTACCATCTATAGCTCTTTCCGAAGAAATGGTCCTGCCAATCTCTGGTGTAGCATTGGGAAGGCGAGATGAGCAATCAGTTTCTTCAAAACGATGATCGCAGAATTCCACATAATGCGGGAATTGGCGGCTGCTTGATCGAGAAAATCCGCATCGGCCACCTGTTCGTTCTCCGAGCGAGTAGGCGTGGCACAATTGATCGAAAGTATCCGTCCCTCCTTTCGTTTCATTATAGTGGAGAATGATATTCGGCTTTCCGTCCGTTACCTCTTGGGTATGGAGATAAGTCGAAGCCAGCAAGACGATTTTGTTCTTCTTCGGTGTATGGGAAAGTAAAGTTACGTCTTTGGTGTGACAAAACTTTGTTTCAGGAGGATTCTTCGACGCTAACTTCATCTCTATGGGAATCTCCTGTTTATTATGTCTGATAGTTCCAGTCAGAGACATGTTAAAAGGTTGATCCAACATTCTGGTCAGCAGAGGGACGGTGGTGAACCAATTGTCGCACGTCACCGTGCGATTGGTGCCGTCTATTGGAGCCGTTCCAGATTGAAAAAAGTATTCTCCGCTATGGTGGCGTCTTTTCCCAGGTACGGGATAGCGTGAATCAGGTAGGCGGTCGAAGCGTCATTGAGGGTTAACAGCTTTAGTCCGTACTTGTCCGGTTTTGACTTGATGTACATCCGAAATGCACACCGGCCCCTGAATCCAAGCAGCTGTTCGTCGGCGGTACATTTATTACTTGAATTATAATACTTGGTGCAGTTGTTGATGAAAATGGACCGAATTTTTCTAATAGGCGAAAATCTATTATCTGGATCTCTATTCTCTCTTGCATCGAAACGCAGACAAGACTGAAAAAACTCAAACCTGTAGAAGTTGATTCCATTTGTTTTGTCCCAGAGTTCGTTGTTATCCACCTTGGAAGACTTCCATAAGCCAGTATAGTATAAAACACCGATGTAAGCTCTGATTTCAAGAGCGTCAGAGTGATGGTGGTAGGTCTGGGCTCTAACTTCAACAACCAGGCTAGCAGACACCTCCTCGATTTTCTCATTCGTGCTGTCGACGATTGCTTCGATGATTTCTTGATTGAACAAGAGATCCCAAAAGTTCTCTAGCGAATCCATATTTACAGCATCATCTGATTTGATCTTCGTTCAGCCGATTGCGTTTCCCAGGCAAAATTATTTTTACCGTATAATTTGGTCGATGGGCGACCACGCGGACGAGATTTTGAAGAATACGATTGATTTGCTGCTTCACTCGCTTTACGTTTGCGAGATGCTAGAGCCCGTTGATTTTGAACTGCATCTTGCATGTCTTCTTCGTCGAAATCATCGGTTTGGTAATCGCTCGAGTCTGATGATACAATTTGTTCTGACTCCGTGTTTGATTGTTCTTCATAATCAGAATGATCGTTAACAACTTCTTCCAGCAATTTTCTCCACTGACTTCTCGTCCGAAAATTGTACATCTGAAGAAGATAAAACATTCATAAAAATAAGTTTATAAAAAATACGATAATATGTATTTATACATAAAATAATATGTTCGAAAAAATATAGATATCATGCGCTTCAATGAATACGCGCGCGCCCCACGTGTGCACGAATATTATTGTATTCGTTCATTCGAAAGAGACAGTATACTATCCCCGTGGACACGTATACATTCTTATGCGGGAATAGATGACGAAAAAGCCAACACGTAGTTATCAAACGAAAAAAAATCTATTTCACTTCTCACATGTAGACGCAGACCTTTTTTAGTCACAATATTGTTTGGAAAGTATCTTGTCAATTTTTTTTATTTATGGGCATTTTAGGCATAAAAATTGTTCATATATATGAAACTAAGTTTATACATCGTATTTTCATAACCTAGAACCCACGTGTTATCCTACAAAGAACGTACACTAGATTTATTCAATAAACAATATCTTATAAAAATAAAACTGAATTATTTCACATGAACAGTCGAGATTCCATAACGACTAGGATTTAAAAATTTTTTTTTACTAGAATATCAAAAACTTACCTTTATTTTGTCTATTGACACCACAAACAAGTCGATTTGAAAACAAAGATCTGTGCCGAGCAACGGTTGCGGCCGCATTGGGGTAACTAGTTACCCCCACGCCGAGAAAACGAACACTCAAAGCATCGCCACGCGTTTTTTTCGGCTTCCTATGTAATGGAGTCACATCTCAGACTTGTCTACTATCGGCAAATGTCGTTACTTGTATCAATTTCAAAGGTTTTAGACCTCTAATTTCACTTTTTCTAAGCCTGGGGTAATTAGTTACCCCGAGTGGTCGCTAAGGGTGAAGTGTTACAAGCAAAAAGAACCTTCCAACAAACCTACGAGTGGCTCCGATTATTAAATTTATCCTGGAAGGTCTATGCAAACCTCCAACAGCAACAATTATGGCTTATAGAAAGAACTTTCTAAGTGATTTGAAAGAGAAGAAACTTCAAAATTATAAAAGTGGCATAAAAATAGTATACTTCTCATTCTAATACAAAAGATTAGTGATTGTTCTCAGACACAGTTAATCACTGGTTGCAAGAAGACACAATCTGTTCAACTTGCAAACCCGATAGTTATTAGGAGTGAACAGAACTGATCAGTATTGTCCTACAAATGGTGTAAAAAATATCCTTCTGGTTAATGGCAGTGGCAGTTGTGAACAGTGCATCCTTTACTCATTAAATAAGAAGAGTGGAGTAAAAAAACAACTTTGTAATAGGGGATGAGGAAGTCGAAAAAAGTGGAAAACCATCTTTTGGCCTTGAAAAGGTTGAATTGGATGATGCATTTTTAATGCAAAATAAAAAAATCAGAACGATTGTATGGTTTGCAGAAGAAGGGAAAAGGTAATGCTTTTCCACTGTGAAACAAAAAAATTATAAAAAAAACACTTCGGCTATTATAAGTTTTATATGTAACAATAACAATTGCTATAACAATAAAATTATTAGATACAAGTAGAACAATTTCATCAATATCGTGGTGCAGGTTATCAAAGACATAGCAGCACACACCGAAATCGATGAATTAAATTAAGGAAGAAAAAATCAGTAGAACAACCAGAGAAACTAGCGGAAATTCGCAGAACAATAAAATTGACTACAAAAAAGGAAAAAGATATCTAAAAATATATGTAATCTCGCCAGTGTTTTAATAAACCGCATAAATTAATGAGTTAAATGACAAAGAAAATGAAAAGCAGCGTCATTAAAGAAAGGGCACTTTTTTGAAAGTATTAAATGGAGACAAATATGTGGAGGTGATCAAGATATTATTCTCCAAATTTGAAACCAATATATGAGCTCAAAATGGACCATAAATAAAGAATGAGAGTTACAAAACCAGACGGAAAAAAATATATATAATAAGAACAAAAAAAGTTTTCCTAAACAAATAGAAGACTGAAACAAGACTCAACGTCACTAATAGAGGGTTCCAGAAACAAAATTGATTAGTCTATATAACTAGTGTCACCAAGAGTAATTCGCTGGATAGCTAACTGAGAGTGCTGCAATCCCAAAACATATAAGATGGTTCAGGTGTCAAGCATATAAAATGAAACAATCTAATAGTTATTACTAAATATGCCGTAAAAAATTATCCTTTTGGTTGATGAAAGTGGCAATTGTGAATAATTATATTCATTACTCATTATATACAATAGTGGAGCAAAATTGCAAAAACACCTTTCTTATAGAAGTAAAGAAATTCAAAAAAGGGGGAAAGATCACCTTCTGGCTTTAAGAAAAGTTCAAATGGGAAGATGCATTTAATAATGTAAAGTAAAAAAATCAACAAAACTTTGCATGTTTTGTAGCAAAAGAAATGATAACGGGGAAAGAAATAAACCATTTTCTAGAGTGAGATATGCATGGGGATGTCTAGACTCCTATATAAAGATTACTTCAAGAAGTATTGCGCTAAAGAAATATAAAAAAAAACTTTGGTTATTATATGTAATCATAATAATATGTAATAATAACAAAATTATTAGATGAATTCACATTGTTTTTTTTTTTAAATAAATAAGTGCTGGGAAGTATATGGATAGCAGAAAAATTGGATTGACCATGTGAATTTCACGGATGTCATACCTGAAATGTACAACTCACTTCACACTAAATATAAAAAAAAACAATAATTGGAAATGTAGAGAACCTTTAAAAATGAATATTAAGAAACACTACGGGTGTTTTCTAACGACTTATATTATTTTCACCAATTGCTCAAGTCATGCTGCAATTTTCTTTCGAAATGAAAATAGGCGAGTACATGTGATTTGCAAGATCATAGCTAACTTCAAGACGATGCCGTTTTTTCTTAATATGTAGAATTCTTCCCACAGATGGCGCACCCGGCAAAAAATAAACGAATAAAAACGCCAAATACGCTCTCTCGAATTCGGCTCGTAGTAGCAGTCTTTGTTTTGACAACATTGACCACTTAGGCGTCGGTCGCCTCGTTTCGATCTCCGCGTTTGAAAGTTGGCGCCGTGAGCGCCGAGAGCCGCCGCAGTGACCTTGCACCGTTCTGTTGGTAGTAACGAACTATATCCAGGTTGCCCGTAAAAATACCTCGGCATTTCTGCGCCGACCAGTGCGAGCGCGACCGAAAGCCGATCGTCTCAAGATGGCGTGTTGTTACGTACACATAGCTATTTGATGTGAATTTCAATTCGAATTGTGTGATTCCGAGTGATATTTGTGCGAATTTTCGATTAAAGACTTTCCGAACTAGGTAGGTGGCTCCTGCTTGCAGCTTGCGCCCGGACGCGCGGCCTCGCCGCGGGGAATGGCGTCTCAGCGCGCACCTACGCTCGCTCCCGTTTTATTTTTAGGCGACGCCTTCCGCTGTCGCTAGGCTCAGAATATGCGAGCGGGCGCCTTTCGCCTCCCTGGCCGCGGTGCCCGGCGTCCGGCGGCCGCCCTCGCCGCAGCCAACGGCCGGAAAATCGCTCCCCCATTCCTGCCTAATTGGCGTTAAGACAACTCGTTTGCATGCCGACGCTCGTTTGTTTCGCGATTGTGGTTTCGCTCGAGGTTTGCGGCCTCCCCTCGCCCCCTCCCCTATCGGGCACGGCGTGTTGGTCAATTAGGGAAAATTGATCGCAGAGTAAATATACATGAAGCTAGCCGCAAGGAATTGTTTATCGCCAGATAAACATTTGTTCAGTAGTTTCAGGTTCGTAGAACTAGAGGAAAATTGTAGCAAAACTGATACGGCGTTACGTATAACGATTTTTAACGCTCGCATTGCTACTGTAATGATTTTATATTTATCTATGATGTACGCGGTTGCGGATTATTTATATCTTAAGTGGCAGCAGGTGGCGCAATGACGGGCAGAATTCGCGGCGGAAAGCTCACAACAAGAGTAAAACCCGCGAATAGTCGAACGCCGATCTGACAGAATCGGCCGCTTTTGTTTTCGCCCTCCCCTTCCCCGCGCGGTTGGCGTGCTTTCGAATTCCGCGGCGTGCGCTCGGTAATTGCAGAATGCAATTAAACAGGGGCGGCCGCGTTCCGTCTGCGCTCGCCGAGGAGCTCGGCGGCGCCGCTCAGCCTCTTACTCGTACTTTGCAAGTATGCGGCCTTGGTATCGGTGCACCCCGACTCGCTGTTGCCAGGCTCGGCGGAAAGCGGTTTTGATGGCGCGCGCGCCGCGCCGTAAATTGTGCAGAAACGAGGTGAAGCGCGGATTCCAGCGCGCGGCGTAGTTGTTCACCGCCGCGGCGTTGCGCGATCCGCGCAGCCGGCGGCCGCGCGGCGTTGCCGGCTCTCGCGCCGGTCGTATGGATTGAGGTGCGGTGGCCATGGATTCGATGCTGCGGGCGCTCCAGACCCGCCGCACGTTAGAAATAAAATTTGGTATACGGGGGTCGCACGGTAATTTTAGAAATTAAAGGCCGTGCTTTCTATTAGTAACATACAAGAATTTTCTAAAGCATCGGATCGTTTTTACACCTAAATATATTTAAAAGATATAAAGCTGCAATTATATATACAACGATCTTTATAAATTTTGAGATTAAAACACAGTGAAATCATTTTTGTTAGACGTAGTTAAGTTTGCTTTAGCTTTATACAGTCTAGCTATTGTGTTATTGCAGTTCTAACTCGGCCATATATAGGGAACAGTATGAAAGTCTATCATTTAATTATAAGTTTGGTTTCTATCAATATAATCGGTCAAATTCTAATTGCGGACAGTAAATTTGCATGACTTGTTAGGCAGAAATTTGTGTGGGGTTTTTCAGTATTAAACTTCACTATTATTAAAAAGGAAGTATAATTCATGTTGGTGTCCCCGTTATTCAAATTTTGAAATACCTAAAATCCTTACGAATGCTTAGCTAATGTTTAGATTGGATTGGGATATTCGACATTCACTGTTCATCGGCGTATAATAAATTTTTAAAATCATGTATATTGTAACTGAAACATGCAACGAAAAACTATCTGGGAACCTTCTAGAACCTTCTGATTCGTTCTAGAACCGCGCGTTTGAATATAAGGCGAAGCAGATGGGCATTCACGACAGTCGAATAGAAGTCATGAATCAATTAGAGTTGCTTATAGTAACCGTTGACTTTTACGTTCATAGTATTACAATTTATATTTATTGTGCAACACTGCAGCCCATGTGAATGAAGTTTTGTTCTGAATTAAACTGCCGTTCAATTCACATTTCATTTATCATAAAGACTGCACAGTGAGTGGCAAAGATGGTTGAGACCTGTTGAAAAAAAGTGGAACGAGATTCGGAGAACGTTCTAAAGACCATCTTGAACGGCAGTATGCTGTAATCAAGAAAATACCAAAACTAGACACTTGTCTCGCATGGTGTTCAGTATCACAATCGTCGCCATCGACTTTAGTGACCTTTACCAGGTGTACTGGAAAGTCTTTACCGGTTTTTTCCAATAGGTGTCGCTGGGCTTAATATACAATATTATGATTCACGTGTTCATTTTATTCTACAGACATCAAGCTTCAACGTCGCAGGTTATATTTTGTGAAAGTATCACCGTAATATATTTATACCTCTTCAAAAATGTCAAGTTATGTGTCTGAAAACGTGCATTTGCGGCATGCATTACTTTTTTTATTTAATCTAAAGAAAAAAGCCGCTGAAAGTCATCGTTTGCTAGTTGAAACATGCGGCGAGCATGCTCCAACCATAAAAACATGAGGGGCGTGGTTTCGACAATTCAAAAGTGTTGTTTTCGATGTGCAAGACAAAGAACGTTCTGGCAGACCGAAAAAGTTTGAAGATGCGAAACTGCAGGAGTTATTGGATGAAGACCCAACACAAACTCAAAAACAATTGGCAGAAGCGTTAAATGTGGCCCAAGAAACTATTAGCGACCGATGGGAAAAATCCAAAAGATGGGAAGATGGGTGCCACATCAATTGAATGACAGGCAAATGGAAAATCGAAAAATCGTCTGTGAAATGCTGCTTCAAAGGTTTGATCGAAAGTCATTTCTGCATCGAATAATGACGGTTGATGGAAAGTGGATTTATTTCGAAAACCCTAAGCGCAAAAAATCATGGTTATCACCTGGAGAAGCTGGCCCATAAACTTCAAGGCCAAATCGTTTTGGTCGCAAGACAAGGCTCTGTGTTTGGTGGGACCACAGTGGCGTGGTGTATTATGAACTGTTAAAACCTGGTGAAACAGTTAATAGTGTTCACTACCGACAACAAATGATCAACTTGAACCATGCATTGATCGAAAAACGTCCAGAATGGGCCCGAAGACACGATAAAGTGATTTTACAGCACGATAACGCACCGCCTCATACAGCAAAACCGGTCAAGGAAGCATTGAAAGCGCTGGGGTGGGAAATATGATTGCACCCGCCGTACTCTCCAGACCTTGCTCCGCCCGACTATCACCTTTTCGCATCAATGGACTCTGCATTAGCAGAGCAGCACTTCGCCAATTTCGAAGAAGTTAAAAAATAGATCGATGTATGGTTTCGCTCAAAGGAAAAACAATTTTTTTGGAATGGGATTCATAATTTGCCTGAAAGATGGACAAGATGTGCAGAATTAAATGGTCAATATTTTGAATAAATAAATTTTTCCATTATATCGAACATTATGCATTTTTAAAAAAAAAAAACTGGTAAAAACTTTCCGGTACACTTGGTATTGTAGTGTATTAAATGTAGAGCTGTAAGCTCTGAAAATATTTGCACCATTCAATTGTTTAATGAACATAGAATGCACCAAAAAATTTATTGCTTTATTCAAAATCCAACAGACGAGTACATTGTGCACCGTGTAAACCATGAAGGAACGCCGTTCCTAGCAACTAAGGGATCGGGTGTTTAGAATAATAACCATATAGTAAACGATCATGACAGCAACTCTAAGCACAGAGTGCATTTCAAAATTTATTAGTGGAAGTTGAGTTTCACAAAAAGTGGATGTAAAATAGCAGAACAGTTGGGGGTTGTCAATTCATGGCAATAATGACATTAGGCCTTGTAAAAAATGGTACTTTTCTTGCTTATACAGGACTGATTTGAAAATTCAATTCTTTTATGAAGCAAAATTTTGAAGTAGAGGCGAAGGGGTGTTTCCCTAAATTTATCAATAACCAAATGTAGGATATCTTGTAGTCTTACCTTAAAAAGGACTTCTTTAAAACTTTTATCGACAATGTGATAGAGTACCAAGATATTCCTGTTGTTCAATCTATACAAAAAGGATTTCTGATTTCTGTTTTTGATAAAGAAGATAAGAATACCAAACCAAAAACACAATTAGAATAGCACAGACTCCTAGCATTATTGAAATCGCGGGATATTGATTCTACTTTTCCCCATACTGCCGTCGTTCTAAGAATTTTTCTAATTATGCATAACTGCATTGCAGAACGGACAACTCTTTTAATGTCTAAAGAAAGTGAAAAACTTTATTGAGATTAACGTAAAGCCAGAAAAAATGCCAGGCCTTACACTTATTGAGAGAGAGTTTCTATAGTCTTTGTTTTGATGACATGGTCCAGAGGTTTGCTAATTCTAAAGCCAGGGAAAGAACATACAGACATGATTTAAAACTTTTTTACCGGCTTTCGGGCCACTGTTGAGATAAGATCTTTCAATTACCATCACTATTTATTACCGACACTATCACTTGCTAGTTTTTCGGCCTCTATCCGTTTTCTTGTACGTAACTACCTCTTTGATCATTTTACTTCTTCCTTGGCCTGCCTTTCATGTTCTTTTTCTTTTTAGCCATTTAAGGCTTTTTAGTTAGCTTTGAGTTATGACCAAACCATCTTAGTGTGTTTTCTCATATTTTTGGTGTACAGATTCCATCTTCAGTTTTTTCCTTATTTCTACATTTGACTCTTATCAATTACTTTTATTTCTGCTATTCTTAATGGTTTCATTTCGCTTGCTTTTATTCTTCTTCTTTGTTGTGTATTTAGTGTGCGCTCAGTTTCATAGCTTTTGACATTTATTTCTTATTAAGAGTCGGCTTATTTAATGGAAATTATAATCTTGCATTTTCTTTAATCATTTCTTTCAGTTTAACTTTAATCTTTTTAATGCTTATATTTATATCTGCATTCTCGGAGTTCCTTGCTACTACCAGTATTACTTTAGTCTTATTACGGTCTATCTGCAGTTGTTTTTGCAATTCTTTATACCATATGTTCAGATTGTGTTGTAGATTTTTTTATTCATCAACAATACAATATGATCTGCAGACTAAATTATTTATTTTTATTTTTTCGAGATTGTAGAAACTCCATGTTTTCTTTATTTTCTCTTTACGGTTTTCCCTTGTGTTACTCCGCACGTGGTTGTGAATCTTTGTGATGTGCTATTTCTCGTTCTTACATAGTTTGTTTGTGTGTATAAGCTCTTCATGCTTGTGATGGTTTATTTTCTTTTTGTTCAATACCTTTTATATATAGCTTCTCTTCACAGAATCAAATGCTTTCGATATAGCTGTGAAACATAAAAATTTTGTTTGTTTCTATTTTCTCAATTGTCTTACTATGAAGATTGCATCGGATGTCTCTCTTCCTGCTCGAAATCCATTTTGTCTGTTGTCTAAATCTTTTTACACTATGACTTATCTTTTTGTTAGTATGTTCTCATATATTTTTGCTTAACAAGAAAATACCAGGGTAGCTTTCACTTTTATTTGTATCTCTTTTCTTAATAATAATAATAGTTCCCCGTAATAGGCCACGAAGGCCCTTTGAGGTTATAACAGTACAATCTAGAGCCTACGGTGCACAAGGGTAGTAACGTGGCTAGCGCTACGTACCGACCGCCTATTATTACCCCAGAATTTGACCTCCAGGTACTCATTTATTGCAGCCTGAGTCGAGTTGGGCCGTAAAAATGCCAGCGATTGAATTGGGGAGAGCGGGAAATTCTTAAATATAGGTGTATAAATAAGTTCTCAGCTTTTTTCTGCAAAATTAAAGTTTTATTTAAAAACAAACAAAAAAAGCGTAAGTATCAAAGTATTCTCCGTTGGCATCGATGACCTTTTGCCATCTTTCGGGTAGCTTGCGAATTCCCTGGTGATAGAAGCTCACCGGCTTCGAGACGATAAAGTTATCGATGCATTTTCGGACTTCTTTTGTTTTGAAGTGCGTATCAGCCAAGTGATGCTGTAACGACCGGAATAAATGATAATCGGAAGGGGCCATGTCTGAGCTATACGCCGCATGTGGGAGAAGTTCCCAGCCTAACGCGAAGATGTGATCTTGCGTCGCCTTCGCAACATGTGGTCGGGCATTATCATGGAGCAGAATGACTGCGACTTCCTTGTCTAATAAATGGCCTCTTCGATTGCGTCGCTCAAATTGATGAGTTGCTGTTGGTAGCGATCCGCCTTAACTGTTTTACTTAGTTTCAAGAGTTCATAGTACAGCACACCTTTCCAATCCCACCAGATACAGAGCAAATTCTTTTTGGCGTGGACATTGAGCTTTAGAGTCGATGTCGAAGGTTTGCCATTGTCTACCCATGACTTTTTGCACTGGGGATTGTCGTACAAGATCCATTTTTCGCCGCCCGTAATAATTTTATGCAGAAAATCCTTGTTTCGGTTCCTTGGAAGCAAATGGAGTGCGTTTTCACGCCGTCGATTTATGCGGAACCCATCTCCCTTCCTTTTGGAATGGCTAATATCTAAAAGTACTGACGAGTAGTAGAACGTGGTTAATTTTTATCGTACCATGACCTTCCTAAAAACTAAATTGGTGTTTTGGTATAGTATGTTGTTCTAAAATTGGTTAGCAGTAACATCTTTTCAAAGACTAGTTAAATCGGTAGCAGGCTGATGGGTCGTTACGAAGCGAATTGCTTTAGGCTTTTTCCAGGCTTCGTTATCATTAAAATTACTATCATAATGTGTGCATTTTCTGGCAGCTATTTCAGGATTTTGGCTGTTATTAGGTCATAACCTGGAGATTTCTTTTAAATTAAGGTTTCTGATAACATTATGAGTTGATTAACTTTCACTGATCTTATAAAGATGAGTGATGTTAGATTTTTGTGCCACGTATGATAGATTTGGAAGTTTTAACCTAACAGTTTACTGCGGTACCGCTAGATTTAGGTGCTTTTTAACTTATTCTGATACATTTGTTTAACCATTTCTGGAATATTGGGTCAGCTCCTAGATCTGTATTTATTATTTGCATTTTTTCACGATAGTAGAGCAAAATAAGCCGCATGGTCGGTTATGTTGAGAATTAATTTGACGAAATTCAATCGGGTCCACTTAGCTGTTGATATTGATGGTGTGCTGGAAATATTGCTTTAATCCAAACCTAGCCTGGGTTTGTTAACTTTGTTGCGCAGTGGGAAAATGGGCCCCTACTGCTATTAACTATTCTGATCTTTCAAGCTACGTGTCTTTATTCTGGTTTAAGTGGGGTCAATTTAAAAGGTTTTTCAAATGGAACGCCGGATTTAAACTTTCATTTATAAAAAGTGATGAGTGAAGATGTATAAGTTCAGTTATTTCAAATATTTAGATGAAGCGTTTGTCCTTGTAGACAGCTTTATTAGAATCAAATGACATTTACTTAAGTACTGTTTATCATGTCTATTGGTGGTGGTTCATGTGGTTTATCTTATCGTTTCGGTAGTCCTAGGTTCTCGAAAAATTAAGGTTTTGAATTAATATAATCTCTTTTATATACTATAGCTCTAAAAATAAATTTGTAGAATATGTTCATTCTTCTTCCTCAAATAATCTACAGAGAAGATTATTTTTGAACCTTATCAGAAAGATCTGCTTAATCGAGTCAATTAGCGTCAGTATTAAATGTTCTCCTACGCATTTTCCTACTAAAATTTTCCCTTTGTACGTTAACATTTTTGAGCACAAAAAGTTTTTTTCCCTTTAACACACTTTTCAATAGCGTTGATAAAAATACCTAAAGCTGAGCGTTGAAAAGAGAAGGGAGCGGATATAATAAATTTATTGCCCGATCACATCGAAATTTTTATCCAAAAGCTTATTATAAAGTTTAAAGAAGAATGCGTTACCAAATTAATTGCCAGATGCAATTTGTTTATTGACTATACGAGTAACTAAATCTGTATGAAAAATGCAGAAATTTTTGGGAATGAGAAACATTTTCAGGTGTTCCTGTAAAAAAAGATTGTGTGACAAAGTTTCTTGTAGACAAGAATCATAGAGGTGCTCTTTTGCGACACTGAGGATGAATAAATACCAAACATGACCTGTACATAAAAAAGAAATGAAGCATTGTGGGTGGTTCCTGAAAGGTGGCCCAAATTGAACGCTGAAATTTAGAATTTAACTTCGTGACTTTTTCTGTCGTGCAGTTGGTAACTCCGATACTTTCAAAGATGTTAGCTACTGTACTTCCGATTAGGGCATATGGAAAGCTATACGAAAGAACAGCGAGCTTTTATATGCATTTTAAATTCGAAATAGTGCATTAAATGAACTAACTGTCCGGTAATGGACATAAGACGTCATATCAGTGTGGGATAAGGTCCCATGAGAATATTGCTATAGTTAGTCAAAGTGTCGCTGCAAATCCGAAAACATCAACTTTGCATCTGGCGCAACAAATGGGACATTTGAAGAAGCTCACCTCAGTGAATACTCACTGAAGACCTGCATACTTATGCGTGCAAAATTCAACTGACACAAGAGCTTAAGCTTGCTGATTATTCGCACCGTCGACATTTAATCAATTGGTTTTTAGAGCATTATAAAATGGATTCTCAGTTAACCGGAAAAACATCTTTAGCAATGAGGCGTATTTTTAATTCAACGGCTTCATAAACAAAATTGTCGCATTTAGAGTTCGGAATATACTCGCGTACCTCATTAAGAACAAATGCATCCCAAAATTTGGTATGGATTTTGGGTAGGCCTACACTTCTTCGAAGGCTGTAACTGTGAATGACGATTGCTACCGCTACATGAGAATCTAATTTTTTGGAACCAACTGGACAACATGAATCTGGAACAATTGTGATTCCAGCAGAATGGCGCCACCTCCATACAGATGGAACAACAGTCAATTTACTGCACCAGCAATTTCTTAGGCGCGCAATTTCTCCAAATACCGACATGAACTGAAGATCTTGTGATTTAATACCGTATGATTTCTTTTTGTGAAGTTACCTAAAATCTGCAAACAGTTGACGATCTCAAGAACAAAATCCGACGTGTTATCTATTAATGTGACCAAAACACGTACGAATTGTAATCGAAAATAATGTGAAAAGAATAAAGGTGGTAATTTGTGAAGCAGTAGTTGTCTCAGCAATTGTTTGATGTGCCTGAATAGATAAATACAAAATACAAAAATACCATCAATTGTGACAAAAGTCCAGAAGAAAATTGGAAATTTATGCAGTAACAAGTGTATCACTTTATTAATTTGTTACAGGTTTCTAGCTGGGTTTATATGTCACTGGAACTTTTCTCTATAAATAATATCGAGATGTTATCTGCCGAACTTGTTCTATACATTAGAGGAGATTCGAAGGAAGTTTAGTGATTGTATAACTGAAGAGGTGTCTTTAACTTGATTCAAAACTGGCTACGCTATAGATAGATCAAAACAGACTGTGATCAGAAGGTGATCCGAGGTCCTAAACTGGACGCGACAATGCAGCAATTTTGTCTGCATCTTTTTGGCACGATAAGCGGGCGCATTGTCTTGTTGAGGAAGAGCTCGTTTAGGGTTAATCAAAATAGCGCACGCGTCCCTATTGCTTTCTGTACAGTTCAACATTTTAGCTTTTCCATTTGGAATCATTTGAAAGTACATAATAACGTTAACATTGTACCAAACCAATCATGGCTTTCTTACCAAAAGGATCTTGTTCAGCAACGTAAAATGATCACAATTAACAAGGTAATTGTGAATTTTCAAGTAGTTAGTAGTTGGTGACAAATATCGACTCGCTCTTGGGGCTTGGCTTCAATCATTTCGTCAGGACCTTGTCGTCCTGGCTTCTTATGCACAAAGTTGAGTTGACAAATGATTCCAGACAGATATATGTAAAGACATCAATTTTTTGATGAAGGTTTAGCATACAAAGCAGCTTGCAAGTCTTCATCCACAAGTCGGAATGTGATTAATCTTCAAGGCTGAAGTCACCAATCGAACCGATTGTACCATTTCGAAAAGCTCACGTAGCTCACAGTTCCTTGTCCTTTGCTATCGCAAATCTTTTGTTGACATTTCCCGTTTCTAGCAATAATTGATTAGAACTCTCAATGTTGTCAATTATCATGTCATAAGATAAATATTGTTTGTTACTACAATATGAACACGAATAACAACAATAATTAATAAAAATAATTTTTTTCAAGTGTCGAGGAACTTTATTTGCAACCTAGCAGAATAAATGTTATAAATGTGCTGCTGTCAATTGTAAAAGTATCTTATATCTTCTTTTAGATGCTCATTTTTACTTTGCGAATCAAAGTTCATTTGTTTTGCTTAATGGACGGCTTCTTTGCTTACCAAAAACAAGGTCTAATACATGTTAGCAACTATTGAAAAAAAAATAACCAAGATTTTAGTGCACAGTTCGCAGCATGGTACGACTAGACAAGTGAGGAACAACATAGTTACGCGCAGATCAGCTGGAATATTGTAAAATGCATAATCTTACTGCATCGATGTTTTTTGGTATTCGTGCATTTCCTTTTTCGTCTTCCTCTCTCCCCATCTCATTTCAAAACCAGTATTTTACATAACAAGATCTGCCTTAGATCGGAAATGCAAAAGATGACATGCTGGCTATTGAGTCTATTATATTAGCCAATAAATGATCTCAAGTTTGAATATCGATCGGCCATGAAATTGGCAGATTGTAAAGATATAGTCTCGTAATGTGTAAATTTAGTTGGTGAGTTCCCAGTTCATGAGGTAGAAATTTTTTATGTAACCAGAGGAGGTTTTTACTGTTGGCATTTTAAAATTTATTGGATTACTGAGAAAATCGGTGTACCAGGAAGAAACCCTTAACATAGCTAGTTCTCTGAAATCATTTGTATCAACATAGGAGTTGGCTACCTTTCACTTTATATATGCCCGATGGTCCACAAATTGTTCACGCAATATTGAGGTCTCAAGATTATTCATAAATAGATTAGAAATGCCTGTATAAACATTGTGTTTGGTTTGGTTTGGTAGTGAGGCAAGAAGAGGCGAATCATGACTTTCAAACCCGTATTTCAAGTATGGGAAAACAGCGAGCCAAATTAATGTATTTTAGATTGCAGACATATATTGTTTAGATACGATAACTACGGAAAAACATAATTAACGTAGAGCTGCTACTATATGAAGTGAATAAAGAAGTGAGTGGTATGGGCATTGTCAAAAATAATAGGCGATTTGAAGGACTATAGTCGATTGCTGGCTTTGGACTTCCTCCTTAGAATTTCGAGCACCGCCTTGCCAAATAGAAAGCATTCGTCCGGCGAGGCGGCATTTCCTTGGTTGACGCAACGCACACGAGTGCCGTGAATGACAAACGAGCAATCCAGTAAGCCGCATTCAAATCCGCGCTAATAGACATAATCAAATGAGCCCGCGATTTGCATACCATCGTAAACGCCGCCTCCGGATTCGCCGAATGCTTCGCCGCATAATCCAGTAGGCTCGTTAAAGACTTGCCCCGCTGTCAATCAGAGAGGAATTCGACGTCGGAGTGACATCAGCCCGATTTCGCTTTTTGTACCGCCGCGCGACGCAATCTTCTGCCAGCCGAATTGGACCGCAGCCATTCATCTATGAAGTTATGCTTATGTAATGCGGCTAATGAAGTGTGCGTAATTGTGCCGATGTTTTGTTCAGTTTGTTGTTCAATTTCCGATGCAGACAGGCCGCGGACCAGTTTTTGCGCGCATCCGCCCGGTCGCCTTGAATTGGATCGGTTTGGGTAAAACGAGCGAGGTAATCGTGTCATTGTTTACCATCTGATTAACATGCCTGGTTTATTCTACTGTAAGGGTGTTCTGGGTGAACTCTACTACTTTTTCCTTCTGTTGCTACAGTTGTATGGAAGTCCTGATAGATTTGGCTCGGAAGTGGACCATTTTTACCATTGGAATCTAGTCCGAGCTCTCTTCTTTCACTTTAATGTCCTGCGCTTGGTATGCGAGCGACTCCATAAAATCTGGTTGTTAGGCGGGTTTTGAATAATCTGCTCGGGAGAGTACTATTATCCCATTCAATTTTGATTTTTTGCCAACTATGTTGATGGCTACGTTGCATCATTTGCGCACAGTGCACAGTCGGCGGTAGTTATCGTAATGTCAAGGCATTGCATTGCTCGCAGTCTTATTGCGCTTAATTGCCATGAATGCATATCGTTATCTAACGATTAAACTCTTCGAGATGTTTTGCAAACTTGAATGTCATCTAAAGGTGTATTTTTTACATAGTGCTTGCCAAGAGGAGAAGATGCTGATAACTCATCATAGACGGCATACAACCGGCGAAAACATAATAAGCTTTATCACATTGCAAATCATGTCATTCACATGTGGGTGACAATGATCAGCATAAGCCACGTCATTCATTCATCTATGCATAATTGACATTGAACGGTATACGACCATGGTAATAAATGAATGACGCTCTATGAATACTTGTGTGGAGATCTCTCAGCGCGGCAGCTGGGCAACCCATTTGATTCGCGAAAGATCGATCAAATGTTCATAAGAACTCGTTCTGGCGTGTTAAACGAATCTGCCATCGAATTCCCTCAATTGCACGCATTTCATTTTGCGGGCGAACGCATTATTAAGTGGCGAAGCGAAGCGGACTCACTAACTTCGTGTTGTCCGTCTGTCTGTCTGTCCGTCCGTCCGTCCGAGCAATAACTCGAGAATGGCTGGGTATTTCCAAATTCTGTTTTCACCAATCGACTGGTGCCCAAAAAAGCTTGTTTGGTAGTGATTTTGAAACTGATTGGTCAAAGGTCAGCGTTAGTTTGGAAGACTGCTTCGCCACTTCGCTATGCGTTGCAAGCTTTGCAGGTTTATTTAATTCCGTTATGGGGAGTTATGATGTAAGAAGCGTAGACCTTGTAAACGGATTTTTAATTTGGGTGTTGAGATTCTGCAAGATTTAGCTGTGTGGATGGTATTACATTACTGTCATTTTGTTTTTTGTTTTTGAGATATTTTAAATATTGACCAAAGTGACACTGGCAGGAAAGGGAATTGAAATGAGCGAAGAAATGAATAACAATAACATTAAGATATTAGGACTCAGCAAAACGAAGGAAAAAGGAAGATAATCATGTATTATTCTGCTCTGGAGTAAATGTTGAAAAAAGAACAATAGAAAACAACTCTACAAGAATGAGAATAATATATCTACAACTACAAGAAAATGCAAAATTTATGGTCCAATAGAGAGAATAGCAAAAGAGGAAATAATGAATTTTTATATGAAACTACAAGCACTATTAGATAAAATAAGGGAAGGAATTAAGAATGGGAGACCTGAATGTTAAGTAGATCGAGACCACTATCTATGAATTGATTTCATGGGAAACCATGAAGAAGAAACAACAGAAATAGGATAAAGCTGATTGATTTTTGCCAAAGATATGATTTGATAATAGGATAAAACAAAATAGGAATAAAAAATAGCACATAAATATACTTTTGTTGTAAAAGATCAATTATAGTACACACTGAAAACCTCACATAAATGTAACAAGTTGAAGCAAGGAAAGAAGCAGATATAGGATCTAACCATATAGACTAGTAGCACGAAAGTGTTCGATTAAAACCAATAAAGCAGAATACAAGTAGAAGAGTGGCAATTTATAAATTAATAAAACAAAGAAAATATGAAAGAAAGAGGAAAACATACAAACGAGAAATGAATTCTATGCGGAAGATTGGCAGTCTTTAAATAAATGCTAAATTTAATTTAATAAAATACAATTTAGAAATCGCATGACAAAATGGTGAAATAATAAAATAAAATCTCTATTAAAAATGTAATATTTTGATAAAATATATCCGCATGAGAAATAGAAACGTTAATAAAATAAAAAGAACAGTTAAAAGAACGAAATGGGAAAATTGGAGAGAATTTGGCAAAGAAATAAGTGGACACAAAAGAGAAAATAAAATTTTTTGTGTAAGACTAAAAGACTACGAGGGGGCGATATAGATAAGACATTTTAGAATCTTGGAAAGAATTTTATTCGGAAAAGTTTGCGGCAATATTGGAAAAAGAAATGAAGAAACAAAAGGACGATCGGAAGAAATAAAAAGAGAAGAAACAAACTCTTTAACAAATCAAAATAACAAAGACATATGGAGAAGATGAAATAGCTCCTGAGATGATTAGATGGTTAGGAGAAAAAGGAAAAGAAAGTACCGTATACAAAAAAGTATGCAATACGCAAAACAAGAGGGAAATAACTTGATAATGGTCATATACAAGAAAAGAGTACGAACACTGTGAAAATTACTAGATAGAATAACGACCTATGAATATTTAAGTTGTGATGGAAGATAAAAAAATTAAATAATGAATATATCAAAAAAAAAATCAATAAAGGAAATCGAAACTAAAATACAAATGTAGCAACAAAGTGGAAAAGAACAAAACAGAAATTAATAATAGAATTGAAAAGAAACCATTAAATTGGTATGGTTATATTGTAAGAATGAAACAGTGGAATAAAAATATTATAATAGAATCAGGAAAATAAAAAAACGACAAAGAGACGGGCCAAAAAGATTGACGAGATGAAACTTAGCAGGAGATAGAAAAGCTTGGGAAAAATGGGCACAATATGACTGACCCGAAATCACAATCTGACGCCTGAAAAGGCATAATGATGAGAAATAGAATAGGAAAATTAAAACGGCTGCTTCGAGTATGTACTGATGAGTTTCCTAGCATGATGAGAATAGTCTTGCTTGTTATCTTTTTTAGCCGGTCTAAGTGTACGTTATTCTACGTGGTATATATTGTTGATTTTCCTTATAGTCAAGTAGAGGTTGAATTTTCCCGCGAACTTACGACAATATTAAACACATTTTTGCTGTTTATGCGAAGCCCATTTTGCATTTGTGCCTGCACCGAAAATCAAAGAGATCTATAACCTCGTCATCCATAATTTAAAAAAAAACGTCGATTAGTACGACCTTATGAGCTAAATTAAAAACATCTTGCTCACCTTCTTCCACAATTTCTTGACGGGGCAAATTGAATTTCAGTTCAGGATTTTCATAGACCTGAACTTTTGTGTCGGGTGGTTCTTGTATGACCAGAGTGTGAAATATTGTACTTCAGTTTGAAGAAGAAAGTTTACTTGTTCAAATTTGCAATTACAGGAAAAGTCAAAAACACCAGAATTTACGTAGAGTGATTTGTTTTATTTTATCATTTCAATTGTAAGAGCAAGCTCCGTTTAATCTACCTTTTTGTAACCGATTGATAACACTTTTCCTGCATTGTCGCCTATTGTGTTTCTTGTTTGCTCTAGATAGCGACACTTAATGAGTCATAAAATATCGCGGAATGACAGTGGACTTTTTGGGATTGCTTTTAGCACTCCTCTTGAACTTCATTTGATTATTCTTATCTGTTTTAAACTACGTATTACTTAAATTTCTATTGAGTTCTTCATCTTTATCGTTTACTTGTTGGGGGACTTTGAGCATACTATCTAAACGTTCCCATTTTATGAATGCCCAATACGACATAATGATTTCTATACTGAACAATATTTTTTTGTTGCTTAATAATCATTATGTAATTTTGTACAGATTTATTAATCAGTCTCAAACATTCTGGAAAAGGAATTTGATGACGTGTGTTCGTTTTTCGGTTCTTATTTTTCAGAGCTACTTCAAGCTGTGTTCTACCCACTCTTAACATAAGTACCTTTACTAGATTTTCGTTGAGATAACAAGATATATATGTTACATGTGTTAATCAAAAGCAAATTGTTATTTTAAAATGTCCGTAAACAGTCAGAAATTATACAGATCAGAAATGATATTAGATACTTAACAAAGCTTGGCACACTCATGTTAAACCACTGCTGCTTGTTCGATTTTCGTGAGGCGGGTCGATATACAACATACTTCGGTTGTTGCTTTTGGTGGAAATGGAGCCCATTGATACTGAGAAGGTTTTTTCGTTTGTAATTTGTTGGTTGTATTCTGCCTAAGAGGAAGAGACTTTTCCATGGTTTATGTCCTCAATTCTAGGTTATAGGAAGCTTTTAGTTATGTTCTATTGTGTATGCTACAACAGACGCAGCTCTTAAGCTTCTACATAGTCTTCAAACTCCAATTGCTGACTCCGTTTTATGAAGTTCTGTGAATTTACACAAATCAAAGAATGTCCTCTCTTCTACACTACAACTAGCAATGACGCGCTTGTCTTTTTACTAGAACAATTTGTCGATTTTGATCAATACTTCTATAACCATAATAAGTCATAAGTTTTAGTATCGGTTGTATTTAAGACTAGGAAAAATATTCATTGCTTACTGCAAACGAACCCTAAAATTTTCTAATATATTTTCTTCTAAAAGGTGATCCAAACAGAACTTCTTTTCCTTCTTCTTTGGGTGCTATTAAAAATTCGTGATGTTAGCGAACAGATGTTAGTTGACATTGTCGTTCGTCCAACTCGTCGTTCCTTCAATTCTCCTCCTCATTATCGGACAAAGTATACGGACATGTCCGGAATGTTCTACCTTTTATATTGTGGAATCGTATTAAGTACCTTACACGTGTTGTGATACGTTCAAATCTTAAAGGCCTATTAGTCATGTTGATTAAAAGTCCAAGTTTTGACGCCATATAGGGACTCAGACAATACGTATCATCTGAAATGAGTATTTAAGGCTTTTTTATACAGGAATTGCGCTCTTTTTTCTGTTTGTATTTCTTGCCATTTCTATTCTAATTTTTATTTCATTTAATTAGCAACCGAGGTATTTATAGTTTGAAACTTGTCCTAATCTATCATAATTTTGGTTTGCTATATACTGTGGAACTTCCGTAAGTCGAATTATCAATATCCACCAAAAATGACATACGGAAGTCCAATTTACAGAAGTCCGACTATATTATATTAATCTTTAGTCCAATATTGATGAATTCCTCACAAACTTTGTGGAGGAGATATTACAAGTCTTCAGGAGTGTTTGTAAATAGACCTTATCTAATGCAGTTGATGTATTCGTCTTGTATTTTAATTTCTTTCTCTTCATCAAATCATGTAACAAAGCCTTTCTGAGTATATACTAAATAATGTTGGTGATAGTATGCGACCCTGTCGTAACACCACGGTTAATTACTATAACAAGTGTTTCACAATTGTTTATTCTAACGCCGGCATTTTATTTCGCGTAGAGTTCTCTAATAATAGATCTTTGAAGTTATTTCCCATACTCTCTAATATCTCTATAAGTTACCAATGAATGACGTTATCAATTGCTTTTCAAGCACCTATAAAACATATAATAATACACGCCTTTGATGCGATCCAAACAATTCTGAACAAAAACTTTTGCTTCGAAAGCTGAACTGCGTTTATAAATAGAGCAAAGAATTTAACTTGGCGCCTTTTTTGTTTTGTGGTCGGCAATTCTGATACTTTGACAAATCATCTACGATTTTGAACGTTATACGAAAAAACCTCGAAAAGCTTATAGTCGATTCAAGAATTTAGAGACGCCAACTGGCCAGCAAGATCTTGTGATTTAACGACGTGCAACTTCTTTTCATGGGATTACCTGAACTCCAAAAACAGTTAACAACCTCGAAAACGAAATCGGATGTGTTGATCATGTGAGAAATCAAAAATGCTGTGAAAAGAACCCAGATTTGCAACCGAAATCTAAATGGCCATTCTTAGACATTACATATTTTATCGGAGATTGTGTACTTTGTAAATTTGAGCAAAGAGCTCTACTTTGCGTTTGACACTAACTAACCTTCTAGCTTCTTTTTATAATCCTTTGGTGTTGCACGGTTTGCAACATAAGCTGATGGATGACAATTCTGTAGGCGGTTAGGGTGCGTGCGCAATCGTTTTCGTGTTTACCAGATTATATGTGTAGCCTCAAAGAATTGTACAAAGGGGATTAAAGAATTAAAAACGCATTCTAGACAGGATTATTAAAGGAGGAGAAAAGATCACCCTAAAATCACCTTGTTAAGAGTTTTAAAAGTGCCGAATTTCATGATTGTAACAACGGCGAAGGTTACGAACGAGCTACGAGAAGTGGAATATGTTTTCAAAAGTCGTAACTAATATTTTTATAAAACGAAGCTTAAAGTGCGTCAAGGTACTAAACAATTACTTTATTTCTATATGTAAATTCTGCATATATATAGATGTATAAAGAAAGTCTCGATATTTGCGTTAAGATGTTTTTGGGTAACATAGTTATCTTTGTATAGCTTCTGAATTTGATTAGTAACACCACAGGAAACGTTGCGGGTTTTCTTGGTTGGTTTGAATTGATAGTAAAGGTAAGCGATATAGGAGGACGTAATAACCCGAGGAAAATGTAAATCTTAAACTGTAATGTGTTACTACCAAGAACTTCAGTGACCTACCTCGGTGGATATTTCATATTTCGTTCTGTCGCAACCTTTTTTTTTATAATTAATGTGGTATGACAATCACCATCTGTAGAAGTGAAAGTATTCCATCCGCTTTGAGTCAGCTCTTGCGCTGAAGCCAAATTAACTGCCAATTTATCTCATAATTAGCAGGCATATCCAAATAGTTGCAATCCGATTTCTTTGTGATTTCAAGTAATTTTTTCAATTAATTTTTTGGTTGCTATTTCAAATGTTTGTTGGTTATTTTTAATTTTGTGTACGTGCATGATTATAGGAATCAGTAGTTTCAATCATCAATATTATGTTTATTAACGTATTGTGATGAGATGGTTTTGTTCTGTGCTCGATAAAATCAATCGTATAATTATAGTATGTACTGTAGTCTGTAGTTGGTTTTGCGAATATTGGTTGATAGTGGGGTTTCTTGCATTGAATTCCTTCAAAACTACGGACGAAAAAAATTACTCGAACTGTTTTTAACGGTTTAGGTTTGACTATTGCTATCTGTATACTCTGTTCGTAAAACTCCTATTAGAAGAAAGATAATAATGGGAGATTTTTATATATTTGCCTTTAAGTGTACATATTAGCAGGATGAAAAATGTGTTACAAATCTACACTTCCAATGAAATAGTTCCATGAGATACGGGGGAAGGGGACAGGCAGTTTTGCTTTTATACAACAGGCTAAATACTTAAGCAAACATGGAACGTAAGAGACTTTACAACAAAACAAATAATGCGGGTAATATAAAAAACGAAACAAGGCATAATTATCTTAACAGGAACGAAAAATAAATGGAAAGGGGTAGAAAGGATGGGTAATTATCTACACTTTTTTAGTGGTGCCGATAAAGATACAAGAGCAAAGTTAGGAATATCTGTTCTTATCAAACCTAAATGGACCGAGAAAACAATCATGGGAATAAATTGATGGAGGATTTTTAAAAATCATGATTGAAATGTGTGAACAATCACAATATTGGGGATTTATGGAATAAATGATGCAGCAAAAAATCTGATTTTTCGAAAAGTTTCATAATATATTGGAAGTAAAAACAAAACACACGAAGTCATAATTGTAGGCTGTCTTATTGAAAGCAAAGGGCGATAAGGTTGTGGAAAGATTTGGAGTGGACCTAATCAATTACGATGGTGGCAGACTGATTCATATATGCAGAGAACACGAATATAAAATTATAAATACATTTTTTGAATACCGGGATATCCATAAATACACCTGGGAAGAAACTGCCAGAGGGCGAAAATCAATTAATTATTGATTTAGTACTAATTGAACAAAACTCAAAACTAAAACCAAGAGATACTAAAATATGCAAACAACCCGAGCGAGTGTGGCAGTTTGGTAGTAGGAAATTTTATTTGTATGGAACACAAAACAATATTTGAAAAAAGAAATGGCAGAAGCGTAGAACACAGAATCAGAAATAAATACACAAGATGTTAAAAGAAAGCTATAGAAGGATCGAGGAACAACAGAGTATCAGGACCAGAAGGAATCACAACAGAGTTATGGAAATATGGAGGGAAAAAACTAATACAAATACTGGTAAAGATATTTAGAAAATTGAAAAGGGAGGACAAACGCCATTAGATAACGTAAAAAGGGTGATAAGAAGGATTGTAGGGTTATGAAGGACTAATAGTTTTTCTATCTATAGCTAGAATGTTTCGAAGAGTAATTAAAGGTAAAATACGAGAGAATATGACAGAAGTAACTGAAGAACAGTACGGATTTAGAACTCGCTGAACATGGTTGTATATTTTCTGCATATGATAAGTAATCTAAAAGAATAAAGAAGAGAACATCAGTACATCAATATCTAGTATCAATTAGAACAAGTAATGGCACAATGCAGGAAGATATAAATAACAGGATCGGAATGGGAAAAAAGCAACAGAGGCAATACATAGAATTATATGGAGTAAAATGCTAACACAAGAAACAAAAAAAATATATTTATGAAAGCATTGTACAACATATAATATTGTATAGCGAAGAAAGTTAAGATCAATATAATTAGACTTCCTAAGAAGCCTGAAAATGAAGTGGCGTACAGAAAAAATATGGCAAAAATCGAAATAAAATCTTCAATTACCAAGAATTAGTAAAAAGTTACATGGACATCATATATGGACCATATTAGACACCATAAGGAAGGCAACGAAGGGGAAGATTACTTAAGAAACGGATAATTACGTAAATAATGTCCAAGAAAGAAATTTAAAGATCGGAGACAGAAAATATACAACTATGGAAGCTAAAGACGACAAAACTCATAGAGGAAAAAGTGGAAAAGAAGTTTATGCGTATTTTGAAATCGATCACATATATTATCTTTGAGGGTGATCTACAGTCACACCAGAATTATGGAAAATGAAGTGTAACTCTTCTAAGAGTACATCAAGTTATGCCTCAAAAGTACAATTTCAAGGTCACCATCTGACTACTTACGACCAACCCCCCGAGTGAGGCAATATTTTGCCAAGGGGTGTTGAAGTGACATTGAAGTCGTCAGGAGTGCGGTCGGGGTCGCGACGCCGGCCCAAGACGTCGATAACGGCCCGGGGAAGCCGCCGCTCGTTAGCCATTGGCGGCCTAGCGATCGGAAGACGGGCCCGCTGAATAATTAGCGCCGTCCACGCCGCGGCACGAACGCTTTACAGTTCGAGGGCGTCAAACTGGGCGCGTTTCAAGTGGAACCACTCGGCAGAGCAGCGTGCAATTAGCACATCCGCAACGCGGCTACGTGCGCGGCGTGTAATGAGGAAGTGCAGGCCGGAACCGGAAACAAGACGTGCCGCGCGGGCCACTTGTTGGAGGCGGCGTGCCGCCCGGCCCAGCGGCCGCGGGCCGCTTTGGCCCTTGTGGGTCGCGACCCACTTCTGCGCGAAAGAGGTCAGGGGCGGCCCGCTCGCCAATGTTGAGGTCGCCCCGGGTGCCATCCCTCCCGCTCCCGGGTGGCGAAAGTAGGTCGGCTGCTGAAATCGGGAGGAATTATTTTTAGTCGGCCGTCGCTGCGGGCTGCCGAAGGTGCCTGAAGGGTGTCGGCGTCGCGTCGTTTCTGGGCGTCTGCAGCCGAGCGCCAGGGTGCGACCTCCGAGCCTGGACGCGCCCGGGCATGTAAACAAACGCGCGCTGCGTAGCGCGAGCGGACTCTATGTTTTCGGATGTTGTTTACTTCGCTGACGCTTGATGCGCCGAGTATCTCGGGTTAAGATGTGAAAATTGTGAATGATAACTGCTGCCATTCACTGTTCTTGTGGCGCTAAGGTCAATCGGCGAGTTTTGTTTTGATGCTGTTCACGGACTTGCATCGTTGGTGCTGCTGATTGTGTGCTAATCTGTAAAAAAGGGATTGGTGAGCATGGCGTGTCATCGGGGGAACTTAAATGTTTTCAATCCAACTGATTATTTCTTTTCAGTTTGTGTCTGAAGTGAAAGGGCGTTGGTATTCATTTATTTTATTCCAAAAAAGGAAGTTGGGACATCCTTGTAGTCCTCTGCGTTTATTTGAGAGAAGATTCTGAGAGTTCTTGAACCATTGAAAAACATTTAGATTAGGGAGATTATCCCTTTTCTCCACTTCAACCTATGATATATGTATAGGGTGATCCAAATTACATTTCATATAATATTGGAACAATCCGAATTTTATTGCAATCCGGGTAAAGTAAATATGATGTCGGCCAAATGGCCTCCACAACGCCGTTGATATACGATCATGCTTTTAGCGAAGTTCTCCATAATACTTTCCCATAAATGCGGCTATATTTTAGCAACTTCTGTTTTTTAGCCCTGGAATCGTAGCAGGTTTGTTGACATACACCCTTTCCTTGAAATAGCCCCAGAGGAAAACGTTTAATGGGGTTAGATCGCGAGCCCGCAGTGACCAACCGATGTTTGAGAAGTAAAATGAGTGTTTCACTTGCAGTGTGACAAGTGGCTCCATCTTGTTGAAAACACATGTCATTCGAGTACTAATCGATGATTTCATTGAAAAAATTGCATCTCTATAGCGTTGGTAGCCGTATCTTTAAAAGTGCGGTACAAAGATTCCTCCAGTCCACAATGCACACTAAAGAGTGCATTTTTGAGTATGCATTGGTTTTTCGCGAATAGCGATTTAAAGAAAAACGAGCTTTACTTAATATGAATTTTTTGCAAAAATAGTATCTCTAAAACCCAATTCACAAATGTAAGACCATTCTTTGCCATGTGTTTAAATAGTATAGATGAAAAACTTCCAACGTTCACAGAACGGAAACGGTGCGCAATACAAATCCTAAAGTTCAATTTGGTTCACCCTATATAAGACATTATCTATGGTAAATTATCAGATTTTTGAGATTGTCTCTGATTTTCCTTGTTCTTTGTCCGTCTCACTCCTTCCAGGTATTTTGCGCCTTACGGATTGAGAATTGTACCGTTACTATCGGACTCTCATAATCAGCCATCTACTCTTCAGACGTTTGACAAAACCTATAACAATACCTTTAGTTTTATTTACACCAATTTTGTTACTTAATAAAAATTGGGAAATATTTTTCAACTTCTTATACTAATCAATATGTAAATAAATTACTTGTCAGTGTCCTTCATTTAAACTCAACAGCGATCAAGTACTCCCCCCACTCTCTTGCGCTCACTTCTAAAGCTGTATTATTGTTCTACTACACATTCTTTTATTATCTTGACCATTTTGTTGTTGATTATATTATTAGCAACCTTTTTCTTTGTTTTTGAAGGGCCTATAGCGCAGGTTTGTCCCAAAATGGTCGTACATATATAGGCAATTATGTTCTTGCGCCCTTGACATTGCTTCTTGGATATTTTAATTTAAATAATAAGTGGTGTCCTCCGATGTGTCTGTGTGGTAGGACGATTAAATTTAGTTTTTTCTTCAAGGTTAAAGGAAACGACAGTATTAAATGAATATTGTTCCCCTCTGGGAATAGAGGGCAAACATAGTTTTGAAGACTATTTGGGGAAGGCCGGGGGGGGGGGCAGATTGTGAGTTATTTTTCATTTATACATTTGTTGCTATATCTATGGTAAGTAGCGTAATTTGAATAAATTTGTTTAAAAATCTATACAGTTGAAGTAAATCAAAATACTATAGTTTTTACTTTCGTGAACTCCATTACCATATTGCTGGGCTCTATAAACCTCAGTTCGTAGCTATTTACAAAATAATTCTAATTTTAAGACTATTTTAGTTCCGCTCTAAACTTTGCGACCTAAAACTAGTGACGCTCACTACCTGCTATATTTGTGATGTTTACTTTCAAATTTTCAGGCAATGGTTTTTTTCTCTGGTTTAAAAATCACAATGATTTGAGCAACCTTCTAGGTGCCAGGGAAATAGTTTATCCGCAGGACTGCATTGAAGATGAAAATTATAAATTTATAGCTTTATCTGATAGTTCTAGTAAGATTTTGTCGGAGATTAGATTAAATCCTAATGCTTTTTTGTTGATTTCTTTTATTATGAGTTATCTTGTTTTCGTTTTCATTGAATAATTCCGAGTGAGAAGGTTTGAATACATTTTCTAGATGTTTTGAAAAACTTCAACTTTTCTTTATCGTTTCTGGCCCAAATAATATTGTTTTTTTAATTGGTGGATTATATTGTTGAAACCTTTAAAGGCTTCTTGTTTCTTTTTAGAGTGAGTGATTTTAGATGTTGGATGCTCCGATTTTATTCTTCTGGAATCGACTCTTTCAATTCTTTAATTGTTTTATTTGGTTTTTTATTCTTTTCTGTGCTAGTTTGTTGCCATTATTTTCATAGGTATTTCTTTACAATTTTTTGACTGAAGAAGATATTTCATTTTTCTCTTGGGGTGTTTCATAATTAGAGGTAGCAATTACATTACTAATTTGTCTAGTTTTTTCTCCGAATCCATTCCAATCAGTTGTTTTTCTTTATTCGAGATTTGTGAATGAACAGTTATTATCACTAGAGAATGTCCTGATGAGAAATCAAAGCAAGATTCTGCTTTACATTTCTTTGTATCGATGCCTTTCGTAACGTACCGAAGTCCATATCATCTGTTGTAGATTGTTTACCTTCATTACTTTGATTAGTTCCTTTTCTTTTGTAGTTGTAATTTTTGAGAAGTTATAGTTCTTGAAAGTTTTGTTTTATATCTTCATTTGAAGAACTTTTTGCCTAGTGCATTAAAAAATACGTGTTTTTTTAATTCTATGTTAGGTGGACAATAAATGACAGACATTAGTCCGTGTTCAAATTAAATAATGACGTTAGTGGCTATTAGATAGTTTTTCATGAATTTCTTTCTTTTATAGTTTTATGTTTTCTTTTATAATTTTGGTAGTTCCACCATGTGTGTTGTCACATTTTAGGATTCGTAGACAATTTTTGTCCGCCATGGTGTCGATATTTTGCTCATCAATGAACGTTTCTATTTCTCTGGCGTGTTGGGGAGGCCATTGACATTCTAAATAGCTGTTATATTTAGGTTTAGGTATACAGCCATTAAGTTAGTTTACTGACGACAGTGGTGAGTAAATTCAGTATGACACCCATCTGCTTCATAAGCTTGCCAAATATTTCTTCGAGCTTAGCCATATTATTAGCTGGTTGATTACTTACTGGTATTATTGTTGATTAGTTGTGCAAAAGACAGGCCTGGCTATAATTATTGATTACTGTAGATTACGTTTTCTTTTTCACATACATCCGGATAAAGTTTTTGCTGCAATTGTTTATGCACTAGGTATCCCCTGTAATTTGCGAAGTGATTTGATGCATTTGGCACATTTTCCTTTTTCACCACGTTTTACGAATATATTTCATTTCGTGTCGTCCAAAGCCACGATTACCTATATCTTCCTTTTCTGCCTTTAACCTTCTAAGGACGTGGTATACTGATATATTACAATATCTGTCTGTTCGCCACCAAACCATAATAGATTAAAACTTTGGCAATATCTGCGGGTTTATAAGGGGCAAGTTGAGAACCGCTGCCTGGTGTATATGTCGCGTGTTTGATCCAGCGTGCACTTGCTATTTATTCCTCCTGGCAACCTTGGTGAATGCGCATCGCTTCAATTTATCAGTTGCGCTCGATGTTTTGAAACATTCCAGGCGATTTTGCTTTTTTCTTATGTGTTCCGTTGTACTCATCGCTATAATATTGTCAGTTTATACGGCAACCTTGCATACCATCTGGCTATCTATTTCGGAAAATTAAGAATTGGCGGGTCGAACATGTGGGATGTTTCGATGTATATATAGCTTGACCAAAGGTTCTCAAACTGTTTTTAAGGGAGCTTAGAAATTAAATGAATTTGTTAATGGTATGGCGAGAAGGGTACGAGAATATGAACTTTAATAGAAATTTATAGGATGAATCCACCATAGTTAGTACTTTCACGTCTTGATGGACGCGGGCGTTTGAGCTGAAACTCGGTTTTCAAACAGATGTGCATTGGGAAAGTCTACGATGGTATTGCGGCCACTCTAACAACAATCTGCGGTCACTACGATAATTTTCTTTGTCCTTAGGCTGTTTCCTTTGCTTAGGAATGTCCATTTAATGTAAATGGGCGACCGTCGATGGCGAGAACGGGCATTTCAGTAGCGATTATGTCGCGTAGTTGAATAAACTTTGGTAATATTCGCATGATTTTCTTGTGATTGATCGTCGTACTTATTATTTCGCAATTTTTATCGGTATATTTTTATCCTGACCGTTTGTTTGGATTATGCAATTTGTAGTCGTTCATTGTGTTAGATTTGAACAACTGCTAGTTTACGTGTTGCTCTTCAATAACTTGCAAACTGCAGCGAGGAAACCTTACAATCTTTATTTTCTTCTACTCTCATCATTTGATCTCGAATGATTTAATTTCATTGCTGAGGAATGTAACAAACTAAGTGAATACATTTGATGAAGTAAAATATTAAGTAATTATTTAGTACCTGGACGCATTTTATAGAATGTATATCTTTTATACCCTTTAAAGGCACGAATTTTGCAGCTTATTTTGATATGCGGCACAAAAGACTGGAAGGGGGGATTTTAGGTGAGTACTATAAGCAGTTTACATGAATTTACATCGGAATCACTACTACAAAATAACTCGCGAGCGTATTGAAACATTTAATGAAGTCTTACTTTAATAGGTTGTAATAAAAAACTGACAGGTTGTAGCTGGCGGTGGAATTTTTTTCCTGATAGATGAATATTTTCCTACAAACGCCAAGGCACTAAACAATTACAAAATATTATATACGATCTCCCATTTTGATATATTATTTATCTATAATTCGTCAGTCGTTAGTAGACGGACTTGAAGACAAAGGTTATATAAATATCTCATTTACGAAATTAGTTCATGATCAGAGTTCACATCTTATTGGTTTATCAACTTAGTACACCTCACGTGCTGTTTGATTAGATTACAGTTACAGTAACAAGTAATTCTTAAGTGTATGATATATTTTAAATTGAAAAAGAAGTAAAAATAAAGTGGTCTATTCTGAATTGGAGATGCATCAGTGAAATGTAGTAAAAAATAAATTACATGGGGAAAAACCAAAAGTTGTGCTAGAAAAAGAGTATTGTTATGTTATGGGGAGGGGGTTCGAACTGAAAAGATAGCATAGTCTAACACAACATTGAACTATCTTCGTCTTACAAAACAGCAGCTTTGTGGCTAATTATGGATTCCATAAGTTGCCAGTAGTTACCAGACGGTCAACAAATGGCCTTTCAATTTTCGTATATTGTGGAGTGGTAGTGCGGTCAAACCAGAAGAGTTCGATTGGGATGAGGTCGCTAAAATGATTCTGAAAGAACTAGATGATTCGAGCTATAGTATAGCCTTTGAGTATCTTATATGGAAGGAACAGATCGTATATTCCCTATATAATATATTTACTTGGTCGCTGCCGGTAGTATTATTAAAAACAATATATATATTATTGAATATTATTACTAATATTATTTAAAGAAATATTAAAAATAAATAAAACAATTTAATATTTATTCCTTTTAAATGCAGTGTATTAACATATAAGAGTAAGACGGGGAGCACGCGTTTGTGCGAGAGGGAACCATATAATTGTAAGATACTCAAAGGGTATAGCGCATTATTCTATTGGTACTGGCCAGACAGCAGTCAGAGGCTGTGCTGTGGGGATGATGAATCCTAATGTGGATAAAAAAAAATCGCCTATATGATACTGGTGCCGCTCGTTTCTGCCATATCTGTTGACATGATCCGTTAGACTAGACGATCTTCCTCCACTACTTCAAAATCCAAACGTCGGTCAAATGCAGATTAGGTGGAAACAAGCCGGCGCAGGCAGTGTTATGTAACTAACGTGATGTGGCAGATGTTTTCTGGGGTCGCATTAAGGCCTATTACTTTCATAGCAGTTTCTGACTACTATCCAACATGTAAAAGCTATTAAGAATAAGATTTATCTATTCCTTCATAGTAGGAGCGTTACCGGTGAATGATGTCCAAATACAAACAGGATAATGCTCCATGTCATCCAGTCCGAATCACCAAAGGGTGATTCGAGGAACGTCAACCCAATCCAACATTTTGGTTCGACTCGGAAACGCGTGCTCTCGCTATAAAACCACCACCCTACAATATACAGGAACTGGGGCACTATCTAGTGACCGTATGGTACCAGATAGTTTAAGTTATCTATTGCCGTGTCATCAAATCCATGCCCCATCACGTGGACGTGATTATAAGGGTTTTGGACAGGCAGTTGTAGTGACTCATCGCTGTGCATGGGATGCTCCGAAGAATTTAGATGAAAAAATTACTGGAACAGTTTGCTTCAAAAGTTGTAGTTTGAGTAATTTCAATGAAAATGAAAACCTGATGAGGTGCTCAATTTTAATTACTTCATCGATTGATTTAAAAGAGTATGCATTTGTTTTTGACCTCTAGTAAGTTTTAGATGATACCCAATCATCTTCTACATGCACACCAACGTGTATACCAAAATCCTTAACACATCTACATAAACGCAATTGTATTTTCCTAAATAAATCTGATATCTAACGCTGGAAAAATCGTTATACATATATACTTAAACATAATCCAATTGTGTGGAACATAAACAACCCACCGTTTTCCTTTAAATAAGAGTGGACATATAACAAATCATCAGTAAATAATACGTTGGTTCATATCAAAGAGTATACGGTTGATTTTATCTCCGCATTCGACAGCTGCCACAATCACTTAAGAAATAACGTTATTCTCTACACTCTAATTTAAAATGAACTGCATGAACTCCATACTTTTAGATCTGTGACCGTCTTTAAATTCTTGGACTACTTGTCGCTTTGTATATAGATGTATCCGCAGAAAGAATCAACTCTAAACTGATAGTCCCAGTTTTCTGGTAATTTACTTTGAAAAACGTCATACCACCGATGTTTAATGTTGGTACGTCACATCATATTCATGTCAGCGTTACCATCGACTAATTTCAATTAATCAAACCACACCTTGTGATTTTTTAACGTCACGATGATACACTCTGTTCCAAGTAGTTCACAATCTTACCTATTATTTCACATTTTCGTGAAGCTTTGGTTACCGTTAGTTTCCTGTTATTATAAGTTTGTAGTTTTCCACTAAATCATAATATGTGAAACATCCGTATCGATGGTTATTTTAATTTTTTTTGCCAATATAAGATTCTGTACACCTCGCCACATTTGTGATCTTTTTTAGTCAACCCTAGTGAAGGGTAAGCCACTGGAGTTTCTCAGTCACACTTATAGCAACACAACAGTTGAAGATGAGAAAACTTTTTCAGATTTGTATTCGGTGACCTTCAGGGGCACAGGCAGTTTCGACCAATTTGGAGTGAAATTTTCTTCCAAATTTTCCTGGCTACATAAGTGGTCAGAAAGCTTGTTGCAGACATAAAAGTATCTTGCCCGACTTTATTGATTTAACAGGAAATAGAACGAAAAACCACTTTAGGTTTCTCAATTGCGTCCTGTTCAATTCAAATGATGCTCCTCGTCGTTTTCGCTCCGTTATATCTGCCAGTAATTTTTGTGCGGCTTGCCGCCGCGCAGAACTATCTATAATACTTTCCACAACTCGATAAGATACAGCTAGCATCGAGCAAAATAGCCAGATAACGGCCCTTATCGTAATTAACTGCGGTAGCTGCTTGCGATATGCGCCATTTTTGTAGCTCGCGCAAACAAGCCCGATATCCCTGCACTTGTGTCTTGCGTTGCATAATTTACATGCTGATATCGCGCACGTGGTTCCACACAAGCCCGCCCTGCCTACATTATTGCTTGAAAGATTCAGTTTTTTTATTCAGTTAAAATTAGTAGTGGACATAGGAGTGGTCAGTTGGCTTCATGTTTCAATTGGCCATAAAAATAATGAGGCGTCCATCAGTCCGAGATTAGGATGTCCGGAAGAAGCGGCGCGAGCGCGCGTTCTATTCTACTGGAACCGAAGCTCGTTAAAAGTACATCGTTACTGCTACTACTCGGCTGACCCCTTTTGTGGTTTTGGTGTTGGCTCCCACAGTCAATAGGTAGAATCTATTTGTAGTATTCATAACTTTTTGAGCGCAGGAGAGGAAACGGAAGTTTGTAGTACAACAGAACTGGAATTGTTTTGTTTGTTTCTCTTTACGAGTTACACAACAGAAGACTAAGGTAATGGTTTATCTTGGCTAATACAACTTTGCAATTAAAACTTTTAGGTATTTCATCTATTATCGTTGTAGATATATGGTCGGGTGTATGCGTATAATTTTTTAACTGTGTGCCTTTTGCCATTGGACTTATGAATATAGATTTTTTTGAAGGAACCCTCTGTGTCTAAGAGTTCTAGAAAAGTGAGTTTTGGGCAGACTTTTTTCCAAAGTGCGAAGGCATCCGATCCATATTTAAAAGCGTACGAGCAAGAACACGTATTGAATCTCATTTCCAGTAATTTTCTACGTGGAAGAAGTTCGTATAACTTTGGATATACGGAAGTTGTAGTCTGAATTGTCTGGATTATTTAAGATTACGCAAGCTGATTGTCAGACCTGTTTAAAGAGAGATAAACTTATGTTACATTTCTTAAGACAGAAAATGGAAAAGGGATGAAAGCTCGAAGATCAAGCCCAACCTTTGTCGGTCAGTTGAGCAATTGACGATCAAATCAAAAGTTGAGAAAACATTTTATGATCCATCACTTGTTATGACCTTCAAATGCACCAAATTGTAGCGCCATATAAATGTAACGTAAGTCCTCCTTTACGACACAAATTTACCTTTGAAGAGGTAACAGGAGAACATAAAAGTAAACTTTGTAAGGGTTTAAGTTCTACAGGTTTTAATTTGATAGATGTGCCCATAAAATACTTGGTTGTCATTCAGGAAATACATTCCACTCCTAAGCCTTCGGCTACAAACCTGTACATCCCAGAAGGCGGACTCCAGGAAGTCTTAACCATAAATGCTGCTAAATTTTCATCGACGTGCTAAAATGCAGGTTGCAATCATATGTAGAATTAAGATATGATAAGAGTATGTAAGAAATCATTGATATGATCCATTAGTTTGGGAGAAAGTACGAGGAAAAATATTTATTGATCAATAAATTGTATGGATTGATTCCTATGAACATGGATGACGATGCTTATAAGGTTACGAAAAATTCTCGATTTTAAAATTATTTTAAGTTTGATCTAGGAAACTATTGGAATGTTATCTTATATGTAGGTAAGTGCGCGTTTCAGATGATAAGAAAATCCTGGAATGCTGCTATTATAGACATCGTTTAATTTCTTGCTAATAGAGAAAGCTATAAATTTCCGTGTTTCACATTTTGTGAAGTCAATATGAATATCAGATCATTTATATTTATTATTATTTTCTAGATAAATATGAGTTCAAAACATTTTCACCGCGAGAAAAATATATTGAAAGAAAAGACGAAGGCGAGAAACAATAATAGTTCAAAATAAAAAGAAGAAAGTGATGGTGATACACTTTTTCTTGATTTCTGAAGTAAAAAATAAATAAAGAGGAATTACTAAGCTAGTAATGATGATCAATTTTAAAAAAACAAACTAAAGGCCAAATTATAAGTGGAGTTATACAAAATGAAAATTTTATTGAAGAAAAAGCAAAAGAGGAATTTCTTCTTATTCTGAGAAATTCATTAATGTTGATCTGTTATATCGAACGTACTCTTTTGACCCATTCTTCTTCAGAAAAGAAGAAAACGCTTATACTAATGTTTTATGCGATGTTAATGATAATTAAAAGATTCGTCTGAAATAACTATGATTTGTATCACCAAATATAGTTGTATTCAGAAAAACAAACTGCAGCTCTTTTTATGCAGTGATTATTGTTATAATAAATTTTGCTATTAATTTAATGAGAGTATATATGATGAGGCGCAATATTACCTCACCAAAATAAATGAAGAAACAAATGCATTAGAAAAAAGAATATAAAATACGTGTATGTAAACAGTTTATTAAATAAAATATGTCCGAATTGTATTTGCTTTTTTCTGAGTTACAATGCGCGTTTAATGTCTATTATTGACTGTTTTGTCTTTTTGAAAAATGACATTCGACAAAAAAATTAAATCAGTTCCATGAGTGAAAAACTAGTTGACCCACTATCTTTCGATATCAATCGTACCCTATGACTTTGGATGCCAAGCTTTGGTGGAAAAAACACGAATTTAAGTTAAAATATAGACAGTATTATTGGCTTGGAAAAAACACCAAATTGTCAGTACATAATCAGATTATGAAACTGTTATGGGTATATGGTATTCATCTTTGGGATTGTGCCAGAGATAGCAATATCAAATTCATATTGATTTTTCAGAATAAAATGTTGCAAAACATAGTAAACGCTCCATGGAACGTAAGAAACTCCGACTCATATCGAGATCTTGGCATCCCAATAGTTAAAGATGAGATCAAAAGGTTTGCTGGTAAACGTAAAGCCATATTTCACCTTAATGATAATGCAGACGCTCTTCAGCTGCTGCATAACCAACATCTTGTTTGAAGACCAAACCATTCGAGTTTGTGTAGTGTTGTGTGTGAAATCAAAGTATTATACACCGGAGAAATTGTAGATTAGAAAAATCTAAAAAACGTCGTCGAATGGACTTTAGTTGTTAGTATTAATTTTTAAGAGTTATAGGAAAAAAATTAATGGTTGGTTTTAATATTCAAACACCAGAGCTTTTATTTAAAAGAAAATCGTAGAGAATAACCTCTCTCTATATATAGTATTCCAGAGTTAAAAGTGCCTTTAGTTGGTTGGCATGTTATTTTCAAGTATCTGTGACTATTAAAGAGTGCTTTAGTGTCTCATACTCTAAATCGAAGGTCGCCTAGAAAGTTGATCCGAAGGCCAATCAGAAGAGAGAAAAATTTCTTAAACTATACTTGGGTTGAGTTTTATGAGTTAGTAACCATGAAAAGTTATCTCTGGTAATCTTGAAAGTTATTCCTGATATATTTTGATTGGTGTTTATCTTGTTGGGAAAGTGAAAACTTAAATGTATGCGTCCCTTCTTCACTACCACAGGATGTTTGAAATGGGGTGTTTTCTTGAACTCTCGGGCGTTTTTCAAAAATTTTTTCGTGAATTTGTATCATACACTTTGTCTTACTCAATGTTTTTCTTAAAATGGGTTTGATTGAACTGGTTTGATTCTTCTCTAATGCTTTTATCTCTGCTGCGAGTTTTGTAGTCATTTGAGTCATTTTACCATTTATAGAACTTCTAAGGTTCGCGAAATTGTTTTCCTGGACCGATCATTTAATTACAATTGTTGTGAACAATATACGAACTCTTCGGAATTTGAAGCTTCTAGAAAACATGCATGACTTAGTCTAGTATATGTAGTGCGACAACTAATGGTTGCCCATCTGTTGCTTCCACCAAGGAAAATTATCGAACTACTGTGACCTTGGAATCGTTTCTAAGCCGTTTTTACTCCTAACTCAGCCGTATTAATTTAAAGAGAACAGTCTATCCGAGTTTAATTTAGATCTTTTATTGCATTTTGTATAGTATTTTTGTTTTTGAAGTTTATAATTAACCTGTACTTATGTTTTGTAAAGTAATTTCAGAAAACATCAGTGCTAGTAGAGCTAATTGAATGTATTCTTTATAATAGGCGCTGGTAACGCTAAACTTCTGTTTTAATACGTACCCAAACCTACATAATTTCGAGTGCCATTACGTGTGCACTTTTGGGTCATTCGACCCCATTACTTTTCATTAGGGTCTGGGGTCATTTGCGCCTTTCATGTCGGTGCATTTGCTGCAGTAACAGTTAACGTTTAGGGTTATTTCCAAGTTGCCATTTTGGGAATTAAAATGGGATGAAGTGGGGATGAGCGTAGTTTTCGTTTAGATTATCTTTGCCACCGAGTGCTGTAGTTCTACGTTTGAGTATTCATGAACTTGTTTTCATGCTGAAGCAACCAAAAGAGAAGTACTTGTTTACTTCAAATCGAACTGTTAATAGACTATAAAATAAGAGTATTCTCAGGTTTAAAAGTTCTAAAAGGAAAGTCAATTTTGTCTCTCTTACGTCTTCTAGTGACATATAATGAAAAAAGGAGGATCCTACAAACTTTATTCCCATCTTGATGTATTTATCTAGAATGGATATAGAGTTAACGATTGAGACGCATGGTTGTTGCTAGATTGGATCAGTCGTGGCTTAACAACCTGCCCCCAGACTCCCCAATAGCGTGAGCTGTTGTGCGGCAGCTTCCACTCTTATTGTACTTTGCAGCAGTTCTCAGCACATTTACATACGATCAATAGTTTCAAGTGCTTTCTGAAAGCCCGCATGTATAATCTGCTCTCTAGCACCCGGCGCTGCTCAGTTTCCAGGTACACTTCGCGCCGAGGAATGGATGTGCACTTGCCCAAGCCTTGGGCGGGGGAGACGCCCCGCTCAGCTCGATGTGCAATGTGTCTTGAGAAGGTTCGACGCTGGCAGCCTGTGGCTGAAGCGCCACCGCTCCACTGTTCTAATTTGCTGCATCGAGCTGCGTATTGGCATTGACGGCCGTACCCTCTTAATTGGGTCGCTAGGGTGCGTTGGCGTGGAAGCGGCCGTGTCGTTGGCGTACCAAGCGTTTGTGGGATGCTAAACTTCCTCGGGACGCTAAACAATCTTATTAATAGCAGCGGCGGATGTTATCAGTTTCGCCGGTCGTATTTAAAACCGCGCTCGCGCTGGAGCCGCCCGAAATCGGCGTTCGGGTGTTGATTGCGCCGGGAGCCTAACTGCCCCACATTCCTGCCCTTGAGTTATCTTTACAGCGCGGCTTATTGTGTTTTGTCTGTTGGAACGATAAGGAGGCTCAAGGGAAGTTACTTATCATTGGTATGACGAGAAGACACAATAGACGAATTAGTTTTGTTGGGGTTTACAAAAGGATGAAATGTGGCAGTATCTTGTTTGCTCATTATGTTATTTGGAACGGAGGTTTGGTCGGTTAAGTATCTTTCCCCATTATCTACCCACACGCTTTGAACCTGGAGAACAGGGAAGAATGAATTTTGGCCGAAATTTGAACGTTGCTCTCTGCATTAAATCGGAAGACAAATTTTTGAAATTCTAAAAAAGAAACTGCAAGATAAAAAAAATTGTTTGACTAAGAGCCAGGATAGATACTTGTAAGATTTTTGAAAATGTTGGTAGTTAAAAAAAGATTATTAATTTTAAAGTCTCCATAATCTGAATAATATCCAATGATTTTGTGATAGAATCCAAAAGACTTTCTTACATTAAAAATCTGTAACATCAGTTGTATTTTTTAGGTAAACCAATAAAATCTAATTTTGATCCATTGAATAAAAACGGGAGAGAGTTACCATGTACCGAAGTATTAACTTGAGGTGTGTGATAAACTTTACAAATTTGATAATGCTGATTGTTCTCTGCAAGCAATGAATCCCCCTCGTAGGATCTACAATATGAGAAGGAAGTAGACAGATGGCGTCAATGTAAATAACTCTTCCAGACTTTTTAAAGAACGTGAAAAGTATTGGCGCTTCATCGAAAGGAAGTGAACAATATATGAGAGTAGTAGGTTTGGAGCGAATTAGCCAAGTAGTATAGTCTTTTAGTGATGCAACAAAGTTCAATATTCATTAAAGCCAAAAACTCACCAAGAGGACATAGAATATGTTAATATTTACCTTTTATTTCCCTCTCGCTTTTACCATGGTGTTGATGTTTCTGGAACGATCTAACTCTCTCTTGTTCGTTATATTGTTTTCGATTTAAAGGTGCTTCGTCTTAATACTGGGATTTTGCTTTTCGGTGTATTTGTAGATGATGCCCCATTCCGGATGGAGTTAGTCCTCCCATCTATAGGTTTAAGAAAAATACTTGAGAATAAACCGCGAACGCAAACGTTTGAAATGTAATAGACGGTTTCTCACTACAGATAATGAACGACTAATGGGCGTTACCAGTTTTTTTAACCCAAAACCGTTTTGTCGATTTGCTTTGATTTCATAAGACTCCTCCCATGTTGAGTGGGGAGTTTTGAAGATCAAGTTGAGATTATGAAGTCTTTAGAAGATTAAAGTAAAACCCTGACTTTTCTAATAGCGAAATCGTGAATGTTCACGTCTTGAAATAGGTGCAGAAAGGTAGATAGTCACAATTCCAAAATGTGAAGTTTGATCAATGAATGGAAAGCAAGGGGGCAGAATGGGTAGATTATAAGTTTTCATTTTGTGATTAGAAATTTGTCTATTTCTTTCAATTACGTTCGTCTATTAAGTATCTTAAAAACACATTTTTACAACGGATAGGTAATTTTCTTATCTCGCTATCGTAAAACGAAGGTGTTTGTGACACCAGCCAATCGTGTACGAACGACGCTACGGCGGCAACATCGTCGTCAAATTTCTTTCTCCAAAGAAATGGTAATCGCAGAACGATAAGTCTAGACTGTAGGAGGAGTGTTTCAGCGTGGTCCAGAACAAATACATTTTTCTCGAATTTGGGCATCTGTACGGAACCGAGCAGGATAACGTCTCGAATTGCCTTAACACTGTTGTACCTTATACTGACCTCGGAAGCAATCTTACCAACCGCTAATCGGTGGTCATTCTCAAGAAGACGACGGACAATGCGAATATTCTTTTCAGTCACACTGGTCTTCGGAGACGTCGACTTCAGATAGTTCTCATGTGTTTGCTGTTTTTCATGGACTGTCAAAACTCTTTTTACAAAACGCAGCAAACCAATTTTTTCCAATAGCTTATATATTATATACTAGGTGAAAACCGCTTGAATGAAGTTTGAGAAGAATTTACACATTAATTTGGACAATTATATCTTAAATAAGACTTGCGGAGAAAAGCTTATACAACTACAGACAGGAAACTCACATACTTAGGGAGCCCGGATGATAGGAGGTGTTTCAGTGTAGTCCAGAACAAACCTTCATTTTTTTAAGTTTGGGCAGCTGTACGGGCGTTATCACGAAGCAGGATAACATCTCGGATTGTCTGGCCACTATTTCATTCTGGGAAGCAATTTCAGCAATCGTTAATCGGCGATTAAAGTTGGTGAACAATGCGAATAATCAATCTCTTTAACCACGCCGGTGACACTCATATTCAACAGTTTCTCATCATCTCAAAAATTGGTTGTGCACGCGTACGTTTGAACTTTCTTGAGGGTATTGTCCTCGAACTATGCTTTAGGTCTTATTAAAATTTCGGACGGCTTTACGCTCTTTGTTATGAGAAATTCGATAATAATCTGTTGCGCAACGGACGAGGATACCTCTTGCTCTGACTAAGAAAGTAACAGTGCAAGGTCGTCTACGATAGGAATCCTGTTCAAATAATTCAATCTATAACGCCCAAAAACCGCGTTCCTCTCTGTTCACCTACATACTATTACGTTATTTAGCTATTCCATTCAAAACTATAAGATGGTAGATAATTTAGAAAAGTAAAGGAGTCAATTTCAAACCTTCAGTTTTTAAAGACCCAACTAATAAAGTTGTGTTATGTACATTTGATTTCCTGCTGGTTTTGGTGATGCAACCGTCTTCCTTTCTTCACTGTAACTATAAATTTGTTTGTCCTATCAAAATAAGTTTGTTGATGTTGCAGACAATTGAAAGCGAGTGGCGATTTCATTGTTTTATCACTGCATGTAAACTAAAAAAGCTGGGCGAAGACATTCTTAAATGGTGTTACTAAGATGGAGAATTTTACAGTTTATAGTCGTAAGTAAGAATCGGCATCTACTAGATTTCTGTTATTTATCACTTCAGAGGTACTGGAGTTTAAAATTAAGTGAGTGCATGAAACCACCTGAAAGCTGTTATATAGTCATTTAAACTTGAAAGGGGATTAAAATAAAAACGAGGAAATAATCCATACTGAGATGTGGTGGTCTAATCATTAAGGCAGTGAAAGAAGAGCAAGAAGACCATAAGCTATTAGTATCTAAAAAGGTAATTCCCGCGGTACATAAGAAATAAAACTCAAGTACCAAAGACAGGAAATTGAAGACAAAAAATGTAAAGAACACCTACAAGATGAGACTATAAGCGACTATATCTGTACCAGAGAAGATTAGATCATAAGTTAGTAAAGTTTAGCTATGACAGCAATAAAGATAGTTATGAACATTTAAAAAATAGTTAAAAGAAGCTGCTTTAGAAGAAATTTTAGTTACAGAAAAAATAAATATAAAGTAAAATGTGGTGAACGTACAATATAAATAATACAATAGAAGAAGCTCAATAACAAATAGCTACTAAGCTACATAAACCAAGAGGGCCTATAAAAATATAAATAAAAAAGTAGAGTAGTAAAAAGACAAGCAAGTAAGCAAATAATGATGATTTAGACGGAGCATGCTCACACATATACATACACTGAAGAGGCAAGTAGCTTAAAGCACTTAAAACAAATACAAAAGAAAGAAGTAATAGAAAAAAAGAGAATTGGAAGAAGATTGGGAAAACGATTGAGAGAAGGAACACAGCGTCAACTGTTAAAATTACAATTCCAAAAGACTGCTGTTTATTACGTCATTCTCTTTTAACATTTAGGTCTTCCAAAGAAAGCTATTCGATGGTTTAGTTATATATTTTTTTATCTAATTTGATAAAGAACCATGAAAGTAGCGTTTTATGAACAAATACGACACAGTTCTTGGAAGTTTTAGATTTGCTATAATTACCCATAATTCAAACTATTGTTTTTTACCATTTTCTTGAAACTACCATCTCCGGAAAAGGTGTAGATCCAAACCAAATAAAAGTATCGGAAACTGCATTTAAAGACTAAAATAATGATGAGTAAATAAATAATAAACTTCCAGTTGGCCGAGTATAACATTAACGATATTCGTTACAAGAGACTGAACGTTTTGAAAGTAAAGTTCATACGGATGAGGTGTCTAAAGACTCAATATTTTGAAGAATATAACAAATGAATAACAGAACCCCGGTTGAGTATTGTTCAAAGTATGGATGAAACTATATAAACAATTGAACGAAGAATCTAACGCTTAAATTAAACAAATGAGACCAAATAGTTTGGTCATGTGGGTAGTAGTGGGATAAAAAAAAATGAGCTCAAATATTGGTATAGCGTTGAGGGAAAAACGTTATAAAAGTAGCTGGTACTTTGGGAAAATGTTAAATTTGAAATTTTGGGTGGTTCCAGTGAAAACAAATGCCAAACAGAAAGATACTATAGTTAAAACCTCCATCGAAATCTCCTATTTTGTCATAAATAACACCATGCTGTTCGACCAGCTGCTTTTTTTTTATTGAAACGAGGTCGCCTCTAATTGCGCCTTCCAAGAAATATCCAGGTAATGACACTGGGGTATTGTTGTTGCAGCCATATCTTGTGTGCATAGTGTCCGGCTGATCGATCCTGCAATTTGGAATTGGAATTGTATAGGGGGCAGCCGTAAAGTCACGAATTGGTTTGCTTCCGTTTCGCTGGAAGTTGCGCAGCTTGTCTCGTGCCCTCGCGCGCTCCCCATCCGACTCGTTTAGCGCAGCCGAATCGAAGCAATTAAATCTGCAGGTGCCGCTCCGGCCTAATGAAAATGCATTTCATAAGCGACTTTTCGTGTCCGCTCGCTCGAGCCGGCGGAAGCGAGCCCGACACGTCAGAGCGAAAAGTTCTGTTGTCTCGAAAGTTGAGAATTTATTGATAACTTCCCCGCTTAGAAGTTGGGCGGCGGGAAAGTTCCTTATCTGGGCTGGAATAATAGGTGTATGGTTGTAAGGAGGATGGGGCAGCTACAATCGATATTTAAGAAACTGTAGGGTTTAACTTTTTTGTTGGTTGCACAAGGGTTTCGAACGCCGTTTTCTTCTAGGAAAGGGGGATTATAACGGATTCTGAACAATGGGGTGGAGAGCTTTTGGATGCTGTTGAACGAATGCATATCGGTGCTGCCAAACTTTATCGTTGATGTCGAAACAATTGGCGCTTTATAGTTCTGATGTTTGCTTTCATCTTCGTTTAACAAGGTCGAATATCTTTAATATCTTGTTTGTTGTTATTGTCTACAATAAATTGGAGATACTCGAATCAAGTTTCTTATGTTTATTTTTCGATAAATTGAATACCTATGTTGTTATTGTTTCAGTTCAAATTTTCTTAATCTCGCATTTGTTTTTATTCCATTATTTGTGTCGCATTTCTAAATTCGAACGGTGTAGATTATAAAACATCCAGTTCGTGTTGTGTTAATGTTTTCTGGCTACAGAAACTCTTGCCGCATCTCAAAAGTTGTTTTTGTTGTGGTAATCTTCAAGAGAAGTAAATGATGAAAATAATCCGTCGCTTGGTATATTTATCTTTTTCCGTAAATACTCTTGTTGACGTTCCAATTTAGTTTGTATTTGTGTAAATTTAGCTGAACCCCCGTTTTTTTTTTTATTGCCAGTCAATAAGATAGATGTCGAACGTAATTTTGAATTTCAAAAAAGTTCCGAGTATGTTTAACTTATCATTCTAAATGATTCGCCAAATGAGAAGACTGTGGATTGCAACATCGCAATAAACAAATGCCACAGCTTTTGTTTTGAACAAAATCTGTCGTTTCGTCGTTATATTGGTCAGGGCGCTCGAGTGTAAGTCGGTCATTACCGCGCCGAATTCGCGTTGAATTCCCGTTTTTTATCGATTACGCAACCGAAGCCACGGGCGGCAGAGCGTCGCCGCCGCCGCCGCCGCGCTGGCCGTCGGCCACCCGTTTGTTTCGGCCTCGCCGAGCAGCGCTGTTTACCTGCGTGTCCCGGAATAATTGAGCGCTCGCGGACGCGGCGAACCCAGGCTAAGCCCCCTCGGCCAGCGGCGGCTATCAAAACTGCCTTCCAATTCGCACGCTTTCCAAACACGATCAGGTGCGAGCGGCGGCGAGTGCGCCCGACGATGTCAGGTTGCCACTGCCACGTAATAGTGGATCAATACAAATCCGCGTATCCTCTTAATGCAAGTATTCGAACGCCAAATCATAGCAATTATTGTGATATATAGTATTCTCACTTGTCCGTGTGATAATTAAAGGATTTCGTGTGCGAGCGTGCGCTGGAAATGACTCGTGAGTTCGCTTCGAACGCGGGCACCCCTGGACGCCCGCAGCTGCCCCTCTCCTTGCTCCTGTAGTGCTCGTCTGGCGTCCATATTTGTGTGTAAGTCGCCTCGGCTCCCTTTATCGGCCTTCATGGCCTAAACGGCGTCGAAAAACTCGTCTTTGATCGCGATGCGCGCTTGTTTCGCCGCGCGGCGTTGCCTTTTAGCGCCTCGCATTTGTTTTCGGTCGCTCGGCGTTTGTTTTGTGCGGCCGCATTGTTTTGAGCGCGACGCACGCCCACGCCGGTGCTTGCACAATCCCAGGAAATAGACACCGCTCGGTGCTATTCCTATCACGCGGCGCGCGAGTGCGCGCGGGCGGCTGCTTTCTCAATCCGACGCGCGTCGAATGTCGTCTGCATCGTATCAGGGCAGCGGCGACGCTGCCCGCCGCACCGGCCTGCTCTTCTGGGGACTTTCCGCCGCTCGCCGCGGCCGCACATGCCACTACATTCCCATTAGCTGCCCGCCTGGATAGGACGCCGTGTATTTTGTTTTATACCGTTTACACCGCGGATTAGTTGATCGACCCGCGCTCCATCATCGCGTGCTAGTAAACACTAATTAATTAGGCAGAAACTAGAAGTGCCCCATTGTCCACCAATAGGCGATCGAGTGGCCTGCCAGAACGATTCGTATCTAAATTGGCTTTCCATTATCTACGTTTGCATTATAAAAGGTCACGTACAAAACGAAAGCAGTTAATTGCTGCCATTAACTTGTGCGGCGTTGCCAGATATAGTTTTCCTGAAATTTGGAGACAAAATATTTTCGAGTTTCCGTGCGGTGTTGCCAAGCAAAAAATTCCCCGTATTTGGGAAAACGATAGGGCGCCGAATTCTATTTTAAACTGTAAACCGTGTTTACGGAGCACGTCAAATCAGATGGTGTATAAATAGCAAATCGCATAGCCGGCGGCTGAATACAAATTAGTGTATTTGAAATAAGTTGTTTGTCAATATTTCCTGCAAATGCGACGGCACGGAACTCGTTTGGAGATAGCGCGCGTCTCTGCTTTTTTGCTGGCGCATCGCGCATTCCACAACTGGCTGTATTCCCTCTGGAGTGTTGAGTCAGCTAATTAAAATTTAATGCGCGCTCGTAAATAGTCGAAGCGCCTCGGCTCAAGACCCAGAGCAGCGGCAGAAAGCATCGTCAATAAATTGGGTGGACTGGGAAGCTCTGCCACGAGAAAAGTGGCTTTGGGGCGACCAGGTCAGCGTCATTTCCTGCTGCAATAACGATTTTCCACTTTTACTGTGTTTCTCTAATTGTTACTTGAAAATTTTGGTGTTTGGCGTGCTAAGTTCACCCACTAAGGCAGTAGAGGGTTTTGGTTTTGTTAAAAAAAACTGCTGTTGCTAAGGGGCTTATAGTTCCAAATCAGTCACAGTCTACATATTTAGAATATTTCACGTCCAGCAATGCATTTCGTTTGTGCTTTGACTCATCGCTTTAAAATAAGGTCGGATTTGGCACCAATTCTTTTTAATAACAAATTTATTCTTGGTGGAATTTTTACATGCACCAATCATAGAAGTTCTAGAACAGCTTTTGGAATGACTAACAAGAATGGAAACCTTCGTTTGCCCTCAAATTGATCTATTATTGAACTTTTATCTTAGTTCAATAGTCAAAATTGTTCAGTCAGGTAACTAGGGTGGTAGATTTTTAAATCTTATTCCAATTAAATGGAGGCAATTTAAGGGGTTTGAGCTAGCAATGTTTTTCAAGTATAACAAAGCTATCATACCGTTTTGGTAACTGTCTCGTTTGGTAGTTTTGAAAATTCGACAAGAGATCAGTAGCTTGCTCAGTTGTACTGCAACAAATCCATGAAGAATAGAATGAAATGGTTTCTAGCTTCTCTGTTTCAAGATAGTATTCCAATGGTTATCAATAAAAAGTCATTAAGTAGAAAGAGCTAATTAAACAAAACCTTGTTGGCTCCTTAACAATTTGTTGCGTTATTAAATATCCCCTAATCAATTTCTCATTTGGTTTTGAACACCTGAAATCCTAATGTACAAACGCAGTTTATTTAAAATTCTCATAGAAGGCTGTGGTTTGTGAAGATAGGATCTAGTAGTGATGTTAATGTCAGTTGCATTGAGGTGTTTTGTATTATTCGTTCTTTTTTAAATAATTAAAAATTGTAATGCGCCAATTTCGACGCGTCGCAACGTGAAAGGAAGACTTATAACAAGATTGCGTGCTAGAATATTGCTTAAGTAACACGACGTTTTGTTGCAGATCTCTGGCTGGCCAGACTGACATGGAGCACTAGTGAACATGCGCGACCCCACCCTCTCCGAGCCGAAGTCTACATTTCCTACCTATCAAGTGCCTCAAGCGTCAGCCATGAGGGGCCGCGCACCCCCAGTACAAGTCGCTAGGGCAGCTGGGGAGGGTCGAGCTGACCTCCCGAGCCCGCCCCGCGCCTCGCCAGGCGCGCCTTCTGTGATATCCGGCTCAAGTTGCCCCCTCGCCGGCAACTCTAATCTTAGGATGCAATCTGTGACCGAAAACTGTCTTCTGAACTCTGTTACCGTACCAAAAATACAACGTAACGACCACACGGCGGTCGCACACAATAATAGCGATAAGTTAGAATGTAAGTTTGGTGCTCTACAACTCTCCTTTGGACAAGACATTCCCAACCAAAAGTCTGATAACCTCGAAGGTGACCTCACTGAACTGAACCTCAGCAAGAATGCTACTACCCCTAGTTCTACTCACTGCGATACGAAACTCAGCGATAACGAGACTTACTACAGCCTCGAGAGGCTCATTACACTAAGTCGGCGCACACGACATCTGGAACGTCTCGGCTACGCACTGCCCCTACGACTTTGTGGTGGCGGGGAGAGCTCGCTCAGCACTGGAACGTCTGGCTGGGGCACCCCTCCCTCACAGCAGGCCAGTAACAGTAACGGTAGGTGTTTCCTCATCTCTCCCATCATTTGAGTGTTTGTAATGTGTTGCTGTTTGTTACCGAACCAACTTGACAATAACGCACTCTACTGGTTAGATTGAGATTTTCATTAACCACTCAAGTTAGTTCCATGTCATTGAGATTTAACAATTGTGATGTTAAATCATAGAAGCTACAATTAGTTAGCGGAAGTGGGGGTTAATACAGCATTCAGTGTTTAAAGTACTACATCTTGTGCATTAAAGTGTGAATGAACAATCTTTTTGAAAATTTATCGAAATGAATCACTCTTCTCCTATATTGCACACTATGTCATTTCAAATTTGTAACGCTACTCTTTAGCCTTACATCTATAGCTTATTTACTTTTCAATATCAGATGTAAATCAAGTCTTTCATTACTTGTCTCTTCATAAGGCGAAGATCAATGATTTACGTTATTCATGTAGAAATAACCTTTCAGTCAGCAAACCGTTGCTGCTGAGCGTTGCAGTCATTTTGCATCTAATTTTCCTATTTTGTGCATAGCAAATAACTCGAGCGGTTGGGGCTCCGCGAACGCAGCCAATTCAAACAATACAGGTACTCAACAGTGGAGCAATGCCAGCCGCACCCCTACTGCCGCACAAGGACCTCAGTCGCAAGACGGTAAGCATAGCGCGTAGACGCTCGTTGCAGTAGATGACTACTAACCACTAGAGTTATCGGGCGTGCTGACTCTTAGCTGTAACACGACGTAGATATCAGACTTGGTTCGGTAACTAGCGCTGTCGTTTGGCTCACCCTCTGTAACCTTTTCTAATTACAGCAAACAAATCCAACCCCAACTTGCAGCAGAATGGGCAACAGCCCCCTACGTCTCAGTCAAACAACTCTGGCTGGGGGCAGCCCGGCACCAAGCCCTCGTCTGGGCCCTCTACCAGCACTGCTGCGAACCAGACGGCGACGTCTCAAGCCAACCCGACTAACCAGGCACATCCTACGAACTCGACCAAGCAGCAGCTGGAACAGCTGAACAACATGCGCGAGGCAATTTTCAGTCATGACGGATGGGGCGGTGTAAGTATTCGGAGGAGCGACTAAGATGCAAGGGTGCAGGTTGTGGTTCTGTTTGCAGCACATTAATCAAGACACAAATTGGGACATTCCGGGTAGCCCCGAGCCACTCATGAAGATTGACGGCAGCGGAGCTCCTCCATGGAAGCCGGCTGTCAACAACGGTACAGAGCTGTGGGAAGCCAACCTTCGCAATGGTGGCCAGCCACCTCCACAACCCCAGCAAAAACCGTGGGGCCACACTCCCGCTACTAACATCGGCGGCACTTGGGGCGAAGACGATGATGTGGCCGACAGCTCCAATGTGTGGACTGGGGTGCCTGCTGCTCAGCAGCAGTGGGGCAACGGCGCCAGCAGCGGCGGTGGCAGTGGTGGCACCATGTGGGGAGGTAAGTTTTGGGTTGATTTGCTGTGGTTTTTGGTGTGGAATGCCCTATTTGTATTTTCTTATAATAAAAGGGTTCCCAATTAAACTAAAATTTTTTTTATTGTTATAAATTAATACTTTTCAAGCTATTTGTGTAAATTGAATTTAAATTGAAACTGATGTTTAATTATTGTTAAAAAAAAATTTCTGAACTTTCTAAAGTGATGTAATAATCTGGATCAGGCTACATTGAAAAGGTTTTTCTCAAGTTGTAACATTTTCTGTTTTTTCAGTCAAGGATAATCTGTTGTAGTATAACATGTAATTTACTTTAACTGTAATTTTATACTTCATCAATGTTGAGAAATTAAGTTGAAAGCTTAGTAGGGTTAAAGAACAGGAGTGTTGAAATTGATTGTGAATGTTTGTGTAGGTTTGTATAACTGAAATTCAGCGAGAATCTTTTATTAATTTGTAATAAAAGGAGAATTTTAAAATAATAACTTTTATGTCCCAATTGTGATTATTGCATGTGAGTTAAGCAAAATCAGTTTGTACAAACTTTAAAAAATATCTATATCTTTGAATATGATTAGGATGAAGTTATATTGTTTCTTAAATTGCAAGAATTGGATGAAATTCTGCCCATCTGTTTAACTACTAACCAAAAGGACATAATTTGATTCAATTGTTACTATTAGAGATGTCTCTGATGATTTAATGTGGGTCGCAGCGTTGATCTGGGAACCCTGACTAATTTAACATTTTTTGGGTAAAATTGGGGAAAAGCTTGGCATCACTGCAAGAACACCACCTTGCATCCAGGGGGCGCCAGTTTTGCAAACCAAACTAATACTACTAACAACTGTTCATAGCGCCCAAGAAAGAAACTGAGTGGGGCGCAGCAAGCGCTACAGGATGGGGAGATCCGCGCTCAGCCGACCCCCGGGCTGCGGGCATGGACCCCCGAGACATGCGCCCCGACCTTAGGGACATGCGTACTGGCAGCTCGGACCCAATGCGCATGTTAGACCCCCGCGAACAGATGCGGCTTGCAGGGGGCGACATGCGTGGAGACCCCAGAGGTAACACTCAGTCTATTTTACGCTGACCGTGCTGTTCTTATGTGAGCGATCGTTGAGGGGTCTGAGAGTGGATCTCCTTACTGCTGATGCTACAATAACGTCTGTTGTTGCAGTGTGGAGTTTTATTCTTTTGTTTTTCCCCGATTTGTGTGGTTTGTTTGCGTTGAGAGGCGAGAGTAGGACAAAGAGCTTGCCCGGTAGCAAACTTGATGTGTAGCATAAAAGAGGAAAATTTTGTTGCTATTAGGAATAACAGGTCGCTTGAACGGAGCTGGGGCGGAGGCGTTCTGGGGACAAGCTGGCCCGCCGACTGCGGCACACCACCTTCACCACCAAGGTAAGATGCCCATGGGACCTGGCGCCAACACCACCGGTTGGGAGGAACCGTCGCCCCCCTCGCAAAGACGCGCAATGTCCAACTACGACGATGGCACATCCCTATGGGGCAATCCTCAGCAAGGTTTGTATGTTTTATAATTTCTTAGGTTCTTTACAAATGGAGTACAAGCAGAGATGACCATTAAATAAATTGTAGACTTACATATGCAGTCCATTTGGCATTTACATTGCTACAGACATTTTTAAGGGGATGAACATCTACCTTAACTCAATATTAGTTTAAATTTTACATATGATTACACTTGATTAGTTTTTAAAATCCAATGCTGCAATGTATTATCAGGAATACGGAAACCTAAAACGAATTCATAAATCAAAACGACAATAAACACTTATTTCTGCTCTAAACCATCAACTAAATTGGGTCAGAAATCTTTCTCTGGTTTTGGGGTTTGTATCAATTAAGGTGAGATTTCTCAGAATAGAAAAACGGATTATCCCATATGATGATCTACGTGTAAGTGAGCTAAACAATGAGTATGACAATGGAATGTAAAATTGGTCACTGGATCTGTATGCTCCTCTGAGCTATCAGTAGTCTTAGAATGTAAACAGACTAAATTAATTATACAATTACGTACATAACTAATGTCAAAAAGTTTTGCAATATAGAAGAACTAAGGGATTTTGAAAATAAAAAGTACATCAAAATGAGCCAGAAAATGTGTTTGTGGGTTGTCAAGATCTAAGAGAGGAGTCTTCAAAATATAGAAGATAACATGAATTTAAAAACTTCATATTGTAGGAGAAAATGTGAAAATCATTAATAAGGAAATGTATTTGCTATTAAAATAAAAATATTCGGAAAGAGAAAAGTTAATGGAAATTGAGGAAGTAGCAAGGTAATTGATCTATTAGCTGTGCAAGAAATCAGATGAGCAGGAGAGAATAGCAATAAAATTAAACAGAGATAATTTACTATTAATACAATACGAAAATGGATAATGAATTACAAAAATAGAAATGAATTTGTTTAGTTAAAATTGCACATACACCTACAGAAACAGGAGAAAAGAAAACTAAGAAAGTAGGGCTTTAGATACTTAACACTGTGACCATCACTGAAGCTAGCAGATTACCCTGAAACTGCCGAAATTAAGCATAGCAATTAGAAAGCGATTTCAAGTGAAAAAAATAAGATATGTAAATTCAAAAATTAGATTACGAAACCACAGCCTTTACGCCTTTATCATTGGCACTGGACCAAGATTGTGCCTTGAGCAGTTTAATGTTAGCTGTGTTCAAGGAGTTTTTTTGGTTAAGTTTGGGAGGCAGTCTTCTGTCGCCATTAGTGGTGTGAATCTGAATTTATATGAAATTGATTAGTTAACTTGTGAAATAAAAAAGTTGGGATTATACGAAGATTGTAAAAGCCAAAATATTGGACCATCTCTGTATATGGAAAACGGATAGCTTTTTCTGAAAATGTACTGTCTAGGTTTGTGTGCGCATCGGCAGACTAATGAACAGAGGCACCATTTTGCCACAGAGTGCCATTTGGCTGTAAAAGCTCAATTTGTGAAACTGTAGAGATTGTGGTGTACTCTATCATATTGATCATCATTCATAACGTCAGTCCACATGTTCTTTTGGGGCTATCACTTGAATGTTTTTTATTGACGTATTTGGAATTTTGGTACTTCATATTTTGTCGTCTCGTCTATGAACACGATTTTCTTTGAGAAATTTACTACGGTCAATATGGTGAACTATTTCTTCTACGATTTGTTGATCTGCAGCTTGGTCATCAGGTTATATTTGTTGCACCGAGTTAACCTCAATCTCTGATGCACCTCTTTGTATATTGTACAAGATGAAAAAGCTAATTGTCGTGAAGTTCAATATGAGGATTTTGTGGGGCTTTATGCAAATGTCATATGGATTCGCTTCACAAATTTATTATGTAGGACGACTAGTTGCTTATATGATCATGCCATTTGATAATAGACGTTGTTGCCGCTATCTTGTTAGGCTCTCGGAGGTAGCTTATTGGACCACGTGCAGTAATTTCGTTGTCTGTGCGACAGACCTTACCTTGCAGACTAATGCGCCAATTCTTGTGCAGTCACTATTTTACAAACTATCAATAAAAAAGGTCAAAATGCCCGCTTATCCCATCTATTAGTGATAAATTAGACTTCCAGAGTTCCACTGCAATCCCCGATAAACAACTAACTCATTTAATTTTTCTTCTGTGATTTCTCAACATAGTAGCAGACTTTATACATATTGTATATTGTTGTATCTCTTGTAATAATGTGTATGGTAAAATTGTTTGGCCTTAGGTTATAGTGTTGTTTAATGCTACAGTTGTTGGAGACCTGTTGATAGCTTGAACTTGTCTGTTTATCTGGACAAGAGTGAAGACTGGACGGGGATGTCAACTGCAAGAAAGCCGTTCTAGTAAACTTTATGTGGAGGATATTATCTTATTAGGAGAGACACAATGCCAGAAAACTAGATTGCATAATTTCTTCAACATAATACTGTTGTTCTGATCATTAGTTGGGAAAACTATGGATCACTTTGTCATACTACGACGACGCCACCAGTTTCTTTTGGATAGTTTATTCCGGATACTGCAATTATGTGCGACAAATTGAGAATTTTCGTTTTTATGTACTAGAAAAAAATGCAAAAATATTCCATTATGAGAAGTATGAGAAGAAAGAAACGTTAAATGAGTAGAAAAATATGTAAAAATGAAAATATAGTTACTTCAGATTTTAGAAATCCACATTGTTGGTGAGATGATTGATGAGCAGGCTTCAACTGTTTCAATTAATTGTCTAATTGCAATGGCGATTGTTTAATTGGCATAAAAAGTTTGTTTATCAAAAGTAAATATTTGTCTTCTATTATCCTATAGGTGAACTTTTTGTTTTTGAGCTGGTGACAAATTCGGAGGGTCGTCCATTAATAGACTTGATCATTAGACTGAAGCATTTTGAACATTGTGTCCACGACTTGCTACTTGCTAATTTATTCGATTGCAGTGATTTCGATAATTCGGAAAGGATTGTCAGACACGCTTCACCTGAACTCCAGTAAGAAAATAGGAAATGTGCTGTACTTTGTGAAATAACATTGAAAATACTAGTAACGAAAATCAATTTTGTTGATACAATCAATGTAAATCTGTCTCAAGGGGATAACCCATATATGTGGATAGAAGAGAACTTCCACAAAGTTGGAGAATGTAGCAAAATTATGAACAGATAGTGAAAGTTTGTATCAATAATTGAAATATATGGGGATTCAAATTTAAACGAGACGATTGTTATGTTATACATTGTTGAAGCGAGATATAATAATGCGGCACAAGGCTATTTTTCTACATATCGTTTCTCTCTCTACATTTATTTGGTCGTCCAGCAAATTGATTGTTTTGATGGCACTTTTGTGAAAATGTGGGTTGGCTGCAGGCTCATGAACGCCTGAATTCCTCCGATTGTTGCTTTTGAACCGTTTCCAGCCAAAGGACTCGAACCCATGATAGATGCAGAAAGAAGTTGGGACTGTAAGGATGGTGGTATAATGTTATCCAATTGCTTCACTTTAGTTAACATTACTGCTATGATACAGAGGCGAGTGCTGTTTTGAAGAAGCAAACATATTGCAATTGTTTTTCCTCTCAGAGCTTGGGAGAGGGGTTGCATGTTTGTTTTTCATTTACCATTTTATACTTGCTTGTTTGTAGAATGGATCTCACTACCCGCCAATATTTTTTCCTTTGCGTAACAAACTAGGGGTCTTTTGTTCAGTATATTGGGAGGTTGAGAATTTATTTTGCAAGCATATTTTGAAATTTCAAAATTTTATTAAAAATTGGATACTACGATGACAACCATTTTACCACTAGTCAATTTTTGGTCGTTGATTGCCTTAATCGGCTCCTGAATTCGATTAACATTTGTCTTGGTTGGTGTCTTATGTCATTTGCACAGTCGACTTCTTGATAACGTGTCTACCGACCTGTCGGTGTAGTGTGGACACATTTCTTCTGGTGATGGCATGATACTGACTTTTTTGTCATTGCGATTACTATTGACGAAGCAATGTGAAAATCCGGCCACCTATGTCAATTATATGCGCGTCTCATCTTTCCAGCAAGACGAATAGTCCAGGTCTAAAAAATTGAAGTGGTGCCACAAAATAAACGTATGTAAAGTTACTAATTTCCAGTATTGTATGTGGTTAATAATTATCCAATTCAACGCTCAAGCGGAATGATAGTGTGAAAACATTGTTCAAAGGTAATATAGAGATATTTAAGGAAAAAGTATAGAAACGAAAGAACACTGATGGTTAAAATAATATAATGAAAATAAAGAATGGTAAGCAAGGATGAAAACATCTGTGGAGTTTTTCATTGTTTTGTTATAAGGGTATTTAATAGCCAACTCTCTGCACAATGAAAGCAAATTCATAACTTCAATAATTGTTGTCCCATATCTTCAATAATGGAGCTTTTACTATCCATAAACGATCACTCTTTCTAGTGTTGCAGTAATAATGACTGGTTTTAGAACAGTTAAAGTAAGAAGCATGTAAAATATTTCCAATTAGATAGACTTGGGTTGTCATTTAAAGAAAAATCACACCCAGTTCAGTTGCATAATCTAGATGAATTCAGGAGACTTATAAATAAGGAGCAGTATTTTTGAGTACAAAAAAGCTGTTACCGTTGTTTTCAAAGAGTAATAAAAATTTTATTTTTATAGACATTTGTGTATTATTCTTTTGCTATTGTATAGTGCAAGGAAACATAGAAAACTAAAAAAAAAAAAAAATACGCAATGATAATATTCCTTTTTTAACAGTTCATACGAACTCCCATATTTCATTTTCAGGGTAGACTATTCTTGTTCATTAAGCTTTTCACCAATTTATAACTCGTTTTTTTAACTCACCCACATATATTGCAACTTTGTAGATCTGCTGCTACAGCATTTCGTACTCTTCAATTTTGTCCAAATTCCTGCATTAATTTAATTCTTTTTAATGCTATCTATCCCCCCCTTGTCATCATCATATTTGTTTTTCTTAACTACCGGAGATCTTGCTATTCTTGCTTCCTGCTCTTCGTTACTTCCCTTTTGTTTCTCAATTCAATTGGCTTTTCTTTCTTCTTCAGCTTTAATTCTTTTCCCTTTACCACTTATTTGTTATATCTAGTTTGTGTCTACATGGCACTTTTCTTGCTTTTAAGAAGCAGCTTAGTCTTTTTTTTTGTTTCCTTACGTCCGTTTACTAATCCTTGCAATTTTGGTTTCTGATAAAATGATTTTACCCTCTATATGTGTTTTAGTAAGATGTCACACTTATTTCTTTGATTTTGTTCAGTTAACATTAAAAAGAGGTGTATTTCTTGCGCTTTTATTTTTGGTGTACTTTGGGATTTTTGTATTTGACTTGCCTTATACAATGTTTTGACGCATAGTGTGTATATCTAATTAAAATTCGTTAATACGAATATTTAAAATCTTCTTTGCAATAAGATTGTTATTGCATTACTGTGATTATGTCCATTTAAAGGTTCTACGATACGCTTGTTCTACATTTTCTTTTAGGTGATCGTGATTATAATTTGCCATCTGGCAATTTGTCGTTTTCCAGATGCTGGCCCATGATTTTAGTTCTGACAATTTTTACCTTGTAACTTGAAAGTATTGTGCTCAGCCCTTCTACTTTAATTTGACTAGTTTGCAATACTTCAGTGTTTCAGTTTTTTCTATTTCTAACTGTATAGAGTGCAAACCAAAATTTTATTTAGGTTTACATTTAATTTATATTAAAAAATTAAAAATTATTTTGTCAAATTTCTATTCATCTACCGGGTGCTCGATTTTCGAGCTTCACCATGGGGATGTCGGTTATCTTGACAGTTACAGGGTTGATTAAATTAGGACAAAGTTGCGTATTTTTATGCTTATCTAGAATCTCGAAATAGATTTGATTTATTATTGATAATTTTCGAAATACCGTGAAAAAATTAAAAAATGTCATTTTCGTTTTTAATTTTTACATCAAAAACCGGCAAAATTACACGGTTTTAATTCAGACATTCTTCAGACACTTTGTTATAAGGAATCTAAAAATGTCATTACAGTTGCTACCCACTCTTGAAATGTCAAAGATACGATAGTCAACTTTTATTTTTTTTATGGCCGCCATATTGGGTTTTTACAATTTCAAATGCAGTTTTTTTCTGATTACAAGGATATATTACACTTCATGATTTTGCTTTTTTATTTTATAATTAATGACAAAACTTTCTGGAGAGAGGAGGCTTTGGAATTGATATGATGCTTCAATCAACAATTTTCTTTTGTTTGAGCTAAAAATTTGACAGTTTCTTTTGATTTTGCATTTTAACCATATTGTAACCGAGTTACTCATATTAAAAATGCGATTTCTAAATGAAGAAAAACAAGATATGCTGCAAATTTATGCTTCAAATCGGAACCCACTAATTACTTCTGAAACATATCTACAATATCCGGAAAGACGGCAACCACATGCAATCTATTTCTTATTTTTGCATAGAAATTAAGAGATTTTGGTTCATTTGAGAAACCTAAACGTAATATGGTTCTAGGCCTATCGAACAAGAACAAGAAATTTTACAAATACAGAATCTTTACTCCATAATAATTATAATAATGTTTTATAATTAATTCTTTACTTCATAGGTTCAAAATAATCCTTCAATTTCAACAAGGGAAATTCAAGCTTCAAAAGTATGGAGCATGCTCAAAAAGCACAAATATCATCCATACAAGAGTTGCATTAGCCAAGTACTTCATCCTGGTGATAATGAGAGACGCATAGCTTTTTACACTTTCCTTGTAAATAAACTATGAGAAATTTTCTGAATGATGTAATTTTTTCCGATGAGAGTAAATTTACTAATATGGAATTGTTTAACCGCAACAATAAACATATCTGGGCTACAGAAAATCCTCATCAGTATGAAGAGCGGCGGCCCCAAATTCGTTTTTCATGCAATGTATGGATCGGTGTGTTGAATACCAGAATTATTGGACCATACGTTTACGAGGAAAATTTGAATGCGAACAGTTATTTATATTTTTTAAGAACTTTATTCACCGACTATGTGGACAACATTTGCCTAAATCGTTTGAATTTCATATGGTTTCAACAGCATGGTGCTCCACCCCATAATTCTAGGACGGTATTGGAATATTTGTCGGAAATGTTCCCGAATAAAATAATTGTAAATAACGGAGATGTTCGTTGGCCAGCGCGGTCACCAGATTTATTTCCTCTGGATTACTTTGTGTGAGGAGTATGAAGGATAAAGTTTACAAAATCATACCGGAAAACATTGAAGACTGCGCCAAAGAATCATCGCTACTGCGAGGCAAATTAGAGGAAGATCGATTTAAAGATCTGTTAATAATTTAACACGTGCGCGATTATGTTTAGATGTTACAGGAGCAGCATTTCAATATCTCCTCTTACGTTAATTTTATTCAATACGCTTGTTCTCATTTATTTTAGGTTTGTTTCTTCCATGAATAAATTTGTAGCATATCCTGTTTTTCGTCATTTGAAAATCGCGCTTTTAATAGAAATAACTCATCTTCAAAGCAATTCCAACGCCGACTTGGGAAAGTCAGTTATGATAATAACAATTTTCTATAAAGTGTCGAAAATTATAAAATAAAAAAGCAAAATTATGAAGTGTTGATACATCCTTGTAATCAGAAAAAAAACTGTATTTGAAATTGTAAAAATCCAATATGCCGGCTATAAGAAAAATAAAAAGTTGACTATCGTATCTTTGACATTTCAGAGCCGGTAGCAACTGTAATTACATTTTTAGATTCTTTATAAAAAGTGTCTAAAGAATGTCTGAATTAAAACCGTTGTAATTTTACCGGTTTTTGATTTAAAAATTAAAAACGAAAATGTCACTTTAATTTTTTCACGATATTTCGAAAATTATCAATAATAAATCAAATCTATTTCGAGATTCTAGATAAGCATAAAAATACGCAACTTTGCCCTAATTTAATCAACCCTGTAACTGTCAAGATAACCGACATCCCCATGGTGAGACTCGAAAATCGAGCATCCGGTATACAGTTATAAAGCAAAAAAAAAAAAAACCATTTGGTTTGTATTATACACCGTTTGAAGAGAATGATCTTCACGACTTTACGCTGATGTTACCAAATTCATATTCAAATTATAAGGTTATTAGCCAATTGTCGATTCTACAGTTAATAATGAAATAAATCTGTCGTCACTGCACACTTCTAACCTCACAATCGCGCGACGCCTTTGATTGGCGCGTTCAAAATCTTCGCTTACTGTTTCCGCCGGCGGTTTGGTTTTTACGTGCATCCGTAGTTTTTATTGTTCGTCCGTGATTTTTAACGTACAATTATAGTAATGTCGGGCTGGCAGGAGTATTTCTGGTACAAGATGCGGAAGAGGCTGTTGGATCCCTCGGACGGTACGTGGTTCGGGCAATGTGGGGCAATTTCCGATTACCTAACCTGTATTATACGCGCCGAGATGCCTGGCAGCGGAAGGATTTAAATTTTTTCACTCGCAAATTGCAGGTTCGCACTGGAAGGACCTGCCGACGGCCAATATGGCCCGCAGCGGTGCAGCCGGGCCGCCCGGAATGGCACAATCGCGGTTGAAGCCTGACGGTTCTGTGTGGAGCCACGGGCGCAACGGTTCGTGGGACGAAGCCGGGCCGTCCTGGGACGACAACGCGGTGCCATGGAGCAAGCAGAAGCCTATGGGAGCACCACTGTGGGAGAATGAAATGGATTGGAGCCATAAGCAGGGTCCGAAGCCGCCCCTCACAAAAGAGATGATCTGGAACTCCAAGCAATTTCGCGTGCTGGTAGATATGGGCTACAAAGTATGATATATCATCACAGCTTATTTTTGAATGTATATGCATTGTATTGCTAGAAGGAAGACGTTGAGAATGCTCTGCGCTCGCGAGACATGAACATCGATGAGGCCTTGGACATCCTAAGCACCATGCGCAGCGCCACCATCGACAGCTGGCGCGCTCGCCACGAGGACCACTATGACCACCAGACTGCCGGGCCTTTCCCACAACGCTTTCCAACGGGACCTTCAGGACAAATGCCGTTTCCACCTGTAAGTTGGCTTCCTGTCAAGTTTTTGGTGGCCTTTTTCTTATCCCTCATTTCCAGGGCAATGGTCCCAATTTACTGAACAATATGGGTAGCGCTTCTGCTACCACTAACAGTTGTCTAATAAACAACATGCAAAAAATGTTAGCCCAATCTGGTGGTTCACAGGGCTTCGGAGGCGCCACTGCCGGTCGCACTCTGCAGCCGCAGTCCACACCTTCCTCGCAGCAGCTCCGCATGCTCGTACAACAGATACAGATGGCTGTGCATGCTGGCTATTTAAATCATCAGGTAGGCCGATGAGAGTTGACCATGCATATTTTGGACTAACCGAATAATTTCATTGCAGATACTCAACCAGCCCCTAGCTCCGCAGACGTTGGTGCTCCTGAACCAGTTGTTGCAGCAAATCAAGAACTTGCAACAACTTGTTAGCCAACAATCGGTAGCCCAGTCACAGACACTTGGAGGCAAGCCAAACAACATGTTGCTCCAATGTTCGGTGCTCATCACCAAAACTAAGCAGCAGATCTCTAATTTGCAGGTTTGCGCTGCAAAAGTAAGTTTTGATAAAGAATTGCTAATAAGCGATTTTTTTCAGAATCAAATAGCAGCTCAGCAAGCAATATATGTGAAGCAGCAACAGCAGCACACCTTGAATTCTGGTCCGTCTGACATTTTCAAGACTAATGCAATGCATGACTCTATCAATGCACTTCAGACTAATTTTGCTGACCTCGGTATTAAGGATCCTCAATTGGTAAGGGGGATAACATGTAGCTTATTGCAATATTGAATTTAATGGTTTAGGTCAACACGTTCCAGAGCCAGCAGCAATCGAGACTGAACCAATGGAAGCTGCCAGCTCTTGAAAAGGACGATAGTGCGGACTTTAGTCGTGCACCAGGCTCCATCTCTAAGCCACTCGCCCCCTCCAACAGCTCTCCTAATTTGCCTCCTCTAGGCCTGACCCAGTCTGATGGGTGAGTATATGGTGATTTTCATTAAATTTGCTGGCATGTTTCTTAGCTGCAAGAGATTTGTGTGGACACATGGTCATTCATTAATCTTTTTTTGTTTTCATCCAGTATAAATTTTTGTAGACCGTGGTCTAGTGGTCGCTCTGCTGATACTGGAGGCTGGCCTGAGACTGGCACAAACGACTCTGGCGCCCCTGACAGCAAGGACGGGCAGTGGCCGGCACCTGCCCAGCAGTCACTTACAGACTTGGTACCTGAATTTGAGCCAGGAAAGCCCTGGAAGGTATGTTTTCTAATATAATGATTTTGAACGCATGCTAATTCTGCTAACAAATGGTGCTACTTGTTGTGCTTTAAGGTAAGTTTCCTCTGTCCTCCCTCAAGTCCTGTATATTAAGAATTTCTTATAAATCTTACATCTGGTAATGCCCTATATTAATATTTATGTTCAAACTGATGTTTTTTCTGAGTATTTTAATTTAATTATGTTTTCTTGCACCAATAGGGCAATCAAATGAAGTCAATTGAAGACGATCCTAGTATTACTCCGGGTTCGGTGGTGCGCTCTCCTCTCTCTATTGCAACCATAAAAGACACTGAGCTCTTCAGCATAAATCCCAGTAAGAACTCTCCTCCTGGCGACACTCTCCAACCCCTTAGCCTTAGCTCTTCGACCTGGAGCTTCAATCCACCTGCGTCTACACCCAGTGCATTTACTAGGTAAGACTGCTTCGAGAGCCATTTTGGCAGCAATCCAACCGTGCTGTCCCTTGTTGCAGTCCGCAAAACAAACTGCCCACTTCAAAAGGGACGCTGGGTGATCTCAATCCGGGGACTGCGGTCACCTCGGAGCTCTGGGGCGCACCGAAATCGCGCGGGCCTCCGCCAGGTCTTGCCGCTAAGGGGGGATCCACTCTCAACGGCTGGAGTAGCAATTTGGGTGCCACGTCATGGGGTGCTCAGCGCAGCTCTGGCAACTGGGGCTCATCGCCATGGCTGCTGTTGCGCAATCTTACAGCTCAGGTAGAATTGCCATGTTCTGTGTTGTTCTGTTTGTTCAACTGTTACTGTATGCAGATCGATGGTTCCACTCTTCGTACACTCTGTATGCAGCATGGCCCCTTGCAAAGTTTCCATTTGTACCTTCACCAGGGCTTTGCTCTCGCCAAATATTCTACTCGCGAAGAAGCTACCAAGGTATGCTTTGCAAGTTGTTTGTTTTCATATCTTCAGTTCCACAATGATTATACAACAAACGGATCCAATTTATGAATTCTTAGTCGTGATTACTTTTATATATTGTATGAGTGTCTTTGATGCATGGTTGTGGCTCTGTGGATTCGTTTTAGATGTTTGGTCGGCATGCCACGTTCTTGTTACAGGCTCAGACCGCTTTGAACAACTGCGTTCTCGGCAATACGACGATCCTGGCAGAGAATCCGACTGATTGGGATGCGCAGTCGCTGCTGCAGCAGGTGGCGTCACAACAGGGTGGCTCTTCCGGTGGTTGGAGGAGTAGCGGCAAGCAGCCGGGCACTGGTGGCGACACCTGGAGCACGGGCTGGCCTACGAACGCATCCACTGCAAGCCTTTGGGGCTCTGCCACACTAGACACTGCCGACCCCGCCAGGGCCACGCCATCCAGTCTCAATTCGTTCCTGCCCGGTGACCTGCTCGGCAGCGGTGAGTCAATGTAATTTGCATCAAGTCTACGAGAGGTTTTTCGAATTTTAAACTTTAGCAATTTAAGTGTTTTAAAGTCTATCTTACAATATATTTATTAACTGTATTATTTAATGATCTTTTATTGTTAAACAATTCGTGTATTTAATTTTATGGTGATTTAGATTGTTGTTTTAGAATCGTACATTTTTGTTTAACTTAGGACTTCGAAGTGACGCAAAAAGCGCAGCTTGGCATTGCCGCAGAAAATTTAATTTTGTTTTTCCATATCTCCTCTTGGTTGGCTCTGACAGTAATTGTAGTGCAAGTTTTTTTTTTATTTTAATGACGATTGGCGTTTTTTACGTTGCTCCGAACTTGTAAAGTAAGTATTAGTAAGCACTTAACGCATCTGTGTTATGCAAAACAAACACTAACGTGACTTAAGTCTCAATATTCCAAATTTGACTGCTACGACTTTGCTGGTAATTGAAGCTCAACTGCGTACCGTTGCAACATTTCATTAACGTAACCCGAACTAGTCCCGTAATGATTACAAGATTTTGTGACCAAAATGAGCAAGTAATAATAATGATAATTGTTCGTGCGTATTATTTATTGCCTTCAGACGTTGTGTACGCGTTGAATTTGTTTTCTCTCACGATAGATATTTTCCTATTCTTGTACATAAATGTTGATGATTAATGTACCTAGGTTGTTTGTATGTGTTTTTGTTTTCTCCCAGTGTGGTTTTCGTGCAGTTGCGCACATTTACAGTGGGATGACGCAGTGCCACCGAAAAACTCGTCTAGATAACTAAAGTACAAAATCATCCTAATCAAGCCTTTGTATGTTATGAAGTTGTGGTTACGACAAAATGTAGTTTAAAGAGTAGAACTTTTGTTTAAGGGGCCTTTAATCTCGTTGAGAAAATACTTAGCTAGCAAAGGCCTGCACGGGTGAGAACGTTTTGAATCCAATTTCTGTTCAGCTACCAAAGAAATCATCTTGCACCAATAATGATGCCTTAGCCGTTGTTCCTTATGGAGAACAGTTAAAGTCCCCTTAAAAAGTGATCACGATAGTAATAATAATGTTTTGTGATATTTTATCTCTCGCAGACAACCCAGAATTCTGTTATGCCTAGTCTACTGTTGTGTTTGACCTTTTCTAAAGCTGAATGATACTTGCTTTCTTATGTTACTTTAGATACTTGAAAATTGCAAAATTGTCAAAATTTACCAGTGGCATCACGGCAATTTTTGTTTTCCGATAAACTGTGTCGCGTGTTACCAAAAAAGGTGCCTTGCTGCATATTTCCTCAGCTGTTGTGAACCTTGGTCAGGTAAAGTTTCGTTAAAAGTATTCAGATACTCTGTAGACCGACATGTGATAGCTCTGATTGCGGTTCGAAATAATCAGCTAAAATTTTTAGACTTAGGCCTTAGAAAAGACACTTCAGCACTCACACTTAACGCCGGTCGTCCCTTCTCTTGCTCGAATTTTTTCTCCAAAAAGCCGCAGTCTTGTGGTAGCAACACTTATTTCTGACATGGTCGACCGACGTCTGGAGGCGCCATCTGTGATATTTTCTAAATGTCGTTCAATTATTTCGATATCGCTTGCCTTGCATGGCAATAATTGTAGACACCAATATTAAAGCTGTTTCCCGTGCAATTTATCGAGTCAAAAACGTTTTGCCGTTGATTCTTCCGCGCAAGGTAACGAAAGAAAAATAGCAACGCTTCTGTCCGTTTTTGGTGGCCTGCGGCGCCCAACACTGTAATCGTGTGCAGCTGAGTGCACGCATACTCTGTTAAACCCCACAGAACCTGTGATCTTCACTTCCTAATATCAAAAAGAGAATTGCGCATACAAAGTAATTGTATTTTGTTATATGGATAATTTGTCGGGAGACCGCCCTGCTGACTGGGCTAAAAGCTAACACCACACAATCAAATTAGACTGCACGCTGAGTATTCTTAAATAAAATTAGTAATAATAAACACTTTAAAATAATAGCCGATAATATATATAAATATATCGTTTCTAGTTTAAGCTGAAATATATGAATATATATAAATTTTATTATAATATCTGTATTCTATGTACTTTATATGTTAGCCATAGACCTCTTGGATATGTTTATGATATAATTAATAGTCCATATGTACTGTGATTAGTTCGTACGTGAAATTGTGCTACAGTCGTCGGCAATGAAACACCCATTACATTATAAATTTTTCGTTTTGTTTCGTTTTTGGTGCTTCTACTCGATCAGATTTGGTATTACAGATTAAGGTAAAAACTTTGAAAGCAATAGCGTGCGACGGATGTAGCGGCAATTTCACTATGAATGCCATCAATCACATTGTGTTATTGTGGTGTTCATGAAAATCGATTCATCTATAGCTAACGGTGTGAGTGTGTGAGCGAAGAGTGAGTTAGGGAATTCGTGGCGCACCGCCCGACGCACTCGCGCACGCAGCCATAGATGGCAAACCGACTTGAGCATTAAATTCACCTTCCTGCATTGCTCTTTCGTTTTCGGAACATTTAGCGGTAGCTAAATCGCAGAGGATCTATTGCGGTGCTTGGCAGCTCAGCGGAGCTTTCCGACGGTTCTGGGGTTTGGTTTCCTATCTAGTCGAGTCAAGGTCGCACGATGAGTCGTTGCAGTCCGGTTTGCCAGCGTTACCAATCTGTTTCTAGTGAAAAGACTGACTAAAAGATCTTAAATCTTTGGGCGCGTACGCGTCGATATTTTTTTATGTACAAATGCCTGCGTGGATGGTGTGTCGGGGCGGATTTGCCGGTTTCTCTGTTTTAGTGACTAAGGCCGTCGCGGCTTTGCCGGTCGCTCTATAATTATTAAGGTAATACCTACAGGTTATGAAATTAACATATGTATTTAATGTACACAACTGTGCTGTGACTATTAAGTGGCTTTTTAATTTTTAAAAATATAAAAAAACAGAAAAAAAATTTCGTTTTAAAAGAGCTTTTGTTTGAAGCTTCATTAGCTTTTAAATGTATTTTGCAAGTTTAAGAACGTTTGCCCTCGAGCCGAAGCAGTTGAGATGGGTTTGGGTCCACGCGTAGTCGGTAGCTACCTAAAGTCATATCGAAAGAGAACTAAGGAACAATAATTTTTAAGATTTAACTGTATTTTATAGCGTTATCGTTAATGTGTTACCAGTTCATCACATATAAATTTAGCTGGTTTTGCAAAACGAATGCAGCATGCGGTCGGTGTTATTTTTACTTTTTATTATTTGTTTTAATTTATGCTTTACATATAAGTTTCAGGCGTGCCGCATAAGTCTAAATCAGCGTATTACCGATGTCAGTATATTAAAAAAAATTACTTCTAGTATTAACCAAATCGTGCGCCTGTCTCTGCCGTGTCCAGCGTTCGTTTTGCAAGACGCGCCGTGGTCGGGCCAAAGTTTGCGGAGCCGTGAGGGTAACTGTGCTTGGATGTGCAAAATGCAATAAATGTATGGTGCAAAATAAGGCTATGAGTCGGGAGGTACGAATTCACTGCTTTAAGAATTACAAAAACGCTTTACCTTGGCCTCTCGGATAGCCTACTTGTGAGTTCCATGGAGTTTCTAAAGTCTAGTATCTTATTGCCAACTGTAGTTGTATGTGTATGTAGCAATCTAGGTTTTACGATATTATTTAGTATCTTAAGGTTTGGTAGTTGGGATTCTTGTTGTGTATTGCTTCATATTTGACAACCGATTCTGAATGTTTGCGCGCCTCGACGACGCTGGCCTGGTGTTCGTTGCAGGGGGTTACGGTGAGTGTGCGGGAGGTTGTTTGTTGTTGAGGGATAGGGCGCGCCAGTCGGAGCAGAGTTGTATTTTTCAAATGCCATAAAGTACGTCGAAGGCAATGGACGGAGGTACAAGTCGACTAACGCATAGACTAATTACACATAGTATAATGATACATGTACCAAAAGCTATAGAGAATTGTTTTATTTTTGTTTAAATCGTTTTCATATAGGGTATTTTTAATAATCAACTAGTTTTAGGGTTAAAATAGTGGGAGGTGGTTGCGGGCTTGAATTCCACTGCACGCCCAGGCATAGCTAGCTTCTTGTGATTTTGTTTTTGGCAGAATGCGCTGCGACCACCATACTGGCATTGTGATTACCGACGAACTTACGATTTCGTGCGCATTACAGCGGTTCGTTTGGGCCGCCCCTGACGTGGGGCGTTTGAGCACTACGACTAGTTAACAATTAATATGTGTCTGACAATGTGTACCTTCAAAAATGTAGTTTAGCGCGTTGTTTATTTAACAAGAAAATTCGAAAAACCCAAAAAAACTAGGCTAAGATAAGCTCAGCTTATGGATATCTATATTAATGACGATTAGGACAATTAGGGTAGTTGTGCACAATAATAATGTTCACTGCTGTGGCCTCTTTGGCTTTGCAATCACTTACTTATCAATTACACGTAAATTGTCGCCGCCACAATCAACGAGACGTGGGGGGTTGTTTCGGGTAGCCTTAAGCATCTCCACAACTCAACCCTGACCTGACTTCTTGTAAGATACGCTTTGTACCTCGTTAGCTGCCATAATCCCCTTTCGGACCGACGATCACACGTTTGCGTGCAATTATAAGTGGGAACGATTGGATACGTAAACCACCAAATTGACTAAAATGAACTACTTGAAGCCAATTGAAAGCGAAACCTTAAAACATGGGATCTAGACATTAATAGTATTTGATTTAGGTTTTACAGTATTTGTGATCCAAGTGCCACTTGTGTTTCAAGTATATATAATCATCGCCACTGAAACTATATATCTTATATATTAATTATTGAAAATATATTAATATATAAACATTAACATAATAAATATATGTATTTAGATGGCATATCTGCCTTAGTGTAGGGTATAAACTTGGTGTTCGGTAGGTTAAGGTGTTATTTACTTGAGCTTACTACGGATCTTTATCATACCAGCGAGAGTTTTAATATGTTTAGTTGTAATGCTCGGGACTGCAATTTACAAAAGATGGATTAAATTCATTGATTTTATTATAATTGGCCAGTTATCATTGTGGAATGTTTGTATCTGCTGCTCTTGAAAATTCTGATGGGTTTAAAAATTCGTCTGACCAATCTGAACCGAGCATACACTAAACGTGTTAAAGCCATGTGCCGTAATGAAGTCCATATATTATAGTGGCGTTGGCAATAGTAGAGTTCCAAATATTGCGTTATCGGCTGTTGTTGTGCAAATTGAGACTTTTCGAATGCCAAAGTTTAGTGTGTGTTGGAATGTTCTTCGTTTTTGAGCCATATCAATAACAAACCGGCGTGATGCACCTCGTGTTAACTCTGTTACAAGTTTCGTTCAAACGCGGGCCTTCTATAGACGATTACTATTCACCTAGTTCGACTCGCGTCGGAAATACCGTGCCCCGAAAGACATTGAAGTCTGCCAAACTACCAAAACTATATCTAAATCTGTAGTATTAGCATAAGACGAGTACTCTCTATTTATTACCGTGCACGATCCGCATAACCAACAGCGCTTGTATTCGCCTAGTTTTATCAGCAGCGCACGGTGCGGCCTGCACATTTCGACCGTAATACAGCTGGAAGGTGCAGGCCTGTGACTGCCGAAATGTTGTGAATCCAGCCTTCCATAGTGATAGCTTAGAGTATAAACGAAAGGTGACGCGGAAGGGCCGCAACTGTATCGATGTAGTGTAGCTCGATGATAGCAACCTCAGTACCCAAACATAATCATGACCATTCTCGTTCTCTTTTGGTTCTCCGTGTGGTCGCTTTTGTACACCATCGGTAATGTATTTCACGCTTAAGCTTGATAGTCTGTAGGTGCGCCATTCACCATTTTATAATACCAAACTATGTGCCTCTGACTTTGATGTCGCAACAACACTGATTAAGAAAACTTCCTGATCGTGGCTTGCCGGTCTTCAGTTGCCCTACGTAATTGTGCGGACCGCATTTAATTGGCAACGCTGTACTTAATACGAGCCGAACAATCTGATTGACGAAGTCGTCCTGCATATCCTTTTGGTTGCCGGTTGAATGAACCTAGACTGTAATTTTATCATAGAGAAGACGTAACGAGTCCCTCGAAGAGTCGCGAGCGAATCTTGCCGATCCGACGCCAAAAATAAGAACAATTACTGTGTCTGATTCTAAGTCGTAATGGTTGGTGGGTATTTAGAGTTAGATTTACTTATCCAGATACTTAAGATAGAGGCAGCATTTAGTCAAAACCTAGTATTACATATAGCTTGTTAATAGTTGCGTTGTCGCGACGTGCAATATACTTCCTTCTCGAGTATTATTTAAAGCGTACGCTTGGTGTTACTAGTTATGATTATTTTTAAACTTGTGTGCAGCAGCGGTTTGTTTTCGAGTCCAAATTGCTTACACACAGTGTTTTCGCGTTCTCCTTGCCATCTGACTATTGAAAATCAAATGCAACTTGTCAATGCATACCAAAGACCATTGTAGTGTCATATTCGTTTGAATTTTTTACTCTTGAATTCCCGCCAAAATCTTCCAGCTAAGGTTGTGATAGTGTTTTAGTGTTAATTTGTTCGTTCCACTTTGGAATTTTATCATCCGATCTATCGCCATCTGTCGGCGCGTGAGCGCCGACGCATTTTCACATGGGATGCGCAGCACCGGGCGCGCGGCAACAAGGAGACGTAACAATTGCAGGGTGTAGACTTACAAGCGAAACTATTTTCGAAACGTAAACTATTTAGAAAGTATTAGGCCGCCATCGCCCGCGTGCCCCATCCGCCGTAGTTAAGTATGTGTAGCACAAACATAAGTGCCTCTAAATGTGCAATTTAATCACGGGCCTGACATTTTAGACAGGGTTTCTAAAACATATAAGACCGGGTGTATTTTTAAGAGACAGCAACGTCGTTTGCCCCCCTTCACCCCAGTTGTACAAATTTTGATTAATAACTAGCCCTACATTTTGAAATGATGTTAAAGTTTTACTATAAATAAGGTGTTTTTTGATTGTTCGATAGTATGTTGACGTCCGCGGGCCGGGCCGCTGCCCGTCGGCGTCCCGGCGCGCAGGCTCATGGTCCTTATTTAGTTCGTTGATCTCGTCGGAGATTAAGCTAGCTGGAACTGCCAACTGTAAAAAGATATATTGAACTTATGTATGTCTTATATAAATACAAAAAAGTTATATGTAGGTTAAATGTAACATAATGCTACGTTTCAAGCCACTAACTCGATAGGGGCAAGGCGCCCAGCGGTTTAAGATGCCTGGAAGTTAGAGTATAGTAGTTGTCGTGGGGTTACACTGATCGTTAGGCCCACTCTCTCAGGTTTAGGTAGAATATTGTCGTTCACTCTCTAGGCTAAGTTGTATGTAAACAATCACGCGTTCTCGTTATGGCAATATTAAGGTGACTAACTCTACATTCCTTCTAAAATGTGCGTACAAGGTACACGGTCGATGTGGTTTTTCGTTGCGTTTGCAGAATCGCCCCGACGCGCCGCCGCCGCCGCCGCCTGGGATAGCCAAACAAACGTGAAGACGTCGGCGCCACGCTCGGAATCAATCCGTCAACCAGAGTGCCCTGCCCGTCCTTCCCTACCCCCACCCTTTCCTTTTCTCTCTTCCCGGCCGAGCTGATGGCGCGCGACGTGTTCCGTCCTCGCGTAGAGCTTCTCCAAAGACCCTCCCCCTGGCGCGCAACCCGCCCGTGGTAGTTGAACTCAAATGCCTTAATCTGACGAGTAGCGAAGCTCTCTTAGTAGTTGTAACCATTAGGCTATGTTATTTTAGGGTAAGCCATGCAATGGCGTGCAAGACTGTAGGGGATACCAGGTGACCGCGGCTGCCTGCGGCAGCGGCGAGGGCGGCTGCGGGGGCAGTCGCGGCGACTCGTTCAAGACTTCTCGCACAGTGAGTTCAAGTGAGAAACCGATGAGAACATGTAGGTCCACATTCTAAAGGTGCTCTTAAAGTTAGCCGCTTAACTTGGGCTGTCCCAATGCGCGACCGGCGCGTGCGCCGGCCGCGCCCGGATGCTCGACAGTCTCGACCACTGCGCACCATACGCATATACGTCCAGTAATCAAACTGCACATACATACGGTAGGTAGGTAGGTTTCCGTGGGCTTCTTGCGAGCCGAAACGAGAATTTTCCCGCGAGCATCAAAATTCGACGCACCAGCCGGTGTCGCGTTTCCGCAGGCAGACACGTTCAGGAAAAGTATCAAAGTTCACGTGCCAAAATTTGCTAAGGAAATTCTTGCTCAGAGCGGGCCGCGGCCCGAGCCGCACCCGCATACGCTTATATGCTGTGTATATTTAATATTTAATGCAATATATGTGTGTATATTGGCTGATAATTACAAAGCTCTGTACAATTGTTATGATTTCATAGTATATAATATATGAAGAGCATACTTAATCTTAAGGTAGGGTAATGTTAGGTTTAAGGAAAAAGTTGCAACAAAATGTCGGACCGCAAGATTCGCTTCGCACGGCTCTCGACACTTGACGAACGAATACCTGCCTCGATTGTTTTATGTGAAAAGACCATTTCTGCCGCGGGAGGATGGAGCGCGTTGTTTTGTTTATGTGAAATTTTAGTTTTGTAAAGACGCATTCGTTGTTCCCTTGCATGCTTTATAGTTTGTAGGTTTGTTAGGTTTTGGGTTTTAATAGGTTTGTAAGTTCTACGTTTAGGTGTGTTCATTGATAACAGTAACAGTGCCTTCTTTTGTTTGCTGCTCGATGAACTGTGCACATCTCGATCTTGAAGGGCCCGTTTCCGGTCAAGTATTCTTAGTAACTTGTCGTTACCATGCTAGCATCACACAGCAGAAGTATTTCCCGTCAGGCTCTCCTTAATTCGAACGACGTCACGCGACGTAACCGATGGCCTAAACAGTTCCCTCCTAACTCTAGTCCAGTTGATGCCTGAATAATTCCAGTCTGTAGCATTTTAATTTTAAACTTTTAATTAATACGTCGTTGAGCAAAACAGTAGTAGAGGGAGAGAGAGGAGAGAGAGAGAGAGAGAGAGAGTGAGAGAGAGGTGGGTGGAGGAGTGAAGGGGTGCGAATACTATCTAACAATCACTAAAGATAAGCAATCAGCAAAGCGAAATTGTCGGCGGGGGTTTCGAGCCTTAACTTCTTCCAAGCGTATGTTCCTTTTAATTTGAGACTCGCCTGCAAGTGACTGTCTACCTTACGATTACCTGCACTTTACAATTATGGTTGTGTTTTAACTGATAAATTTATTTTCGTTGTTCGAGCGTTCGCGTGTTACTGAACAAGTGTAATCGAATACTAATGGCAATATGGCAATATTGATTCGGTTCGTTCCGTTGTTTATTATCAGGTTTGAAATGTGATAACTCGACAATTTTCACGCTCTTATCGCATCTGAGATACCTTAAGCATCACACTGCAGCGAAGTAGGCTGTCGCGTCTTTCAGGATATTTTAGTGAAGTAACACGAACGGTCTTCGTCAATTTGCGTTTCGGGCGGGGCGCGGGCCGGGCACGCGCGCTGGCTCCGCCGGCCCGATCTGACTCGACGACCGAGAATCTCTCGCTGGAGCCGGCGCTTCGCGGAGTCCGAGGGAGGGTATACTCAGGGGACCAGGCCAAATTGTCACGGTGATATATCAAAGAACTTAGACAAAATTATAATCAAATCTGATGATTATTGTACTATTACACCCCAAATAATTACGTATAATAATACATTTCAATAAGAGGTTTAATTATAAAACTAAGGACTCAATTGTATGTTGTAGTGTAACAGAGAAGTGTATAAACGTTGAAAATACAAATAGGCGCCCGGCTGCACTGTTCAGATACGTTCGAGCTATTCTAAATACCGAGTGATTTTTCTAATGCTAAAAGTCCAATCATGTCTACCAAAACAGTGCGGTAGGGAACTTAACTTAGGTTTAGGATATGTAAGTGCTTTTGAACAACTATATAAGTTGTAAAGCTGTTCTGTACATGTAACCCAATTGACCAGTATGCATTCAGTAATAAAGGTTGTCTTTAAATGTACGCCTGCCGTTTTACTTTTTTCGTTAGACCTCGCACCTGTAAGTAATCCCTACTACTGCACGAATGTTTGTAACTTTATTTAAATGTTCTAGGAATGTTTAGTTCAGATGAAAGGTGCGCATGGTAAAGAATCCAATGAAACTACTTCATGGAGAATTGCTATACGATACAGCAAGAAATCTTTTCAGCTTGAAACAGGTATGGAAGCATTCTTGATAAGTAAACTTTACTGTTTTTTCTCTTAGATTTCTCTTCTATAATTACATTATAATACAAAGAAGTAGAATGGTGAACATACGTGTTTAAGAAAATGAAAATTTGTATTTCACTTACCGACAATTAAAAAAATATACGAATAAGAGTCTTACAAAAGATAAAATTACAACAGATGGTAATGCTTATATCTGATGATGAATTATAAGGCATAAAACCCTCCAAGAAACTGAAGCGACACTGCAATGAAGAGAATGGAGCAGCAGAATGCACAAGCCTTGCAGTGGTGAGAGGTAAAACTTCAATTATCCAAATTATTTACATTTATTATAGAGTCTTCATTTTGTTGCAACGAGCTGAATTATCTAGAGCCTGTAACTTAGTTTAGTACATTAGAAGACGAAATAAAGTTTGAAACGGTTATCACTGAAAACGCTGGACCATCTGTTAATTGGCGTTTTATTTTAATGTAACGCCATCACCAGCTAAAGAATGATAAGTCAACTACAATCTTTAACCTGTTTGTCTTATTGTAGCTTATGTTGTGAAGGAAAAGAAAATGAAAACTTAAGTTTAAATTGAATTTTAGCAAAAGCGCTTCACAATTTTAGTGAAATATGAATTTTAAGCTCTAGAGGAGTAACAAACCATAAAGTCATCTAAGTCGGTGCTACTATATTGAGCTGCGAAGGTTATCCGGAAAGTAAGATTACAAGGCGCGTAGCTCTCGCAGAGAAATTTTTTTCAAGGTTGGTACCACTGTTGTATAGTGGGGAACCAGTTGACGCGAACGAGCCGGGCCGGAAGCCAGTGACGTCGTGGTGAAGATTTAAGATGAGCACCCCCATTCCATCTCCTACGAAGTGTGCACTGTAATACTTGAATGCAAAGGGCATGAGTGCTGTCCCGATTCATCGCCAACTCGTTTCAGTTTATGGGGACGACATTATGTCAAGATGTGACAAAATGGGTGCGGAATTTAAATTCTCGAAGGACGGAAGTGGTGACTAATGAGCTGGTGCAAACAATTAAAGAACATCTTCGTTCTGATCGCCGTTCAGACTATTGATTGTCCTGAAATTTCAAGAACTGTTCATGAAATCGTGAGCAATCGACTGGAATATTGCAACATATATCTCGTGTACGAGATAGATATTGAAGATGCTTACTGAAAATCGCATAATCAACAGAGTCAAAGGTGCGCGAGTTTCTTGAACGTTTCAATGCTGAAGGTGAGACTTTTCTCGGCTCAGTAGTGACGGGAAATGAAACTTGGTTCACCACAATACACATTTTTCTTCAGAAAAAAATTCAAAACTCAGAAATCGGCTCAAAAAATCATGGCTACAGTTTTCTGGGTCAGGAAAGGGGTTCTGCTTGTCAATTTTTTGCAGAAAGGTAAATCAACGCTGCAAGATACTGAGACCCTCAAGAAACTTCGCAGTCATACGAAACAAAAGCCGTAGGATGCTGACAAAGGGAGTTTGCCTCCTTCAAGACAATGCTCGTGCAACGCAAGAGTTGTCGACCTCGTTTGGTTGAGATGTTTTAAATCGTCCCCTCACAACCCCGATCTCGTACCTAGCTACTATCATCTCACTAAATCGAAGGAACATCTGGGGGAAAACACTTCTGATGACAACAAGATGAAAAGCAAAGAGCAGAACAAAGAGGTGGTGGGAGACCTCTGTGATGCAGGAATAAAAAAAAAACTCGTCCCACAGTTGACAAAATTATTGAAGTAAATGGTGATTATGTCGAGAAATAATGTAATATCTATGTTATAATCCTTGTATGTTTCATTAAAGTATACGCAATTTTATATTTTAAAAATCTTTTAACCTTACTTTCCGAATAGCTCTCGTAGTAATTTTTCTCGTGTTGGGTCGAAAATGTGATGTGCGGTGTGGGAACAGTATTTAAGGAGGTAACTTGGTCTAGTATACGAAAATAAAAATTTTTTTTTGTGAATTTTCATTAATAATTACAATTGAAATAATTCCAGAACTATTCAGGTATCAATACATACACTTGATCTAATTTTTTTTCTCTCAAAATAACATTGAATCCAGAAGTTCATAAATCAAACACCTCTATTTTATGTACACTCTTAGGACCTCATAAATAGTAATCTGGATATAAACCATTCTTAAATATGAGTTTTTCTTGGGTGAACTAGAAAATTGGAAGGAAACTCAAAATTTGCAAAATGAGAACATTTCGAAGAAAGAAGTTCAATTTTACAACAGAAAATAAGGTCAAAAATGAATTTTTTAAGCACTTCTGTAGTTCAGCTAAGAATGTAGTCTTTAACCAATGTTCAGAATTATGTTGATCCGTCAGTTATTGAGTGATTCTGCACGGGAAACGGAGTTTTGAGAAAAACCTAAAATGTAAGTTCCGACTTTTTAAATGAAACTTACAATTTGTTATTGTTCAGTTGGCTATCTTGGGACCATATAAAATGCATTTAGCTTTTTCAAAAAATCCAATCGTTATTGTTTTTGAGCAGCCCAAAACTGATGCTATCAAGAAGAGCCTTGGCAAGAACGCATATGATTTTATGACACATGGTGCTTAAAAACCGTATTTGATGTCTTGTGTAAAGATACAGTAAATGAAGAGATAGAAGACGATGAAATACGTAAAAGACTTTTAAGTGATTTGAAAGTTTCTAGAGGTGGCTCTTGGAAAAAGAGGTGACAATTCATTATTTTGATAACTACTACATTGATCGGCTATTACACAGGAAAGGTAATTGATTTGGTCATGAAGAGTAGTTTTTGTAAATTGCGTTTAGAATGGAAAGAAAGAAGCCTTACAATAATTCCAAAAATTGGTATGAATATCATGGAAAACCGCACTCGTAATCACAGAAGTTCAGTAGGCGAAATGGAAGTAAACGCTGCAATGATGTTTAGTAATTCGGAAAAAAGTTTGATGTCAAATATGACAACTACATCGGTGATGGCAATTCGAAAACCTTTGAAGCTCTTCCAGACCCAAATCCATATGGTGATGAGTTTTAAATTAAAAAATCTGGTGTGAACATCACACGACTTTCCTTATCCTTTTATATATATATCGGCCCTGCGCTGCTCTCGTCCCGGAACTTGTTATTTTAAAAAAGGACGAGGCGCAAGTCCAACACTCGAAAGCTGATTAAAATAAACAGTACAAGACAATAATTGACTCGTACTTACAATTTTGCTACGTCACTGAAGGTAACCGTGCGGGCTCGGTCGCACAGCCTGCGTGCTCCCTCCTAGCGGCCAAGCGCTCCCCCCCGTCCTCCCGCAGTCGGTCCGGTAGCTCTTCGAGCGGGCTGTGATTCGTCCGTTTAATTAATTTTTAATCGGCTATAACTTATTTATTTGACCTCGGATCAAAAAATTTCATTTTAATTTTTTGTTCGTCTCGGTTTGATCTATCCCGTAATATAAATTTCCCAAAATATTTTCTGAACACCTGGTATATTAAAAATCCTGTTTCAATTTTTTTTCGAGTTTCTATTTTACCAACTTTTATTTTAAATCCATGTTTATCTCATGATAATAAATCATTTTTATTCTCATAAATTTTTTGTATCTTCAACCGTTTAGGTTCGCGACCGCTTTGCGACATTGTGACCAAACGGCTCAGCCGATTTTTACCAAAAGCTTCGCACTGCATCCCCTACCTACAAGTAACTTGCATACCAAATTTCAAGTCTCTAGCTCTTACGGTTCCCAAGATATCTTGTTTACTGACAGACAGACGCACACACACGAACCAATGGCTCAAACCAACTTTTTTGGTGTCCTGAGGCTATATTTCGTCCAGAAATGTGAAAAACTGGGTAGGTCCAATTTCCGCCGATTACATTACTTTCCTTATTATAGGATAAGGAAAGTAAAAAGAATGACTGCATAAGATCATGTTGAAAGAAGAATGGGAAACAAACTATATAAAATCAGAAAAGATAAGAAACTTAAAGAAACAAGGAAATTGACCAACATTTGATTAAAGAATTGATAACCACTTAATATGGGCTTGCTTTAAGAAGAGATTTGGATTCTGTAGAAGTTATGGCAAAGTATATTATGGGTACGTATTTACATAAATGCCCGGAAGGTACAGTTCTCTCTCTCTCTCTCTATCCAGCGTTTGTTGTCCATAGGTGAACATACGCCTCCTCCATTTCCCTCCATTTGTTTCTATCCTGTGCTACGTTCATCCATCCCCTTCCTGCCACTTTCCTGATGTCATCGTACCATCTTAGTATGGGCCTTCCTGGGTTTCGTTTTTCTCCCCATGGTTTCCATTCAGTCGTTTTTCTTGTCCATTTCTTCTTCTCCATCCTCGCTATATGTCCTGCCCATCTCCACTTTGCTTGTATTATTTTGTTTTTGACATCTTCCATTTTGGTTCGTTCTCTAATCCATTTTATCGACTTTTTGTCTATCAGTTTTATGTTGAGGATCGCTCTTTCCATGTGTCGTTGGGTAGTTTGCATCTTACTCATGGTCTTCTTTGTCATTGCCCATGTTTCAACTCCGTATAGCAAGACCGGTATTACACATTGGTTTAATAGTTTTATCTTCATGTGTATCTTAAATCTTTTTTCTTTACTCTCTAATATATGTTTCAATCTTCCGTACGCTGTCCATGCGAGTCGAATGCGTCTATTTACATCTGCCGTTTGCATTTTCCTGTCTACTCGCAGGTTTTGTCCCAGGTTTGTTCTACTTCTTCTATAGTTTCCCCATTTAGCGTAATGGGACCGTCATCTTGGTTAGAGGATCTCTTCATTATTTTTGTTTTTGTCATATTCATAGTTAGTCCTATTTCTTTTGATTTTTCGTTCAGTTCTTCCATCATCTGCAGTTCCAATCGATTTTCTGCAATAAGCACTACATCGTCTGCGGATCTTAGTGTATTTAATTTTCGCCCTTCTATATTCTATTTCACCAACTAACTGTACCTTCTATCAATATAGAAGGTACAGTTAGTTGGTGCAAATAACACTCCACAGGCTTTAGGAATGGATTATAATCATCTGGTTTTAATCTATGCGAACATTGGCAAGAACATTTTACCCACATATGATTATCTTAAAAATATTTATTGCAAAGATGCTTAAGAAGCGGGCCATACTCGAAATGCCAATGAAAGCCTCAAGAGCACAATTTGGAAGTTAACTCCAAAATACCCTCATTCCCGTACAAGAATACTAAAAACTGTCGTTTATACTGCTGCGGAAGTGTAGAATATACATCCATTTTATACATTGTACAAGCACTGGACATCATTGTTGGAAGTCGATGTCGGTCTTAAGCTGAGCATCGCACAAGGAGGTCGAAGCGTTGAAAGCTTGAATAACTCCGAAGAGTCTCAGCCTGCTGAAAGAAGGTACTTATATTGTTCCATGATAACTGACTAAATGATAACAATCACAAAGAGTACGAGGACCAGCCGGTTGTCCTAGAGCCAAAATTTGATATGGACTCGTCAATGTGGCCCATCTAAAGAGTTTTGGCTGAAGTTTTTCAAAAAAGGGTCGGGGTGCCGAGTTGACTTTTGACTTTTTGGAGCTCAATTTCTCAAAAACGCTGAAATATGGCGCGAAGGTTTAAACGGTGTTTGGTAGACCTTGAGAAGTACTTTCGAATGATGCATACAGATTTGAGCCGAATCATCTTTTTAATCGGTTTTTGGAAATGGTCAATTTTTTTGGACTCAAAAGGCCACCTTAGAGACCGTGAACCAGAACACGGCATATACGTGAAGGAAGGTACCAAGGTAGACTGCATGTGAGGGAAGATCAAGAAAAATCGTTTCGTTGGAAAATATCGAAATATACGAAAGTGTATTGTAAACTATTTTGTGTTTTAAGTCACTTTTGACCGATGCTATCATCAGGACGGGGCTTCCTTGGGGGTAGGAGATATAAAAGGGCTATAGTATGTTTTGGGTTACACGGCTAAGGAGATTTGTAATAAACAAAATGATCAGGAGTGGCCGATTTTTGTCTATAAGTTGACTTTTCAAGCTTTTTATGGTACAGTTGTTTTATGTTCTAAATCCTCTTTTTAGAAGCTTTAATTTTAAATCTGTGATGTGACTAACTTGTGAATTTTTCAGAAAAACGTTTAAATGCTCGTCTTGTGGAGCGATTGGGAGGGAAGAAGCAAAGTCTTTGGGGTCAAGACTCAAGTCAGTGAATAATGCATGGATCAGAGGGATCGTTGCTCGCATACAGGAGTTGGTATCGAAGCCTGAGTATGAGATTAAACTGTGCAATAGCTGTTATTTGGACTGTCGTCGACGTCAAGAAGCCGAAAGGCCCCCTCAAAAAAGACCAGTGGCAACAAATGACTCTTAGAACAATCTACAACCTGTGCTTGCAACCACATCGACGTAGAGAACTGGCTGGCATGTGGTAGCAGCAGAAATGAACCGTCGTCTGAATGACCCAAACGGTTTTGCTAAAGAAGCTGAGAAATTTGACAAGAAACGCGGGGGATGCCTACTTTGAAAGAGTGGACTTAGACCAAATTGTCTCATTTCCTTTTTTGACGGTGGATGATTTGCGTCTGATTACTCTTGGTCCATACCACTTGAGAAGGACAAAGACGTACATTAAAGAAATGGCAGCGCCAATATTTTCGGATTTTCAGTGGAAAGGATAGAGGTCGCTCCCGGCTATGACTTCCGTTCAGACAGTGTTTCGATCAGCACACAACAGTGCCAAATAATGGAAAGCGTACGTGAAGTACGATTTTGAGAGGACCGAATGGAGGGCGATCACTGGATGGCGATGCACTTGTTAAGGATTGCGAACAGTTGGTTGCTGTTTCCATGTAGCCGCGATTCTCGTGTATTTAGGACATGAGCTTCGCGTTAACGAATTTGAAGGTTTAGGAGTACCTGACGTCAACCAGTTGGATGAAAAGGAAGAGACTATGGTTGATAATGAGTATGTGATCAACAATGACGAGGATGTAATGAACTGAAGTGGTATAAGCAACCATATTATAATTAAGTATTTGTTTGACTTTTGATAAAATAAATGAGTTTCACATTAAAAATTGTTCACTTCTGGTCATTTCAACTATTGCGAATCTCCTTAACCGTGTAACCCCAAAACATACTGTACCCCGTTTATATCTGTTGTCCCCAAGAAGTCCCTTCCTGAGGATAACAACTCTCTGGAGCACTTAAATCAAGACATAATCTCACAAGCATATCGCCGATTTTGGGCATGTTCTGACGAGACGATTTTTTCCAAACTGCGCTCATATGTAAAGGGCGTAAGTATGTTCTCTCACAATAGTACGTTGTACTGGTTCACGGTTTCTAAAGTGGCCATTTGAGCCCAAAACTAATTGACCATTTCCGAAAACCGGCAAAATATCAAAAATATCAAATTTTAACTCGTAGCACTTCCGCTGGTACTCTTTCATTGAGAAAGTCAGAATTTAAATTTTTTCTTCACTTTGTACTCGCCAAAAACTTTAATTCTTGCTACTACCCGGAATTTTCCAATGTACCTGGGTACCCTAACAAAATATTCGCCACTCTGTACGTTCTTTTGTTTTATGTATATAACAAAAGAATATTCAAACAAGTGTTTAGGTCAATACTTCTCACAATATCAGTTTATACAATTAGATTGTCTTCAAGTAGTACACGCATCAAATTTTTTACTAGTTGCGTTATAATTATGTACCATAATTTCTATTCTAATATTTTTATTTCCATTATTACAATTCAAAAATTTTTCTATAGACTAAAAGAACTAAGAAAGATAATTACAAGGTGTCAAATCAGACATACATGCAGATTTTTTTCTGATAATGATGAAAAGTCGATGCAACAAAAAATAATCAAAACGAGTATTTGGACAACGAAGGTGATGAAGAACCAGTCGAAGATTTCTACAATTTTCGAACCACATTGAAGTGAAGAAGCAGTCAATATTACGCAAGATAATTTTCAGACCGACGATAGAACAATACAGCATAAAACTCCACCCCAACGTAGGCAAGCTATGTCGCATATACAGGTATTGGACAAAATAATGGAAACGCTTGTGGAAGTCTGAACATCTTGTATTAATACGCGTTGGTCCACCTTCAGCACACAATTCAGCTTGAATTCTGGACGAAATAGCCCAATACATGTCCTGAATAGTGGTGAATAGAATTTGAAGCCATTTTTCATGCAGCACAGCCTCCAGCTCGGATAGAGACGAAGGAGGTGGAAATCGACGCCGAATCCTGTTTTCTAAAACTTACAGAGCTTACAGAGGCTTCATGATATTCAGGTCTGGGGACTGGGCGAACTAGAGAAGATGTTGAATCTTATTAGCATGCCCTTAAAACCCTTCTTGAACAAGGCTAGTTGTGTAAATGGGGACATTATCATTCTGGAATATGGCATTCTCGTCTGAAAATGAAGTTTGCACCATTGGGTGGACCTGGTTATTCAAGAGTTCCATATACACTGTTGCTGTGCGACCTGACTGTGTAATATAGCAAGGGAGGGTTGCCGAATACCATGATATAGAGTAACAGAGTCGCCATTATACTTGACAGTCAGACGGAGACAGTCCATATCGTATGCTTCAGAGGGTGTTCGCTAAACAAACACACGTTCAGTGGTTGGGAAGAGGGTAAAGGGCGACTTGTCTGACCAAACGACACGCTGCCAGTTTTCCAACGTCCAGTTTTTGGGGGTTTTTGCACCATGCACGTCACCTTTGCAGTTCCCACCTCTCTGTTTTAGATGTCACTGGATGTTTAGGTGCTGATTAAGTGCTGTAGTCACTTTCTTGGCCATTGTTTTCTTCTATGACGTCACAATACTCTTAAGGCCCGGCGGTTTTTATCTTGCAACTACGTCTTTCGTCGACTTTCGAGACACTGCCTTGTGTTACACCGCATAACGTCGCCGTTTTGCTCACAGAAGCTCCATGCCTATATCAGTTAGACTATTACTGCTACCATTATAGGACCAATTGTAATGAACTGTTTAATTCAATAACGTTTAATTTATATGAAAAAAGGGGAAGAACCAAGTACTTATCAATATCCGTTACCTATTTTGACGATATAACTTCAAGAAAAATTACTTTCTAATCCATTAAGTTTCTTTAATTCTTTTTATTATATTCTGTCCTATCATTAAGATTGCTTTTCAAGCAGACTTTGATTTAGAGGTCATAGGCTCTTAAATCTTAATATTTCTCGCCATTGAAATTATTGTGGCCTTTCAAAAATTCTGTAGAGGATCAAAGCATATCAGGTATGGTCCTTTATCCTGAATAACAGTAATGGAAAAATTCTATAAGTTCCAAATACAAATATTTCCTTGGCATTATATTTTAGTATTGGATGAATATTGTCTTTAATAATAGTATATCAAAATATAAATTTAAATATTATAGAAATTTTTTGTACGTACAATTAAATTATTTTCATGAGAAAATTACAATAAACTTAAATTTTCGTTTAAAAATGGAATTTTCGAAACTTTACTCGATGTGAACCGGTTGCTTTTTTCATAACAAATTTGACCTGTTTTAGAAAAAAATCTTTCGCGCGGCACCGAAGTTGCAAGAATGCAAAGGCGTTCTAACACCAAGCCGTATAAAATTGGGTAAACATGCTTTCTTGATTCTCACCAAGGGGTCGCTGGTACCCTTATCTTAAATATTTATCCAATTCTACAATAGCAGTTGCAGGCGGACCGTGGCTGCTCTGCAATTTGCTGACGCCTTCGTCAAATTCATCCCAAATGGATGACTCCTGGCGAGCGATGGAACTAGAGGACGCAGGTTGATAATCATGGGTTTGTGAATTATCGATGCTAAATGGCTTCTCATTTTCCCAATGAGCTTCTGATAGGCAAAAAACTGTTCTCGAAGTCGGGTGCGCTAATGGTATTGCTACAGAATCTTGTGGATGTTCCAGGTAATAGGAAAGTTTCTGCCGTTGGAGTTGATGTCGACCCCGAAGGAGTTGAACTTGAAGGATACGATGATGCAGTAATATGTGAAACCTCATCAGAGTCAGATTCTGTTGACAACAATCTAACGTGACATGGCCTATCCGCACGATCAATAGACACTTTTGGATGTTAATTAAGTGGAACTTGCAGACATCGTTATTTTCCCCTGACAATAGTATTTTCTTTTTCTTTCTTCTTTGGTAAAATGATAGCAAATATCACTCGACAATTTACTAGCTATCACTGACATTTCGTTCTAAAATAACTACAAAATATATAAATAACGAAAATAGTTTATATATTATAGGTATTATAGATAAACATTACATACCAAGCTGTAGAAAGGCGAAGACTGATAGAGAGAATAAGAAAAGTCTCAAAGAACAGGAGTTGTCGGAATCAGAAACAAGTCGAGATCAAGTTTCGGGAGTGAATCAGATCAGTGAGTCAGATCGAGACAAGAGAACCAAGAGCTGTTCGCATATGCGCAGACCGCATGACAGGGAAAGGGCGAAAGTCGAGTGGGAGATCGAAGAGCTACCGCTCTTATTTTGTGAGTCATAACTCACTCACTCCCTACTAAGAGCTGGTTCTTTTAAGTAACTCGTGAGCCGATCGCCCATCTCTAGTCCATACTACCTGCCACAAACAAGAGACAGTTGATTTACGCAGTGCCTAGTATTATCAGGTACAGTGAAAATGTCCCACAAGTGTTTCTATTATTTTGTTCAACACCTGTAGTTAGAGAGAAGTGGTCCACACAGATCGGCAGATCGGCAGAAATATTGTCTATTTGTAATACATTCAAATGTTTTTTTTACACTAGAAATCGTTGATACTAATAACAAGGCCAAAAAGTATCTCGAGAATACAATAAAACAAATCTGACAAAGAAAACACTTTGTTGGAAGATCTGACTCCATGTGAGTTTTATACATTCCTGGGAATACTAATAGTATCTGGAACCAACCACTCGAATATAGATCATGTTACGATTTGTTTAAATGTAATTTCATAACCATTATATAGAACGGCAATAGGTGGAATATATTCTGTAATATTATATGATTTCTTTGCTTTGATGATACTAATTCGAGAGAACGGCGTGTAAAAGATGATAAAGCTGCACCGATACGTGAAGTATGAATTATGCTAAAAAAAATGGTAAAGGCATTGAACGTAATATCACAACAGATAATTTTTTTACAACATTTTCTTTGGCTGAACATCTGTTATTCTGGAATTTAACTATAAACGAAATAAAAAATACATTCCAGCAGAAATGTAAGGAGCCAAATCTCAAGCTATACAATCATCGTTTGGATGATGAAGAAATAATGAAACAGTTATACTATTGTCATTTTTGCATCATGATGATGTGACGTTGAGATTATATAATTTACAATGCCGAAGCAAAATACGCCTTTATAGACATCAAAGTAATACGAGGGGCAGAATTATACACGAATCACAAACTACTTGTAGCCGATACCGGATTGTACAGCAGGAAACCTCGAAAACCTAGACAATACAAGAAAATCAAAATAAATGAACTAAGAAATCCCGAAGTGGCGCAGGAATACAGACACCTTAGACGCGACCTTCCAAGAAAAAGAAAGAGAGAAACGTTGAAAAAGAGAAAATTGGAGCTTGAAAACGAAATGGACCGAAATGAGGAAGAAATATTAAAACAACCGAAAAAGACATGTGGAAAGATGATAATAAAAGTAAACCACAAGAAAACAAGATGGTAAAATACCAAAGTCTACCAAAACTACATCCAGAGGACGACTGAAACTAACCGACAGCAATATGTACAAAAAAGAAATGAAGCCAAAGAAGATGTGCTTAAAGCAGGAAAGCTGGGAAGAAATCGGAAAAGACCAAGAGAGATATACAACGAGAACAATGGAACAGGTTTCTGGAAGGCTATTAAAGGTCTGTTAGGTAAGAAGGGAAACCAATATGGAACATAAGAAATAACTAAGGGGTAATAGAAGCTGAAGAAAATAAATTCTATAGGCATGGCAGGAGCATTACGAACAAAAATTTAACAAAGACAACCCAGTAGAGACAAGAAGATTAAGAATAAGAACGTTACAAAACGGAAAAGAACTAGAACGTGAAATTGAAGCTGAAGAAAATGACATAGAAATAGAAGAAGTAAGAAAAGCAATAAACCAGATCAAACCTGGGCAAAGCTGTTGGGAGAGACGGCATAACACCTGAAATGATTAGATACGGAGAGAACAGCTCTGCAAATGGATAAAAGACTTATGCCAACTAGCTTGGGAAGGGAACAGAATAGCAGATGATTGGGAAGTAAACATAACAGTCCCAATACACAAGAAAGGAGAGTCAAATGATTGCAACAATTACCGAGCAATATGCCTGTCCTCCACCATACAGAAAATATATTCAAGGATTCTAGAAAGAACTACAAAATAACAATATTTTTCTGGATCGCTCTTGACCAACCTCTCTTTAGATTGAATTGTGGGAAGTCCACATGCGTGAGTCGCTCAAGGAGTGGGGGATTTGACGATGATCAGCTGGTAGAACTTCCGATCCAACTGTTAAACGTGTAGCAAAAAATGAAAACTAAAACATATATTTTACTCAAAAACTGATATTAATCAAAAAATAATGACATATTTATACTTCATGAATTAATAACAAACAGTAAGTTCTTATAAAAAGCTGCTTATAATTTTAGGCAAATCCCGCCCGCTTTTACACATAGAGTTGTTTGCTCCCCACCACCATTCGTGCAGGTCATGATAGACTTTACGTTGAAACGGCTCGTTGAGCTTCTGGCAAAGTCGACAGGCGCTGACCAATGGAGAAGTTTTCACAACATAATCCGCTTTCCATTCAAAATATTTCAGGTATTCCGTGTCGTTCTTGTCCAAAAATTGCAGGTAAGCGGCCAGGTCTTTGGCAGAGTTAAAATCGAGGATATTTATGACCGAATAGGGCGGCGCGCTGACGTTGTAGTCGCTGCCACCATACACGACCGGAACGACCTTCTTTTGCAGCAGCTTATACAACTTCTCTGTGGCATACTCCTGGCAAAAGGAGTTCTCAAACGATAAGTAGAATTTGTAGTCGCGCTGCACTCTGTCATAGCAATAAGGAGAGTCCCTTTCGCATTTCAGCTTTCCGCACCCTCCATACACATCCACAGAGATAAATTTCTCGAGTTCGTTAACGAACAGTTCTCTTTTTCCAGGTGTCTTGCAATGACTGACAAACCAAGCAACCAGCTTCTTTTTGTTTCTCATAATTTTTGATGAAGGTGGTGGAACTACGTAGTTCGTCTTTTTCCGAACGACATAACCATATCTTTTGACTACGTCAGAGTCGCGTCTATAGGTCATGGTCCAATTGAAATATCCAGCATGCTTCTTGAGGTCAGGGTGGGTGATAAGGGGAGGTTCCATGTTCAGCAAGATGTACTTTTGGTTGGGGTTGCGCACCCAAGGCACACCGTGCTTTGTCTTATTGTAAGTAGCATGAAATATTAAAGCATCGTACCTCTCCAATGGGATGAAGGTCCGATTGTTCGTCGCATAACAATTTTTGTATTTGCAATCTTTGAATGGACGGAATCCATAACCGTAATAGTAGTCTTTGGTATTCCAGTATGGAGACCAGTACAAAATATACTTTGTGTCATTATATGCATTTTGAACTGACACGTATTTGCCACCACTAGGCCCCCCTTTTTCTTTTTGCACAAGCAACATTATTATTCCTATTGAAGCTCCTCCCATGATGACAAATAATCGCAGTGATATTCTGTTGAACATTAAAGATGACACCGAGTTACGCAGAAAACATGGCCAGCTTCCTTATTAACTGTTTCAAACAATTCACTTGTAGTAAATCATGTTATCACAAGCTTCACGCTTGAATTGCGTTCGATAAGCGAATTCGCGCCATGCTATGACTAATTCTAAAACATATAAGCAATTCTAAACTCAAATAATTACTATTCTGCTAAGCCAACTTGTGCTGTCGCCGCTTTGTACCTGAGAACGTTAAAATGTTCCTGATTTTTATAGTTTGGTTGAATGTTTTTTTATAAAAAAAATATTCTACTTTATTTTCACCGCTTTATATCTATTTAGATGGCGACTGCACGGCCAAATGACTAGGAAAGAACTCTTACCAAGTAGTTCAATTTGTTACTTTATTGTTGACGGCATCTATCACCAAGTAGTGAATTTTTTTTGTAACTAGCGCTACCTTCCTCCAAGTAGCTCAATTTCTTTCTCCGCGTTTCCGGAATATTCGCCCAAATTTCAGAGTGCTAGATGGCACTGGAGACTTTGGAAATTTCAATTTGATTTTATGTTATGCAGTTTCTAGCATTCATCAGATACGATAGAAGAAATGACATAACGGAAGATATTTATTACGGTATTAGAGACCAATATGATCCTCAACGTTATTCCACAAAGTGTTGCGACCCGCACTTTGAGAACCACCGTTCTAGTGCATCACAATATTATTTATTGATTTATGTTTTCAATTGTTTTTTAAGAATTATACACAATCTGTGGTGTAATGGGTCATATCGTTTGAGCTTTCTGTAGGGGGAAGGGGGGTGAGGAGGTTTGTTGTTGATGTTTTGCATGGTTTCGCAAACGTAGTCGATACCATAAACTTAAGTTCTAATTTTATCCTTGTAGTGGGTACAGCAAGAATATAACGTGGTTTGGTGTATGGTGCATTGCAGACAGCTTGCAATATCTTGGACTGGAAACCATGAAGTTGCGACATATTGGAGCGATTCGCAGTAGAGCACCACATCTGCAGATAGGTTTTGCGATATATATGACCTAGCTGTAGGTGCTTCTGCCAGAGGCGTTCTACTCAGGTCAATTATCTGTCTAAATTAATTACCAGATATTTATTATCTTCCTTTGTGGAAAGATAACGTTGTTTAAAGTGACAACAGGGCAGGTTTGAGGTGTTAGTGTAGATACTCTAAGGCATATTTTTGGTTTGTGTTTGAATGTAGCTATATTGGTGCTATTGGAGATCAGTAATTCAGCAGCACAAAACACGTTTAACACCTTAGTCGAAGCCCTTCAGAGATGTATAGGTTTTACCGTATTTAATAAGGAAATGTCTAGTAGAGAAGTAAGATGTTAGGACTTGACAAAAGGGATGAGGTAGGTTGTTTATTTTATAAATTAGATCCTCGTACTAAAACTTGATGGAAGTTGAGGAATATCAAGGACGACAGCTGAGCAATATCGTCTGCTTTTCAGATCTTTTTTTTGCTTGCAACTTTGTGTATTTGCTCGGAAAAAGGCGGTTTGGTGGTTGGAATGAGTTCCCTTGCAGCTTTTAACAGCATCATCCTTTTCAGGATAAATTTTCGTACGCCTTTAATAACACAGAAAGAAGACTGATCAGTCTATATGAAGATGTTTCTGGAAGATTTTTTTCACGTTTCGGAATAAGAGTTAATTGCGCTACTGTCCATTCCAAGAGAAACTAACTTAGAAGATGGAGTTGAATATTACGGTGATCATATTTATATTTTTTTGTGTTAGATCTTTTAATAATGCCTGTTATTAGATCATATCTTAGTTATGTCTTAAAGTCTAAGTCGTTGAAAGATTATTGAGCTTTGTTTAAGTTGAAGGGTTTGGTATGGGACATTTAAAACTTGGTGGGTATATTCTTCTTCTTCAGGGGAAACTTTCATGGGACAGGGCGTGAAGACTTTGCTAAAAGAATCTGGTCCAGTTACCATCTAGGGTTCTAAATTGTGGTTGAATTGTCTGTGGATCTTTGTTTTTTTTGTGACTTTCTATAGCATATAGTTAGTCTCCGCAGAAGACAGGTACTCTATAAACCTTTTATACTCATTTAGTAACATGTTGACTATCTAGTAACTTGATTTAAATTTGTTTTGGGGAAAAACTGCTTGTTCGATCTTACCATGGCGTCATCGATGTCTTTAGCTGTTTTAAAGGGTAGCTTAGCATGTTGATGCATTGTGGAAGGCATTCCAGTTACTACATTTGGATGACAGCGCAGGGAGTACAATTTTACTACAAATTTTGAAGTTTAAAGTAATCAAAAATCGAAATGTTTTGTATGATTATCTTTGATGACAGAGAAGTCTATAACATCCGGTATTTTTATCTGTCAGTTAACTAATAACTTGGTTGACTGGTGAAGAGTTGTTAGTTAGTCTGGATATCCAATGGGATGTTTTACGATAAAGTCTCCACCTGATCCAAAAGCTTTAAAGAAAGCTTTGCATTCTTTTTTTGTAATGAACAGGTTAGGAGGACAGTATACTGGTGAGCGTTCTATTATCAGTCTTCTATCGACACAGATGTGGATTGTAAATTAGGCTGACTACATTCGGAAATTCCATGGTGCCTAATACTGTTTCGGATGATGATAACACTATCTCTTAGAACTTTACCATTAGTGTGTTGTGTGTGATATATTTTTTATTAATGACTTTACTGATTTCATTGAAGCAAAAATAAAGTTCTAGCGAAACGACTTTAAAAAAGGTTTGTCTATTGGATAAGAAGTATGCGAAAGGAATGTTAATCCAACATTAAGTATTAGATTCTTTTTCGCCTTCAGTGTTCGTAATAGGAAGATCTTGTGGAGTAGTGCGGCTTCAGTCTTTTATTGTATTGCTTAAATTACCCAGATTTTTGTAACTGTTTTCAATAATGGCCTCAACCGATTTTAACATATAACTAAACCTACTTTTGATGAAATTAAAGGTATGATCACTGACAATCAGTGGCCTTGAACGGCCGCCGCCTTAAGAGTCGAGTGAACTTCATCCAACAGATTACAGATGTAGATGCTATACTCCTATTGTGTTGGTGTTTAGGTTCGGAATACAAGCAAGACATTTGAGTACATCGGTTTCAATGCGAGAAGCAAAACTACAAAATTGGTAGTTTTATGGCAATGTGTTTTAAAGAGAGTGTCGGTCCTCATTGCTCTTTCGAACATGTATTGTGGAATACGCCCTAGTTTTTGACATGATGTGTTTCGTTTATTTTTTTTTAAATATCCCCATAGGAAGTCACTGTGAGCCATCGCCATCGTGCTAATATATTAGTCGCCTAGGAAAAAACTCATCCTATTGGATTCAAACTCAGTTTTCCACATTGATTGGAAGTGACAGTAACCTCCTTCTCCAAAAAATTAAGGACCAATGACTCCAACTTCATTCACTGCACACCAAACAGTCATACTGTAAAGAGGCCTTTTACGGATATCTTGTAGGTTATTATTCCAGTATGGCAAATTTTCAGGCGATTTTGCCAATCATCAACCATCTTGTATGGATGAAAACGAAGACAATAGCGTATTTGCGCGCAGAACCACATTTTTCGAAGTTTGATGCCTACAGAAAGTCGATTTTCGACTGGTAATAAACGTCCGAGGCGCAAGTTGAAGTCCGAAAAGCACGTTGGTGGCCGCAATAGAATAATTATTCCAAATGTGCGTTTTGGCAGCAAAAGTTTTCTGTTCGTTCGTATTCCTACTCCCGAATAGCTACATCTAATGAAATCACTTTCCCCACTTTTAGCCAAACTTTTCGCTTCATAACCTTTTTTTGAAATTAGGGAGGCACTTTTGGCCACCTTGTATATGAAAGTCTTGGTCTCTTTAAAAAAAAAAAAAATTGAAAGAACTGGGGCGCATTTATTAAGCCAAAAGCATTCTAAGAAATTTGGACCAGGCTAAAAGGTGTCTTAATACCAGTTTTGAGAACGCAATAGAACAATGCTCTTAAAAATTTGCTCCGATCGTCGCGCGCGTATTTAATTATTTTTAATAAATGAGAAGGCCACCCGCCAGGCATTTGAATCCAAGCTTAAACCTGGCGTCATCTACACCATAGCCAAACGCTTTAATCGCTTGGCCACACTGGCGCTGCTGCATCTGTTAAACTGTAAACCAATCATGTTGGCGACAAAAAATTAATGGGCGAGGGCCTTTCTCTTACGAGCTTGAATTATTGTTTATTTCTCAACTTTAATTTGATTGAGGTTTTGTTGACTTTTTCATCTTTTGACTTTGAATAAGTTGTCGATATTTTTATATGGGGCTTTTAGAAGAAACTCTCCAGTAAGTGTGAAGATCGTGCAAAGGCACTCATTGTTATAGAAATTGCACCAGAAAAGAAATGTCTAAATGATAACGCTGATATTGATAAATGATTACACTATTGGAACAAATTGTACGGTTGAAAAGTAATTTTAGTACATTATTGCACAGTGGCGATACATCTAATGAAGCTAATATGTGGAACATCGTCCTATAATTGTAAGTGCAGCCACAAATACCGTAAGCCGATTAATAGCTGGTCCAAGATATCTAAGTGACAAAGCGAACCAACGAAGAGGTTGAAATCCAAAGCCAGTTCTGGGAAATCCTTGCTGTGTACGGGAGAGCATGATGTCCAAATATGGTGTGGTATCCAGTTCTTTTCTATACTTGATTTGTCACTGAGGATTATGGATCATCCTTTTCCAGCCGTCTATCCTACAACAAACGAACTCGCCAATATTGAGGTGTCGATGGAAGTCAACATAAGATGTGTTTAGAATGCAGGTAGTTTTGGGCAAGTCGCTTCACAGTAGGGCGGATGAAAACAGCAGTCGTTAATATCACTACTGCGTAGCTCTGAAGCTGGAAAAACAACGTTAGTTGAGTTTGCGCTTGTCGGAGCATCCAGAGCCAATACTGTCTAACATTTTGATGGGGCCACCATTCTATCTCTTCTCTCAAAGTCTGCAAATGTTTATACGTGTGTTAAATGCGTTACTAATGCATGCTACAGTACTTACTAATGGTCACTCTACAAACATCAATTATACTACACTCATTTGGTGTCACTCACGTTACCAGCGTTGTTAGCGTTCTCTTAGTGTGGATTTACGATATCGTAGCTAAATTTTCTATCAATTGCAATATCATCTATGATGGTGCTATATACCAACTTTTGTTTTTGTACTTACATTGAAATCACCTGCCCAAAAATGGTACAAAACTATGCCGCTAGATGACTTTTCGTATTGTTAAAAAACCATTCTAGCGTAGTTATTGTAAAGTACATTTCCTTTTTTGCAGTATTTTGTGTTCGCTTACATGAGTCAAGTAACGGAAAGTGACTAATTTACACTAAATATTGAAACAATCTTCGATACGTGCTTTGAAAAACAACAGAACATCAATTGGTACAAAGTTAGTTCAGGTTTGGAATTCACGAAGTCAATGTAACCAAACGAAATCAAGGTTTGGTCTCTACAGTTGTTATTTCCTGTTGCTTTTGACTTCCGACTTCTGGCTACCACTTTTTGCCTCAAAATAAAACTGAAGATTGCGAAAAATTCAGTTTTTAAAACCTTGTTTTGCACTGTTTTGAGCGTGTAAATGGTTCTCTTTTACCGATTAATAATTTGTTCGTTTATTTGTAACAACATTTGGCACATTTGTTATGATTAACTTTATTTGGCTAAAGCAAATTTGTTTAAGATTATTATAATACAAGATTTGCAACAAATACAGTTCATCTTCTTCCAACAAACTTGTATGATTTTTAATTTTGTAAACTTTTGGATACCTGATATAAATGCATTTATCATTATCTTTACGAATTGTACAAAAAATCAAGTAGATTGTGGTGTACATAGAGCGCTTAAATTTAAATATTACCACATTCCAAGAAGTTCTTGCTCACGAATCACTTGACTGAGCAAAGTGAAACTTGGCATATGTCAGCTGCACTGTAAGTGAAGAGACCAGAAGAGGGGCTTCCGATAAAGACTAAAGTTTGAAGCGAATCAAAGCGTGTTTGACCGAAACAAGATCATGGTCAGTTGCCGAGCTGGTCATGCATGTTTTTTGGAGGATTTTGACTGACGATTTGTGTTTGGCCGGAAAATTTGGAAAACTTGCCCCTCACAATTTAATAAAGGAATAGAAGCAAGCTCGAACTGATATATGCCATGATAGTTACTTGATGATAGATGATAGAAGTTGGGTACTCCTCTACCAAACCCTACCTAAAAACGAGTTGGTTCAATGGCTAGGAGAGCGCGAAACTGCTCATTGAAAGCCAAGTCAAGAGTTGAGGGAGAGGAAGAGTTTATGGATTTTGATGAAATTACTTTTTGGCATCTCTGTGAAAAAAAGTCTATCGTCATTAAAAAGGTCTGTAAGTTATTTCTCAAAATTTATATTCCAAAATGGATAGAAAGGAAGGGCGTGAAATCTATCATTATTGTTCATGAAAAGACCACACAAAGCAAAGCTCGTTACAGAGTATTTGACAGAGAAAAAGTGATGACTAGGGGTCACCCCTGTATTTATTTAATGTGCATCCATGTGACTTCAACTATTTTTCTCCTTTGAAAGTTTGCTACAAAATTGGGATTTGGTCATTAAAGCAATCAATAGGGTGATATTGGAAAGTTTACAAAGTGATCTCTTTAAGGGGATTACTATGCTACTTGAACGGGCAGAAACTGTGGTTGCAAAAGGAGACTGTATTTGATTGTCAGCAAAAATAGTCGATGTAACATTTACAATTATTAAAATTTTTGTGTCTGTAATAGATTGGAATGAGGTAATACTTCAGAATCAATTTGTTACTATATGATGTAAAACCTCGTATTATTTGGAAAATTAGGAGTTTATCGATATATAAATAAATGAATAATAAATACCATCATCACTATCTATAAAAGGCTGCTTACAATTTTAGGTAAGTCACGTCCGGTTTTACACATAGAGTTGTTCACCCCCCACCACCATCCGTGTAGGTCGTGCCAGGTCTTATGTTGTAAGGGTTCGTTGAGTTTCCGGCAAATTTGGCAGGCGCTGAGCAATGGAGAAGTGCTTACACTGTAATCTGTCTTCCACTCAAAATATTTTACATATTCCGTGTCGTTGTTGTCCAAAAACTTTAAGTAAGAAGTTAACTCTTCGGCAGACTGGAAATTCGCGGCGTTGATGACCGAATGGGGTGGCTCGGTGGTGTTGTAGTCGTTGCCACCGTACACCACCGGGACAATATCCTTTTGGAGAAGATTGTACAACTTCTCCGTCACATATTCCTGACAAAAAGAGTTCTCAAACGACAAGTAGAATTTGTAGTCGCGTTCCACGATTTCATAGCAATTGGGAGAGCTTCTGGGACACTTCAACTTCCCACATCCTCCGTACACGTCCACATGTATAAACTTTTGGAGCTGGTTAACGAAGAGTTCCCTTTTTGAGGAAGTTTTGCAGTGACTCACGAACCAAGCGGCCATTTTCTTTTTGCTTCTTATAACTGCCGACGAAGGCGACGGAATCACATAGTTTGTCTTATTTTGTATGATATAACCATACCTTTGGACTATGTCTGAGTTCTGTCTGTAACTCATGGTCCAATTGAAGTATCCATCATACTGCCTAAGGTTAGGGGTATTGATGGGTGATTCCATGTGCAACAAGATATACCTTTGGTTAGAGTTGCGCACCCAAGGGACACCATGCTTCTTTTTGTCGTAAGTAGCATGGAACAACAAAGCATCGTACTGCTCTAATGGGATGAAAGTTCGGTTATCCGTTGCGTAGCAATTCTTGTATTCGCAGTTTTTAAACGGGTGGAAGCCATAACCGTAATAGTAGTCCTTGACGTCCCAGTATGGAGACCAGTATAAGATGTATTTTATACTCTTGTTTATGTTTTGAACTGAAATGAGCTTGGCACTGAAGGGCGCCTCTTTGTCTCTTCCCGCAAAAAATATTAGCGCCCCTACCGAAACTCCTACCAGCATGGCGAGTTTCGGCCAGGATACTTTTTTGTCGAAGCATGGAAGAACAAAGCTTTCGTACATGCTCTAATGGGATGAAAGTTCGGTTATCCGTGCGCATTCTTGTATAAGCACGTTTTAAACGGGTGGAACCGATAAGCGTAATAGTAGTCCTTGACGTCCCAGTATGGAGACCAGGTATAAGATGTATTTTAACCTGTTTATGTTTTGAACTGAAATGAGCTTGGCACTGAAGGCGCTCTTTGTCTCATTCCCGCAAATTAGTAATTAGTCTGTCCTACCGAAACTCCTACCAGCATGGCGAATAGTTTCGGCGATATTTTGTCGAACATGGAAGACAAGCTTTCACATGCACTATTTCAGGAAAACTGCCTTTGATAAGCACGTTTAAACAGCGCCCGATAAGCAAATTTCCGTTGGAATAGGATAGATTATTTAGTTAAATAAATAAGGCGCTCTTATCTCATTAAATTAGTAATTAGTCTGTGTGTATAACGTGCACATATCAGTAGAATGTACCTGGGAACGCCAAAATGTTTCAGATTTTCATCACTTTTTTAAGCCCCTCCAGGTGCAGACAGCAAAATTTGAGATGTTTAAATTTGAAAATGTGATTCTTATCGGAATATTTTACGCTGAACTTGAAAATGAAGTTTCTATGTCGAATCAATGTCTGTCGAGATCTTCGAAAATTTGAGATTTCTGAAAATTTGAAAATGTGATTCTTATAGGAAATTTACGCTGAATTCGAAAATGAAGTCGAAATTTTATGTCAAATAATTTTCGAGATATTCGATTTCGAATTTTTAAGTTCGTTCTGGGATTGCTTACAGAGCAATCTCTTCGCCGGCCCCATGTTTTATTATTAAATTACGTATTACTTTTATCTCAGACAATCAAATCACTTAATGTTAAATTGATTCAGTTTCCTTATAATCTGTCAATATTACAGTTGTTACCCGTCGTTATTTTACGAATCTCACTTCACTTTTATTGCCAAGTCCAATTCGGAATTAAATTAGATTATGTCTAATCCCAGTTTTGATTGGAAGACGTAGCTCATCCGGTAGACCCATCACAGAAGAAGATGGTAGATGAGATTTACGTTCAGTCGCAATCCTCGTTAGAAGGAAATGTACTATTCTGATTCAGTATTACTGCAGCCAGCTTCTTAGGAATGTTCCTTCGGAGCAAGGAAAATGCGGAGAAGTGAAGGGGCTAGACGAAGGAATGTGTTGTTAAGTTTTCCAAACTCAGGGAACAAATTCGGTTGCGGACTGCTCATCAGAAGGAAAATCTGGTGAAAAATAGAACAAGACTATTTTCCAGTAACTCTCAAGATGGAGACTCAGAATGAATTAATTGGGGAATTTGTTGATGGCTTTTAGAAAGCCAAATTCAATCCTAAGAAACTGCGGTGTATATATGTGAATAAGTGAATTTACCAATCAAATCCTCTTTCTCCTCCAAAAAAGCACTGAATTGATGAAAAGCTCAACTGAATTCAATGCAACGACGAGAACTAGAGAACAAAAACCATTTGATGAATGAAAGTGATGTTCCAATTCTTTCCGGAAGAACTGAAGACCGGCCTGAATAGAAGGATGTATCCGTACGAAGACGTTGAAAATGTGAAAAGACTTAGAGTTTCAATGATTCAGCATGGGTAGCAGCTCTTGAACTTCTCGACGAACCAAATCATGTAGATAATATAATAAATTTAGTGAAAAGAAGATTTGGTCGTCAGGAATTCATCACTGGTGTCCTAACTAAAAAAGTGAAGAATATCAAAGTTTAAAAATGACGAATGTTTAACCGTGGAATGTAAAGGGAAAGAAACAAAAACACCAAAGCTGACTCATTCAAAATTTGAAGCTACAAATATAGATTAACTTTGTATTGCATTTATTTTTCTCCGTCTCATCTCAAAAAAGTTTTGTAGAAAGGGAGGTTGTAATGTTCAAACAAAACTATTGTTTTAATATCTATTAAAGCGGTTATAATTACAGCTTGCAAAGCAAAAGAAAATAGTCCCACTGCCATCGCTATTATGTTAACCAACCTTTTCATCATCCCAGTAAAAACTATAGGCCCAAAGGGAACGCTTGTGGTTAATGCTCTACTGAACATTGGAGTTAAGGGACATTTTATGGAACAAGTCGTTGCCGATTACTTTGGTTGGGAAGAAACTTTGTCTTCCTTCAGTGTTATAATTTATGTATAAACATGTACTTGTCTGGTTAAAGTTGAAATCAGCGGAGCTTAAAAAAAGCTATTCATATAATTTATTTGCTGTTCGAGCTGTCAAATTATAGGAAGCAGCAGGTATAGATATGGAAGAACTGAAGCAGAAATATTCTTACTTACTGCTATGATTAGGCAGTGTCCACAAATAATAATTGGTTAGAGAATTTTGAAAGATACGAAATAGTGATTTATTTTTACCATATAATTTCTTGATTGGATGGAGCTTCTGTGTGGATGGACATAGAAACATAGTTGAATCATTTTTCTCCTATATCCAGAATTAGATGACAAACTTGAAATTATACTAAAGGGTATTTTAGCTTAAAGAATATGAAGAAAGTCTATGGAGGACAAGAAGACTACTATTGAAAAATCCCGCATTAAGCTACCTTTCCATAAACAGGTGCTTTTGAGGAAACTGCATACAATGGAGAGAGAAATGTTCAATGTTTCAAAGTTTATTGAACTATGTCCCGAGCAGTTGGAAGATTACATAAAGAGAGGTTTAGTATAGTTGGACAACACCTTAATCGAAAGGGCAAAGGACTAGACTAAAAAACCAATGTTGTTTTTTAACACACTTTCAAATAGCACAAAAAAAGTCACTTAACTGACTATAGTTTTCTTCAGAAATATTCAGGCTACAATTAGAAGGCATGTCACAGATATGTTCCACCGGCTTATATTGAAAAGGAAGATTGTTTAAAGCAGATGTGTTTTACCACGGAGTGGACAGAATATATAGATGATTATCTCGGTTAAGCAGACACTTATTTCAACAATTTGACTCGGGGAGGAAGTGGGCTTAAGTGAAATAGCAACTATGACAAAAAGAAGACAAGCAGCCTTATGACATTCAGTGACAATGGAGAGTTTTCCGTGGAAAACTTTAAGATTATGGTGGGATTCATAGCGCTATGAATTTCACTTTATAATTTCTCGGAAGAAAGTTTAATACCGGGCGAAAAATATTAATTGACCTATCAGCTGTGGAGGGTCCGGCCCTGGCGCGAACGGTAGTGCAGGTGTCTTAAAGTGAGCCTAGAAATCTCCAAATTCGTTAAATATAGTGATTTTAAATACGGGAAGTCTTATTAGAAAGACAAATAAAAAGTGGAAGTTCATAAAAATAGTTAAACAATAAGTGGAAAAACTAATTTATTAGTGGAAATAGGTTAAAATTCGTAACACTACAAAAGAGATAACGGAATAAAGCGATAGTGCGCCCGCGCGAACGCACGAGCGACAAGATAAACAACGTAAACAAAATACAGAGAGGGATTCAGTAGGTTTTTAAAAAACCACTCCAACTAAATTTGTTCAAAGTTAATAAAATGGAGGAAATCCTAGCAGAAATAAAAACAAAACTAGGTAAATTAGATAAACTGGACATAATAGAAGAAAGTAATGCAAGCCTTGAAAAGAAAATAGAAAAGTTCCAAAGCGAAATAAACAAAATTAAAAAGGAAAACGAACAACTAAAAAATGAGAACATACAAATGAATTTAAAACTAGAAGTGCAAGATAAGAGGCTGGAGGAAATGGAGAGAGAGATAAAGAAAAGAAGACTGATTATTCACGGCGCAAATGAACAAGCAAAGGAAGAAGACCTGCAATTAAAGGAGATAACGAGGACTATTCTACAAGAAATGGGAAAACAGATGGACATGGAGCAAGAAGTAACAAATATCAGGAGAATTGGCAAATATCGTAATGGAAATCAAGACCCATTATGGTAGAACTACACAACTGGCAGAAGAAAATAGAAATACTTAAGGCGACAAAAAATTTAAAAGGAACAGATATATACATAGAAGAAGAATTCACAAAGGAGGTACAAAAACAAAGGAAAGAGCTAATAAAATTTCTGAAAATAATCGGAGAAAAGGGAAACCATGCAATAATCAGATACAATAAACTGATAGTAAATGGGACGCCCTACACACTTCAACAGCTCCAATCTATAGAAATAGAATACCAGGAATAAAAGAGAAGGAAAGCAATAAGGAAAATGGAAACAAAGATGAAAACGAAGGGGAAATAGAAAATAGAAAAATACTGGACATCGGGAAAACACAAGATCAGGAATATAAACAAGGCAAGAAAGGAAGAACATTAAGCCAGAGGTCACCAGAAAATAGTGGGGAGGCAGACGTACGAGACAGATTATTAAAGATTAGTAAAACAGGACGGCATTTAAAAAACTAATAAAAACCAAGGGCAGAACGACACAGGAAACGACAAAGGCAACGGAAAAGGAAAACGAACAACACAAACCAAAAAACACAAAAAAAAACGAAGTAAGAGAGAAAAATAAAACATAGTGAAGATTGGAACACAAAATTACGTGGATGATTCCTGGCAGAACAGATGGCAACCAAATAGACCATACATTAATCTCAAAAAAGTGGACAAAATTAATACACGACGTAAGATCCTACAGAGGCGCAAATGCCGACACGGACCATGTGCTAGTAATAATGAAATTCAAGATGAAAATAACAAGAAATAAGAAGATAATGAAAAAACGAAGGAACTGGTACACACAAAAATTAAACAACGAGGAAACAAAAAGAAACTACTGTGAAACATTAGAAAAGGCACTAGCTAAACAAGTAGATAATATTGAAAATGAATGGACTAACATCAAAACAAGTATTATTACGGCAACAGAACAAATAATAGGGCAGAGAACCAACAAAACACCAAAAGAATGGTTCGACGAAGAGTGCCAAAAGAAGAGTGACAAGAAAAGAGAAGCAAGACAGAAATGGATAGAAGCAGGAAGGGACCAAGAACTACTGAGTACAAGAAAATTAAACAAGAAGCAACAATACTATACAAAAAGAAAAAAGCTGCTTGGATTACCAACGAAATGCAAATACTGGAAGAAAACAATAAAGATAGTAGAAAACTATTCGACTACATAAGACGGTTCAATACAAAAAAGACAGCAACAGCAAAAACTAAGCAAAAGGGCCTGGAGACATATCTCACTGACTTATATAAAGACAACACAAGAAAATAGAAGAAGAAATACGAGATGAGAGAGATAACGAAGTGGACCCCCCACATGGGAAGAGTTTATGGAAGTAGTCAAACAATTAAAACGGAACAAAACTGCAGGACCAGATGAAATAAGCAACGAACTGATAACTAATGGAGGAGAAGAGTTGCTAGCAAGAATTTACCACCTAATGTTAAAGATATGGACCGAGGAAAACATGCCACAAGACTGGAGAAATGGACAAATCACCCCACTCTACAAAAAAGGGGACCCGATGAAATGTGGCAACTATAGGGCAATTGTACTACTAAATACAACCTACAAAATATTAACTTCCATAATAAGAAGACGATTAACCAAATACACAGAACAAAAACTGGGACAATATCAACAAGGATTCAGACAAGGAAGATCGACGGTAGATGCGATATACACATTAACACAGATAATAGAGAAATGCTACGAGTACGATATCGAAATACACCTACTCTTTATAGACTTCCAACAGGCGTTCGACTCCATAAATAGACAGCAATTACTCAAAGAAATGAAAAGCATGCAAATACCAAGAAAGCTAATAAGATTGACTAACATGACAATGATGAACTCTACTGCGCAAATATTCACAGCCGAAGGTAATTCAAGCAAGATCAATATAGAAGTGGGAGTGAGACAAGGGGATGGACTCTCAACCACGCTGTTCAATATATCACTAGATGGAGTCATAGGTGAATGGAGAAATAAAATGATAACACGCAACTCTACACAAATAATTGGATACGCTGATGATTTAGTTCTCATAGCAAGAGACAAAAGAAGCGTGGAACAAGTAATAATGGAACTTATGATAGAAGCCGAGGTCAGAGGCTTGAAAATAAATGAAGAAAAAACAAAATACATGGTGAGCACAAGAAGAAGACTAGATAACTTAAGAGGAATAAAAGTAGGAAGATACTACTTCCAAAGAGTAGAATATTTTAAGTATCTGGGAGTAATAGTAGAAGGAAAGAACGAGAGAAGTCCAGAAATAATAGAAAGAATAAAGGCGGGAAATAAACCGTACTGGAGCTACCAAAAGTTCCTAAAAGACAGAAACCTTAGCAAAGCAACAAAGCTAAAAATATACAAAACGGCCATCAGACGCCGCAGAAACAATGTGTTTAAACAATAAAGATGAAGAAAGACTGAGGATATTAGAAAGAAAGATTATAAGAAGAATAGTTGGACCGGTGAAGACTCCAGAAGGAGAATATAGACAACTCATGAACTTCGAAGTGAGGGACTCATTAGGTGGAGAAGACATAGTTAGAGTTATAAAAGCTCAAAGACTCAGATGGTTTGGACATATCCAAAGAAGAGAACCCGAAACACCAACAAAGAAAATACTAAACTGGAAACCAATGGGAGGAAGACCAAAAGGAAGACCAAAAATCAAATGGCAGGACCAAGTGATGAAGGACATACGAGATATGGAGATAGTGAACTGGAATGAAATAATAAAAGATAGGAAAGAATGGAAGAAAAGGACAAAGATGGCACGGACACATAACAAATTGTAATAGAAGAAAGATGTAAACAGAATATGCGGACCGATCCTCTGCACAATCCGGATCAGAAGAGCTCAATCACGAGCGACCTATACTTTGTTAACAAAGTTTCAGGTCTATATATATATATATATCAGCTGTGGAATTTTGATAGCCCTTTACGACCTTTTAAGATTTTGTAACTCCTCTGAAAATGAAATCAACCGAGAGTTTATATTACAAGACACGTGGAAAGTAAAAAGGAAATGGGAGAGATTTCATATGGTTGAAAAACTTTCTGATTAGCTCAGTTGAAGAAGTTTATGTTTAAAAAATGTTTTCAGTCTATTTCAAAATCAACTTTAATTCAACTTCACGTCTTCTGCGATGCGAAGGTTGAAGCACTTTCTTCAGTTTATGCGTTCAAATGAAAGGGAGTATTGAGTTTCTTCTATGATGGAGAAATTGGGAGGTAGAATCTACCAGAACAGACCATACTCAAATTTGAACTTCAGGTCGCGCTTATTAGATTCCATTTATTAGAATTTCTAATTGAACTATCTATGGAAGAATTAAAAATTGATCTAGTTTGTCAATGAAGGGATTCTTGAACCTTACTATGTTTCTAATCGAGCCAATGAAATTTCGGATACAACTATACTAGATGGATGGCGCTATATACCAACTAATTTTAACTCTCCTGGTGATTTTATAAAGTATATCTACGAGATATGTCATTTCTCATTTCTCTGCAGGATTTGGAGATGATGACCATTAACGTTTCCATAGAAGTAAGTACAAAATCTAGGTTGCGTGTTTTTTTGTGTCTGTGTTCAATAATTTGCGCTACGGTAGCTGTTAAAATATCAATGGCTATTTTATATGAAGGAATAGTAAATACCAAAGACGTGCCATGGGTATTTTTTTGTGGATTTGTATGATTTAAGAAGAGACTTGCAACATGCAAATGGAACAGTTTCATTAAATGCTATAAAATATATTATCCAATATCGAAAGCCATGAATGAAGAATCTAAATATATTTGTATTTGTTATGGAGTTTCACAATTTTCATTTTATTTGAAGAGATAAAGCAGCTCATCGAAAACGTTATGTACCAGAAACTCGATTCTCCAGGAATATAACATAAAGCTCAATTCACAACTTCCTAGAAGATGTCCGAATTGGAATTGAAATTTTTAATTGTGGCTTTAGACTCCCTGAACGTTATATGCACCAGGGATCAAAAAAATTACAACACTCAGAAAGCATAAAGAAAAAAAAACATTAAATTGGGAAAAACATTAAAAGTAATCACGTAAGTTGATAAATTTTGGTCAATCTAAGCAACCCCTCCTAAGTAAGAAAAACGAATATTGTTTCTACCTGCTTGCGCATAAATGCCAGTTTCTGTTCGACTTTCTACCAAGTCAAACGAGATTTGGATGGTTTTTTGGGATAACTCATACCAGGTTTGTTTTACCCTAGTCTACTGATCGTTCTTGCTTGTCAGAGTACCGGGATAGATGCTACCATATTGCATTCTATACATGTCTGATAGAAGATAAACTTAGAAATCATTCGGGTTGCGGAAGAATCGGCATGTTCTGCTCTTCAAAGAAGGCCATTGCTGGATGAGCGATATATGGGTGGGTGTTGTTTTGATAAAGTATTCCCATAGTAATTCTCTGCATAAAAGAGTTGCGCTTATTTTTGATTACTTAGCTGTATAGCGGACGCATATACGGATTCCATGAATTTGTACTAGATGTAGCCGTTCTTCATAATTCTGTGGGCAGATATGTCGCTTCCATATGACAATCTTTTAGTGGTATTCCATATGTCGTTGACACGATCACAGGATCGTGCTAGACAGACTCCACTGTACTGAGGTACTAAGAGTAAACAAAGCAGAGGAAGACACACTACAAACCTAAATTGGCAAAACCAAGAGCCAACAGTCTTCAAAGAGGGTTGTTATATTGTTACTTGTTACCACTTTTGTTCAAGAAATCGTGCAGCTGTAAATCGCCTTCCAAAGGATTATTTAGTCAAAGTATCTTTCTAGGATTAACCAGATCGTAAAAATGATACAGCTGTATGTTGGACGATACATTGCTTCCACATATGACCAATTGTACTCTCTGACGCACCTCTCTTGTTTTGGTATGTCATTTGAGTATTTGTGTACGTGTGAAAATCTATCGGTATGCTTTGGAGGAGCAAATGTTTGTATATATTGAAAAACTGAATTAATAAAATCATATCAATAACAATTTCTGAAGAACAAACCCAGCATTTGGGCATTGTTGAAGAAGCTGGAAACCAAGAAGACTTTATTGGACCACCAAAACTGGGGAAACACTCAAAATTCATGGAACCGACGAGTGGCGTCTTTCACAAAACTCTCACGCCGACTTTTACAGAGCAAAGCTGCATGGTCCATGAATTAAAAGAGCCTAACAAAGTGAAAAAAGCGGTATACTATCGATGGTTTTAGACGTTTCTTTAGAAAAACCTGGGCATTTTAGATTACACCTGCTTCTACGACAAGACGTGATTTCATCCGAGGAAGGTTAATTCTCTAATCGTTTGAGTTTAGGCAAATAAAAATTTCTAAGCAATATACGATGAATTTTTTAATTTAGATTGGCGCTTGGTGTGAGATCTTCCATACAATGATCACAACAGCTTGAACACCTTTGTAAATCAATTAGAAGACGAGGAACTTGCCAATGCATGTTCTCAGCAAGTTGGAGCGACATTCTATACATCACACACCAATATGAGCAGAATTGAGTCATTTATCGACGATCGCGTCATTTCGAAAGGACTTTAGTCACTATATTCGTCCAATGAAATTGTATTTGATTTGAATTGATCCTGTGAAATTCGTTTATCATTATTAAAAGTACAAACCGCCTTTTGGTTTTTTTGTTGTTCAGGGCAATGCTTTGTGCCTGGTTTTATTTGGATTTTTAAGTTGAGTTAGAAATGGAATAATTAAATCAACCTTAACCTTTTATTAAGCAAAATATTTTTTTGCAATTAAACACTAATTAAACAATAATAAATATTATTATACAGCCAAAGAATTACTGGTATTGATAGTGATATTAATATTTAGCAAAATCAACATTAAAACAGAATTAACTATTTGCAGCTTCAGAGGTGAATGTAATTTATTGTTTGGTGTGACTAGCTTTGTTTGTTATTTGGAATTATGGGGGGGGAGTGTTGCTAACTTCAACTTTGCTCTTTATCAATTGCTGGTGTCATTATTTTTTGACTTTTGCAAGTGCTACATGCGTATCTTTGATTTCCTTAAAATTATTTTTATCTTCATAAAGGTTAAATCTTCAACACGTTGGATTGTAATCATAATTTTCAGGAGGCTTAGTTGCCGCTAATTTTTTCTTCTAGTAGAAGGCGTAGATGTCGTTAGTGCTGTAACAAACGTGCCAATTTTGGGAAGTTGAGCGACAAAAGCCTGAACTGATAAAAAAATTATACAACTTACCTTTTTATATTTATTCCCACGTTTTCCAGTTATTCATTCGAGCCCAAGTTATATTTTGGTTGAAGTCTAAAATGATGATCAAGTCTCTTTCTAAGAAAATTCGTTAAAGTAAATTGGATACCTTGAATATCTACATATGAATATTGTAAAAAAAATCTTCAAGAATTATTTCCGATATTTTCCAAATTCCTAAATTAAAATTAATTTTAAAATAGAGTGCTTTATGATTTTTATTTATTTAATTTTTGCAGAATGCTTAGGTAGGCTTTAAAGGCTCTCTAGGTCTGACTCAGGTTACCTTCAGGGTTTCGAAGAAATCGGCCAAACCAGAGGATGCTAAAGATTGCTGAAATAAACTATTAGCATAACAACGTGGCCACTACCACCTCGATTTCCAAGGATGTCCATGTAACTTAAGATTTAAGAAGGTTATTTAGGAGAAAAGTTTCTGGCTTTGGAACCGTCAAGTGTAAGCTACTATACAACAGAAATCTTGACAATGTTAAATTCTGGATTACTATCAGGGAAGAACTTTATGTTTTGAAATCATTAAATAGAGGGGGTGAGTATTTCCTTGATTTATTGTTACGAATGATTTGGGAGTACTAATCAAGGGCAACAAAGTTGGAAAAGAAACTACTGACGAAACCGTAGCAACTCCTCAGATAATTCATCGACTGTTATTTTCGAATCATGATATATTCGAGTGGAATCAAAAATACTGATAACCTACTTTCGGACTATCGACAATCCAAGAAATACGGACAGGGATATATGCAAGCAGGGCTAGCAAGCTAACATTACAGATGGCGAAAACCGTACGCCGCAGATCTTGCCAAATTAAGAAAGAACAAGCGCAATTTATTTAATAATGCAAAAAACAGATGGGTGGGATGAATACTGTGACTTTCTCAATGAATATGATAAAAATATTCGTTTGGCTAAAAGAAATTTTTGGAGATTGTTGTGCAGGTTGAAGATACCTCGCCGAAGAGTTATAGAACCAATTCGAAAGACAGGAAAGTCAAATTGCAAATACATCAAGATAAGTAAAGAGAACTTGAAGATATTACCCTGTTTACATTAATATTAGCCTACATTATATTATAAGGGCAGCCAAAAGAGGTTGGTAAATTTCAATAGTAGTATTGAGTGGCCTACTTACTCCTTCAAACCGTATAAAGAACTTGGCTTTGATGGGATTATGCTTGTGCGGTTACAGCAAGAGAAAACATTATTTGTTCCAAAGTTTTGTAGACTTAGCTCCAGTGATATAGTCCCTCTGCTTGGAGGTGATCCAGAATAGTCTTAACTCCTAAACCTGGAAGAGATTCCTCTCGGGAAAATGCATTTTTATGATAAAGTTAATGGAAAATATTATTGACAGATGTATATGAGTGTTAGGTGGCTTATTAATTATGTGAGATTATTCTTTACCCTTCAAACTATACAAATGATTTGACCTAGATGAGATTATACCTGTTAGATCAAGAGACTACCATCTAATCATCATACCAAATCATTATAGACTTCTAAAAGCAAACCTAGCAACAGGGATAAATTCATAAACCTAGACGAGATTACTCCCATAAAAGGTTTGTAGAGTTACCAACTTATTTTTTTATGATAAAATTAATAGAAAAATTTATTGATAGACCTTTTACCGATGAGAATTGATAATTTTTTAAATTGTCAGGAAATACTACCGGCGGCTTTTCTTGCTATTTTAGGTTTTGGTCATACCTCCAATAAGTTAATATTAGCTACGGTGAGGAAACGTAGAACAGAAGATACTATCTGCAGGTGGATAGGTAATATGTAGTATGATAGAAAGATATAATCAAAGCAAGTAAAGGGAAGTTTTATTATATCTGTCATGGAATCTGTTAATGAACAAGTTTCTTCTTCTTCTTCTTTGACAAGACAGCCCTTTAAAGGGCCTTGGCCCGTTCCACAACAGTTCGCCATTCCTGCCTATTCTGTGCAATCAGCCGCCACCTTTTGATCTTCAAAGCTCTAATATCTTCTTCGACGTCGTCGCACCATCTCTTCCTAGGTCTTCCCCTTAATCTCCTTCCCTGTGGCTTGTTGTCAAAAGCCCTTTTGGGAGACCTTTCCTTCTCCATCCTCTGCACGTGTCCCAGCCATGCAAGTCGTTGACTTTTGATAGTGGCCACTATATCGGGTTCGTCATACAGCTCTTTGATTTCGTGGTTAGTTCTTATTCTCCACTCTCCTCTATCGTTTATTGGACCGAAAATTCTCCTCAAGATTTTCCTCTCAAAAGTTCTTAATCTGTTCTGAGTTGTAGTTGTTAATACCTAGGTTTGTGATGCCTAAGTAGCTGTTGGTCTTATAATTGTCTTATATATTCTTAATTTTGCCTTGTGTTGTAGTGAGAAATAGCATTTGTTTCCTACACAAATTCTGGCTTCTATTTCTGTATTTGTATCATTAGTGTTTGTTAATATGCTCCCTAAATATTTAAAATGCTGCACCTCTTCTACAGTTATGTCACCTATTTGTAAAATTTGTTGCTGTTGTTGCCTTCTTCTTTCCTCTCTTGTTTGTAGCATATATTTCGTTTTTTCAACATATATTTTTAAGCTTGCTAACCTCGATTCCTTTTTTAGTTCCTGAAAGGCAACTTTTAGTGCATCTGATGTTCTTGCAAGGATCACTACATCATCCGCGTAAGCCAGATATTGAATTGATCTATTGTATAGACTACCCCCTGGGTTTCAATTGATTGCTTTTATGCATTTCTCTAGTACGATATTAAAAAGGAGGGTCGAGATTGGGTCTCCCTGTCTCAAACCTCTCCTGACTTCAAAGCTCTGCGATACTCCCACTGAGGTTTTCACCTTACTACTGGTATTCTTTAGGGTCATTAGAGTAAGCTTAACTAGTTTTTCTGATACCCCTATTTCATACATTTCTGCTTCTAAATAGCTTCGATTTATACTGTCATATGCTTCGCGGTAGTTTATATAGAGTTGGTGAACGTCAATATTATATTCATAGGTTTTTTCCAAGATCTGTCTAATAGTGAAAATATAATCTATGGTGGATCTACTCTTTCTGAAGCTCGTCTGATAATCTCCTATGTTTGAGTCCACATATTGTTCGATTCTGTTTGCTATGATGGCTGTCATTATCTTGTACCCTGCACTTAGTAGTGATATACCTCTATAATTCTCACAGTCCAGCCTATCCCCCTTCTTATAAATTGGGCATATTAATGCGCTACTCCATTCTTTTGGCATCTCTTCCGTGGTCCATATCATATTTATCAGCCCATATAATTTTAATACTAATTCTTCGCCTGCGTATTTTATCAGCTCCCCATTTATCCTATTTTCGCCTGGGGCTTTATAATTCTTAAGCCCTTGTACTCTTCTTCTAACATCTTCCAGGGTCGGGGGTTCTATATTTAGCTGTGGGCCAAAGGGCTGTGTATCTATTGTGACTTCTCCTTCTTCGTTTTCTCTGTTGTCTAATTCCTCTTCGAAGTATTCCGCCCATTTCACATTCCTCTCCCACTAGCTCTCCTTCTTAGTTTCTTACGTATGTTGTACTAGCTTGAAACTGTTTCTTACTTTTCTTCAGTTCTTCATAAAACTTTCTACTATTTTTATTCTGGTATTCTCTTTTTATATTTAATATTTTGGCGTTTTCATATATCCTTTTCTTCTGTCTACAGATATAATGTGCTTCTTTTCTCCTCTCTTGATATTCTTGTTCTCTTCCTCTTGTTTATCTTTGTTTATTTCTTTCTCTTGCTTCATTTCTTCTTTGGTGCGCCTGTCTACACTCTTCATCATACCATTTGTTTCTTGTTCTGTTCCCCCTTTCCCTCAGTGCTACTTGCGCAGCCTTATTTATTATTACCGTAATTTCCTCCTGTTTTCTTTCCACTGTGGTTATTTCTTGATTATAGTTTGTGATTTCTTGGGTTATTCTTTGTTGGTAGTTTTCTCTTGTTTCTTCTACTGCTAATAGCCCTATGTTGTATTTTTGCTGTTGTCTATTTGTATTGTTTCTAGGCTTTATGTCCTTCCCTCTTTGTTTGTACACTCCTTTCACCAGGAAATGGTCTGAGTCTACATCAGCACCTCGCCAGCTTCTTACATGTAGTATGTATGATGTCTGTTCCTTTTTTATTAGCACGTGATCTATCTGATTACGTGTTTTGCCATCCGGGGATATCCAAGTCTCTTTGTGAATATCTTTGTGTGGTATGCTTGTAGTTTTGATTATCATTCCATTCCCCATTGCAAAGTCTATTAATTTTATACCATTGTCATTACTTATATCGTGTTTACTGTGTTTTCCTGTTACTTGTTGATATTCTTGCTCTTTACAAGTTTCTTGTTAAGTTAAATAGACAAGCTTAGAACACACCGGAAGTGTTCAGTAATACTCACAGCTGTGAAATTTCCTAATACAATCTCAGAACATATGCAGAATATTTTAGGCACTGTGGAAAGGTGATCTGCTGAGGAAAACATAGGTGTAAATTCTCAGTAATCGGCAGTGGTAAATTCATGAGAAGAATAATATTGGGCAAGTTAAAACAAGTAGCTAAACTGAAATTGAAAGTAATCTTGAATGAAACGCTAACCTGGAACTCATATAAAACCTTTGCCAGAACAGTTCCGGGATTGATTTTTTAATTCTTTACCTGTGATGATCAAATACAAGAATGGATGTCATCCAGTCACCTCATATGTGTTCTAAATAGATATGACATTGGAAGTATTTTTATTGAAAGTCACTAGGTGGCAGCGTTGTGCTTAACAATCCACTGTTCGACTTGTTGGAGTATTTAGTTGGAAGTTAGACGAGTGATGTAATGGATATAAATTTCGAACAGAGACATTTTAAGTTCTGCGATAAAGTAGGAAAAACCCCTAGTGAAACATAGAAAATGATGCAGCAAGTATATGACGAGGCTTATTTTTGAATAACATCGCAGGTTTTGAGAGGGCAGAGATTCAATGCAAGACGATTCCAGAATCGACCGCCCGTCAATATCACTGCTGCACATGTAGGATGTGTAAAGCAATTACTTCAAAAAGACTGCCATATTACTGCGCGTATAATATCAGGATAGTTGAAATTGAATAGAGCTGTGTGTTACCAAATTTTATAATTATTTATAGAAACGGAAACTCGATGGAAAAATAATTTCTCACACACTGACAGAGGAACAGAAAGAAACCAGACGAACAATTGCCGAAATGTTAGAAACTACTAGAATCGATCCCACAATGATGTGCTGAAGTGTTTGCGTAAAGCAACATCATATCCCTTCTCTACTACATCTCCCATATTCACCCAACCTCTTGTCTTGTGATTTTTTTCTTTTTATGTGAAAATGCCGCTGAAGGCAAAGCATTATGTAGATATTGTCAAACGGCTGTGACAGATGTGCCGAGAACCTTCCCAGGTGAAACCTTTTCTACTTGCTTCCATGACCTTTAGAAATGGTAAGGGCGATGAATAGACAACTGCGGTGGCTACTTTGACAGACCTAAGACAATTAGTTGGTAAGTTGAACACATTTTTAGAGCCCAATCCTCAAACCAAGTGCTGGATAAAATGTGAAGAATTAAGCCAGGCATGGTACACTGCTGTGGTAAGACCTATGGATCGTTATGGAACTGGTTAAGAGCCAAAGACCATGTACTACAGATGCAATGAAAAGCATCCGGCCATAACCATAGAAACTCTACTAAACGTGGTCCCTTTGAATATATTAGTCAAAGCAAAGGCAATTATGGCTACTGATAGGCTGCAATAAAATGGAAACTGCTATGGTCCCTGGTCACATCAAGATAACAGTAAATGTCACAACCATTGGAAATTTCTCCAAAACCCTATCTTATGTGGATGCCCGAACATAAGAGCATATGAAGAAGTATAAAACCGATGCAATGATGAAAAAAGTTCAAACACTATTTTTCTGGATCTGAATCAATGTTTGGAGTAGCCAAAATTGCAGTTCTCAGTTGGTTAAATTATTGGATATGTAAATTCCATCGCAAACCATTGGAACTGGATAGAAGAACTAAGGCGCAGTAAATAGATGTCCCTTAAAAAAGGTTTAGGTTGTTTTAGGTATCTATGGTGATAACTATAATAATATCCCATTTGTTTCTATGAAAATGGGGAAGCATATCTTATCTGAATATGACAAGCCAAGATTCTGCCGAGGCAAGCCTACATATGTATATTGGAAATTATTTAATAACGACTTATGTAAGTTTTATGTGCCTATAATATTGGACCCTTACAAAAATTTGTTCCAGATTTTAAAATATTAGACACACAAACTGATACGTTTAAATAAAATAATTCTTATTTACTTATGCGGTCACCATCACTTTTTACAGTAACCTTCCAACATTTAACAAATTTGTTGACTACATCTAGTAGAAACTCTTTAAAAAGGGCTGTGCAGTAGTTTTCGACATTTTTCGAGGACCTAAACTTCTTGCCATTCATTGTGTGTTGCGTTCATCTAAAAAAGGCTATTTTTCATTCCTTAAATAACGGAAGTGTTGAGCTTGAAATGAATGCAAGTTTCTTAAAGTGACGAAACTCTAACCAATCTGTTCAATTGTAATCCTTAATTTGTTTTCTACCGAAGTAAACACAACGTTAATATCAATATCATAAGGCTGCCTACAGCTGGACTGATCATCCATTTCCAAATCTGCTAAACCACTTCTTCTGTTGCGGTTCCAATACTCACTTTTTTCGAAACTTATATACAAGCGATAGCACACAAATGCACAATTCTTCTTTGTCTCTTACAAAATATTGTGCACTTTTGCCATTTTCACTATCTCAATCCATTGCTTCTATCGACACTTTGTTTTCTCCAGTTTCTTATCACCATAGTTCCTAAGCCGCTGTCTACCTGCTTCTTTCATCACGTTTCGGCATCCCTCTGGGTTTTGGTTTCCCTGGAGCTTTTTTCATTAAATTTCTGCTTGGACTGCCTTCCCTTCTACTCATTAGATACCCATATCATCTGATTCTTTGCGTCTTAATTATTCTGTTTTATGGTTTAACAATTCGTCAATTTCATGGTTTGACAGTGGTCTTATCCTTCTTCATTTACTCTTTTAGGCATCATTATAGCTTTGATAATTCTTCTTTAAAAACTTTAAATTTGTTCTTCTTTTTGCATAGAATTTTTTGTTATAGCCGCATATGTCACAATAGATCTAATTATTGTTATGTATATTCTCATTTTATGTTTCTTACTCAGTTTTTTATCCTTCAGTATCTGTTTGTTTGAAAAAAATGAATTGCACCCCAATTGTACCTCTTTCTCGCGCTTTTTTCTATTATTCTAAACGTGCTTTCTAGTCCTCTCCGATTTCTTGCTGCAATTACCATGTCACCCGCAGGTGCTAAACTTATGTGGATCTTTTTTATTGCCTCTACGTGTTTTACGTTTTATTATACAGTCCAAAGAGGTGATAAATAGTAGACCAGATAAAGCGTCTTCTTATCGAACTGTTCTGTTAACTTTAAAACTGTTTACTATTGCTATTACATTTTGCATGGTCATTGTACTTAGTTTCAGGTCCTGTATCACTGCTATTCTATCAACCTTGTCAATAATTACCTTTTTAATATGCTGGAAAACTCTTTCTTTTAGAATAATTGTCAACATTTTGTATGCAAGAGTGAACACTTTTGCAATTCACGCAAACGGCTCTTTGTTTAGGTATGAGCATAATCATTCCCAATTTCCATTCTTCGGGTATCTTCTCTTTTTCCAGACTCTTTTTAGTAAGTTATTTTTCAATACATTTTTCACCCCCATATTTTATAATTCTGTCACATCCGGCTGCTATTCTGTTTTTAATGCATTCTTTTATTTATTCTAACTTTGGTATATTTTCTAACGCATCTTCAGTTACTTTTATTTTTCTATTGTTTTTCTTACACTTATCATTTTTCACCTCCATATAAATTTCTGAAGCACTAACCATTTCTCATTTTCTAGCGTTATTACAACCGAGTTACCTTTCCTTCTTCTTAGGTAATTATATAGTAGCCTTGAATTATTTCTTTTGTTTTATATATCGCTCCCTTGCATTGCTTTCCCAAAGCAGTAACTTTTTTCTTGTTAATTATTTTCTGTATCCCTTTTTTATTTATATTTTTTCTATGTTAAAGTCTTTCAGTACATAACCAATTTAATCCTGTTTCTTGTATTTTATGAGTTGTTCACATTTATTGTCAAACTATACTTTTTTCTTTTTTCTTGTATCCAATTGTATTTGCTGCGGCGTTGATCATATCTTTTTTTATTATTTTCCATTTTTCTTTTATGCTCTGTTTTTTTACCTCGGGTAATGTTTCTTCTGGTTTATTTGAGTATTTTCTTCTCACTTTTTCTACTTTCGGTTTTCCTGGGTTCTATCTCTTTTCTTTATGTATCTTTTGTTAATTGTATTGTTAATTTTATGATTTGTTTGCAATTTTGGTAATTAATTTTTCCGCAAAGTTTCTTTTTCGTTATTATTTGGCAATCCTTGATTCGTCATTTTGCGTTTCTTTATGTTTTCTTTTCTGCATTCGTATCTCCATTACATAGTTTGTGTTTGTTTCTGTTGGGGGTTTCATTCTTCATTTTTTTATTCCCGGTAAGAGGCATTTTCATTTACTAATAATTTGTTATTTTTGATGGTCGGATGATGTCTTTTTGCTCTAATTATGTTTCTATATTTTATCAGTTCCTTTCTTTTGAATGATTCTCTTTCATGTAGATTTTCGTTTAGTTTTGTAGTTCCTTTTAATACCTTCACTTTCTTTGAGTAGTCTCTTCATTCCACTAAGATTGGTCTGAATTTCCCCCTTCGCAGTTTTCCAGTTCTTCTTATTTCTACTACCTTTTTTTTCTATTATTATTGTTATTTACATATCCCTCAAGATATTTCTTACTTTCTTTTTAATCTGTAGGTCTCTATTCAATCCTGTTCCTCAACTCCAGGTACAATTTTTTTCTCTTGTTTTTTCCATCTTCTCCATTCTCCCCTCTTGTTGGGTTACTCTTTATTTAAGTTGTTGATTTTCATTTTTCAGTTGCTTATTGTTATCTTTAATTTTATCTAGTGTTTTTTGAAAATTACTTACTTTCTTTTCCATGCGTTTGTCTCTCGCTTTCATCTTCTTGTTTATGTCTTCAAAAATGTTTTCTTGTCCGTTTTGTACGTATTTTTTCTAAATTTTATCTTGCTTTCACTTTTAACAATCTTTATTTCTGAGTATAAACATACAAAACAAACACGAATGCCATAATGCGGCAATGTTTCGGTTTTGTAATCATTCAATATTATGAACATAAATAATGTTTACGTATTTTACGCAACAAAATGAAATCTACACAATAATTTTGGATCAAACTTGTATACTGTAACATATGACAAAATCGCCAGAGTGGTCCAAGTGATTGAGGCACGGACTGCGATGCGGACGGACCGGGTTCCATTCCCGGAGCTCTCTGATGCCTGGCGGGTGGCCTACGCAGTCACTAAAAATAATTGAGTACTTGCGTTCGAACAAGAGGTAATCATGGCGGTCGTCTAAGGCGCGGTGCTTGCCACATCGCCCTATATCAGAAATGGTACGCAACGACCGGGCAGACAAAGCGAACATACGAGAGCCTTAACCTCTCAGTTTGCAGGTCGTGCTCCTACGCGGGGCATCAGCGCCTTGCCATTATTATTATTAACATATGACAAGGTATTTTCGTTCAAAGTGATCCCCTTTGGCGGCACAGAGGCCATATTTGAGGGCAATTTGTAATTTAAAGTCGGACAGGTTTTGGGTGCCAACCGTATTTGTTACATTGTTTGACCTGATGAGCTGTCACAGAATTTTCCTGGAAAGTCCGCGGTTGATTTTGGAAGAGGATGTATTTGAGCAAGCTATCCAGATGGATTTTAATAGACTTTAGCCGATGTTCTGATGTCTGTTTTTGAAAAATGGGGAACCTCACCATAAGGGACACCCAGTAAATCATGATTGAGGATTGACAGTGGCCCTTTTTGACTCAGAAGATCAGTTCAGAGGTCATAAATCCTACCATTTTGCATATTAAACTCATTTGGATTTTTCAGCTCTCTCTCACGAGTCATGATTTTCGTTTTCCAGGTGAATTTTTCTGAATTTTGACTGCTTTGGCGGTTTTGTAGCATCTGTACTGTTTGGAGTCGTTTGGAACAAAGTTATTTCGTCAGACAACATTCGGAAAATTCAAATTAATCTTATTTTACACGTACGTAGCTGTACATTGACGATACAATCTTCTTGATTCTTCCATTCAACAGAGGAATCAAATACAAATATTCTTCGTTTACTACTATTGCGAAAGGATGCATTCTATATTGTAATGTTATTTACCTCTTTGCCAGGTATAGTGTCTTAGGTACATGATAAAATTACAGATAAAGAATCAGAATTATATATGTAAAAAAAATTATGAGTGCTGCTGTCACAGGTCAAAGTTCAACTATTGCTGTCAATTGTTCGTGCCGACCCGAACGCCTCCGAATGACAAATTCTGCCTTGGCGGCAGTCGCGGTCGAGGTATTATATTTCCGGAACCGCAAGCGATAGAAAATTTTCGTTTGAGAGCGGGTAATAAAGCACTCGTAAGTATAGAAAACGTTACGCAAATTTTCAAAAACCATTCGAGCGCTTGTGAAAAAATCAGAAACATTTTGGTGTTCTCAGGTACAAGTTGATAACGTCAAAGATAAGAGCTATTTACTTCGGTAAATAATCGAATATATTTTAACCGCAGCAAAGAACACAGTTATCACGCACATTTTAAGCGTGCAGCTTTTGATAACTTGACATTACGAATGACAGTTGAAGTTTACCACATCGTTTCTGGTGGGGTAATTGTTTGTGGTTTATAATGTACAAAAGAACGTTGCTAAGAATATTTGTCGTAGCACTAGCAATTTCAATAGTATTAATAACGTTATTTACGAAAAATGGAAAAAGTCCACTAATGGTGTGAATTATGTTTCAGTTAAAAACGTGCATAATGATATAAAGCATATCTTATACTGGTCTCCATATTGGCACGCCAAAGATTACTATTATGGTTATGGTTTTAATCCATTTAAGGATTGCGAATACAAGAATTGTTACGCGACGGACAATCGGACCTTCATCCCGTTGGAGCAATATGATGCTTTATTATTTCATGCTACTTATGAGAAGAAGAAACACGGCGTGCCTTGGACACGCACCTCTAACCAAAGGTACATCCTGCTGAATATGGAACCTCCCCTTATCACCTACCCTGACCTTAAGCAGCACGTTAGATATTTCAATTGGACCATGAGCTATAGACACGACTCTGACGTAGTCAAAAGATATGGTTATATTGTTCGGAAAAAGACGAACTACGTGGTTCCATCACCAGAAATTATAAAGAACAAGAGGAAGCGGATTGCTTGGTTTGTGAGTCATTGTAAGACTCCGGGAAAAAGAGAACTCTTCGTTAGGCAGCTCCAAAAGTTCATCGCTGTGGACGTGTACGGAAAATGCGGGAACCTGGAGTGCGAAAAGGACTCGTCTGATTGCTATGACATGGTGGAGCGCGACTACAAATTTTACTTATCGTTTGAGAACTCCGTTTGTCAGGAGTACGTAACGGAGAAGTTGTACAAGCTGCTCCAGAAAAACGTTGTTCCGGTGGTGTATGGCGGCAGCGACTACAACATCACCGTGCCGCCCCATTCGGTCATCAATGTCGCGAATTTCGACTCTGCCGACGACTTAGCTGCTTACATGCAGTTTCTCGATAAAAACGACGCGGAATATGTAAGATATTTTGAGTGGAAGACGGACTATGTCGTGAAAATCTCCCCGTTGATTAGCGCCTGTCAACTTTGTCAAAAGCTCAATGAACCGTTTCGGCACAAGGTTTACCACGACCTGCATGAGTGGTGGTGGGGGGTGAACAACTCTATGTGTAAAACCGGACAAGATTTGCCTAAAATTATTAGCAGCGTTTTATAACAATCGCTATTATTTCTATTTATTCATAGTCTTCGGATGTTGAGTTTAAAATATTTATACGGCTTGCGTGTTATATGTTTTAAAGAATAAATGACTAATTTACCTTTCGTGTCCTATACTATTTGAAAATAGAAGACTGAAGTCAATAAAGCTAGTCCGATCAAAATATTGACAAAAGAAAACTGGCTAATTTGGATTTACATTACATAAGTGAGCTAACTACCTTTGACTAGGCCTAGGGCATAATTCTCAGCGCTAATTGTCTATCATCTTAATAAATAGAACGATGAAGTCACCCAATATAATGGGCTACAGTTAGCAATGATGTTCACATCTTTGCGCCCTGTAGAGCTCCTCGCACATCCGGAAACTTGTTGCTAAAAACGAATTGGAACACTGGAGTCTATTTTGAGTGATATTATTTTTGAATTTTGGAAAAATAATTAATTTTTTCTGTTTGGTGGGTGAGTCATCTGGTTGAAATTATAGTACGTCCATAGATTTTTCCTATGCGCCTAATACTCGTCACTGGTTGGCTGGACCTCAGCAAGCACAAGGTGCATTTTGGAAAGGACTAAGTGAATGCATAGATCGCATGCGTTTTGATTAGTGTTCGTAGAACCCCATTACCTCTGCTATCTGGCACTGGTAACTCCGAGCTCATGTCCGTTTCCATTAGAGTAATAATCGTTCAAAAAATTGATGGTTTTTGGTTTATGAAATCGAGACAATGTGTACCTTGGGAGGGCGGGGGGAGAGAGATTCAACACGATTTTCATGTCTGATTGGTGGTTCATTTAACGGCTTTCCTTATCTTAAATCAGTCGAAATGAGGATCATCGCCTCAGATTTTTAATAAGCTCTTTTTACCTGTTTTTAGTGTTCTTCGAATTAAATTAGGTGGGCTTATGATAAGCAGATAGGCCGCCAGCCACAGGATTTTATGTATTGTCCTTTAACTCCAACAGGCTACAAAAGCAAAATCAATTTGTCAGATATACCTTAAAACCTTTAAGCCACATGGTAAGTGTTTGGAAGTAAAAAAAAATTTAACTAACAATACAGTCTAATAACTAGCAAATGAACAATTTAGCCACCTTACAGCTCAAATTTACCATTTTGCAACTGCTGCCTCTTTTCAAAACTTAAATCACTTTTGAAAGGGAAGATATTTCAGACCCTTGATAAGATTTAGGTTAATATGACGAGATGATTCGCAAATCAACACAGGTCTTTGCAGAATGTTTTAAACAGTGGAAACAATGCCGAAAGAAGCATATAACATTCCATGGTGTTTACTTAGAAGGCGATTGAGGCTACGTAGCCTCAAGAAACGTTTCTTGTATCTCATATAATTTTTTTTACTAAATATATGGATGGTTTTTAATTTTAATTGCAGTTTTTATATTATATGCTTCTATACTTTCGGAACAGACTGATAGAACAGATTGATCTTTAATGTTGGTACGAATATCGAGTGTTATTCCAAAATTATGAGCGACACCAAAACAGCCGAGTTTGAAACGACTAATACTTGGAGACTACTAAACGGAGGACAACTGGGAGGGCGGCGTTCGATAGAGGATGGTTTTCTTACGACCCAAGGGTGAGGGGAACTTGATCGGGTAACGAAACGACTGCTCTTGGAGAGCGCGTGTCATTGTTTGAAGCGTGGTTTGAGAAAAATAAATGACTGTTTCGTGTAGAATCACGTACCGCGGACAATTTTAGGATATTCAGAGCTACGTACTATTAAATCTGGGAAAACTGTGACGCATTGAAGTTGGAAATGTCGCAGTACCTGAAAAGAAAGTGACAGCAGAATCAGCAGGCCGAATTAAAGCGGACCCGATCGGAAATGCGGAGAAGTGTCGGCGCTACTGGTTGGGGAAGAAAGCCAAGCAAGAAAAGGTCACGCGGGGGAATGAAATTTGCACAATCGTCAATGAACGACATCAAAATTTCGGCGCGTCCACTTTGACGGATCCAGTGGTGTGGGGGGTAAATTTACAGTGTCGGCGGATTTACAGTAATAGAACAGCCTTCAATGGCGAACGACGAAGACTATTCTGACGAGTCCGACGTCCTTATAGACGGTCAGTTTTGAGGTCATCGTGGACACCTTAGGGGCAGACAAAATTCAACGGTATTCAACAACACATTTGTTTCAAACGAGTTTTTTGGTTCCATTGATCGAAGCGAAACCTCACGTTAGTAGCCTCGACTACTACCTACCAATTTTATTTTAAGAAGGTAACGATAGGAATAAAAGTTTTACAACTTTGTATCTTTAAATAAAAATTATTTTTGGCTCAATAAGCATTCTACTAATAAGCGAAATCCATTTCATAGACTGTGGCAATTTTAAAATTCTATTCCACAAATCACATAGAGACCATCTCGAATACACGGTGCGTGGAAAAATTGCGATATTAATAAAAGAAACAATCTGACACCAAGAGCTGTTAAAATATGAAAAGTGCCATCTTGAAGCCACTTCGAAGAGTCTTCGCTTTATTTTCGAATAGCTAAGATGTGTACATGCTCCTATCGCGACCCCCAATTAGGGGGTAAATAAATATAACTACCATCTCCCTGTTAAAAAGAAATTCGGATCACGTATCTCTACCGATCACTGACCTACAAAAAAGTATAACAAAATTTACCACCTAATAGTGACTATTGAGCCATGAAGAAAACAACAGTAAAACCCCTCAATGTTATAGATGTCAACGTATTAGACACACTAAAAATTACGGCAAGCTAGAACCAAGATGCATAAAATGTCAGGGAAACCACTTATATACTAATTGTAACTAACTACTCCACGAGTTCCCGACATGTACCAACCGTGGCGAAAATTACCCAGTTAACTTCAGAGGATGTAAATATTTTACTGAAACTAGGAATGAAGACCTTGAAATGAATATCAAAAACAACAGGAAAAATTTCGCTCAACTCCCGCGCAGTAATTCATAAATCAACTCACTATGGCAACTCAAAACGAACACCCTAGTACCGAAACCTTATCCTTACTCAACATTATACTTTCATACCTCATCAATTTGATCCAACTCTATATTGAATAAATTTATTCATAAGATATTCCATAGATGTTGCATGCATCTCGGAAACTCACTTAAGTCACCCCAAAAACTCAAGATAGCTGCATATCAGATCTACCGCGCAAACAGAAATGCTAACAATGCATCAGGGGGAATGGTCATCATTATCAAGTGAAAAATTATTCATGACGAATGTTAACTAATCAACATTGTAAATCTCGAGACTGTTGAAATTAAAATTAAAGCACAAGACGGCACTGCCGTAAACATAGTATGGGCTTAGAAACAACTCAACAAACGACTTCTGGATAGATATCTTCACAATATTTACCACAAATGAACCTATTCTGCTTATTGGGGACGTAGAGCAACAAACCTCGCCGGTACCAAACTCTACGTTCTAACAGCAACATATGCTTGTCAAATAGAAGTTTCCGATGCGGCAACTTACTACCCCTACAAAACAACCCGATACACTGGATATTTTAGACTACAAGAACTTCCAACAAATGCTCCCTGATGTAGACCACTTGTCATCTTATTTATAATAGTACCTAATCACTCCAGAGCCCAGATTAATTAATGGGATAGTCAACTGTAAACTCTTCAGCGCGTCTCTTGACCAACAACTCAAGTACCTTAACGATTTGCAATCCCAAACTCACGTAGACGAAACAACCACACACATAACAACAAACATCCACCGAACTACCAAACAGAAAGTTAACAGAAAACGCACAAGTGATGATGCATTACCTAAATATATACCCGGCCTAATCAAGCACAAGAACTCACTGACCAGAGAATGGCAGAAAACCCAAAATCTCGTAATAAAAAACATCGTAAACAACTTAGCTCACCTCATTAAACATGAACTGGAGGTGTATCGAATTTACTCCTATCAAAAACACATTAGTAATCTCGAACCGGGTCTATGGAGAAGATATTAAAGAAAGTCACCTAAAAAGTATACGCGTAATTAGCAACAGTTTCTAATACATGTCTAAAATTAAGGTATTCCCTCAATGCATGGAAACATACAACTACTACTTGTGTTTCAAACCGGGAAAGGATAAAAAAGCATTAACAATTACAGACAAATCGTTCTACTCTTGACTGTTTAAAAAAAGTTTTAGGAAAAGTCATCCATTCCCGACTAAACAACCAAGTTCAAAGACTGGATATTCTCTGCCAATCCTCAATTTGGTTTTAGAGAAGGCTATTTAATTTGCCATCAGTTACAGACAGAGATCATCGAAGGAGGATGTAAATACAAACAATTTACGGCGACCCTGTTTATTGATGTCGCACAAACATTCGATTAAATGTAAAAAATCTCTCTTCTACCGATATCCAACTATATCAAGTCCATTTGTTCTCCTTCCTAGACAATCGCACATTTTTAGTCAAAATTTACACTTTCCCACCCTCCATCAAAAATATACACGCAGAGGTTCCCCAAGGCAGTATTCTAGGTCCAATTATCTTTGATATCTTCGTATGAGACTTTCTCACCGTCAACACTGACATCTTAATGTACGAAGACGACACAGTTATATTAACCAAAGACGAATGCCTAGAAGTGACCATCACTAAACTGGAAGATGCCACTACTAATCCTAGCAGTTGATTCAAGAAATGGAACATATCAATTATGCCAAATATGTTACAAAAATCTTTACCCCAAGACAAATTGATAACTCACCTGAAATCTCACTTAACGGCTACTTTATTCAATGGAACGCCAATGATGAGCCCATTAAATATTAATGTATTCATCTCAACCCCAAGCTCATTGGAAACTCCATGTTTTCAAAAAACTAAAAGGACACAGGAGATTAATTCAGCTATACCCATTTATAAGCCATAAGTCCATATTGCTCGCCCAATGCACCATTACTATATAAGTCACTCATACGACCATTAGTCCTCTATGGGCATGTCGTCTGGGGCAACACATGCAAAACAAATCTCTATAGAATCCAAGTACTCCAGAACAAAATTCTCAGAATCGCAGTCAATGCTCCCTGGTTCGTCACAATCAGCAGGTGCACTACGAATTGAACAATTCCACAATCGAACAACATATAATAAAACTTATGAAAAAATCCACGCCAATTTCAACCTACTACGCACTAGGTCAACAAGAAATTCATGTACGACAACAGTGATGACGATTCAGTGATCAGTTTCAACACACCCAGTACTCTTGCAGTAAAACACACCTAATTAACCGCACATGTTATTTTGCATATTATATATAAACTGTCATTAGTACCTTGTATAACAGTATAAATTGTTGGGCAGGCAAAAACCTAATAAAAAAGCTACTTTGATAAAAGTTTAGGCAAAGCTAAAGGAAATGAGGGTGACTCGTTTAGTACCTATATAAATACCTTATGTATACCTATATCATTTGAAAATTAATTTAAAAAAATAAACAATTTTTTTAATTCAAAAATCTTAGTTGTTAGACCTTGAGCAAAAAATTTTTTGGTCGGTAGTAATCGGGGCTACTAACGTGAGGTTTCTTTGAAAACGCCCCTTTAGCCAATGAAACTAACAAACTCGTTCGAAACAAATGTTTCGTTGAAGTGTATATCAGCCGACGATATAATATGAACGCATACATTCGCTGAATTTTGTCTGCCTCCTAAGGTGCCCGCGATGATCTCCAGGCTGACCATCTATGGGAACGTCAAATTCTTCAGAATAGTCTTCGTCCATTGGAGACTGTTGTACTGTTGTAAATCCGCCTACCACGCCATTGGATCCTGCCGAAGTCAACGCGCCAAAATCTTGGTACCGCTCATCGATTCGTTTGCGCTTATGAAGTCTGTGATGACGTGCAGGTTGACCATCTATGGGCCCGTCGGATTCTTTTGAACAGTCTTCGTCCATTGGAGGCTGTTCCGTTACTGTAAAGTTGACGCACCTAAATTTTGATGCCGTGTATCGATGATTGTGTCTTTTTTCGCTCGGCTTTCTTTCTCAATCGGTAGCGCCGACACTTCTCCGCATTTCCGATCGGCTCCGCTTTAATTTGACCTGCTTTACGTGATTTTGCTTCCGCTTTTTTATGTACCGCGATATTTTCAGCTTCAATAAACTCGTTATTGCGTTACCCGACTAAGTCTCTCCTCCCTTGCATCGTACGGGGGAGATGTCAACTGGTTTGTTTATCGTTTTCAATCTCTCTCTGTAGAATACTGCCACCCACTTAAAGACGTTTTCACGTCAACAATGACAAACAAGCAGATTCGTTTCTAAACAATCTCGTTAAAGTGTTCTCGCCACATAACACCAGTTCCAAATCGCATATGGACGTCGAAGATTTCTCAAAACAATGAATTGGAAATCGTTATATTATCACACCAATTAGATTAAAAGCATTTAAAGATGAGATAAAACAGCTGAATTCTAAAAAATTACTGAAAATAGACCTCGTATTAAGAAGAATGATAAAAAAATTACCAAGACCAGGATTAATTATATTGGTTTGTCTATTTAATGTCACATTCAGATTTAAGTATTTTCCTATATATCTGAAAGCATCACATATTGTTGTGATATCAAATTTTGACGAAGATCCAACAAACGTAACCTTATATAGATCGATTATCTGTCGTGTCTGAGGTGTCGGAAAAGCTATGTTCTGATGAATCAAGAAAGATTCATTAACAGATAATTGGATCCCTGACCAACAGTTTGGATTTCAAGAGGCACACTCGACAACTCAATAATATCACTGCATGATAAGAACAACAAACACGATGCTAAAGGGCAAATATTACACAGTGGGTCTTTTAGACATAAGTGAGGCCTTTGACAAGGTTTGGCATTTTGGCCTGCTAGCAAAAGTAAGAAAAAAACATATGTCAGTTTAATAAATCTCACAGGCCACTTTAAGTTAAATTTAACAGTGAAAGAACTAGTTTACATATAATAAATGCAGATGTTTTCTTTTTGGGTCCTCTATAATATACCATATACACGGTGGAATTATCAATAGACAGAAACATAAACATAGATACATAAGTTCGAAGATGACGCGGTCATCTAAATGGGCTTTATCGATGACTTAGGTAGACAAATATTCAAATGTATACCAGTTACACTTTAACAATCCGGCTTTGCAAATTAACAATAAGAACGTTCCAAAGCTAAGGTTTCGCTTTAGCGGAAATGATGAATTGGCTAACAACTTTTAGAAACTTTGGAGGCGATAGTTATGTCAGTTTTTACTGAACTTGACAAAAAGGTCGACGGTGCTGTCTGTGGTCATAAAAAATGCATTACAAAAACATTTTCTCTGAAAACCTAACCTTACGTTATTAAAAGCGACAAAAACTAATCTAACCTTGTTTAAAGGGAATTTAAGCTACCGTAATCTACCCTAACCTTTTTTTAAGAGCAGAAATTTTCGTAAGATGCCACCACGCCCGTGCGAGCTGGTGTACCAGCTTCTTATGGGCTAAAACTTTCCTTTTTCGCCACGCATGTTTAACCCAGCATTATCTGATGAGACGTTCGTCAGGTGGAACTAGCATTTCTTGTTTACATTTCTTGATTTGTTCTTTCTTCTTACATCTTTTTTCTCATTTTTCCTTTCTTGCATTAATCTGTATTATTTTCATTTTCCTGATGTTGTTTCCTTCCATTTTTCGGGGGGTTACTTCCTCTTCTTGGTTTTCGCCGATTGGCCGCTTTCCTGATTGTTTGTCTATATTTTGGACATTTTGTGCTGTCCTCTCTGTGTTCTTTCTCTTTGCAAGCTGTGCAGTATCTCTTTTCTTGGCAGTATTTGGTCCTATGCCCTGTCTCCCCACAGTTTAGACAGTTTTTGGTACTGTCGGCTTATGTCCATATTTCAAACATCTGCAACACCTGGTCGGTCTCAGCTTCTCTTTTATTTTGCAATATATCCATTTTATTTTAACTTTTTCTTTCTTTATCAAGTCCGTTGCGTGTGCCCTGCCCGTGGTCACAATCGCTGTTTGGTTTTCGGCCCTTCTCGCCCTTATCTCTTTCCTTTTTGCTCCTACTACTTCGCTTAATGGATTGTTCACCTCGTCTTTAGTCATGGCCGCATCTATATCGTATATGTAGAGCGTTCTGTCTGTGCTTTACATCTTTACGTTTGTGCCCACTTTTGTTATTATCTCATCTTTAAAGGGGCTTGCTTTGTTCCTGCCTCCTTCTATTTCTAAGAGTACGTTACCCGTTATTTTTTTGATTTTTATAACTTTGACTCCTATACCTTCGGTGTCAATGTTGTCTTTTGTAGTCTTTAGTAGTTCCGCATATGTCTTTTTCGTTTTGTACTCTTTGGTCTTAGGTGTTTGGGGTCTCTTAGTCATTATGTTGGCCTTTATCATGATGTTATGAAACACGTACCCGACACATATTCTTATATTCAGGTGGTATGCCCTCTGGCGTCACAAATATTATTTCTTTTTGGCTGTGAAAAGCTTCCACGTCTTTCGTTAGTGTCTTTAGTTCTTGGATTTGTTTAAATAATTTCTCCATGTCATTTATTCCATCTTTACCTACCTCATATGGGATCGCATATAAGATGCTTGATTTTTCTGTTTGGTTTCCCTTTTTGTCCACAGTTTTAGTAGTGCTCAAGTGGTATTCTACTTTTCTTCAATTACCTCTCATACTTGCGGGTATTTGGTGGCGATTTGGTGGCTTTCTGTGTATTCCTCTGCCTTGGTTTTATCTGTTATTAAAACTAAGTCATCTACTAGGCTAATGGTTTTTATATAACCAATCTCATCTAAGGTCCTTTCAAAAGTTTCGTCAATTTATCTTTTGTCCATCATTTTTTCAATCTCTCATAACCCTGCTGTTCTTTTAGGCATTTTTAAATGTTTTATTTGTATTTTTCCTTTTTTTATCTATTTTCTCCATTATGACCTTTTCTACCGCTTGCACTGCGATTGTCCTCGTTTCCTTTGGGATGTATCTAGTCTTGTTTTCTCTGTATTCTTCTTTGTGTTTTGCGATGCATCTGTTTAAATGAGTCATCTTTCGGTTTAAGTTTTTTATTGCATCTATTTCTCGGTATGGTGTTTACGTTTTTGGCAATTAACGCTATCAGCTGCGAGATAGTTTAGGTTTTTAGAGACATTTTCCTTTTTATGGAGGTATCGTCCTTACACGCCGGTCGGTTAAAGCAAGTCTTCCACTAGTGGTTTTGCAACACGGGCTGCGATCACGGTATTTATCGAGATGCTTGACGTTCATACGTCCGTAGCTAGAAATGCTACCGGGTGCCCTAGTTCCCGTGCCACCGCAAAGCTCCTCCTGAGGGTGGGCTGTCCTTAGTTTCTCCCCACGTCCTGGACTTTACTGGTATGGCTGATCCTACCAGGAGACTATAGTCTCCCGCCAGCATTGCTCTCATAAAGGGTACTTAGCCCCCACCATGTGAAGGTCTTACCGTTCTTTGGGAGGGAACCTAACTTAACCTAACAATATAGTGACCATCGTTACTAAATTGCGCTTTGGCGTTTAGATCGCCCTTTTTAGAGTCTGATTTTACAGAACATTTACTGAAAGGTCAGGGGAGTAAAACCTGACCGCCTCCACGCGGTGGTCCCCGAAAATAGTAACTAGCAGCTAAATGGTTAGTATTAATTGTTTTTATCAATAAATATTGGCGTTTGTTTGTATTCCGGCATATCAATTAAAAAACGTTAAACCTTTGTGTTTTCTAGGTTAGGTTAGGTTAAATTTTTGTCGCTGTCTGTGGCAATAGAAAACACATTAACAATGTTCTTCCCATGAAAACTTTCATTGGGCGTAACTTTTGCCCCCGAAGTTTTCTAAAGTTGGATGTCGATCAAATCAGCTAATCGATACGAACCGATTGACACCAAAATCGGTCGATTTTGACTTCCGCCAAAGCAAAAGTCAAATATCTTAAGTTAAATTTTGACAATAATCTAACCTGCAAGGCACATCACGAAGAAACCTAAATAAATAGACCTGAAAGCACGACAACTAAACTGGTTAATAGGAAGAAGATCAAGACTGGAAAATTTGTTGCTCAAGATTCTCTGGATTTATCACATTGAATTTTGGGGTTACGCCAGTAAGTCCAACACGGCAGTTGCTCAAAAAAAAAACAACTGAAAGTCCTCAGAATGTTCTTGGCTTCTCCCTGATTTATGTCCAACTGCAACATATGAGAAAAGTAGCAAACGCTTACCCTCAGTATTAACAGTATGACTGGTTTCATATCATCCAATTAAATCTTAGTTTATCAGTTTGACAGATATGTATAAGAATAAAAAATTAATATCGAACGATTTACAACCGTTATCGTAAATATTAAAATGTCGCATGCCCATTTACTGATTAACCGCTTTTCTGGCCCATGTTATAATAAATTTATTTTAAAATTAGGCAGTCGATCTTGAATTGAATAAAAAATTTACTTTAAAAACACTATTTTGAATAAAATGATTATTTAAACGTTATATAAAACACAAGTAACTTTTATTACGCGAACAAGGAGAAGAAATTGTCCATGGTAGTCTTATACCTCTTTCTTTCCAACATCTAGTTTTTTCCAACACCATTAAGTGCCTTCTATAGAGCCTATATACTCGGACCATTTAATATCTTCATAAAATTGTTGTATAAGGCTCATTCAAAGACAATTGAGACTCTTCTACAGAGGAAATAGAAAGAATGTTGGACAAGCAGTTTCGTAGTAGTTTTGAACTTCTTTCTTTGCAAGTGCTTCTTTCGGGGCCAAAATAAATGATGACGAAGATAACTAAGTTAAGGCTTTAAGGGACAAGGGACGATGTAATCCAAATTAGACGCGTGGGGCTGAGAATTGCTATGAAGAAGCTCAATATTCCAGAACTAGCGACGTTTTGTACAATATTCTTCGTTAAAAGAATTTTTGTGAGTTTTACTATGCACCCCAAAAGTCACCGTGTTTCTCTTCTTTGAGCATCTGATGCAAAAATTAATCATTTTCGATTTGAAAATAGATCCATGATCTGTTCGCAGATGGCCATGCGCGTTCTGTTCTTGTTAAGTTTCATTTGTTGGGAAAAAACCTTGAACAAACTTTGAAGTAGAGACTGGTCGTGATTTATAATTTTAATACCGCTGTTGCAATATTTCGCACTGTTACCCCTCCATTCTAAGGGATGACTTGCTCAACAGACGTGGTATTCTTTGGCGTAGCTGCACTTGAACGAACATAGCCACAGGGTTAATTTTTTTCAGATGTCATACTTTCGAAAACATTATTTGGAGTATTGCTAAAAGTTTTTTTTTGGGGGGGGGGGTTAGCCAGTTTCCAAATAGAATCCTAAAAGAGCTTGGCTTTGGAAGCCATGGTAAAAAGATTCACAAAATTGACGGCTATTTTTGACAAGTTGTCAAGATTTGCCTACAGAAATATAAATTTAATAAATAGAACTTAACTCGGAGAATGTTTTTGACCAAATACTGTATATTTAATGTAGCAGCAATTTCATCCGAAGTTGTACCCTAATACTCTTTATAGAAAATTTAAAAATGTGAAACGTGCTATAATGAGATCCATAACAATGAAAAATTTCAAACTTAACGCAACGAAGAGTGGGTGCTCTAAAGATTTTGAGCAGTTTCTCGATACTACCACTGTTGAAGCAAAAAAAAGCACCATACACGGAGACCAAAATGTTTTGCTGCTTACCCAGCTTTAACTCTCCAGATTTCTTAAGATTATTTTTTATAACCGAAAGAACATACGGAAGCCGATGACAGTGGTAAAGTTGCTATGTTGCCATATGGCACAACAATCGAGTTAATCAATGTTCCATTTAATCTTCTCAAAATGTGAACAATAAAATGGAGGAAAATAATCTTTATCAAGTATTTGTCTTATCGTGTTTATCCATTCACAGAAAGCCTTAACCCTCAAGATGTGACTGTGGTATCTAAAAGTTCCTGTTGTTAACCAGTATAATTGTTTGGCAATGGTAGTCAGAAGTACTGCAGCATCATTAAGGTAAACCAATGTTTTGAACTGTGTAAAGTATGTTTACATCATGGTGACTCTTGTACACCGGCACACACAACTAGATATACAATGAGAAATGCTGTAAATGTGACAAATACTTGGAATCTGGAGGTGAGCGAGCAGATCAGTACTGCAATCCCACTAATCGAAATTTTGACGTACATAACGATATCGAGGACCCATTTTAAAACTCTATAAGAAGTAGATAAAACTTGCAAAGGAAACAAGATAATATTCAGCGCATGTGGCAAACGGCAGCGTGTTTGCAGTTGTAGAATTGTAGTGCACAATCAAATTTCTTATGAAGGAGCACAAGGGGGTAAAAATGATGTGAGAACAAGCGCATGAATTGTGCGAACAGTTTGGTGTGCCACCAGAGCTGATTGGGGCAAGTAACAGATTACGGTCGAGAAGGCGATCTGTGAACAGGCTATGAGTTGATCTTTAACTGAAAGTCACGGATTTTTGTAACTAGCTATCATGAGCGATGGAACATGAATCCACCTTTTTAATCCAGGGACCAAAGGAACCGACTGACATGGAGGGATGACTTCAGGGTTCCTCGTTACCCAAGGGAGCAAAGTGCGCCAGCTAGTGATAAGACTTTGGTACATGCCTTCTGAGACATGCGAGGTGGAGTCATAGTAACCCCCTCCATATTTCTGGAGAGTGTCGTACGAGATGTCATTCCCAAAAAAACCCTGAAATGTTGTCTAAAATCTTTTCTCTCTGTAATCACAGCTCTAATTTAATAGCGCCGAGAGGCTATTTCAAGTTTCTTAATTGAATTTTGCTTCTTTTTCTTGTAGAAATGTTGGTATGACTTCTTTCGTAATTTCAATGTTAATCGAATTTTGGTTTTAAAATTTTTGATCAATTACAATTTTGAAAATGAAAATAGTAAATTCCATACAACCTTGATAACTTTTCTTGGGGTCATAGCAATGAAAAGTTCTCTTTAATATTCATTTTCTCACAATAAACAAAATAAAAGTGTGAAGTTTAAAAGTGAAGGTTAAAAATTGAAACTTTTTTCTAACCAAAAAAATTTAAAAATTGTTGAAATTTTTGATGTATCGAAGACAGTGTGTCTACACCATTTTTTGATAAGGTGGAGAAAGCTGATCGTGCTATTAGATCGGCACCCTACTGCTTTTTTGCTTCATTCTTCCACCTTTTCTTGGTCTATCTTTCTTGCATTTCCTTTCTTGCTTTATACATTTTACTGCCGTTCTTGTCTTTCCCATATTGTGTATATAACACTTTCTTGAAGACCCTTATTTTTGCTTCTTTTAATAACCCTTTTCTCCCAAAAAGTGTATTCAATTGCGTTAAATAATCTTAATAGCCTTCTTTTCAACAGCTTTTTCACTTAATTTTCTTATTATAAATATCTAGTCTTGTATTCCCTATTTGCTCTGAATCCACTTTGTATATTTCCTATGCTATCCTTTAAACTGTTTTTCTGTATACTTGATTATTTCCGGAGTTGTTCAGTCTATTCCTGTTGCCTTTTATTTATTTAACCTGTTTTCACTTATATTCTCTTTTATTTATCACATTTATTCATTTCTTTGTCCATTTATCTCTGGTTTTATTTTATTATTTTTCTATGGTGTTTTGGAAATGCTGTTTCTATGGATTGATTGTTTCTTATTTTTATTTTATTAGTAGGTTTCCCTGTTTGTCCGTTTATTTTTAAATGTCGGTTCTTTTATCTTCCTCAGTTTTAAATACCTCCTTAAAATAGTTTTTAATTTTTTTTGCAATCTTTTATATTTTATTTACAAATTCTATCAACACTATTGCTTCGTTTTCTTAACTTGTCATAGTTTTCAAATATTTTAGTTGGATATTTTTCCCATTTTTTTCTTTTAACTACGTCTCTTAGCTCAGGGGTCCTGCACGACGTTTTATTTTTATTTGCATTCTTTAGCGGCTTGTAGTATAGTCTGCTTCATACACGTATGCTTTTCGTCTATGTCAGTTGCTATACTTTCCATTTCCATTTTTTAAGACTTTTTAATATCTTTCCTTAATTTCGTCTCTTTTCAGTTTGTCACTTCTTCTCATTTTGGCTTTTCTTGCTTTTGGTTAGTTGTCTTATTTAACTTTCGCATAAAGTAATGCTTCCAATTTTGAATCTATTTCAAAATAATCGATTATTCCCTTTCTTGTATATTTGTGTGAAAATTTCGAATTTGCTACAATTAAATCACTTTCAATAGGGAACTGAATTATCTCTTCTCTTCGAGTACCGAAATATTTTTCTATACCTTTGTTATCTTTACCCATCTGTCCATTTAGGTCTCCTATTATTCTTATACTGTTATTGCTTGAGTCTGGTTAGTTTTGTGAAGAATTGGTTTTTGGTTTCTTTTAGCTCATCATCACATATTTGGTTCGATTTTATATCAATTGTTAGTAATCTTTTATTCAGATATTTTCTATTTGTGGCAAGCTAGCTGTCAGCCCTACTTTTTCTTGTGCTATTTTATTATTTATTCCTGTTTAATTCAGTGCCCCTGTGCTACTATTTTTCTTTGTTTTTACTACCCCACAAAAACTTTTATCTTTTTGTCTACTCTTTTAGTTTTTCTATTTTTCCTTTACACTTTGGATACCCACGTTCCTAATTTTAAATGTTTTTGATGTTTATGTTGCCTTTGGTTTTCTTATTTGTGTGTCCTTTATCTGTGCTTATTTTCAGTAATCTTTTTCCATTCCGCTTCTTCCCGTTTCTTTCTTTTATTATATTTTCTTTCCTTTGTTTCATTTTTATCCCCAACTGTGCTATATTTAAAGTAATTTAATTTAATCATAATCAGTTTTGTATTCTGTAGGTTTGCTTCTATTTTGTGTTTAAATTTTTTGTTGCTATTATATCATTTTTCTTGACGTCTCAGATACATGTTTTACGTTCGACCATAAGCTTCTAGTGTTCCATATTTCCTTTGCTTTTTTTATATCTTTTTTTGCTGTCTTCCCGTTTTCTTCTCCTTCAATATTATATTATTTTCTATGCATATTTTTTAACTTTTTAGTTTAGCCTTTTCATTATTTTCTATGTTATATTCTTTTCTTTGTTATAATTATTAGTTTTTATCTTTGTTTCAACCTGCAGCGTATCTTAAATTATATCTTTTATTTAATTTTCTTTTTCTTTGTCCGTGACATAAGTTGTGTCCTTTAGTCATTTTATATTTTGTCTCATAATTTCTTGGTTCATTTTGCGTTTCTTGCTATTGTTTGTAATAATTTTTTAATAACTGTCGATTACATACTTTTGCCCTTTACTCCCCTAACTCACTTTGTTCTATGAAATTTCTTCGGTCTTTGCTCTATAATATTGTCCCCTTTCTTCTTTTCGTTCTGCCTGTTTGAGCTTTTCTGTTACGTTGGTGATGATCTAAATGCTTTTTTACTAGACTAAACATTTCTGATATTCTTCTCTGCTACTTAAATATATCTCCTTTATTATTATTTGGAATGCTTGGTCCTTTGCTTACCTTTCATAAACTTTGTTATCGCAATATTTACACGGAAGGTTTTATCTCAGCCTAAAGTCAACTGCCCGACCAGTAAGCGTGGCTCATCGCGCTTAGTTCGTTGTACTTTCCAACTTGCACATTTATAAATAACCAATGATACTTCTTTAATTATTATTATTATTATTATGATTAAACTATTAGTCTTTCCAACTAATAGCGCTTTTAATCTCCCGCTATTCTGTTATTTACTAATTCACCTTTATTACAGTAAAAATTGATGAGGTGAATCCCGTATGCGACGCTTAAAAATCAGATGGTGTTAATTTGTTTTAAATGGACCTATTAATTTGCTTGGAGAAAATTTAGCGAAAAAGTACTAAACAAACAATATGAATTACTGTAGTTCCATTTTTGGGCCCAAGTAATAGCAATTTATTAAACAAAAAAAAGATGGGGCGGGGAGTCTGACCAAACTAGCGAATATCTAAGAAAAAATGTTTGTGCATCTTTCGGTCAAATTAACAGGAGTTTAGTTAATCTATTTTTAACATACATACAGCAACGAATACTTTAAATACCACACGTTATGACAGTTAGTTTACAGTCACTGCTTAATTAAAACATTCTTACATAACTCTTTTTGCCGCACCCTGTATAATCACAACTTTAAAACATAATTATGGATTGCTATTACTCCTATGGAATTACTTTAAACTGCAAAAGAGAAACTTAATTTTTTAATGATTAAGTTACTGTTTTCGATAAACTTACAGCTTACCTCTTATCCCGTAGTACGAGATAGGCTCGAAAAATTGTTAAATTATTTTTGTAATGTTTAGATAAAGCAGAAATAAAACAGCAGAACAAAGAAAATGTGTATTTTAAAATTGAATATAACCATGAGCTGCTAAAGCGTCTCTTCTGGTAATAGATCGCTAACAATTTTTGGTAGAGCTCTCCCTGTCTTGCACATAGAATTGTTGGGTCCCCACCACCACTCGTGCAAGTCATAATAGATCGACTGCCTCAGCGGTTCGTGCAGCTTTTTGCAAATTTGACACGCACTGGGTTCTAAAGTTCTCTTCACGCGATAATTCTTTTTCCACTCGAAATATTTTAGGTACTCGTCCACATTCTTATCTAAGTATAGCAGGTAATCTACAAGCTTTGACGCGTTTTCAAAGTCCTTTACGTTGATAACCGAGTTAGGAGGCGCAGTCACCTTATAATCCCCTGCGCCGTACACTATTGGTACAACATCCCTCAATAAAATATTATATAACTTCTCCGTCGTGTAGTCCCTGCAGTAGGAGTTTTCAAACGAGAGGTAGAACTTGTATTTCTGCTCGACCATGTCGTAGCATTCGGCCGAGGAAATCTTCGGATCGTCCTTCTTCATACTACACTTTAACTTGCCGCATTTTCCGTATATATCTACAGGCATGTACTTCTGGATTTCACTACACAGCGTTTCTCTGCGACTACTAGTCTCACAATGGGAGACGAACCAAGCCACCAAAGCAGTTTTATTCTGTACGAACACTTTAGAGGGCATTTTGTAATCAGTTTGCTCCTTAAAGATGTAGCCATGCCTCCTTACAAGGTCCGAGTCGAACCGGTAGCTCATGGTCCAGTTGAAGTACCTAGCGTACTGCTTAAGGTCAGGACAGATGTACACAGGGGCTTCCCAGTTCATGAAGATGTAAATCTGGCGTGGCGACCTCGCCGAGGGGACGCCGTGCGCGCTCTTGTAATAAGTGGCGTGGAAGATGAGGGCGTCGAAGTCCTGCACGGCCAGCAGGGAACGGTTCCTTGTGGCAAAGCAGTTCTTGTATTCGCAGTTCTTGAACGGCTCGAAGCCGTAACCCATTTGGTAATCCCACATGTTCCAAAAGGGCGACCAGTACAGCACATATTTCACCGGATTTGTCGCCGGGGCTTGCGCGTCGTAGTTCGGTGCTTTTGATCGTATTTTTTGCTTAATCAGGACCGAAGTGTTAATGGTACAGTATAGCAAAACGGCCGTCGTGGCGAGCAGTAGGAACACCCGCAGTTTTTTGGATGCGAGTGAAGATTTGGTTTTACCTGCCGCGAGGTGTTTCATTTCAGTACTGCTTTTGTGTCAAGCACCTTATCTCTTAAATTACTGCTGATAAAGATGGTGTGTAATTCTTGATTTATGGAGACTTTCTTTCCATCTGTGATGTTTAAATAGGCGTTACTTTACATTTATTTTTAAACTGTGGTATACAGGGAGAGGATTAAATATAAATAGACAAGACTATATTGATATAATTTTTACCAAAAATTATCCATTTGCGTACAATTTGACCTAGTCTATTTGAAAGAGGGTCATAAGTATTCTTTGACATTCAAGGGTAGTGGCTCTCAAAATGATTCTTGACTTTTCAAAGTCTTTAGAAGTCACGTACTCTGCTGGATGGAATACTACGTGCGTGTAACCGATACCGGTCTGTAACTCATCTAACTTTGAAACCAGCCAAGGCAATATGCCCGATCTGATCTAAAATATTGGCTAAACAAAACTGGATAACCCGTTATGAGTACCCTTTGACTTCTTTGACCGGTTGATAGATGTTTTGTATCAGATCTTGCTCACGTTTGGCACACATATGAGCAAACTACCCTTGAAAGGTCCTTATAGTCAGCCCTGATTGGCTATTATGGAAACTAGATTCCCATGTCGAAAACCGGAAACCTTTGAGCCTGATGCGTTATAAAAATATAAATCGCCATATGAAATATACACACATCTGTTTACCAGCAGGTATATGCAAGCCACAATAGCTAGTGTGCTCTGCTCTGCAGTTACTTGCGGAAACATAATCTAACTTCTATTATAAGTGATGATTACAAAATATACACATTTTTGCACTCTATAGGATTCATTCTCGTGCGTCTAGGTGCTAAAGTAGTATGGAAAGTTATTTTTGGGTCTTTCGAATTAAAAAAAAACTTGAAACCCCTTATGGGGCTCAATACTCGATGCTGATTGGCCAGTACTGTGTTGGATGTAATTCAGCAACCACAAGTTTAAATTGGATAAGACTAAGTAGATTAGGGCCAAGATTCTATTATCGCCTACCAAGTTCACTCTCGTGCAAGCTGATCCCATAGATTGTACTCACTTACAATTTTTGGATCACATGCAAGACGTTTCAAATTTCTGATTAGTTTTTCCAGAGCCCTGTTGCCTCTAGAATTTGGCATTGGTAACTTCGGCTTTGGTTTGGTCTTCTTCAGTTTTCTGCCATCCAATCCTGAATGTAGGCCTCACCCATTTCTTTCCATCTGTGTCGGTCACTGGTTTGTTTTGTCCAGTTCCTACCAGCTATTTTCCGAATGTCATCCACTCATTGTTTCTGAGTTCGACCTTTTTTTCACTTAGTTTCACGGGGGCGCCATAATATTGATTTCGTTGTCCATCTTTCATCCACCCGTGTGGGGTTGCTAGTCTCCCATCGGGCGCCTCCCCAGGTGGCGGATAGGGGAATGCTCACCAGATATGGTGGGTGCCGGGAAAATAAAATATCCTGGGCGGACCAAAACTAGCAGCAGCGTCTGACCCATATTGGGCGGCTGCAAACGGCGTCTGCATCCAGAGGATCGGCCGGTGAAGGAAAACTCGCCAACAGGCAGGTCAAGCGAGGCGTTTTAATTGCCAAAACCACCCAAACCTGTTAGCAAAATAATCAGTTAAAAAATAGGCGATTTTTGGCCTATAATTTGGGGGTACATCCTTAGAGGGACAAGCTCAATGTGTTTTGTAAACCGGGTTGATAGCTATGATTAATTTTTACTATTTTTTAGTTTTCTTTTAATTAGACTAGGTGAGACTATAGTATCTGAATAGGTTACCTCTCAGAAGCTTTTGGCCATTACCCTTTTGGAGTGATTTGTAAAACTTTGTATATACTTTTTCATAGAATTATTTTTTTTTAAGTTATAGAGCTTTGAAGTTGTCGTTTATCTCATAAGCTTTCTACGACTAATATGGCATATGTTTATAAGCTGTGCCCACTTTGTTAATAGTCATCTGTGAGCAACTTGTGGCTATATTTATCTATACTAAGTGTTCTAGTGCGCTAATACTCAAGTAAGGGTCGGTGCCGGCTGCTGTTGTGTACTGGTACCCATGAACAAGTTTTATATGGTACTTTGGTAGTCTGGAATCTACAGGGAAGATTAGTGATCTCCCGATTTTTTGGTTCCTAGATAGAGCGTCTGTTCTTGATATCCCAATGCTCCAATGCCCTTGTGACCTGTATCCAGATGGCGGGTCTATTTTAATATTGCGATGTTTTGATGCTCATGCAGTTGATTAGTGTTTTATTCTACGGCAGTTCTTGTTGTTCATAAGGAAGGTCAATATCTGGTATTGCAGTGCTCTAATGCTCAAAAAGAGAATTAGTGTCCTGTCTTATGGCCTGTATGAATTTCTATGTCCATACTGTATATACAAAAATCAATAGTTTAACCATATTAGTTTAGTTAATAACAGAACTTTTCTGATTCTTTAACTTTATCTTCAATTTTTTGGAGAAGTGTTCAGTCCAAGCTAAGTCTGTAAAATCTATATGTTCTTATTATCTCTTATTTCTAAACATTTTTTATTTTGTTATTGTTGATCGTAGAATGCGATGAAATGGTCATATTCCGACAATTTTTTTGAAGAACAACATACCACCAATCACGGCTACATTTTTGCTGCATCAAAATTCCAATTGGTTCTCTGTCATTGTTTTCGTCTTATCTAGGTCGCTTAAATCGTTTGTTGCATCTACTATGTACAGTGGGATCAAATGAATTTCTATGGTGCCAAAATTTAAAAAAAAAATGAAGACCGTAATATTAATGTGAAATCTATCTCATCGTGTTTCTTATTAGCTACTTAGACCAGGCTTGAGTTCGATTATCCTTTGTTGGAGTAGAGGGGTGCAAAACTGTTTTTTTTGCGTTATACTCGAGCAGATGTTTTATAGCGTTCTTTCGAAATGCATGCTTCAGTTAAACGTTGTAAATATGGTTTGGCGTATTTTTTTGTTATTAGTCTATTAAAGAGTGTAAACATGTTTATAAATTTTTTTCGGGCGGGAAAAAAAGCTTCAAAAAAATTCTAAACATTCTTTGCACTTGTATATTTACGAAAAAAATTACTTTAGGTGCGGAGAAAGTGCGGAAAAATTTTTATTTAAATTAGAAATTAATGATTTTTGTAAATAAAAAGAAAATTTAGTTCTTGATGTTCGTATTTTTTCAACAGTAACTCCATTTTTATTTAACAAGATACTAATACAAAAAATCAAGACTAAATTTCTATTGGCCACCATTTTTCCCTTCAAGATATTAGGTTTGTAATTAGCGACATAAGAAATCCCCAGGTAACAAAAAGAATATAAAAATATAATAAATAACCACTTGCTTCACGAATAAAACAATGTATCGACCGCCATATTGGGCAAGCCATCTTGTTTTTCAAAAAATTATTATCAGATTTGTAATCAGCGACCCAAAGAAACCTTATATACCAAGTTTTAGAAAAATCGAAAGATAATTTGGTTTTTGGCACCATAGAAATTTATTTGGCCCCACGGTGCTATGCCCTTTTTGTTGTTGGTCCAAGGAAATACTGTTTGTCCATAACTGTAATTTTATGATCTATTTTACTATTTCTTTAACATTTCCCACCCTGACCTTTAAACGAATAGCTATGTCTCTCTTTGGTGGGTTTTTATTCATGCAAGCTGTTTGACTTCTTTCATCTAGCAGCAAGCCCTTTTAGATAAAGGACAGCGAAGTCTCCTCTCATTTTATCTTACTTCATTTATTCCTAGTTTGTACGATCTTTACTCTTTAGTCAGCTTCTACCTAACTTACGGGATTTACAATTATCACTGACGTCGTTTCAATTTTTTTAGTCCAAACACTGAAAATATTTAAAATTACTTTTGTAGCTCTCCTGTATTTGGTTGGTTCTTACAGGTCATCATACGTTGAAATTTTGTTTTTAACCATCAATTTGTTTTGAAAACTTAAAAGTGTACATAACAGATGAGTACCATAATTCTACATAGCAGTTGAGATAAAAGAACCTAGAGATAATAAATGAGAAGAGTGACGTTACGTTCTCCATTCAACGGACCAAATGAACCAACAGTTTAGAGAGAAAAAACAGTTAATAAAGCTTAATAGACAAATGCTAGTCATGTAAATTGTGTTCATTAAACACATCGTAGTACAACTAGAGAAGATTATTGAGATAATGTACATATTTGCTTTCAAACCACTTTAAAATTCTCTGGCTTACCAATTGTAAGAATCTGGAAGAACAAGTCTTCAAAACAACACAACGCTTTGCCAAAATGCATGCGCTATCATGGCAGTAACATGCTTTCTTCCGTATTGCCAGTTCGCGGAGTGTAATGTACAGTATACAATACTTAGGGCCTCAAAAGGCAATGATAATCCAAACCACTCTTTAGTAAGCATAATATCGAGTAAAAAACCAAGACTACAACGCCACAAATCAACATCTAGAAAATATTACGAAAGAAGCAGACAAAGGATGCAAGGTAATACTTAGCATATGTGGCGAAAGACAGTGTGTTTGCAGTTGTAGAATCGAAGTGCATAATAAAATTTCTTATGAAGGAGGACATTGAACCTACCGAGATCTTGAGAAGATTGGAAGCATAAGTTGGTTACCAAATGGCGTAAGATAATCGAGAAAAGAACATCATGACATGTGAACAGGTCATGAGTTTATTATCAACTGAAAGTGACGATTTTTTGTAACTAGCTGTTACGAGTGATGGAATATGAATGCACCTTTTTCATCCAGAGACCGAAGGAAAGAGCATGGAAGAGTGACTTAAAGAATCTTCGTCACTCAAGAAAGCAAAGTGCGCCTTCTGTCAATAAAACCTTGAGAAATGTCTTTTAGGATAGCCATAAAACACGGGTAACGCTCATGTACAAGGTGGTTCAGATATGACCGGGACTGATTTGTGTGTAAACCAGCCGTACTGCGCAGCAGCTGTGCGACCTTGAGAAAGCGGAGCCACAGCCTCCACCCTCCCTCCTGTTAGGGTTAGAACCTGTTCAGTCAGATAAGCGAACAGAAGGTGCCGCGGGAGGTGGAACAACGCATTGTAATAAAATTTTCTCGCTCCAACAATAGGAAGGGGAAGAGTGTCTCTCACAGACCCATGTGTTTTAGCTGTGTAAATGCTTTAGAGAGGGCAGAGAGCTTGTGGAAAATTAATTGCATGGTCGTCGGCCTTGAAAATCCGTCATTGAACTAAACATTGATCGTGGAGACACGCTTACCCGTGAGAATAGGCGCACCACTATCAAGAAACTTGGAGCAATGCGGTCCATTAGTGTTGGTGGTGTAGAAGACATTATGATAAACCACCTACATTATCGCAAGATGAATGCACGGTGGGTACCACGCACTTTGACGGACGTGAACAACATGGTACGTAAGCAAACTGCCAGTCGCCTCCTACAGGAGTTTGAAGACAAAGTGGTGTATTCTTGAAGTTTATAGTGATCGCCGATGAAACATGGGTGCACTACTTCATTCCCGAGTCTCAGCGGTCATGACGCGAGTGGCGGCATACCTATTCTCTCAAACCCAAAACAGAGCGGAGAAGCTGTTCGGCAAAAAAAGTGATGTCAATGTTCGTCTGGGATTGGTAAGCGGTTATCCATGTAGACTTTCTGACGGATACCAGAACAGTCAATGCAGTTTATTACTCAGACGTCCTGGCAACAAACTGGAAGAAAAAGATCTGATCCGAACGGAAGACCGGTGGAAAGCGGGCAGTTTTTCTTCAAGACAATGCACGGCACCATACGACCAAAGCAATAATGGAAACTTTCCGGAAATTGAAATGAAACCTTCTACCACATCCGACGTGTAGCCTAATTTGGCCTCAATTGATTTCTACTCGTTCGAAAAGCTCAAATCAGACTTGCAAGACATTCAGTTTGCGGACAAGGATGCCGCCATGCAAACTATTTGGAAGTGGACATGCCGCCAATCAAAAGCCTTTTTTGAAAAAGGCACCAGAATGTTTCCAGAACGTTGAAAAAAATGTTTGACTCCGGGGGAGAGTATGTTGAAAACTGACATGTGGAAGTAAGCGTTTAACAATTTGTTTATTTTTTGTAAAAAAATCAGTCCCGGTCATGTTTGAATTACCTTGTATTACTGAACGGTACCGTAAGAAAAGTCATTCCCAAACAAAATCTGGGATGCCGCCTAAAAGTTTTTCTCTTCGTATTCACGGCTCTAATTTGACAACGCTGACAGGTTTTATCGAAATTGAATTGAGTCGACTGTAATACTTTTAGATCATTGTTTAAAATGCGTTAGCACATGTCCCGTTCAAATCTGATCATTCTTTTTATCACCAAATCATTTCTTGGCTTCATTTGTACGAAGCTTATCCAGAAGGCAAATTCCGATTTGTAATTTAATTTAACAGAATTTCTTATTGTGAGTTTTGAGTCCTTAATAGCTTTCTTATTAAAATTAACAACTCCTAAGACAATATTTCTAAAGAAAATAATAATAATTAGTTACTTATTTAATCCCAAAACTGTCTACCTCGTGGTACATGGATAGTAGTTTTCCCCATACTTCCTTCCATTTTATCCCTATCATCTACTGTTTTTAGCTCATTTCTCCAGCTTCTTCTTGCCTTTCTCTTTCTTGCTTTGTATGTTTTTGGGTATATGTTTCAACCAACCAATTGAATTAGTTTTTAAAATAATAGGAATCTCATCTATGAAATTTTGATTTTGCTCTTATGTTCTTTTGTTATTGTCCACGAATCACTACCAAATGTTAAAACCGGCAGGACCACATTCTTGAAGGCCCCTATTTGTGGTTCTTTTAATAACTCACATTTTCCCAAAAGGATATACTGAATTGCGTTAAATAATCTTAGTAGCTTTCACCCCTTCTTTTATTTAAAGATTAAATTTACTATTAACGTTTATGTATGTTTTAAAATATTTATAGAAATCTACTTGCCCTAATTTCTTTCCTCCACTATAATTCTATGTACCTTTAGTTCTGTGCTTATTAACATTTGGTTTTTATTCTCCCTGTGTTGACTTTGATGTTCTTTTTCTTCAGCTCTACGTTATATATCTTTATTATTATATTGCCATTCGTCTTCTGTTTTACTGAAGATTACCTTATCATTAGTGTGTAATAGTTCCGCTACTTCAATCGTTTTCGTTCCCGAGTTTCCTATTTTATATGCTTTAGTTTCTTTCTATTACTGATTTGAACAGCAGCAGGCCAAGTACACACTCTTGTCTTTTTGATTTATCGTTTCTTGATCCTACTAATATTAATGGTTTAACTGATTTCAACGTAAATTCCTCTTTTTTCAATGTTTTCGATAGTTGTGCTCTTTTAATTTTGTCGAAACCCAGATGCAGATCTACATAGCAGGTATGCAATTCTCCTCCTTTGTAACATATTTTTCACTTAATTACCTTATCATATTTGCTCTAATCTACATTATGTACGTCCTATTGTATTTTTTAAATTCTTTGTTATACTTGATTTTAAAATCTAGTTTTCTGTAATTCTTATACTTTTTTGTATCCTCTTTCTTAAGTAAAGGCATTGTTATTGCAGATTGTTAGTCTTTTGGTACAATTCTTGTTACTTTTACTTTGTTAGCTGTTTTTCCTGTATATTTAATTATTTCAGGAGTTATTCCATCTATTCCTGTTGCTTTTTATATATTCAATCTGTTTTCACTTATTTTCACATTTTCTTCATTACTTTGTCTATTTGTTCTGTTTTATTTCATTATCTTCCTATAGCATTTTGGAAATGCTCTCTCTATCAATTGAGTATTTCTTCCTTTGTTAGTTTCCCTGTTTGTCCATTATATTTTTTAATGTTGGTTCTTTCAATTCTTTTTTATTTCATTTCCAAATTCCTTTCAACACTCTTTTGTCGCTTTCTTAACTTTTTATTAAACCTCTTTCTTGGCTAGTGATTATAGTCTTTCGTTATTTTATTCTGTAGATATTTTTTCCATTTTTCTTTTTCTTTTAACTATTTCTCTTAGCTCAGGGGTCTACCACGGCGCTTAATTTTTATTCACATTTTCTTAGCGGCTTGTATAATATATTCTGTTTGGTGCACGTATACTTTTCTTTTATGCTAGTTGTTATACTTTCTATTTTCAGTTTCTTTTTTAAGACGTTTTAATATCTTTTCTTAATTTTGTCTCTTTTCAGTTTGTAACATTTTTTTAACTATTCTTCTCTTTTTATCTTTTCTTGCTCTTGCTTTGTTGTATTATTTAACTTTAGCATAAAGTAATGCTTCTAATTTACGACTTTAGTTTACCTTTACGTTTTTTATTTTCCTTCATTATCTTGAATCTACTGCAAAATAATCGATTTATTGTGTATTTGTGAATATTGTTTGTAAAAATTTAGATTTTGCTACCGTTAAATCGCTTTCAATGGGAAACTATATTATTCTTTCCCGTTATTCTTTTTCGCCTTTTCTCCTTGAGTACCGAAATATTTTTCTGTTTCTTTGTTACCTTTACCCATTCATCTCCTATTATGATTATACTGTTATTGCTTGAGTCTGGTTAGTTTTGAGAAGAATTAGTTCTTGATTTCTTTTAACTTATCGTCCTTTGGCCTATCCTACACGTCATATATTTGGTTCAATTCTATATCAACTGTTAGTGTTCTTTTATTCAGATATTTTTTATTTGCTCCGAGCTCTTTTTTATTATTTATCCCCGTTCAATTCAATGCCCTGCGCTAATCTTTTCAATCTGCTCTTTTTTTGTTTCTACAATACCACAACAACTTTGATCTTTTTATCTACTTTATTAGTTTTTCTTTTTCTTCTTTATACGAGGTTAAGGTGAAAAGTTGTCGACCTGACACAGAGATGGTGCTGCAATCGGCAAACAATTATGCTTCCTGCTTGGGTGCAAGTGTCATTAGTTCGTATGACTAGTTTTAACTTGTTCGCTCAAGTAGTTTGTTTACACGAATTTTTCAGTAGACATGCTGCATGTTTTTTGCTAAAATGGATAAACTTGAATATCGTGCGGTTATAAAATTCTTCGTTTTGGATGGATTAACCCCTAAGGAAATTCATCCGAAGCTGACAAAAGTTTACGGGGACTCTGCTCCTTCCATGTCATCTGTTAAAAAGTGGGCAGCTGAATTTAAACGTGGTCGCACATCCCTCGAAGATGACCCACGTGAAGGACGATCAAAAACCGCAACCACACCGGAAACCATCGAAAAAGTGCATGATATCGTGTTGGACGATAGGCGCGTGAAGGTGAGTGAGATAGCTGAAGCTGTGGGGATATCGGAAGAAAGGGTGCGAAACATCTTGCATGAAGAATTAGGGATGCGACAGCTCTGCGCAAGATGGGTGCCGCATTTGCTGAATGCCGATCAAAAGCAAAATGCGCAAACGACTTTCGCAGCAATCTTTGGACCGATTCAACAGGGATCCGACCGATTTTGTGCGGCGATTTGTCACCATGGATGAGACATGGGTCCACCACTAACACGCCAGAAATGAAACAGCAGTCCAAGCAGTGGGTGGAAGCCGGTGGTTCAGCGCCAAAGAAAGCGAAGTCGATCACATCTGCCGGAAAGGTCATGGCCAGCGTGTTTTGCGATGCGAAAGGGATCCTGTTAATTGATTATCTTGCAAAAGGCAGAACAATTAATTACAGGAGAATATTACTCCAACCTTCTTGACCAGCTGGATGCCAAAATTCGCGAGAAGAGGCCTGGCTTAAAGAAGAAAAAAATCATCTTTCACCAGAGCAACGCACCTGAGTTGGCGATGGGAAAACTGCAGGATTTGGGGTATAATTTGCTCGGCCATCCCTCCTATTCTCCTGATTTGGCACCTCAGACTTCCATCTGTTCCCAAACTTCTCACTTCCGAGAAGGAATACTGATGTTGGAGAGGCGCTGGATCAAGTGTGTTGAAGTCAAGGGAAATTATGTAGAAAAATAAAATCATTTTTTAACAGAAAGTCACAGTCTTTCATTTCCAGGCCGAGAACTTTTTACCTTACCCTCGTACTTTGAATATTCCACGTTCCTACTTTTAAATGTTCTTAATGTTTTTGTTGCTTTTAGTTTTTTTATTTATGAGTCCTATATCTGTGGTTATTTTCAATAATCTTTTTCCATAATGCCTTTTCCCGATTCTTCTTTTTTATGTTTCTTTCTTTTTTATTTTTGTTCTCAATTGTGCTTGATCCAAAATCATTTACCTTAATCATAGTCATTTTCGAATTCTGTAGGTTTCCTTCTATTTTCTGTTTTAGTTTTTTTGTTGCTACTACAGCAATTTTCTTGTCGTCTTAGATATGTTTTACATTCGACCATAAGCTTCTAGTGTCGTATATTTGCTATGCTTCTTTTTGATATCTTCTTATGCTATTTTCCTAATTTTTTTTGTATATATCTCTCCGTTAATATTAGATTATTTGTTATGCATATTTTTTTAGCTTTTAGTTTACCTTTTTTCATTATTTTCTATATTAGTCTTTTCTTTGTTATAATTATTAGTTTTTTATCTCTGTTTCAACCCATAGCTCATCTTTAATTATAACTTTTATTTAAATTTTTTTCCTTTTTCCTTGATGTTTACATAGTTTTCTAATTTATAAATTCTCTCATTTAGTTATTTTATATTTTTTCTCTTCTTTTATTTTATGCTTCCCGTAACTCTCCTGTTATTTTTTGTAATAAGTTTTTAATAACTGTCGATTATTCCATCTTTGCCTCTTCCTCCTCAAACTTTATTTGTTCTATGAAATTTCTTCGGTCTTTTACTCTGTAATATTATCCACTTCTTTTTCTAGTTCTGCCTGTTTGAGCCCTTCTGTTATGTTGGTGATGATCTAATTGTTTTCTTACTCGACTAAACGTGTCTGTTCTCCCTTCTCTGCTTATTAAATTTATTTCCTTTATTATTACTTGGAATAGTTGCTTACCTTTCATAAACTTTGTTATCGCAATATTTATACGTAAGGTTTTATCGTGGCATGAAGCCAACTCTCCGACGCTAGTGACACTCCAGTTTGCGTGGCTTATCGTGCTCCGTTCGCTGTCCCTTCAACATTTATAACCAGCCGATGATACTTTTTAATTATTATTATTATTATTATTATTATTAAACTTTTAGTCTTTTTAATTAATAACCTTTAGCGCTTTTAATCTCTCCCCATTCTATTATACACCAATTCGCTTTTGCCACGTTAAAAATCGATGCGGTGCTTCCCGTATGCGAGTTATTTGTTGGTACCTCAACTCCCTATAATAACGAAACACTACGGGGACCTTCTCGTATTCGACTTTGAAAAAATCGATTTTTTTGCCGAAATGTGTTCGTTATCATCTCTAAGATTACCCTCCCAAAAGATTTCCAAAAAAAAATATGGTTTTCGAGATACTATATGTATTGGCGTCATGCCAGGTGCTGCGCGCGGGACCGGTTTTTGTGCGTTATACTAGTAACATGTTATTGTATGACAACGCACATTTGAATAAAAGGGTCTACAGGTCAAAATTTATTGTTATTATTATTATTATTGTATGAAAAAAACGAATACACCAAATATTCAACACGTGTTCCGGTCACATTCCAGTTCGACTCAGTTTTCGTTTGTACGCGCTAGAGTGACGATCAATATGGTTTTTCTGTCGCATCTTTTGATTTTTTTATCTGAAAATGCCAGGAACGAAGGGGAAAAATATGTTGGTTCACGTATCTCACGAAAATTGAAACAAAAATACTATGGAAATCAACATTCTTCAGCTTTGGCGGCCGAGGAAGATACGACTGCTACCGGTGCTTCAGCCAAAAAAAATCGTGCCTATGAAGAATTTACGGTTTCGTCTGATCCAACAACTTTCTACGTCATATTGGCCTTTACGTCAATTTTTGGCCGTCTAACTGACTTGGTAAAATGTAAAAAATGTGACGGTGATGTTTCGTTTGAGAGATCGTCCATGCATGGACTCGGATTTCAACTTCACGTTATTTGTGCGTGTTCAGAAACTAAGATAGACTCGTGCCCGAAAATTGACGGTAAAACTAAGAAAATCTGGGCAATTCCCCGGAAATTCGTGTTCGTCATGCGTTTGTTGGGCGTTGGTATTCATGGAATAAATGTTTTCTGTGGTATGATGGATATTTGTGTCGGTTTTTCTAACAATGCTTACTATGGCTCGTTGAACCAGGTAAAGATCGCCGCTGAAACAATTTTCAACAAATCTACCCATAAGGTCGCTTGTGAAGAAGAAAACGAAAACAAAAAACTGGGACTACCACCCCGAGTACTGTCCGTTTCTGGCGACGGAACCTGGTCAAAGCGCGGTTATAGTTCTCTGCTGGGGGTTATAACTCTAATCGGCAAACGTACTTGTAAAGTGCTTGACCTCTGTGTGAAAAATAGTTTTTGTATGAGTTATCAAAAACACATGAAGCGATTGAGCAAGGAGGACTTTCAAGTTTGGCACGACGAACATGCAATGGATTGTCAGTCCAATCACACAGGAAGTGCGGGCAAAATGGAAGTCGACAGAATTATCAAAATGTTCGAAAGATCTGAAGACCTTCACGACGTTGTTTACGGTGAATACATCGGTGATGGGGACAGCAAAACTTTTACGAATCTGGCTGAGAGAAAAGTCTACGGTGATAGATGCACCATCAAAAAACTGGAATGCATACTCCACATTGGAAAACGAATGTATAAACGTCTCAAAGAAGCAAAAAAAAAGATCACACTTGTCAAGAGGCTCCGTAAAGAAGCTGCAGAGAAGGTCGCCAAAGAAGCCGCAGAGAGCGCTGCCAAGGATATTGCTGAAGACGCTGCTGGAGACGCTTCTCAAGATAATACTGAACCGCCCGGTTCGCAAAGAGGTAGGCGTAGCACTAAAGCAACAAAAAACGCTAAAAACTGTCATTGCCAAAACTGTCAAGACAACTGCTGCTGGAAAACGTGCAAAAAACCGGCTGCAGAACCTCAGGATAAGAAAAAAAATTTCACTGATAAAATTATCAGAGAAATGTCTACTTTCTACGCTCTGGCAATTCAGCGTCACCCAGATTCTCTGGATTCTCTGGCTGGATTCTACCACAAAATCTCCACCGACGAGCTCCCACAGCACAAGCATTGCAACATCGAGTGGTGCAAATACATGCAGCACACCGCAGCTAGTGAGGTCTTCGAACACTCCTCACCCCTGGACCCGGATGTTCAAACCGTCGTCAAGGAAGTGTACACCTCCCTGACCGATAACGAGTTGTTGCAAAGGTGCCTGGGAAAAAACAACCAAAATATTAATGAGTGCTACAACTCTTGCTTGTGGCAACTGGCACCAAAACATACTTACATCGGTCGGGAGATACTGGAGATTGCTTCGTGGATTGCTGGTAGTGTCTTCAACGAAGGTGCATCTACACTTTTGATGATGCTGAAGTGCATGAGCATCAAAGTTGGCCATTACGCCCTGGACTATTGCAAGAAAACTGACGCTGCGCGCAAAAAACAGTCTGCGCGCCGAATTCAGCAAACAGGGCAAAATTGACAAGAGGGAACGTGATCAGGAGCTTCAGGCTACATGGGATCAATGTGAAGGTCTACTGTATGGTCCAGGGATCGATTAAAAAATGTAAGTCTAGTTATTACATTCGTTTATTACAAAAAAATTTTTTCAAACGCGTTTTTCTTGGTTTCACTTTTTTAAACTTGGCGTACAACTTATCCGATTTTGATCTATAAGGGCTCATTTTGTTCGTAATCTGAAACTCTATAAGATACACCTCGATCAATACCGTGCGAGGGTTAGTTTTTTTACAGCTGTTTTTAGCCCAAAAAAGTCGTCAAAATTGTCATTTTTGGCTTTAGAAGCCCGCCAAATTGTTATTTTTCAATATTTTGAGTTCGTGGAGGTCTATCTTATAGAAAAATATAATATATATATAAGAGAATAAATCTAGTTGATTTGTTTAAAATGGACCGATTACTTAGCCTGAGGAAAAAGTGTCCAAAAAACAATATAAATTACTGTAGTTTAATTTTTTGGGTCTAAGCAATAGTAATTTAATAAACAAAAAAAAAGATAGGACGGGGAGTCTGACCAAACTAATGCATATCTAAGAAAAAATGATTGGGAATTTTTTCGGTCGAATGAACAGGGGTTTAGTAAATTTATTTTTAACATACATATACAGGAACTAATACTTCAATCACTGCACGTTAATGATATTTAGTTTACAGTCATTGTTTAATTGAAATGTTCAGACTATCTTTGCCGCGTCCTGTATAAGTACAATTATAAAACTTAGCCTAATGTGCACTGAATTATAATTATTGATGGTTACTACTTCTATGAATTGACTTGAAACTGCAACAGAGAAATTTAATTTATTTATGATTATGTGATCGCTTTTGATATACTTACAGCTTGTCTCTTATCCTGTAGTACGAGAGGTGCTCGAAAAATTATTACATTATTCCTGTGGTATTTTGAAAGAGCCGAAATAAAACACCAGAACAATGAAAATGTGTATTTTAAAATTGAATATAACAATGAGCTGCTAATGGGTTCCTTCTGATAATAAATCGCTAACAATTTTCGGTAGAGCTTTCCCTGTTTTGCATATAGACTTGTTGGGTCCCCACCACCACTCGTGCAAGTCATAATAAATCGACTGTCTCAGCGGTTGGTGTAGCTTCTTGCAAATTTGACACGCACTGGGTTCTAAAGTTCTCTTCACGCGATAATTCTTTTTCCACTCGAAATATTTTAGGTACTCGTCTATATTCTTGTCTAAGTAGTTCAGGTAATCTACAAGCTTTGACGCGTTTTCAAAGTCCTTTACGTTGATAACCGAGTTAGGAGGCGCGGACACCTTATAATCCCCTGCACCGTACACTATTGGTACGACATCCCTCAATAAAATATTATATAACTTCTCCGTCGCGTAGTCCCTGCAGTAGGAGTTTTCAAACGAGAGGTAGAACTTGTACTTCTGCTCGACCATGTCGTAGCATTCGTCAGAGGAAATCTTCGGATCGTCCTTCTTCCTACTACACTTTAACTTGCCGCACATTCCGTATATATCTACAGACATGTACTTCTGGATTCACTACACAGCGTTTCTCTGCGACTACTAGTCTCACAGTGGAGACGAACCAAGCCACCAAAGCAGTTTTATTCTGCACGAACGCCTTAGAGGGCATTTTGTAATCAGTCTGCTCCTTAAAGATGTAGCCATGTCTCCTTACAAGGTCCGAGTCGAATCGGTAGCTCATAGTCCAGTTGAAGTACCCAGCGTACTGCTTAAGGTCAGGACAGACGTACACAGGAGCTTCCCAGTTCATGAAGATGTAAATCTGGCGTGGCGACCTCGCCGAGGGGACGCCGTGCGCGCTCTTGTAATAAGTGGCGTGGAAGATGAGGGCGTCGAAGTCCTGCACGGCCAGCAGGGAGCGGTTCCTTGTGGCGAAACAGTTTTTGTACTCGCAGTTCTTGAACGGCTCGAAGCCGTAACCCATCTGGTAGTCCCACATGTGCCAGAAGGGCGACCAGTACAGCACATATTTCACCGGATTCGCCGCCTGGGCTTGCGCGTCGTAATTCGGTGCTTTTGATCGTATCGCTTGCTTAATCAGAACCGAAGTATTAATGATACAGTACAGCAAAACGACCGTCGTGACGAACAATAGGAACACCCGCAGTTTTCTGGATGCGAGCGAAGTTTTGGTTTTACCTGCCACGAGGTGTTTCATTTCAGTAGTTATTGTGTCGGGCACCTTATCTCTTAAATTACTGCTGATAAAGATTGTGTGTAATGCTTGATTTTTGAGTACTTTCTTTCCATCTATGATGTTTGAATAGGCGTTACTTTATATTTACTCTTAAACTGTAATGTACAGGGAGAGTACTAAATATAAGTAGACAAAACTATATTAATATAATTTTTACCAATAATGAATTATTTGCGTTCAATTTGACCTAGTCTATTCGAAATAGTGTCAAAAATTTTTATAAAGCGTAACTCTTGACTTTTCAAATATGTCTAATCTTTGAAAGTGCTTTTCAGGGTGGCATGGTACGTGCATGTAATCGATACCAGTCTGCTACTCGTCGAACCCCGAAACCACTCAAGGTGGTAGGCCTGACCTGATCTAAAGTATTGGCCAAACAAAACTGGACAATCCGCAATGAGTACGCTTTGACCGCTTGATAGGAGATTTTAAATCACATATCTTGTGCCTTATCAAACCTTGTCAAAATTTGACACCCATATGAGCTAACTATATTTAAAAGATCTTTGTACTCAGTGCTATTATTGCAAAAGAAGATAACATTACATAATTTTTTTTACAAGATTGCATACATTAGTTTGCAGGTCACAGGCACCTTTTTGCACTCTTAGGATCTCTTTCGTGCGTCTAGGTACTAGGCACTAAAACTAATATGGAAAGTAAGAAGTAATTTTTGGGTCTTTCGAATTTTGAAAAAAAACTTGAACCCCCTGTGGGGTTCACTACTCGACGATGATTTTCTTTAGAACTTCGACCGTGTGTTCGGTACCATTAGAGAAATAATTCATTAAAGAAATAGACTGTTTTGATCTACAATTTGGGGGCACATGCATCTTGGCGGCAAGTTTAACGAGGTTTGTAGACCTTATTGGTAGGCTAAGAAATAGTAGATTTGTGCAACAAGGATGGTTGCCCCGGTTTTTATTGGTAAAAAGTTTAGAGATCAATGAGAGGATCGCCGCCCTGGATTTTGAAGAATGATCACTTTTAAAAACTTAAATATGGTACATAGCTAGGTCGCTTTTGGACATTATTCTTTTGGAGTGATTCGTAAAACTGTTTACCTATACCACAAAACACTACGAGTTTCACTGAACTCTTTTTTATGTAATTATTTTTTTAAGTTATGGGGGTTTGATGTAGTCATTTATCTCATAGGCTTACTATGATTAATATAGCGGTATTTTTATAATTGCAGCTTTGTCTAGTTTATTTGAAGTCATTTATGAGCAACTTGTCACCATACTTATCTGTACCAAAAGTCAATGTCCAATGTTCTAGTGCGCTGGTACTCAAGTAAGGCTTGGTGCTGGACACTTGTGTACTGGTATCCAAAAACAAATTTTATATTTGGCGCTTTGGTATTCTAGCCTTTACACAGTGTGCTTGGTATTACGTTGCTCTGAAATCATTATGCCTTGGTATCTAGATAGAGGTTCAGTGTTAATATTGTGTGTTTTGATGTTCATGCAGATGGCGTCTATGAATTTTGGTGTCCGTATCGTACATAACTAAGATAATCGGGTTTTAACAACATACTTTTACCCAAGGATTTTGGTTTCATTAATCTCATCTTAATTTTTCGAGAGAAGCCTTATTATTTTATGATACATAGCTCTTTTCTTCTGATCCCAATGGTTTTCTCGTCAAGATGCTTCTATAAGCTGTTATTTGAAAACTTATTTAATGTTTGCAATTTCTTTTAAAGGTTGATAACTTCTACTTTTTACAGCCATAGAATAGGATACCTTTGAAATTTGATTTAAAATAGGTAGCTTTCCCGTTAATAACCGCAATTCTGCAGAGTATACACATTCGAAGTATGCAAACTCTTAGACTTTTTTAATTTTCTTCCTTATTTGTAGGAGTTTGTTAACGAATTACGCCTTTTAATCATTTCTGCTTTCTTAACGTTTACTTTTAAGTTTGGGATTTTAGCTTTTTTTTAATTCTGTCCTTCGTGCAACTAAATTTCTAGAAGCCAGGGACCATTTGTGAAATTCAGGTCTTTAAATCCTTCATTGTACGCCTTGTTTCTTCTTAGGACAGTTAGGTTACCTTCATGCCATTTTTTATCAAGATAAGAAGCAGGTTAAATGAAAATACAGAATTTTACTTAACCCCAAATTGGAAAGGATACAAATTTCTTAAAGCAGACATTTTTCGTTTAATCGCTTTTTCCTTAAAAACATTCTTTATCATCCATATTAGGTCGGGTCACTCGCAGTTTTAGACGTCGAGCCACATTTCTACTATTTCTATAACGCCTGTCAAGATTTCTAAATTAAAATGTTTTCTTACCACCTCTTTCTTCTGAACATTTTCTATGTGCGATGGTATGGTAATATTCTATCAATTTTTATGCAGAACATTATGCTACTAATCACGGGCATGTTTTTACTTTCGTAGATATTACAAATATGACAAAAAGTATTATTGTTGTTTGTCTCTTATCCATGTTGTTTAAATCTCCTATTGTAACTGTCAGGGTCTTTTTCGCTGATAGTTCAGAGAAATATTATATAGGTTCGAATATAATTGGCATTCTATGTTCTCCTCCATTTGTTCTGCAACATTTCGCACTTTAACCTTTAAAGGGATCATATATATTTTATTTACACGAGTTGTTTGAGCTTTTTGTTCGAGTAGTAAGCCCTTTTATATAAAGGATAGCAAACTCTTCACTTTTTATTTTATTTATTCCTCTCTCTCTTCATGGCGCTACAGTCCCATCTGGACCTGGGCCTCCCGTATTTTTTGCCTCCAATCTTCCCTGTTTTGTGCACTAATCCTCCAGTTTTGGATGTCAAGTATTTGCTGTGCATCCTCTTCTATGTTATCGGACCATCTTTGTCTTGGACGGCCCCTACCTCTTCTGCCTTCAATTCGCCCTTGGAATATTCTCTTTGGTATTCTTTGTGCTTCGATTCGTTCTACATGTCCTGCCCATTTCAGTCTTAGTAGTTTTGCAAATTCTACTATATTTGCCTCCTTATGTAGTTGTCTCAGTTCAAAATTGTACCTTATTCTCCATATGCCATCTTCTTGTACTGGGCCGAAAATTCTTCTTAATATTCGCCTTTCAAAACGCAATAGTGTTTCTTCTGCTTCTTTGGTCATTGTCCATGACTGACATCCATATGTGACTACCGGTCTGATCATACTTTTATAAATCTTTAATTTTGTTGCTCTTGTTATGTATGATGCTTTAAAGATTGATGTTAATGAGAAATATGTTCTATTCCCTGCTGTTACGCGTAGTTGAATTTCTTGTGTTATCTTGTTTTCACTATTTATTTGGGTTCCCAGGTATTTGAACTGCTGTACCACTTCAAAATTTTTGTCTTCTATTGTATAGTTTTGACCTAATCTTCTTACTGATAGCATTTTTGTCTTCTGTTCGTTGATCTTCAGTCCCACCTTCTGTGCTTGTGTTTCTACATTTCTGTATATGTCCTTGACTTCTCTTTCCGATCTTGCTACCAGGTTGATATCGTCCGCATATCCGATCACTTGGTGTGACTTGTTAATGATGGTGCTGCCAGTGTTGCCTGTAGCTTCTCTAATTACTTTTTCCAATACTAGGTTAAACAGTATTGGTGCAAGTCCATCTCCTTGTCTTACCCCTTTAGATGTTGTAAACATCGGGGAGATTCTATTCTGTATCCTTACCGCAGCTCTAGAGTTTTCCATTGTCATTATTGTTAAGCTAATTAATTTATTCGGGATGCCTAATTCTTCCATGATGTACAAGCTGTTTCGATATATGCTGTCATATGCCTCCTCAAAGTCAATGAATAGTTGAAATATTGGTATGTTATACTCCCATGCTTTTTCCAGTATTTGTCTTGTTGTGAAAATTTGGTCCACTGTAGATCTGCCCTGTCGGAAGCCGGCTTGGTATTCTCCAATTATGTCATTTCCATATACCATTATTTTTTGTTGTAATATATTTGTGAAAATTTTGTATGTAACACACAGTAATGATATACCTCGGTAGTTATTACACTTGTGTTTATCTCCCTTCTTGTATATCGGACAGATAATTGCTGTGTTCCATTTTTCTGGCATTTCTTCTTTATTCCATATGAGGTTGATTAGCTCTTGAATTTTCTTTGATTTGATTGGTATGCCATCGATTCCCGGTGCTTTGTCATTTTTCATTCTTTGTATGGCGGCCGCTACTTCTTCTATTGTGGGCTCTTTAATTTCCGGTATCTCTTGTTATCTTTGGTATTCTATCGTTTCGTTCCTCTTGTGTTAACAGCTCTACGAAGTGTTGTCTCCATTGTTCTATTACTTCATTTTCTTGTGTTATATATTTTCCTTCTTTGTTTTTGCACATTGAGGGTCTGGAGTGGAAATCTTGTTTGGTGTTTCTGATGATATTGTACATTCTTTTAACCTCTTTTGCTTCTCTTGCCTGTTCTATTTCATCTATTTGTTTATCGAGGAAATCTCTTTTCTTTCTTCTCATCAGTTTCTTTACTTCTCCTCTTAGCTTTCCGTATTCTTCGGTTTTCCGCCTGGTGGGCCTCTGTAGCAGTTTCTTTTTTGCTTCATTTCTTTTATCTATTGCCTTTTCACATTCTGTGTCCCACCATGTTGTTCTTGGTTTCTTTTGTATGTATCCTATGTTCTCTTCCGCCGTAGCGACAATAATATTTTCTATTTGCTTCCATTTTTCTTCTACTGACTCTATCGGTTCCACGCTTACTTGGTTTCGTTTTTCTTTAATGCTCTCTTCCATTTTCTGTTGGTATTTCGTTCTGTAGCTTTCATCCTTTATTTTATGTACATTGTATTTCTTATTCCTCTGCGTGGGTATAGCTCGAGCGTTATCTATTTTGCCCCTGAACACTGTCTTAATTAGCATGTGATCAGATTCACTCATCGCTCCTCTCATTGTTCTTATGTCTGTACAGCTGGATTGATGCCTGTTTGATATTAAGACATGATCAATTTGGTTGACTGTCCTTCCGTCTGGTGATATCCACGTGCCCTTATATATCCGTTTATGTGGGAAGGTTGTACTTTTAATTGTCAGTCCCTTGGCCGTCGCGAACTCTATAAGTCTTTCCCCATTGTTATTTGATTCCTCGTGTAGGCTATGTTTGCCTATGGTGGGGAAATATACTTCTTCCTTGCCAACCTTGGCATTTAGATCTCCAATAACTATATGTATATCATTGCTGGGTGTTTTCTGCATTTCTCTATCTAGTGTCGCATAGAATTGCTCCTTTGTGTTATCTTCTTTCTCTTCTGTTGGCGCGTGTACCGAGAACATAGATATGTTGTTAAATTTCATTTTAATTCGTATGTATGATATTCTTTCATTGACTGGTGTGAACTGTATTTGTTTTTGACTCGTGGCCCTACTATAAATCCTGTTCCTAATTCATGTGTATCCTCTGCCCCGCTGTAATATATTTGGTGTCCTGATTTAGTCAAACTTCCACACCCCAACCACCTTATTTCTTGTAGGGCTGTTATGTCCATTTGATATTTGATTATTTCTTTCATAGTCGTTTCAAGAGCACCTATTTGATATAACGTTCTTACGTTCCATATTTCGATAATCATGTCCTTTTCTCGCCGTTTTCGTCTTCTTGACATCCGTCCGTAGTTCCGAGGCTCAATATGGGTCTTCACAACATTGCTTTTTTTACAGGATAGGGGTGTTAACCCTACGCCCAACCCTCCTCCTCCAACCGGGCTTGGGACCGGGAACAGTACTTACTGGGCTACTCAATCCACCCAGGAGTTACTGCAGGCGGAGTTTTATTTATTCCTAGTACGTCCAATATTTACTTCTTTAATTAACCTTTTACCTGGCTTAGCTTATGGAATTGATATTGACATCGCTTGAAGTTTTTCATCTGGTCTAAAACACTCTCCAGATATTTAGTATTGATCTTTAGGACCATTCTGTATTTGTTTGGTACTGACACCTTATTTTGTTTTAAAAGCTTAAAGATATACATAGCAGTTGGGTAGAATAATTCTCTACATCAATTGGGATGAAAGAAGACGAAAATAATGAATGAATAAAACAAATAGACCAAGAGTTTAGAGAAAAATTAGGTGAAGAAACGTAAACGAATGAACGGTTAAAGTCGAAGACTAAATAACAGTAGTTATATGTCGTAGTCTAATTAGAGAAGGTTATTGAGATTATATACTATAATGTATATATTTGATTTCAAACCACTTTAGAAGAATGGTGTAAACAGATTCTTTGACGTATCAATTATAAGAACCAAAGAGAACAAGTTTTCGACAAAACACAACACCAATCCATTATTATAAAAAATTGTTTGTCAAAATGCATGTTGTGTAATGGCAGTAACGTACTTTTTGTCTTAATTTTGGAACTAAAGTTGGACGACTATAGCAAAAAGTTTCCTTATGCAAGTAGCATGAATTTTGCATCTCTTAGTGTGTTGCATTGATCCATTTTTGGTTCTTAATGTTTTAAAGGTTCTACAAAAGATCCGCGCCACAAGAATAAATATTGTTTTTCTCGCTTTCGGTTTAGATAACCTTGAAGAGACTTCGAGTTCAATCAGATCTGAAAGTCTAACATAAAGTTATTTAAACGCTTCATGATCTGATCGAGTATTTCGATTTCTCTCTTTGTTCTTTACATTTTTTGTAATATCATCAAGCATGATGATCAAAATCATTTACTTAATACCATCCACAGATGTCACTATAGGGATAAAAGTACAAAATTATCATTACGTTAAAATTGACTTTTAAAATTGTATTTTTGTCTGCCCTCTCCCCCCCTCTCTATCCGATGGTCAGTTATTTGAAATCTTTTTGGAAAGCTTACAATTAGAAGAAATTCGCTTCAGCGAAAACTGGGAATGAAGTGGCTGTTTATTTTATCTTCCATAACGTAATAAGTTGAGCCGAACGAAGCTGAATTTAGCTTGAAAAATGAACAATTTTATATTCTTATGTTAAATCTATAGAATAGGAGTTTTACAATAATTCACTTGTCTTTCTTCCCCACCGCCAGTTTGTCGAGTGTATTATACAGCACACAATACTTAGAGCTTGATAGGCCGTGCTAATCGGATAATGGGATGTGATTGTTGGATGATACGGAGAGAATTGAAGAGCAGTAGGCCGAGCTTGTGGAACAACATTCAAATGGGTGCGACGCCCTGTTGAGATCTGACGAGGTAAAAGTTTTTTAGGTTAGCCTGGATTAATCGAACAAGGTAAGATTAGATTTTTGGTTTGTAAGGTTGGTATTCGAAGTATTACAGTGATTTTATGACTTGCAAATGTTTTAAAGATAAAGTTCGGTTATCTGTTGGATTTTATTTTTGTCAGAAATAGAGGGAGTGCTTCCGCAAACTTTTTTGCTGAAGACTATAACGACTAAGCGTAGTGATGTGATAAGTTTACCGCAAATGCAATATTTCCCTGAAACATGAAATTAGATTTTCTTTGCAATATAATATTATTGCTTATTTTAAACTAGTGACTATATTGGCTATAGAAAAAGATCTGTATTTCTTTAGTGGTAAGCGAGAGTTGAACATTCTGTAGTAGTTGTTAAATAAATGTTGAAAATTTAATGCTTGAAGGATGTGACCGTTTGTTTTATTCTTCCGTTGCATGACGTCGACTATATAAGTCTGAAATAATTGACTTCCTTAATAACAAACTTACCATTGTCTGGCCCAAAGAGATGTAACGTAAAATTTTTTATCCCTCCTCTTAAATTTGAAGAATAGCATCTCAGAACTCGATCAACTACAAATTTGAGAAATATCGATTAACTGTAAAAATTATTGTATTAAGCAACATTGATACTTTTTAATATTCATGTGCTTAATTGATTCTGCATCATTATTCACAACATATGTTTTATAATTATATTACTTTTGTCATATCGGTAGGAACTGGATGCATTATAAAGGGCATCATCAAATGCTACTTTTTTTAAAGCTGAAGCTATGGCTAGAAGCTCCATTCAGAACCGGAATTAAACTCTTAATATTGATCTCCAATAAATTATGGAATGATTGATAATAACTCGTTTCCTGCACTTATGCTGAAAGACAATATGAGATTTCTAAACACAATTTACTAAACTATATACTTGCTACAGTCTTATTTTCAATGCTGAAGAAGTATCCAATGCATTAAGAACATTGAAAACGCACTGGCAGGAGATATGTTCTTGGTAGTTGTGGTCGATAACTTTACAGTGTCTTGGAGAGTCTGTATAAAAATAATGCTATTATTTGACCTACATTTTTGGAAAAATGAATAATATAGTAATACTTGCTCGATTTGGTACAAAGTTTATCAAACTGATAAATAGCATGACTCCTCATTGGTTTTGCATTTCTGAAAGAAATTAAAACAAGATGAGCTTTCTACATTGTTCAAATTATAAGAAATCAGGGCCGACAGTCTATTTTTATTTGCAACATTTACCATGTTGAGCTCACTGAAACAGCTCGATCACCAACTTTGATTAAAGGCATTGCATAAGGATGTATTGTACTTAAGTCCAGATGTGCTTTCTTATTCCATAGTTCACAACTCAGGTAAGCTTGTTCTTGTACTTGACATAATCAAAAAGGACAATGTGCCGTAAGCAATTGTGGATCTGATCTTTAATTCGATAATTTTCTTCGATAGCTGATAATGATCAGCTATTAGTCCTAGAATATTTTGAAAATCGATCCCGACAATTTTTTATAAACAAAATAAAATGTTAATTTTTTTACCATTACGCCTATGGGAGAAATTCGAACTTTGGCGGCCTGGATAACCACGATCCGCATCGAAATTATATATGAAACTTATAGCGTAGAAAGATATTGCCATGAGACATATTTTGAGTGAGTGAGAAGTGCCGGAAATTTTTTTTGTGACCGCTAGGGGGCGTCAAAGTTTTTGTAAATTTTGGGAGAAATTACGTTTAAAATTGGCATCCATTCGATGAATTGGGATGGAAATGACGATAATTGTTCATATCAAGCCAATTCAACCAATAGAGGGCACACATTTTAAATTTTTTGAAATATTACGAGGTCTGGCAGCCACCCCCCCCCCCCCCCCCCCGGAGAGCTTGTCCAACACCGACATGCTTGAGCCCCTTCGCATAGTAGTTTTTAAAAATAAAAACACGATTAAAAAACTCTGGCATTTGGCGTACGCCGTTGCCATGACAACGCATTTACGTATATCCAGTTAGAGTTGAACTTTGACCTTTGACCTTTGACCTGTGTGACAGCAGCACTCATAATTTTTTTTATGTATAAGTGCTTTATTACCCGCTCTCAAACGAAAATTTTCCATCGCTTGCGGTTCCGGAAATATATTACCTCGGTCGCGCCTGCAGCCGGGCCGAAATTTGTCCTTCGGAGGCGCTCGGGTCGGCACGGAAAGGCACGAACGATTTGACCTTTGACCTGTGTGACAGCAGCAGCAGCACTCACAATTTTTTTTATATATATAATTATATATGTGTGTAACTACTGCGCATTTATATATTGCATCACATAAATAACATTGAGAAATTCGATACATGAAGTATGACGTAACAGGGTCTCCCATCAATTACGTCATGTCATCATAAAATGTGATCTGTCAGCAAAAATTGATTGGCCAATCAAAAGCCTGGAAAATAATGTTCTGTCAAAAGGAACCAATCAGAATTAAGCGACGTACTTATGGTTAGGGCGAAAGGTATAAAAGGGAGAGCAGTGTTCGAGATTCGTCAGTTGTGTGTCTGTTCGCCTAGTGTCGACATCGCTCTATTTTTTTTTTCACTTGTGAAGTTCAAAAAGTATTTATTGTTAAATCATTCAGTTCATCGAAGGACAACTGCTAATTGACGAGTCTTAATTCATTAATTATATTATCAATTATTATCATCCCATAAATATAAAAGTAGGAGGACAAAAAATTACAGTTGCAGCAGTTTACTGTCCTCCAAGGTACAACATGAAAAAAGACGACTACTCTAGATTGTTTCAAAGTCTAGGAGAAAGCTTTATACTTGGAGGCGACTTTAATGCGAAAAATATACTATGGGGTTCGCGACTAACCACAACTAAAGGAAAAGAGTTGTACGAAGCAGCAACTAGAATGAATTGTAATTTCCACTCCACGGGTAAACCCACCTACTGGCCCGCAGATGAAAATAAAATTCCTGACTTGATCGACCTCTTTATCTCCAGGAAAATTGCTATAAATTTTGTGGACATGGAAGAGAATTTTGATTTAAGTTCTGACCATTCCCCAATTATATTAACATTAAACGAAAACCTAATCAAGAAACAGTGCAACCCAACATTGTGTAATAAATACACAGATTGGGAAGCCTTTAAAGAAGAATTATGCAATAGAATCCACCTCAACGTACCCTTGTGAATAAAGAACAACTAGACCAGGAAACAGAAAAATTTATTATAGATATCCAGCAAGCTGCGTGGAATAACACGCCAGAGATAAAGAGGAAAACAATAGGTATCAACTATCCTAAAGAAATTAAAGAGTTAGTGGTCGAAAAAAGAAGAGCCAGGAAAAAATGGCAGCAAACCAAAGCACCGGCAGATAAAACTAAGCTAAATCAACTCACGCAACAGTTAAGAAGGTAATTAAAAGAAATAAAAAACGAATCTGTGAATACTTACCTTAGGTACCTTTCAAACGATAAAGATGCCGACTATTCCGTATGGAGGGCAACTAGGAAAATCAAACGACCCATAATCCAAATACCACCATTAAGAACTGAAAATGGATGGGCAAGGAATAACAAGCAAAAGCAGACACTTTTGCAAAATACTTAGAAAATATATTCCAACCTAACGAACAACAAATGCAAAACGAAGCAAGTCAAGAAGAAAACAGAACAGAAGAAGAAGAAATACGATACGTGACCCCACAAGAAGTAACAAAAGAAATTAAAAATAATATAAATCCAAAGAAATCTCCTGGATTTGATCTAATTACAGGAATGATTTTGAAGCAGCTACCAAAAAAGCAATAGTTAAATTAACAAATTTAATAAATGCAGTGTTTAGACTAAAATATGTGCCAAGCGTCTGGAAAGTGGCTGAAATAATAATGATTCAAAAGCCTGGGAAACCCCAAATGAAATGACATCATATAGGCCTATTTCACTTCTGCCAATAGTCTCAAAATTATTTGAAAAGCTATTTCTAAAGCGACTCCAGCCAATAATAGAAAGAAAAGAACTGATACCCATACATCAATTTGGATTTAGAAATCAACATTCCACAATAGACCAAGTTCACAGAATAACTAATATAATTGAAAAAAGCCTGGAAGAGAAAAAGGTATGCTCAGCAATATTCCTAGATGTCTCACAGGCGTTCGATAAAGTGTGGCATGAAGGATTGAACTATAAACTACGTAAAGTATTGCCTAAACAACATTCTGAACTACTAAAATCATATCTCAGTGATAGATTTTTTAGGATCAAACAAGGAGATAAGTATTCTGATTTATGCGAGTGTCCTGGGGCCAACACTATACCTTCTGTATACCAACGACGTGCCCACCAGCGAACGAACAACTACAGCCACTTTTGCGGACGATACCGCTATACTAGCAGTAGGGAAAAACACTGAAGAAACAAGCGAAGCACTACAGCAAATCATAAATGAAATAGAAGTATGGACAAACAGATGGAGAATAAAGTTAAATGAAACCAAATCCGTGCATATCAACTTCACGAACAAGAGAGATGAATACCTACCAGTCATACTAAACAGTAGCATATTACCACACGCTAATACAGCAAAATACCTTGGAATGAACCTGGATGTAAAACTACGTTGGAAGGAACACATTAAGAAGAAAAAAGAAGAATTAAATATTAAGTATAAGAAGATGCACTGGTTGTTGGGAAGAAAGTCCCAGCTGTCAACTTACAACAAATTACTACTTTACAAACAGATACTAAAACCCGTATGGGCGTATGGCTGTCAAATGTGGGGATGCGCCAGTAAAAGCAATATCAACACGATCCAAGTCTTTCAAAATAAAGTGCTAAGGAACATTATTAATGCGCCCTGGTACGTCAGATACAGTGATATTCATAGGGACCTAAGGATAAAAACTGTGTCTGAAGAAATCAAAACTATAGCTCAGAAACACGAATACAGGTTACACGAACACGTGAATATAGAGGTTCTACAACTCCTCGACACTGAGCAACTAGAAAGAAGACTTAAAAGGATAAAACCATTTGAGTTAGTGTGAGAGTGAACAGTGCAAAAGCAGAGTAAAAGTGAGAATATGTGAAAATAACGTGTGTGCCAGATTACTAGAACTGAGAGGACAATCGTTGGGTAAAATCTCATATAGTTCACTAGTTAATTTAAGTTATAACAAAATTGCTGGTTAGTCTTTAAGACTAGTTGTAATAACTCTAATAAAAAAAAAAAAAAAAAATTATTATCATCAAAATGTCATCATTGAAAAATAACATTTTATAAATGAAACACATTTTATTGATTTCATTTTTCTAAGGTTTCGATGATGGAACCACAATCCGATCTCAGTGGTTCCGGAAGGAAAACGAAAAGAAATTGTGCGAATTGCGACAAGTCTTTAAGTCATGCTAAGGCCAAGCCATATGGACTGAAATCTGGAGTCGGCGCTCAAATCCGAAAATTTGTCGAAGAGGCTCAAGACAAGTCGATATCAGACAACGATTTGTTTTGTGCGAAATGTTATACGGATTATCGCCAGCTGTTACAAATACAAAGCCAAGATCGATCGCGGACACATTCCAACGCTTCATCCCCTGACCAGTCAACAAACACAACACTGAATTCTTCACAACAATCTCTCGTGTCCAATAGTTCACAAGAGTCGTTTGAAGAAGATAGGGAAAGATCTGTGTCAGGTGTTAAAAAAGTCAAAGGTTCGGAAATCCAGTGCATTATTTGCCAATGCGTTTCTTCTCGCAATGAAGTACCGGATATCGTGCGAAAGAAGATCCTAGCCAAAACGCGCATTTATGTTTCGCCGAATTACAGTTGCTGTGGTCATCATTATGTCAACAAAAATGAACTAAGTGAATCAGATTTAAAACGTCTGACCTATGACTACAAAGTGACATTGGAAGGAGAGGAATTTGATTGGCATTCTAATCTGATTTTTGAAGATCACGACGAAGAATCAACACAGCCTTTAGGACGCGTGGAAGATTATGAAACAATGACCGGATTAACAAAAGCACAATTCGACCAAATTCATAATAAATACATATTGAATCTTCGAAACACGGTTAAACGATCGACACAAAAAGCTTTGGTCGTCTACCTGACCACACTCCGAACCGGAAAAATGAATCGACAGTTAGAAACAAACTTTCGACTTCCTCTGAACCATATCACAAAAATTGTGAAATTGGCCAAGAAAGAGCTCAAGAAAAACTCTTAGAGAGTGGACACGAGAGCTAATCGAATCCACTGTGGACTAGGTATTATCGCAGTGATGTGCGACGGGACTTATTATTACATTCAGAAAAGTAATAATAACGAATTTTAAAGAACGACCTATTCAGTTCAAAAATGATGTCATTTGATCAAACCGATGATCGTAGTCGCTGCTGATGGCTATATTTTGGGTGTCTTTGGCCGATATAAAGCCAAAGACAACGACGCCATATTATGGACGGAATCATCATTAAATACGCAGAAGATTTCGATCGAGTTTTCGTCAGAAATAGTGACGTCTTCATTGTAGACCGCGGCTTCAGAGATGCCAAAGTGTTGAAAGAGCGATACAAAGTTGCGATGCATACTTGTGTTCCATTGAAACAAGCACAGCTCACATCTCGACAGGCGAGTGAGACGAGAAAAGTAACAAAAGTGCGATATAAGATTAAAGTCGTCAATGGATTTCTCAAACGAAATGTACTTTTGGCCAATAAAAGACCAAATTCATCGATTGAAACTACAATGGACGACTGGCAAATCGCAGCCGCTCTTTACAACGAGTTCTTCCAACCAATTGAGTCCGATAAGGAGTTGGGAGGATTCATTGCCACACGAATGTTGGTTTTGAGTAACACTGAGTGCACTTTAGAAGAAGTCGCGCTGCAATTGAATCAAAAGACTACTAAATGGCAGACCTTCAGCCAAACCAATCTCAAAGACTTCCCAAATCTTGACGAACATAACATAATGTGTTTCACATTGGGTTTGTATCAAATCAAAAGATGCAAATCCTATGTCTTAGAACACATCTCAAAATCATCGACCAATTCTGATTTCTATCTGCAATGCTGTACATACTCTGATGTACAAAATCTCGTCAGAGTGAAAATCCAGCCACGACACATCGAATCAAAGCAATGTCATGTCTTTGTCAAATACGAACCCAATGGCCGATGATATGAGTCAATATTAGACTATTACTGTAACTGCAAATCTGTTGGCTGTTGTTCCCATGTTTATGCCGTTATCTGGTATCTATCCCATGCCAGATATAGTAACGTCAATTTGCATAATTACCGGGATTTGGCGTCAATCTTCGATAATGATGAAGTCGAAATGTCCGAGAATGAAGAAGAACTTTTGTAAATAATATGTAGATAATAATTTTTCCAATATATTTAAACATTTTGGTATTATATCTGTATTAATTCTTCGAAATAAATTTCGATGTTTGAAATATTTATTAAGTATTTTTGAATTTACTCGTTCTGATAGTAGTGATAATGTTGATTGTAGGAAAATGGAGACGATCCCACTAGCTCCAAACATAAGTCAGCTCAAAACGCACATAAAGGTATAAAGTATATTTTATATTGGTCCCCTTTTTCGAGCGTTAAAGGCTACTACTATAGTTATGGCTGCAATTAATTTAAGAATTGCGAATACAAGAACTGTCACGTGACGAAAGGGTTAGATACCTTATTGTTGCATGTTAATTATAATAAATTGAAACATGGTATAACTTGGGCGCGCTACCCTTAGTAAAGGTACATCTTTGTGAACCTTGAAGCCCTCGTCCATATCTGCTCTAACCTGAACCAGTATGATAGGACTTCAACTGGACTGTGAGTTAAAGACTCAATTCCGACATTGTTAGAAGAGCAAAAGACGAACTACGTTATTCCATCATCTTCATTAGACACTATAGACAGCAAGAAGAAACTGGTAGCTTGGTTCGTTAATCATTGTAATACTTCAGGAAAAAGGGAACGGTTTATTAAACAACTGCAAAAATTTATTCCAGTTGACTTGTATTGGAGATGCGGGAAACTGAAGTGTTCAAGACGGTCCAACGACTGCTAGAACATGATAGGACGCGATTACAAATTCTACTTGTCGTTTGAGAATTTTTTCTGTCGCGTTTATACAACAAAGAAGCTGTACAATCTTCTCAAGAAAAATATCACGCCAGTGGTATACGGCGGTAGCGACTAAAACGTTTTTACGCCACCCCATTCGATCATCAACGCTATGAACTTGTTCACCTACTTACAGTTTTTGGATAAAAACGACAAGGAATACGTGAAATATTTCGAGCGGAAGACCAACTACATAGTGAACACTTCTCTTGGCCACGTAGTACATGAAACATCGAGGCGGCGTAAAGTATCTAATTACTTTATGATAATTTATGTTTTAACCTATAACAGGTAAACCGCGACCTAAATCGAAAAACCTTTATGCGAAGTTCGAATTGACCTTTGAAATCGATTCATAACTGTAGGAAGAGTTGAAATGTGAGTTAAATGTTTGCAGTTTTATAGCGTAGATGTAGCAAACATTTTGTAATTCAAATTAATTTAAATATTTTTGCTACATTATATACATTACTATTTTAAGTTAACTTTAAGTGTTGAGCATTTAAAAATTTGATGTTTTTACAATTACTTGAAATTAAAAACGTTCCAGTATGATAATTGCACAAATAACTGACATAGTTGAGATAATTTGAGTGTTCCTTGTATGCATCGCTTGCTTTTTATTGTTTAGTATGAGGTGCACTCGAAAAGTTATCGGATTATGTCTTTGTCAGATGAAACTAAAATAAAATGATGTCAGTTTAAAAATGTGTATTTTGAATGTAAGTACTATATTTTATTGTAAATGGGTAATTTTGGTTAGAAATTTTTGTAAATGATTGATAACAATCATTATTATTATTTATGCAATGTATTTTCTACTTAAAATATTTCTGCCCATTTATATTTTTGTCTATGTATTTCAGGTAATCTATCAGCTATTCAATGGTTTTTTTTAGTAAATTATTGAATGATTGATAATACCCTCTTCTCTACCCTTAGGCTGATCTACATGATGTGGTGAAATGGACTTTTAAGTGAGCGCTTCCAATGGGGAAACTAAATACGACTAATCAAAAGACACCCGAGCAATTTCTTAAACTATTCACTGGCGACAGTCTTATTTTTAATATTGAAGAAGTATCCAAAGCATCAAATATTAATATTATTAGGAACATTTTAATTGTCCAAAGGACATTATTCTTGGTGGTTGTCATTAAGTATAATTGGCTTTTCAGCATCTTGGAAAATTTGTCTAAAATCTATTGTTTGAATCACAAGTTTTGAAGAATTAATATTAGTATTTATTTGATTTCTGTATAGTTTGTCAAACTGATAGATAGTATGACTCTTTAGTGGTATTATAATCCTTAAAAGAAGTGAAAACAAGATGGCCTTTCCCCTTGATTCAATTTTAAGAAATCAAGAAATGACCAGTAGCTTATTTTTATTGTAATTCTTACTATATGGAGAAGATGGGAAGGGCATGAGTGTGTGGCAGTGTCAACAATCGCATAAAATAGCGCTCCGCAGGTGGTAAATTTTTAATTTTTAACCCAAAGAAAAGTGCAAAAACATAAGCAGATAAAAGAAAGGGTGAAGTGAGAGTAAAGATTAACAGGTGTGTCGCGATTTAAGCCCACGTTACCTAAACTTAGAATTTGGAGTGAAGTTATGAAAATGTAAACAAAGTCAACTGAATGAAGTTTGCAACATATTTAAAAACGACGTTGTCAAATGCTAAATTTTGCACCAGATTATAACTAAAATAGACCGCAAAGGCAAATAAATAACAGATAAAAACAATCTAGGCTTTCTGGAAGATTATATAAAGAGAAAGAGAGAAGATATTGTTAAAGAAAATGAGTTTAAAGCTGAATTAGAGTCTTTTAAGCGAGATAGAGTAACACAGAAAAATAATTAAAAACATCAGATAACTTAAACAAAGAAAATGGAAAACTACATAAATTTGTAGAAGTGAGAAAAGAGATGAAAACACTAAAACACAAGAAATGGAATAATAAAGAACAACGAGACAGTAAAAAAATATGAAGAAGAAATTCGCGCAATCAAAGAATTAATCAAGAAAGAAAGTAAGCGGAAACTATACAGAGAGGTAGAGAAACTAAAAACCAAATTAGAAAAACAAGAAAAAGAAACAAAAAGCAATATTATTATAACAAAAGGGTGAAAACTCAGAGCATCAATAATGCCGAAGCAGAAGTACAAAACTTCTTACAGGATAATATAGTTAAAAAGCGAAAGAAAATTTAAGTTGCAGGAATAGCATCCTTTATGGAAAAGCTAGAAATCGTGAAGAATGAGGCTAAATTAGGAAGTAATAAAATTTATATAGAAAACGATTTAACCAAAGAAGAACAGCTGATACAGAACGCAACCAAAAAAGTAGCAAGGAAAGAAACGAACAAAGAAAAGAAGATAAGAATTGGTTATCGAAAACTAGAAACAGCGTCAAGTATGAATGTTCTAATGAGAATGGAGGGAGCCTAAAACGAAAAGCAGAACAAGCTACAAAAAATTAGTAACAAATCGAAAAGTAAGATCCAAGGTAACGAACATAGCTATACAAATGGAAATAAATAGGAATGACAAAAGGCGCAATAAATAATACCAAACAATACTACAAATAATAAACTTGAAACAAAAGGTCAAACACTAAAAGAAGTGAAAAAATAAATTCTATTTACAACTAGAAAAAAACAATTTAAAACTTCCAATGTAGTCTAATTCTCCTAGACCACTTTAACTCAAGAGTGGAAAAGGGACACAAGTAGTACAATATATAAAAAAAAGATTCCATAGCTGTTGAGAACACTTTTTAGGAGGGTTTAAACACGGAAAATCCTGATTAACAGATGGCTCGAATTGGAAAATTAAGCGCAGATTGATACTCTGATATGATAAATTATGCTCACAAGTCAAATGTCCTAGAATGCAACGAATAGCCTTGTATGCAGATGTGCGCCCCATCGAAGAAATTTTCCGCAAAGGACCATCTAACGTAAAATGCCGATAGATCAAAATACAAGTCAAGTAATGATCGGTGTTCCATATAACACTACTCGCTCAAGTTGGTTCAGTCGCAAGAAATGGTCGAGACAGCCAAAACTTTATTGTCAGCAAATTTACTTCTTTAGACTTTCGCAACACAAATATTTTAAATCCATAACGCCTTCACCAAATGCTGCTCATTTGGCGATGAATTTCGTGGAACGTTTATGGCAAAGAAAATCTGTTGAACGTTTTCAATTGAATACTAAACGCCAAATAGAATAAAAAACAAACTCACCAAATGCTAATGACGAAAAAGTAAGCCTGAAAAATTTAGAAGAAGCACTAGATAAGTTAAGAAATGGAAAAGCTGGCAAAAAATTGAAAAACTGGTCACGACGAAAGAGCGGCAGAATTTTTGAAATTTTTATGGGAAGATCTAGAGGAAGAAAAGTGTAATGGAAAATTTTGAATTTAGCATGGAGAAATAAAGACAAACCGAAAGAGTGGAATACTCCCATAATATTTATTATCTGTACATAAGGGTAAAAAGATATTTGCTATGCACAATATTGTAAGTATACGGAATAATAACAGAAAGAGGTGATTGAACCGGAACCAGCAGATGCGCAAAGTTTGAGGTGCGTTCAAGTTCTAAGATTTCGATTTTTTTCTGAAAAAAGTACTTACTAAAGAAAGTTGAAACTTCTGTCTTAGTCTCCTTCTAGGCGTATACATTTATCACAATGTCGTCGTCATGGTTCCATAGCTGATGAGAACACTTTTTTAGGGATGGGTTTACTCCATTGGAAAATCGCTGATGTAACAATGGCTCGATTGGAAAATTAACGGCCACGATTGTCCTTCATGGTCGAAAATTTATGGCTTCATGTCCTGAGACACTGCCACCCTAATAGCCTTGTTGGTCAACATTCGTGCGCCCCATCTTGAAGAAATTTTCCGCATTTTTAGATCATCAAGTAAAATGCCGAGTTTAGAGGCAATATCACACACATCTAATCGACGGTGTTCCGTAGTAACACTACTCGCGCAATCATGGTTTCGGTCCGGCTGGTTAGTGGTCGAGGCTGCTTCGATTTATTGTCACACAACTCTCGACCTTCTTTAGACTTTCGCACCCACGAACGCATATTTTTAACATCCATAACGCCTTCACCACTTATCTCGCTCATTTGGCGATGAATTTCGATGGGCGTTTCACTGCGCAAGAGGAAAAATCTGTTGGTAGACGTTGTTCTTGAATACTGAACGTCGCCATTTGAAGTATACAAAACAACACTCACTGCAATGACGGTAATTCGATCTGTGTACACTCTGTGGTGCTACCATCTATATTACAAATATACAAATATTTCCCGCGTCTTTTAACATTTTTCTACTTACTCTTACTGCAGAGGAAAAAATTGGAGACTTTAGAACTTAAATGCACCTCTTATCCAAGACCACTTATTTACCTTCCAACAAATAACTAAAAAATCCCCCAAAAAAGACGAAACGATTTTCCTCTGTTTTAGCGATATGAAATTTTCGATTTTCGAAAGAGTTAGTAGAAAAGTGATAGGGCCTAAAGTGTAAAGGAGTAAACAACGATCTTTTAAAAACAATTAAAACTTGTATAATGCTACGACCAACCTGATTTTTAGCACATTATTTTTTATATGTGTAATAGATAAAGTAATAAAAAAGGCGTAGAGTAAAACAGCTAGCTACCTAGTGGACAAAAGAGCTTAGATGCAATAGAAATTAAAGCCTGCATTTTTGTAGATGATATATTTTTGTCGGTAAAACGCGTAAGGACTTGAAGAAGAAATGAAGTGATTGGATAGAAACTCAGACAATAAATATGAAAAAATCAGAAACAACTGCAATGTGGAAACTGAAAGAACAACTATGGAACAAGTTAAAACATATAAATATCTGGGCACGATAATAAATAGTAAAAGAGCACAAGAGAATAGAATTAAAATGGCGAACACGAACATAATTTGCCAACAGAAAAGGTTTCTTTAAAAAGAAGAAGATAACTAATAAAACCGAAATGACAGTGTACCAAACAATATATGTACCTATCTTCACCTACGGGTAGAAAACTGGATATCACACGGAAATACTTGAAAACAATTATAGGGATTAATATAACGGAAAACACAAAATGAAAAAATCAGGAAGGAATTAACGACGGAACCACCAATGGAAAAAATGAAAAAAAATGAAAAAATGAAAAGCAAGAAGTTAAAGTACATGATAAAAATGGATAGTAAAGATAAGTGAAGATGATCTGAGAAACAAGAAAAGGAAGGAAAAACTGCAGAGGGAGACCGAGAAAATCCTGGAACATAAGCATAACTGAAATACTCGAGGACAAAGGAACAACATGACATGATGTAAGAGAAATGGCTCCAAACAGAAAAGAATGATTTAGATTTGTAGAAGCAAGAGCATCGGCATAAACTAAATATGTTAAAACCTCGACATCTACGGGCATTATAATAAAAGGTTATGGATTGATGATGAAGATGGGTTTGTTTCTTGGGGCAATTTGTGGAACTCACGGGCACAGCTCGATCACTGGCCTTCGCAGACTGAATTTTCCCATCTTTATCTCTACTACGAACACAAAATTGCGTTTATAATCAAATAAATCCTACCTGTATCTCTAGTTATCATGGAAATTGAAGGCACGTTGTTGTTATCAAAGCAGCGATAAGCGCGAACTGTGTTAGCTCAGCCGACTTTTTTAGATAAGAATTTTTAGGCCGAAAAGCCATTTAGTTATGAGCGTGCACCTTACGATAATGTTTTGCTTTACTGTTGGTGTTCTGTAACTAATTGTCGTTCAAATGTTTAAAAAAACATTTTTGAAATTACTCGTTGCGATACTAGTTTTAATAGTAGTGATAATGTTTATTACAGGAAAATGTAAAGACGATCCTACCAGCTCCCAACAGAGATCAGCTCAAAACTCAATTAAAGATATAAAGTATATTTTATATTGGTCCCCATTTTGGACTACTAAGGACTACTTTTATGGGTATGGTTTCGACCCGTTTAAGGATTGCGAATACAAGAACTGCTATGCGACGGACAATCGCACCTTAGTTCCTTTGGAAAGATACCATGCCTTATTGTTTCATGCTACTTATAATAATAAGAAGCACGGTGTACCTTGGGTGCGCTACCCTCACCAACGGTACATCTTAATGAACGTTGAAGCTCCTGTTTATATCTGCCCTAACTTGCACCAGTATGCTGACTACTTCAACTGGACCATGAGTTACAGATTCGATTCCGACATAGTTAGAAGACATGGTTATGTCAGTCAGCAAAAGACCAACTACGTTATTCCATCATCTTCATCAGATATTATAAGAAGCAAGAAGAAACTAGTCGCTTGGTTTGTTAGTAATTGCAATACTCCAGGTAAAAGGGAACGACTTGTTAAGCAGCTCCAAAAGTTCATTTCTGTTGATGTGTACGGGGCATGCGGGAAACTGCAGTGTTCAAGGCGCAAGGGAAACGGGAAGACCTCTTCCCCCGACTGCTATGACATGGTGGAGCGCGACTACAAGTTCTACTTGTCGTTCGAGAACTCCTTCTGTCGCGACTATGCAACAGAGAAGCTGTACAATCTTCTGCAGAAAAATGTCGTCCCTGTGGTGTACGGCGGAAGCAACTACGGCGATTTCACACCACCCCAATCAGTTATCAACGCCGTGGATTTCGAATCTGCTAAAGAGCTGGCCTCCTACTTACAGTTTTTGGATAAATCCGACGAGGAATATGTGAAGTACTTCAAGTGGAAGACGGACTACGTCGTGAGCACGTCTCCGTTGCCTAGCGCCTGCCAAATTTGCCAAAAGCTCAACGAGCCGTTGCAGCACAAGGTTTACCACAACCTTCATGAGTGGTGGTGGGGGGTGAACAAGTCGGTGTGTAAAACCGGGCAAGGTCTGCCTAAAATTGTAAGCGGTGTTTTATAAAAAGTAACCTTGTTTGTTGTCAACTTATATATTATCTTAATTTTTTAATAATAAATGTAACATTTGTTTAATCAAACTGATTTAAAAAAATTATAGCATTCCATTTTAAGTTAACTACTAATTATTGGATAACAAGCAATGGGTTTTCTGCTTAAAATATTTTTACATTTTTGTCTAGGTACTTTAAGTTGTCTGCCAGCGTCGTCCCGTGGTTGAGGGGTGGGCTACGATGCTGACGGACCCGGGTTTATTCCCCGGTACTCTCTGATGCCCAACGGGTGGCCTACTCAATCACTAAAAATAACTGAGTATCTGCGTTCACTCGAACAAGGGATGATAATAATGGCGGTCGTTTAAGGGCGCGGTGCTTGTCACATTGCCCTGCATCAGAGATGGTGCGCGACGACCAGGCATAGAAAGCGAACATATGAGATCTTTAATCTCTCAGTTCGCAGGTCATGCTCCTACGCGAGAGTCGTACCATTACCAGTTGAAGTTGTCAATCAGATTTAGCACGCTCTCGTAGTCCTTTATATTCATAATAGAGTAGGGAACACAGTCACCTTATTATCGACTCACTATACACCACCGCTATAAAATTTCTCAACAAAATGTTGTCCAACCTCTCAAGTTAAACGAAAAGTAGAAATCTTATTTCTTCAGATCACGAATTTTCATATAGTTCCAGTTTTTCGCAACTTTTCTATAAAGTGTTGGTGCTCAATATCTCGATATCCTAGTGCTCAAATGTTACCATATGTTATCTTGATGTTTAGATGAAATATCAATGTGCGTTGTTTTGGTATCCACGCAGAGAGTCAGTGTTCGGTTTTCCAGGGATCCGACCTTTAAATAAAGTTGCGGTATTTTGTTGTCCAGGTGAGAAAATTGGTGCTTCGTGCTTTGGCGCCTTGATATATGCACAGAGAATCAGCGTTCTATTTTTTAGCACCCGTGCAGGATATAACCCAACACACTCCTTTTCATTGTTTTGTCTTATTTTTTATCGTATTCTGCTACGTATTGGACGTTTGGGTTAATATCCGTCACTTCACCATAATCTATAACTACAATTTACAAGTATACAAACTCCTTAACCTCTTCATTGTATTTTATTTTTACTTTTACCCCTAAAAGTTATTAATGCTCGTGTCGATTTTCATCGATTTTATTGTTTACTAACATTCGTAATGATCTTCAGTCTTTCGGCTTTTTACGTTCAGTTTTCTAACTGTTAATCTTCTTCCATTTTTTCACCCCTCTATCCTTTTCTTCATAGTGTTACAGTTGTACCCAAAAAATGTTCTTGCCTTTTCTAGGCTTCTTTCACGAAACGATCTTCGATGTCATTTCGATTAAAAATATATTGAATTTGTTTTGGATCTAAATTATAATTTATTTTTAATAATTTCCTTAGGTGTTGAAAGTATGATTTAGTCGCTATTACCTTCAGTTTGACTACAAGATGATGATGGACTTTCTTCAAGTATTTTTTATAATAATCGGTCATTCTGGTTTTGGATGTTTACTCTTTACAATTATGTCTTTTTCCTGGTTTTGTAAAGATATTCAGAAGATTTATATAAAAAGGCTGTTTTTAGTTTTCTTTGGCCTTTTTTGATAAAATGGCATCATCTATTTAATTGGTGTCTTTAACAGATTTTATAGTAGTCCTTAGAAATATTCCTTAACGAAAATGTACACAACAAAAAATAATCTAGTGCCACTTCATCGTTACTCTAAATAATAAACTAAGAACTTAATTAATTAAGAGAGGAGATTATTGAGACGATAGAAAATTGAGAGGAAAATCTTAAAAATTGTAATTTGTTCCTTTCAACAACTCTGTGAACAAATATCTTTTTTGCACATTGATCTTCATTGGTCTTCGATGCAACTACGTCGACGTAATACTAAGAAGATTGTGTTGGACAACATTCAAGTACTGTAACAGTGTCCAGAGAGATAGAACTGGCAGTGTCGTATGATGAAGTATCGGTTCAAAATTGTAAGCATAACATCAATTAATTGTAATGTCTTGGTCTGCCTTCAGCATCTAGAGTCTGGCTAGATAAGGCTGTAAGTTAAACAAACTTACTGGGAAACTGCTCTTCAGGTGCTAGTTTACTATCATTTTGGCACACAGCCAGTTCTTTACGAGTCACCTTGTGTAGAAAACAGGCGGCTTTCCTCCTACTGTAGCTTCTTTGGTCAGCTGATGTACTCGCTCATTGCTTAGCCTTCCTTTGTACGATTTGGCCCAATAGAATTTAATATCGACCTTGTCCAGCAGCGTCTTTGAAGGATCCAATTTGACTTACCAATTGTTTTTATGCTACTAACTTACTATCGGTTGTAACAGCAGATCTTGGAAATCTAACCTATTCTCTTTTGCTCGAATGACCAAGAACATGATTCTCACTCTCTCATCGCTTTTTCGCATATCAACACACTTGTCGCATCTCAGGTTTCTCCACTTTGAATGGGATCCTAACTCATCCAACCAAATATTCTACTCTTTCCAAAACCCACTCGATCTTGATTTATCATACGAGGGTAAGGTGAAAAGTTCTCGGCCTGCCACAGCGATGATGCTGCAATCGGCAAACAATTGTGCTTCTTGCTTGGGTGCATATGTCATTCGTTCGTATGACTAGTTTCAACTTGTTCGCTCAAGTAGTTTGTTTACACGATTTTTTTCAGTAGACATGTTGCATGTTTTTTGTTAAAATGGATAAACTTGAATATCGTGCGGTTATAAAATTCTTCGTTTTGGATGGATTAACCCCTAAGGAAATACATCCGAAGTTGACAAAAGTTTACGGGGACTCTGCTCCTTCCATGTCAACTGTTAAAAAGTGGGCAGCTGAATTTAAACGTGGTCGCACATCCCTTGAAGATGACCCACGTGAAGGACGGCCAAAAACCGCAACCAAACCGGAAACCATCGAAACAGTGCATGATATCGTGTTGGACGATAGGCGCGTGAAGGTGAGTGAGATAGCTGAAGCTGTGGGAATATCGGAAGAAAGGGTGCGAAACATCTTGCACGAAGAATTAGGGATGCGACAGCTCTGCGCAAGATGGGTGCCGCATTTGCTAAATGCCGATCAAAAGCAAATGGGCAAACGACTTTCGCAGCAATCTTTGGATCGATTCAATAGGGATCCGACCGATTTTGTGCGGCGATTTGTCACCATGGATGAGACATGGGTCCACCACTACACGCCAGAAACGAAACAGCAGTCACATCTGCCGGAAAGGTCATGGCCAACGTGTTTTGGAATGCGAAAGGGATCCTGTTAATTGATTATCTTGCAAAAGGCAGAACAATTACAGGTGATTATTACTCCAACCTTCTTGATCAGCTGGATGCCAAAATTCGCGAGAAGAGGCCTGGCTTGAAGAAGAAAAAAATCATCTTTCACCAGGACAACGCACCTGAGTTGGCTATGGGAAAACTGCGGGATTTGGGGTATGATTTGCTCGGTCATCCCTCCTATTCTCCTGATTTGGCACCTCAGACTTCCATCTGTTCCCAAACTTAAAAAAATTTGAGAGGGCCGTTGATGAATATTTTCACAATCTTCCAGATTATCACTTCCAAGAAGGAATACTGATGTTGGAGAGGCGCTGGATCAAGTGTGTTGAAGTCAAGGGAGATTATGTAGAAAAATAAAATCATTTTTTAACTGAAAGTCGCAGTCTTTCATTGTCAGGTCGAGAACTTTTCACCTTTTCCTCGTAGTACAAGCTCACCTCGAAATTACTGTGCCGGCTCGGTTTTATGTAAAATAAAATGCAACTTGCAGCTACGGTGTTATAAGCATCTATCGCCTTAACCCAAGTATTCTTTTCGCGTTAAACAAGCCTCTGACCTCTTTGACTTTGTACTCTTTCGCCCATATCACCGGCGCGTACTACATCGTAAACTGTATCACCCCCTTATACATGCATACCGAGGCTTTTCTGTTACAATTCTATGTTATTAACTTATTTTTTCCTATAGTTACAGTTACACTTATATGTTATATCATCTACTTCTACCCCAAGGCACCCAATACAATTCTTCTATTGCCAAAAGATATTTTTTCCTGTCTCAGTCGCTTTATAAAAAATACTATCTTGGTCTTTTCGACACAAGTTTTAACTTTTGCTATCCGTCCAAGTTTCCGCATCTTATCTGCATAATTTTAATGCTTCTCTTGAACTATCAGTAACGTGTTGTCAGCGAATACGATTCGGCATCCTTATAGAAAGTATCCTTTTGCAGATCACTTTTTAATTTACTAAAACCATGTGGGGGACCTCTAATAACACGTCTAATGTTGTCTTCCAGATTGAGCTACACCACCCTCTCCATATAGTACTAGAAATTTCTCTCAACTGGTTTCCAAATGATTTCTGACTATCGCGGGTTATCGAACGCCTTCCTAATATTTTTTCGCGACCTTACGTCTTTCATTTCAGATACCACGTACGTGATCGCTTCAGTTGTGGATTTACCCGCCTAAAAACCATACTGCTAATCGTTAAATTCGCTATGTTGTCTTACTACATATTTCTTACTACCGGTAACAAATAACAGTCCGAAAAGTTAGGATCTTCCTTTCGCGGGTCAAGAAAAATGGCGCCATTTGAATTTTTCTGTATTTCAGAAAGATGTCGAGCTCCAGACTTGCGTTGAAGGTGCTTTCGATATTTGCTGGTGTAATTTTGAATCTTAACATAACATCTACCTTTGTGCCCTGAAGCTTTTTTAGCGTATATTCTCGCGATAGTCCTATAAATGTCTCCTGTGATTATTCAATAACGATTATTTATCATTGCCTGCTTGTAGACAAATTACTATATAAACAAAAAAATAATAAAACTTATCCGCATTAGCCAAAAAAGGTATTTTAATAATTTATCTATTGATAAAGGCACAAGAAGAAATTCTGTAAATATCGTGAATGATTAATGATAACTCATAAAGGTTCAAAAGCAAAACGATAATTTTTCTTTTCGGTTATTACCATCCATTGGTGAAGATTCGCCTAGTCAGCAAGCTTCTTCCATTTTGACCGCTTTTGGCGTCTGTTCTCCAATGTTATACATTGGGCTTTTGAAGATCTTGGTACAGGTTGTCCTTTTTCCGTCACTTAAGTGGATTGTCATTGCTGCCCGAGGCTCTTGTTGAGTTTTTTTATCTATATGTTATTTTTTAGAAAATATATTTTTCCCCAGGATTAGTTAACTTCATGCCCAATTTCCTTTTTGGAGGCCCATTTCTTCTCTTCTTGTTTGTTGTAACCTCGCTTTCCACTAGGGTTGGTTAAGCGACATACAACGAGGTTGCTGGGGTTTTCAGGATTCACTACCATTGTCTTTATACAAAAACTACTTGTGAGAGTCGGAATTGAACAGGAGAGGCCATGTGACGCAAACTGAAATTTGAGTCTCAAAATAATAATTTGAATATGGAATTAGCTTTTCACTCGATTATTAAACCGTTTAGAGTTTTAAATTTTTTGTAGTATGTATTAGAATTACTATTAATTACTATGGCTTCATAAAGGCAAAATAATATTTAGATGAATAAAAATGTAAATTTTATGTAGAACTCGAAAGGACGCGTCTTTTTCGTAATCAAAGCTGACGTTGTAATAAAGGTTTGAGCTTCAGTAACCTAATATATTGTGCAAATTCTATTCTTAACTGCTCATGACAAATTGCATATGATGGTCTTCATTTTGTGCTACTTTCACTATCGTCACATCGGCAACTAAACATTTTATGCAGTTCACCAGACAATACACAGTATTTAGGGCTTAAATTATCAAGGCTAACTTGTTGAATAACTGCTGTGAAATGTTTAAGTTTGCTTTGGCTATCTTGTGATTCTAATTTTAATGCTAACATACTTGTCTGGCCACAAGCTTCGCAACGACACTTAAGAGAAATGAAAATTGTTGATATTGTGATCATGAGAGGGTCCAGACAAAATTGATGCTTTGTGGTTTCAAAAATAACCAAAAATAAACCAGTGTAATACACTTAACGCCCCTAAATTGATACTAAACTAAGAGAAGAGCCTTCAATTTTAACGTTAGAGAACTTGACACCAAAGAAGACCAATTTAGAAAAAAATACACCTCGGAAGAATAATCAAAGCGCAAGAAGACTCGGATGCAAATAAAGCTTTGAAAATAGACCTGAATAATAAATCAGTGGTATTGCAAAAGAATCTTTTAAATAAATTAAACAGGAAAACACATTGTCATACTTTTAGAAAACGATAAATATATTATTGCGTAAAAACACTAAAACAGATGGTAGAACAAATATACCTCACATCTTACTATCATAACAGTTCCCTACTAATATTCCTATTATATATAAAAAAAATAATCTAAAACTCCTAATACGAGCTATAATCGAAAAAAAAGTTATTCGGTATTATTAGTTCGCCTTTGGATTTTCACGTGTCGTCATTAATCATGCTCATAGTTTTTAGAAGTTCTTTTTACAGAATATCTGAATATGATACGAGACGGCTACGATCATTGGCAACACAACATCCGAATAACCATAAAAAGAAATATTACACATTAATCGCTTTGAGTATTTGAAAACGTATGGTGGTCCGAAATTAATGGGGACCTAATCGAAATATTTCAGTAAAGTTCACTTTCACTATTAAAGCACTACCATACGAAGGGGGGAAACGGCATTGCAACACGACCGGTACTAGAGATTGCTCTCAGGGTTTATTTTCGGGGCCGGTATATTGCCATAAAGATATCGATTCGTGAAATTCACCGACAACACATTACTAAGTAGTTTGAAACATTCAAATCGTGCGGAAACAAGGCACTTACAGAGACTAGAACATGGAAGGGTAGCGGAAAGTTAAAATTTAATGTAAAAAAGAACGAGTATTTTTCTGAAAACAATCAGGACAAAGTAATCCTACTTTTTAATTGAACGACAAATGCATTTACTACAAAAATCACATTCAATCGCTTGTAGCAGAAATGGATTATAGACTACTGTAGAACCATATAAAAGCGATATGCCACAATACAAAGCAGATTTTGTATTGAATAGTTAGGTGGTTTGACTAACGTAGAATTTTGCGGAAAAGACGCGGTGTAGCTAGCGGTAGAAATATAGGCGAAGGATGTAAAGTCAAAGAAGCCAGGGAATTAATTAGCATGTAAAAAATACTTAAGGTAAAATTGGTAGGTGGGTTATACGCTTTAGCCGTCAAACCGACATTAGTACAGATTGGCCAAAAAGTTTTAACTCGCTTAAGAAAAATCAAATTTTTATGCGCGAATATTTTTTTCTTCAAGTTTTGTTTTGTGTGCATTTAAAATGGCGTTGGAAGAAACCAAACTTTAAGTTTTATTACGCTATTGCTGGAAACAGCAACTTTCGACTAGGCTTGCCATGCCTTGAAGATCAATCTCGTTCTGGTCGGCCACCTAAGTTGAACAACGACGATTTATTGGCAGTCGTGATCCGGAGCCACCACTCCTCAGGGTATCATTTTATTAAACTGTGCTGAATCACCTACATCAGCTGGACTTTGGGTACTAGAAGCCTCGGAAAGACCCCATGAAATCCCCAGAAATCCGTTGAATGACCGATCCTGGAAGCGCATCGTGACTGGACGAAAGTGGGTTTACCTGGTCAATCACAATCGTCTGTTGGATTCCGCAAGGCCAAGCTCCGGTGATAGTCGTTAAATTTCATTTGAATCTGGGTATAAAAATTTAATTTTTGCGAGTGTGACAGGACCTTTTGGCCAACCTTTTGTTAAGCCAATTACCGCATTTGCAGGAGACGGCTGACAATCAGGGCAAAGTAGCAACTTTGAGGATATCAACAAGACGAGATTGAGCGAAAGCGATCCATGGATGAGACGAGCCATTTGGCCGAGTGAAAGGATATCTCATTTAGCACAGAAGAACCTGAGACGTGACAACTGTGCTACTACGAGGAAGCGTTTGTAGTCGTTTTAGAGATCCACCATGAAGAAGCCAAATTTATAGATTAGAGCATTTTATTCCGCTTCAAGCTAATAGTCACCCAGGACTGTCTGAGATACATCAATTATACAAAGCAATTATCCTGAGATATGCTGTTATAACCGACAACAGGTCAGAAATGCTGATGCAAGAGAAATGGACGATTTTAAAAGTTCGTGCCCGATTTTATAGATGACGTTGCCTATAGGAAATAGCGCATTTGTTTTGAAGTGTGTGAGTGTCATTCTATTTGTAAATAATATACAAAGAATTGCGTCCGTTTCTTGCAAAAAACGCTTTAAAAAGTTTATGTGCTCGTGCAGTAGGTCCATGGAAATGGAAGACAAAAAAGTGCATTTGCGGCATGTGATGCTGTATGAATTCAGAAAGGACTTGAGTGTTGGAATGGCTCAAAAAAATATTCAGACTGTTTACTTAGACCGTGCTCCTGCGCTGAGAACTGTCAAAAAGTGGTCCGGACGGTTTCGACAAGGCAATTTTTCAATAAAAGACGAACCTCGCTCAGGTCGACCTTTTGGCCTTGATGACGACGTTGTGCGTACTCTAGTGAAGACACATCCTAGAATTACGACTGAGGAGATACCTGAGAGGCTAAATATTGACAAGTCCACCGCGTTTCGCCATTTAAAAAAGCTTGGCTATATCTCCAAGCTTGATACTTGGGTATCGCACTGTTTAACGGAAAGGAACAAATTAGGCCGGATGAACGTGGCTCTTTCACTTCAGGCACGGAACGAAAATGAGCTGTTTTTGGGTCGACTGGTAACAGGAGATGAAAAGTGGGTCCTTTACAACAATGTGCAACGAAAACGCACATGAAAACAAACCGGCGAAGGTGAAGATCTTGTCGCAAAAGCTGGTCTGCATCTAATGAAGGTTTTGCTGTGTGTTTGGTGGGACTGCAGGGAGATCATTCATTTTGAGCTTTTGAGGCGCGAAGAAACAATAACAGCAGACATCTACTGTCAACAATTAGCCAGACTTGATGCTGCTATTCGTGAATAACGTCCTGTTTTGGCCAACAGAAAGGGTGTCATCTTTCACCATGACAATGCTAGGCCTCATGTGGCTCAACAGACGCTACCAAAATTGCAGGAGTTGAAATGGAAAGTCCTGCAGCATCCTCTATACTCGCCTGATATTGCACCTTCAGACTGTCATTTGTCCCGCTCCTTACAAAACAGTTTAAATGGAAAACGACTTAGTTCTGTACAAGCTGTCGAAAACCACATTACAGGCTTTTTTGACAACAAACCGACCTCGTTCTATAAGAATGGCATAGAAAAACTTGTAAATCGTTGGAAAACCATCGTGGAAAAGAATGGCGATTATATAATTAATTGATAAAATCCTTTTATTTAAAATAAAAAATATTGTAATAATTTATAAAATCGGGCACGAACTTTTGCAATCATCCAATTGCTCTTAGTAAAACTAATGAATTTGTTAGTCGAAGTTTGGATTCTGGCACAAACCAGTTGGTCAAGTAGTTTGGGTTTTACTTTACGACACTAAACCAAATACCGTTACAGGGCTTGCATTTTGCCGATTATGGTTTTCTTTTGGTGCTTTATTAACGTTGTTGAATCGAAGATCAAACTATCTGACTTGTCCAATGTTTAATTGCAATACCTAACTTAAAGTTTCGAGTGTAAAAAATATATTTGTTCGCAATTCTTTTAGAGTGTGAAGTGTGAAAGTATAAATACAGATTATATTTGTTTAAACCTTTTGCATTAATTTTTCTTCGTCCCAATAATCTCTTCTAGTTGAGAGACAAGATTTAACAAACAAAACTTTCTACAATCTTCACTTTTATTTCTAATTTCTTTGATATTTTTGCTTTTTCTAAACTCTTAGCTTATTTTTTATTATTTAGATTGACGTAGTAGCAGTAACTCCTGATAATTATTTTGTTATTGTAAAAATTTTAGTAAGGGAATGCTACTAAAGACTACGATAGAATATGTTAAAGACTAAACCAAATCGATGACAGAAATTTCTGAATATTGTCTTCTGCGGTCGCAGTTCTTGTTGCGCTGCGCGTTGACAACTGAGCAGCTGACATAAGGCTTTTCAAAAATCCACTTCCGCTGGAACACGTGTGCTGATTCAAACAAGGCGAAGCTTCTAGATGGTTCCAGTTCAGCGCTTTCATGTGTTTTGCGACCCTTTTGGTAGATCACAAATAGGCAAATCGCGCAGCGGGGCGGTCACGGCGAATTCAAAGTAGATATAGTAAAGTGAATTCAATCCAAGTGCTGGAAGTTGTGCGCGTTGACATAGTTACAGATAAATATGGTGTAATTTTACGTTATCTATTCTATGTTTTGTACATACAAATAGTGTTAAGTGATTCTAATCGTCTATAAGCAAAATTAGTAAATTTGTACGAGTTATTCACCACTGTAAAGTGCAGAAACGCTACAATATCGTTATGGTACAGGACTAAGTGCGTCTATAAGAAGGTAGTAGAAAACTAAAAACATTTCTATACAAACTTTTTGAACACCTTTTACACCACTAGGGAAATAACAATTATAATGAGTGACCATTATAAAACCAAAATCACCGTTTATTATAAGCAATGCTTGAGTAAAAGTTTATCATCTCATAGTCAAAGTAAAGTCAATGGCGGCTAAATCATAGTTTCGACACCTAGGCAAGTTATTAGAAATAAATTTTATTTTAGATTCGCTGTCGAGCGAAAATAGCATCGAAGATCATTTCGTGGAAGAATGTTAAACAAAGCCAACAATATTTTTTGGATACAACTGCAACCCTAGCAAAACGGAAACAGAATCATGCAAAAACGAAGCAGATAGACAGGTAAAACACGAAACAACAAAACCAAGCTGAATTCGGGCAGACGCAAAAACAAAGAACGAGAAGGCAAAGTGAAACGCCAGAAAAGGAGAGAAAATTAGAAAAAGAGTTGTAGGAAGAAATAACGGAAACCTCCACATGAACAACAGGGAAAAACTTTGTAGATAGCGTAACTAATTTTCATAAATTATAAATAGAATTGGTAAAACCGTTTAGGTCTACATTTTCTTTTTAGAGAATGATTGGAAGAAAAAGTTCCTTACAAAGTCCCACAAAGAAACTTGAACAAATGTAGTAATTAATATGACATCATACTACTTTTATATTAAGCAATATATAGTTACTTTCAAATGAGTTATTGAAGACCTCAGTTGTCAAGAGCATAAGGAAATTATTATAAATTAGACCAAAAAAACAAATGAACTTGAATACGCTAGACGAAGTAAAACAAAATAAAAACATCTGCTCCCATTATGTGCAGAAAAAAGTGGAGGAGATAAAATCTTCTTAACTAAAATGCATAATTAAGAACCGTATCTACCGACTTTATTTTCTTGAGGTTTTGGTTTATGTTCTGCATGTGCACTAAAAGATAGAACACCGATCATCTGTGCAGATGTCATGGTATCAAAGCATCAAGCACTGATCCTTCTATCTAAACACTAGAACACTGAGATGCAGAGCGCCGACACTTGATTCTGAAGGTGAAGAGAGAAAAGTCAAAATTAAAACATTATTGGCCGCTTCTTCTGTAGAAATTTTAAAATCAACAAAAACCAAAGATGCATATAGGTCGCAAACAACACTGAATGCGCAGAAGTGCGTTTAATTTACCAAAGAATCAATACAAAATGATAATAAATACATCTTACGCTCAGAAGCCTCATGAAATGCAGATAAAGCCGGTAATGATTGCATTTCTAGAATTGCAGGGGGACTTATATCTTATCTAAGCATTAAAAACAAATACTGTTTAAGCATCTGCTATCGCACAAGCACCCATGAACATTTCTGATTTAAATCAAAATTTCATGCCCTTCGCGAGTTTAAAATAATTGTGCTAGATTGCGATGAACTACTTCAAAAATTCCTTACAGTGATGGATATATCAAAAAATATGTAGCTGCAACTCTACTACTAGATGGTTTTAAACAATTAAATAACACTGAATTAACGAGAACCATGACAAACCGATAAAATTAATCAAACTTTCCACTACATGAAGTGCCATAGCCGTAGACAATATCGGTTCATATAAGACGCGATCAACCTTTACTTAAAGATTTAGTTCAGATGTCAAATGTACCAAGAATCAAATAGATACTGATTTTAACCCTATTTTTGCTAACGAAAATTAGTCAGTGATTAGAAACTTTCTAACAACTATCATCAAATAACTGAAAATCTGTTGAGAGAAAGCGTACAGAACTATTACCGCCCGTGATCTCACTTTTCTTTTGTTTCAAATCTCAGTATCACTTCCATCTTTCAATTTTCTTACCAAAACTTAGTCTTATGTGACAAATAAATTATATTGTACCCGACAGCTTTCAATTGTCGCACTTCAATTGTCGATGTGGCCCTAAGTTCGTTATGCTTCTAGAAATTAGTAACATTTCTAAACATCTTTGTCTTAGTTGATAAGCCTTAGTATTTGTCTTAGTAGATAAGTCTTATTATTCTTTATGCTATAGAGTAATTTGTCAAAAAGGAGGAAAAAAAGTTTTCTTTGGCGATAAAGTGGAAGAAGGTGGACCGTCGCGACATTCGGATAACCATAGAATAAATTTATAGAGTTATGGCAAGGTATTAAATATTGTGGGTATATTTGGTGACGTACGGTGGCCCGGAATTATCGAGAAACTAGCCAAGAGATTCCAGTAAAATCTACTCTCGCTAGTGAAACACTACTACAAGGAGAGGGTGACATTATACGAGACTGAAGAGAGCATGCAACACGACGAGTAACTAGAGGTTTCTTCCAGGATGCGTGCTTCGGACCGGTATACAAAAATATACTCATAGTGCTGTTGCCATAAAGATACCGGAGCGTGAAATTTATCGACCACACATTACTGATAGTTCGAGCGAAGCAGTTTAAAACGTTAAAATGGCACAGAGACAAGGCACCCTTAGTGCGTAAGATATGGGCGGACAGTGAAAAGTTAAAAATTTAACGTAAAACAGAAGCAAGCGGTGTTTTTCAAAAAACGACTAGGCAAAGCAAACCAACTTTTTGTTGAACGACAAAGGCATTTACTACAAGAATCACATTTGATAGCTTGGATGATAGATTTCCGTAAAGTAACCATATAAAAGCGATAGGTGATGAGGAAAAGGTGCAGACGACAATGTCATACTCGACAGAGATACTGACAAAGGGTACAAAGTCAAAAAGCTAGGGACCTGATTAGCAAGTAAAAATACTTGCAGTTAATGCGGCAGGTACTTACAACACTATAACCACCGAAACGGCTTTAGTATTGAACTATTTACGGTATTTTCAGGAGGCGGAATGGCAACTTTGAGGGCATCGGCGAGGCAAGATCAAGCAACAGCGGTCTATATAAGAGACGATTCACTCGCATGAGTGATGGAACAGAAGGGAAGACAATAACAGATCGGGAGTCACCTTCGTACTCATGCCAGGAAAATAAGAAATCGGCCATGACAAAGCCAAATTTGTAGATTGGAGCATCATATTCCGATGCAAGCTGTTGTAGCTGACAGTAAATCAGCGCTATTTGCTCTCAGGAACATGAAGGTGCCAACGGGTTAGCAAATTGAGGTTTAGAGTCTCACAAACACGCCGTTAACCAAAGTTTATAATAAATTCTATTGGACTAAGGCGCATATAGGGACGCAAAGCAATGTGAGTCCATCAAACCAACTTGTTAAAGATGCTGCGGCGGGATCATTGCTTATTTTTAAAACAGTTTTAAGGAGACTCATAAAGAATCGATTGCGAGCCAAAATTAGAATAAGATCAGAGCAAAGATGGTTAGCAGCAAAAATAGAGCGTCATGCGCATAAAGTTTCTTAACAGAGAGACTGGACCAAAGATCTATTTTATTATTGTGTACACTTTTATTGGGGAACATTTCTAAGGACTACGATGGAACATATTAGACTAAATCTTCTGAACACCTTTTCTACCACCAGAAAAATATGAAATTATAAAATTGTAATGAGTGAACATCGGAAAACCAGATTTACAGTTTATTTAAGCAATACTTGAACAAAGTCGCATCATCATTTCGTAGTCAAACTGAAGATAGTAGCGGCTAAATTATAGTTTCAACGTGCTCTCAATAGAAAACGGCCTCAAAGGTCATTTTGTTGAAGAACGCTAAGAAAAGCCAAAAACATTTTTTGGGCACAACTGCAATACCATAAAAAAATGACAGAATCATGATCAAATGGAAGAAGATAAACAAGTAAAATCACGAAACAACAAAACGAAGTTGAATCCGGAACAGAACCAAAGGATGCAAAAACAAAAAACGAGAAGACAAAATAAAACGTTAGAAGAGAAAAATATAAAAGATACAATGAAAAAACATACAAGGTTAGTATAAAAAGTATCGGGAACAATTTTTTCCTGATGTGTATGTCGGAGCGCGCTCGCACCCCGCATGCTCGGTGATGGGGGATGTAACCTTCAAGACGCACTAAGCGCCAGTCGTGTTTTTAGTGGATCCCTGTGGAGTGACTCGGTACAAGCGCAAAATGCAGCGAACGATTGAACAGCGGTACACCATTAAAGTTTGTGTTGTAATGGGGAAATCGGGTACGGAGACATTGGGCATGATGTGTTCAAAGATGAAAGCATGTCACAAACCGCAGTTTTAAATGGCACAAGCTCTTCAAAGATGGCCGAGAGAGTGTGGAGAACGAGCCCCGCGCTGGACAGCCAACGATAACGTGCAATGTGTGCGTGAAGTGCTGAATTCATACCGTCGATTAAGTATGCGCATGGTCGCAGATGAAATTAGCACTGATAAGATGACAGTGTACAGTATTATTACTGAAAGTTTGGCGATGCGAAAGATCGGCGCTAAACTCGTCCCGAAGGTCTTGAAAACCAAAAGCAGAGGCATGTGTTCACTTGCAAAAACCTTCTGTAACGACGATAAACGGCATCGCGACGATTTCCCAACAACCATACAGTCCCGACTTGGCACCAACAGACTATTTCCTATTCCCAAAAGTGAAATCCTCCCTCAAAGGACACCACCATGGGACCCTAAGTGTCGTCAAAGAAGTTTGCACGCGTACCCTTGACGACGTTCCAAAATCCGCCTACTAGGGAGCATTCGAGTCGTAGAACAACCGCTGGCAAAACTGTGTCGGTGCTCAAGGGATGCACTTTGAAGACTTTTGAGGTATTGTAGCAATATCTCAAATAAATTTATTTTCCGAAACTTTTCCCGATACTTTTTATACAAACCCTGTAAGTCTCAAGGGTTGTAGGAAAAAAAGAACGGAGACATCTACATGAACAATAAGGAACAACTTGCCAATTGGCGTGAGGGATTTTCAAAAATCATAAATAGAATTGCTAAAATCTAATAAATCTACATTTTCTCTTGAAAGAAGAAAATGCTTATAAGGCGTTGCTAATAAGTTCAAGTAAATGTAGCAACTAACATAGCATCATCTTGTTATTGATATTAAGCAAGTTACATTGACAAGTTACCTTCAACGGTGAGAGAGATTTACCGAATTTTTACTGAAAAGAAAACTAGCCGAAGTTTCTCTTTATAGATCCCAAGAAGGCGTTTGAACTTATAAACACCTGTTCTAAGAAGCTTGTCAACCAAAAGAATACATTAATTGTCAAGTTATATGCGAAGTCAAAAACCGAGCAGTTAAAAAAATATCTGGGCTAAATAAGCTAAAAAGGCGGGGATAAAATGACGAAAGAGCAAAAGCAGCAAAAGTAGCAAAAAAGCTAGAGCGTTGATATTAGCTAGGAAAATAAACTAAGCTAAGTGTTGAAACCGTTATTTCCTATAAATGCAACATGTGCAACCAAATTTTCAAAAGGAATCTAGATGATATGTACATGAGGCCAGTGAATTGCTACAGCCCAGATGAGAAAAATAAATGAATTTTAACCCCCCAAAACAGAGCATAATAAAGAAACCTACTCCTGTTGTGTGTACAAAAAAGTGAAGAAGAAAAAATTAAGAAAGCAAAATGTTCTGAATTAAAATGTATAATTAACAACCAAATCCACCGGCTTGATTTTCTTCAGGTTCTGTGTTTATGTTCTGCGTGTGCACTAGAAGGTCAAACGCCGATCCTCTGTACAGATATCATGGTACGAAAGCACCAAACACCGATCATCTTATCTAAACACTAGAACACTGAAATACCGAGCACCGACACTATTTAATTGTTAGATCACTAGGACACCACAGACTAAACCTTTGTGTGAATAGCAAATTTGGTGAAGTGTCTTTCGCGAGTTGAAAAATTATTGAGGTAAACTACTTCAAAAATGTCCTTAAAGGAATCAACAATTATATAGCTGTAATATTACTATTAAACAATTTTAAACAATTAAACAACACTAAGTCAACGAGTATTTGACCATTTGATAGAATAACTAAACTTTGCACCAAGTCAAGTGAATGTGTCAAAACTGTACACAACATCGGCTCGTCCAACGCATGACTACTGGCTCATTGATCGTTCTACTCAATGGGTATGGTTGATTAAAATGAGAACTGATGACAGAACTGAAAAGCCCTATGAGCTGACTTTCTTACTTATTCTTATAAAATAAAACACACTGTACATACATTTAGAAACTTGTTTCCAGTGAATGTTTTCCCTTCGCAGAATTGGACTAATAGCTAAAAAATGATGTGGGAATGGTTTAAATGTCAAATCTGGTATTTCTTTTATAATATAGTCATGTGCAACTATCAAACAATAAAAATACCCTCCAACGAGACACACCAATGGACTCATTTGTTTCAGGAATGTATTTTCAAATCTGGAATTTATATTTTAAAGTTGTTGCAATCGCGATGCCAAATGCTGACAGTGACGTATGTCAACTACATGAATTCTTCTACGACCTCATTATTTCCTGAGATCCAAGAAAGGAAAGTGTAGCAGCATTTAGATAGATTCCGCTATCTCTTCGGGTAGGTTAGGCACATTTGCCCTTTTTGGGCTAATGGATCAATTCTGTATCACTGAGTTTTCTTGAATTGATATTTCTTCATTCGTACACAGGTAACTCGAAGCCGCTCCTGAAACTCCAAAAAGAAATTAGAGAGCAAGAAGTCAACGATTATAATGGCATGAAGCTTTTCATTGAGGCATCCGAAACCCTGCGGTGCTCAAATAATAGGCCTAGCTGAATTTTGAGGTCATCTACGTGCATATAAAGGGTTCCAAAGCGTTTCGGAACGAACGATTCTTAAATATGGTAACTCCAATCTATATAGATATCCAGATCCTTAAACTAATCCTTAATGAATCCCCCATAACAAATGCCGGTCAAATCGCCCATACTTTTACCCACAGAGACTTATCTCCCTGTGTATGATTTTTTATGCTGATAACCAAACTTATCTAAATATATGACATGGATTTGAAACATGTTAGTGCTATCAGTCATGAAGCATGCGGGTTGTATTGACTAAATAAGTATTTTTTTAGATAAGAGTTTTAGATTGAGAAGTTGATCAGTTATGTGCCTGCACTCTATGAAAACGTTTTGTCGTCTTAAAGATATTATCCAACTAATTTCCATTCAAATGTTCAAAGAAACCTTACTGAAAATATTCGTGGTGATAATAGGAGTTTCAATGGGGGCGATAATATTGAATATGACAAGAGGGAAAGGGGTGGCCAATAAACCAAAACATAAATCATCTCGAAACGTATATGAAGATATAAAGTATATTTTATATTGGTCCCCGTTTTGGACTACTAAGGACTACTTTTACGGATATGGATTCCACCCGTTTAAGGACTGTGAATACAAGAACTGTTTCGCGACGGACAATCGAACGTTCGTAACTTTCAAAAAGTACGATGCCTTATTGTTTCATACTACTTACAATAAGAAGAAACACGGTGTACCCTGGGCGCGTTATCCTCACCAAAGGTACATCTTAATGAACCTTGAAGCCCCCGTCCATATCTGCCCTAACCTCACGCAGTACGCTGGCTATTTCAATTGGACCATAAGCTATAGGTTAGATTCCGATATAGTTAGAAAGCACGGCTATATTGTGCGACAAAAGACCAACTACGTTATTCCATCATCTTCATCAGATATTATAGGGAGCAAGAAGAAACTAGTCGCTTGGTTTGTTAGTCACTGCAATACTCCAGGGAAAAGGGAACGACTCGTTAAGCAGCTCCAAAAGTTCATTCCTGTTGATGTGTACGGGAAATGCGGAAAACTAAAATGCTTAACGGTCAAAGGCCACCCAAAGGTCTCCACCCTCGAATGCTACAACATGGTGGAGCGCGACTACAAGTTTTACTTGTCGTTCGAGAACTCCTTCTGCCGCGACTACGTGACGGAGAAGCTGTACAATCTTCTCTTGAAGAACGTCGTTCCAGTAGTGTACGGCGGAAGCAACTACAGCGTCTTTACGCCGCCCCATTCGGTCATCAACGCCGTGGATTTCAAATCTGCCGGAGAGCTGACCGCCTACTTAAAGTTCTTGGATAAAAATGATACGGAATACGTGAAATACTTTGAATGGAAGAGGGACTACGTCGTGAAGACTTCTTCCGTGTTCAGCGCCTGCCAAATTTGCCAGAAGCTCAACGAGCCGTTGCAGCACAAGGTTTACCACAACCTCCATGAATGGTGGTGGGGGGTGAACAAGTCGATGTGTAAATCCGGGCGAGGCTTGCCTAAAATTGTAAGCAGTGTTTTGTGAAAAGTAACTTTGTTTATTATCAACTTATTTATTTTATCTAATTACACGTAATATCTTTTTCAAATTTTATTACATCATATATATTCGTATTTTAATTTAGCTGCTAATTGTTGAACATTTTATATGTTTAATGTTTTCACCACAACTAATTGAAAGTAAAAACCTTTCAATTTGTTAATTATATAAATAATCGTATACTTATTTGGACAAATTTGAATGTTCTTCGTATATATGGAGTTTGTTGTTTGTTGTTTAATATGAAGTGTGCTCGGAAAGTTATTAAAAAATAAAACTACACAACGATAAATATGTGTACATGAAAATTGAATATAACAGTGAGCTGCTAATGCGTCCCTTCTGGTAATAGATCGCTAACAATTTTTGGTAGAGCCCTCCCCTTCTTGCAGATAGATTTGTTAGGCCCCCACCACCATTCGTGCAAGTCGTAATAAATCGAGTGCTTCAGCGGCTCGTGTAGCTTCTTGCAAATTTGACACGTACTGGGTTCCAATGTTCTTTCCACGCGGTAGTCTTTCTTCCACTCGAAGTATTTCAGGTACTCGTCCACATTTTTGTCTAGGTATTTCAGATAGTCCACCAGCTTCGCCACGCTCTCAAAATCCTCGACGTTGATCACCGAATTGGGAGGCGCGATGACCTTGTAGTCCCCTGCACCGTACACCACCGGCACGACGTCCTTCAAGAGGATGTTGTACATTTTTTCCGTCGTGTAATCCTTGCAGTAAGAGTTTTCAAACGAGAAGTAGAACTTGTACTTCTGCTCGACCATATCGTAGCACTCGGGCGAGGAAACTTTCGGATCGTCCCATTTCATGCTGCATTTCAGGTTGCCGCAACGTCCGTAAACATCTAGGGGCATATACTTCTGGATTTCAACGCAAAGCGTTTCTCTGTGACTGCTGGTGTTGCAGTGAGAGACGAACCAAGCCGCCAGGGTGGTTTTACTCTGCACGAACTCTTTAGAAGGCATTCTGTAACCTGTGTGCTCCTTGATTATGTAGCCGTGCCTCCTCACAAGGTCCGAGTCGAACCGGTAGCTCATGGTCCAGTTGAAGTACCCGGCATGCTTTTTGAGGTTGGGGCAGATGTTCGTCGGGGCCTCCCAGTTCATGAAGATGTAGATCTGGTGTGGCGATCTCGCGCGCGGGGTTCCGTGGTCGCGCTTGTAGTAAGTGGCGTGGAAGATGAGGGCGTCGAAGTCCTGCACGGCTAGCAGAGAGCGGTTCATTGTGGCGAAGCAGTTCTTGTACTCGCAGTTCTTGAACGGCTCGAAGCCGTAGCCGATCTGGTAGTCCCATATCAACCAAAAGGGCGACCAATATAGCACGTACGTCACCAGGCTCGGGTCATGCGTTTTAGTAGCATGGCTGTGAAATGTCTTTCGAGTCAGCAACGAAGTTGTAAATGTATGGAACGAAAACATAGTCAACGCCGCGAATAGCAAGAAAACTATCACTTTTCTTGGTACAAGTGCAAATGTAGTTATTGCGTTCGTAAGTTTCATTTCAATACTCCGTTCGTATCAGGCAGGGCAGCTTGCCTTCAGAATTGCTTCTGATAAGATTGTTTTATAATTTCCGATTTATTGTGTACTAATTGGGAAGTAAAAAACAGAAACGTTTACAATGGTTTTTGTATTATTGTAACTCAGTAGTTAGATAAACAGTATGTAGAACAGTTTTATGAAAGAACCTCCCTTCAGCACTTTTTATTTCTAAAATGCGTCTGCCCAGAGTATTTTTTTTACTAGTTCCTGATAAATGTGGTTTTAGCTAAACGGTGTTACCTGTTAAATCGGTAAAACATAGAAATTGTCCAAAAAAATTTATCTTAAATTACAAGGTTAAAATTAGAAAAAATATGAAAAAGTTTCGTTTTACAAACACTAAATTTTTTGAGAATTGAACTTCTTACCGGTTCTTTTAAGATCCCTTTATCAGCTGCTTCCCAGCTGCGGCGATCTTTGTAGGGGAGCATGGTATCGCCAATCACGATGCAGTAGTTATATAGGCATTGTGTTAATCTAATAACAAACAAGCAATTACTAACTAAAAAAGAAACGCAAAGAAGAAAAATGCATGAAAACAAAGCTCTTCTAAATTATAAACATTTTGGAAACGCATTGTGGGAAAATAAATGTCTAATAATAATTGAAAACCAAAAGAGGAAGGCTAATTGTTCTAAGTTGTTTATTTATGCATGCTACATGAGTCATTGAAGATGTTGATAATGGAAGCGGTGTCACTCAAGGTCTGTAATACCCGGGGAATGAGCTTTAGGATTTTTTTTTTGAGATTCATCTTTTAATGAAGCTTTGGTAAATTGACTTTTGGTTGGTGGGCGATGTCTACAGTTAGGATTTTTTTGTCTCTTATCCTCCTAACGATGGGACAATAACATTTTGCTGAATTGTATCTTGTCGTTATTGAAATTGACTTCTTCGACTTCAACACTGCCGAGAATCTATCGGTCGCATTGTTTTCCCACAGCATATTTTAGTAGCCAAGGTGCTTTTGTCTTGGTAAAATTCAACTTCCTTTGAATGAAAACATTGAGCTGCGCCGATTAGCACGAGATTCGTAAATTGTATTTTGATTAGGTATGGTAGCAAAGTTTAATGATGAAGGTCATTTGCCTTGATGTAATCGATGGCTTCTAATCGAGTTTTTTTTTTTGCTACGTAATACCCTAAACATCTGGAGATCTTCCAAATTGATATCTCATTTAATTCACTAATCCTATAGCTTTAACTAAAACATCTAAAAATCGTTCGAAGAATGCTTAAAAGTAACAAAGCTAACGCTTAATTCCGAGAGAAAGTCCAAACGCATCTCACCAAAACCATAGTCATTGGAAACTGACGAATTCCTGGAAATGGCTATCAAACATCACCATGAGGAAGCTGTTGCTTGGTCACTTTTAAATATCAAACCAATACAAAATGAAAAGAAAAATCCATCGCTTTACCACAAGAAAAAATGGAAAAATTGTCAAATAGCAAGTGCAAATGTGAAGCGGTGTTAAAGAAAATCTATTCAGTAAAAGCGAAAATCGCTTGTGATCATTGCAGTTGTGAAAAAGTTCAGCGGAATGCTCAATATTCTGGTTTAACTTTAAAATTTTATATGAAGGTTTTTGTAGATGAACGTCTAAAGTAAACAAATCCGGTTCTTTTTAAGAGGCTGATCATAATCATTAAGTGAGCTGTAGTAAAAATGAAGTTTCGAAACATTTAAAAAGATAAGTGTATAGACTGTAAGTTGACACCTTAACAAAAAAATCACTCTCAAGATCCACTTCTAAACATTTACAACTTATTCATGTGGACCTTTGTGACTAACTTCAAATGATATTGCCTATATCTATCGCAATAGAAAATAATCTAGCCCCATTCATCATAACTATCTTGGATTTTGAAATATTCGCTTAACAAAATGTCCGAGCAGTTTGATGAAGAATAAAACTCAAAGTTAACCCTTATTCAGTTTACGTGGGAAATTCACAACACCATATCAAGCCAAAATTTAATCTTAGAGGCACTGAGATTTCAAGGTCAGGTCTATTCAACTAGCTTTACCCAGGCAAGGAAAACTGCCCGATTATGAGTTCTTTAGTAAGCTTCTCTACCATTTAAACAAGTTAAAGCGTTGGAACCTAGCGAAGAATCTAAAAAGTCTTAACATACAGTCTGCAGAAATTTGTAAATCATTTGCTTTACAAATTCTGCTCCCCCTCTTTATGAAAACGGTGATACAGAAGATGACTTTTCATGAAGAGCTTTAATTGTATGATTCGTTTGGTTTTGAAATATTATGTAACTGTGAGTAATTTTTCCCTTGGTCGGTGAAACTCCATATCTAAAACAATGGAATAAGTAATTTTAACAAGAGCAGACTTGAAACAAGAGCATGCCAATTGACTATCTACAGAAAACGGCCCTATTAACTCATTTTCCTAGCGTCGTATCTGCAACGCGTTCAACCCTTATTTCATCGAATGGAAGGACAGTAAAGCTTTAAAATTCGTCCAAACCCTGATCGATTGGTTGTCTCACTTCGAAAACATCTTCAATAACATTATTACGCATCCTTAACTTTTTGCCTAATTTTAAAGTGACGAAACAACTAAAACTGAATATAACAGCTAATATGTAAAAGAAGACCAGAAAGAGTTAAGTTTTTACAACACCTAACTTGTTCTGAAGACGGAGCTTCGCTCTTCTTAAAATGTTTTTGAACATCATACCACCACCATGTCGGGATATGGATCCAACATATTAAAAAGGCCACAAGATAGATCAAAGATGTCTGAAGTAAAACTGCCGTTTTGGTCAGTACTGGATTCAATGATACCCTTAGCAGCTGGGTGATGAGGTGATCGCTTCAGGGTGCAAGCTTTGGGGCGACATCAATTTTAATTTAAAATTGGTGTGGAATGGTAGGCTGATTTCTCTAGTGCAGTGCGCAATAACTCCAAAACCTTTTGTTTTATTAGCATTAATCCATCCATCGATCAGAAATAGCATGGAATTGTACTTTTCCAACACTTATTCATATCTAACGGATCTGTTCCTCTCAGGCACGATAAATTTTAGTGTAAGAATACCCGCATTCAAAATACTGTTATTTAGATTGAAGTCAAATCTTCAAGTGCACGATCAATCCCCAATTTTTACAAGGTAATGGACATATGCCAATTCTCCTGATATCTGTTACTTCTTGTTCCATGTCTGTCTGTATTCCCATTTCTCGTAGGCTAGTCATCGTTATCTTCTTTAATTGCAGGTCTTCCACCTTCGTTTGTTCTTTTGCGCCGTGGATAATCAGTTTTCTTTTCCTTATTTCCCTTTCCATTTCCTCTAGCTTCTTATTTTGCTCTTCCAATTTTAGATTCATTTGTCTGATCTCAGATACCAGGAGAATTGGCAAATACCGCAAGGAAAAATAAAGAGCCATTATGGTAGAATTACGCAACTGGCAGAAGAAAATGGAAATACTTAGGTCGACAAAAGATTAAAAGCCACAGACATATATATAGAAGAATAATTCACAAAAGAGGTACAAAAACAAAGGAAAGAGCTAATAAAATTTCTGAAAATAATCAGAGAAAAGGGAAACCACGTAATAATCAAATATAATAAATTGATAGTAAATGGAGAACCCCACACACACTCGTACAGCTCCAATCTATAAAAATATAAATACCAGGAATAAAAGAAAAGAAAAAGAAAAAAGAAAATAGAAACAAAGAAGAAAACGAAGGGAAAATAGAAACTGGAAAAACATTAGACATGGGAAAACCACAAGAACAGGAACTTAAACAATGCAAGAAAGGAAAAACATTAAGCCAGAGGTCGCCAGAAAATACCGGGGAGACAGACGTATCATTAAATATCATTAAAGATCACTAAAACAGGATGGCTCCCAAAAAACTAATAAAAACTAAGGGTAGAACGACACAGGAAACGACAAATGCTATAGAAAAGCAAAAGAAAAACTCAAATCAAAAAACCCAAGAAAAAACGAAGTAAAAGAGAAAAAGAAAGCATAGAGAAGATCGGAACGTGGAATGTGAAAATCATGTTAGCGGTAGGGAAAATGCAGGAAATAGCAAAAGAAATGAAGAAATATCAATTAAGCGTCTTGGCACTACAAGAAACAAGATGGGGAAATGAGGGAAAGATCGAGAAAAACATTCTACTTTATACTACTCGGGAGAGAAAAAAACAAGGGAGAAACGGAACAGCATTTATAGTTAACGAGAAAATAAGGCAGAAAATAATACAATTCAGAGCGGTCAAAGGATATGCTACCTAAGATTAGAAAACAAACAAGCTAATATATCCATGATAAACTGTTATGCCCCGAGGAAGCAGATGAAGACAAAAAGACAGAATTCTACGAGGCATTAGAATAATTATGTAAAAATATACCCAAAAACGACATACTTATTATACTTGGAGACTTTAACGCGAAGATAGAAGACTTAAATAAAGAAATAGCAGGAAAACAAACAATACACGAAAATGGCACCAAGCTGTGTAATTTAGCCTCAACAACAAATTCATTCATAACCAGCACTAAATTTAAACACAGAATAGAACACAAAATTATTTGGATGATTCCTGGCAGAACAGACGGAAATCAAATAGACCATACATTAATTTCGAAAAGTGAACAAAATTAATACACGACGTAAGATTCTACAGAGGTCATAATGAAATTTAAAATAAAAATAACAAGAAATAAGAATATCACGAAAAAACGAAGGAATTGGAACATACAAAAATTAAATAACAAAGAAATAAAAAGAAAATATCGCGAAACACTTGACAACATACTAGCTAAACAAGAAGATAATATTGAAAATTCATGGGCCAACATCAAAACAAGCACTATCAAGGCAACTGAAAAAATAGTAGGACAGAAAATCAACAAAACATCAAAAGAATGGTTCGACGAAGAGTGACAGGAAAAGTGAAGCAAGACAGAAATGGATAGAAATAGGAAGAGACCAGGAACTAAACGAGTACAAGAAAGTTAAACAGAAAGCAACAATATTATACAAAAAGAAAAATCCGCCTGGATCACCAATAAAATGCAAATATTGGAAGAAAATAATAAAGACAGTCCAATACAAAAAAGGCAGCAACAGCAAAAATACAGATCTATATAAAGACAACATAGGAAAAATAGAAGTAGAACTACGAAATGAGAGAGATAAGGAAGTACCCAAACAACTAAAACGGAACAAAACTGCAAGGCCAGATGAAATAAGCAATGAACTGATAACTAACGGAAGAAAAAAGTTACTAGCGAGAATATATAATCTAATGCTAAAGATATGGATCGAGGAAAATATGCCGCAAGACTGGAGAAATACCCAGATTACCCCACTTTACAAGAAAGGGAACCCAATGAAATGTAACAACTATAGGGCAATCGTACTACTAAATACAACCTACAAAATATTAACTTCCAAAATAAGAAGGCGATTCACCAAATACACCGAACAAAAACTGGGGCAATATCAACAAGGTTTCAAACAAGGAAGATCAACGGTAGATGCGATCCACACATTAACACAGATAATAGAGAAATGTTACGAACACGATATTGAAATACACCTGCTCTTTATAGACTTCCAACAGGCTCCATAAATAGACTGCAGTTACTCAAACAAATGAAAAATATGCAAATACCAGGAAAGCTAATAAGACTGACCAACATGACAATGATGAACTCTGCACAAATATCTATAACCGAAGGTAATTCAAGTAAAATTAATATAGAAGTGGGAGTGAGACAAGGGGACGGCCTTTCAACCACGCTGTTCAATATAGCATTAGATGGAGTCATAGGTGAATGGAGAAATAAAATGATAACACGCAACTCTACACAAATAATCGGATACGCTGTTGATTTAACACTCATATCAAGAGATAAAAAAAGCCTAGAACAAGTAATAATGCAATTCACAAAAGAAGCTGAAGTTAGTTACTACTTCCAAAGAGTAGAATATTTTAAATATCTGGGAGTAATAGTAGAAGGAAAGAACGAGAGAAGTCCAGAAATAACTGAAAGAATAAAAGTGGGAAACAGAGCATACTGGAGTTATCAAAAGTTCTTGAAAGACAGAAACCTTAGCAAAATAACAAAGCTAAAAATATACAAAATGGTTATCAGACCAGTCATAACTTACTCTACAGAATGATTGAGAACATTGGAAAGAAAGATCATAAGAAAAATAATTGCACCAGTGAAGACGCCAGATGGAGAATTTAGACAACTCATGAACTTCGAAGCGAGAGACTTATTAGAAGAAGAAGACATAGTTAGATTTATAAAAGCCCAAAAACTCGGATGATTTGGACACACCCAAAGAAGAGAACCTGACACACCAATAAAGAAAATATTAAACCGGAAACCAACAGAAAGTAGACCAAAAGGAAGACCAAAAATCAGATGGCAGGACCAGGTGATGAAAGATATACGAGACATGGAGCTAGTGAATTGGAGTGAAACAATAAAAAATAGGAAAGAATGGAATAAAATAATAAAGATGGCACGGACACATAAAACCTGTAACAGAAGAAAAATACACAGAGTGGAGAGGCAGGCGTGTAAATAGCCGCCCTCGTGATGCGGTGTGGGATACGTAGTACGGCCAGCGCAAATGCGGATGGGGGCGGCTACCGATATCAACCGAAAGTAAAGCCAAATCGCTCACCTGAATCGGCTTCGGCTTCGTCGGCGATGGTTCCACGGTGGCCACCTTGATGCGCTCTTCGTGTACGTTGCAGGATGTTAAATGCGGCCGTACTGGACGTGATGCGGTGTGAGTATAAGCGGGTTGTTAAGCACGACCGAATTGGCCGCGTTGCGTTTTTTTTTGAGTCACTAATGACTTCTTCTACTCATCACATCTACAAATTAATCGAAACGGATTTTGTCCTGATTAACCCTAAGCACGCTTCCTCAATTATTTTTCCTATTATCGGTGAAAAGGTGACAAAGGAGTAATTCTACGGAAAAGATCTGATTTCAGTAATATGATGGAAAAGCAATGCATCATGTACATCATATGGTACATAATTTTTGCTCTTAGGGGCTATAGACTTCACCGTCTTGAGAGCAACCACAAACATTTAAGTTATCACAAAACTAAACGCGCTATGCATGATTAAAGGGAATTCATCACAAGTATACAAATTTTAAAAAGCGCTGTTCCTGCTGTGCTATATAAATCTCTTTTCCTCCAAAACGCTTAAATTCACAATGGAATAATGATATTGAGATGGATTACTTAAGTATGGCTATGAGTATGGATGTATGTTGCGAAAAAAATTCTAGTAAGTATGACAGTCTCTTTTAGTTTGAAAGATTTTTATTTTTGTTGAAGCAATACTGAGTACACTGACGACTTCACTGGTTTTCTATAGCTATGAAAGCGAAGGGGTATGATCTGCAAATGGATCACCAGTTCGAAGTAACTTTTAAAGGAGTTCATTCTACAATTGTCCAAAGAACGTAGTGGTGACCAAAGCAAAATTTAGGGAAAGATACATGAAACATCAAAAAGACTTCATGAATGCCCAAGTTTCTAACTTCCAAGCCATCAGACAGATATTTTTGAAGAATTTTGTCAAAACAGATAACTTTATTAAGCAAAAGCTTTACTAACAGATTATCGTCATTTCCATGTGGAAAATGAACGAAATTACTCCTACATTTCTGGAAATAAACTAGCAAATAGTCTCATCTCAGCCAAAAAACCTATAGGTATGTTCAATTCTATTGTCACAGTAATGTAAGTGATTCCTACTCAGTAGACTATGCTAAAGATTGATCTTTACAATTACCCATCTCCATGATACGTTTTGGCAAAAACTTGATATTGGAAAAAGGAGAAATCTCTACCTAGTAAGAAAACAAACTCTTCAGCCCACTAATCTATAAAAAGAACATCATTAATTCTAATATACACAAACTAAAGGCCTTTTACTGAACAATGCAGGTACTAGCATTTAGGTAACAAGGCAGTCACTGTGTGGAGGCAGGTAGTGAAATCTGTACTCAACTAGAAAAATTTGCAATGACCAGCCAGTTCTGACTACGTTTGTCTTCTATAAGACGAAGTCCAGTTGTAACCTACTAAAGCATCATCAAATCGTTGACATTACAAATAAATCTAGAGTATATTATTGATTCCCATTATAAACCTTTACCAGTTGTACGATAATTTTTTGTAACCCTCGGGACCAATTCTGAATAATACACTAAATCTAACTCTACCCTTCATTCGCTCAACGTAATGAAGGTGATTGGAACAATCACATCTCAACAATTTAACACTGTATTTTCATAAACTCATATTTAATCGAGCTAGTTTTTGGTAGTGGTTAAGGTGCTTTGCTTGGAAGTGGATGATTGTGGTCTCCAAAGGCTTACTGTAACTAAAAATAAGTTTAATTTGAATAAATAATAATACGGTGCTTACCATACCACCCTGTATTAGCAACCAAGCAAATGTATGAAAGCATTAACCTTCCAATTTCCATGCCTCCTGGTAGAATACACAGCCTTTCTATAAATTTCTCTAAAGATGGAGCATGCGTCTTGCTGAAGCGTATAAAAATTTGAAATAAACTCTCTGATAATATGCATTTATATTTATTAATCCCAAATTAGTACAATTTTAATATTCCGTATACCATAACATAACACACTTCTGAATAAAATGATATTTATATTTATATTTCACAACAATTCAAAATCAAAGTTGCTTAGACAAAGAATTTAAAACGTTGCACATTTACAATTCCAAATTACTATCTACCTTAAAGTAAGACAAAACAACAGTAATGATAGAGGATTTACATTTTTTAGCTTTTCCTTTTGCTATTTTTTTCATTTTTCTATATTTCACCTCAAACGGTCGCAGAAGACAAAACACTACTCTGGCTTCACTTGGGCGGCCGTGTGCTTGGCCTGGTGGGCTTGCAGCACAGCAACGGCCTCCTCCACCTTGGTCTTCAGTGATTCACTATGCTCCAGCATGTGCAGCAGCTCGGAGTTGTCGATCTCCAGCAGCATACCCGTGATCTTGCCGGCTAGGTCAGGGTGCGTGCGCTGGATGAGTGGGAAGAGACGCTCACCAAGCATCTGCTTCTGCTCCTGCAAGGGGGCGGCAGCCAGCATGGACGCTGTTAGCGGTTCCTGACCCTGCACGTGCACAGCCTGTTGGATGGCAAAGGTCTGAGGGGGGTTGCGTGGTGCCGAAGGGTATTTATAGTGGGATGGGCGGTTGCTTGTGTTCTGCGCCGTTATGGGACGCTTTTGCTGGGGAGGCACAGAGTTCGGGTTGTTTCTCATTACAGATGCGGCATGCTGTTGCGGTGTCCTATGGTAAGAACTTTGTGATGCCCCAGTGTAGTTATTTGCTCCTCCTTGCGGGTGATGGATGGTCCAACGGGGTGTGCCACGCACCTGTGCCATTTGTGTGGCATAAAATCGCTGCTGTTGCGGGAATGTTGGTACGAAATAGCCGCCGGTGTTCCCTGGCTGCACATACTGTCCCATTTGGTGGTGCTGCATGCGCATGTTGGCCATGCGCTGCATAAATTGGGATGTTAAATGAGCTTTGCGATCTTCCTTCCGCTGTGCTAGCGCTACATATAAAGGTTTAGTGCCTACTATACGACCATTCATCTCGGTGACTGCCTTTGTAGCTTCTTCAGGTAAAGAAAAGCATACAAAACCAAAGCCTTTGCTGCGACCTTCTTCCATCATTACCTTTGCAGAAGTAATAGTGCCAAATGGGGCAAATTCCTTGCGTAATACTTCATCATCAACGGAATCATCCAGATTTTTAATATATAGATTAACACCTTGGAAGCGGTTCATGCGCTCAACACGCTGCAGCTCAAAACGTCGCTTTAGTTCCTGCTGCCTCTCTGCTTTCTTCTGCGCACGACCTACATAAAGTGGCTTATTTTCAGACAGTTCCTTACCGTTTAATTCATCGACAGCCCTCTGAGCACTCGGCGCATCCTCATATGCAACGAAGCCGAAACATCGCGACTTTCCATCCTTTCTGCTCATTATTTTCAAACTTGTGATGGGGCCCATCTTTTCGAACATCTCCCGCAGCTTCTCTTCTGTGACCTCCTCCCCAAAATTTTTTACGTACACGTTCGTGAAGAGTTTAGCCTTCTCGCCCAATTCCTTCTCGCGATCTTTGCGTGATATAAAGCGCCCAACATATACCTTTTTACCATTCAGCAACATGCCGTTAACCTTCTCGATGGATTTGTTGGCAATTTCCTCAGTCTCGAAATGTACAAAGCCATATCCCTTACTGATACTGTTCTCATCCAGGGCGACCTTACAGCTAAGAATGTTGCCGAAAGCAGAAAACGTATCATACATAGCCTTGTTATCAATGCTTTTGTCTAGGTTCTTAATAAACACGTTACCCACGCCGGATTTACGCAGAGACGGGTCTCGCTGGCACCACATTATGCGAATGGGCTGCCCCTTGATCACGTCGAAGTTCATGGTGTCCAGCGCGCGCTCGGCGTCCGCGGGCTGGTGGAAGTTCACGTATGCGTAGCCGAGCGAGCGACGCGTGATCATGTCCCTGCAGACGCGGATGGAGAGCACGGGGCCTGCAGTGGAGAACTTTTCGAACAGCATCGCCTCGGTGACGTCGGGGTGCAGGTCGCCCACGTAGAGCGACACCATGGGGTAACTGGGGACCGCGTTGTTCATGTTGCTGCACAGAGCTCTAAAATTAGCACGCCACAATTAGAAAATCAAATCGTAAAAACACATGTAACAAAGTTGAACTTTTTTTGATATTTATTGTTACAATTTTCTCGTTTTACGATTTTTTTGGGTTTTTAGTGGTATTTTTAATTTTTTTTTGGTTTTTTAACGGCTAATTTCGCGAAACTCGGGTGTGTTATGTGGCCAACATATGGGCACTAACACAACCTCACTTTATGTAGTTGGAGCGAAAGTGTACACGTTGCACCAGTGTTGCCTGCGGCGTGCGAGACTTCGCGCTGCGTTGACAAATATACAAAATTGTCCCTATGCCTATCTGCCTTATAATTAAATTAATTAATTTTTGTAAAATCAACTATAGCTACATCAAATAATTTTAAATTACATTTTATTTTCTTATACAGCAGAAAGTATATTTTGATACAAATCAAATTTGATTATTTTTGGTAAAAACCAAAACACAGAAAATTGCATCTTTGTCAGATACAAATTGAAAAACTGCAGAGTGAACAATATATAACCGACTGATTTGAATTTTCCGCTATTTTAAATTTCACAGCATGTAAATATTATCAAAATGTTGTGCAAAAGTAATTTATTAATTATTACTACTTCCACACCTTTAGCAGATATCCCTAAAGCCGTACAAGATCTGGTTGACTCAAGAACGTTAGTCTAGAGATCAGCAGAACTTATAATAAGAGCGATGAGGCTGATTTCAACTTTTTGGATATGTTAATAGGCAAAAATTAGTCATTTATATATTAGTCACCCTGTATGTATAGCAAAATGAGGACATTAGTTCGAAATAATAATGGAATTCATGAATTCAGTTCCAGAATTTATTTAGTTTATTTTATGATATTTTAAAATTGTTATAGTGAAAATTATTAAGAAAATAAAAACTAATGGGCTTAAAAAAATTAATCATTAGACGAATTTACAGGAAAGAGAGATAAAACGAATGAGCAAAAAGAGATTACGTGTGAGATGCAAATAAATTAAGTCGTAAAAGGTGACGTAGCTCTACGTAAATTCTGAAAATATTTCCAGGAATATTCTGAAACGTAGATATAAATGTCAAGCAGGCGGAGTTGATAAGCTTGAGAGTTTGTGGTAGATTGGTTAAAAAAATTCGTAAGGCTTTTCTCATCTGTGTATAAATGTTACGATTTTATTATCACGTTTGCCTTTTTTTCTGTGAATACTTTCTTTAGTATTACAAATATTTGGAAACACCCTATATTAATGTAGTGTAATCTTTTTGCAAATCGCTGGTTGCAGAACCTGCAAATTAATTTAAAAAACGGGAATTATGTTTTTCTTCAAGCCTAGCAAATCATGTTTAAATGTTATCGGAGAGATAAAATTGTACAAGTTGCAGGGCGAAGGTTATGTCGGTCTGCAACTGCATTATTTCGTTCAAAGCTACATTTTTCCTCGTTGCACTTATTTTCAAAGGCGGAACACGCTGGAAGTGCACCAGTCGAGCGACCGCGACGTCCTGTTGCAACTTCCTGGTGCACTGATAAGCCTGATGCATTATTTCTGAGGCTGCAACAGAGGAGCAATGTCAGAAGGTAGGACGGCTGCCTGAGCGAGCCCCTCATGGTTGCTGTTGGTATGTCGGCAGAAGAGCAGTCCTCTGCGCTCCCCCAAGATGAGGAGCCGCGTCCCGAGCCGGAGGCGAAGGCGCCGCCGCTGCAGCACAACCCCGACATTTGCGCCCCGATCAGCAGCTTGGCGCACGTGTGGACCTACATGCAGAACCCGCCGCCCTGGACAAACTCCATCATTGACCTTGTTCCGCGGGGCTCATCCGTTGTGAAGAACAAGCCCTTGGACTGCCATACAGAGAGCGAAAAGTTTGCGGTGAGGACCCGGCTGGACCGGCACTCTGCCCCTCGTACCCTGGTGTGTCATGACATGAAGGGAGGGTACCTTGAAGACAAGTAAGAAGTTTATGTTAGTTTTATATAGGCAACTCATTGAACTTTGTAGTTTAACTGTGATGGAATGACTATCAAGAAATTGGAAAACTCCTTATTGCAGCTTATCTATGGCTGCAACAATTCTATTAAGCAAAGCAGTGACATTTTTAGGAACTTATAGTGTAGATAGAGAGGAATGATGCATTTATTGCAATAATCCTAATCACACACATAACATTGTGGATGATATTTGATAGGAAAAAATATTTTAAATTTCATCTCGTCTTCATAGATAGGGAAGCCTAGTCGTAACGATGCACTTATTAATTTCGCCCCAAGATGAAACGCAGGTCCTTTAGGTGACGCAAGGTAGCTTGCAGTGAATTTCTGTGAACCACACGACTAAATGGACCTGCTCACGTTAAAGCATATATACATATAGTTTTATACCAATGCATTTTTGCTCTCTAGTTTATTTTTCTCTCTATCAATATATTATTTATTTGGTAGTAAATGCTATTCACTTTATTTATTCATTTTCTTATTTCTTCATGTATTTTCCATCTTATATATTATTACTTTTAGATTATTCTAGTTGTATGCGTTTAATAGCTGTTTTACATCTATTTATATAGACATTTGTTCATCTTCTTGTATGTTTCTTGTTACTTTTATTACTGTTACTGAGGAACTGTTAGTGAGCATTGTAGCATGTGTTATATATTAAACTAAATCTAATATCTGCATAACCATTTACACTAATAGTGTTATAGTACTGCTTTATTGTTATTTTGGATGAATTGGAGATGAAAAGTGAATTATATACTTGACTAGTATGAACAAATGCAAACAGAATATCTATGTGGACATTCTCGAGTTATCAGGCCGTATTTTATATTTTGAGCACTTCCTGAAGGAGGAAGTTTTTTAGTAATCTTTGGCTTCAGCCCACTTGATAATAAGGTAGCATTGCTCATTTTCAATATTTTCGGCCAATATTATTGAGGGTTATTTTCCTTATTCATTCTTGTAGGGAACAGTATGAATAATTATATTATGCAACACTTCTTAATTATTAAGGTTCTTTGATATCTTGCGAAACACTGTTTCCTCTGTGCTGATTTAGATGATCTGTTCTAGTGCATTGCCGTTCTTCTCTGTGAAATTTATTCCTAAATATTCTGTCTAGGCAGGATATTTTTTGTACAAATCTCAATTGAAGTAATGGTCACCTATTTGAATTTCATAATTGGAACCAGCAAGTGTAGTGGAATCTATTGCATATTCTACTAAAACATTGCAGTTAGAAGATTTTCTGAAAGTGCTTGGATAAAGAGAGGGAGAGAGGTGGGGGCATAGGTATGAAGTTTAAAATTGAGAATGTAATGGCTTTCAAATGGAAAGGGATGATGGAGCAGTACCCTGATCAAAGGACGGGGCCTTAACTTTTATGTTGGAAATAGAATTAAAGTCTGTCTCTGCCAAGGGACATACTAATCATTTTTTCTCGGGGGGGGAAGGTATAACACGATTCGTGCATGGTACGCGCCTCCACATTAGATTGCGTGACCTTTTTGAGATCCCTATATTTCGCTAGAAAGCTCCAAAGTTCAATGTTGAGGTGATTTGTGCACTAAAACATCTTCTGATATTATTACAACTTTGTTACTCCATGTTGTTTGATATGTCCCAGAAATGGAACAACGTTTATATTTACAAGCTGGGGAAGTGTTCCAAACTCGAATAGATAATTTTTTTGTGTCTGCAAATATTCTTTGTTGTCTAAGCAACCCAATTAAATCTAAGAGAGCATATTATCATTTCGTCATAGACGCTGGCCTATAAGAGACCCATAAATGTGTATTACAATGATGGTACAACAGAAAAACAAGCTGAGAAACATTAGTTTCAAAATGAGCAAACACTGAGTGGTTCCAAATAAACAAATCTTCAAATTAACTTGTTGCTCTATATGCCTGCAAAGTTCCACTGATGTCAACATTGTAAGAGCCGATTATAATGTCAAAAATACTTGACAAGAGGATCGGTAATGTTCCTATAAAACCGAAGTGACAATTGAAATTTCATTGAGAAAAAGGTTGTTCATAAAAACATAGAGCTGGTTTAGATGAAATCAAACCATACTAGATAATATGCTATCTGTTAATAGGATTCAAGGTCCATAACAATACCGACAAAAAACTAAAAGAAACAATAAACAAAAAAGCATTGGAGATAAATAAAATAATTGAAATAGACTGAAAAATCGACTAATTTCATTTGAAAAAACTTCCATCTCCTTGAGTAATATATGTTACATATTATTACATTGAGGCATGGAAAAAATACGCCAGAAAATTATATCCGCTAGCACAACTACTGAATTTAAACAATTAAAATCTAATGATTGAAGAACAAACATTCTATTAACATAAAAACATGTACCAAATTACACCTGCAGCAGAAAAATGAGGATAAAAGAGTATAACAAGATGTTAAAGTTATAAGAATTGAATACAACCTAGAGATTGATGGTAAGAGATACAGAGATAGAGAAACTGACAATAACAAATAAGAAGGATGAGAAGTCAAAATAGAAGCACCAGAAGACAATGAAATAAAGGAAGAGTATGAATTGCAGATAAAAGTAACGGAATTAAAACAACAGGAGCAAATTGCAAACTAACAATGGGATTTAAATGAAATATGAAACAGAGTTTAGACCAGTGGAAACTTTGAAAGTTACATGTGAAACAAAAGAAGTGAGCATTAGTCCTAAGCAAAAAAGAACGGAATGGTGGAAGGAAGATATAAAAAAAGCGCGGAACAAACATAAAAAATCTAATACAGCAGAAGATAGAGCAACGTATATACAGAAAATAAACGAAGCAAAAGTAGTGATAAAAGAAGCTAAAATGAACTCTTGAGAAGAACCGGGAAGAAAAATAGAAGATAAATATATAGAAAAGTAAAGACACTTAAGAAAACCGATAAGAAACAAAAAAGATAAATTAGTGACAAACACAAAAGAGATACTACAAACCTGGAAAGAACATTATCAGAAGATATTTAAAAAAGAAAGGAAACAATAAATACCAAGAACTAGAAACAACAGAAGAGGGTTGATTTCAATTACCTGACGAAGAAGATAAAATAAACGAAGAGGAAATAAAGAAAGTAAAGCAGCGGGAAGAGACGAAATAGCCTCAGAACTCATAAAGAAAGGAGGAACCATAATACACAAGTAGCTATAGAAAATATTAAAGAATTCATGGGATACAGAAAGAATACCGGAGGATTGGTAACACGTAATAATACTCATTCATAAAATGGAAGACAACCAAATGTGATAACCACTAAACCATCTGTTTATCATTCATCGTTATGAATGTATACTAGAAAATCGACTAAGAGAAGAAGAACCGGAACTAGAAGAACAGGAAGCGTTTAGACCTGGAAAGCAAGCAAACGACCACATATTTACCAGAAGAATTATACTTGAAAAACTCCTAAACAAAGGAAAAAATGTACACATGATTTTCTTAGACTTTTTAGCAGCTTTCAATAATGTACTTAAACCAGAAATATGGAAAGACCTGAATATAAATCCAAAACAACAAAAATTTATAAAAAGCCTTATACAACTGTGTAGGGAGCTGTCAGATTAAATGGAGAAATATCCGAAGTGAAAAGGGAACAAACAGGGAGATAACCTCTGTCCATTGCTGTTTGTAATATATATGGGCCAAATAATAAACGATTGCAAGAAAAACACAAGAGCCACTAGACACCTTATAAATCCAATATATAAATACAATTTTGTATATGTTGATGACATTGTACTAATTTCAGGAAACAGAGAGAGGCTACAAAGGAATATAAACATTTGGTTAGAAACTTGCAGGAAACAGGGATGAAGGTGAATGAAGATAAAAGTAAAATCATGCACCTTACAAAGGAAAAGCAAAACGAAAACAGAAGTAACGATAAATGACAAAGTATTAGAAGTGGTCAACAAGTATGAATACTTAGCCACTGTCATCAAACAATGGAAACTATACGAAACCATATACATATCAAAACTAACTTATGCAGCTGAATCGTGAACACTGTTAGACCAACATAAAGTTACAATAATAGCAACAAAAAATGAAGTATCTGAGAAGAAGAGTGGTTAAAACAAGAAGAAATGGGATTCAAAATAGAAGTATCAGAGAAGAGCTAGAAATAGACCCCCTGGGAGCGAAATCGAAACAAAACAATGAAAATGGTATGGCTATCTAACTAGAATAGGCAACACAAAGGTACTCAAAAGATGATGAATTTAAAAACTCGAGGAATGAAATAACACAGAAGATCAAGAAAGTTATGGAGGAATACATAAAAGAGTTGAATTGGAAAAGAGGAAAAACAATCATAGAGGTATGAAGAATGGCAAGAGATAGAAACAAATATTAGAAGTGACTAAAGAATCCAGATCAGTGAGGACCAAAAGAGCCTAACACCGAAAGGTATAACTAGGCAAAGAGAATGAAGAAAAAAAATCCAATGAATGTAGCTGATGGGTGAATGTTAGGCGTTGAAGTAAAACGAGACTTAAAAAGTCTAGAACACCAAGATATCCGTGCGAGTACGCAAAAGAATTAGACAGGTTACTCATTTAAAGAAAGTTGTTTTGTATAATAAAATAAAAAACAAAAAACACAAAATCTACAAAACCCACAGACACAGTCAGTTCTATTTAATGAAGCCGTCTAATATGAATGGTATTATTGTATATCATCTTTGCTTTCAGATTCATTGGCCCTGTTAATGTAGGCTGTGGTTACACTTTCTACCGTTGGGCACAGATCGATATTTTCATCTACTTCAGCCACCACCTAATCACGATTCCTCCCCTCTCATGGATCAACATAGCCCACAGCAACGGGGTTAAAATTTTAGGTATGTTTTCAGCAGCTAAGCATTCGGCCAAACGGTGCTCAATTTGTAATCGCTCAGGCACATTCATTACGGAGTGGAACCCAGGTCAAGAAATATGCCAGCAGATCTTCACCGATGATAGCACCATGCAAATGTTCATGGACGTCCTCGTGGACCTCTGCGTTCTCTTCAAGCTGGATGGGTGGCTGCTTAACATTGAGAACAACCTGGATGATACAGCCTCTCTTAAGGAGTTTGTGAAGCAATTGACTGCCAAGCTGCACACTAAAAGGCCTGGCAGCTTGATCATTTGGTACGATAGCGTAACTGAAGATGGAAAGCTCAAATGGCAAAACGAGCTCAATGATCTTAACAGGCAAGTACCATTTTTATTCCAATGTATCTGATAGCGTCATTTTGTTGCACTTGGGTTTCAGGTGCTTCTTTGACGTCTGTGATGGCATATTTTTGAATTATACTTGGAAGGAGAGCAACTTGAAGAACACCCTCAAAGCTGCTAAACATCGCAGCCTGGACGTTTATGTGGGCGTGGACGTGTTTGGTAGGAACAGCTATGGCAAAGGCAACTTCAACTCGTACTTGGTAAGCAGGCGGAGCTGAAAGCTCAGATTCAGTACAAGTAAAATGCTGCAGGCGGCTGAAAAGATAAGGGAGTACAATATGTCTATGGCTCTGTTTGCTCAAGCATGGACGCATGAAACTCTCCCGCCCAAGCCTGAAGATACGCTCTTTGAAAGATTTTTGAATAGAGACAATGCCTTTTGGAGGAGCCTGTGGCCGTACTTATATACGCATCCAGTCACGAAGCCCTTTCAAACGTTTTTTTATGTAGGAGTAGATCAAGTAAGTGAAAGAAATGTGATAATGCTGACAGAGTTAAAAATTTGATGGTTATAAAACCTATCTTAGTAGATATATCATAATATCTTAGAAATGATCTATTTGGTTTAGATTGGGTAAATTTCATAAACCCTGAGGGTTTTTGCAGAGTTAAGACTGGTGTAGAGAGTAGAGTTTCATTTTGATAGATCGGATTAAATTCTGGCCAAATCAACTAAATATCATATTCCTTTAATAAAGTGGAGCGTCTCTGATTTATTTTTTTAGAAAGGTTTTTCTTGTAAATGGTATTCTGCAGTTGTATACAAGTAGATTTTGTTTAAAAATATTTTACTATTTTACTAGTCCAGTTTTAATTTTTTTTTTCCAAAACAAATTGTACTTTTTCACTCTTGGAAGCATCCTGCTCATTTAACTCCATTACCTTCGAAATGCTGAATCTTTTAATATCAACTGTATTTGTTGTTCACTTAGTGGTGAATGAAGTGAAGGCTTACATGCTTTTCTGACTACTTTATATATAATTGTAATATCCAATTGTTAATGTTTTGTTTGGTCAGCTGTTTGGCAGTTAGGTGGCATTTTTCTTTTTCTTCTTTATCAAATCTCTCATGCCCAGAATTTTTTTGTTTTGTTTTGTTTATGGTTATGATAAAATGTTATCTCAAAAGCAACTATTTTTATGAGTAGAATGATCTGAGTTTTTCCTACTTCCTTTTTTAAGGTGTTGAAAAAAATAATTATGAAATCCTGATTGATAATTTAAGCGAAAGCTTCTCCAAAGCAAACTTTAATTGTACCACCTACCTTTATCTCAGCCTACCTCTTTCCAATAATTTTTCTATTAATTCTGATGCTGTCGTAGAGTGTTGTACTTTTAGGAAACCACGTTCCATTCATAAACCCATTCAATTTAGTTTATAACAAATCAAGCTTCTTCTTAATTACCTTGTATATTAATTATGTTCCTATTCATCTAAAGATGAAACCAAATCAATTGTATGTAGCAGTCAGATTAAAATAATCAAATCATATTCCACTAATTTTATTAAATCTGGCCACAATGAAATGTTTTATTAAAAAATTTGGATTGGTTCTAATGATGCGTTGAAGCTAATTGAATATTTTTGTTATAAATTTTAAATCAAATTTTGTGACTTTGCAAATCTCACTCTTGGAATTTGAGGAATTTCTCTCCTTAATACTGGACCTCCCACAAATCTTTCCATTCAATAATAATCTTGTTATTTATAAATTCTGCTCTGTTGAATTAAATGTTGTGTCTAACATATCTTTAACAAATTGTATCTGATGTTTTATTCTGTAAAAAATCTCACTCGGAATGGTTTTGTCATGAATAATTATAAACTTTGATTTGTAGTCTAAATGTAGTAGCTATAAATTTTTTCTTATAAACTCTACTTAAGTGAAAGATACTAACTAGTAGTAGGTCTCTTCCACATCCTATTCATCCTCCAAGCCCTTTCGACAATGTGGAAGATTAAGGCTAAAAATCCTCATAAATCATGACGAATTTTAAAACTAATTAAAATGTAGTCCAGATGGATCGATCATTGTATGGCAAATCTTACGTCAGAAGGTGAGCCTTGAGGGATTTGGCGGAGACAAAAATTCGTTAAAAACCCAAAGCACAGCAAATAAAAATATAAATTTCATAGTGCCACAAATAATATTTGAATATTAGCATCAAGTGAGTATCTTGAGAAACTAGAAGAAGAGCTGCTATCTTATATTAAATAGGACATTTTGGACTTGTGTAAAACTAATTAGATTGCTGAAGAAATATATTATACTAAAAAAAGGCCATTTTTGAAGTCTGAAGAATACAGAAGACCCGCATATATAGGTGAAATAGCAATGATGATGCATAAAAATATGAAACGTTTAGTTATTCCGTTACATGTACCTTATAACTTCTGCATCTGATGATGAAATACATAAAATTTCACAAGCATCAACGATAAGAAAAACATGATTGAGATTTATTATAAGCAACTTTAATGCTAGGTTATCATATAGGCTGATATATTTAAAAATTTCGATTTGGCTGTATTAATGAGCAAGGAGAAAGGCCGATAGATTATCTCTAAATAGAAAAGACCTCTTCCACAAACCAAAAATATACAGTAAAAACATATCGTTTCTAAATCATTTTGGTACTGGCAGTTAGGATAGGCTGTTAAGAGATAAATCTTAAGGATCTCAGAATATGTCAATTAAAAGACACAGACAGAAACATCAAACAGGACAAAAGAAGACTTGATAAAAACTGTTGAAGAAGCTCTACACAGGAAATATATTAGACAAATCAATGCAACTGACAACATCATCCTCATTGTTGGGCCTGAAGAATTATCTGACCTTACTTCACAAGAAGTAGAATTAGTATTATTCCAAAAGAGGAATGGTGTAATACCGTAAAGGAAACTTTTTACAGCGGTACGAAATCGTAACGGTCACTTCTGGTTGCCGTTAACAGATTTGGCTGAAATCAATCCCATGAAAGGTACTGACCTAAGATGTGTCAGTCTCTAGAGCAAGTTGGATTCCATAGAGGTTATAGCACAATTCAACATTTCCAGTCTGTCTACACACTGATAGAAAAATGCAACAAGTACTATTACATCTTGCACAAGTAAATTGTCACACATTTTAAGAAATACAGTAATGCCAATTAATTCAATAGAGAAAGTTTTTAACTCCTGTACACTACTTGTGACGACTTTAAAAATGTGAACCATGACACTTACTATTAAATTAGTCAACAAACTTAGGCCAATACAAAGGGTCATCAAGCCCTAACAAGAGTTTGGAATAAATCTTAGAAACGATTTCACAAAAATGTGAACGTTAGAGGAAAACCTAAAGTTGAAGGTGTCATAACATGCATAACCCAATTAAAGTAAAGTTGGATAGAGCATGCTGTTCAATAAAGTGATTCAAGATGGATATGACGTGCAATAGAGACCTCGCCTACATAAAGGTGGTGTCGGCAGACCACAGTTACATTGGCTTGGCGATATCAAAAACAAGATAGGAAGAGAGCAGCATCAGTTTGTGCAAGGCACAGAGTTGTGGAAAAATATAGGGGAAGTCTATGTCTAGGAGTGAACTGTGCAGGACTGTTAGAAGAAGAACGAAATGTATATATATATAGGATTTCCAAGAAACAATGTCAGGGTTTGACAAGGTCATTTTGAGTAAAATATTACACAGTACGAAGTGAAATAGACTTTATTATATACAACATCTTCTATAGCGAGACAACAGATGATTTAGTAATAGAAAATTTTAAATTATTTATACACAAAGATATACGAAGGCTCCTTAGTAAGTTTTGATGTATGTATTATTTATGGTATCACACATTATAAGGGTATTCATTTTTAACCTATAATCTATCTAAAACATCTACAATGATGATAGCAAGTGTTTCTATGATGCGTGTTTTGAAGTGTTGAATATTGAATTTTGCAGTGTAAACATAACCCCTGAAAAAGAAGTCTAATCTTATACGGCTTGAACCTCATGGGGATCGCAGAATGGCCATACATTTTTGCTTCTCTAGATGAAATTCCCTGCTTTTCTAGATGAAACTCCCTGCTTCTCTGTAACAGTCTCCCATAACTGTTTAAATTATTAGCAGTTACTATTCTCATGTGGGAGATCTTTGCAATATTCAAGTCGAAAATGCCATTGCGCTTGAATGATGGATTTGTGTTCAACCATTCATGATACTTGCAATTGTTCTTGTATTGTAAATATTGCATTGAAAACGACTGACAGCTTACTTCTCTTTTATTGCTTTGTTTTCTCATGGGTTATAGTATAATAAGCAGTGTTTCCTTGTTTCCACTCAATTATAAAGTGGTTACATATAATAAAGCCCAAAGCGCAAAATAACCTTTCGAAACTCTACAAGTCTTTCTCTTCATCTGAAATTTGCTCCAACAGACTGAATAATGAAAATAATTCCTCTCCTCGGGTTTATCACATGGAGTAAAGGCTTTTCATAGGCGTGAATGCCATATCATCAAAACTTTTCCCAGTACTTTTTCTAAGTTTGATTTTAAAAGTGAATTTTGACCTTAAGAATGTTTGCATGATGGAGATTAATTCTTAAAAAGTTTATAAATTTTCTGGAAAGGGTCAAAATATGAAAGCCTAACTACTCTTAAGGTTGTTGTGTTGCGCCATTCATGTTTAATTTCCCAATCGTAGGTTCGAATTTTAAGTTTTTAGGTGAAAAAATGTTGGACACCTTTTTTTACAATAAACACAACTGCACTTTATTGTACTAAGCGTTGTAGCTAATGAGGCTCACTATAATGGATCAAATAGAAAGTTCATCTTGATTATAATATACATAAACTAATGAAATCTAATGTTATTGGGCTAAATATAGCAGCTAATGTTTTCTTATGTTCCGATATGGATTTGCGTAATTTTATTACCTATTTTGAAACCCATTCTAGAATGTTCTACCTGGAGGTGAAAGTCTCATTGTATAGGTGTTAACACTAGCACTGCCCCAACTCATAGAGAGTGACATACTGGCTTTCAGATGTACTACTTAGTACTTTCTTCTCTTAATAGTCTTTATTTAAGTTTTGGAGCTAGTTACCTTTGTGTTTCCAACTGTCCAAAAATTTTACCACCAGCTACAACCAAACTTGCACTTGCTCAGAAGTTTACATTGGTAACCATCCATCTTTGGTTTCTTGGATCCGGAAGAAACTCATTCTGTTAATAAACAACTTTGAATAAAGAAAACATGTATGTGGCTTCCTTTTGTGACTTTCTTTAATAACTGCTCTTGGCTCCATATGTATGTCTGTGCTTTCTTTCTTTCACTAGTCCCTGGACCCCTAAGGGTGTCGGATTTATCAGTCCATGCTATTATCTCTCACCCATTTTTTTTAAATTCTTTTCTCTCTCTGGTTATTATTCTCATGATTTGTATTGTTTTCCCCTTCTTAGTCCTATCTCCGTTTCCATCCATGTCTTCTTTTTCTCTTTTTTTCCACTCCTGCTTCTATTATTTTTTGACTAACCTATTCTGTTCCATCCTTACTAGATGTCTGTTTTCTATTTTCCTCATTATTGGTACTTGTTTTAAACACTTTCTAATTTCTTCGTTTTGCATCTTATCATGTTTTATAACTCCTGCTATATTCCTCATATATTTCATCTCCATGGCATTTATGTTTTTGCTGTATTACCCATGTTTTCCACCCAAACGTCATTATTGGTATGATTAATCTATTATATACTTACTGCTTAACTTTATTATCTATTTCTTTCTTCCTTAGTGTAGTTTTATTTATATTGTAATAGACTCTTGCTGCTTTTCTAATCTTACTATTTATATCTGCTTCCATTCTTTCATCTTCCGTTATTATGTTTCCCAAGTATTCATAACAAGTCTATCTCTTCCTCGTTTATTTTAATGTTACTATTTGCCACCTTTTGATGTATTATCATATATTTAGTTTTGTTTACATTAATAACCATTTTCAGTTTGTCGATCTCCTTTTGCCGTATATTTACTAGGTTCTGCATCTTCTTGTTCGATTCCGAGATAAGTACCATATCGTCGGCATATAAAAGGGAGTCTACTTTTACAGTTTTAAATGCTTATAAGCCATTATTGTTTAGCTACGGCATAACTACTTTCTTGTATTCTTGAGCAAGAGATTTATTTCCATTATAAACAATAATGGACTCACACTGTCACCCTGTTTCTCCTTCTATCTGGAATTTTACTAGGACTTCCTTATATATTGATTTTACTACATTTATTACCTTCCTTGATATTCTATATTTCTTTAGTGTTTTTCATAGTATTTCTTTATTAATCATATCAAAAGCTGCCTCGAGGTCTATAAACATCAGATGTAACTCTTCTTCTTTTTACAATTTCCTCTCAATTATGTTTCTTAGTATATGGATATTATCGTTTGTGCCTCTTGCTGCTCTGAATGCTTGTTCGTCTTCTGAGCCTCCTTCCATTTCAGTCTTAATCCGTTTTTTCACTATTCTAGTGTAGATCTTAAGCATACTGAGGAGAGACAGATTGGTCTATGATTGTCACAGTTACTTTGTTCTCCATTTTTATGTATCGGTATTATCAAGTTTTTCCTCAAGTCTTGAGGTATCTTTTCATTGTTTCATGCTTTTTGCAAATCTTCCACAACCATTCCTTGCCTTTTTCTCCTATCCATTTTACCATTTCGGGATACATCTCATCTTCTCTTGGCGCTTTCCCTATTTTGATAGCCCTTATTGCTTCTTCAATTTCTTCCATTGATATGTTTTCTTGCTGTGAACTTTCTTCTATTTGTATAGTAATTATTTCTTCATTACTTATATTTTTCTATAAAATAATCCCTCCATACTTTTAGTTTTTCTATTAACTCTATGTGTACTTTATTTTCATTATTCCTTATTGCATATTCTTTCTTCTTTTTCTCCTTTCTGTCTGTCTTTATTCTACTCCAAAATTTCCTATTATCTATTTTCTGTTGTTCATTAAGTTTTTCTCCGAATTTTTCCCAACTTCTTCTTTATGCTTGTCTAACTGCTTTTTTAACTATCTTATTTTTTCAACATAATTTAATCTTGATATTTCATCTTTCCACTGCTGGAACTTCTTCCATGCTTCTTCCTTCTCCTTCACTTTATTTTTGATATCCGTGTTTTACCAGTCCGTTTTCTTGCTCCTTTCGTTTATTATTCTTTATCCACATGTTTTTAATACTGCAATAATTACTGTTGTCTTGAAAATTTTCCACATTTTTTTCAAATTTTTATTTTGTGCGCTCTCTGCCCCAAAGTCTTTCTACGGTTTCTTCCTGATATCTTTTTTAATTTTGTTTTCTTAGATTCTTTGTATTTATTCTACATCTTCTTTTGGTGCTGTGTAAGGTTATGTTACTGCATAGATCTGCCACTACTAATCGATGTTGTGTTTCTAATTCCGCTAATTTTTCAGTTTTTATATTTCTTATCACATTTAGTTCTGTTATGTGTATGATGTAATCAATTAGGCTTTTGGCATTCCTACTTGGTGCTTGAAAAGTGAGTCTATTATCTGGGATCTAGTACCAGAACGTATTTCCTATCTTTAAGTCATTTATCTGGCAGAACTGTACCATTTCTGTTTTTTATTCCCTCACCAAAATTCTCCTATACAACCTAGATCCACATCTACATAATCTCCCGCTCTGGCATTCCTGTCATTGTATAATAGCACCCAAAGTTTGGGGAATCCAACCTTCATAAGTACAAGACGACTGGAGGTGTTCTCTATAAACGTTTGAAGATTTTGATTACGTCTAATAATAAGTCAAGTAGAAAGAGAGGTAGGAGCAGGATTCAGAAACATCCCTTCATGTCAACGAAATAAACGTTGACTAAAGCTAATGGTTTGCTACTTTTATAGGTAACTTCCTCTGCTTCTTAATATGTAACTCCTGTTTTAGAGAAAGTTCTGACATATCAATTTTCCTTTCTGCAATTTTTTGAAAAGTAAATTGCTTTGATGGCTACAGTGCAATACATTTGTATGTTGTTTTACCGTTTTTATTTGATATATGCTTACCAGATATCTAACACTTCTAATTTGATCTTGGGTTTGATCTAGAGGATTAAAATCAACAAACTAAAGTGTAGTTACAGTGATACGAATTTATTTACATCTGACTTCATGTTAACAAGTCAGATGAAACAGTAGGTTTAGTGTTATTAACATTGACTTTTAAGTGGTACTCTTTTGTTTACATATAAAATATTACATTTTGATTGAGGGGGGGGTCGTTGAACTGCCTGAAATAGCACCATTTTCATATAAAGACTAAAACTATAGCTATTGGTTTTTGTTATGCCAGAGTTTCATTTCACCCTACTGTGTAGTTACAGGACTTTGAACTTTAGGTCTTAAAAAAACATCACTTTTTTAAGTTTGAGAACGCCATGTTTATTTAAAAAAAAATTATAAAACCAAACGGCCTTCTGGGAGTAGATACAATCTTGTTTGATTCCCCACATTATAACATTTTGTTTGTTTCTAAGAGCAGTAATTGAAAGTATAATTTGATTTCAATATTTCATGTTCTCATGGAGAAGCTGTTAGATCTAACGTTGATCATAATTTTTTTCTTATTTTGTTAAAAAAGGTAAGTCCACAATGGAAGTCATGAAATTCTAGAAGCTACTGTTTAGGGCGCTTTAAAATTGCACCTGCGTGAAAGCTTCTATAGCCTAATTAGTTTTTTTCTTGAAACAGTCAATCTTATATCATCTAACAGTGAATGGTGATGTTAGGTTAGTTCATGCTATGCTTACAGAATCTTCTATAATTAGATCATGGTTTTACATTTTAAGACCAACAATTTTCAAAACGTTTATTATTGAAGAAAAAAATCTGTTGTTTAATGATTGCTTGTAACATTATCTATGTATATATATTTTGATATATTTTGGATACTAAAGATAGACTTCATATGGAGACTTAGTTTTATTGAAATATTTAAGTTTGAAAATTCAATGTGCTGTATCTTCACATATTTGAAATGCATTATGACGTCATCAGTCATACATGTACATGACTGGAGGCTAAGCTCACAGTTTAAGATTACTATTTTTTCTCAAAATAGCTATCTAATGCAGTCATAGTTGCACATAGATACGTATTTAATTTATATTTAAATTTTTGCCTAATGTTTTTTGGATGTGCAAGCTTTAAAAGTTATGAGTAAACTTTTATTGCATTTAATTTCTCTATGTGTCTATCTGTTTCTGTTTTTAGTAACATTACAAGGAAGATCATATGTAATATTGAATATTTTTGTGATAATTCCAAATTTGATAATTGCATTTTATTATTTGAAACCCTTTAGAATTATTTGACATTAAATGCCGAAATTTCTCTTTTTTATCTTTCTTTTCCTCTTCACTTTCCTTTCTTCTGTCCATTTCCCTTATTCATATTCTGGCTTTTTACAAGCTTCTCCTTTCTTTTTTTACCTCATTTTATTTCCTTCCTTCTACTCTTTAATTCTTTTTCTTTTCCCTCTCTTTTAAGAGATATGACTATCTTAAATAGATAGTAAATATCTAACATTGAATGATCACAATGTTAATTAATTAATTAATAGTATGCTTGCTGAATCTTCAAAATTTGTCTTCTAAAGAACTTCTTAAACATATAGTAATAGGGATTATAATATAAATAATAAATTTAAACCTCCAACCCTATCTAGCTTTTATGTATAATATAAAATAGATAATTTAACTCTTTCTGAATTCTTTTAGAACATTAGAGTTGTGTATTACTAAAGTTCTAAAATTTCCACCTAATCTTTTTACTCTGTTGTCAATAAGGTATTAATACAATTAAATTTGTTACACTCATTCAAATAACTTATTTTACTTCTTCTTACACCGTTACTATTTTCTAGAATTGGTTCAAGTTGCACATGCAAGAAGTACAGCTTTCGCGCTTTCTGCACAGCAAAGAGCCTCTTTCAGAAGAAGCAAATATTCGTACTCTGACTGGGAGCTGCAAGTGCTTGCAGCTGTATCTGCTCGATTCATACACGTCCTGCTTTCTAACAAACCAACACTTGGACTCTGCAACCTCACAAGTCCACCACCTTTTCTCTGTAGACATTCAAATCAATGGCACAACCATTTTCTATTTCTACACTAAGAATACCTCCAGCGATACTCGGAACGACTACTTGAGCATAGTCATACTTATTCAGCTCGCAAACGGGTCGTTCAGGAAAATCGTGTGCCGTTGCTTAACCGGAAATGCGCTGTTGGACAACAGTTCCGTGTTGGAGCTTAATCCAAGTCAAGACCAGCACATAAGAGATATGGTGGCATATCAACATCAGGTGCCTTCAAATTGGGTGTTGAGGCGAGTTTAAACGTTTAACCATGTGCAATTTTGTAATCAGCCGTTTTTCAGATGCTATGTGTTAGACATTTCCAATTACAGAATTTTGGAGGTTGGCGCTATAATAGAGAAAGAAGATTCCGCCTGCCTCTGTGGGATTGGCTTTCGAGATGCTACGATCTTGGACAAGAAAAATTATATAAACTAATGTTGAGCTACTATATAATTTATATTTTATAATAAAGTATCATTGGAGTTTTGCATTATTTATCTGAAATAATCAAGTCAACTAGACGGTTACATTTTGCTTTTAGTCATAAAATTAATATGCGATTCCTTTTTAGTAAGGAAAAAATAAAGAGAAATATCAAAAGGGCTAAATTATTACACTTATAGCCTTCCAGTTAATCGAAATGGAGGTGTTCGCAAATCAGCCCTTCATGTGTTACGCCACTGGATTGTATTAACCGTTAATAGATGTTTGACCGTTAGAATTTGAATAAATTTGAATAAATCGTAATAATTCTCTAACTTTATCAGTTATATTGACTTTTTAAATGTTATATTACATTAATTTAGCTTCTTTTAGTAATTCAACATATATTTGTAATTACATAACTAAAACATTTTTTATTTTTATCTTGAAATAAGTAGGACAGATTATTCACAATGTTGCCAGCTGTTTGCTAATTTTTTTAAAATGTTTAATTAATTTTTGTAATATTTTTATAGTATTATGTCTTTGTAAATAATACTATTATATTCCTATTAACATTTTAATGTGTTTAGCAAATTGAAGCATTATTTTAAGCACTTTTAAATAATTTTTTTCAAATAAATCTATTAAAACAATCTTATAATTGCTGCGAAAAAGGTAATAATCTAAAGTAACGGTTTGATAAATAATTTAAATAAATATTACTGAATGATTATAATATTGGCGACACGAGTTTGTGTAAACCGGCAACGCCGGATGCGGCCGCCATCTTGTTTCGGGATTTCCGTGACGCCGTCTAACCGCCGCGAAAACAGCGCATTTCCTGGCGATTTCGGCGATTCGCGGTGCGAGTGCAGTTTACAGGTCGTTTATGTAAAGCTAGTACTGCCGCATTAATGATGAGTTACGGCAGGCCGCCGCCTCGCATCGAGGGCATGGTTTCCCTCAAAGTGGATAACCTCACTTACCGGACCACGCCAGAGGACCTGCGCCGCGTCTTCGAGCGTTGCGGGGAGGTGGGTGACGTCTACATACCTCGCGATCGCTTCACCAGGGAGAGCCGCGGGTTCGCTTTTGTGCGGTAAGTCGACTCGGCGTCTCAGCCCCATTCAGCAGCGAAGTGCTTTGCCCGCAGCTTCTACGACAAGCGTGATGCCGAGGACGCGCTGGATGCCATGGACGGGCGCATGCTGGACGGGAGGGAGCTCAGAGTACAAATGGCCAGGTATGGTAGGCCTACATCACCACACCGCAGATACGGGCGATCCAGCAGGAGGCGGTACGTTGCTCTGCAACTCGCCCGATTGCTTTAGTGACATTGTGCTTTTATCCACAGATCCAGGTCGCGGTCTCGCAGGCGCAGCCGGTCCCGCTCGTACCGGCGCCGCTCACCCAGTCGCAGCCGGTCCAAGTCCAAGTCCAAATCGAAGTCTCGTTCTCGCTCAGACAGCAAGAGCTCCAGGGGGAGGTCCCGCTCGCGTTCCAAGTCCAGGAAGCCATCAGGGAGCAAGTCACGCTCCAGATCTAAATCATAAGAAGGTATGCATTTGTGGTACGATAAATATGAATGGAAATGTCCATGATGGTTTTGTATACCTAATTGATAACCCCCCCCCCCCCAAATTGTTTTGTTTTAGTAATTTGTAGTTGCTTTCACTTATATAATGTGGTCATGTCTTATTTATGCATATTTTTTTATTTTGATTTTTTTTTTAAATTTATGCGAAACCGGATAATTTTTTTCACATTTAACTTCAAATCGGTAAATATTAATGATTACTCTTGTTGAGTCGATTTATTTGAAAATATTGTTATATTTTCAAAGAGTGAATGTTTTTGTGTTAATTAGATTATATTACAAATAGCAAATCAGCTGACTAGAACAATTACAACAGGAGTGGTAGGTCTAAATATAGTTGAATGGTTTTCAAATGTAACTCAATTTAACGAACACTTCTTCTGGTTTATAAAGGAAATGCAGCCTGATACCAAAACAGATTTGTTGGATAAGGTGCACTATTTGTTAGTTATCATAGCTCTGCTTGGTGTTATACCATATTTGTGCAATATAGCAGTAAATGTGTTATTCTCCAATTTTCATTTGTGTGGACATAAAAAAATTAATTACTCAGGTAAGTTTTTGGATAACTGATTCAAATGTTAGATATTCAGAAAATCCCACCTTTTTCGTTTTATCAATTGGAATCACTTACAAGGTATTTTTTTAAAGACAATCCTGGCCAGAAATTGCAAAAGACAGCTCGAAATCAATAATTTAATTGCCTTTGTACCGATATTCAAGCCAAAATACTGTAGAAAGAACTACATCATCTTCCACCATAATATCAGATGTGTTGTCGAATTCATAGCCAACAAGAGATGGGATCTGTTCCCTCATTCATCCTACTGTTTTATTGAGGCCCATGCGAACTACCACATCAATCGCTCACTGAAAAACTGGTAAACATGCAAAGTCTATGATAATTTGGGTGAGTTGGTGGCTGATGTCAAAGCATAGGCAGCAGTAATAAAAGTTGTTACTTTGCAGAATGATTGTTGTAACATGTTTTTTTTTTTTTTTTAAATACAGGATGATCATGCACCAATATAAATAGTGGCAGGAATAATTGGCGTCACGATTTTTAAGGGTAGTTGAAATGTGAAATATTTTTGATTTGAAAAAAAAATTGCTTTGGGTGAGATTTATGTTCCATCGAGCTTAAAATTCTTGCATGGTGAATTTAAAGTAGAAGATAAGATGAAAGTTTTAAAGATGTGGATATTGAAAGTGATATTATGAACTTTTAGATTCTTTTAGATTACTTTTATTATCCATCACACATTACGATTATCTATCTATATTATTGGAAAGGGAAAAGATGGTAGTGTTGCAGAAATATGCTATGAATAACTAGGCTACAAGGGTTTTATAGATAAACTTGATGTGCTTAAGACTAAAAATATATGTAGTGGTGGCATTTATTTGGGTATTTTATTACATTGTACAAGATTAACGTGCCAAAACAATATTCATTAAGGAATTTCGTCTGGCTGTGGTAATACACTTGGAGATTAATGCATTGGAATCCATCTTAGGAAGATTGTCTTCAAGTATGGACAACTTTAAAATTCACGTTTCTTGAAGTTGCGTGGTGACCAATCTAAGCGCATACCAAAACATGGTTCAAGGTGTTACGCATATTGTAACATGCGTGAATATCCACATATTTGAAACTTTTTTTTGTTCTCAATATCTCTGCCTTTTTCTATCTTTTGTTTTCTATTTTACTTTTCTTTTTTCCTCTTCCCCCTTTTTCTTCTTGTTTCTATTTCTTCATCTTCCATCTACTATACTACTTTGTATCTATCTCCATTATATCTTTTTGATTTTACCTTTCTCTTTCTTATTGTCTTTGCCCTTCAATATTTTTCCTCTCTGTAATTCTTTTACTATGTGTGAGAGTGGCCGAGGTGTAGCTTAGGCCAGATATTACATGATTCTTTTTCAAAGTGCCGCCAATAGTAGTATTGTGTATTTGAAACAACATTCGATTTATAATAGTAAGGTAGCATGCTGTAGAATACAAAATCCTACTATTGGCTTTAGAATCATATTAGCTCTTCACGAGGGAGCGCCTGATTTTGGAATTTGTTGTAATTTTTGGAACCGTGCTTTTGTCTCAGTCTTATTTAGCAATACAAGTGTTTCTTTGCGTTTCTGTCACTTATGGCTAAGGTGACATTAAGTAGTATCCAATCATTTAGGGTTTTAATTTTAAGACTATTAAAATGTGGATTACCAACAATTCATTTTTTGCTACTTTGAACAGTTTAGAATGAAAATTTTGCAAATAGCGTTAAAGAGACCAAAACTAATGAAAGTCTGACAGAACTAGGATAAGGGGAAATTGTTTAGCCTAGTAAATAGAGCCTGTCTTTAGTCACTTCTGCTGTTTGTGACTTTACATTATTGTGTATCAGAATGACAGGCCTAGACCCCAGTGCTTGTAAAAAGTATCTTGTACTCATTTTTAGTCTTATAATGGTATACTGAATTGTACCACCTTTGTAATATAATACTGGTGATGCCATATACCTATTCTTATGGTAACATTGTGTTTGTAATATGGCACGCCATTTACATGAGCTTACATAGTTAAATAATTTATTGCAATTATTGCGGCAACAATGCTTAAATGTCAGGTAAGTAACTATTGATTTCTATAATATGTTTATGTAATTGTCTTATTATTGTACGAGTACTGTGTTAGGTACAACTTGGCCACAAGCAAATGAATTTTGTTGGGATAAAATGGTTTAGGATCAGAGTGAAGTGTTTTTATTATCCTGCATTATTTTGGGAAATAATGCTTTCTAAAAATTGATAATTTTTGGAAATTTGGAGGAGTGTATGCCTAGTTGATGTTCCATCGAAATCATCTAAAAGACTGTGAATTTGTGAACAGGGGAAACTACCATGACCTGATTTTAGTACATCCTGGATTTTGAAGAAACCTTGATTCACTTTTTATCTATTTTTAGTGCTCTTTTAATTAATAATAATAACAGTGAGGTTCTAACATACGTTGTGGGGAAATTGGCCTATGAATTGGGAGGTTAAGGCTCTCATATATTTGCCTTCATTACTCGGTCATTGCACACTATCTGATATAAAGCGATGTGGTAAGTACTGTGTCTTAGAGAAACTCCAGTATTATGCTTTGTTGGAAATGAACACAGGTATTCATTTTTTAGTGACTGGATAGGCTAGTCGCCAGACATCTTGAATACAGGCAAGCTTGGCATTAGTTTATTTTTTTTTTAACAAAACCTGACTAGGTTAGCTGCTTATTGATGTTTTAAAGAAATGTGGGACAGAAAAATGAGAGATTGATAATGAAACACGCGTTTGATGGAAACAAAAAATCTGTTTAAAGAAACGTTTCTCAAATAAACCACAATCTCTTAAATTTCTAAGCAAAAATAAGAAATAGTTTGTATGTGGTTGTCGTCTTTCCGGATAACGTTTTAGATATGTTTCATAAGTTATTAGTGAGTTCCGATTTGAAGCATAATAAATTTGCAGCATATCTTCATTTGAAAATCGCATTTTTAATATGAATAAGTCGGTTAAAATGCAAAATCAAAAGAAACTGAATTTTTTTAGCTCAAACAAAAGAAATTGTTAATTGCATCCCCAAAGCCTTAAATAAATTTTGTCATTAATTATAAAATAAAAAAGCAAAATCATGAAGTGTGATACATTATTATAATCAAAAAAAAAAACTGCATTTGAAATTGTAAAAATCCAATATGGCGGTCGTAAGAAAAAAAAAGTTCACTGTCGTATTTTTGACATTTTAGAGTCGGTAGCAACTGTAATGACATTTTTAGATTCCTTATAAAAAAGTGAATAATGTCCGAATTAAAACCTTGTAATTTTAGCGGTTTTCGATTTAAAAACTAAAAACGAAAATGACTTTAATTTTTTTACGATATTTCGAAAATTATCAATAATAAATCAAATCTATTTCCAGATTCTTGGTAAGCATAAAAATACGCAACTTTGTCCTAATTTAACCAACCTTGTAACTCTCAAGATAACTGAGATCCCCATGGTGAGACTCGAAAATGGAGCACCCGGTATATATATATATATATATATATATATATATATATATATATATATATATATATATATATTTATGTACCTATTATTAAATGCCCAATTGCTGATAAGAACTAAATATGATTCTTATAAATTTTAATTACACAAACCTTGTTACTATGGTCTTGAATGATCTTTCCATTGAGGGGTCAGGGTTAGTTATTGCTGCTGATTATGAGTGGTATTTTTAGTTATAATTATATCAAATATCTTTGTTGAAAACAATTATGCACCAATTATAAAATGATGAATGAAGTTATCTAACTTAATGGAAGAACGGAAAAGTTTGTTCTGTTATGTATTTAAACTTATTTTAACTAAGTTAAATTATAATTGGACACTTAGTAGATAAGTAATATCAAGTAGTTCTTATCAGTTTGCAGTAAAATTATTTACTTAAGCCTTAATGTCATCGTGGGTCAGTTTATTAAAATAAACAGTCAATTTTTAATTTTCATGGAGTTTTTGCTATTTTAATGCATTGCTCATAGTAAATATTCTTACTGTGTGCTGGAATATTTTAATATTTGAGTCGACTTTTAGCGAAAAGGTAGAATAAAAAATTTATAGTCGTTTTAAACGGTACATAGACGGATGAATCTCACAAAGTTAAATAGAAGTAGGTTCTTTAATCAGTTTTTTAATGCATAAATGGAGATTCATCATTACTGAAAATTATTGGAGTTTAATAAAAGCAAGGCTGTACCTAAATTTAGAGTACACAATTTTTTTTCTTCAATGCTTTTAAGTAATTATTTTAAATTCAAAATTTTTTCTTCCATTATGGGCGTTAGTAAATAAAAGTGGTGAAAATGAATACTGGAGCATGCAGTACTAGTTTCACTGGGATAAAAACGCTGGTAAAGCGCGCAACAATTTATTATGTTCTTACTGTATTTTGCACAACAGTTGAAAGTTCTGGTTCTGTTCACTTGATATTAATGACCATAGCCTGGAGTTCTGAGAAGGTTGGAAACTGATGACTTGGAGTATTACTAAGCAACAATCCTACCCAAATACTAGATGAACGTACAGAACAGTTTGGGGTTACTTAAGCAGCAGTTTCTATCCGGTTATACAAAATGAGGAAAACCCACGAATTCAAAAAAACGGGTGCCACATGAACTATTGAGAAAATATTACCTGTTACATGATTACATGTATGTTACCAAACTCAAGATGATGGAGAATCCGTCAATTGGTGAATGATTAATTTTGTTATATTTAAACTTTATGGCGGAAATGGAAACTATGATGAGGAGGGCTATGGATGGAGAGACCATTCGCTCCATTTTTAAGGTATAGATAATAATGATTTAAGAATCATTGAAGCAGTCTCATGTAAAACAACTCTAAAGGTAACAAAAAAATTGTTTATCCTTCAACACTTGTGTGTTTTTTGAGCCTAATTGAGAAAATATATTTAAGGGGACATTCCAATGTGACGGGTTGAAAAATTCGAATTTTTTTTTTATATTTTCGATATTTTTTACCCATAGAATTGACATCCTACAGTCGGTTTAGGTGATTCCTGCCTTGCTGACCAGTTATAGCCCTCCAAAAGAGAGACTCAAACTGCGCGCGCTCGAGTTTCGGAACAGGTATACGGATGAAACATTCGAGCGGCTATTCCTTTACCTTTATACCTGTGCCTATTCTGACAGGTATACAATAGAGGCGTCCTTTTTCATGATTTTAAGTAACGGTTTCGTGAAACGACCAGTAGGCCACACGGGTGCAAATCTGGTTTTCGCGTTTTTAATTGTTTATATCTTCTTTTTATTTTAATTTATTATCTTATAATATATGATTTTGGAGTAAAATTTTCCCAAGAATTTAAATATTCTATAAACAAGACAATTTAATTAAATTATCACATTAAAAAACTATTATTTTTACATAAACTTTTTTGAAAATACATTTTTTACGCAAAAAATTGTATTTTTTTTAAAATATAGGTAGCGTTATTAAACTTGGGGAAAATATAAATAGGTACTTGCATTTTAAGGAAAAAAAATTGTTTATTTGATAAAATTTATTTTAACAATTTTTATCTGGTGCTTGAAAAAGTGATAGTTAGAAAAGTTAAAAAAATCATTTCAAGTTCAGAAAATTTTAGACCCAATCTCTCATTTGTGGTGATCAAATTGTATAAAATAAAAGCGTTGATCCCAGCCTGATGTATCATATTATAGAAAAATTTAAGAGACCAATGCCTAGTCCCCCAAGCGTCGTGTATGTATGGCACTTCTGATCAAACGCACCGGTTCCGCCTTTGTTTTTGTTATACATCATGATAATTTTGAGCTTACTCGTCGTTTGATTTATTGCTGGTGTACGATGAAGTGATGAAAGAAGGAGAACTGTTTTATCTTTGGCACAAACGAGACTAGCATTATTAGTTCTCGTGTATAAAGCGAGACGAGCCTACATCTGCTTTCGGTTTCAAAGAAACAGAAATATCACGTCTGCTTTGTCTGATTGTACCAACAGCTCGCAATTGATAATCGTCCTTTATTTTTTTAAAGAGAAGTTTAGAAACGAACCAATTGTTCATAATTATATTGCGCCAAGCATTTTGTATCCCCGCTGTAGTTATAAGTTTGCGCACGAAAAACGATGAAATGTCATCGCTTTCTTCAGGAGTAATTTTACCGGTATATACGACTGCCGACATCATATATAAAATGTATGACTCTCATTTATCATGGTAATTTTTATTCCATATCGATCTGGCTTACTTTTCATATAGATCTTGAAAAAATGTACTGACACCTTTCCTATGTCGCCAAAGCCACACGGGTGCAAATATGGCCTACGGCAACTTTTCAATACTTCCAGCAGGGCAGCTGTGTAGAGACAAACGTCAAGCTATTGCTCGATGGTTACGCCAATGTATAGGCACAATTGTCATACAAGAGAGGGGGGCCGGTTGTGCATGTTCTAGGAGATGGAAGACATTTGAAATTTTCGGCCTGCCTGATTTGCACCCTTGTGGGCCCTGAGGGTTAATTAGTTTATTTAAAGAATGGGAATCCTTTTTTTAATACTAACTGAACATAACGATGATAAAAGAAATTTAAATATAATAAATTATAATAAAATAAAAAATAATTAGTTATGTTTTATTTAAAAATTATATAAATATATAAATTGATGCACATATTTTTGTTAGAGGCTATTTATACAGTGATATTTGGATTTCACTGTAAACTATCTCTCTATCAAAGACAATAATTGACTTTCCTATTGCTTTTCAAGAAACTGTAGAATAAGTTGGTCCAGGGCAGCGACATTCCTGAATACTGTATATAGTGTCCAGTTATTATCATTACTAACCACTTCCTGCATTTATCCATGTCTCATCTAAGAAATAAATTTTCTTTCCTTCTTATTTTCCTTATTTCAAGCAGAAATCGCCGTCTCCAAGCTACAATTTCATCCTTTTCCTTAAGCATACTATTGGTCTATCTATTACCGTAACTAATTTCTTTTAAGAATTGGCATATTTTCATTTTTATTAATCGCAGTAAGTATTTTGTCCAACTTTGGTGGTTCATTTCGAAACAAAAATAATGAATGTACAATCTGCCTAATTGCGTTTTTACTTCATCTAGAGTATCTAAAATACTTTTGTTTTGGTGGCTATAATGTACATTATGTATGATATTCTAGAAGAATATAAATTCTGCCCACTTCAACGGCTACAAAAATTATAGTAATTGAAGGTCTCCTTAATAATTATATTTAAAAGTAAATAAACCTGCTGCTTTCGAAGTAAATTACACAATTTTGCATTTACTTTTTCTTGGATTGTGTTGTTTGTATATATAATGTAAAAACCTTTTACCCTAAGGTGTAAGGTGTTGTCTTCTTTGTACGATTTAAAAATATTTAATATACATTCCTTATCGGTAACAGTGAAGTGCTTTGATCTACGTTTTCTAGGTGAATATAGATCCATAATTAAATAACGCTACAACACAAATTGTGATTAGAAGTTTTATTAGAATATATACTGGGTATCTCATTTTAAAAGTCTCGCGCAAAGATCTCGTCGGGAGCCACCAATCAACAAGTGACCTTAATAAAAGTTGTTGGGTTCGAAGACGGCCATCTATTATGTAGGGTTGCTCGCCAAGAGATATCTTTGGCGTTCTAGGCTGACAATTTTTCACCCGCCTTCCCTCAAATTTTTGCAAGGTGGGAACGTATAAATTTTTAATTGGATCGGCTTTTTCTCTAGATCGGAAACGTGGGACAATTTAACTTGATGCCCATTCATAACGGACATAATCATAAGCCGCCCGTAGGAAAAACGTAAAGTTGAATCAATATAAAGCTTATGCGCTCGTTCATAATGCGCACCCGTAATTTTTACGTTTTTCGTTCATACGTAAGAAATCGGTTCAACTTTATGTATTTTTTACATTTATTTGCAGTAATTTTTAATTTTTTCCTGGATTAATATTGGCAGCAGTAACAAAATGTTTGTTTTGATTCTGAAATTGCATAACCTAACTTTAGTATTGTCGACATTTTGGCTTCGTTTTTACAACTTTCTTAATAAGTTAGTAAATATGCATCTGTTCCTACACCATAAAAGGGATATCAGGTACAAAGGCAGCCGCGGCCGCCCGGATGAGCGAAAGCGGCCCCGACGTGCGTGCACATACGCGCGGACCTCGTGTAAATTTTTTTTTTTTACTTTCGTTCAAATCTATGTTTCTACTTACCGTCAAAGTTATCATTGCAATAGATAAAGTTGAAAACAATTTATTGCCAATACCTGCACCTGCAAAATAGTAAATTATATTATATTAGGTAGCATTAAAATACATAACCTAAAAATATCTTTTTAAATTTTAATGCAATTAAAACAATATTTTATATTTACCTCTTTGCCTTAAACAGATGAAGAAAAATTTAAGAACTCACTTTTACAATACACACTATCATTAATAGTCGAATTCAATTGCAATCGCCACTCAACAAGTTGGTCGCAGCACTAACACATGCATATCCCTAAATGAGTCAGTGCGTACCTGACTATTAAAATACCCGCACTTTTTTAAACCGGCCAATAACGGACACTTATTTAAAATGAACGGGGATTCTTGATAGTTTTATTACTATATATATATATTCGCTGAATGTCCCTTACTTAGTAGTTCTTTCAAAGCAGAATCCATAAATTACCAAAAAGATGGGAGATAGTCGTAGCTTATGCCGGCTTTACTTTTGATTGATGTGCTTTTTCATTTTACTCTTATCAATAAGGCTTTATTTTTCGAAAAATAGAAATTTTTTAATACATTAGTGATCGCCAGGTATCTGAAACTATTTAGATTTTAAACGTAAATTTTATTATTTTTGTAAATCAGGTTTACCTTCTTTAAAGTAGTTTCCTTGGGTAGCTATACCTTAATGGAGACAGTTTATCCATTGCAGTTGTGGAAGAGGTCTTCTGTTGGGGAACCACAGGAATGTTTTTTTCTGCCAAAAATTTGTAGCACACACTTTTATGTTCAAATTCTGTGATATATTGAACTTACTGCTGGTTATTTTCAATATCAATCGGCGGTCTGATATCACAAGTTTTCACTTCTTGGCTCTCTAAAAAAGCTTTGTGTCATCTGAACACTTGTGCCCTGGATTTGGGAATGTCCTCCATAAACCCTTTGTAACTTTTTATAAGCCGCAGTAGCAGACACACGAAATTTGATAGCGCAAACTTCAGTGGCTCAATTTTTGTAACGTACTTCATAGACACAACACCTCACACCCTCTTGTAGCAACTGCAGCAAGTTAGCTTATTTACGTTGCTTTGAGTTGACTTGCTATCTATTTGTACAGTTTATGTTACAATGTTAATATCACAAACAAACCATGTGTAGACAACGTTAAATTAAACAACTTTTTTCTTTTCTTTGATTTAAATTTTAGTATATCAAGGTAGTTAAAATATGAATATATTTTTTAATGAATAGAATTTGCGTGCTCTTTCTACTGAATTATTAACTGCACCATTATTATAATTGCAATAGTTGATGTGTAAACAGTTTTGTAGCTGCATCTAAGAAGATAGTGTCCTTATCAAATGTTTATCACATTATTAGTTTTTAGTGGCTGATAATATGAGGCGTTCTAGAAAACTAGAATGAGCCGCATTACTGTGAACAGTTTTGAACGCGCCAAAAATATTAATAGTATAATTATTTTCATTATCACAAGGTGGGTACCAAAAGTGTTGTTTTTTGACAAAAATGTCATGTCAAAGAGTTTGTGAAAAGTTATTGCAAATTCATCTCCAAAACATAGCAAAACTGCGTACATTGCATTTGACGGGGGATACTGCATACATTGAGTTAATAAAACACAATTATAGTTCAGACTTGACCAGTGATTTTATTTTGTTTGGTTCACTCAAGGAAGTTTAAAAACAATGGAGTAGAAATATTTGTATATTGCTGACTTGTGATATAGTTCAATGAATGAGCGTATAGAAACGTCCAGAGAGAAATTTATATATGTTAGGGATGATTTTTTGTAGTTGTATTGCTTTTGTGTTTAAATAAAAATGGGACGTTATGTAATTTTATATCTGAACTACCCTCCTGTTATCGGTTATCATGTAACCAATAAACAAAACGAATTTTTACAAGTAGTAAAAACATTTTTAATATTAATAATAATAATTGATTTTTCTTATTGCAGGTATCTCAACTTCTTGGCAGGTCGTACAAGGCCCCCTCATCTACCACCTTAAAAGGTATATAATTTCATTGTTTAGTTTAAAGTTCATTCTTTGGTTGTCATCAGATGTAACTTCTTTTAAATAACAGCGGTTTGTGTGAAACATGTTTGTGTGTTTAAAGTTTGTATTTTGAGAGAATCTTAATAAAATAAAATGACAGAATCGTTCCAATGTTGCAAAAAAAAAATTGTAAGGCAGGAGTAATGTTATTGAGGTTTCTTTTGCTATCATTACACCTTTGCTCCTCATGCATTTCATGTTACCTTACATCATTAGCAAACCTTTCTCTTTCTTTTCTCTAGTTTGTTAGTTTGCCAATGGTAATTCGTACAGCATACATATATGTATAGTTTACAGTACAGCGTCACTTTTAAGTTAATGTTAATTTTTATTTTAAGCTCTTTTGAATGTCTGATACCTTAAGTCGTAGTTGTAATGTGCGGAGAGACCCTTCCAAATAGTATTTCTCACTCGTAAGTCTACAGAAATGTATGCAGTTCTCATAAATACTTCTAAAATAGCAATGACTTGTTTTTTTGTTGATTGCAGAATTGTGCACACACATTTCGTCACGGGCAGTTGGCATTCGGGCGCCGCAACGGGGCACGAATGCCAGCTGCCCGCCGGTGTGCCACCAGTTCACGACTAATCGGCTTTATGTGAACAGGCGGAGTGCCTGGGTGCGGTGCGGTGCAGACCAGAGTAGCAGTGCAGAGCAGTGGGAGTTTGCGAGAGCTCATGGCGTTAGCAGTAGCGGTGCAGTGGCTGCAGCTGACCTCCGTGGCTCGGGGCTGCAGCGTGCGTGTGCAGAGTGCCGACGCAACAGCAGTTTTGTGCCAGACTGACGCTCTGCATGCAGCCGATAGGCGCAGCGGCTGGCCTCGTTTAGCGGCCATGCCGCCACAGCCCTGCTCTGTCCACACGGTTCAGACTGTCCGCAGGTCGGGCGTGCGCACCTTGGCGCCCGCCCACCCCTCCCTTGGTTAGCGACATGGGCATTTTCTGTGGCAGGCTCCAGGGGCAATCGCAGCACCAGCGATGTGTAGATTGGCTGTTCGTGGTGTCGAATTTAACTGGCACAGTTCAACTATACCAGAAATAAAGGTTGATAAGATTCCTCAAAATTGAGAAAATGTTAGGGTGAAATCATCATTTCTTAAAATTTGTTTACGTTAAGAGAAATTTGATTAGTTTCATATGTAAGACCATTTTGATGTTGGTAGTTGATTTATAAGCTATTAATCAATACTAAAAGAAAGGACAAAATTCGTTTTGCTTCTCAAATCAACTTTCACGTTTTTGTAACTTAATTTCACAGTTTTTTTATTTTCTTTTATGTTTATCTAATTGATTTGATGCATTTGGTTATTTTCTAAAAGTTTCTTATCAGATGTTTGCTATGTTTAGGCATCCAAAGGAAATAGTTTCCTTTATATTTAATCTGTTCTATTTGGCATATAAAACTTTAAAGAGATAAATTAGACAAAATACAAATTCTCCCATTTGAACTAATTTTGGGACATACATAGACACCTAAGTTTATTCTTCAGGACATTTTTTACATGAAGTTTTCTTTGAAAGCACGATAGCAGTCAGGTAAAGGCCTTGACCTGCCACACTGGCGCGCTGCGGTTCCAGGTTTGATTCCCGGGTCAATAACAACAGTAAACATCAAATGCTTTTCAGCTGCTGTTATACGAATGCCTTTGGCAATTATGAAGTACATTTTTCTATATTAAAGGCGCCTGCTCAACAAGGCTTTTAGTGCCGCACGAGTGTGCTGTTAGAAACAGACTAGTAGCCTACATAGAAGAAAGAGGAAGAAGTTTTCTTCAATTTAGAATGCTTACTTCTTTATTAATCCTTTATTGGATGCTAATATATCATAGCAAATCAGTACATGAAAAGCTATTTGTAGTTGCTTGTGTATTAGTCTGTGAGAATAATGAAACAACCACTTGTTTATTTGGCATTTATGGATTCAGATAAAAGTAAAAACTCAGTGGAAATTCGTTTATTGAATTTACAGAACTATAGGACATCAATTCGATAAAATACTTGATTGTTTTGTTTTCTTTTTTTTTTAAATTTGAATTCATGCTGTTTTCAATACAGTGCATAAGAGAGTAGCCTTTTGTTAAGAATGCATCGTACTGTCTGTTGTAAGCTTCACATTTTTTTTTCTAGCCTTCGATTCATTTATGGATATCGCCCCCCCCCCCCCCCAATAATCTTTCCATCTCTATTTTGTGATTTTCTTTTCCATGTTAAACCAACAACAACCACATTTTGCATCTGTGGTCCTCTTTCCGAACTACCTGAAGTCTAGAATTTTATCATCTTTTTGCCATGCATTGTATCTGAGAAATTGCTATTTTAGTCATATTTCATTATCTCCTCTTTCTATCTTTTATTTTTATGATATTTTTCTTATGCTTGTGTTCTTTTTCTTCTCACTGTTGTCTATGACGTATTAATTTATTTATGTGTATCTTTGTAGATGTCCAAATTTATGATTTGTATCACAAAACCAGTAAAATGCATCTATCAAGCAACTTTGATATCAGAAATTGGGGTATTTTTCTGTTTTTAAATATGTAACTTAATATTCTAAAGGCTACTTATCCTTTTCTCCTTCTTTTAGTTTCTATTTTCTTGATTCTAAGTCTTTGACTAGAGATGTGTGCATTCTTGTGTTCGCTTAAATGTTGTCTTGTCATTTTTGTTTGCTGCAGTTAATAAAAGCTATTCCATTTGTTGATAGAATTAAGAATGCATTCCTTTTTGTTAATGATAAAAAAGAGAGGTGGCAAGCATTGTCATGAACACTAATCTTTATAGCACTATTCTAAATTTTATGTTCATTATCAATTAATTTACTTATATAAATAAACACAAGTCTCGCTCACATTTAGACGAGCGCAGATAGGGTAGGATTAGAGGAAGGAATAGTACAGTTCCAGTAACTTCTTAATCCTGTCTTTGACTTTGAGTTATATTTTCATCTTTTGCCAAATCAACTTTATTGCGTTCTTTAGTATAGGCGTGTCAAAGAAAATGCAAAGCCATTTGGAATTGTCCTATCCAATTTGAAATAGGATCGTCTGAAGTTTGGTTAAGCCGCAGTTATTGAACAACTTGTAGGTGAAATTCTTTGGAAGATGGTTTTATGTAAGCTTCAAAGATTTGTTGTATCCCAGATCTTATTTTATTATCTAGTCTTAATTGGCCATCTATAGCTTGAAAGTTAAGAAATTTACATACAACTAAATTTATTTAATAACAGTCTCAATAAATTTTGTAAAAATAATCTTCATTACAATTATTTAAGCTTTTTGTTTCCTTCAAGGACATCGAAATCTACCTGAAGCAATGATTACCTATAAATGCTGATGACTTACCTTTGCAATAAATGTAATTGTGATATGCTAATGTATCTTTTCATTGTACATCAGTTGGTAGGATTGTGACTTAGCCAACCATCTGAATGATATAAATGTACCAATTTGCTTTAAATGTCTTGTCAATTGGCAAATTCATTGTACGACTGATAAATCCATTTAATCATTTTTGTGTCAAATTTTTTGTTCTTTATTTCAGGCAGCATTATTTTGTTTTCTGTTTTCAAAGTTCACTTTTTACTTGACATCGTTTTGAATTTGCGACTTTATGACATACTTTAACAGTGTTTGTTTTAAAATTGCATTTACTCTTTAAAAACGATGACTTGTTTTTGTGGTACATCAGAGCAATTAATGTTCTCAGTTATACTTTCATTCACACATCTTTAATAGCAAAAAATTGTGGTTATAATTTTTGATCACTTATTAGGTTGCCATACGCTTCTTTTTCTGTGAGAAGAATAATAGTCGTAATTTAGACTCAAAAAAATTGAAATTTCTTCCACATAATTCTTTTGGGAAAATTGTGAGGTCAAGTAATAAACAAAATCGGCCAAGGTCAAAATGTTACTTGAACTGATCAAATAAGGTGTCGATTTATTTAAGTCCACTAACGTAGCAGTTTTGATTTGTGACTTCTACAAGTCATTATGAGTCAAAATGTGGACTCATGGATAGTGTCCATTGACAGAATTCCGATATCCAATGTGACTGTAATATTTCTATAGATATAAAAGGTCAAATGCAGCATTTTAACTCAAACATTTTATTAACTAAGAGGAACTCTTCAGTTCTATTTTAAGGCAGTTTATGATTAGGATAATTTGTAAAATCAATTTTTAGCAATTATGATCAATTAAATATTTTGGTCGATATCTCTAAAGATTTTAAGAGCTGTATCGATTTTTTTTTAGATTTTGATGTAAAATTAATAATTAATTTTCCTTTGAAGGTTATGAGTCAATCTCAAATCATTTGATGCGTGAAAACAGACCATATGATATGTTGTTTAAATGTCAACTATCATTTTATACTTTATAAGATGTTGAGAAAAGGTGCTTGACTAATATTTTTAAATCAAACGGGATTGTTTTGAAAATTAGGATTTAAAGCAAAACACGTAAACCGTGCACTGAACTGTTCATTTAGCTTCTTCCATTTTGACAAAAGCATTCAATATTTAGAATTGATTTACCCACTTAAAAATTGCAAAAAAAATTACCGCGAAAATACACTATATACAATTTTCGTGATCCTCTTTCGTCAACTGATCATAGAGGGGGTACAATACTAGTTGTTTCATCAGGTTTGAGAAATTAGTTTTTCTAGTTTTATACTGAACTTCTATACAGATAAACCATCTTGAAATCTGTCTCAAAAGTATTAAGCCATACAACTATAATAAGAAAAAATTATATTCAGAGAAAATGATACAAGATACAAGAAACATACGTAGCCTCAGTTCCCTTTAGAGTAACCATCTTGGGATCTAGCACACATCTGACTAAGTATTTGTTTCCAGATTGTAGTCTGTACATTGGTAGCAATCTGAAGTAAGTCATTAGCAACTGCAATACAATGTTCCTTCTGTTGTAGTAATAATAGTAGTCGTGGAACGAATTTTGTTGTGACATGTCATGCTTCATCAAAATTTTACAAACTTTAGTTTTGAAATTCCCAGGTTATCTCTGCCGATTGTAACCTATACACTCTAAATATTTTCTAGTATTTTGCTCGTTGTTAATTTTTCAGAATATACTTTATTAGAGTCTTGTGGCCATATCTGAATTGTTTGTGCCATACGTTTATTTGTGCTGTACCGATTGCATGATTTTGAATGGCATCTGACTCGTGAATAGTTTCTGCAAACAATGTCTTGGTTTTGCATAAAAATTGATGTTTAATAGCCAGTGTCCAACTCTGAACTGATTCGGGAGCAGTGAAGTATTATCTTTATATGTGATTGTTAATAATATTCAAGTTGTAATCTTGACTTATAGAACCGTTGAACTCTTGATCTGCCGTAATTTTTTTCTCCTCTGATTGACATGGGAATTTGTTCATAATCATTTAGCTTATTTTGTATGATCTTTTGATTTTAATTCAATTGTTTTTCTAATTTCTTTATTTCAAGACCTTGAACTATATTTTTAAATACCCCTTCTGGTTTTTTTTTACTATAGGCCTTCTAAACGCAAATTTAAACAAGTTTTTGCCATTTTTATGTTACGTTTATCTGTGAACTTTCTGATCATTTTAAATATTCAGATTTTGTTGAGGAACAAATTAATGAGTTTAAAATGATCCAGAGGCGGGTGGTTCTGGAACACCCCATGAGAAAGTCACTGTCTGAGTATCGGAACTAATTTCACTCTTAGAACATCTTTGTATATGATTTAAAGAAGTATTTTTGGGGGGTGGGAGTACTTTGTTGATTTTTTTAATTTAAGACTAAAAAGAAAATACAAAAATAACATATCTTATATGGCGGCTGTTGTCTTCTTCAATGTAAATTTTCATTTTGAAAATGTTTTATAATTCTTTGATATTTTGATTGATTTGCCATATTTCATGGCAAATGGCATCTTTTAACTTTCAGTGTTTGGAGCTTTGTATACATTGATATAGGACTTGGGTATTTCCACAGGAAAAATTGTGGAACAAGGAAAAATGCATATTTTCAAAATATAAAATAAAATTTATGAGTGGTGGTTTCATCTTGTTGGCTACATAGCTATTTTTCGACTGCATAGTTTTTGTCAGATATGTTAATGTGGTGAAGTGAGCTTTAATAGAAGTAAAAAAGTGGTATCAAATTTGGTAACACCAAGTTGTTACTCAAAAGCTATATTAACTATATTAATCTTTAGGCCTATCCGTAATTTGGTAGCATGTTAATTTTTTTTATAATTTTGATAATTATGCTCATGACGTTTTACACATGCCATAGTAATTTAAATGCTTGAAGAGTTTAATTCTTTAGTCTGTTTCACTACTCATCCACTTACCAAGTATTACTTGTTTTACAAATATATTTAGTTTTTTATTATTATTATTATTTTCTCAGTAGATTTAAACAACCTTGTTTTTGATCAAATGTTTCGAGACCTATTGGGTGAGGCCAACAGAAGAGGTCACCTTGGCGATCAGAGATAAAATTTGATATGTGAGCATATTCTTTTATTGTGAGAACTTTTTAGTGGTTGTACTCCAAAAATTGGGGACACATGATTTCATGAGACATGCAATATTTCTTTTTGCGTCTCTTCCTCTCCAATGGTAGATTTTGTGATGCTAATTTTTGTTATTAAGTCATCATGGTTTTGCGCTTTTCCCTCTTCTGGCACTTCTACAATTTTGTTCTTCATGCAGCTTACTGCATCAAAACACTTGCTTTCCTAACATAATTTTAAAACCAATTTTGAATACTTACCTGCAAAGTGATTTGAACTAAATATTATTCCATATCGTCTTTTTATATTATAGTTTTTTACTGTTGAGTTAATTATTTTGAATGTTTACATAACCATGACTGGCGTCTTGATACATGTTTTGAAATTGTTTCCTACCTAGCAGCATAGAGTTCACCAACTGATGTCTGTTACACCTGTCATCTGTAACAGATTTGTCAACTTCCTGTTTTATGCTCTTTATTCGATTGTGTTACCTGCAATCAAGTACAAATTCTCAAGCTTCTTTGCAATTTTAGCGCTCTAAATTTGAAAAACTATTGGAGGTAAGTTTGGTAAGTAAGAGGATATGGGGTCCATCCTGAACTTATTAAAAGATTAAAACATAAAAGTAAAATGCCGAGCCAATTTTTGCTTGCATTAAATTTTTTTGAGCACAATCATATTTTTTTTAATATTGGCTTTGGCCAAGATAATCTTTGCATCGCATAGATTGCAGCTATGGTCAGTTTATCAGATTGCCTTAGCTTGCTGAAGGAAGCAGGTAAGTACCTAACCCACAGCACTGATAACCTAATACACCCTAGATGTTGTCGAAACCACTTCAGCATATGTATGTTGCAGGTCTGTCTTGCAAACGCACACTGCTTCTGCTTGGAGCTGCCTTTCGGCAAATAATATGAATATGACTGTAATTTGATATATAATAAATTCCATTCGTAATGTTGGTGTGTTATTTCTCATTCGAGTTGATATTAATGTTTATTATTCCTAGTTTTTAAGAGTATGTATCTTAATTTCTAGACATTTAGACATGTTATCATTCAGAATGAATAGAGTCTATACATGTGATCATGCATTTTATAAAAATGAAGGTTGTCACATGTAACGGCTGTCAATAACTACTGTGCAAGTCCAGTTTATTTTTACTAACTTATTGTATTATATTTTTTATCAGCCTTAATGCCTTCAACAAAAGGGAAAAGCTCCAAATTTAGTATAGTTTATATTGGTATTAGCTTATGGTGATATGGCAGTACAGTTTCAATGGGACTTTGACTGATCATAAAATTTGAGCTTTACAACGTGATGTTACACTGAAGGCTTGAAATTCTAGTTGGGTTAGAGAGAAGGACTTTTGCAATGTAACATCATGCATAATACCAATCTTGATAGTTCTAGGTCATTATAGTTTGCATTTGGTGCCTTTTGAGCTAATAAAAAAGGACTGGACAATATTTTCTAGCAATGATCCTGTTATAAATTTGAAACAATGAGTTGTCTCTAGTGGAGTAGATTTTTATGAGCTTTAGATACAAATTTTAGTTTGTTGTTTGTGATATTTATAGAAGGGTGAGAACTGTATTGAAAACTAAGGAAAAAAGTTCTAACATATTGCAATGATTAAATGCAAAAATCGGAGAGGGTAGTAATAATCGATGAGAGTTTGTTTCATTGACATCAAAAACATGAAATGTGAAAAAGATGTTAACAAAAAAAAAATACGAAAAAATTAATGATTGTTATAGGAATGGACTTGGGTTATTGCCTAAAAAATTTGTCAAGCCTACTGCTAAAGCGTTGTATCATCTAAATTTGATCAATTTATCATAAATTGCCATACAATTATTGAAGATCGTTGACAAATTCAGTAAATATTTAAGAGAGGCTATTTTACTGCTATTAACTCTGAAAAGTTATGTACTAAGGTTCATTTTCTAATCTAGAACACACACACACATGTATGTATGTATTCTAGATTAGAAAATGAACCCTAGTACATAACTTTTCCGAGTTAATAGTAGTAAAATAGCCTCTCTTAAATATAATACAATAGAAAAAAGTAAATTTAGAGGAAATTTGTGGGGAAGAATGTATAGCAAGTTGAATTTTACTGTATGATTAATATTGATCACAGAGAGGTGAGAACCAGTATGGCGCTGCTAGTGAGAAAACAATTGCAAATCAAATTAGACTTCTAATTAGCAGATGGTATTGCCTTTTATATGTATAACTGCATGGAGTGGTAGGGATTTCATGAAGTTATGGACATATACATTGAAGGTATTCCAGATGTGCATCAATAGTTTTAGAAGCTTCACCGAAGTACATGGTTGCTTGTTTTGCGTTGCACTTACTGCTCAAATAGTTCTACAGATCATTAATATGGTCCATTTAATATTAGTTAAAAGTGTATGTTATGCATACAGCAAGCTTAACCTTGAAAGACTGGAATGTCAAAATAATGTTCCATCTGCGCCACCAGCAGCATTGGCTGAATTTAATCGAATGACTAGTATTCACAGTATTGCCAAACGGCTATGTAACGTTTGTAAACAACGGTCTCCACAGAAATGTTAACGTGTTAACCATTCAGGTGTTCAACTTATGGTACTGAATAGCTGTTTTCCAGTGTTGGAGGCCATGGCAACTAGTATCCTTGGCTTCTACAATTACAAGTTTGGCGCATGGGGGCGCCCAACAAATCAAATACCATCCACGACAGGACACCAAAGTGAGGGGGATTTGGGGTTAAACCTTCAAATTCGATAACGAAGTAAACGTCAAAGTGCGTCAGTGTTTGGAACGCGAGAGCTGTGTGCTTGAATTCAATGTGCACTGGCCACCACTATTCGTGATATGAATTATACATTATGGAGGTATTAGGCAAAAGGCAACAGGTGTTTATTTAGAACATCCAGATGTACTGGTTTCAGGTTACAGTTCTTGCAAAGGTGGTAGTGATAGAGAGTTGATAATCCAGCCTTGCTTAAACAACAGCTTAGACTTAAATGTTTCAGGAAATTAGGTGTATATATTATGTTATTCAGTTCAATTCAAACATTGGCGTCATCTGACGCAGTTCTCTTTTTATTTCCAAAATGGATTAGAAATTCAAGTGTAATTATTACACATGAAATGGAAGAACTATCACTTGCTGATTAAGAAATGTATTCCTCTTTTGTCGATAGGGTAGATTCAGGCAGGGTAACATGTCTTGATCTTCAATGCAGTACAAAAAAAAGTTACAAGGAAATTGCCAGAGTTGACTTCAACTAGCCTTTCGGCTCTCTAACAGAAGTTTCTAGTGCCACGATTGAACATAAATGTTCAAAAGGCTATTTTATTTGTAAGATTCAGTCGACGTTACGTAAAATGGCGAGAGAGTTTTTACGATTACTTATTTACGCTGTTTCAACAGGTAGTTTTGCGACGTATGACGAGATCATCAGTTTGCAAAAATTGTCTGCATTCTGAATCTCAGCAGAAACGATATAGTGAAAATCAATGCGCCCACTGATATTTAAGGTTTTTGTTTTTAATCCAATGAAAACCCTCCAGGACGGCACTGCAAAAACTTTTGTTTTGGTACTATTACTGGGAGAGACGAACGGTGTTTCAATTTAACTGCCGACCTGCTGATATAAAAAGACAAAGTTACTAATGCAAACGTTAAAGAACAGACATGGTATGGAGAACGAAAATGACGATGAAACTCATTTAACTGTAAACATATTCAAAAAGAGCTTGCTAATGGCATCGATAACTAAAGTAGTCTAGTCGTCTAGTACTTTTCTTCATGGGTTACAAAACATTTATTAAGAAAAAATGATTTTCAAGGTCGTAGTTTTAATTTAATGAAAAAGGTAGTTGTTTTGAAAAAAATTTAATTTTTTCTAAGTTACGAAAGGTTATGAAAAGAGAGAGGGAGAGAGGTAGAGGTATAGACAGAGAGAGAGGGAGTGGAATAAATGGAGAGAGTGAGGGGGTAGAGAAAGAGAGATTTTAAGACATTTCATGTATTCGTAGTTGGAGGAATCGACATTTTCCAATGACTGACTGAAGATAGCGATGAATAAGGACATCGATCAAGTTAGGATGTAATTTTGGATTTTTCTTCATACAATGTGGTTAGTGTATTATTGCTTGTCTAAAATTTCTATTATTGTCTTATTTCTTGTTTAATATATTTAACTATTTCTAGCCTTCCATATTTCTTGATTTTTGAAGTTTTTTAGAAACCCATCTTTTCCTAAAACCATATCATATTTTTCGCAAAAGATACGAAAACTAAAATGTTATAATCGCATACGTGCGTAACGAGAGCAATTCTAATGTTATCAAAGTTTACAGACGTTGGACATGTATGTTAGATAGCCCGCAACAAAGTGTGCAAATGCAAGCATTTATTGTCGTGGAAGTGAAGCTTATTGGAAATCGTCAATTTTTCTTCTAGACAGGTGTGAAATTTTAAACGGTAAGTCCAATTACATTAGTTACTTTTGCTGTGATGCGTAGTGCATTTTAGAAATTTATTTTATACGAGGGTTACTTAAAAATTAAGTCATTAAAAGAACTTTATTATCCTCGATAGTGTTTAAGTCTGATACCGCAAGGAAACCGATATAGATAGCACCGTTAATTGTTTTAAAATTGAAATTTTTGCAAAACTTATTTGTTTAAACGTTCTTTAAGCTTCTAGGCATTGCTCGTACTTCCTTGGGTATGCGCTATTTTATACCTTCCACCAATAGCATAAGAGGCATCAAAAATTCCGGGTTTAGTACTAAGAATATGAACGTTTGGATCAACCACATTCGTAAAAACGGTGTAAGGGGATTTAAGAAGACTATCCCGATGCTTTTAACTGGCATTATCTTTTTTACCAAAGTTTGTAGCATGCTATTTATGGTCTATGGCCTTTACAGATTAAATTCTTTCACCATTTGCTTGGGGCATAAAATTTCTGTGGTAGTACTAAATTTTTGCTTCTCCTTCTCTTCCAATCAGATTTTCCAAAGTAGACGAATTGTACTTTGTTGATTCTGGATATTTTAAAATTCTTGTTTCGACCGGCCGTAGTTAAATCTACAATCAAGATATTTAGCAAAAAAGTAAGTACAATTTTTAAATTGCATCCAATAGTAACGCTCTTTTTCTTCAGATATATGCTTCCCCCATATCGTTATGTAGTCGACGCATCAGCTGTTTCTAGTTTTTTACCCCAAAGTCTGCAGTTTAGGTCACAATTGGATTTCTTGATTTTCCACGGGTGTTCTCCAATAGTGTTTTTTGCTGATAATGGACTATTTACTGGAAATAGACAATGGCCACTGCTTATAATTAGTAAAAATGGAAATGATGATTAAAAGAAATGAAGAAAAAATTAGAATCCACAAGAATAAAATAAATAAAGAATGTATACTAAGAAAAACTAGAGAAGAAACTAAAACATGATTATAAAAGAATTGGAATGGAAGAAATCTAGACAAATTTAGGACATCTCTTAGAAGCAACTGGAGTTGTGGGGGAGCAAAAATAAGTTTTTTTTTTAACTTTATTTATATTTACAATCTGCTCTGATGAGCAATGAGCAATCAGGTGAATTTACATGCTGGATATCGTCCCAGTGGAAGGCTCCTCCTTAGAATTACTTATGAACTATTATATACAGGATAATATTTAACACACAAAACAGCTAGTGTAGATCTGGAAGATCCAGGGGAGTGAGTCTTTTTAGCCTATAAACTGAATTGGTGTTATCCAGCAAATTCACAGCAAGATAGTATGTGTGATTTTCTAGTCGTAAAATATACTTTGCACTCACGCACTTCACTTCGTCTTTCACTAGTTTCACTCGGAGGTCCCGATGAATGACTTCATTTCTAACGTACCACGGTGCATGTGCTATTACCCTTAGGGTTTTAGATTGGAATCTCTGCAAGATCTCCAAATTGGAGTTGCTTGTAGTTCCCCATAGTTGCAGGCCGTATGTCCAAATTGGTTTTAGTATACATTTATAGAGTAGTACCTTGTTGTATAAAGTTAACTTGGATTTTCTACCTAATAACCAGTATAACTTGGATAGCTTTAGGCCTAGTTGTTTTCGTTTAGTAAGTATATGTTTTTTCCAAGTTAGTCTGCGATCAAGGTGCATACCAAGGTATCGGACGTCTTCGGCTTGCTGAAGAGGTGTATTATTAAGGGTAACTTGTGGACATGTTTTCCTCCTGAGTGTAAAGGTGACTTGGGTGGACTTGTTTTCGTTTGGTTTTACACGCCAGAGCCGAAGCCAATTTTGCACTTGGTTACGAGAGGTTTGCAGGTTTCTTGATGCTATAATAGGATCTTCGTGAGTTGCAGGAATTGCAGTATCATCTGCAAATGTAGCCGTGGTCGTAAGATTGGTGGTAGGTATATCTGCCGTGTATAGTAGGTAAAGCACAGGTCCTAGTATACTTCCCTGCGGTACACCGGAGTTAATAGGATGTAGCGTTGTTAGTTTATTCTGAAACTTTACCTGGAAGTACCTATTGCTCAGATAGGATTTGGTCAGTTGAAAATAAGTGTGTGGCAGGTTTTTCTTGATTTTATACAAAAGTCCCGCATGCCAGACCTTATCGAACGCTTGAGTTATATCGAGAAAAGCGGTGGAGCAATATTTTTTCTTTTCAAAGGCCTGGTTGATTTCGTTTACTCCCCTGTGAATTTGCTCAATAGTGGCGTGGTCTTTCCTAAAACCGAATTGGTGTACTGGTACTAGATCGTGATTTTCTAGGATTGGTTCGAGTCTTCTGAGTAACAGTTTTTCAAAGATTTTATATATTATAGGTAGCAAACTGATCGGACGATGAGATGACAGTTCTTCAGGAGGCTTTCCTGGCTTAGGTATAAGTATTATTTGGGCCACCTTCCATTGGGCTGGGAAATAGCTTAATAAATATAGCATTATAAATGGCTGTTATTTGTCTGTATCCTTTCTCCGGCAATTATTTCAGGACTTCTCCTGTAATCAGGTCATATCCTGCTGATTTCTTAGGGTTTAGATCGCATGTAATTAACAACCTTACTTCTGTTACCGTAATCTTTTTTATTGGAAGACTTAGTTGATCTGGTGTCTCCAAATATTGTTGTATTTCTCTGCTTCAGTTCCTGGTAAACTTGGCATCCTTTGTAGTTCGCAGGATGTGAACCGTTACATAAAACGCACTTTGGCTGGGTTTCCTTTGATTTACTACACGTGCTGGTTAGGTGGTTTGCGCCACATTTTACACACCTAGGTTGGTGCGTGCAGAATCTCTTCGTATGACCATATCTTTGGCAAGTGGCGCATTGTGGGATTTCTCTTTTGTGATGAGGTGGTTCTATTGTAATTTTTGTATGTAATAAATATTTTATGTCATATATCTTTTTGTTAGATTCGTTGGGAGCTAGATCGATAAAGAACATTGACGGTGGCTGTTTAGTTGTTCTGTGCTTCACATTGTATATATTGAGAACTTTATGTCCTTGAGTTTCTATCTCAGCTTTTAATTCATTAATATCGATAGAGTAGTGTATGTTCTTGATTACGACGCGAAAGCTGCGCTCTTCTTTCATCTGATATGTATGGAAGTGTACTTTTAGTTCTATTAGTCTAGCTACTAATTTCCTGTAAATATCTGTGGTTTCCGCCATTATTTTCACTTGGTTTCTTCCTATAACTTTTAAAGTGTACTTTTTGTCAGTTGTAGTGTTCAGTTTGTTTTTGTAACTGCGGGTGTGTCTGCTTCCATTGTATTATCTGATACTGGGAGCGCTTGAAATCGATTTGTTAAGTTAAGCCGCGATGAGTCTTCTGAGACCTTTTGCTTCACTATACGATTTTCGTCATCTTGCATGATACGTTTATTTTTCCTCGGGGTAACAGTGGTCCATTCTGAATTTTGCTGATGTGACGTAGATGGTTGATGATAGGGTTGTTGCCATAGTGTAATAGGTGCCGCGTAGTGTGATGCTACATTTTGACCTACCTGTTGATTGAGTGCAGGTTGCATATAGTGAGGTTGTGTTACTTGGAACTGGGGTTGCACCACGTTGCCCGGAAGCTGAAGATACTGTGTTTGATATTCTGATCACTAATATAAATTGTTTGCAAATCGTGACTATTATTAAGCATAAATATAAATAAATATTCTTGAAATTGCAATAAAATGAAATTATTAAAATTAAATTTATCACGGAAGCGTTATCACTTGACCCGTCGCGCGCGGAGATTAGCACTTCCTTGCGCTACAAATGCCAAATGCAAACCCAAAAATAAGTGCCTGGAATTCCCTGATACTTGGCCTACTCGGTCACTAAAAATAATTGACTTACCTGCGTTCAATTCGAATAAGGTGTAATAATGGCGGTTCCCACGCCTTATCATAATAACATAAAGAGCAAAAATAGGAAGTGGCAATAAAAATACAATAGAATTGTAGGCAACGGATAAAGTGAATAGAAAATCGACAACTGGAAAAAATATATACAACTAAGAAAAGGAGAGGACAACGGCGCATACAAAATTGCCCGAGCTGAAAAAATGAAGTAAAAATGAAATAAAATTAAATAGAAATTTAAAAATTGTTTTATGATACTTTAAAAAGATTAAGAGAAAAGAAAACACGTACACTAAAGAAACATAAAAGATAAATAAGGAGATTTACTAACTATAGAATAGGACATAACGAGAAGACGGAAGCAGTACTTTCGATAACTACTAGAATACGAAACAAAACAGAGGCGGAGTTAAAGGAGACAAACAAAGCTGAAATCCACACAGAGTATAAATGGAACAACTTAAGTAAGATAACAGTAACAAAAGAACTTGATGAAGCATTAAAACGTTGAAGTTAAGAGAAGAACCAGTTAAAGACGACATAAGGGTGGAAATTAGAACATATTTTTACAATTTCTTTTTGAAGTTATATGATCTCTCCTTTGTTCAGAGAATTTCTTAGCCCATGTAGTCTGGCTTCTCTTCCAACCACAATATAAGGAGCGAGAAGATTCAGAAGAGTCTCTATTGATACGGTGAGTGTGGTCTTTATTATTTCGTGGTTTGACTATCCTAGTGTACATTCAGTGTACCATACTTGGCTTTAGACTATAATTTTTCATAAGTTCGTCTAACTGCTGCTATAGTAATTTACGATATGCTTATGACTTTGTCCATTGGTTTGAAGTAAGTATGTAGTCTAAGGTAATCTCTAAGTGCTTTGCCTCATCTGACAATTGTATTTTTTCAGTTAAGTGGGAAGTTTTCTGATTTTACATTTTTCCGTATTGCAATTAATGCTTTTGGGGGTGATCGTAAGGCCTTTCCTTCAATTCACTTAACTACCACGTTTGCGGCCCTCCGTACACGTTTCTTCATGAAATGTTGATGAACTTTTTTTCTACACCGATGATTAAATCACCTGCGTAGTCTAAGTTTAGTGCAGAGTATTTATTGTTTATCAATAATTGTTCTTGACGTGCCTATTGAACAGGAAGCAGTACCTTTACTTGAGAATAATTTGATTTAACAGTTTTTGGTATAAATACTACCTTAGTCAACCATAATATTCTCGGTGTGTCTAACTATAAGGTACAATGCCTTCTGTAGCATAGCTGGAAAAATGTCATCATGCTTAAATGAGTTGATTACCCATTTGACTTTAGATATAGTTACCACTTTCTTAGCAATTTGCAGTCTGCCAATGTTGCTCTGCATTCAGATGTATTGGAACCTAGGTTCTGTTAGTCGGAGGATGAGTTTTCTAAAATTTTTGATCCATGAAAGTGTATCCAATATAGTTCGGTTATTGTGTCTAATTTTATTTTGGTCTGCTTTCCAGTTAGTTAGCAGAGTACGGTTTGGCACTTGGTGGAAATCTTTTGATATCCCCAGAGTGTCTTCTACTAGTCTTTCTCGGTGTTTTGTTGTATTTAGTATTTTTTCTCTAATCCTTGGAAGTTTTTTGTTCCACAAGAAAATTTTTCAGTTGGACTACACTACTATTTCTGGGTTTAAGTTATTATCTATTTCAACCTTAGTTTTCGTTAAGTTACGATTTAGGTTTTCTTTGTAAGATTTCGGTATATTGTGACTTGCAATCGTAATGCGTATATATCTGTAGTTTTAACATTTCTTTTCATCGGGCACATGCTAATTTTTAACAAAATTAATTACATATGCGGTAGCTATTGTTAAATTAATCATTTCCTGCCTTCGATATGTCACGAAGGAAAACGTATTGCCTTTATTCAGTATGTCTAAATTATTTGCTATGATTAATTGCAAAACAGACTCGCCCTTGTGATTGGTGTCCATGCTTTCCCAAACCACTTGGTCAATATTAGCGTCATAGTTAATGATTAGTTGTAATCCAGTGTTTCTACAACTTTCCACCGGCTGTTCTATAACCTCCTTCTATGGTGGCTCTTGGTTATCGTATGGGAGGTAGACCTATCCAAATATAATTTTCCTCGGCGCTCCCCACTTTGAAGTAAATTTAACTGTTATCAGATCTTGCAAAATAAATTCTGTTAGTGGTAGTATTTTAAGGTCCTTTTGACTACTAAGTCTGTGAGTGTGTTTTCCCCACTTACCCAGAGTTCTTAAATAACATACATTAACTTACATAGGCAATTCGAGATTGCTTTACTATGGTGGAGGTTTACTTATAGTATCCTTATTCTTTGTGTTATGCCCACTCTCAAGAGGCCTGAAGGTCGCCGAGTAAAGTCCGTAACAAATTTTTCAATTTAACCCGTTCAAGGAACTTGTAGAAATCTCCGTCTATTGAGTAGGCCAGAATATCCCAATCCTTTTTAACCTTGCGGGTTAATAGTCGCCAGTCTCCTATTTTAAGTTCCGATTTTGAAGTCTGAACCGGTTTCTGATTCTTTTTACTTTGAATATTTTTAATAGTCTAACATGATTTTTGGTTTTTTTGGGAAGGTCATTTTTTAACTACAGTTACACTTTACGCTACTTTGAGTACTCTTGGTATACAAGGTTTATAAAATTGCTCCACCTGTACCTTGTGTTTTCAAATAGTGGAATTCTACTAGCCAAGAGGGTTATATCCAACGTCTATACAAATTTGTTTAGAATTAGGTCCGCTTTGCCCCGATCAAGGATAATATTTGGGTGGTGTCTGTCTATTTTTTTTGGTTCACGTATCAGCTTTTATCTTCTCGGTTTTCTGGATTTTCTTTTTCTGAGTCCCAGAGAGTCGTTTGACCTGCAGCTTTATTTTAAAACTGCCTGACTTTATTTCCTGCATCTGGTTTTAGTTTTGGCAGGTAAACTTTTTTCCGACACTGTTACTACCATAGCAATGACGATCTTTGGAGCTTCTAGTTTCCAAGTGCTTTCTGGAATTTCTCTAATTTGAGTATTTTTTGCCGTCTTCCACTTGAATCCTAAGAGTGAGGAGGGAAGAAAGAAGGTCATCACATGAGGAGATCCTGCTGCCGCAAAAGGTGTTTATACAACTTGAAGTTAGCAGTTAGTGGAGTTTCTCCTCGTTTTTGCACCTGGTCGGTGCGTGCATTACGTTGAGAATCTGAAGGCGTTTATGGAGGATTTATTTGCACAGTCCAGATGATTAGGTTTACAGTCCCAAGCCCTTTCTGGTGCTATCCCTTAGAACGATATGGCAAACATTATGTCCCGCATTTCATCCATTGTCAGGTTATTTTGACTGACTTAACCAGAAGAGATTATTTCAGTGACTCCGAACTGTTATAGTGCTTTGTACAGATTCTGGTTTCTAAAACTGACCAGACGTTGTAGTCTGTAAGGTTCAGATCAGACAAGTTTGGTGCATCAATCTTGTCTTGAGCAGAGCCATAATCTTGCTGAAATATTTAAATTTGACCCTAAAGTTATAGCTTCCAGAATATCTAGAATTATGGTACACATCTTCATTTACTTCGAGCTTTTTCAATATAACAATTAGAGGAGTTTTACCAATGGAATAGAACCCCTTCTGTATACCATTGCAGGCAATGCATCCCAACTATGCATAATCACATGATGGTCGTGGATGCTTACGAGACTACTTCCTATCATTTTGGTCATTATGAATCTGCTTATTTGTAAAGACTTTCATCTGTGAAAAGGGTATCTACTATTAGACTAGCAGTAACGTAATGCTTTAGCTGTCGCCATTTTCCCACCCACGTTTGTCTTCTTCGAAACTTGTACTGGATCAGTTGAAGATCCTTCGCTATCAAGAGGACAATTGCTCTATTAAATTTTTTTACAAATGTTCTTATTGAAATTCTTGGATTATATTGAATTCTCTTTTATTTTCTCTTTCCTCTTGGGCAATCTCCATTATGCCCGAACGTCTGAAATAGTTTCAAAGTTTTCAAAACCGTTTTTCTAGGAACACGGAGAACGCGAATCATGTCACATTGGCGCTTTCTACTTTTCAACAGTCCAAAAATAGCATCGCGATTGTTTAACGGTTTCCCCATTGGCAATAAGTAATTAACATAGCAAAATATAGATATTAAAAAGTAAATGAAACAAAAAACTATCGCATCAAGTTTTGTTTTTAAACTTTTGGCCTTCAGTTAGTTCAACGGCATCCCACAAGAGATGACACTTTCTGGAAGGTTAGTTTACACTTTGCTTTCAAAATTTTCTACGATGACATTACAGGGACATCATCGGGACCGATCAGCGAGCGGAAATTTCTCTTTCTGACTGCTGCAATATTTAATAAACACGTCGTTATCCAAGTAATCACTGAAAAATGGCGACTAGCTGATAACTGTTTTGCTTATGATACAGAAGCAACGATCGACAGCATCCGCACTATCCTTGATGATATTGAACAACTAATAAAATATGTGAAAGGAGATGAAAACTTGTTAATCATGGGTGACTGGAACGCGGTAATAGGGGAGGGAAGAGAAGGAAGAATTGTAGGGAGCTACGGACTGGGAAGAAGGAATGATAGAGGAGAACGTTTGGCCGAATTCTGTGAAAAACACAAATTAGTAATCGCCAATACGCTGTTCTAACATCATGTAAGGAGGCGATATACCTGGAAGATGCAGGGAGACAGAAACAGATATCAAATTGATTACATATTAATAAAACAAAGATTCAAGAACCAAACAAAAGACTCCAGAAACTACCCAGGCCAAGACATAGACAGCGACAACAATCTTGTCATGATGAAATTTAGGGTAAACCTAAAGAAATTAAAGAAGAAAGAAACAAGAAAATGGGAAATCGAAAAGCTAAAAGAAGAAAGAACGGTTAAACACCTACAAGAAAAAGTAAAACAAGAGATTACAAATAAAATAAGAACTAATGATAACAATGTAAAGAAGTGGGAAGACATAGAACAAGGAATAATAAAAGGAGCAAAAGAAACTATTGGAACGAAAAAGAAACAAAATAAGAAACCATGGATAACCACAGAAGTAATTGACTTGATAGAAGAACGAAGGAGACGTAAAAACATAAACACATAACAGGGACAACAAAGTTACCGGGAACTCAGGAACAGAATACAAAGAGAAAGCAAAAGAACAAAAGAAAACTACATAAAAGAAAACTGCGAGGAGATAGAGCAAGATATGAAAAATGGCAAAATGGACAAAGCATACAAAAAGATCAAAAATATGGTTAGAGAAAAGAAACCTAAATGCCATGGAATACAAAATGAAAATGGAGAAATAATAACAGACAACAAGGAAATAGCGGAAAGGTGGAAGAGATATCTAGAAGAACTATATAAAGAGGAGGAAGAAAACCCGGCTAACGAACTAGAAATAAATGAGAACGAAGGAGAAGAAGACGATAGGACAATACTAAGATCAGAATTTGACAAAGTTTTAAAAGACCTCAGCAAAAACAAAGCTGTAGCTATAGACGACATACCAAGCGAAATAATCCAAGTCCTAGATCAAAAAAACACTAGACATAATTTATAAAAGTATACAGGAAATATATAATACAGGACTAATTCTAAAAACATTTACAAAAAACCTAATAATAACTATGACGAAAAAAAGCACAGCAAGAAAATGTGAGGAGTACAGAACAATCAGGTTCATAACACATGCATCAAAAATCCTCATAAAAATCCTACAACGTAGAATTGAAAAAAGAATAGAAGAGAATTTATCGGAAGACCAATTTGGGTTCAGAAAAAATACAGGAATCAGAGAAGCAATCATGCCGCTAAAAGGAATAATCGAAAAGGGGATTGAGAAATATAAACAAACATACATTGCTTTTATTGACGCAGAAAAGGCATTCGATAGAGTAAACTGGAGAAAAATGTTCGAAATACTGAAAGAAATAGGAATAGAAGAAAAAAAGAAGAACTATATACAATATTTACAAAGACCAAACAGCGGTTCTAGAGTATGAAGGAGAAATGGAAGAAGCGAGAATTAGACAAGGCTGTCCACTATCACCCTTGCTGTTCAATTCGTACATACAAAAAGCCATAAATAAACTGAGAATAGAAAGTAACGCAGAAATAAAAATACACGGAAACATAATCGTCGCGATTAGATATCCTGAAGACATAGCCTTGTTGGCTGAATCAGAAGAACAATTGACACAATCCATGGGAGATATGGACAAGATATTTAGAGAGGAATATAATATAAAAATAAACAAAAAGAAAACAAAAGTAATATTCTGTGGAAAAAACGAACAGAATATAAACAATATCAGCACAGATAACGAGTCGATCAAAGAAGTCAACGAATTTAAATACCTTGGTAGCATAATCACGAAAGATGGAAGAAGTAGAAGAGAAATAAACAACAGAATAAATCTAGCAAAACGAGCCTTCTATAACAAAAAACAGTTACTCGCAGCCAATAACATAGCCATAAAGACTAGAAAACAGTTAATTCAAACATATATATGGAGTACAGCACTATACGGCTGCGAAACATGGACAGTAAGAAAAAGCGATAGAAGGAATTCGAAATGTGGTGCTATAGGAAAGCTCTAAAAATCAGCTGGATGGAAAGAAAAACCAACGAAGAAGTGTTAGCACTAATGGGTGAAGAAAGAAAAATATGGAAACATATCAAAAAAGAAGAGACCAAATGATAGAACATGTTTTACGAAGAGAAGGATTACTGAAAACAATAATAGAGGAAAAAGTGGAGGGGAAAAACCCGAGAGGAAGACCACGGTTGAATTATATAAAACAAATAATTGAAGACACAGAAGAAATGAAAAGAAAAGCGGTGAATAGAGAAGAATGGATTGCTGCGACAAACCAGTCTGAGGATTGAAAACTGAGGAGGAGGAGAGAAGAAGTATAGGATGGCAGCGTTAACGTTGTCCTGTGGTAGTCCGTCTGAGTAATATTTTTTTGTTTAACCCAAAATATTCTGTTAGATATAGAAGTTTACATTGTTGTCTAAGTAAGGTTCTGTGCAGTTTATGCCATAACTTATTAAAGGTCCAGGAATACAGCACAACACATTTTTTTTCTTAAAGGGTATTTTCTGTTATAGTTATTAGTCTGTGAACTTGTTCTATAGTTGGGTGCTGCTCTCTTCAATTATAATTTTCAGTCTCTTTAGGTGTAGCTTCTAAAAACGTTAGATACAGCGGGTCAGACCATATGTCCGTTTTCTCTTTAATTGTTATCTAACAGATATGACGTGTACTACAAGGAAATCAGTGAAATCGACTGTTTTAATTACGTCTAGGGACACTTGCATTTTATTACGATTAATGCAACTAAAATAGTTTAGAGGGTCGTGATATAACCTGCTGGTTGATGAGAGTAACCTATAATGCGCATGCGTGAACTAAAACGATTTTATTGGTCGGGTTAGTTGAGATTTAGACATCGATGGATAAGCACATAGAGTGTATGATTATCTCATTTCCAATAACTGAGCTTTAACATTCGTTGTAAGTAACGTTTTGAATAATTCAGGAGGCATTCAGGAACGATGTAATGAGTGCAGTTTGAATAAGAGCATGGTATAAATGATTTAGAGATCGCCGGAAACTAGATTTTTAAAAATTGGGATTACATAAAATGTTTTTGTGCCTTGTACCATACTTACTAAATATACAGATTTCTATTGTTGTAATAGTAATTGTTTGTGATGTATGGCTTGATACTTTTAAGACGAACAACGTATATCCTTTTAGCTCCTACACACCTGTTGTTATTTCTTAGTTTTCTTTCAACTTATTGTTAATCATTTCTATGCTTTTTAACAATTGTTTTGTCTAGTTGTTTTCTGTTGCTATACTATTGACATGGTGCGCTCTTGCACAATTTACGCTTGTATTGCAATATGTTTGAGCATGCCCAAAGTATTTTACACTGACGTATAAGTTTATTTTTCTTTGTGTTTTGTTTTGATATTTACTTCTTTATCGAAGATCAACAAAAAGATAACGACAAAGGATACTTATCTTTACTGCGTTCTATGCCTGTGGCATTAGTAATCCTTTCTTCATAAAATCTTTGACTATGCATTCTGTTTTGCTTATCTTCGTAGGAATGCCATATCGTCTATTTATTTTTTTGATTGGCTTTGCAACTACTTTATATTCCACATCTTTTTCTACGTTGATCTTAATTTCATCCCTAGAAAACATTGCAGTTTTAAAGTTTGCATTGTTCTCTTTTAAATATTTCTGTGGTGCTCAATATTTGTGACACTGATCACAAATTTAAAGGTGGTCTACGTGTTGCTTTTGCTTTTTTTTGTATATTTGTTGCAACTTTATTTTGTAGAAAAGTTTCAGGTGACTCTTTATCTTTTTATTTTCTCTCCTTCGACAATTACCATTCAAATTTTCTGTATCAGGATAACATTCATTAACTGCTACATATATACATATATATATATATATATATATTGTAGTTGAAACCTAGTACTTGCTCTTTCTTTAAGTTTTTTCCAATTTATCTCACAGTAACTGATTACTAAAAATAGTTTTTCAATGGTTATATTATTGATTGCTTGCTGTATTTGCTACATAATATTAAATAGGTTTGTTGCTACCGCCAGAGTGGACAGTGGTTGAGGCGTGGGCTGCGATGCGGACGGACCCGGGTTCAATTCCCGATACTCTCTGAAGCCTGGCGGGTGGCCTACTCAGTCACTAAAAATAATTGAGTACCTGCATTCGCTCAAACAAGGGGTAATAATGGCGGTCGTCTAAGGCGCGGTGCTTGGCACATTGTCCCGCACCGGAGATGGTGCGCGACGACCGGGCACATTGAGCGAACGTATGAGAGCCTTAATCTCTCAGTTTGCAGGTCGTGCTCCCACGCGGGGCGTTAGAGCCGTACCATTTAATGTTATTTATTGCTTAAGAACACACGTGTAAGCGTTACGTAATGAGAGTTTTATTTGCGTTTACGACACGTTCTTATCGCGTTCACTTGATATTTTATCGGTTTTGCCGCAAGCCCTCACTCTTCCATAAATCGCATACGACTCGATTCACCAGTTTGGCATTTAAATTGGTATCGACGTAAACAAATATGGTCTTTGATAAATATGTCAGTTCGTTTTCTTTTGTGAATCACAATTTGATCATTTTACTTTTAATTGCGTTTCGGGCAGTTTCTTTGTGTTTTGTTTTGACTACAGAGTTTTGTAGAGAAAATGTGTCATAGCGTACAAGGATTTCTTCTGCCATACGTCCTGTTTCTTAACGTTGTTAGAGGTTCTTGTCGCCTGCAAGTTTGATCCTGTATTATATCTAAGAGATTTTAAGGTTTTGCTGTAGCGTTGTCTACGCTGCCTTCCTTTAAAGAAGCACTCACATATCGCGCCGTAACTGCTCGAGGTTTCTAAACCGTTTTTTGAATTTGTGTATTGCGCTTTGAACAGGTCTTGGATATGTTTCCCACCATATTAGAGATGCTCTCAGTTTACTAAAAATATGGAAGAAAAACTTTTTAAAAATCTTGTTATATGTTTCTTAGGACTTTTAGTAAATGCGCAGCATGTGTACTGCAGATGAGACTACTAATTAAATTTTCGGACTTAATTGAAAGATGTCACAAATGGGTATACGTTTAGTGGGACTTGAACCCGCCTAAGTAATGGCCTATGGCCAGGGTTCAGGTTCTCTTTTCTTAATTATGTTTAGTTTTTTGTTTTTACGTAATTATTTGTGAAATTTGCTAATGACTAAGTTGTCTTTAATGGTAGTATCAAATCTAAGTTATAGAATTTAATTTTTTCGTTGATTATAAATTTTCGACTGTTTTGAAGAACTTTTTTTTGGATGCCTGAAAATAAATTGATTGGATTCCAGCTCATCGACCAAATGGTCCGATCCTTTTGAAAGCGTTGAGCAAGGAGCATTTACATGAATTGCAGACATGAATAAACTCTCCTCTATTCTATTGGCAGTTTGAGAAAATTAAGGAATTTTTCCCCAGTAAAGACGGGTTGTTCTTATGGCCCAAATACATACAGTCCAAGTCCACTATAAGCGACTTGCCGTGAAGTTTTTCCCACTGCCATCACAGTAATTTCAGTTTCTTTGAGAGGAGATGGCAATGCAGCTAATAGACTTTACATTTCTTGAGTTTTGTTAACAATAGGGTTCAAAAGCAGCATTTATTTCCCTGTTATGCTATTGCTCATTGGTAAAGCATTTTCACACAGTACTTTAGAGTTCCTGGATAGGAATTTCTATGACCTAGCAGTTTCCAGCAGTGTCAAGAAGGGTGAAAACCAATATATCCGAGAAAATAGCTTACTGCCAGGTCTGAGACAAGCACTGCTTCAGTACTTTCGAAGCAGTACTTTAATTCCCGGATGGATAGATGATTGCCATGCCGTTTATCACTATTGATTGGGATTAGGCTCTTGACTAGTGTTTTTATGCAGTAAAGCTGCCAATCACCGCCGAGGCAAATATAGTCCGGTACATCTTTGGCGTGTAAGGTTCCTAGGACTAAACCCACAACTTTTCTTTTTCTGGAAGCTCTGTTGTTGAAAATGCTAGAACGAGTCCCGTGTGTTTAATTATTTCTGAATATATCAAGGATGGCGCTGATGTCTTCCGTGCAGGACATAAGCCCTGCGACGACCTCAAAGAAGTTTGCCATGTTCTGTGTAGCCACCACGATGATTTGCATTGTTGTCAAGAACGTGGAGAGATCAACGCTATGGAACGATCTAACGGTAGTAGCTCAACCCTAGCATCGTCCTAGGCGTTAAAATTGACTTCACTGGTAAAATGGGAGACCTCTGGGTCTTGATATGATCTGGTGTGGATGGTGTATAGCTGTATAGGTCGTCCCCGGGTCATTTTACGGAGAGATCGAGATATTTAGGCGCTTATGACGGGCGCCATTGTCGACCTCATAGTTGTAGAGGCTACAGACAGTGGAGTTGCCGTGGCCTTGAATGTTATCTTGAGCAGTATGAAAGATATACTCCTATATTGTGATATGTCAGCGTTTCAATTCTGGATGACCAGAAATTTGCTGATGTATGTTTTTGGGGCCCAGCAAAAAGTCAATTCTCGGAGTGCAAAGGAGAACCAAGTGCTGATCTCGCTACTTTTACTGTTGTTAGCATCCTATCTACATGTGATCTTTAGATCAATTTCCTGTTCCAAATTATCTCCTTTTCAATGTTCTGAGGTTTATCAGGACAACCCACTTGTAAAGTGGAGAACAATACCACAGAGCTCTTCTCCGAGATGATTCCCATTCTCCACATATTGCACTATTCTTCCAAGATGTCAAGCTTCTCTTAGACGCTGAAGACAGAACGGAATCTTGAGAAACGTCGGCTGGAGTTGCTTTTGTAACGTCCTCACGCTACTGAACTTGATTCGAAACTTTCCTTCTCAAAGTAAGGACCAGATAAGCTAGATCATCGACAGCGAAATTTCAGAGGAGACCATCTTGTACTCTAGTCCGTTGTACCGCATCTTGTCGAAGACCTCGGCCACGCCGAGGGATGCTATACCGGTGGATTGTTTTTTCGGGTAGCCATCGGTAATACGGTAGCGTTCCTAATATTGTTGACGATTTTGGGGGTTCCTGAGTCTAACTGCAGTAATCTGACGTGAAAAATGGTTGACCTATGTTTGGTACTTTAGTACAGCATTATAGGAAAATCGAAAGATGGTTCTGCTGATTATGTCAAATAAATTTTTTCCAAACCAAGGCGAACGTTTATTATCTTGAGGAGTAGCAATGTTTTTACACTATGTAAAAAATTGTTACATTTCGAGTGTGTAGATCCAATTGTTGGGGTCCAAAAAGAGGGTCGAGGAGCAATTGTCAATCTTTTATCTCAGAGACATCAGAGACACAATGAAAAAAGAACATTAAGGAACGTTTTGAGTCATTCTTTAGTTTCTGTAGGGATAGTAGATAGCTTTAAATATCAATGCAGATTAGCTGTTGGTAGCACTAAATTAACTCGAAGGTTACATTTTACATGAAGCCTGAAAAAATTGCTTAGCAATAAGCAGTTCATATCAGTATTTAGTAACGGCGATAATGGTATTAATCAAAGTTCAGGGCACATTATATCTACAAACTGCAACGAGGTTTCAACACCATTCTTAAAATTGCAGGCTACGATGACGAGCAAACCTCCATAAAAACAGTGACATTTGGACTGCAAACTAAATAATCGGCAATTTAACTAGAAACTAATTTTGTTTTCGATTGCGCTGATTACAAGGTATAAAGGTAAGTTCTTTTTGTAACTTTAATTTGTAATTGTATCTGGCTCTGTAAGTTTCTTGTAATGCGGTGTGGAAAAGTTTACTTTTAAAGTATTTAGCTTCAGTGCTCCGAAAATAAAACGAACGAGGTTGTTTATCTTTGTTTAATGTACGCGGTCTTACCATAAATTACATGTTTAGGTATTCTTTATTCATGCAAAAAGTTAGTCTTCCCCACTATTCCCAATTTTCTAAAACCTACCAATACATCTCTACCGAACTATTGCTAAAAATGATAGATTTCTACTACCTTTATCATTTCTCTCTTAACAAAAAATTTATTACTTACGAGACATATTTGTAAATACAAGTATTTTTATATTTTTACATCGATGTTCAAGTGTTTGAACTTTTCAGAAAACATGCGTATTTGTTTTTCGAATCATTTGCTAGTTCGCGTTGTTACCTCTTGGTTGTCCCAAAAAAGGGTTTTAAGGAAACAAATCATATCAAGAATAAAGAGATTTTATCAAAAATTGAAATTTCTCGGATCTTAGAAGTTTGGAAATTAAAAAAAATTATCAACCGTGCAGAGATTTTTAGTTCAAGGTCACTGCCTATAACACATGTGTAACAGAACTTCTGACAAGACCGCGTATATATATTTTTGAATTTTTATTTGTCCTTCTTTCAGCATTTGGAATTTTGTAACTGTCGTCATGACTTAAAAATTAGGTTGCCATTTAACTACAAATACGCAGTATTTTAATATTGCAATCACTCTGTAGCGGCTTATCAAGCCTTCGTGAAGTAATATGTCAACACAAACAACGCCAACATTATTGTTTTATATCAAGCGATTATGTTAAAAGTCAATTATTATTTTACTTTTTGTAGGAAAAACAATTTACAGACCTCCGAACACTTTCTATAAATTCGATTATCTGCAGCCAATGGACTTTTCAATGTTAATGTTCTTCAGCAACGTGCTTATGAATTAAATTTAGCCTCTGATTAAATTGAATCGTTTGTGCGGTGGAGATGACCTTATTGTAAGCGTTCGATTTTATTTTTCTTCTGAAATTATATAGGGGATATTCGAAAATGGAAATGCAACTTCAACCCCACCTCCTCTGTAGGAAACACTCTACTTGCTTTCCTTAAAAAAATTAGTTTAATAGAAGCTATGAGTGGAATTGGACACGGTCATACTTTGGTGTGAGAGAAGCGATGAGTGGAATTGGACACGGTCATACTTTGGTGTGAGAGAAGCGTGGTTATGGAAGGATACGGATGATGACGCTGCTTTCTAGCCAATGTGTCGTGTTCGTCATGGCATGTGCAATGCAGGACGTTAAGTTCAGTATGAATAATTGATGTTTATTTTCTGTGCGTTAAGAAGATAATGTTAAAGATAATTATTTTATTGAAGAATTTGGAGTTTCAGGCCTCCTGACAATATTTTCCATTTAGTATCTGACACACCTGTGTAGAAAGTGAAAAACAGACTCTTAAATGGATGTTACTTTAGAGAAGGTCAAGAATTGAGTGGCAATGAACAGAAGCAGCCTCACCCACAAACCAGCCGGACCAAAACCATAATTGCGCGAGTAGAAAAAGTTGTTATGGAAGACCGTCGATTAGCTGTGCGTGACATCGTCTCTAAACTTGGCATTTTTGTAGGATCTGTGGAGTCCATTTCACTTGATGACCTGAAAATGCGGAAAGTTCCTTTAAGGTGGGTCTTACTAATGCTGACCGACAAACACAAGGCTGATATCAATGTCTCAGAACATGTTGACACGTGATGCCGCCTTGAATTTTCGACCCCAAAGGACACTTTCCATAGCAGCTCATCTTCCAATCGAGCCGCTGTTGCATCTCAGCAGCCATGAAATGATGGCGATAATGTTGTGAAAAATGTGTACGTCTAGACGGGGATTACATTGAGAAGTATCAGAAGTTTTAACTTTCTTGGGTACATACTTTTTCAGAAAAAAATTTGGAGACCTTAGAACTTGAACTCGCCTCGTACTTGTTACTGAATTGAAAAAATCAAGACTTGCTTACTTTTATCGATTCTAACACTTAGATAAACATGTTAATTCACTGCATTATCGATTTTTATCTTTTTTTATACAACAGTACATATTATACTTTATACAAAAGTATTCTATGAGTTTGCAAATCGGTTGGATGACAAAAAAATTTGCACTGTCTATTTTCAGTAGAACAGTGTTACCTGCCACACCTCCAATGTTTACTTCTTAGAAAACCGTGTTATTTTTAAGTCTATGGCATGCAGACATACATAATTGTCAGATTTGATTAAATTGAGAATCCAGAGCCAACGAAGTATATGCAAAAGCTCTCACAATTGCAGTTGAAGGATTTCGACTTGACGGTTCTCGGGTTAGTGACCCTAACCAGTTTGTTATTGAAACTTGTACGTTTATATATATTTTGTTGATTAAAAACGATGTGTAAGATTGTCTAAAGTTTAATCACATATAACAAATCTGCAGCCTCACTTTCTTCCTAGCGCTTAAATAATACATAGAGAGCTGCATTCATTTTTTCCATAAAACTGCCAGTCCAGGATATCTTTGTTGTTGCGTTCTTTCTGCTAACGGTGCCTAATAATCAGAACGATAGTGGTGCTCTTATAGGTCCTTGAGGAACGGGAACAATCAAGGTCATTTGTTATTTTCAGATTGGCTGACAGTATTGTCGGTGTGTATTCGGTCACAGCTCTGGGGAAACTCTGCTTGGATCCTCTCTTGAGCGAGGGGTCTCCTAGATGGGTTAGCGCAAGGGGTTGAGAACGGGGTGAAGAATATAGTCCTGATATAATTCGACTTGCTGCTAGTAATGGACTCTCATCGATTTTTTATATTAGATGATTTTCGAGTGCGATAAGCTAAAACCTGCTATTTTAGTTCTTCTGGGTGTTTTCCTTAGAGCTTCCCCATTTTCTGTAAATTTGATGTACTTCACATTTTTTTGCTTACGCTTAATTTTTCCATGCCTCCAGGCGGAGCATTAGAAAGTCTTGCCGTTAGCTTGCACTTTTTACTTATATTTTTAGTATTCAGGATTCTTCTTTATTTCAAAAATTTCTTTTTGAATTTTTTAAATTTTTTCTTGCCTGTTTTAATTTAAATTTGTTGCATTTTTCTCCCGTTTTTGTTGTAGTCTGTGTAATTTGGTTTTTTTATTTTGCTTTATTTTTATTTATTATTATTTTATTAGCTGTTTAAAGTCACGAACACTGTGTGCTGTACTGACAAACATTCCCAAACTTAGTCATTAACAAAAAGTTTGTTTTGTTATAATTGGAAATATGTCAAATAAAGTGCTGTAAAAATTTTTCATGCAAAAACTATCATATGGTTTATGGCTCGCCGTATTTGCAGGCATTTGAATTTATTTAGTTGGTTTTAATTTATGACTTGGCCGACATTCAGATGTTCTACACCTTTTCTCTTTGCCCGTCCACGTTAGCCTTCTTTCTTCTTTTCTTCCCTATTATATTATATGTATTTTTAGAATAGCAAGTGTTGGGCTACCAAAAATTCCAATATGATATTAAAACAATCCCTACATGACCAAAAGCTCGGCGTTGGGAACACTGTAATAAGAACGCACAGTAGTGGGTCAATGTCCTTTTACACTACAATCACTTTGGCCTTGTTGGAGAATTTCATCTTCAACATCTTTCATGGAGTAATTTGCTCGTGTTAGTGAAATGCTTGCTTTTTGGAGAACATCGAGGAAAGACTTGTGGCCGCCATGGTCTTTAGGCATCTCGAGATTTTTGTTTGTAAGGCTGCTCGAAGGGAAGGAAGAGTGCAAGAACTGAATCCCTAATTTGATTAAGCAATTTAAGTTTAACACCGGGCGTTTTATCCGCGCTATCACTAATGCGGAATTGACATGGACCGATTAAAACACGCGCAGAAGTCTATGAATCCTGATGATTCAGTATTTCAATTTAAGTTTGGTTTCAAACCAATTAGTCTTGCCTAACCCTCTATACAGAAGGAATTAAAAAAATTTATACGCACGCGTAATTAACGATGTCGGGAAATAAACTGTAAACTCTGTTAAAGGCGATTCTTTCTCCTCAAAATCGAAAAATATTGATTAGATGTGTCTGACTCTTTCACAAACTCATAGCTAATAAAGTTAGAGAAGCAACATCAGAGAAATGGAACGGTCTTATGTCTGCAAAGGCACTACTTGGTTTCATTAGTTATAATTTATCTGCATGGATAAGTCCACCTTTTTGTGAAATGATTTTGAAGCGTTATTTGCATATGACTTTTCGAGTCACGCTATAACCCTACAGTTGACGACAAAATGCAATGCAAGTCAGAAAAATCTTTGCCCATTTACACCATATCAGAGTTGGTTAGTGCCATATGGTCAGCGGCGTTTAACTCCAGAAATATCGAGAGATTTATTACAGTTTTTCAGGAAGAAAACTTTCTATATCATGTTGTGACCAACTGATCACCAACATCTTCTAATGTCTTTAAAGATTTGTAATTCTAGAACTGCTAAGTGAATTTTATCTATAGAAAATCTCAACAGGATATTCTGTTTTCGTGATTTTGCTGGAAGTTTGATCCCCATAAAGATAAACGTCAGAAAGGAATGGCGCTAGCTAGATATAAAAAAGGGGTGTAAAATTAGTATATACAAACCAAGCCGACAAATATTTTGCCATTCAAGATTTGTGAAGAAAGTTCTGCGTGTCGAAAAGCCACGTGAAATTTTCTGCAATCCGGTTTTTATTATTTTGCTATTTTTAACTATAAGACTATAATTAAAGCAATGATTTTCTTAATTAAACATGTTATTGTTATTTTCCACATAAAAGCGATGGTAATTAATATAAAAAATGTATCACTCAAACGTGTTTTGTAAAAGGAGTGAAAATGCAATATGCAGGATGTCCCACTCTGTCAAATTTAGAATTTCTGTTTTTATTTAATTCTTCAAAGATGCTTATTTTAAGGCCTATATGGTTTGGATTTTGCTGTGGTAAACTTCTTATTTCAAATAACTAAATGATGTCAGATTAGACAAACCCAATGGCCAAAGTCTCTTCCGCAGTACGAAATCACTGAAAAGTGACTCGATTTTAGCTGCACTGGCGTGGGATGTGTAGGGGTTGTCGTTTCATCCTGCTGGAAATATCCGGTGGAGAGTTGAACATTTCCATATGTGCTGCTGTGATTGTAAAAGAAAAAGATAAGACATCCCTCACCAAACAGAAATCTTCTCTGAATGAAGGAGTGCTCTATGTATCGCATAGGAATTTTCACTTGGCCAAAGAGAAAAATCTTGAGAATCTGACAAGTAAGCTATGGATGAAACTTAGTTTTTCTACGATTTGCTTCTGAACAACTTCGATTTCTGTAAAAGCTCTTCATCCTACATAAGTTGAAGAATATTCACAAGAAAGACTGTTAGGTTTCCCAAAATTCGAGGTTGTCAAAAAAGGAAAACGGCGTATTAGCCAAAATTCGCCGTTTAACCTCTTCAAATTTTGGTTGAGACTATCAACGTTAAACCAGCCTCTTTGATACAAAGTAAAATTCAACGGTTTTCTAAAAGATCGTATAAATGTTGTCACCCTTTTATAGTTTAATATCACGATTTGGGTGAAAAGGTCGTAATTTAAGTTGTGCACGCAATAAATGCGTTGTGCTGATCTATCAAATCTTTTATTTTCTCAAAAAATTTGTTTTGTAGGCTGTCGCAACATCAAGATGCCGGCTTTTTCTTCCCATTAAAATTTTCCCGTCTATTTTGGAAGTATTTCTTGCAATCGCAGCCTCTTGTTGACTTGTTTTCCCTGGTGATTTTACTGATTTGAATACACTTGCTTGTTTCATTTATAATAAAATTTATGGCGGAACCGTGTATGTTTGTCAATGTCTAATAGAACTAGTCCACTAATCTAACGATAGAAAGTTGGTACCAGAAGATTAAATTTAAAAAAAAAACACTAAAATCCTTGTACTCGTTTATAATTTACCACTTAACATCCAGTGTTTGCCTTACTATCATTGAGACCATTAAAATTATTTATTTTATGAGAACTTGCTCTAGTTGTCTCCTAATATCATATACAAGGTGTTTCAAGTCTAAAATTGGGAAATTCGTCTCTTATGCAACTAATATTGCCTACTCTAATTTAGGAAGCTTTATTTCTTTTTAATATAGGCTTTCTGTGTGCCAGCGTGGTCCCATGGTTGAGAGGCGGGCTGCCATGCTGACGGACCCGGGTTCAATTCCCGGTGCTCTCTGATGGCTGGCGGGTGGCCTGCTCAGCAACTAAAAATAATTGAGTACCTGCGTTCATTCGAACAAGGGGTAATAATGGCGGTAGTTCTAGGGGCGGTGCTTGCCACATCGCCCCGCATCAGAGATGGTGCGCGACGACCGGGCTGAGAGAGCGAACGTATGAGAGCCTTAACCTCTCAGTTCGCAGGCTGTGCTCCCACGCGGGGCGTAGGCTTTCTGTATTGTAAAGGTTTTTAAGTCTGCTAAAACAGAAAAATAAATTTGTATTTTACGATGCTTTGTAACAAAAAGTTAAAGCAAGATACGATCTCTACACTTGAGAGCAAAACAATCGATTCAGCAGCATTTTTGAGTTTTGAGAGAATGTGTATCCACTTCGATAGCATTCCAGGTAAACTTCAGTGTACTGTTTTAAAGCTTAAAAACTGTGGTTTCAAATAATACCACTTTGATTGGAATCGGACCTCTTCTGAAACAGTTATGGGCCTCAGAATGTGTGTAACACAAAAGTGTTCTAAGCAAAAAGGTGATTTTCAAAGGGAAAAAATGAAATTCTCAGTTATAATTAATTTAATGATTTTTTCAAAGATGGTGTTGCCTCCTCTACTCATAATTGAACTTTCCAAGCGATTACGCATGGATCGGATGACTTTTCCTATGTTGTCTTCAGGGATTGCTCCCACTCTTCAAACAACGCCGCCCTCAGTTCCATCACACTCCCTGATGCAAGATTTCTGGTCCTGATTCTTCACTTAAGCTCGGTATACCGATGTCAGCCAGGTAGGCAGTGATTACTCGCGTGGTGTGGTATCGTGCATTGTCGTGGATTGGCATGAAGTCCTCATCAACAAATCCCGCAAACTGAACAATGTGGTCCTCCAGAATGTCCCTGATGCAGCGGTTCGCTGTTAAACCTCCTCCGCATCCTCCACTGGCACGAAAATCAACTCAGTTTTTGCGTGCATAAACATACCCACCTAGAAAATGTAAGAGTCACCTCCATATGCGACAGTTTTTTTGAATACAGCAATGAACAAATCGCTCCCCTGGCCTTTTATGGACTCGACGTCTCCTGTCGTTTCCATGTAGACACATCCTGGACTTGTCGGTGAATAATATAAGAAATTAATTAACTCTACCTTATAGTTTTTAAGACCATTTCAATTTAATTCTGCAATACGAATGAGTTTAATGTCTCTTATTAAGTTTAGTGGTTAGGACAGTATTCAGCATATTAAGTATCATGCTGTTTTGATTAATAAGTTGCGTGAACATGGCTTTGAATTCAGTTAGGAAAGAGGTTAATTGAGAGATGAGGTCTGTAGGGGGATTTATTGTATGCTGGTTAGCAGTGACGTTAGCGTATGTTGCAGTGTTGAATCTAGGAATTTGTGCTCGTTCGTTGACTGAAGTTGGTATACGTGTATTATTCTGTTTTCCTTTAATATTCAAAAGGTTTTTGTAAACAGTGCAGCCTTTATAGTTTGCCGTGTGATTGTCCCCGCAGAGCGCTCATTTGACTGGTGTATTGTTTGATTTTGTACACTCTGTTGATTTATGGCCTCCGCCGCATTTTACGCATTTATATGGTCTCGTACAATAGGATTTAGAATGCCCATAAAGTTGCCAGCGGAGGCATTGGATTACGGTTTTCTTTTTATGCGGAGGTTCAATCGTTATTTTCATATTGCCTAGATATTCAAGTTTGTAGATCTCTTTGTTGTTTGGCGCAGGTTCAAGATCAACATAGAACATCATTAAAGGGTGCTTGTGTATTCTATGTCTAGTATTCATAATATTTCGGACAGCATGACCCTTTGTATCTCCAGTTGGGATCGAGTAGTGTAGATTACGGATTTATTTTCTTTTGGTTGGTACGTGTGGTAAATGATTTTTTCATCATTAAGATAATTGATGAGTTTCAGGGTTTTGCGTGTTGATTTTAACTGTGCCGTGTTGTAGTACTTTGCATTGGGACGTTTCTTCTTCTGTTATATTAAGTAAACTTTTGTTCATTTTAAGAACGTCAACGACACCGTAAATAAATATCGGTGGCGGTTTGTGATTAGTTTGCTCTTTAACGTTTTTGTGATTTTCTTCGATATCTTCGTTCGTAAGCAGTGCAAATTTGTTTGACGTAATTACTTGAGATGGTCCAGGGGAGTTATTGGTTTTGTCTTTCAGCGTTCTTTTTCGTTTTTTAAGTACTTGCCAGTCATGAATGGGGGTTTGAGGTTCGTTGTCACTTGAGTCGTCCACTGCGATGTACTCTGTTGGCTGCGCGACGGTTGGGAAATTAAGGTAAGGGAGGAAATGCATTATTGTAATATTGGGCATGATTTGGCATGTGGGTACCAACAGGAGGTTGATTTAGGGATTGCTGGAATACCGGTGGTTGGGTGGATGTTGGAAATGGTTGATGTGGCGTCTGTGAGTATAATACCGAATGTTGAAATTGTTGTTGTAATATTTGCTGCGGTTGATTTTGATCATATTGGTTTGCCATTAGAGTGAATTATACTGGAAATTCATTTTGGTATCGTGCGGTGCAACGTCCGAAACAGATTTGGTTGAGTTATTTTAGTCAGTATTGTTTAAATAATATAGACCGATTTCTCTTATCGCAGCGCTATCGCTGTGTGGGTCGGCCTTGCGGCCGCACTTAATTGCACTTCACTTTCGCCGGCACGAGTACCAATATTTACACGACGAAAGTCAAATTGCGTCTAACCGTAGATAATGATGAACTTTAACAATGTCTTGGAGATTTTTAGGTTGACGATGTCATCCTTACCAAAAAAACGTTTTCGATGATACGTTATATTAGTGCCCATTGGTATATAATGGTTAGGCTTTAAAATCCCGCGTGGGAGCAAGGCCTACAAACTGAGGCTCTCTTATGCCCCCTCCCCTCCCCCCCACTACCTGCTCGTCGAGCAACATTTTTGATGTGCAGTATTACTTCTAGTACTGCAGGTACTTAATTATTTTTAGTGATTGGAAGGCTATCCGTTAGGCATCTGAGCCCGGGATTGAACCCGTATCCATCTCAACCGCTTGATCACATCGGCGCGCCCATTGGTATAGATTTAGTGCCGTTTTGTTTCAAAAATTTGTTAATCTTTCAAAGCTTCTGTCCCCAATTTTGTCTTGAGTACTATAATATTAAAAAGATGAAATAAGGTCGACACAATACTGAAATACTACACCTTTTTAACTCTTTTTTATTTTTCAAATAGGACGCACAGCGATGAAAGACGACGCAATCCCAAAGTTCGGCTTCGCTGCCAAAGATCTGATAGACAAAGGTGACGTGTCTGAGCAAGACGTGGAGGATGTAAAATCCTGGCTGGCCTCCCAAAACCTGCCCAAGCTCAGCGAAGAGCAAGTGGTCATCTTCCTCCTTTCCTGCATAAATAACTGCGAGGCAGCCAAAGCGACAATCACCGCTTACTACTCCATCAAGAGCGAGGCGCCTCAGCTGTTCGACAACAGAAATATGGCCTCCATAGCGGTGCAGAAGCAGCTAGTAGCGACGTAAGATACTTTAGGTGAAGATAACAGCTTCCTGTACTGTATTTGTCCAGAAACATTTGCCTCCTACCGGAGCGGACGGAGGACGGTTGCGCCATAATTTGGGTTTCATTTCACGACGACAACTACAAGAGCGTAGACTTGGAGACGATTATAAAGATCCTTTACATGTGCATAGATTTGGCGCTGCACGATTATCCTCCGACGGGGTTGATCTTTATAATAGAGCTACATATGGTGAGACGATCGGCTCGTTTATTTATTTTTGACTAACAATAATTGGAGTCATAGATGGGGTTGATGCATTTGACGAAACTGAGGCGGGGCTTGCTGAGAATCTTCTTTCGCTTTCTTCACGATGCGCTGCCGGTACGCTTGAGGGCAATCCATATCTTTAGCGGTTCTTTCATTATCAACAAGTTATTTATGATTATTAGACCGCTTATGGAAAAAGAAATCATGGAAGTGGTGAGTATCTCTTGATTAATTTAATAAAATTCGCAGACTTGATTACAACATTAATTAAACTTCCAAACTCATGCAAATTTTTCAATTTTTTACTTTATTGTATGATGATACAATGCCTTGTTTTTGAAAGCAAAAATCCAGTGTTATCCGTCCCATTGATCTTCGTATTTCGTTTGGTACTTTATTATAGGTTGACAATTTATTTTCTTGTACTGTCATGTATACGCTTTTGGCATTTGACTGTCGTTGATAACGCTAATGATGCAAAGCAAACTTGCCAACCCAAGATCTTCAGAGGTACAAAACAAAGGTTCCTATCAGTTTCATCTTCATCGAAAGTGAATTGTATGAACAAGAAACTGCTTTGACCTAGTTAGAAAGAATTATGCTCACACCAAGCAAATGATCAGTTCGAATCATCGGCAAGTCAAAAAATAATGTCGCGAACTTATTACGGGAACTTCTTCTTCTACCTTTCAGCGTTGGATTTAGAAGACCGTGTTCTCTTGCACCGACTTCTTACATTTAATACCATTTCTTGCTAAGTGTTTCAATTCGTTCATCGTCTTTTCTATTTTCTTTCCTATTTCGGCAATTTGTCATATCCACGCATTTCTCGGTCTTCCCCTTTTTTATTTTTTATTCTTCCTGCTTCAAGTAATTTTCTAGACAATATTTCTGTATCCATCTGTAATATGTGACTGTACCGGTTGAGTTATCTATTTTCAATTTTCCCAGTTATTTGTTCATCTCATGTTCTATCCCGTTTTATTTTGTTGGTTATACATTATATATTATAGATGTTTCATCTCTATGGCTGTTATTCTTCCCTTATGTATTGCTTGTAATGTCCAATTTTCACTGGCATATAAAACTATTGGTGTTATATTGGTGTTATGTTAGTCTATCTTCTTTTTCTTAGTATTGATTTGTTTAATGCACAGTATAGTCTATTGTCTTTATTTATTCCATTTTGTTATTTCTGCTCTTATCTTTCCATTTTCTGTAATTATAGTTCCTAGATATTCATATGTTATAACTCTTTCCAATTTGACTTCATTGCATTTTAATTCTCTGTTTTGGAATTTTCTATCTATTACATTTGTTATCATTGTTTTAGTTTTATTAATATTTACGTCCATTTTCATTTGATCAATTTTTTTAACCCATAAATCTATCAAACTTTGTATCATTATGTTGTTCCCGACTATTCACTTTCATTGCTCTTTCTCTATTTTCTTTTCTGTTTTTCATTTTATCATTTCTGATTCCAAATTATCCTCTTCACATGCTTTTCTTATTCTTATCTTTCTGAGGGACTTTTCCACTTCTCTCCTTACAATTTTGATTTGCTCTGCCTCATCTCTTTGTTGTTGTTCTTCTTCATTAAGCTCCTCTACTGCATTTTATAATTGTTGTTCGAATTTTTGCGTAAAGTATTCTCTCAATGTTTATTTTAAGTAGGTTATTCCTGTCTCTAATTCCTCATATTTATTTTCCTTATCTTGACCAAGAAAATTCTATTTTTTACTTTACACGATTCATTTATTTTATTTCAAAATTTGTCCCAGCTCTTTGGTTTCGCTTCCTTCACTATCTGTTTTGCTCTGTTTCTTCTTCTTCTATATTTCTCTTTGTCTTACTGCAGATAATTTTTCTAGGTCTTCTTTTTCTTGTTGACCTCCTCTTTTACCTGGTTATTCCACTATGTTGTTTTTTCTTGTTACTTACTTTTTTATTCCACAAATTTCTACTGCTTTCTAGCATAATGTATTTTTAAGTGTTTTCCATCTTTTTTCTAATGTTCACTCCTCTTTTCCTGGTTCTAGTTTATGTAATTTCTCAGCAGTCTCCTGTTGGTATTTTCTCCTATTATTTTCGTCTTTTACGTTCTTTATTACTATATTTATAGACTTAGTTGCTTCTTTTTTTAATTTCTACTTCCGTATATTTCATATCGCTCTTACTAGTCTGTGGTTTGTTACTAATTCTGCTTTCTTTTTTGTTTTGATTTGTTGTAAATTGCCTTAATTTCGGTGTATACGTTATATAATCAATTATACTCTTCGCCTTTCTTTCCTCTACTACAAACATGTATCTATCTTCTAACTCTTGATCCCAGAAAATCTTTTCTATTGTTAGATCATTTATTTGTCGAAATTCTAATGTTTTTCTTCCATTTCTGTTTATTATTTTCTCTATTCCCCCTACTTTCCATGCCTGTATATACGCCTTTTCCTATTCTGGAATTTCAATTCATTATTAAAAATTTTTCAGTTCCGTCTCTTGCTTTCTCCAGTGTGTTTTGTAAATCGTTATAAAATTCTATTAATTTCTCCTCCTCACTCCCTTCAATTGGTGAGTAGATTTGTATCATTACTATTTATTCATCCATTTGTATATGTGTTACTACTATTCTAGGAATGACTTATTCATACTTAATAAACCTTTGATTAATTTCTTCGTTTACTATAATCCCTACACATCCTTTAATTTTTGTGCTATTAGTACTCCTGAGAAATACGTACTCTATCTGCTAATTAGTTTTACTATTCCATTTCTTTTTTCTTCGTTTCACTTATTACTAATATTTAAATTTCATATTCTTCTATTTCTTTTGTTATAAGTTTTTAATAAAATTCTTTCGATGGCAAGACTGAGAGCTGGCCAATATTTTACGAAATATTTCGTAGCAATGTGCATTTAAATACATATTTGACTGACGCGCAGCGTGTGCAGTATTTGATTAGTAAATTAACTCATGACGCTTTAAAATTAACCGCAGGTATTATTCCTACAGGGGATACTTATAATATTATATGGGATAGTCTTGTTAAAAAGTATCAAGATAAACGTAGTTTAGGCAGTCATTATCTAAATAACATTCTGGACATTAAAGGATGCGTCGGTAATGCGTCCATCGCTGCATTAAAACAGTTAGACATTCCCGACTTATTAGATTTTGTCTTGTTACATTGTGGTTTAAGAAAACTTGATCCCCAAACACTTCAACAATTCGAAAATAATGTGAGCGGAATAGAAGTACCCTCATATAAAGAATTTATTTCATTTACGCAAGATTATGTCAAAGTACTCGAGCGCTCGCATGTTAATAATTCGCACACCAAGCCACGCGCAAATTCCAGTTTACCTTATCACAGCCTTGGCCGTGGCGCGTAAAGTGCCTGCAAGTCGTTTGTGTCGAGTGAACAGATTTTCAATACGCGTTGCCCGCTATGCGACAGAGAACACCAGGTGTTTCGCTGCCTTGAATTTAAAAATATGAAATCACCGCAAGCGCGTGTCGAATTAATTAAAGCGAAACGCGGGTGTATAAACTGTTTAAGTCTATCTCACTCGTTAACTAAATGTAAATCACGGAACGTTTGTAAAACTTGTAAAAAACAGCATAATTCTTTACTGCATTTTTCCAACTTAAAGGATGATCGCAGAATTAAGCCGTCTGTGGCGGCTGGACCGCAAACAGGTAACCGTGCGCCCATAATAGCTGAGTCAGCGCATTCAGTATCACAACCTCACTAGACGTCTTCTGTATCGCTTAGTGCGGCAGTGTCTTCGAGTTCGGCTATATTGTTATCGACCGCACAGATCTATGCACATGGTAAAAACGGAAATACGCTCGTCGTCAGGTGTTTAATAGACAACGGGTCGCAAAATAATTTAATTACCATGGATTGTTGTAAACGCTTGAACATTCCCATAATTAAATTACGCAATTCATCTTTACAAGGTGTTGGTATGACCTCGCAACCTGTACACGCTTTTATTAATTTCGCAATAGAATCGCGAATTAATCCTAACAACAAATATTACATTCGTACTTTAGTAGTTGACTGTATTACAGACAAACTTCCCGCAAATTTCATTAGATTAAATGAAGATATGTCATATTTAAATAATTTACCGCTTGCCGATGTATCCTGGAATGTACCGGGAGAAATTGACGTTGTTCTTGGTGCTCAACTGTTTCCTTATATTTATTTGGGAGATAGGGTCGATTCTGGTAATCGCGCACCACCCGCTATATTAACCAGCTTTGGTTACGTGCTTATGGGAGATATTGCATGTCATTATGATACAACCTGCCTACATAGTACTACATCTTCGTTTACCGCGCTTGCTAACGTTGACATTGAGTCAAATTTACGGAAGTTCTTTGAGTTAGAGGAAATTCCATCTCAACGTTTTATTAGTCCAGATGAATTAGATTGCGAAAATAACTTTAACTCTTCGACTTTATTTAAAGACGGCAGATATTTTGTTGATTTACCCTTTTCACGAAACCCCTCGGAGTTGGGTAATTCACGCGGTGTGGCTCACCGTCGTCTACTTGCGCTCGAGCGTAAATTCGATTGTGTGCCAGCTCTACGCGAAAATTATAATAAAACTATCTCCGATTATATAACGCAGGGGTATTTGTCCCAGGTGCCTGACTCTGAATTGACAGAGGAAGGTTACTACATACCGCATCACGCCGTTGTCAGACCAGATAAGGACAGCATCCGTATCGTTTTAGACGCTAGTGCTAAAACGCACTCAGGGCTGTCACTTAATGACATTTTGCATGTCGGACCTAATTTGCAGGCCGACTTGTTCTCGTTGTTACTCGACTTTCGTACATTCCCAATAGCAATGACCGCTGATATAAAACAAATGTTTTTGCGCATCGGAGTAAACGAGCGCCATCGTAAATACTTACGAATTTTATTTCGTTTCAGTAGGAACGAACCTATTCGCACTTACAACTTTGACCGCGTACCCTTCGGGCTAAAGCCTAGCCCTTACCTAGCTATGCGTACGTTACGCAACTTAGCGTACGAGCATAGTGACCGCTTCCCTGAGGCTGCTAAACTGGTAGAAACTCAATTTTATATGAATGATTATGTCGATTCGGTTCCCGATGAACAGACTGCTATGCGATTGTCTCGCGAATTAATCGATTTATTTAAATTAGGCTCTTTCGACCTTGTCAAATGGGCCACTAATTCACCCGCTTTATTGGAGGTTCTTCCCGAGTCTCACCGCTCACCAGTAAAATTTTCTGGTATGGGTAACGATATTTACAATTTTAAAATCCTTGGTTTAACCTGGGATCCTGCTGACGATTACATTTCTTTAACAACAGTCGCTGTAGAAGATAAATGCACAAAGCGCACGATTCTATCGCTAGTTGCCCGCTTATTCGACGTACTTGGCGTTGTAGCTCCAGTTGTGCTGTACGTCAAAATTCTTATTAAGGAACTATGGCTAGCTAAAATAGACTGCGATGAGGTTCCTCCGGAATCCATCATCAGTCGCTTTTCAGCTTTTGCATGCGATTTTTCCGCACTCTCTTCTCTAAAAATTCCGCGCCATATTGGCATTGTGGGAAAAGCTGTAGTGAACATCGTAGCCTTTTGTGACGCGAGCTTCAGTGGTTACGGTTGTTGTGTTTATTTACACATCACTGATCCTGAAGGTAATATCACCGTCCGGCTTTTATGTGCAAAGTCAAAGGTTTCTCCAGTTAAAACAACAACGCTAGCTCGATTAGAACTTGTCGCCGCTTTGCTGTTGTCTAAGCTTGTTCGCGTGGTCCGCAATAAACTTTCCGCTCGTGTACCTATTACAGGTGTTTACGCCTTCTCGGATTCTACAATAGCGCTTTCGTAGATCCACTCATCGCCACATAGGTGGTCTATTTTTGTTAACAATCGTATTGCTAAAATACACGATAATTTACCTGCCGCTTGCTTTAATTATGTGTTCGGGAAAGAGAATCCCAGCGATTGCCTTTCACGCGGCATGCTGCCTTCTGATTTAATTAAACACTCGCTGTGGTGGAATGGCCCTTCTTAGCTTCATTAGTCTAGGAGCGAATGGCCTTTAAAATTCATTCCAACTGAGTGTGAAACTCTACCGGAGTTCAAATCGAAGGCGTTTGTTGTTAAAGCCGCGAATTTCGAACCACGTGTTTTTGACTCTATAGTCACCCGTGTTTGTTCGTGGAATAAACTGTTGCGCATATTCAAGTACATTCTCAAATTTGCAAGCAAAAAACGGGATGGTGATCAATCTGTTAAAGATGTTCAAATCGCTGAAAATTTTGTTATTCGAATAGTTCAAAGTATTCACTTTTCTAACGAATTAAATTCAGTAAAAACCGGGTTAGGTCTGTACAAACGTCCTGTCACCAAGCTATATCCTTTGCCAACCCAATAAACAATATTTTAGCTGACTCATGTATATATAGATAGTGTATTAATAGGGCATTTATATACAGTTTGTTACGATATAAATCTAACCGCAATTTAACGCACCTGAAATATAATAGTTAATTTCAGGAATTTAATGACAATATTGTTTCAAACCGCTGTTAATAGCTCCTTGATAAGGTATTAATTTTTTTGAAAGCTCAGGACCTTTCAAGGCGGGGAGTATGGTGTGGCGGCCTTTTCGCTCTTGAACCGCTTGTGTATCGTGGCGGCGCATGCTGGTGGCTTTGATATCTGCCGCCACGTTTTGCTATCGCACACAAAACGACACATGGGCTTTTGCTCAGTCGGCAAGTCTGCATACGCCGTCGGCGGCACCCTTTGAGACGAAAAGTGCTGTTGAATTAAAATTTCCCGCAAATGACCTACCGCTAAGCCAGGCGCGAAGCCCGGTGACATACTCACACCGCATCACGGCCAGTGCGGGCGCATTTAACCAACTCGCAATACATACGCACACCGCATCGCGTCCAGTACGGCCCCATTTAATCAACCCGCAATATACTCGCATCGCATCTCGGCCAGTGCGGTCGTGTTCCCGCCACGAAGACATCGCAACAAGATGGCCACCGTGAACCCATCGCCGCCGAAGCCGAAGCCGATTCAGGTGAGCGATTTGGCTTTACTTATCGGTTGATATCGGTAGCCGCTCCCATCCGCTTTCGCGCTGGCCGTTTAAGGGACGATTTGGGCCTTAGCGTTTTACATTTCAAAACGGGACGTACTTAGTTTCCCACACCGCACCACGAGGGCACGGCTATTTACACGCCTGCCTCTCCAGGTTGCCTTTAGAATTTTTAGTTTTTTGTCCAGTTCTTTAATTCTATTAGAATAAGGCGAATTTTTTCTCCTTCTTGTTTTTCCCGATTCTTCTATCTGTTATTTTGTCTTCAATTGATAATTTTAGATCTATATTTCTCAGGACTATCCTTACTTTCTCTTTTAGTATTTAATCACTTTCCTCTTTTGCTTCTTCAATTTTATGTGTAATTATTTTCTCCTTTCTTAATTCTCTTTCCCCGTTTCTATTTTCTTTTCTTGGCGTTCCATTCTTTTCTGTAATTAGTGTTAGTTTCGTTTTGATACAGCGTTTTTATTTTTGAGTTTTTTAATTCCAGTTGTACTGTATATAATTTTATTTCTATTTGTTTGTCTCTACTTTTTATTCTATTTAATTTTCCGTTTATTTCTTCTGCTATTTTCTCCGTTGTGTAATTTTCTTCTCTCTTGTTTATTGGTTTTTACATATAGAGTAGTTAATAGCACATAAAATCTTGGAAACGGTCGTTGTTGGTAGCAGACTTAAACGTCTACCTATAAAAAATCAAGTACGGAACTGTTTTATATTACTTTGGTAATTGTGAGCTTCGTCCGTTAGCTTGATTGCGCAAAGAGAGGTGTCCCCGGTCGACCCGTCGGAGGTTGCGATTTTAAGAACGAACACGTATATATTGCCGCAGTACCCCCTTACTAATGGTTATGTTTATTTAGTAGACTATTTACAATCTTAACACTGCTATTTTTTATGTAAATTTGGCTTATAAGCGATCTGGGAACCGAACTGATTTTATTGTGCGCGTTCAACATGAACCAGAACTCTTGAGCGATCTTGAGTTTGTTGTTCCATATTTTCATAAGTATTAATTTCGTAAATTTTTTGCTTTTGTTTGTGGAAACTTAAGCGCTTTTCAGACATTTGAAAACCCAAATTTGTATTCTGGTAGTTGACTTCCCCGAGTTGCTTTGCTGCGTGATATTTGTTCAATTCGGGACCGGTTTTAGGGCCTACAGGAACCATCTGGTAAACATCTGGAAATTTCTGCATTGTTCTAATCTGCACATGTGTGCTGCAGCGCGGTTCGAAGGCATTATGTTCGCCTTTCGACCGTGACGACTCTATGGCAACCTCGGGAGCATTCGGATATTTGTTACAATAGCCTTTAGCTAACGTTATAACTGCCTGCACGCCTATTCCGTTGGCCTTTCGTTGTGCGGGTATACCGAATATTTAATAATCAGCGTAATTCTTTACAGGGTGTATCTGAATTGTTGTTCTTGATCGAATGTTGTGTACAAACAAGAAATTTGCGAGGTTATCAGGGCTGAGGCTACCGTGTGGGTTTTCCCACAGCGAATGAATAGGTTGATACATGTTAAAAGATACCTGAAATATTGAGCATAAAATATGGTGACTATATATATGTGGATGCTACAATTCACACCGAACACAACTGGCTTGTGATAGTAGTCACCATAGTTGTTTGAATACAGTTTTGTCTAAATGTTAGTTGATGATATGTTAGTTGACCTACATTCCTTTTTGAAGCTGTCCATAGTCTTGTCAATTTCTGCCTGTTTCATATTGCTGCTCTGAAATCAATTTTGCAGGGAGTTGTGCTACCATAACTCACCCGGTACAACTGGAATACCAGCAGAATTTGCTTTTGGCGATTGCTTCTTAACGAATTGTAATCTATTTTTTTTTCAAGATCACCTTAAAAAAATAAATAAGTAACAACGGTTTTGCAAGTAATTTGAAACCTATTTCAGCTGTCGCTTCTTTTAAAAATATATGAATGATGACCTCCACTATCCCACAATCGCACGACAAATACTGCAGGACAACATCAGCAGAACAGTTTTTGCTGGTACACAAGAAGTCAAGTTTTCAGTCTTCTTGAAACAACTCGATGTATTCTTCAGATGGGCGAAACGTGTTATTTTTTGGAATACAATTTGTACTTCAAAAAACGTCATAGATCTTAGCTTGGTAATTAGCATTGAAACAGTTGCATTGCAGTGTAATATTTCGTGTGGTCCACCAATCCTTACTTTATTAGTACATGCCTTAGCATAGAATGCTCGCATTTTTTTTTGTTCTTTCGTTTTCTGCTGCAGCAGTTTTTTTATTCTTCTTTAAGGTGCTCTACTTCTTAATCCAAATCCTCCTTGAGTATGAAATATCTTTCATTTTCTCGACATTTTTAAAGAATTTGTAACGGACCTAATACTCAAAAATATTTTCTATAACATACTCATATTTTTAATGGCTTTAGGGTCGGTCGCCGAAGACCGCAATTATCCTGTACCAAATTAATTGGGCATTTGGTTTCTTTTACCTGGAAATATTTTCCTTTATAGTCTCCAAGATGGTCAAGTTTTACCTTTACCTTCGACTGATCTGCCTATCCCAGGGTAGATCGTGGCGAGTCGTAGCCAGGTGCACGTTTGCCTATTTAAGTTTATCGCTAGCTACCCCAATACCTATATATTCATGTTTGAAGGTGGCAGTTTAGCTATCATTAAGTAGTAATCTTAGACAAGATTGAAGCAGACAGGCAAACTCAAATTTGTATATTGGCGTTGAGTGTCCCTTCAATTGAATCCCTTTATCAAATAAATCATTTAAAATTTCCGTATCTCTTTCATGTAAATTTATTTCTTAAATCGGTAGTTACAACACTTATTTTTATGACGTTTTTGCAGCTGACCATGACAAACCGACAACGCTTCTGGAGTTTAACAGTTTAGTTGATTCACCAAAGATTTCATGCTTTAATAGATCTTGGACATTTTTTATTGTGGAAAATTCTTGAACTAATACAGGTCCATCATTTGCAATATAACCTAGCAACAGGTTGTTGACCATTTCAGACTGGTTAGGATTACACGTTGTAGTTTGTAAAGACTCTATCAACTGCCAAAAATCTTGAACTCCTACCGAAGCATTTGCAGAGTTTGGATATTAAATAAGAAGACAGTAATTTAAATGCTTGATTTAAAATTATTTTGAAACATTAAGCATGATGCTTAGGCACATTGCGAACATCTGTCTGTTTGTCTTAACCCATTACCAATTAAAGAATGTTGCTTTTTCAATTGAAAGCTAATTAAATGTCCAATGTTTTAACGTTAACTCTCTTTTGTTTGGGTCACATGTCAAAGTGATATTCATATTTTGCCACACACAGTTCATTCATCAAACGACCAAGTAAGTTTCAGTTGTTTTCATTTGTCAAATTTATTGACAAGATTAGAGTGGAATGTTGAGAAATTTCGCCTTATTATATATTAATTCACTCCACAAAGAGGTGACTGCATTTTAAAAATGTAGGTTAACTAACTGCTACTTTTTGAAGGTGAATTTCCATACAAAATCAAGCGACATGGAGCTCTTCTACAAAACTGTCGTACCACGCAAGTGCCTTCCGAAGGAGCTTGGGGGCGATTGCTTTCCTATTCGCGTTCTCAACGAGCAGTGCGCCCAGAGGCTAGCGGCCATCCAAGACCATTTCGATTCCGAGGAACTTCAAAGGAAGAGCGGAGCAAAGTAGCAAACGAAGAAACAGTGCTATTAGTATAATTAAAGTTAATGAATGGTGTTAAGGAAAGAAATTTGTAAATTTAGGTAAATAGCAAATAAAAGAGAGGTTGCAGTTTATATTAATTAAAGGATCTTTACATTGATTTTCTTTTAACTATTGTAGAGTAGATGATGAATTTCAGTAACGAAATTTTCTATCAATCTATAGAGTACTGAAAAATTTGATGCTTGGTGTTTGTTCGTACATCGATTAGAGAATAGATGGCATTAGCAGAATAATGGTATTGTATGATACAACCCTTAAAATATTTTACATATGTAGATAGATATACTTTAATTTTGCACAATTTTTTAACCTGAATATACGAGGGCGGTCCCATAAGTATCCAGCCTGAGCTAGAGATGGCGGTAGTTGTTTGAAAGATATCACTGTATCAGAAAGTACACAATCTATAAACCATATGTTTCAAGTTTGAAGACGCCACGTTGTTTAGTATTTGTTTGGCAGCCATCAATGGTGAACGTTTTCAGTGAATTTGTGAAAATGGAGAATATTGGTCATCGTTATGTGACACAATACTTATATTTGAGAGGCCTCAGCCCAACCAATATAAAAGCTGAACTGGATTCTACTCTGGGTGAGTCTGCTTCTTCGTTTACAACAGTAAAGTATAGGGTAGCAGAGTTTAAACGAGGCCGTACGAGCTGCCAAGACGAGCATCACAATGGTCGACCAAATGAGGTGACGACTTCAGAAATGGTGAAGAAAATCCACAAAGCGTCGACTGAAAGTACGCGAGCTAGCAGACATAGTAGGCATTTCAAAAAGTGCGGTACATCGCATATTATCTGAAAATTTGGACATGAGAAAGCTGTGTGCAAGATGGGTGCCGCGTTTGCTCACAATCGAGCAAAAAAAGTGTCAGTTTTTTGGGATTCGCGTGGGATAATTTTCATTGACTATCTTGAAAAAGGAAAAACTATCAACGGTGAGTATTATGAGAACTTATTGCATCGTTTGAGCGAAGAAATTAAGCAAAAACGGCCGTATTTGGCTAAGAAGAAAGTGTTGTTTCATCAAGATAATCCACCAGCTCACAAATCCGTTATTGCAATGGCCAAAATTAATGAATTAAAGTTTGAACCTCATGCACCCTATTCGTCAGATTTAGCCCCCTCGGATTATTTTCAAACTTGAAAAAATGGCTCAGTGGTCAAAGATTTTCCAACTATGAAGAAGTGATGTCGGCAATTAATGGCTATTTTGAGGAGCAAGACAGTTCTTATTATAAAAAGGGTATCGAACTTATTGAACATCGCTGGGAAAAATGTCTAGAGCTGAAAGGAGATTATGTTGAAAAATAAATATATTTTTTTCCAAAATATTTGTGTTTTCTCTGTTGGGTCGGGTACTTCTGGGACCACCCTGGTAGGTCCCTGGATAGGGAAAGATCCCATTCAATGACACGTCTTTCTTTTTTATTTAGATTGTTAATCGTCGAAGAGCTCACAGTTCTCTTTGGTTTTTTAGTAACTGTGACTCTGTGCATATACAGTCGCAAGTTAATCCAATTCTCTGTCTTCTTCTTCTTCCGTCGTTTTTTTTGTTACTCTTAAAGGTATCGGATTATTTTTCTTCTAGTTTGTTGACCCATTTTCCATTACAACCGGTCCAGTGTAGGTATTCTCAATTCTGCTTTCGTCTTTCCTCTTATGTTTCCTATTTCTTCTATTCTTTGTATCCAGCTCTTCCTAGGTTGTCCTGTTTGCCCACTTCCACTATCTTCTTCATCAATCGATTCTAGTTCATCCGTATTATATGACCATACCAGTTCAACTGCTTTCTTTCTATTTTTGTTATAATTGCTTCTTGTTATGCCATTTGTCTTATTTCTTTATTTCGTTTGCCATCTATCTTTGTTTTTCCCGCTATCTTTCTAAGAAACTTCATTTCCGCTGCATTAATTCTCTTGATTATCTTGTATTGTCCACGTTTCACTCGCGTATGTGAGTACTGGCAGTACCACTGAGTTGCACACTCTTATTATAGTTTTCTTGTGTATTTTTCTTTTCCCGAAAATTGTCTTATTTAAGGCGTAGTAAATTTTAATGCTTTTATTTATTTTGTTATTTATATCGTCATTTATCTTCCCATCTTCTGTTATTGCGCTTCTTAAATATTTGTATGTTATTACCATTTCTAGTTTTTCTCTGTTTTCTTCTTGCTATTGATAATCATTGTTTTACATTTATTTATATTCGTTTCCATTCCTAACATTTTTATTTCTTTGTTCCATATTTTTACCAGCAGCTTTATCTTTTTTTATCTATTGTCTGCTATTAGTAAGCAGTCGATTTTTATTGGTATTAAATTATTATATCCTACTACTAGCCTGGTTTTGTTTGGTTCATTTTTTAACATAATCCATAATTACTATGAATAGTATGTAGTAGCTTAGGCTATTTATTCCTACCTCCATATTAATTTTTACTGATTTTTCTCCATTTAGTTTAACCAATCCATTTACTGTTTTATATATACTTTTTACCTTTAATAGTTTCATTGGTATGTCTAGTAGTTTTAGACAGTCCTATAGGCATGTAACGAAATTGTTTTCTTCCTTTTCGTCTTTCTTTTCTATTCTGTTTCTTAATGTTTTCCTGCCCTAAAAGCTGTCTGTTCATCTTCTAATCTATTGTCGATATAGTTCCCTTAATCTTCTTTCTATTATTTTGGTATAATTTAAAGGTGGTGAGGAATAGGCATATAGCTCTATAGATCTCACAGCCATTCTCTACCTTTCTCTCCTAGGAATTTTATCATCTCCGTTTGTATTCTGTCTTGTCCGCTTACCTTTCCTATTTTGCTTCGTCAAGTTCTTCTGTATCTATATCTTCTAGGGTTTATTCCTTCTCATCTAACCTTTCGTTTTTCACTTCGTTTCTGGAGATTTTCTTTTAATTTCTTCTTTCTTCCATTTTAAATTTCTTCGAAAAGAACTTCAAGTATGCTTTTTATATCTGCTTTTACTTCATTATTTTTGTTTCTTATCCCTTTTATTATTTTCTATTTATTTCCCTTTGTGCCTCTTACGAAATTCCAGAATTTCTTGTTATTTTCTTGGTATGTCTGCTCAAGTTCTTTACCGAAGTTTTTCCAGATTTCTCTCTTTGCTTCTCTTATCACTTCCCTTGCTATATTTGTCTTGCATATATATTTTTATCTGTCTACTTATAGCTTTGTCTCTATATCTTTTTTGCCATCATTTTGTTTTCTCATTTCCTCATTCCAACATACTGTTTTCTTTTTCTATTTTTTATGTTTTTATATTTTAAATGTTTTCTTTGCTGTTCTACATATTATTTCACTAAAATCCTTCTACCTTTTTTCTAGCGTGCAATTTTCCTCCTCTTGTTCCTGTTTAATTAATTTCATGTATACTTTTTCTTGGTATTCTCTACTTATTTCCTCATTTCTTAGCCTTTATATTTGTATACTTTCATATCCTTTTGCTTTTTCCCGTACTACCTCTTTAATTATTGCTGTTATTAATCTGTTGGGTGTCTGGTTCCACCTCTTGTATTTTTTAATCTGTCTTATTCTACTTTCTATTTCTTGTGTACATACTATGTAATCGACTATACTTCTAGCTTTCTTTCTTTCGCTACAAATGTGTATCTATCCTCAAGTGGTTGTTTCCAGTAAGTATTTCCTATTTTTCAATCCTCTAATTGGCAGAACTGTATTATTTTCTGCTATTTTTATTTACTCTAACTTCTCCATATTTTTTTATGCAGTCCAGACTTTTATTTTTATCATTCCCAACGCTTACATTCCAATCGCCCACAATTATTATTTGATAATTTCTTGGACTTATTCTTTCTATATTATTTACTGTATTATTTACTTCCTCAGATACAATTAATTCTACTATCGCTTTCACTCTTTGTTCTTTATGTCTTCCTGAGAAGTATAGATTATAGTTGTCCTTTAGTAGTTTACTTTTTGATCCATGTTTCTTTGTTGTACTTATTCTCATAACTGTTATGTCATAGTGTTTTATTTCTTCTACTACTTGACTTCTTTTCCTGTTAAGGATGTTATATTCTATGCCCTTATTTTTATTTGTTCTTTTGTTTTCTCTTTCTTTCTTCCCCCTATATCTACTTTGCCTTGTTTTTGTTTTAATTCCAATATCTTTTCTCTGGTTCCTATATCATATCGATCCTCTCCTTTAGCGGCAGTTCTATTTGGTTCGCTGTTTAGTTTTATGGTCTCCGATTATTATTGGTTGTTGTTCTTAGTTGTTTTCTTAACTCCTCATTATCCTTGTTTTGGGGTGATCTTTCGCTCATTATTCTGGTTTTCCAAACTTTTTTTCTTTATGGTGTTTTCCATTTTCTTGTTTGCCTCTGTTTCTACGTTTTCTTCTGTTTCTTTATTCTTTATTCTTCTTTCGTGTTTTTTTCCTTTAACTGTTGATTTGTCTACATTTCATTATTGATTTTTAGCCTATTATATACCAATATTGCGTTATATCCCTTCTTTCTTGCTTTAATTATATATTGTATTAATTTCTTTTTTCTCTCGAACTGTTTTTGGAATGTTCGTTTATCCAGTCAACTTTTTTGGCTTTCAATAGTTTCTGTTTTTTATACATTGTTGTTAATTCAACTAGAATGGGTCTATTTTTCTGTTGTTCCTCTACTTTTCTTCCTAGTCTTCTAATTTCTTGAATTTCTTTTTCCGTGTCTATTTCAACTCCTATAATAATTATTCTGGTTTTTTCTTTTACCTATAAGTCTTATTCAGTTAGTTTTTCTTCTACTCTTTGTATAATAATTTTTTTCTTATCTCTTTTTCAAGTATCTCTAATTTTATATTTTGCGAATCCATTATCTCATTGAGTTATTCAGTTTCCTTCAGTAATTTTTCGTTTTGTGTCTTAATCTGTTGAGTTTCTTTACTTATTTTGTCTAATTTGATATTTATATTTTTAGTTTTCATATGTAGATCGTTTAATTTAGTATTTATTTTTTCCAGTATTTTTCTTTCTTTTTAGTTTTGAGTCTTCTTTATTTTCTTCAAATTCTCTCAATATGACACTGTTTTCTATTTATTACCATGCCGCGCATTTACGAAATTTAATTTGGATGTTTTGAGGCCAGGCCTATCTTGAAAGCAATAAGAGGTCAACCGGGATCAACTCCGCGGAGGTCGTCGCGCTCTTTTCGCCACCTAAATAATCTGTGCTTTCTGTCACTTGGCCCGAACCATACAGAAACCTTCCCCTAAATGCGGTCTTGTTTGCATACTGCTGCGCCCAGAAAAAATCGCGGCCCCGGTCGGCCCGTCGTTGGTGTTGCCGCTGTCAGTGCCGCAGTGTTTATTTCCGAAATAAGTTCTTAGGCACTACTCCTACCTTGTTGATGTTCCCAAATTTGGTTTCTGCTTCCCGTACTTGCTATATTAACGCATTTTCATTAATTATTGAGCACTTGGTCGTATTACAAACGCAAACTATCACCGCACTTAAATCACAGCTGTCACTTTACCTCTTTCCAGGACCGGAATCGTCCATTTTTTTGTCACAAAAACACACATTTTCTAGAATATCTGTCATTAAATCGTCGATGAGAAAAGCATTTGAGAAATGTTCGATTATTTTAAAAGAGTTTTGCACTGACAACTTCAGAACGTCTTAGATTGTAGGAATAAAACAGGTTTGGTGTTAATTTCAAAATTTAATTTGCACAAACCACGGATAATTTTATATAAAGGGTTATTTTATAGTATGATGGTGCACACAACCATCACGGATACTGGTGTTTTTACTTTTTTCTTGGACAATGAAGTATTGAGACTCCTTATTTGGGCAATAAGACAATGCATATTAGGGGATATCCAAGGCATTGGAGGTACTAAGACAACAGAAAAATAAGTAAAAATTTTTTGAGAGACTACAAAGTGTCAGGAACTGTATGAAAACATTAAGAAAAATTTTGAGCATTATCCTATAAGTGGCTACTGGAATACTGACATAAGTGTCTAATGCCAAATACAAAAAATTGAAGTAATTATGTTTGTTTCTGTTAAAAAAAATAGGAAAAGAATAAACAATTTTTTTTTAATTTAACACAGTCATACAAAAAAAATTGATTCCAAATAAAACCTATCAGAATAACGAAATATCACCAAATTAACTCTAAGCTAACTGATAAGCACGGAACTAAAAAAATAAATAAATAATAAACTTTTATATTTATTGTTGTGATTTTCAGGTGAAAGATACTGTAGTGAAAGGCCTCGAAAAATATGCAGAAGCCGGTAGATCAGTTGAGAGCTATGTAGACTGACTTTGAGCGTTGGCTCCTTTTTCTCTATTTCTAATGTTTTTATCTCAATCTATACTATCGTCTTTAGTTACTTGCTTATTTTTATCAATAATTTTATACACAATTCTAATCATGTTGTTTAATTTTTGTAGAAAAAATTCTAAAATTTTGTTTTACTTTGTCTGCCCGTCTGCGTATATTTTTATATACCTACCTAGTTAGTAAAAATGTTTTAACAAATTCAAGTGGGATTTGATACATAACCAAGAGGTTCATATATTTCGATAATGAGGTTAAGATCTCCGGATCAAAATTTAACTGTAGGACATGTGTGAGTAAGGGGGGGGGTTGTAATGTTGATTAAAGCTAACTCTACTTCCGCTAGAAACATTGATTGAAAAACCAGACACCGTTACTAAAATTGTGCAACAATAGAAAATATATTAAACTCTTTAAGAGATGTAGGAATGTTTGTAGACCAAAGTTCAGAAGTTCTTTTTCAGATGTTTGTAATACTGATAGAAAATTTCTAGACCAAAAAAAGAAATATTTAGTAGTTGTAAAAAAAAGAAACTAAGGCAAAGAACAGAGAAAAATCTTTAATCTAGAAGTATTAGGAGAAACATTCTCATCTGTTTAGTAGTTTTGAGCAAAGTTATAACCAAAAAATTTCAAAATTAGCATTTTTGGAGAATGATTTTATTTATAAAGACGAAGAATTAAAAGAAGAAAGATAAAGGTGGGGAAAATAAAAAATTAAGAATAATAATAAGGTAGACATCAAAGCTACTTTGAATCTGAGAAGTACGATCTTATTCTTGCGATAAAGATATTTATCAATGAATATTTTATCTTTGCGGTTGCAGTTTATATTAATTAAACGAACTTTATATGAAGTTTTCTTTTTAATTTGACATAGAGTAGATGCTTAATTTTAGTAAACGGAACTATTGGATGAGTGTTCCTACCTTGATTAGAGAGTAGATGGTGGTGTTGTACGCTACATCTTTTAAAAGTAATAAATTTATACTGACTGCAATCCGATAATATTGGATGTCGATCTACAGGGTCGAGTTTACAGACGCAACACAATTTTATTGTAGGTCAACAATTTAAACGTACGAAATTATTGTTCTTCTAACTGATAACTCACTGCGAGTCTTTACTGTGAACGCTATGGTGTTGAGTATGTAAATGGAATAATGGACGATTCCATACAATAAAATTTTTCATAGTACTAGTCAATAGCATGCATCCAGAACATACCATTTTCAATACTAACGACATTCCGTGAAGACCACGATTCTTTCTTTGAAGATAATTTAAAAACAAAATGTCTATCAACAGACCAAAAACAAGCTCTGATCTAAAGGTAGCGACTTATCACAGCATTAACGCTATAACCTCAGCAGTAACTTGCCAAACCATGGAGAACTTCACCAATGATCTCCAAAAGACCTTTCTGTCTGTTTATATAATACAATAGAGCACTACCTTGTACTTTAGAAAGTTGGTTACTTTTTCTCCTATCAAAATTTTTGTTTGGCCCTGTATGTTGTTTAATTTATTACAAAAAAAAAAAAGAATTAATCAGAACAGCACAATGATAGGGTACTAATTTTTCTTAATAAGTAACAGAAATTAAGTGTCGAAGAATGTGCACGTCCTCTTCGCCGAAGAGCCCACACATTTCTTTTCGGTTTTTGAGTAATTTTGGTTCTGTGCCTATGTAGCCACAAGTTAATCCAATAGCAAAACGTGTTCTAGAATATCTAAATATAAGATTTCTGTGAAGAAACCACTTGAGAAATGGCCGATTATCTTAGAACAACTGTCCAATTGACTTTGCTCTTGGAACTTTTCTGGCAATATTTTAGAGAAAACTATAAAGGGGCGTCATTGATTGATATGGTCTATCTGGAAGCTTCAGGAACACCTTAGAATGTAGCAATAAAGAGCCAAAACTATGGAAGAGGTTTGGCGTTGATTTCAAAAAATTTTGGATTTCTCTAGAGCACTGTGTTATGAGTCAAAATAAAGAGAAAGAATTATTTTGTTGTATTCTAGTGCACGCAACCATAGCTGTACGGTTATTGGTGTTCTTGGTTACTATGGGATCAAACTTTGCCTTTTTTCTGGACACTGGACTATTGAGACAGCGGGATGTTGGATCCTTTATCTGGACACTAAAACTCCATGTGCTGTCCAAGACATTCAAGGAGTAACTTCACTGTAAGCTATCTCCTGCATGATATTAATGCCTATTTGCATATTAAACACACTAATTACTTATTATCCAATAGAATAGAATGTAAGCAAAAAGGAGTAATAACAAAAAATTAAATTTGCAATTTCTCTTTATCTGGCGCAGTAATCAAGAAATGTTTTTAACTCTTTAAGTAAATTTTTAAATAAAAAAATAACATAGTTTAGAAAATGTAATTTTTTAATTATTTTTGCGTTTTGTTACAGTAAAAATCATACCCTTATTAGTTATATTTTAATTATATATTATTAAAGTATGATGTGTTGCCTAATTTATTAATATTTTTAAAAATATATGTTAAAACATTGTTTTAATAATTTGAATTATGACTTAAATACTAATATTTATTTAAAAACAAATTACCTTAACATTTTTTACTAATTTTTTTATTGCCCTCATTAATTACAAAATCCAGTGTACATTTCTAGTAAATTTATTGCGTCACGTTGGCGACGCGCCATTGCACCAAGCGTTGTCCAATCGCGCCCAACTTCACCCGAATTAGTCGCCAATATTTTGCTTCGCTTGACAGTTCCTGCCAAGTGCCAGTGTTTTCGTGCACCGGAGCATCCCTTCCGCAGCGCTTGCCGCAGCGACGTCGTGGACCGGCAGCGCAGACGGGCGGAGCGGCCGCGAGGGCCCGCAACGTTTGTTTACCTTCGGCGGCCCGCGACCTTGCCGCCCATCGCGCAAAAATAGAGGAGCCGAGGAATTCGCATTTTTGAGCGGCATGCGCCGGAAAACCAGTTTGCCCGGCGTGCGAGACCCAGAGTTGTGACCGCGCGGCGTCCGGCGCAATCACCTGGTTTGCGAGGGGCTGCGACGCAGGGTTCTATTATGGTTGAAATCGGCCTGATCCCGCTGTTATGGCTGAGGACGGCTCCAGGCCCCCGCAGAAGCAGTACGACTACCTGTTGAAGTTCCTCCTGGTGGGCGACAGCGATGTAGGCAAGCAGGAGATCCTCTCCGAGCTCGACGACGGCTCCTCCGAGTCGCCCTTCTGCAGCGGCAGCGGTGAGTGGTCCTATTGCAATAGCAGTGTTTGTCTTGAATATCTTGCACTATCTGTTGATTATAATGTTTGTTATAGTATTGAACGGTACATTACAGTTGTTTGTTAGCTTCCAAAGGGTTTTTTTTAGTATAATAGATGTGGCATAGCAATTTTATGCTCTTTATATAGAAATATTTAAGGAATGTAAACAAAATCAAGGTTGCTTTCTAGTGAAGTAAGAGATAATGTAAATAGCTGCAGCTCTGGTGAATCACAGCTGACAATGAAAGATCATAATTTACGGGGCAGCAGAAAATGTAAACACGGGCAGAGTTAGGTGCTGAGATGGTTCTCACCTGATAACTCTTTTGTATTACCTCATGAGTCATGGAGGAACTATGCTTGGTCTGCCAATTAAGCCTTGACTGTTCAAGTTTTAGGCCATGGACTGCGTATCTCCTTCAGATTAACGTTATACTATTCTGCATGTTACACAGCAGCCAGCAAGCCAGCGAGTATAATAATTGAGAATAATTGGAGCAAGCAGACTTTCTATTTCTTCTATGTTAATTCCAGCTGATTTAATAGGCAGTAACAGCGGCAGTAAAATTTGCTCACAAGATGTGCTTATAGCACACTTTTGTGAACAGGAAAGCTCATTTGTATACATAGCTGATAGGAACTGCCGGATTTAGTTGTAAAATTTGAATTTGCTGCTGCACGTGTGTCGCCGGTATTTGCATTTATTAGCAGTATTTTAGTAGCTCATTGAATAATTATTACTTTCTGTTGTTGATTTTTCATTTTTGGTGGCATTTTTGTTTGGTAATTAAACTTCACCTCCAGCAAATCAGCCAAAGTTGGGCGTGGAGGAGCCTGACGACATTCTGCACAAGCCGAATCTCTTCTCTGAAGATTTATTATTATTGGGAAAATATCACCTTCTCTGAGCGGAATTGCCTTAAAACTACTATGCAAGGATTTTCAATGCTTCACTATTGCATGTTGTGTTATTGATGACTTGCATCTACTTAAAAATAATTTGTGCAGATTTTTAGACAGGCTCTAAGGCTGCTTGTATAGCCTCCTTGTGTTATTTATGTTGAGGACCACCATAATTTCGTATGAAACTCTGAAATTTAACATGGCTCCCCCTAGCAGGAGAGTTGGGAATTTTATTATTGAATTAAATGTTTATATAAAAGTGTGCACTGATTTATGGTGACGCTAGTGCGCATTGTTTGGCTTTTGTTTGTACCGAGAAGTTTATACTAGTAATACGTCACTACTTCCGTTAATTTTGATTTTGAATATTACTTCTCCAGTTATAATTCATCCTACTTTGTTAAAATAGGGTTTCGAATAATTCCTCCAATATCTTCGATGACTTTATAAATTCAGCCCATCATGTGGGGTCTATGAAAATCATGTCTACTGAAGCCCCATAAATGTCACACTTTCGTTTCTAGTTTTGCTACTAAGTTTTTTCATAAAAGTAAATTAAAAAAAAAACGAATGGTGTGAAAAAGTACTTTCTTCTGTAAGTCAGGCGTGGCTAAGCAATGGTTAAATCCAGGCCCTAGGCCAAAAACCAATTCCCAAATGTGACATTGTTGAGCACAAATTCATGTTATGCATTTGGTGATATTTTGAAGGTCTCAAACACTTTAAATGTGTTCTGGATGGTTGTGGTGTGATTACAAAATTTTTCTCCACTCAACTGGAACATATATGTCACTTTGGTTTAATGCTATCTCGCTTTTGTAAACAGAGGAGCAAGTATTGGTGTAATATGGTAACGCTCCTTCCCATTTATTCCAAAAAATAAATCCCAAAATCGGGTTACTTGATGCAATGAAACTTTTGCTCCTCTCTGCTTTTATAACCCGTATCTTTCACTGTTAGATTTTTGTTTATTTCGGTCAGTGTCTCATATTTTGTACTCGAGAAATTGGAGATTGAGGCATGAGACTTACTTGCTTTCAAGGGCATGTTATAATTGATAAAACGATGGTTACAGACCAAAGATGATAATGGGTTATGGTTTGAAAATAAATCTTATTATTTTTGTTTTTTATTGATCAGTAATCCATATTGCGAGAAATTTATGGGACACATCGTGCATAAAGGCTTGCAGCAATTTTTTTCAAAAAATTAGAGAAGCATCATCTCATAGATGCTACAGCTTTTGAATCATGACTTCTGACTCACGTGAAGTTAATAATTGGCAGTTAACATTCATGGGAAAGCTAAATATTGTTCTTACTAGAGAAACGTACGTAGCCTATCCAGAAAGTATTGAGCCAATTTTAATATAACGGAAACAGTTTGCTGCGATGAGAGGGGACTGCGCGAATGAGGACGGCTTCATTGGTCAGGTCAGTTAGGGGGTTAGATAACGGTAAGTGAGCATATGTAGCGCATGATTGCTGCATTTACAATGATTGAGCGAGTGAGACTGCGAAACTTGGAAATTTGTTTGCAGAAACCATTCGTTTAATTCAGAAGGCTTTCGTGAAGGATGTAATGAGTGCATCACGAATAAATGCTTGATATAAACAATTTACCGGAAATGATAAACGTGTACGAGCTATAATCGACGGGGATTCTTATGGTCATATTAACAATGTTTTTTGATTGGAAAAGGCTTGACCATCATGAATACGTTCCTTCATAGTAAAGTTTTTTGCCGGTTGCGAGATGCAATACGACAAAAGCAGCTTCGGCTCTGGACTACTGCAGCCTCATCATCACGTGTATCATATATCGTGCAGAATTTTTTGTCTACACATCAAATCGTGGGGGCGACTCAGTCACTCCAGAGTCCAGATTTGTTGCCTCGTGATTTTCGTCTACTCCCAAAAGATAAACACTTTTGAAGGGGGGAAATTCCAGACCACCGAAATTAGGGCTAATAATATATAGGACAAGTGTGTGAGAACCCAAGTTTGGAAAAGACTGATACCACTTGCAACGTTGCTTTGTATCTCGTACCATTTTTATTACACTCATAGATTTTTTGTGATTGTCATTTTAATTTTTTGTTTAAATCACCAATATTCGAAAAGAAAACAGAATAACTGTTGACAATACTGATCACGTAATTTTCAGAGGGAAAGAAGTTTAATTTGAAAACACCTATGCACCCTTCAGAGATAACTTAGTGTTTAGTGATTTCTCATCTCATAGATATTTATTCTAATGGTACTGTGTCTTGATTTGTGTCCGATATTTTTGATTTCAAGAACTCTTAAAGGATTTTAATATCTATATCCTTATTGGAAATAATGGATTAACTTCTTTGTTCTCTAATGTTGGTATAGTATATAGAAAGATAATTAATGCGACTAAAGGTTTCTTACAGATGAAATACTTGAGGAATGCATAGAGGTTAACAGTGGTACAAGAGAGATTTCATAGACTTATCTTTATTAAAATATTGCCCCATTTTACTTTTATAGCCTTAATCATTCATTGTCGGATTATTGTTTATTACAATCAGTGGCTCATAATCTTTACCGTAAACAGTTTGAAAACATCGAAAAAATGGAAATTGAAACACAAGACTTTCTTTCTTTAGAAGACATGTTGTAACCGCCGGATACAAGAATTAACTTAAAGATGTATACATACCATAGATGGTAATGGATTATATTTTGAATATTAATTTTATGACTTTTTGTTTCTATTTGGTCAATAACCCGTATAGTAGAAAATTTATGGGTTATAGCCTGTACACAGGCCTATATCCGGCTTATATGAATTTACTAAAGTTGACAATTAATATTCGCGGGGAGAGAAGTAAACAATTTTAACGATTTGAAAGTTGTTGTTGATAAAGAAGCATTTATCACTTGCCCCAATAGTAGTATTAGCCATTGCTAATGTAATGAAAATGGTTTGTGCGATTGTGATGTAATCTGGCGGTCCATGAGGAGTGGATTCTAATGCGCATGCGCAAATTAAGACGACAATTGGGCGGATTAATGAGAATTAGACGCTGGTAAGTGGGCACATGTAGCGTGCAATCATTGCATTTCCAATGATTGAATGAATAGAGCACCGAATCTGCATTGATTTTTGTGCAAAATTGGAATATTTGTTTGTAAAAAAATTTCAGGGACGATGCAATTAATGCAGGGTGAACAAAGGCAACTACCCTATAGACCAATATATTGCCGTGCAAGTTCTGGTCATTTTCAAAACTTAAATTACCTTTGAAAGGGCGAGATTCCAGACAGTCCACGAGATTCAGATCAATACGATGAGGCAACTATTTGCGATTACAAACAGAGGACTTTGCGGAATGTTTTGAACAGTGAAAGCGATGCCGGAAGAAGTGTGTGAGATTTCAAGTTGTCTATATTATAGGAGTCTAAGGTTACATAAAATGCTTCTTACATCTTTGACCGTATTGATTAAAATATGTATATTTTTTTGTTATTATAATTATTTAATTTTACTATGCTACGTTTCCATACTTTTGGGGTAAACCACATATTTCAACCAATGAAATGAAGCGGGGGTGAAAAAGCTGATTGCAAATAAGGACTTGCATGGTGTTAAAAGGCATATCTTACGTGATTAGCGACTTTTGTCCACATAATTCATTTGAGAAATGAAAAAGTGGTTTATCTAGTTTAAAAATCCAACATGAATAACCACAACTCGAATATCAATTTTTGAATATATAGAACCAAACGTTCATAATAAACTAAGACGCTAAAACGAAAATATTCCGTTATTGATTGCTTAACTAATACACAAGGATTAAATTTTATTCCAATGCTTTCCTAGATAAGACTTCTACATTTAATTTGCGAGGAAGAAGACGTATTTATTCTTGATATTTTTTAAAAAAATATTTGAACATTTGTAGCTCATGGACCTCAGGCACCTGGCGGACTTCGAAGAAAAAAAGTCAAAGAAACTCATAAATTTAGTAAAACTATTAGAGAGTCAAATATTGCACCGGTGGGACCTGGAAAGCTTCTGGTCGAAATTTTGTTTCATAAGGAATAAGAAGTATTTCTTATTAGGTTGTGGAGAAAGGAGTTGCAGCACCGACGGATGCTGAACGAGTATTGAAAACCATTGTAGAAAATGATTGTTGAACGTTTTATAATTTTCATTCTCATTGTAACATGTCATATTGGAAAAGCTTTTGCCAATCTTATCTTGAAATAGTCCGAACAAATTGGTATTGAAGTGAATACAAGTGCATATTACAAATATCAGTTCTTTAATTTGGAGAAATACCATTTGCTAGTACGCTAAGTGCTTGAATTATAGCTCTGAAATCAAATCCACATTTGGAATGTTTTGAGTAATTTTAATTTATGCAAAAGTGTGGTGCGAGAAAGAACGAAGTAAGAAAACCTTAAACCGTATATGTATAAATGTATTAGCTGAACCTCCGAGTAGTTGGTACGGGTAACGCCTCTTCAAATCGTGTGCAAATAGGCAATACGAACGAATAGGCAGTACATATAATGCACAACTGTACATAAAATAATATATGAGTATAAAAATAAAAGTACATATTAGAAGGAAATGTCATATTTTCAAAGATCCTAACGATATCTCGTAAGGCGCTAGTAGCCTTCAAATGAGAATTGCAAAGAAAAACTAAAAAGGAGTTATAAGGTTTTTATAGAAGCACAAGAACTATAAGGACACAAAAGTAAGCTTAGAGAAATTAAGGGATATATAAGATTTTCATAGATTATCAAAAAGAAGTTTAGAAAATGAGAGAATAGATGACAAAAAACACGATTACCAAGAAAATGCTGAAGTAAAATGCGAACTAGAAGATACAAATGAAAAGTTGAAACGATTGGACACCGTAGAACATAACTATAAATATATAAAGAAAAACGAAAGAACTTAATAATAACAAGACCAGAAACAAAAGACATTGGAAAAGAAAATGTGAAAACCAATATGGAATCTCTATTGAGAAAAAAGTTGAATCTAGTACTAAAACTCGCGTTAAACAACAAAACTATTAACATTATTATTTAATTACTTTTACAGGACTACAAGAAAAAACTGAATTGCTAAAATACAAAAATAAATAATAGAGCAAAGGCAGGTATTTAAAAATAACGATTTTACAGTGATACAGAGGGAAGGAAAATAGTCAAAATTACTAATGCAGAACTTAGAAAATGAAATTACATAAAAGAGAAACAAGTAAAGAATAATATGGAAATAGCATATGAATGTTAAAAAACGATTGGTTTATAAGAAGCAACCAAATAGGTTAATTTTGAAAATGGTAATGAATAAGGATGAAAAGTATAAGGTTGAACTAGATAGATTACGCAGATCGTAGCAAAAGGAAGATTTAATATCGGTGGCAAAAATGAGCAAACGTGTAATAAGAAGAAGACAATAAATAGAATTAAGCAAAAAGTAGAAGGAAATTCAGAAACAGATGATAAAGAATGAAAATCATCAGTTTGAGGAACAATCAAATTTTCGTAACGTAATAGTAGTGTACGGAACCAAAATTTAAAGAAAATTAAAAATGTTTTTTGGGGAATTATAGAAAGTTATAGGTTATATAATTGGAAAAACAATAATAGTGGGAAACCTCAACGGAAGAATTGGGGAAAATATTCAAGGAGTGGAGGAACATATGGATATCGAAGGAGAAGAATTACAAAATGGAAATGACAAGAAAATAATAGAAATGTAACAAACAACAAATATAGATAAAAAAAATTATGAGATAACTTGGGAAAAAAAGAAAAATTAACTATAGGTCATTTCATGATTGATAAACAAAGTAAAAGATGTAGGAGTGTACAAAATATACTTTTTAAAACTACATTAGCGTTAAAAAAGAGAACAAAAGAATCCTACGAGAAAAATCAGAAGCAATTTTATTACAATGAAAAATATAAAAAAAAACGAGAAATCGTTCCTAAAAAGTAGTTGATAAAAATAATAAAATATTAACTGAAAAAAGATATGTGCGAGTGTATACTATGTTTTCAAGAACTGCTGGTCAATGGTATCTTAAAATAATAAAAAATAAATGAATCTACCCATAACATAAGAGAGAAGAAATAATTATTGGAACAAAAGAAGTTGGGAATTAAAAGTCTAAAAGTGGGGAAATCGTCGGGCATAAATATCACCCTAGAAATGGCAAAATATGTAGGGAAGACAGGAACAAAACTATTATGTTAAATACACAAAAAGAAAAAGAAAATAAGGTACCTGAGGATTGACAGACAAATATGATAGTGCCAATCTATAGTAAATAATTATAGAGAAATAACATTGAGGAAAAATTTACGTATATACTTTGGAACAGAAAGTAGGAGAAAATATTGATAAAACTATAACGCAATGTGGTTTTAGAAGTCAGAGAGGAACACAAGATGTGATATATCTAATGAGACATCGGGGTGAATGAATAAACTATAATTAAGAATTACATATATATTATACGGACTTGGAGAAGAACTAAGAAACGAAGAAAGTAGTAAAATTTATTTAATAATAATAAGTGTCCAGTTGGAATAAAACATGACGATTAAATATTGCCCATTTTAAAATTTGACAATTCAGATAGTAATATTACGACCGACGTTAAAGCTACACTGTTCTATTCTGAGAAGGTAAAGTTTAAACCTTTTTTATATTTCATATTTTTAGAACTATAGGAAATGAAGAGAAGGGGTTCAGAAGTTTATATTTCTATTTTATGTTGTTATTGATGTTTGTACCGTTATTTTGATCATGATGTTTACATGAAATGCAAGGCTGACCTTTTGATCATCTGTGGCCTTGTGGGAGGTCACCGGCATGAGAAATTGATTTACTTTCACATTACACTGCATATTTAGTTTGAAGTTGGAAATGATAATAGCTGTGTGTGAAACGTTATCAAATGTATATTTGATTCAGCATTCATTGAATTCTCGGGCGATTTTTAATTGTTATAGCGAAGGCGATATTTTAAAAAATCAAATCGGAAAACTTTTCTGTACCTTTTTGAGATGTTGACATGTCCTTGCGCGCTTACACAGCATATCGTTTAAATTTGTGTTGTGTGTGATTATCTGTATAAAACGCGTCTAAATTGTATGTATAAGAATTGATGCATTGTAAATATAGGCGATAAGTTTGTGGACTGAAAGAACGAATTCGGCAGATAATTTTTGTGGCTGTACGGGAAGGAGTGGAGTATTTCCGGTAAGAGTTTGGAACCTTAAGGGGATATTACAGTCTAGATACCCGTTTTCAAGGTGATTTTTGGGAAATAATTGTACAAAAACGGTTAAACCTACTGATCTCAAGTTTTGTGTTCATATTTATTCATATTTAAAGTAACACCTAAACTTTTTATATCACTTTTTATAGCAAACTGTGCGAGATATATATAGACACACAGGTCATGTCGCGAAATTTCGTTTCTATCGGGCGTGGCGATTGCCGCCGTCCTCGTCATCTGAAATAAACGATTCTTTTTTTATTTTATTCTGTAGACATGTGGTTATTGTTTGGAACTCTAATAAATAACTTGAAAAAAAACGACAAAACGGCGGCGTTTGAAAGAAAATATTCCGATTTTTACTAAAAAATTTCCCTTATCACGGTCCGAAAAAAATAGTAATTGTACATATAAAAGTTAGAGGTTCGAACGATAGCCGAACATGTGCACTATATGTGTAACAAATTAGAAGTCGATCGGCCCAGTAGTTTGTGAGAAAAATACACGCCCGACTTGAAAAATGTCGTTTCGAGAAAAACACGTTTAAAGTTTTCTTCTGCCGACTCTGGATTTCTTCGTATTGTCAAGCCGTAGTACGTACTTAATTATAATAGCCTCTGTCAATTTTCCTGTTCCTTTTCCATCGAAGCCTTTGTTGTTTTTTTAGCATTGCGTAGTCTCGTACCCATACGCATTCTTTTTTTTTCAACGACATAATTTTCTCCATATCCCATAGCCTCCGAAACAGATTTAAATCTAGACCTTTATATCTCGATCAATTTGACGAATTTCATTGTAATATTTTACGGACACATTCTCAAGACTCCAAACTAAGAAAATGTCAAATAACAAAAAAAAATTTTGACCGGCTAAAGTATAGGGGGTATTATAGTCTAGCCGGTGAGAGAGCGGTGTGGAATATTTTTTGAATCGACTATTGTTTTGATAAGGATTGGTCGAAAAATTATAGAAAATCGGGTTTACTTCAGAATAGTTACTCGTTTGATGCTTTATTTCGAGATAATTTGGCCGCTGTATTCGTAACAATACGTGGAAGGGCAGTTGTCAGTCATTTAGATAGCTTAGGAGAGGAGTTTAATTTTTTTTTCGAAAAAATATGTTAGTGAATATCTGGTATTGTGAATGATTTTGAAGTGCCTATTGCTTGTTAAAATTCCGATTTATTAAAATATTTTTATAGCATGGTGGAAGGGAGGGGAGGTTTTTCCTTGCCAAGTTTATTTTAGAACATTTACTTTTTTAAATAAACCTGCAAAGGTTGCAACGCATAGCGAAGTGGCGAAGCAGTCTCAGGTCTTTTTGGTCATCTGTCGATTGGTGAAAACAGAATTTGGAAATTTCCAGCCGTTCGCGAGTTATTTCTCGGACGGACAGACAACATGAAGTTAGTAAGTGACTCCGTTTCGCTTCACCACTTAATAATTGAGTTAAATTTTTTTCTATGATGTTTGGTAAGGCTCTACGCGCCGCGTGGGAGCACGGCCTGCGAACTGAGAGGTTAAGGCCCTCATACGTTCGCTCTCTCTGCCCGGTCGTCGCGCACCATCTCTGATGCGGGGCGATGTGGGAAGCACCGCGCCTAAGACGACTGCCATTATTACCCCTTGTTTGAATGAACGCAGGTACTCAATTATTTTTAGTGACTGAGTAGGCCACCCGCCAGGCATCAGAGAGCACCGGGAATTGAACCCGGGTCCGTCAGCATCGCAGCCCGTCCCTCAACCACGGGACCACGCTGGCTCTTTCTATGATGTTTAGTTGATTTTAAATCAGCTGGGAAACCATATTTGCCTGATATTTCTGGCGTTAGTGGGATTTTTGTTGTAAATTACTAAGTTAACCATTTAAACTCTACAAGATGTTGATTTAATGCTTGCATAAAAAGCAAGCCGAACATCTCTCATTATTTTTTTTTTTCGGCAAGTGCATTGGTTTATTAAATCAATTAATTGTATATCTTAATTTACCCGTACATCGACTGTTTATATGGTCTAACGTTTACCCTTACTCCTAGTTTTTGATCTTTCCCATTAGTTATGTAACATCTCCAAATCAACAAACGTTTCCCAACTCAATGCATCTCCCATAACCGGTAATGTTTCACTTCTAGCCCTACATAAAAAAAAGAGATTCAAAATATCCGTTTTCTATAAAACTCATAGCTCTTCTTGAGGTGTAGGCAGATTGAGGCCCAAGCGAAAAGCTGAACTCTCTTGAAAATGGCATCAAAGCCGATGCCGAAACATTAAGTCTTATCTCAATGCGGTTAATATGTAGACCAAGTTGTTCAAATCTAGTTAACTACGGATACCTACCCGAGCATTTTATACGCCTCTACGGAGAGGAAATTTTAAAGATAACTAAGCTATATTCAAAGATTATTTTACGAAAGGCCAAACTTTTGTGTTACCTTGCTTTCTATAAATTCTGCAGAAATCACCACCGGGTACGTGTTAGATTACGACGAAAACATCAGCAAAACTCATTTAGTATCTCCCATATTCTTAACACAGCAGAGCTCTCTGCTTACAAATTTCATTAACGCTACCGGAAGAAACCTCAATAAAACAAATTCTGAAATTTATGGCATTTTTCACACTGTAAGTTCCTCTAACATCCATTCTATTATTTAGGATTTTTTCTATAGGATAATGTATGACAAAGCATTATGTATGTCCGAGAAGAAAACCGATACTAAAAACGTAAATTTCCAAGTTGTGCCAAAATGACTACTCAATACCCAGCCATTACTAACCAATACCGCCTTACATAACTTTTCCGATTACTTTGTAAGCGACTCGGCTATTCAGGCTCTTGCAAATAGAATCCACAATTTTCTCTATTCCTGAAAATATCATAAATTAAACCAAGCAAGATATAGCTGAAGTACAGTCGGATTACAAAATCAAATATTAAGGCCTATGAATTTTAAATGTCTTAAAAGAAAATAATAACATTACAATTTTATAGACAGACAAAGACAACACTATGGTGGTCGTAACAGCCTATATTGGTAAAATAGAAAATTTATTAGAATCATCCGTCTGTCATCATGTATCTAACTATCTCACCTTGAAAAGAAAACCAAAACCCTCATTATTAATTCAAACCTTTCATCCGATACTAAAAAACTCCTCATACCCCGAAAGAAATCTTCTAGAATTCCAAGTTTCCGTCTCCGAAAAAGTCATAAAGAAAACTTTTTTTACGTCCTATAGTTAGTGCATTCAGTTCTTTCAAAAACAAGCTAGCTAAGTACTTTGCTAAAATTCTTTAATCCCTTATAGAGCCAGTCTCATCCTACATCCGGCGCTTCTTCCTTAGAAGTATTCAAAATTTTTCTATCATAATATTCCTATCCGTAAAGATATCATAATCACCTCTGATATCTTGTTTGCCAATATTCCAATTCCCAAGGTCTTACAATATAAAAAGTGATATTCTCTCGTTAACCATTGCCTTTCCGATATTTACTTTACCCTTCAAAATGAATTTTGTTTCACTTGCCATAGCAAATCTTTTCATGGCCGAATTCTAAGCAAAGACCCTCATCTCTTTTTACTTTAAACCTATCTGGTGTATATGTTATATGTTGATACTTTTTGTATTTAGCGTCACGGGCAAGATATACTTTCAAAATTCCGTTCTCACCTAAATCAAATCTACGCCAACATCAAATTTTGCATAGAAACTTAACAAAACTATTCTCTCCCTTGTCTAGATACTCTTATAACAAACAAACAAAAAACTTTAATTCCAGATCTCATTACACTATCTATAGAAAACCTATATATATATATTAACCACTACCTAAATGCTAAATCCCACCTTCAATACCCAAATCCATTCAGCAGATCTTGACGATAATCGGATGATTTTAGTAAATTTTCAATTTTACCGATGTAGTCTGGTATATTTAAAATCACGGCAGCGTTGTTGCCCCTTATGTAGCTATAAAACTGTAATATTATGTAGCTCAGAGGCTTTAATATTTTATTTATTATAGGGTTTCATCAAGGCGGTGAGCTTGCTGATCCATTTCTACAATGCCATCCCTAAACCCTACTTTACAGCAATTATCGTTGTCTTGCTGATAAAGGCAACCGTCGTCAACTAATTGCAATAGAGGAACAAAGAAAAACGAGATATAATTGATTAAAACGTTTTTGTATCCTTCCGACTAATGTTATGTAGTCTGACAGGTACTGTTCTCTAAACGTTCTCAAACCCTACTATCATGTGATAAAGAGTGATTCATCACTCCAAAACACACGCTTACAGTCATTCATAAGTCCTCTGGTGTCGTTCTTTACACTTACTTGATTGACTTGACTGATAGTTTTTCCAAACCACCTTCTTCAACGCACAATAGTTCCCTGATGTTAGCGTATCCGACCATGAATATATTTTGGTTGTATTTTTGTGATTCTATTTTATAATTTAGTCACTAACTTGGTCAAATCGAAATGTCTTCAACCGGTTTCTTATATATGTGCAAATCAAAATCACTGAGATCCTTTGACTTATTTATTCTTAGCCCTAAAAATGACACATGGCTTCATTCTTTTTTGTAACTTCTGGTTAATTTAGTGACTATGAAGGTCAGCTTATGAGTTAGAAATTAAGTATGTGGATACTTTTGATGAAATGGTTGTATATACATCAATTTTTGTCAATCTCAATCATTGGTCCCGTTTTTCTTTTTCACTTTTTAAATTCAAATTGAGTTCACGTAATGTATGTGTACGCTACTATTTAAAATGTTTTAGCTTTATATTTACATATTTCTGAGGTAGCTTGTTTAGAAATATCTATCAAGATTATTAGAATGTATTTGTTACTTATCATATATTGTATACGGTAATGTTTTTGTGATGAAAGCAGGCTTAAATTTATTTAAACTACTTGTTTAATTTACTTACCAGATATTAAATTATATTTAAAACGTCCATGTACAATAACACAAGTATTTACCAATCTAAAATACCATTCTATATCTTTATTTATCTGCAACACAATTTATTTTGCACTAGAACAGTTCACTTTGCTTCCGATAACCTAACTTTCTTCGCTGCGTGTTATTTATACTTGCAGCGATCTTACCGTAGCACTGGAACCTTCTGATACAATCGGAAAATTTCCGCATTATTCTAGTCTTCGCACATGTACAAAGTACCACAGGGGTTTCAACGGCAGCTCACTTCACATTAAGCTCGCTGCTCGACCGTGACGGCTCGGCGACGATCCCGGTATTAACCACGAACTTTTCTTTACAATATGTATACTATACGAGATGATGAGCCAGTCTGTAGCTGACAAATTAAGGCGGTAGGTTTAGGTGAGGACAAGCCTGGGGTCGAACTTGTGTTCATTTTGAACAAGATGATAATGCAATTGTCTGGAGCGCGGCGCTTTGCCACATCGTCTTGGATGATGGTGCGCGATGACGGCGCAGTGAGGCTTAATCACCTATTCTCTTACGCGGGATGCTAAGAGTCATCGTGTTATATGATTTGTGAGTAAAGCCCCAGAGAGTGGCACCAATGGAGCAAATGTTAAATATTGCGGTATCTAACGAATATTGGGCTTGTGTACATCAATTAAATATGCAAGGTAGCGTTGGGACCTTTCATCTACTCCCTGGATTTGTTTGAATCATGTAAACAATAAGGTTGTTTTACTTTAATATACCATTAAGAGAATTTTTTACCTTTACATGGTACTACTGGTGCAATTTGGATAACTCCTGAAATAATTATGTATCTTAAAAACTAGGAATTGGAAAAAAAATCTTCTTGGGCTATCATTCACACAACTAATTTATTCGGGCTGTTAACTATTGCCTATAGCCTTCAGGTGTGTGCTCTTAAATATGTAGTCCCAACATATTGATAGATAAAGCCATTAAGCTGCATATTCGAAAATTAATTAATCTGCGGAGGAAGTGAGATTATTAATTTTATCTAGTTTAGTTAAAAAGTCATCCGCTTCCTTTAAAGTAACGGAATTTTTGTTGCAATTTATGTTTAACTTACTGTAACAAATGCATGCTTCGACGTTCTATAAACAATTAACAGTTGCGGCTATTACACCTACAAACAGCTTACGTTAAAGTAACTAATGCTCGCTCACAATTAGTGTAAAGCTTTTAAGAATTGACAGCTGTTGTAGAATTGATTGTAACAGTGTGTTACGGTAACAAATGAACATGACTCACCGTTACGCTTGTGCTCACCAAATAAGTTTGAAATTTTTATCCATGCTTGAAATAGGACAAATCTTCATTTTAAGATCCATTTACTTCTGGTGAAGTCACAGAACGTTAATTAAAAACTTCATAAAAAATGGACTCAACAGTTATAGCTTTTAATTAAAAGTAAAATAAAATTTTATTTTTACACAACTTCCAGGCTGTATTAGTGAACTTGTACATAATGGTGACGTTTTCCTTTTTGGTAATTCCTGTTTAGTCGTAAACCTCACATTAGGATATCGCATATAATTGTAGATTGATGTTAAACTAGTTATTCGGAAATATAGGCTCTTACCTATTACTCAAATGTGTTTCTTATGTAAGAAATGGCGTGAATGTTTCTACTATATTATGTATGTTCAGTTTTCTAATTTTTTATTTGATAGTCTTATTCTCACATTAATGTACTGATTAACTTACATAACTTACAAATTCAAAGTACTCTACCAACGTTGTAGATGATTACATGTCCAAAAAATAGATTTCACGAAAAAGATACGAAAACAGATTTAAAAGTTTATTTTTATATGTTTAAGTTAGCAACTTTTTTATATGAATTAACTATTGGTATTAAATCGCTCCTGTCAAGCTGTTGGAGAAGCATTCAAATCAAATACTTCCAATTATAAATAAAATTTGGGCGGTTATCATTTTTTTTCCATTTGAAGTGAAGAATCTCAACGAAAATTATATCTCTGATGGATCCATTATTTTAATTTTTTGAGTTTTAGGATGCAAACTTGTCCGCGTCCACTCAGTGACGTACCACGACCAAGACAATCTTTTATAAATGAGGTTCATATTTTACATAATGAGTTGGGTTAAAAATATATTCTATTTTTAGACAAGTTTAAAGCCGTAATTCAGCAAGAACGCCTCGAAGTGACCAAGGAAAAAGTACTGTTCCACCGAAACAATACCATGTTCAAACAGCGTCAATCATAAAAATTCAATAAAATTGTAGTTTGAAATTATTCTGCAACCGCATATTACCAAAACTGAAAATATTCCTGGCTGAAAAGATATTTCAAATGAAGGGATGAGAGTAAATGGTTTTTTGGCGATTTTGAATTCAGTCACGAAATGCTGCAACAATATTTATCTGCTGGTATTAAAACTAGTGCTACGATGGAAGAAATGTGGCAAAATTTCATTTTTTTATTGAAAGATAACCAATACATGTAGCCTTTTTGTTTTTTTTCTTTCTTATTAAATATTTTGATAAAAAAAGATTCTCTCTCGTCTATTGTGTATATCCATTTGCAAACTTATTTAAATAATTCTGCACTGTTGTATAGTTTTGCCACAAGTTGTATTGCAAAGGCTTTTTTTGGTAAATAAGCAGTCACTTACCTTAGAGCACTGTTGCATAGTTTTGCCACAAGTTTTATTGCAAAGACTTTTTTTGGTAAATAAGCAGTCACTTACGTTAGAGCATTGTTGAATGAAGTGATTTTAAATATCTAAAAACACCGTACAAATCCACAGACGATCTGACTTAGAGATTTCCGCAAACTTTCTAAATTTCTGCAATTTATATTCTTTCATAGTGATAATTACTCTGCCATTCAGCGAATTTAAACACAAACTTCCTGGAAATTTCAAGTTGCACTTACTAAACTGTTTTTTATTCTCTGGGGGAAGTTCAACTATCTATTTTTACTTTCCTTATCCTATAATAAGGCTTGGCCGCTAGGATGGAGCACGCAGGCGATAATGGGGAAGGCTGTGCGACCGAGCTCGCACGGTTACCTTCAGTGACGTAGCAAAATTTTAAGTACGAGTCAATTATTGTCTTGTAGAGTTTATTTTAATCAGCTTACGAGTGTTGGACTCGCGCCTCGTTTTTTTTTTTTTTTTTAATAACAAGTTCCGGGACGAGAGCAGCACAGGGCCGATATATATTCTTATCCTATTATTATTATTATTATTATTATATATATATATATATATATATATATATATATATATAATAGGATTTTTTGCAAATGGAGTGGTTGAACGACTTTATCTTTTATGAAAATGCAGCTTTGCGCCTTAACAGGACACCTGAACAAATCTACCTGCATTTTACTTGTTTTAAAGAATGGCAGTTAAAATATTTGCTTGTCTAAAGAAAAATTGAACATTCCAAAGACCGGGCACCAATATGAACTCAATAGTCTTGAGTTAGAGAATCCAAGTTATGTCACAATAACATACTCAAAATTTTGTAATACATTGTAGATCACTATCAAAGATTATGAATCTAAAAAAAGTTTCAGTCACATGTAACAGTGGACAAAAAGTCGGGAAGAAGAGGAAAACAAGAAGAGAAAGATAAACTTGTGATATTTGTGTAAATGATTCAAAATATTCAAATGAGATGTATAAAAATTGCATCAGATCGAGACGATAAATAGAATTTAAATACAAAACGCGAATAAAAGAAATTATAGGGAATTTTTCAATAAGAAGTGAATACATTGGAACCAACAAGGCAAAGATACCGAGTCATATTGCGCCTGCAATTGTGGACAATTATGAGTAGCGATAGACACTACTGACGATGTTTCAGTTGCAATATTCTTACAGTTTCAACTTTCTTCACCATCATCTACAGAGAAAAATGAGAATCATCTATTCAGTCTCATCCATCTTTACTTAAGCCGTTTTCATTGAAAATCTGCTTGATTAAAGAAGTGCATGCGTCTGCGTGCGTGTATTTTTTGTACAACTTGATTTTTCTCGGGGTTTTTGGGATAGAGTATGTGTGCAAAATCTCAGTTCTGTTAGTAGTTTGGTCTGGGAGTTTGCATTAGTGGATCAGTCAGTCAGCAGTTACATATTTTAATGTCTCTGATCTTTGGTCTCCGTGAATCTGAATTTTTGCATATTATGAAAACTCTTTTTCAAAAATGGTATCACTTGATTACATCGGTGAAATCGGGTTTTAAATGTCTTATTTAAGTTTAAAGTCACTAAAAGATCAAAAACCAAATTAGTTTTTTAGCTCCTTCTACTTTTATTCTTTGATCTGTAGTCATTATTTACGCCATACAATTCTAACAAACTATGCAGTGATAATAATTATGTTGAACCGAAACACAAAATAGAGTTGGCAAGTAATGTATCTACCTGTTACAGCTTACCTCTACCAGTCGAGCGTTAAACGATCTAACAACGCGTTGTTGTCGTGCAAGCTTATTGTGAAAGTAACAAATCAATTGTGGCCTTCTAAAAAAAATGCATTCTAATTTCCCTTGACATAATACGTATGCTAAGCATGCAATTAGTGATTAATGCTGAAATTCGAAGAAAGCTGCTCTGCTTGTGGTATGCGAGCACACGACGGGAAACATTGAATTATAGCTAATGATCGCCATTGTATAATTTATTTACAAGAACGTATATCATAAATCAATCTCTTACATATATATTTTTTTAAATAAAGAAAAGTTAATGGCGAAGCTATTTTTTAATTTTGGAGAACAAGAAAGAGGTCTGGTATAAAAGAGAAATCAATGGATATTTTTTATGGCCATTATCTGTACTGTAGGGCTTTGAAAAAGTTTTCAAATTGATCTCAAGAGAGAATATGTGGAAGATAAAGTATTACGGGCTACCTGATAAGCATATAAGAATAATTATACCAATGTATATTAATTTCTTAAGAATCGAACACCATGGGAAATTATCGAAGAAACTCAGTATAGTCAGGAGTCTGACAAGTCTAAAACCAACTCCTTTTCTTATTATCGTAGACTGGATCTAGAGAAATATTAAAGACAAAAATCTGGAAAATTTGGGGCACACAATAAAATGGAAGACCTAAAATTCAAAGATGACATTTGTTCACACCTAATGAAAAACAAATCGAACATTGCGTGAGATTATCGAAAAAAAATCAGTATGTCAGGAGTCCGGCAAGGCTGCATCGTGTTTTAACCCTTTTTCTTATTATCGTAGACTGACTAGGTTATGAGAAGACAAAAAATTGGGAATAAATTGGGGCACATTTGACAAAATGGAAGATCTAGAATTTGCAGACGATATCTATTTGTTCATATAGAATGAAAAATTAATACAAAAAAACTGATGAACTAAATTCTGAAGCAGGAAACGTTGACATAAAATAAATGGAAAGAAGACAAAAATACTCATAGTAAGCAACAGAGAAGGAACAGAGAATTTAACTTAGAAAAAGACGACGAATTCTTTTACCTAGGCAGCATGGTAGACAATAGCAGGGACACACAGAAAGATGTTACCAGAATAACTTTACCACAAACAGCATTCAATGTGCCAAATAAAAGAGCATAGCACAACAATCAAAACATCGAACACCATGGTTTTGTGACGAAATAAAAACGTTAGCAAAAAAGAAAAGATAGGTATTTCTAAAATATAAGCAATACCAAATTATCGAGGAATATGAACAATATAAGATAGTCAGAAACGAGGCAAATATGAAAATTAGAACAATAAAAGACAAATACTGGGAAAGATATACCGGGTAGTTTTAAAGAGATCTATATGGACAACAAAAACAGGTATGGAGAATACTAAGGAACCAAAGGAAAGAGTTAAAGAAATATGTACAAACAAATAAGATATTCGATGAAACGTGGGTGGACATTATACACAACGGAGGAGTCCATAATACAAGACAACATGACATACAGATACTAGTGGATGTGGGTGAAGAGATAAATAGAGTAATTAGAACACTAAAAATAGTTGGTTCACCTGGAACCAACTGCATCACAAATGAATTAATAAAATATGAAAGTGACGCATTAACAGAAGAATTAACCACATTAGTACAAAATATATTTAATATATCAACAATACCAGATGAATGGAAGCTAAGCATTACGATGCCAATTTTTAAAAAGGGTGAAAAACAAACACCTAACAACTATCGGGGCATAAACTTACTGAATGCGGGTTTAAAAATTACAACGAAACTGATAGCTACGAAATTAGCAGAAATAATTGAACAAAGAGATGAACAACAGGTCGTGTGTGGATACAATATTTGTAATCAGACAGATAATGGAAAAAGCCTTAGCTTATTTTGCTTTGTCGACATACAGAAGGCGTTCGCCAATTTACATCTTCAGAAAGTAATAAGGTCCAAGAAAATAACGTACCAAATGGATTGATTTCTCTCATACAGAATATGTATAAAGACAAATATATCCAAATAAAGAATGACAGTAAACTAATAGCAGAAAAAATTCACGGAATCAGACAAGGGGACTCGCTTAGCCCATTATTATTTAACTTAGTGATGAATGAAATAATAAAAGCAACACTTCAGGGGTATTCTCGCGGATACAGAATGGAAAATCAGGAAATTAGATTAAAATGCTATGCGGACTACGCAATTTCTTATTGCGGATAATGAAGAAAACCTACAGCGACTATTATTCGAATTTAGTAAAGCATGTGAGACATTTGGGTTAAAAGTGTCGGTCAAGAAAACCAAAGCAATAACAATCAGTAAAGAACCGCTACGTTGCAAACTCGAACTATCTAGATCTGTAGTAGAGTAAGTGATGTCAATGGAATATTTAGGCACAATCACAAGTAACAGAATATGGACAAGAGAAGTTGAATATCAGGCCCGGAAAGCCTAAAAAATATCTGCATACCTAAATAATACCATATGGAACAACAAACATCTAAGAAGGGAGGCCAAAGTTAAAATATATAAATCCATCATAAAGCTGATTATGACCTACGCAAACGACACGGTAAAGACCAAACAAATACTGGAAGCAACGGAGACGAGGACACTACGTAAAATTATGGGTGTAACTAAACTTGAGAGACCACGAGAGTCGCAAGGTAATGGCCTCGATCTGTCACACTAGCGTGCGGCGAGCCTGGGTTCGAGTTCCAGGTCAAAAGCAATGGCAAACGTCAAATGTTCTCCGGACGTCATACAAACACCTTTGGCGGTCGTGAAGTACATTCTCCTTCTTCTAATAGGTAAGACTAGCTGCCTGCCCGGGGTACGCTTAACATGGCTCATAGTACTACATGAAATATGTGGTTAGAAACAGGCTAATAGCCTATATAAGAGTAGAAAAATAAGAACTAAGCTTGACCACAAAAGAAGCGAGGAAATATGACGAAGCTGCGAAGTTTAAAAGATCGACGAGTGGGCCAAAAGAAGATCAGAATGGAATACCCATATATTTAGGATGGGAAAGATACTAGGATAGTAAAGAAAGTTAAAGACCTGATGCCTAGAGGGAAAGGACCATCGGGTAGACCGAGAAAGAGACTGAAGGATGTGCTGGAATAGAACAAGCTTTAGGCTTAAAGAGAAGTATAAGAAGATTTGTAAATAAATGCCGGGTATTTTGGTCAGAAAGAATAACAAGTCATCAGTTATAGGAAATCTCAAACAAGGAACGGATTGAAATCACAATTAAAAAAGATGGGAATATACAGGCCATACAATGAAAGAACCAAACAGAAATGTTGCAAAACAGGTTATAGACTTCAATTCACAAGGAAAGTGCAAGATAAGAAGAGCGAGGGACATATGGAAAAGGATGTCTTAAAAGGTCTGCAGCTACAGAACTTATCATGGGAACAAACCAAATATATAGCCCAGAACAAGAACAACTGTAGAAGCTATCGTTATGATAGCAAGTCACCTATAGTTAGAATTAAAGGCAGCGTTACTACTCCGACCTATATTGACGCGATCTTATAACCAGTGGAACTTTTTTTTCAGAGGGTGTCTAAAGCAACATTTTAATAAAATAATACTTGGCCACATATTGCATGTTGTAACACATTAAATTCCCTTCAATAAAACAGATTGGAAACTCTCCTGCAGTAAGTCGACTCGATCACCATGATCTTTTACCGATCGAAAATGTCTAAAATACCATTGCGTCAAAGGTACAGCAACATCCACGACTTCAAGGAATTTGGCTGAATTATGGGAGCGTGTCAATAATGAATTGAATACGGTCAATCAAGACACCATTCATTCATTCATTAATTTACTCGATTACAAGAAGAATGGAGGCGGCAACAGGAGCCTGAGGTGGGGTCCTACCTTACTGAATACATGTAAATGTGCATAGAAAAATGTTTGCAAAGTTTCAGTTGTTAATTTCAATAAACAATGGTGTAGAAATAAAAATCTCCGACAACCTTGGACAACTTCTGTAATTCGAAACTATGCTTTATTGTACTAACGGGGCGGAAGTATTACAAAACTTCCACCAATAAACTTTTTGCTTCCGGGATATCTATTACGCGGATGTTTCTTCCAGAACTTGTGGCAGGACGATGTATTTTAAGAGCCAAAACCCACTGGCGTGACTCCACGTGCGGCATTCCGCATAACGTCGCGCGCTGCTATTTTTTCCACAACATAAAAACTGCGTCGCGCAGCATATCGCATCGATCGCTTTGGGATCCAAGGAATGGGCAAATGCAAGCAAGGAACTTCGTCGAAACTCACATATTTCTCAGAATTGGCCTTTCATTATTTAATGATATAATTTCTAACTATGAATTGTTAAAACTGGTAATATTATGCTCTTTTATTGCCTTTTGTATTTTATAGTTTATGCAAGAGTTTTTACCTTAACAAATGACAATTATTTTTTACTTTCTATTGTTATCTATTGTAAGGGTATTATTTTTCTCCATGTTCTTATGCAAGTTTTTGTCGTATATTAAATGATAGCAGGATTGTTTAAATTAGATATTTTTAAAGAGAAGTGTAATCAAACCTAAATCAGAGATAGAACAGGCGACTCTTAGGTTATTTCTGTCTATGACATTGCCCTTTATATCTCCATTTAATGAGTACGCGTAGAGTATGATGTTGATTCTCGTATTTATATATTATGAGAGTAAAATAAGTATGTGGAAGATACTCATGAGTTACAATTCATTGCCTATCGCTAGAAGTAGATAATTTTGTCATGTATAATGTGAACAGAGGAAAATATGGAAAAATTTAAAGACAGAGTAGTGGGAAACCGTCATTTTATTGCAAAGGAGGTTGCTGAAGATGTTGGCTTATCAATAGTTTCAGTAGACATGATGTTTTGGGATCGAAACGGTCGTCAGCAAAACTCAGCAATCGTCATTCGGGAGTTTTTCCCCAAAAATATCCCTTCACAAGCATTGTGTTTTCCGGATTTGTTACCATGCTACGTTTCCCCGTTCAATAGATTGAAAAAAAATCTTTGAGAAACTAGATTTGACTTAGTTGAATCAATAAAATAAAAATCGAAATATGTGTCGATGAAAATTTCATAAGTGAATATGAAAAGTGTTTTCAAAATGAAACATGTGCATGCTTTGGTGTATGATATAAAAGAAAAGGAGGGTGCCAACAGTTTGTTGTAAGTAGCTCCTCTTGCAAATGTTTGTTATTAATTATTCTTAGAATTAACTTAGCCAAGTCATTAAACTGAACCATTACTAAATGACAAACAAATTATTAAAAAACCGAAAACCAAAAATTATACAAGAAAACGACATGTGACGGGGAAAAGTGTAATTTTGCAGAAAAAATTATACAGACGGGTAAATGGAATTACAGCGAGTAGTAGATTATTGATTTTAAAGAAACGGAAGAGGCATAAAGTGGTAGTGATGTAGAAGAGAAAGCAATGTTAGGTATAAAAACCCCTAGCGCGAATAGAGCTAGACTGTATTCGTTTGGCTTGGTCTAATTTTCTTTTTCCATTATCTCTGTTGGTGCCATAAAAGTTATGCAATACAATTAATTAGGTTTTCTTTGAAGTTAATTGGGTATTAAGTCAAGAATAATGCTTTGTCCGTCTTAAAGGCGTTACATCATTTATTATTTATTATTGTTGGTTCGTTATGTAAGAATGGGCTTTTTTATGCTAAAATTGTGACGTGTTGCATGAAAGTTGAGGTGTTGGAACAATATCTGCGAATTAGTCTGATGTCTAATGTAATTTAAGACTTATTTTAAAATTTTAGGATTAAATTGTTTTTTAGTTCATTGTTAGGGAAAAAGGTTTCTCCATAGTGCCACCATATTGATCTTTTAAAATTATGATTAAAAAAACGAGAAAAGAATTTATTTGTGAATAGTCATGTACGTATCTTTTTCTTCGGTTTTTGTCCAAAAGAGCTTTCTTTTTCTATATCTGTCTGTCCTTCCACGCTTTTTTCTCGGCAGCCGTTTTTATATAGATTATCTGAGAGTTGATCTGCCTGTTTTTCTCTTCCTCAATTTCTTTGGCTATTTATCATACATGTCCGTACAATAGAAGGGCTGTAGTTCTAACGTTTTGATTGAGCAGGTAACATTAATCCTTTTCCAAACTTTCTCGGTTCTTAGTCTGTTCCGTCTTGTAACTTGTAGGAACCTTCTCACAACGTTTAATTGTACCGCTCTAATTTTATTTTTTATGTTTTCCGTAATTGGCCAAATCTCTCCATACGATACTACGTTTTCTACCACACCATGGAATATTCTCTTTTTGATGTCTTGAATGATATTCTTCTGCCATATCATTCAGTGCAATGCATTTGTTGATTTTTCCGTGATAATTCTTTTGTTGATATCACTTTCGCATATACCTCCTGAGCCCAAATATTTGAATGTTGTACATGTTTTAATCTCTTTTTTTTGCAATAAAGTTTCACACCTCATATCTCAAAACTTCATTCAATTTTTAATATATGTTCCATTTCTTCTTTATTTTGTGCGAGTACGATCTGATCATCCGCGTATAGTAGAGAGTGTAAGGTTGAGTTACCTATTTTAATTCCGATTCCTGGACAATTTCTTTACTACATGTCCAATTCTTCTTCAACACACATATTCAAGAGATGGTGATAGATTATTTTCATACATGCTTCCGTCCGGGTACTCTATCATACGACTTTTCAAGATATATAAAGTCTATATGTGTGTCTAATTTATTTGCCCCCGTTTTTTCTTTTAGGTGCCCAACACAATATATGTTGTCTAAATATGGGGTTCCTTTTTTAATCCTTTGTTCTTTACTTAAATTTATGCGTTCTTCTATTTTACTTTTTATGGCGTTGGAAATTTCTACCAAAAACCAGATGGAATAACCCTTATTCTCCTGTAGTTAGAGCAGGATTTTTATTTCTTTTTTTATAGATTGAACTCGGTCCATTTCTGCAGGGTATTTTTCATCTTTCCTTGGTTTGTTAAATATTTTCTATATATATTATGTAACTTTATGTTCACCATAATTGAATGGTTTTACCCTTAAGTTTTCTAGCTGTAGCACCCTGTTGTTTTTGGCCTCTTGAAATGCTCTCTGAATATATATCTTGTATTGTTTCACAATTTGAGTTTATATTTTCCTCTTTTACATGGAATTTTATATGTATATTGTAATTAGTATAATAAGCCATTCATTGTTTTGAATACATAATTTAATTTGTATTGCTTCTGATATTTTTATTGCTCTCGAGGCTGGTGTTGATCTGTTGTATCCAATGGTGTTATTGATATCTATGCATAGTCTGTTCAATACTCTTCTTTTTCTTCTCTTACTTTCACTTTTACAAAGTTTCGTAGTTGCTCGTATTGGTTCCTAAGTTTCTCTTCTTTTTTTTCTTAATTATACTCTTTAGATCGTTTAAGAACTTCTTTAATTATTTAACTTTCCTAGTTTCGGTACCAAGAATATCCTCACTGCGTCCACTAAAGTTTTCTTCAAATGGCTACTTACCTAATCTTCGAAATAATCTCCCTCGTTTTCATACATTTGCGCCAAATGGCAATTGCCGAATTCCACTTCGGGAAAAAGTGGATGGTTTGGAGTTGATAAATTCAACCGGATTTTTCTCGACATCTTCATCAGAAGTGAAATGGTTATTAGTCAGGTGATATCGATCTGAAGTACAGAAATCTGGTGTGAAAAATCTAACCCAACAGTTTTCTTTTTAAATTCTTCTCAGCTTATGTAAAGGCTTAGAAATTGCTTAACATGACACCCCGAGTTGCTTTGCAATCTCTGTGTAACAGTAAAGCTCTTCCAAAATGTGCTCCAGTTCCTGTTCGAATTTCTTTGGCTGTCTGGGATATTGGGCATTTTGCATGTCAAAATGTCCATTCTTACATAGTTGAAATTGCTTCTTGTAAATATTACAGGACCTTATCGGCACTTTTTTAATTCTAAAAAAAAGTGTTAAGTGTTTGTTGTGCAACGTTGCTTTTATCACTGATTTTTAGGTTAGGTTGGTAGAACAGGCACCTTTTGTAAATTTGACAGATGACTCTTCATTATCACTGTAATTATATGGTGGGTGCGGTATATGAATTTAAATGAAATTTGTTTGACATTTTGAAAGTGAAATAAATTTCTTTATAGGTTTTACGTTCTCTTTTTAATAAGAAGATGCCATTTTTTTATCTTATTTCTACCATAGTATATTGTTTTTAAAAGTTTTATTATGACGGTAGATGAATTATTACAACATTTATATTATAGTGACATTTATTAAACTGATTGAACGTAGGTTGATTAGTTAATAAGTAACTTGGCTCAATTGCGAACAACATATATGGCTGAGATTCTAAAAAAATATATAAAAATTTTGTGATGAATATTAAGTTTAAACAGATTGGACTTTAGTGCTGATATATTACCTGTTTAATGCTGACTAGCATACGTTCTGATTATATCTTCTTGCAAGTGCCTCATATTACAGCTTTTATGAATAAAAAAGTTTAGGACTGTTTAAGAATATTAGTAAAATGCATTGGATAATCACTGATCTAAATTAAAAATAGACCTTGGATGCTGAAACACTGGGAAGTGCGATTAAAACTCTGCGGTGAACTTTAGTTGCAGTTTCAAGGTAACAGAAAGCATTTAGTAATGTATGGTGTTGTAAACATTACGCCTCATGTTTAATACATCTGCAAAATTGTACTTCATCATTTGAATTGTTTGTTATTGAAATTCCAAAAGAATATCCTTATATAATGCTCGTATATTATAATCCATGTTTTGAAGTTTGGAGTCGGATAGCAAATATTTTGACAGAAAGTGGTGTTTTAGTTAATTTAATTAGGGCGTCAACGGGTAAATTCTGGGGAGATGGGAAAAAGCTATATAATTATTATTATACAGAAGAAAATATTAAAAATAAATGGGGATAGAAATATAACTTAAAATTAATGAAGCATTCACTAGATATGGCTTATGTTTATTTGCTACATCTATAATTTTTTAGATAACAAAAACTGTATTGTAAAAGCTATTTGACAGTATCATATTATTTGTAGAATTTCGTAGTGTAAAAATAAGTAATTTTCATTTGAGAAACATTTATTTTACAAAATAACCAGCAATGACATTGGTGATTTGTTGCTAACACTGAGGTATTAAGATTTTGAAGATTAATTTTGCATATTGGCAAAAGATGAAAATCTGTTGGTGAAAAGTAGGACAGGGAGAACATCGTTGCCCAACATCATTAATTTTTGCAACACTTGTCATGAAGAAGTATTGGTCCGCGTCTTTTAACCAGAGATGGCAAGACTGCTGAAGTTGTTTTACTGGGTGAAGACTTGATCTTGCATGCTGTTTTGGATTTCTTTGTAGTTTAATATTATCGTATAGAATCCACTTTTCCACATTCCGAAAGAAATTTCTTGTTATATTTAACCAGCAGGTGCTTCTTTTTGCGTTCAGTCAATTCATAAGGAACTCATCTGTTAAATATTTTATATTTTCCCAAATGATGAAGATAGTAGCTTTTATGGGTGCTTTAGATACGGTGAAACAATAGTCGTTGAATTTCCTTCAACTTCTGCTCATAATTCTCCAATACTGGAAGTTAGTCGTCATCGGGCTTTGTCCTGAAATCTTAATGCTAACGTTGGATTATTGGTTCATTGTAGATACCCTTGACAGATATTTGGTTAATGTTTGCTGCTATCGTTGATGCATTTTAGAACTTTTCTGAATTAAATAAGAAAAAGTATTCGAATATCTCTCTTTGAAATTCTGTAGATTGGAAAAACACATTTATAGTGTCAAATGCGTATCAAACTATGAAACTACAGATATACATTTTGTACCAAGGTCACAAATAGGCCAACATAAATGAAATTATTTCCACATATTTTTCTTATGTTCTATTCTTCTTCATCTATGGAGCGGAGAGCGAGTGAAAAAACATTCTTTCGAGTTTTACTCTTTATTACAATACAAAACCAAAGTTGCACGTGGAGGAGGTCTTGCTAGACCGGGATGGATGGAGGATTAAATTCTCCAGTAGCTGATGATTTAGGTTTTATTGTATTGGATAGAGTGGGAGAAAAATACCATATTAACTGAGTGAAACTGTGAGTTAAAAATGGCGCCGCTACTTAATAACTAATTATTTACTATAAAGTCAGCTAACTGCTGGAAGTACTGGTAGTAGTTGCCACATCTTGCTTCATGATTCGAAACTTATAAAGACTTTCACTTTTAGTGTTTTTGTTATAAGATCTTTTTTTCTAATTCGAGGCCAAATTTAATTATGTAATTATGTTAAGAAATTTTGTTTTGTTTTTTATGGTGTCATTACAATCTTGTTACTTAACAAATACTTTAAGTGAAAATATAAATTGCTGTCGGAAATTGCTAGTTAATTTTTAGACGCCCCTTGTATGTTTAAAAACCGCAATGGTAAATCAAATTTCATATCTGCTTATTTCGTTTATGTTGCTGTCGCGCTATTAATAGATAAAGGTTAAAGAATTCTAAAAATATGCTAAACGGTGCTTACAAACTCTTTGTTTTTTGCGCTGTTGGGTTTCTTGCATCGTTATTTATAATTAAAATTTAAAATTACCAGCCGTAGAAAGGAACCTGTTTTATTGTTGGAAAAGGCGAACACGCTTAGGAATAATTGCCCTCTCTATCAAATCAAATGTCAATATTGGCGTTTGATAGGACCGGTAATATTTAATGTTCATTAACGCTGCAACATGGAGAGTAAATGGGTGACATCGCCGCAATTAGAAATTCAAAGGAATGCTTGATTTCTTCTGAAGCCACGTTTATGGAGTTGCCACTTTCTCGTCGGCTTTCCCCCATTTAAAGTTTTTTTATTTTAATTGTAGTTTTAACCGCAGACATTTCGTTTTACTGTTTTTGTAAATGAAGGCGCATGACTAGAATTGTTTGGTACGCTTCTGCTTTTTCCAGCTACTGTTTCATGAGGAAGTAGTTAAAAGTGAAGCCGTGCTTGAATACCGGACTCACTCGAAAGTTAACGAGCTACTTTAGATTGAATCCTGATTGCACAAACGCATGCAAAATCTGAACATATGTTTAAATCACCAACAAGGCTTGTAATAGAAACCATTTTGTAACAGACCGATGGCACTTAAAAAAGAAATTAGCAAGCGACATATTTAACAGTCTGCTAAATGCTGCATAACAGATTATTAACTTAATCGTTCGAAGAGCTTAACGTATTCTCACACATACCGATTTACAATAAAATTAGAAAAAAAGAACGAAATACTTTCTTATAATGCGTTTAAGTGGTTTTAATTCGTTTTTATACGCATTTGTATAAAAATAAACTTATATTTATATGACCTCAATATTGCTTTTTATTTGTTATTCACTCATCTAGGTTTTCTGCAAATGTATGAATATGTGTATTGTCTAGCTGAGCAAAATGTAATTTAAAATTTTTTTTATAATTACCAATTATAGATAAACAAAATCAGCACTGATTGTGCTTATACAAATTGTATCAATAGCTCTACACTATTAACGTGCAGCATAAAATTCAACATCGTATTTTGTAATATAGCATAATCATTATGTACAAGCATTTTCTTCGTTGTTTTCCTTATTTTTCCAGCGAGCAGTTTTGGATTGTGATTTATTGTATGTCGATTTTTTTACAGAGTGATTGAAATAAGATCAGGCCTGATAAAAAACAAATTGTCAAACACTTATTTGCACATGTCAGGCTTCAACGTGCTGCCCTCTGGAGTTAACAAATTTTCTTCGACGTTCTGGAAGCATCCTGTTGTCCTTTTCATATAAGGCTTTTGGTTGGCGGCGTATCCACCCCCCCCCGAACAGTCTGGATGACTGCGTCGTTCGCAAACCGCATGCCTTGCAAGTCTGCTTTGAGTCTTCTGAACAGGTAGAAATCACTTGGGGCCAAAGCGGGACTGTACGGCGGATGTGGCAGAAGGTTCCATTTCAATTTTCAGGCGGTTTCCATTCAGGCTACTCGCTTTCCACCTGTCTTCCACTTGGAGCGGATATTTTCCTTCACGTCTGTTGTTAAGAGGTCTGAGTAATGAACTGCATTGACTGTTTTGGCATCCGACAGAAAGTCCATATAGATAACCTCCTGCCACTCTCAGAAGAACGTTGCCATTACATTTCCTGACGAACGGCTCCTCCGCGTTCACTCGCGTGATGACTGCTGGAACTCAGAAACACAGTAGTGCACGCACGTGTCATTGGTGGTCACCATAGACTTTAAAAATGTATTACTTTCGTCTTCAAATTGCTTTAGAAGACGACTGGCATCTTGCATACGCACCATTTTGTTTGCGTCCGTCAAAGTGCATGGTATCCAGCGTCCATGCACTTTGCGATAGTGCAGGTAGTTTTTCACGATGTCTTCTACACTACAAACAGTGATGGACAGCATTGCTCCAAGTTCTTTAATAGTGCTGCGCCTATTCTCACGAATAAGCGCGCCTGCACGATCAATGTTTGGTTTGGTGATGAATGTTTGCAGTCGAAAATCATGCGGTTCATTCTCCACGCGCTCTCTGTGCTCTCTGAGGCACTTACACCACTCAAACACGCGGGTCCGCAAGAGACGGTTTTGTTCTACGCTTCGTTGTCCCTTCTGTTTGCCTATCACTTTAGCAACTCCGAGGACTAAACCCGAGCAGGAGGGAGGATGGAGGTTGTGACTCCGCTCTCTCAAGGTCACACAGCTGCTGCGCAATGCGGTTTATTTACACACAAATCAGCCCTGGTCCTTTTTTGAGAAATAAGACCAATGTGTTACAGTCACTTCCAATTGATATGTGATAATGCTTGGTGTACTTCAATTGGAAAACGTTTGGTTCTAACAAGATGGAGCCAGAGACTACAAAACAAGAGCTTTGCTTTGCAGGATACGTAAGACGTTTTTTTAGTGGTGAAACTCCATGTGTGAAATAAATAAGGCAGGTGTTTCTAAAATTACCATGATAAATTTGGAGTTTTTCCACTTTAGTGATTACTATGGTGTTTCCATAAAAATATCCCAGTTTAACCTTTTATGAATTTTGTTTTAGACCTCATATTAAGGTTCTTAAATAGAGTAGCGAATTTAGTTATGTGGTTTAAGAATTTTCTTATGAAATAAATTTATGGTACACTTGTCAGAAGAGTTGGTTAATTTGGTGACAATTACATCGTTCGACGTTCAATAGACAAAAAAGAGGTAGTCACATCATTTCGTTTTCTACGCATAAAACACGAACGTGGTGGAGGCGTGGCTTTATCGTCAGCTAAGAAACAAAAAAAGAAACGAAAAAACAACTGCATACTTTGACAAATGAAACAGGAAATATAAGAAGATGCATTTCAAACGGTTGAACACAAATTGACTGTTGTTAAGGTACCGTTTATAATCAATTTAATTAAGTCGTTCTGTTTGCAAAACCAAAACTGAAACATCACACAATTATTTATTGTCTCTGTAGAAAGGGACTTTCCATAATAAAACTTACGTCACAACTGAATTATACGTCCTGCCCGTTGCCGGTCGCTGGTTGCTTTGCGTCCTCTGAATCTTTGCTACACACACTTCGCGACTGTTATGTATGAAAGATCATTATCTTCAATCTCCAACTCCTTTTAGCATTCTCTGGCATTTGCCGCGGAGAACGGCTATTTTAATATACGAACGCTATTCCACTCGGGTCGCATCCATCCTGCACGGCGGTGGATTGACAACTGATTTAGTAATTGCTTTCTGTGCAATTACAGAGCCATCTTGTGTTGTGGACACACTGTGAATGCAAGACTTCCTTGCGACATACGAGATTTTGTGATACCATACCTTACCATTGAAAAAAAAATAATTGCTATGACTTATGCCCCAACCGTCGTATATTACAAAGTACTACGACGAAGATAAAATCTGAAACAGAAGTAATGTAAAAAAAGAGCATTAGAAGGAAAGTAAGCAGAATACTGCATACGTACATTAAAAATAGAAAAAAGCAGCATGAGACTAAGTATTTTGAAAATGATTTAAAGAAACAAGTAACCAAATAGTTAAAATATTGAAAAGTGCAAAAATGCTGCTACACAAGGTATCGTAAAACAAACTGAAGAATGGGTGGATTATATGAAAGACGCTGCATCAATTGATTCTAGACATCTCAAGATGAAAATATTTCCCTAATAATCAAAATGAACAAGTACAGTACCAAGAGACAAACAACATTGCCCCATAAATTAAGGGAAACTTGTAAAAATGCCATACAACTAGATTTAAAGATTTTGTTCTTTTTTTGTTTTGATATAGATAAAGGTACACCAATAAACATGGACAAGAATCATAATAAGTGATATAGTGACTTAATGTAGAGGAAAGAAATCTCTTTCTCCAGTTCAGTTGTGAAACAGAAGCAAAATTATTTGTGTGATTTCAATGAAATGAAAAAAAAAATTAAAAACATCCACTGTTCGTATTGTTTTTTATCAATTCTTTTTAAAACGTCAATGAGCAATTGTTTTTATATGTTTATTATTTGTCTTAACTAGTCCTAGTACTTCTTTTCGTGTTACATCTCTAGAACCTCAGTAGAGCCTCTTGAAAGTTATGCTGTGTAATCGGGTATCCGGGTTTTTAATGTATTCTGAACCACTTTAGTGCAGACCTTTCGATTAAATTACCCAGATTTGCATTCTTCATTTCTGACTTTAATAAATGGCTGCGATGGGGGGAGGGAAAGATCGGCTTAAAAGTGGGTCAAAATTATTGGTACTGATATGACTAGATGTTGGAAATGGCAAAAGATCAAAAGGTAACGTCCATTTCTATAAATTTTGGGGTGTATTCGTGAATTGATAAATTTTAGTGTGACCTTCAGCGGCGCAGGATTTTGGTGCCAAATGGAAAACTTTTGTGGAGCTGTACGGCCGGCGAAAGGGGAAATTTGCGACTGCGGATCGATGATATTCAAATCAGGCAGACGCGCGACCTCCGAATTTGTTGTAAATAAGTAATGCCGGGAAAGCGCACTTTTCCCGAATGTTTGTATTATGCGGCTTCACCTGCTTAAACATTTATTGGGCCATAGTTCATTCATTGCGGCGCCGGCTGAAATCGATATAGAGTTTCGCCAAACCTTGACATTTGGCCAGACATTCGGAGTTATTGTCTTGAACGGTTTCCAACAAGTGATTTACTGCCCGGCAGCTTGATGTAGGAAGCAACCTGAGGGCGAACATCTGACCTTTCTAATTATTTGGTGTTTTTGTTGGCCGTTCTTCCTGGAAGGTTGTTAATATTAAATTTCCTAATTGAAATTACGCTTAAACGACGAATTGTGCCTTGTTAGGGGTTAATTTGGACAGTTCAGCTTTTGAATTAAATTAACGTTGACATTTTGAATCTTTTTTAATTAAGTAATTTGAAGCTTGCAGGTGTGCGAATAACCATGAGATGTCAATTAGTGGTGTCAAATTATAATTAGCTCTTATAGCAGTAGTTATCTAAAGTTTAAAAAATTAATCAGACGCTTGCTCTTCGTATTTGCTACCTCTAATCCCGGATTTGGTGAAAGTAGAAGCTCCGCTCTTATCGATCCTCTACGGTTGATCAGAACCATCTGCAAGACCTGCTTGTTGTAGCGCAGCTACATCTAACCAGGCATGATGGTGGAAACAAGCTAGCGGGGTACATCGGAGACATGCATGTATCAGGTTATGTGCCAAATTTGAACTGATGGGTACCCCACGCTCTGGCGATGTTGTTTGGAAGCTGACATTTTGTTGCTATTATATCACTTGGCTCGATTTTATTGTGACAGAGAATAAAAAGTGGTTCCTTTACGACACTATTAAGTGCAAGAGTTCGGCGACAAAAAAAGCCAAAACGGAACTGCATACATAGAAGGTTATGCTCCGAGTTTGGTGGGATTCGCTGGGAATTATCCACTTCAAACTGGTGCATTGCACTAACTTCAACATGCAGTCAAAAAAATTGCAGAAACTCGTCACAATTTGTTTGACTGAGTCAACGCAAATTGCTTGAGCTTGGCAGGATAATCTCGTTCCACCCGCCATAATGTCTCGATCTTGTGCCTCTTTTTGAAATACCAAGCTACGCTCTTATATGGTAGGAGATTGACAACGAAGTCACTGATGTTTTTCAAAGCCGATAGCGAAGAGGCATATTTAGTTGAGAAATGTTCGACACTTTCATGGAAAATGGGGAATAAGAATCGATTAAAAAATTATACATTTGGTAACGTACTATAAAGATTGCTATTGGCCTAAGTTGCGGTGTTATAGGTGTAGAAATTTTATCTGAAAACAATCGATAATGTCCCGTGAATTGTACTCATCCAAAATGATCATCTTTTTTCATATTATAAAGCAACAGGAAATTGAAAATTTACAAGAAATGCAAAGATTAATTTTTTATAATTAATTTGAAGCATCTAATAACAATAAAAACAAAGTTTTCTCTTAAAAAATTAGTTCAAAAGAATATTTTCTATACAATATTGGAAATAATTTGGAAGAAGTCACTAATCACAGTGTATTATTATTGAAAATATCAATTTATACATGAGAGGGACTAAAACATCAGTCAAATCACTTTAGCAAAGGGCCCTATAGTGCTCAAAAATTTTCATTGTCAAAATTCAGAATCATTTTTTTTTTGTTTTATTTCTAATATTTGACTTTATTTTTATTAAAATACTAACTATTCTTGAAAATATCTGTTTTTTGGGAGTTATTAGCGCGTTCTGTTCCATTCGAAAGTTATTACTGATAAACATAGTGGTAGCATCTAGTTGTTTATCGATTTAAACAAAGCCTTTGACCGGTTAAAAAGAAGTAACATATGGAAACTATTAAAAAAAGGAGTGCCATCAAAAATTATACGATTAATTAAACAACTGCAGCGATAAACATGATAGACTCTTAATGGATATTATAGAGGTAAAATGTGGGGTCAAGCAGGGATGCTTTCTAGCTCCTCTACTTTTCATTTTGGTAATGGACGATATTATAAGAAATGCCACAGAGTTAATTTTGGAATACAATGGGACTTAAATAGACGATTAAGCCACTTAGATTATGCGAATGATATAATCCCAACCACATATACTTATAATGATACTGTTAGAAATCTGGATAATCTAAAATGTGAAACGGAGAAGATGGCAGGACTAACAATGAATACAAATAAAACAGTGGATATGAGAATTGAAGGAGCGTCAAATGAGAAATTAGTAATCGACAATAAAACACTAAACGACGAAAGATAAGTTTTGTTACCTAGGCTCTAGGGTAACACGAGAAGGTGGATGCAAAACAGATATAGAGACCCGAATAAATAAAACTAAAGGTGTATTTCTCACATTAACTCCGGTGTGGAGTTAGCACTCCAGGAAAACCAAGCTACGAATTTTTAACTAAAACGTTAAATCAGTCCTCCTCTATGGTTGCGAATCCTGGCTAGTTGCCAAAGCCCTAAACCATTAAATACAGACTTTTATAAACATATGCTTAAGACGTATCCTGGGTATTAGATGACCAGAAGTAATATCCAATGCAGATCTGTGGCCATTTGCTGAGGAAAAACTGCATATACAAAAAAAGAAGAAAATTAAACTGGATAGGACACACACTCCGCAGAAGGGACAACGACATAACGAAGACAGCCCTGGACTGGAACCCGCAGGGATCACGAAGAACAAACTGACCAAAAACCACATGGCGGAGAATGATCATCAATGAAGCTAAGACAACAGGAAATAATGGAGAGAACTAAAAGCACCGGCAAAAAATAGGACCCGCTGAAAAAACACTGTGGAAGCCCTAAGCTCCTAACAAGGAATTAAAGGACATTACAGTACATTTAGTTGGATTGCAAACCACACGAAAATTCGCACCAGATCCACAGGCTTGGTTTTGATTACTAAATGTGTATTTTTTTTTTGTATAACTGAGAAGAGCGATAGGAGTAATAAGAAATATAAAAGAGAAAGAGTGGGGTGTGAAACAATTAAAAATTAAATTGCAAAAGTATAAGGCAATATTTAAAGTGTACTGCAATAGTATACCACAATTTGAGCCTTTCTCAATTTTTTTACTTTCCTTATCCTATAATAAGGAAAGTAATGTAATCGGCAGAAATTTGACCTACCCAGTTTTTCACATTTCTGGACGAATTATAGCCTCAGGTAGGGGACGCAGTGCGAAACTTTTGGTAAAAATCGGCCGAGCCGTTGACGGTTGAAGATACAAAACATTCATGAGAATAAAAATGATTTGCCTTCGACAAGGTTTGGCTAGAGGGGCTGAAAAGAAAGTTATTAAAACTAAGAATACCTAACTACCTTACAGCAATACTATTCTCTTTCCTTGAGAGCAGAAGCTTTGCAGTTAAAATTAATACCGAAGTCTCAAAAACCAAACGTATACGAGCCGGAGTCCCTCAGGGCAGTATATTGGGACCTCTATTATTTAATATATATACATCTGACATACCAAATCTCAACGCTACGTTAGCAACCTTTGCTGACGACACGGCCATTATCACTCTAAGCAACGACTTAACACAAGCAACTCAATTACTTCAGACAGCAATAAACAAAGTATGTAAATGGTTTAACAACTGGAACATCCAAATCAACTCGAGCAAATGCCAAGCTAAAATATTCACGCTCAGGAGAATACGCAATCCACCAAGCATTCATGTCAACAATGAAATTGTCCTATGGAATATCCCCGATGAACCAGTAAAATACCTAGGAGTACTTCTAGACACCAAATTATCATGGAACCAGCATATCAACTCCAAACTCAACCAGAGCCACGCAAGATTAGCACAACTATATCCCTTATTAAATCGAAAGTCAAAGTTAAAAACCAAATGTGCAATTATGATGTACACTTCCCTCATAAAACCTTTAGCACTCTATGCGGTACCTATCTGGAGTACAACATCAAAAACTAATATAACCAAGCTACAAAGACTACAGAACAAAGTCCTAAGAATCTCAGTGGACGCGCCATGGTTTATTAGAAATAAACAACTACACGATGAGCTAGGTGTACCAACAATCGAAGACTACATTAAAACAACCACTAATAAATTTCTCAAAAATATCACGGCGTGCGAAGGAGCAGTTCACTATAACCTAGGTAAACGAAACATTCACTCCCGGCTAAAACGAAGACTCCCTCAAGATCAATTCTTATCCGACGACGAAAAATAACCACACAGATTTGTTCGAGGTATCAAGTCACCTCATAAGTTAGAATAATCATTTTAAATATATTAACAATGCCATGTATAATACAATTGTAGTGTTGATCTGGCAAATAAATAATTATAAAAAAAATGATTTGTTATCACGAGATAAATATGAATTTAAAGTAAAAGTTGGTAAAATAGGAACTCGAAAAAAATTGAAGCCCAGGATTTTTGCCAGAATTACCCAAATAATAGGATAAGGAAAGTTGTATGATGTTCACATCAATTTTTTTAAATATCTCTGGCGTTTCAACCTTTGCTAAGTTACACTCTACTTCCGAGCGGCTTCTAACAATTATACTTCATTGATCTACAGTTTTGGAGTGGAAAATTATTATGATGGAAAGTTTTTTACCATTTCACCTTCTTTCACATTTCACATTCTAAGATTTATAGAAAGGATTCAGTTGCTACAAGTACAAGTAAGTAAATGTTCCACTTCTGTTGGCTATAAAAGTGGTACTGACGTAATTCTATTTTTAAACCAAAAAGTGTTTTCATTTTCTTTATGTTATGTTTTTTAAGGTGCGTATCGCTTGTCAATTTTGTTTTTTTTTTGCAATTGTTTTTTGCTTCACTTTAATAGGGGGTTGACGTAGAAATTACAAAAATTGTACCTATGAACCAACCATGTCTTGATACATTTGCTCAAACTACCTTCTGCATGTTGAATCTTTTCTTTTATGTAGTTCCACAAGAAAAGGTTGAGTGGACTCTTAAATTAGGCGATCATGGAGATCAAGTAATTGAGTCATCTTGGCCTTTCCATCTTTTCCCGAATTTTTGGTCAAGTGTTATTCCATCCTGTCGAAATCACATTTGTTGACAAATGTTCAGCAGCACATATTCTAAGCTCAAGGCGTAGCAGAAGAAGGTAGTGTCTAATCAACGATATTATATTGCATGGTCATGCTGAATACTTACTGAAATCCGTGGGAATAAGTGGTAGGGTTTGCATCATCCTAAAAGTTGAAAGCTTTATGGTTAAGAGCCATGAAAACCGCAGGAACAATTTACGGAAGTTACCAGGTGATGTAAAATCAACTGAAATTGGTAAAGATGTAGAACATTCCAGATGGTGGTAGAAACCACACCCATTGCGCGCGCAATGGTTTTGATATTCGTTGACGGGGTTTCTTCAATTTGATTAAGTACCTTTATTTGAATTCACTTATGCAATGGAGTTACATCCATGTAAACATTGTTCATAAAGCCGATGAGCACACTTTCCCATTATATTTAGCTTCTCTTTAAAGGTGTATTCATTCATGTTCACTGGAAATTGAGTGACAAGTGAATTAAACGAATATTTGGAATCTACTTATTTGAGATGTAGATCAGACATCATGTGATATCAGGTTATCATCGCCATTTGCATAACGTGTGAACTTAATGCATAAATGTAATCGCCTTTTCACTTCAACAGAAGTGAAAGGTTTACTCGCTTAACTTGAATATGTTGTACTCTAGTGCCCTGTATAAATCCAAAGAGTGTATTAGGAATTTTAAAACGCTCGATTTGTACGTGGAAAATTAAATGTCATCTGTAATCGAGACGACGGACATTTTCATGTGCTTGTGTGAAAACGTGTTGGATTTTCAATAAAAAAAAAAAAATAAATAAAATTAGCTATTTTGAACTATTCCACTTATTATTTTCATTTCTTTAATCTTTATGTTTACATGTAGTAACTATCTTGTTTCCATGTAAAACATAATTATGTTCATTGTATTTTTACAAAGATTTTCTAAAATTAGACATTTGAAAATACTCAATTTTATTTGCTAATGCTGCATTTAGATGTAAACTAAATGTTCTGAATTATGTCAATTTTGAATATTGAATCAACCTGGGTGCAAGTGCAGCTAAAGGACAGTTGTTGAAGGTTTACCACTATTTTTTGGAGTTCAGCGCAAAGGCAGGAGCCGCGAGTATTCCAGACGGTTGAGTTTGAATCGACTAATACTCGAAGACTACTGAACAGAAGACAACGAGGAGAGCGGCTTTTGATAGAGGAAAGTTGAAAACGATAAACAAACCAGTCGAAATTTTCCAGGCCCCCCGTACGACGCAAGGCGGAGAGGGTACTTAGTCGGGTAACAAAACGACCTCGCGTTAATAGCCCCGACTACTACCCTCCCCTTTTGGGGGAAGGGGGCTTCAAAGGGTTTTGAACTCATTATAAATGGTCTGAATTGGTTATTAAAGTAGGAGAAGCTTACCCTAAAACTATTGAACATTAAGTGATTATAATAAAGGGGTACAAAGATTGCAAACGAGTTACCTGAGGGATAACGAACATTTTTATGAAATAAATACTAGTGTATCAAAGTACTAAACAATTACCAAACAATCCAAGAGGTTCAGCAGAACATTGAAAATGGAATTGCATGTAATAAAGTTAAATGGAACTCGACTCGGGACAAAGGGTGGTGTTGGAATGGAAGCGCCAAGTTGGAGTCCATAATGGAAAGAAATCAGCGTACCAAATCCAATTATACATTTCTCGATGTTAGATGATCTTCTAGAGAAAACTTTGGAGAATATCGATAGCGCTGAATTTAATCACAGTTATTAGAGAGAGGCTTATATCCGTAAATGGATAGAGGAAAGCTAATGATGATTAGAGTTGAAAAGCTATGTCATTTGCTATACGTGGTCTGCATTAGGAAAATACTTAGGGATTGAGAAAATAAAATTTAAAGGCGATTCTAATGGGTGAATTGGAAAAAGGTAGGAATAATAAAGATACATGATACCAAATTCAGAGTCATTTGCGGTTGATTACTAGTTCTATCATCAGAACATATGCAATTCGGGAATAATATGACAATTCCTCCATAGCCCTTTACACAAGTGGCGGTGTAATAATCGACTCTTTGAAGCAAGGCCTCCTTTGAAGGGCTGTGCAAAGGACAGCTGTCGGAAACTTTGCTACAATTCTCGAAAGTTTGGTGGGGTCGCAAGAGAAGTTTCCGGTAATTTACTCTTAGTGTATATATAAAATAAAGAGTCTATATATATAAAATAAATTTATAGAATTAAACAGATAATGCATGGAGTAATGATGTGTCGTATATGACTTGTTATTATTTGATTTCAGTAGGTACACTGAATATTTCCAATTTATTTTTTTTCCTTTTTATTTTCTGACAGAAAATTGTGCCTTCCAATACTGTATCCGCTTATCTTCAATTTGTACAAATTACTAACTTCATGTTGTCCGTCCGTCCGAACAAAAAGTCGAGAACGGCTGGGAATTTCCAAATTCTGTTTTCACCAATCGACAGGTGACCAAAAAGGCTTGTTTGCTGGTGATTTTTAAACTGATTGGTCAACGGTCAACTAGAGGATTCTCAAATTTGGGAGACTGCTTCGCCACTTCGCTATGCATTGCAAGCTTTCCAGGTTTATTTTATGTAGTGTAAGAACTATACTAACAAACTATCATCACATATGAGTTTTAAAACTGATCAAGAATTTATTAAATGAGACAAACGTTTATGAACGAGACATTAAAAGAATTTTAACAAATCATGGTCATGAGGATTGCTACTTAATATAACGTTCGACTTTTTGGAGTATCCCATTAATGAGAGCAAACGTCGAAAAAATTTTATTTGAAGGATTATCGTAGGCTGTGAAAGCCTCATATGGTTTGGTTTTGTTTCCTGCAATAAGCCTGAAAGAACTTTACTTTAGTAGGTACAATAAATTATAACCGAAAGGAATTGCAGGTAATGTTAGATATTCTTCAAAATAAAGATTTCCCTTATGGTTCTGAAGTATGAAAATGAATGGGAATTGCTTATACGGCTTGTAACATTAAAATTGCTTTCTCACACACTACTCTTCTTAAAATGAAAAAAGAGCAAGGACTTGAAGGTCCACAACTCTCTACAGCATGCTTTGTGTTTAAACTTACATCAAATTGTATGCGCGGTACGTAATACATGTTCAAAGTGGCCGAATCGATGTGATAGCTTGCCAGAAATTCTTTTGAACAGAAGTGTTTTTTCTGATAAAAATTGATTAACAATTCGACCTTAACGGTGTGTCCTAGTCAAAAAGAACTTTTCAGGCAAATATTTCTCTCATGACAAGTAAATTGAAATTAAACAAATACAATCATATCGGGTCCATGACAAAACTTCGCTTTTCAGAAAAAATCATAAATTTGATGAGATGGCCTACGGAAAAAATTGATCGTAATTGGATTAACGTGGTGTTTAGTGATAAATACTCTTTTTGGACATAAACTCAATTTTTGAATTAACGTCTTCACGTGCACTCTTAACTCAAAAGAATGCCGCCTATACCAACGGGGCCTTCTGCCATTAAGTAAGAAATAGTTTGGTATTAACAATGACAATTGGATTTTGCAACAGAAGAACTATTAGAAGCACATAAATAAATGTGGCAAAGAATGGAAAATGCAAAATGGTATCGAAACTTTAAATTGGCTGTTGCAATCTCCTGACGTCGATTCTATAGAGGTTGTGTGATTCCTCATGAAGCATGAACTTCAAAGGAAATGTGTTTCTGGTTTGATGTGGCTATATTCAGAAGCACGAAGGTTATGGCGACAGCTTTCTAGGGATCATGCCAGAGCATGGTGAAAAGTTGCCAAACCCTACTTGATATCAAAGGCCACTGTACTATGCAAGACAAGTGAATCACAATATATTATAACGTTTTTGCTTTTAAAAGTTTAAATTTGTTTAAACTACTTTAATAATTTATTTACAATTGAATTATTTAATAACATTTATGTACACTAACACAGGGAATTATTAAAATAAAATCATACTCTATGACTATTTATCTACAACACAATTTATTTCGCACTAGAACAGTTCACTTCGCTTCCGGTAACTTGACTTCTCCCTTGCTGCTCCGCTGCGTGCTATTTATACCTCCAGTATCTGGAATATTTCCCACTGTTGTAGTCCATGCACCGTGTATAGGCACTGCGGGGGTCTCAACGGCAGCTGCCCGCACATTGAGGGCATTACGTTCACCGCTCGGCTGCGACGGCTCGGCGGCAACAAAAACTGCGAACCCGGATTTAACTATGAATGTCGCAAGGTGATGCTGGCTTGAAAATTTGTTCTAATATTTTTGGGTATTTCTGTGCATGGTAATGTTACAGAATGCAGGTTACGAGGAAGGATATTTTGATATACCGACATATTTTATATAGAGTATAACTACCAATAAAATTTGATCCTTTTCATTTATTTTGTAGTTGTTTTTTGGCAACTGTTGTTTTTTGTTTTTGCATATGACTTAATGAAATTGCACTTTTATGGGATGTTAGTATATAACCAAGAAGAATAATCGGTGTACATTTTCTTAAGTACTCCCCGCTCCTCTATTTTCAAAGAACAATTTTCATTGATTTGAAATTTATTTTTTGAAAATCAAATTGACACGTGGTTACTATCATGTCGTTACTTTACTTGATAATTAAATATGAGGTATTACCTCATTCCAATCTAACATAGACTCACAAAGTATGTCCTAGCTCATGGACCACTTGGCTTTGCCAGATGAAACTTAGCACATATGAGCTCGCCTTGGTTAGCAAGTAAACACAACCCAAGTGATCAAAATGTTTTGTGGTTTTGACAAAAATTTATTGAAATCTTCTGTGAGTGACCAAGATCCAGCAATTTTCATCAAAATCGGACGCATAATCAAATGGTCATTAGGATATATTCATGATTTGCTAAACCAAAGGCGTACTGTATTTGAAGAGATCGGAGGAGGGATTTATCGTATGACTCCCGATAAAGACCAAAGATTGGAGCGAATCAAAGCATGTTTGGCCGAAACAAGATCATATTGCTGAGCTGGCCATGCACGTTGATGTTCCAAAAAGTAATATTTGGAGTATTGTGACTGAGAATTATGTATATGCTCAAAAAATTTGGAAAACTTGTTTTCCACAATTTGACAGAAGAGCAAATTCAAGTTCGAATCGATATATGCCATGATAATCTCCTTTGATACCAGCGTGAACCTCAGCTGTTGAAGCGGATCCTTACCATAAATGAAAGTTGGGTACCCCTCTACCGACCTCTACCTAAAAACAAATTTGCTCAGTGGGTAAGAGAGGGTGAAGCTGTTCAACGAAAGCCAATGCAAGAGTCCAGAGAGAGGAAGAAGATGTATATTGGATTTCGATGGAATCGCTTTTTACCATCTCCGCGAAGAGAAGGGTGTGAAGTCTTCTCTCATTGTTCATGATAATGTCGGACCACACAAAACAAAGCTCGTTGGAGAGTAGTTGATGGAGACAAACTGGGCGACTTAGTGTCATCCCCCCTATTTACCTAATGTGCAATTTGTGGCCTCAGCTGTTTTGCGCTTTTTAAAATTTTTATATCTAGGATTTACAATGAAAATTGGGATTTAGTCAGTGAAGCAATCGATAGGGTGATTTTGAAAGGTTTGCAAAGTGCCCTTTTTAAGGGAGTTACAATGCTACTTGAGCGGTGGGAAAGTATGGTTTGATTATCCCCCCCCCTATTTTCAGAGAATAGTATTTTTATTTAGAGTTCAGACATTTGAACCTTTTACTTTTTCCGATAATGTAATTAGTTCTTACAGAAGTTTTAAATAAAAATTACACACCGAAATTATTACAAAGCAGATTACCATCAGTAAAGCTATTGTGACGGTCGTGGGAACGCTTCTTGCGACCTGAAGTTAATTTTACCGGAACGGCTAGAGCGCTCGGCAACAGCAGCACTCAGAATTAAATTTCTAACAATCGCCGGCGTTCCGTCCGGAAAGTGGAAGCGAATTAGGCGTGTCCACAGGAGCCGCTCTAAAATTTAAAAAATTGGAGCTTCCGGTATCAAAGACACGAAAACTACAAAGAGATATTCTTTAACAGCAGCTAAAAAAATTCTGAATGTTCAGGTATCGGTTTGAGTTTATATGCATTCAAGGCAAGTGCTGCCGCAACCTTCTCAGGCAGACCTGCGATCTGTGTTTCTTATTAATTTGCATGTTTAATTAATGGCGGCACATTGTAGTACACTGTGGCGAGGTTAAATGGGGAATTGAATTGCAAAGTTCTCAGACTAATGGATCTTAATCTTATCCGTAATACTTGAGCAATTTTAATTATTGCGCCATTTTTAAACGAATAATTTATTTAAAAACGCGGTTCACAACTTAGTATACACAATAGTGTCTTGATCAGAAAATCTATGTTCAATACCCTAAATTTTCAACTTAAATCATTTTTTTTTTTTGAATATCCATTAAAACTACTCTTGGCGTAATGATCGGGTTCTTCTTCTTGGAGTGCCTATCCCTTCCGGATGCCGACGATCATTCTGGCTATCATTGCTTTAATTACTGCGGGACGGAAACGCTCATTTGTTGGTGTGTACAGCCATGTTCTCAGATTTTTTAGCCAGGGTATGTCCGGATCCACGTCTTTCTGGGATCTTTCCTTGTAGTATTCTTTACATTAAGCCATATATCCTTTCGTTACTCATTATGCGTTTCAAATATTCGAGCTTTTGTGACTAGCGTAATCAATATTTCGGTGTTTTCAAGAACTTCGTTAACGTTCTCTTAAGATTCTTCTATAAAACCAATTTCAAAGGCTGTTAACTTCTTGGTGGTTACTTCTGTTATGGTCCAGACTTCGAAACCATAAAGCAAAACCGAGGAGATCTATTGGAGGAGTCTTACTTTGATTGGCATAGTGGGAATGTCTTGAAGATTAACGACATTTTAAGGAAGACAGCTCTTGCTTTTTCAATACGACGTTGTATCTTCTGTGAATAATTCCATTGATTATAGCCAGATATGTATACTTTTGCACTTTCTCTATCCCTTTGTAATTTACTAAGAGGTCTTCATTTGGAATCTGATTTTTGCTGATCACCATATATTTAGTTTTGTTGAGAATGAGATCTAGGTCATATTCCATGCTGACTTCTGTCACTATTCAGAAGCTGTTGTAAGTTTTCTAAGCTGCCTGCAATAATAGTATGCTTGGCCTTATTCACTCGTTGTTTGTTAACAAAACATACGAGGACAACACACAACCCTATCTTACTCCTCTAAATGTTTATACTGATTCATATTGTTCATCTTGAAGTAGGTGGATTGACCCTAATATAACTGTAAAATCATTCGCTAGTCCTTGCCATCCATACCATCATTAGATGTCTATCATCTTAGCATGATGCATTTTATAGAAAGCCTTGCAGTAATCGACAAAACAGAGGTATATATATATAACAGTGTTAACATCTTTACATCTTTGAAACAGCACCTGTATATCAAATCTTGTCCTCAGTGCGTCTCGAAATTGAAACTGAGTTTCGGGCATGTATTATTTTGTACATATTTTTATGAAAGGTTTTTCAAGAATACCTTTAACATATGGCTCACGGGGCTGATAATTCTATATTTCTCACTTTTCTTTGCCCCTAAATATTGTTATAAATTGAGATTTAAGTTAATCTTGAAGAATATTACTTGGTTGATATATATGATTACATATATTGGTCGTCTAATAGTTTGAGAAATGTTGAATGGAAATTGTTTGGGGTTTTTATGTTTTTTTATCTGGTTAACGTCTGCTTTGACTTTATTTATAATGGGGTGACTTATCTTTTATTTCTGAAGGATTTGGTCTTGTATCATCAAACTATTCTTTTTTGTAGGTTTTCCACGCTTTTGCCTTCTCGTGCTGTTCTATTATGATATTTTCTTATTCATCAACTAATCTAGCCGTGTTCCAGTTTTATAAAGACTAGCTATTTCTTCAACTGATATTGAAGCTGTCATTTTTTCTTGTGATGTTTCAAATTCTTTACAATATTCTTTTCTAGCTCTTTCTCCTTGGCTTCTCTAATTTTTCTTTGTGTATGCTTGTGCTGTCTGAAATACTCGTTTTTATTTTGTTTCGCAGCTCGATTAATTGGACTTTTTGCATGTTACTGTTGAACACTATTTCCACTTATCAGGCCTTACGATTTGGCGTAGGGTATCAACGTTGGGCATCTATATTATTTTTTCGACTGAACTGGTGATGTTTACCTAAAGATGCTGGTTCGTTGTCCACGCGTAGAAAAGTTACATAGTGACGAAGACATTTACTTTTATCAAAATCAGGATCTATCTGGATCCGATTTTTCCAATTAAGTAGATTGGGCCTCACTCCAGTGGACTCAGTGAGGTGGCTCACAGATAAGATTTACTGTATAAAAGCAGCAACAATCGATGAGATAAAAAAGGAAATTGAAAGACAATGTTTCGTACTTCAAATGAAATGTTTCGTAGCGTGTTTGGAAAGAGATTTTTTAATTCATCCATTATGCTGGCAAGTTAATAATCACTGCATTTATTGACATTCAAAGAGTAAGTAATGTTCAACTTGACTTCTGATTCATCATCCTTAAAGTTAAAGAAATGTCTGTCAAGGTTAGTTATGTTTTACCAAAATTTATTTAAATACGGTTCGCCTATCCACAATTGAATGAGGAAACTATCAATTTATACTAAACATAACAACTCTTTTAATTATTTATTTCAACTAAAGATATAGATACCCTATATTTTGATAATGTCGGTAACCATTCTGCGGTTTTGGAAATAACGAAGTCAATGTTTTATACAACGGGGTGTAGCTGATGACGAAAGTAAGTTTTTTTTAATTCTTACACAGGACAATTCAAAATGAATTATACAAAAAGAAAACTTTAAAAGTACAGGAATAACATCAACGTTTAACTTTTCAAGTTGTTACGGATATTCTTCACATATGTTCGATATGGACGCTGTTGAATTTAATTGAGTCGACCGCGTCGTCTATCCCTTACTGTAAGTTCTTTAGAAGCGAGGAGACAAAGACCTTGTCCTTCACATGCGAAAAAATCGCAATACGGCCAATTCACCGTTTTAGGACGTGCTGGTTGAGGTAATTGGATACGTGTCCATGCACATCAAGTTATATGCTGGCACGATACGCTGACTTACTGGAGGTTCGTTGCTAAATTATACGAATATTTTCCTTCATTTCATTGTTGACATGTAGCCACCCTGCACTTTTTCCCTTGCATCAAACAGTTTCATCCACCGTCTTTACCAAATTTGGTTCAGATATGTCTCTAAACCATCTATGAAGTTTTTACGTATTCTAGCACGCAATAAACTTTTTATTTTGCTAATGCCGTCATTTCTGATATAAACATCGTAGTGAGCATTTCAGAAATTTTGAGGTGCGTTCGAGTTCTAAGGTCTCCAAATTTTTTCTGAAAAAGTACTCGCCCAAAAAAGTTGGTACTTCTGTTACTTCTCAACATAATCTTTGTCGAGACGTGCACATTTTTTACAATGCCGTCGTCATGATTCTGTGGCTGCTAACACTTTTTTAAGGGTGTATTTTGCCCCCTGAAAAATCGCTTATGGTCGATTAGAAAATGAGTAGCCACGGAGAGTATCTTTCATGGTCGGAAATTTATATCGGCAGTACGTGTCAACACGTCCTGAGACATTGCCACCCGCGCAATCTTATGCTCGTCGGCCTGCATTTGTGGGAGCCACCTTGAAGAAACATTCCGCGTTTTCGGGTCATCATGCAAAATGCATTCCACAAATCATACGGAAATAATAAGTTAAGTTCAGAGGCGATATCACACACACCTAATTAACGGTCTTCCATAACAACTTGCTCCACTCGCGCAATTCTGGTTTCGGCTGATTTGTGGTCGAGGGTGCTTCGGTTTATTGTCACACAACTGTCGCCCTTCTATAATCTTTTGCACCCACGAACGCACATATTAACATCCATGACGTCTTCACCGCATGTCTCATTTAATTGGCGATGAATTTAGACGCACTAAACGTCGCAATTTAAAAATATACAAAACAACACTCACTACAATGGCGCTAATTCAACCTGTGTACACTGTATGCTGCTGTCATCTATATTACAAATTCAGAAGTATTTCCCGCGTTTTTAAAAATTAACCGCACCTTTGTACTTACTCTCACTGCTGAGAAAAAAAATTGTAGACTAGAATTTCAACCCGCGCATAACCTTTTTGGTGTTGCTCAATGGAACTTGGAGAGTTACATAACCCTTTTATTTTATGTGTGTTTGTGAAATAAATTTATAGATGTAGTTTTTGTGCAATTTATTTTTCATTGCCCTGCGCATGACAGTTCTATTTTATTTCCTGTTTGTGTCGCCAAGGTGGTAATTAAAAATACTTGCGATCTTAGTCATCACATTTTTGGAATCATTGTGAAATATAGAAAAAACCGTTTAATATTATCCTGGAAGTCAAAGAAAGAAGATACTTGTTAAATTTCATTGCTTTACTAGTAATCCAAAAAAATGTGGAATAATTAATTCTTTTATATAGGATTACTAGTTGGTCAGCTATATTGTTGGGACATGCGATGAGTTCGCTACAAATTTTCACACTTTCTAAGACGAACGACTATCCACAATGATATAAGAATAAATCATCAATTTTCATACAAGACGGGCATGTAATGTATCTCCTGAATAGCTTTTTTAAGTACTCACTTAAATTAAGGATATAAGCATAGTCTAAAGTCCATGTTTTGATTGATTCTAAGTCAATCTATTAAATTATGGCAACTATTTCTCACTATAAAGTAACAGCATAACATAACAACTAGATGATAAGAAATTGTAGTACAAAATAACCTTACAAAAGAAAGCATGAAAATTATGTTTTGTAATTCTCACAACTATTTTATATCAACAAGATGAAGTTACCACCCATATTGTAAAATAGAGGTCTACAGACTAATTTCACTAATTTACAACTGCACCTAATGAGGACACTTAAAAGATGTAGGCACATTGAACTCGTTCGTCAAGTATCGATAAATGAAAAGCAATAACGCACGAAAAATATTGAGCATTCCGGAAGAATTCGTCAGCGCAGTCGATATGAAGATCTTGTTGTTTTCGTTGCAATTACTAATCATCTTAAAAAAAATCATGTTTTTCCAGTTTAAGCTCAATTGGACGTGAAAAAATGCTGCCTTGAAGTTCCTAGACGGTTGCGGTTACAGCCAAATGGTGGCAAATTAGCAAGCACGTGCTGATTATATTAACAAGTTTTTAACGGACGAAGTTCGGAACATAACCCATCAATCTTTCTTTTTAGTAAATTGCAAAGTTTACTTTTGTTTTTATCGGATTAGTTTTGTGGAGCAACACAATACTTAAAATAAGGTGTGGAAAACTAAGTATGGAAATAGTCAAATAATTGAAGATTTGTGGTAGATAATGCAGCCAACAACGTTTTACAAAAACAGTGTCACTAGTAAATTTTTCTTAAATTATTTATCTAATCAAATGCTTTGTAAGAGCCATCTGATTTTCGACATTGCGGCTTCTATAAATCTGAATTTCTAATATATTCTGCTTATATACAGACGAGTTCTGTACGTGTTCTGGTTTCTTAAGTTAAATTAATCAGAGAACTTTCGTTGTTTACTAATCTTTTGAGTGATAAAATTAAAAATAAAAAAAAAGCTGCCGTCGTCACTACTTTTATTAGATTCGACTTGGTTCGGCTCGACTCGATTTGACTCGACTGGATTCGACTCAGCTCGACTTTGTTCTTGCTCCCGTTTTCTCTTTGGAACCTGTAGTGTAGAGATATTTTGCTTTGTTTTTGCATTCCAATTTTGATCTTATTTAATTGTTTATTGTTCGTCATGAAGGAGAAATCTTTAAAAGAATATCTGCGTATGGTTAGGCTGACGGGTCAATCGTAGCCTTTTTATCTGTAAACGTTACCTTATTTTCCTCCATAGATAATAATCGTTTTAACATTACTTCCAATTAACTTCGTCTGTATTCTGCTAGATCTCATTTTATTTGCTTTGGTGATCAGGGATGATCTTGCTGCGAATGCCGCTTTTGTTCTACTTCCTTTACTTTTATGCGATAGCTAATTACTTTCTCCACAGTGCATTTTTCTTTTTCACCCTTTAAAAGCATGGATGATATCAGATTCTGTGGACATTGTGTCTCTAGATCATCTGGTCCAATTTATGCCGCCAAACCGTTCAACTCACGAAATAATAGCTATTTGCTAACTGAAATCTGTGTAAATGCTTGAGAAAATAGCTAATTTTTTCATGTCTCTGTCTTGTCGCTTTCCCATTTTTCTATAATTTTTTCTTTGGCTTTGGCCTTTTCCATTTCCCATCTGTAAGTGGTCCTCTTTTGACGTGTGATCGTTCACAAAAGTTTTATAGTCTCGTGGGATATATCTTTGTCACTCTTTTCATTTATTTCATCTAGTTCTTCAATAGTTTTTCTTCTACTGTTTAACAATATTATGCATTTCTATTTGTTTCTAGATATGTCTGTTTTAATGTTTGCTTTTCTTCTTTATTTGGTCATTTATTCCCTATTCTTAACCAGGCTGTCGTTTTTGGCATCTGCAATCACCTTCCATCAATAGATCACCGAACGATGTTTCGTTTTCTTCTTTTAAGGCTTGTTAATATTCACGTTGTTTTGTTGTTTTCCAAAGCTCTCTCCTCTGGTGTTTATTCTGGACTAGATGTGTGATGGAAACCTTTTTTCTATATCTGAGAAAAATCTATTATCATTGTGAGTTTTATTAAACGTGAAAATTTTTCACAGTGCATCAGGACTACAAAACGATTTATTAACATGATTTATTCAATTGTATGCACGAATGTAAACGCCTTAAATTTAATAGCCTGGTAGCTTTGAGATTACTAAAAGTGACATAAAGGTCTCAAATATCTCTAAACAATCTTTGAAGGTCGAAGCATGTAAAGTAACCAGATGGGATTCGAAGAAAATTTCTGAACCAACAACATTTGTGAATTCTATCAACACTCTTTACGAGTTTCATAATACATTGATTTGTTTATTTACCTTGGTTAAATTTTCCCTGCTTTTATTGTCTTATTTTACTCTTACCATAAATCACTAGCCAGTGTTCTTATAGTGAACTCCCTCCAGGTCTAAGTCTTTGCTGATGTTACATTCTCAAGCTTTAGTTTTCTGGTATAACAAATTTGAACAACTTAATCTCACCATGATTGAAAAATGTTTCTTCCCAATTGCCTTAATATCACTCTACATTAGGTAACTACTGATACACCAATAAAATTTTACGTATTTCTTTTATTTTCTTGTTTCGGTAATCTTGTATAGACTACAGGTTTGATTTTTCATTTTTATTTTCAGCATATAAGACAACAACAATACTTCTAGACGGCAAGCGGGTGAAACTGCAACTGTGGGACACGTCCGGCCAAGGCAGATTCTGCACTATAATTCGCTCCTATTCGAGAGGTGCCCAGGGAGTTCTGCTGGTCTACGACATTACGAATAGATGGTCATTCGACGGTTTGGACAGATGGCTGAAGGAAGTGGACGAGGTAAGCCAATGCACCATATCCATGACCATGACTCCATCAAAATTGCTTCCAGCACGCCCCGGGCGTACCAAAGGTTCTGATCGGCAACCGACTGCACCTGGCATTCAAGAGGAAAGTCGGCGAACGCGACGCCCAAATCTATGCCAACAAGCACAGTATGGCTTTCTTCGAGGTGTCCCCGCTCTGCAATTTTAACATTGTGGAGAGTTTCTGCGAACTGTCACGGATGGCTCTGCAACGCAACGGCATGGAGCGGCTCTGGCGTTCGAACAGAGGTAAGTATAGTGTGTTGGACTGGGCTTGATTATGCAACAGTTTGGTTTCAGTGCTGAGCTTGCAAGAACTCTGCTGCCGCGCGATCGTAGCGAGGACCACGGTGTACAGCATCGAGCAGCTGCCCCTTCCGACATGTGTCAAGTCCCATCTTAAGTCATACGCCTTAACCACTTCCAACACACAGCTGAGGTACACCCACAGTCAGCGCAAGAGCGCGGGCCGTAAGCTGCGGTTTATCAGCACGCCGACGTCACCTGGCAGCAATAACAGGAGCTGCGTGCCTAGGAACTCCTGCACCATTTCATGATGGCGTTGGAGTTGCGTCCACCAGCAGCATGGTAACACTAATACAGGGTGAACTTGTTTGTAGCAATTGCTGTCTCGACTTCAGTAACGAATGGCAGTTTAAATCAACCGTCCTAAAGTCAGGTGTGTGCGTGCGTGTGAGGACTGTGTCGCCCCGTAGTTTGCATTGTATCTCGTGCAGCAAAACAATGTTGTGCGCGGTTTGTTATGCAAAACAAGTCCATAGTTGTTCACTGTATAAAGCCCTAGCCATTGTTTCTATGTTTTATCCGCACTTTGAGCAAAAACTTGTGCAAAGCCTCGAGTTCATGTTTCTGCGTGTTATTGGATGTAAGTCAGTATTAATGATTACCATTAATGTTAAGTTTAAACATGTTCATTTTACTGTACATAGCAGTTGAATAGTGCATTAGCGATTGCGTTTGTTTATATTTATTGCCTACACTTTTATATTACAAAATGCCTGTCAATGTTGTTTTTAGAGCTTGATTTTATCCCTCGGAAGGCGAATGATATTGCCGCTGGTGATTCGAAGGAGGCCTTGTTGTTATTCCATTTGGATTGTCAGATCTGAACGAAACGAAATGGAGCATGGTGCAAAGCAGCGGATAAACTGTGACGAACTTTTTTGCAATTTTTGCTAATAACCTGTATTGAATGTCAATAAATGTTAGACAGCTATGCTCCGAGCTTAGAACTTAAATTAGCTTCATTAATAGTAAGGCTTGATTGTAATAGCGGGAAAATCCAAATGGAATAAGTTGGAAACCCTGGTAAAAACTTTTTATTGCAATTCAATGGCCGTGGAGGTTCCAAGCGAAGCTTTCTGCGCTTTGAGCCTGCATTTTAGGTGTTCGATGTTTTGTGTGATTTAATAGACGATTAGTTGTTGTCCACAAAGGGTTTGAAAAGCAGAACTTCTGCCGAATATGGTGCTGCAAGGATGTGAATATATAATCGTGTGTAACTAGCGTATTGTGACTATATTGAAACAATAACATTTTTAAATAAAGCTCTCTGATGTGTTTGTTGTAATTTCATATTATTTAATGTTTTTGAAAAAAATTGTTTACTACTTGTTTTATTACTAGCTACAGATGATTGCATTGAAGAAGGGGAATATTTGGACTATACCAGCTCCAAAAAACTTTAATAATCTGCGAATTTGAACTCGGAAAATCTTCAATTGAAAGCAATGTCTAGGCGGATCCAAGTGATTTGGATTTTGAAACCAAGCTGAAGAACGATTGAGGTTTTAATCATACATACATGTCAACTTTAATGAGATTGGAATATGTGAAGAACAACTATGGAGTGGGTAAAAAATAAATGAAAAGGCTTTCATAGCTGATATCTTGATGTACAGTGTGTTCAATAATGGCTGTCACATTTGCCATTTGATTTTTTGTTAACGTGTTACCATAGCCGTTGCCAAATAACTAATTTGGTTACACACAAACCTGATCATGGAACCCAAAAGAGAATTTATAAATTCGCTCTCCTGTCGAAAACCTTAAACAGCAGCTATCATCAAGAGATGAAGTTACTTAGGGGGACATCTAAACCTTCCTGCACCAGTAGACTACGCTCCATTCAGATTCCTTTAACAGTAAAGAAGGTGTAAGGACATTTGTGAAGTAATTCTGTTAAATCTATTAGGGAGATGGGAATTACTAAATTGATTAATTGTATTACCAAAGATAATCTGAGGTTGCTAACATATTAGAAATGAAAAGCAATAATTTAAAGACTGTCTAATTTAGTGACATGCAAACTCTAATTTCTTCATTGATGAGATGTTTTAATTGCAGCAGTCCGGTAACAAATAATATGATCACTGTTATTCGGTTCCTTTTAAGAATGCTCTGAGATTGAATTGAAGTGCTTTTTATATCCCTCAACAAAGGTGAGAGTCATTATGGGGACACCCTATATTGAGTTGTTTTTGAGCTATTAAATTGTTTGAACTTTGGTAACGTCTTGTCCACCTCCTACAATGTACATCTACAGAAGAAATATCCTCAAAACTACTATTTTGTAAACGTTAGCTTTTAAACTCGCGCTTTAACAATAGCAATGGTAGTGAGGGATTACCGCTGATTTCATCTAGGCTAGCTACTCATGTTCAGGTTGGTTCAAGCCAATAACTTTCACCAGTTGTTGATGTTATAACAGTTGGCTTTCTTGTTGCATAGCATTCTATTTTTTGGCAAACCAAAATCTAGGTAGTATATCCATTACAAATTTCCATATATAACTCATATTTTCTAAAAATCAATCTCGTGGTTGGAAATTTATAATATGTTTATGTATGGCTGTTTTTCGGGTTGCTTTGGGCATATATGTTATTGATGTTCTGTTATTCCAAGAGCTAGTTGATGTTATAGTGTTCTATTAAACACTGCCCATTTAACTTTAGAGACTGAAGGTTTTTTCCTATCTTTGATGTAAATGAAGCGAATGGACTACTTTTTTAAGTCTTGAAGTCGATGATGTGGATGGCTTCCGTGCATTCCCCCCAAATGAATAGTGAACGCTGATCATGGGAAGATATTGTTTGTTTTCTCAGCCTGCAAAGGATTACGTTGATTACTGTCAAGTTCGTTTACATTTTTTAATGTATATTATGAACATTTTATGAAGGCTGTGCAGGTCATCAATAAGGTTAGAATGGGTCACAAGTTTGGAAGGTTGGATGTAGCAAAGCAATATCCTATCATTGGTATTAACCATATGATTGTTGCGGTGATTCCTTAAAAGGATGTCCAAATCTCCAGGAAGATTTGTTAACTTTTAGGGAAATTCCTTTGTACTATGAGGTGTCAGATGGTAGGTATCCCCATAATTTGGCGTTGGTCTTCAATTAGACTATAATCAGAAGATTGTTCTTCCAACGAAAAAAAAATTTGAAAATCTGTCCACATTCCCGCTCTTACCTTTAGGAATATGTTATCCAAATTGTATCTGCAACAACTTTCAATAACTGATCTTTATCTTTAAGGCAGCTTATATTTTAGAAGACCAATTACCAGATGGGCAGTAAGGTAATGAATATTGTGATGAGGCTTCTCAAGAGGTGGAGTATAATGGAGAATTGTACTAAAATGTTGGCCGCCATATTTAAATTTTAGATGAACTTGATAGCTCCTCAAACTGAAAGAATTTTATCAGTTGATATTACTGCAACTATTTAGCATCTGCCATATGGATGTAGAATACTGTAGACGAATACGTAGAGAAAACCGTTGGACATGAAGACTGATTATTCCTCATAGATAATGTGTACCAAAACAATTGTTATAAACACTGACCTAGCGCACTTGACGCATCATAGGTTGACGTGACAACACCATCCCCCTTTTTCATGCGCACATTTTTCAGTCTTAAGATTGTTGTAATTTCATCTTATTTAATGTTTAAAAAAATGGTTTGCCTTTTGTTTTATCACTAAATACAGATGATAGTATATACGGGGTTATATTGTAGAGCATTTGGACTGCACCAGCTGCATGGAATTGACGAATTTGAACCAAGTAGCTGCATCAAGTATTCTGTAAAGTCCAGCAATTGTTCAATTGAGAGCAGTATCTCGAGGAAACGTAATTTGAAGTTATAAATGGTCATGAAAAACTCGAATGTGGTATGAATTGTGGAAAATATTTCTGGGTTTTGACAAATAAAAATTGTGTGTATGTGTTAACCATTATGCAAAAGTAAACACATGCTTAATTTTATCTCTGGAATCATCAAAGTAGTTGCAACTATATGTAACTCTTTTAAAGAAATGAAATTGATGATGGGATCTTGTAATGCCATAAATGAAATTCAAATGGTTATTCGTTAAATAAAAGCAAACAGATTTTCAAATTATGTTATGCTGGTTGCAGTAAATACCATCCCACAACTTTGTGTTCTATAATAATACCGCAAGTTAGTCCTAAAATATTTTAAGAAATAATGCGGTGAAATGTCTTTATTAATAGTAGACAATAGCTCAATCTTTCAAGATCTCAACTTTACTAGTGAGATTGTAACATGCAAAAAATCAATGAGAAGACTTTCTTACTGGTAATTTGATGTACAGGATGCCCTATGACTGTTGTACTTTTACTCTCTTGCGAGAAGAATTGATAATTTCACTTCAAACAGCAGCAGTGATCAACAGACTAAGCGACTTGAAAATTAACAGGCATTTGTTCAGTGCGTGGTATAATTATACTGCTATACTATGCTCTGTTAGGATTTCTTTGAAAGAAGAATATGCGATAATGATTACGATATCGTTCTATCCAATCTAAAAGGAAAATTGAGCAGACCACTACTAAACTCATTAGCTAGGACAATCAAAGGTTGCGAATATGTCAGAAACAAAATGTGTATGAACTTATAAAGACCAGAAAGAACAACGGATTATTTAAGAACAGTACAGACTTTGAAATAATCTTCAGTAATAAGATGTTTCGATTGCAGCAGTCCAGTAACAAACAAAATGACCACCAAATTGAAGTTATCAATTTTAGGAGATCCTCATCCCCCAGGTGATGGTTTGGGTCGTGATTTTCCAATAGAGCAAATTGTCGCTAAATTTTATGAAATCAGGAGTAGACCAAAATTGTATTAAGCTAATCTTAGGTTATTTTGAAATAAATGCCAAGATATTGTTTGGAGGTGGTCTGTACGTATTTCAGTAGATTCTGTTTCTCCAATGTTTGACCGACATACATTATCCTCAGATCTAAACTCACTGAATTTCTGCATGTAGATATATATGCCAAGAAGATTGAACATTAGCAAAGGGCAATCACTGAACCACTTCAAAATAGTATTAGCAGATGTGATGGTGTTGTGTTTTTGAGCTATTCGGTTGTTAAGTTTCGTCTGCATCCACAGTGGACATCTTCAGAAGAAATATCTTCAAATCCACTATTTCGCGCATGTACAGTAGCTATGATGGTGGAGGATCACTGCTGAAATCATTGGGTGAATCATTGATATCATTCGGGTCGTTTCAGGTAACGTCCCTTTGCCTTGTTGTATAGCACTCCATTGTTTGACAACCCAAGACTTAGGTAAATAGAAACCACCGAACCTGTTAAAATATTTTTATGTTTATATCTTCTTGTATAATCTTGGGTAGTAGTTAATATAAACAAAACTTATTTTTTCAGTCAGTCTTGAGACTGAAATTTTTCAAAATATATTCAGGTATAGCTAATTTCTTTAGGTCGCTTGGTGTTTTTTTTTTATTCTAAGAATTACTCAAATTTTTATTTTAGGAGGAAAATGTATCGGTCTTTAAAAATTTGAAGTCTGAAGGTTATTTCCCAATGGATAGGGTTACTAACATGTCAAACGAAATGCTAGATTGAGTTAAGAAAATGTCTTACTGTTAGATGAAGAGAATGTTGTGGGTGGCTACTGTGCATAGTGGAGGGCTATAAATAAACATTAAGGAGGGGTTTTGTTTGTTTCCTTAGATATCTCCAGGGTGAAAATTATTATATTAGGTTGTGGTCACCGTTAAGTTGACTCACATTTTCTATCATATATTGCATAGGGACATTATGGAGGATAGCCATGTCAAAGACATCTGGATGACCAATAAGATTATGTTGGTTGACAAGATTGTCGGATTGGATGTACCAAAGAAGCATATAAATATAATTGATGTTTCGATTTTCTTCTAGACTATTGCAATGATTCTCGAAAAGGGTATCTAAGTCTTCAAGGAAGAGGAGGGTTTGTTGATGTTTAAGGAAATATATATAGGCAATTCCTTTATACCATAAGGTAAGATATAGATGGTAATCACCCTAATAATTCGACATCTATAACCAGAAGACAGTTTTTCTTATTTTAACTGTCAAATAGCAGATACAAACTGGAAGTTTGACCACATACTTTAAGAAGGTGAAATCTATAGCAAATTCCAATAGTTGACTTTTCTTATCTTTAAGACAGTTTATATTTTAGAAGGCTACTTACCAGATGGGCCGTCATCTATAGCAGGTGCGGCAAGGCAATGGATATTTATGATGAGCATGATACTTGTTGTGACGCTCGTTAGGATGTGGGTATAGTGAGGAATGTTTTTCAATCTTCTCTCATCCAGATTTTAGATGAGCTTGATGATAGTCCCTCAAACACTTTTTTTGACTCTAAGATTATTTTATATTCTGTTCGTAAGGCCATTAAGTAAAAAATATAATTACCAAGAAGAAAATATCATAGTGTGGGTTTGTCCTGGGCCTTTTTCGTTAGCGCTTCGCCTTTTGTTCGGGCTTGGCCTTTTGCTATGCTCTCGCAGCGTCGTTCTTTTGAAATCAGTTTGTGACAGAAATTTTCCGTAAGACGAGAGCATTTTTAACCGAAAGTCGGCTTTAATTGGCAGCAGAAGTTTTAATTTTCTGCGAGGCTTTTGTTAAAAAATAATTTTCGGGTTTGAAATTTTTGCCGGTAAAAAACTCGGTGCATTTTCTCTGCTCTGACTCGGAAACGAACGACGAAGGAACCTTGTGCACCAGGAAAGACGCTACCGTTCGGCTCCGCTGTGACGATTTGGGTAACTTGTCCTATCTTTTACCCACATCCTCATATCTTTTCCTGGAAGCCCCAGGACCAACAGCAGGGTACCGATATCTGCGAGAAAGCACCGTTTCCACAGGTTACTGTTTTTAGTTTTAGCTTTGCTTCAAGTTCCGTTTATTCAAAATTCAAAATTACCTATAGAGTCCATTTTTCCGGCCGCACTAATAACTGTGGTAGATTCAATTGTTCATGTCGGTTCAATCTTCTTTTTGATTGAATCGTCAATAATTCGATTGTTAAAGAATTTGGGAGATTCCTAATTATTTCTTGGTATTTAATGTTATATTATTTTAGTGTCGTTTGAAGCATATCTACTTGGAGGTCAGTATGTTGCACAAATCATGGGGCATTGGTTATTATTTGCAGTACTTTAGATTGGTAGGGCTGTAGTTTTGCTATAGTTGAATACTCTAGTACCAAATGAGTTTGATGATGACTACACAAGTAGCTTGTCCTCAAGAGATAAAGTTGTGAATTACAACCTGTAAGCCAGTAGTATTTTCTAAGGATGAGGCCTAGCTGATATAATTTTATTCGTCGTTCCAAGTAGATACAAAAATATTTGGTTTCCTCTTTTTTTGGAAGAAGAACCTGTAACGGTTGGTGTTACAATTATTTGGCATTGCTATGGTTTGTTGACTAGCACTATTTCCTAGCTGGGAGTGGAATACTAAAAATGAAGGGGTACAGAAAAACTTAAGGTAAGACGACTGATCATTCCTCACAGATGATGGGATATGTGCAAAATAATAGCTACACACTGTAAGGTCTGGCGTGGCAGCATCATTAGACATAATGACTTTTCTTTTTCTGACATCTAATACATACTTCATTAAGTACGTGGTGGTGGTTGAAAATGATATTGTGGTCTAAAAGTATAAACATTATTGTACGAATAGAACTGGATTGCCTTATTCTAAAATAATCCGTCCAATTTTCTTCATTTATGGGAATTTTAAAAACCACTAAGTACTTTTAGTCGAGAAATTTTCGTTGGGGAGCGAGTATGTGATGTTCTTTACCTGTATGAGAAAGGCAACCTCTTAAAATTCTTGCATGGTGCGTGGCTGAATTATAATTGATTCAGCTAAGTTTTGGTCTTAGAAAATTCTGAAGTGGAGAATGTCTTAGAGATAACGCTGGAAATTCTGTTGCTACCCACTTTCAGCTGTATTTTTTGGGCAGTTGAAACATTCTTATTGAGCAAGAACTGCCAATGGTGATGACAATCACTTTAGCTACGAAGTATCCAGAATTTCTTCCGGAGAATGGAATTTTTATTAACTCTACTATATAACGATTATTACCCCCCCCCTCCCCCTTATTTGCAGAAGTTGGAATACCTTATTACTTTTATTTTTTAGACTCTGTGGGGCATCTACTATAGCGATTACTTGAAGTGTGTTTGGCCTTTCTTTTGGAGATGTCATCAAAAAGGGTTTAATATGCAAACGTCTTTATTCAATAAATGAAGGTAGAAGAAAATGAACTATTGGCTCTACTATACGGATGTTAATAATGAAGGTGGAAGAATCCTGATCTTTGCTTATTATAGTCCTCGTACGTTATATTTAAGTAAAATAAAAGGTAGTGCATCAAGCAGAACTCAAGTCCGTGAATTAAAGTTTAGATAAGTATATCAAATATAACACCATGTTCATTTCTACAGTTTTCACCCTACCTGGGCTGTCAAATATCGCTAACGGAAGCATCAGACCAAATTCCCAGAAGATTAGAGAATGTTTATCAGTTTCATTAATAATGTTAGAGTGTCTTTTGATTACTAGCAACACTTCATCATTTGATCGTTAAAGAGTTGTTCACAAATCTTAGCTATGGTTAAATTATACAAGCGATGGGACTTTTTTCCAAAAAAAAGGTATTAATTGATCACTTTTATTGTGTCCTTCGGACATCCTGCAGATCAAGATCTTCATCTTTTTTATGATAGATTCGTGTGCTTTGACACTATTTTTCTGGAATTTTGTCCATCAATAAGGTTTTTTAACTTTTTCTTCATCAAATACATTGGTTATGAGCTTTCTGCAAATCTGTAGTGAAGCACGCCATCGCGATTGATGTGTAATGATCAAATATTATGCGTTTAGCGATTACATATAGTAATAAAACTGTCAAAAATTCCGGCTCATTTTAAATAATTGTCCGTTATTGGCCGGTTTAAAAAAGTGCAGGTATTTCAGTGGTCAGGTACACACTTTTTTAGGCATTTTTAGGCACTTGTTGTGGTTAGAGGTGACGATTTCACTATTAATGATAGTGTGTATTGTAAAAGTGAGTTTTTAAATTTTGATTTATCTGTTAAACGCAAACATGTAAATATAAAATATTGTTATAAATGCTACATTGTAAACCTCGCTTCGGCGCACATCTTTCTGCGTTTTAGGGGCGGTTCAGGGGTGTGCCAATGATTTATTAATATATGTAATCGCTGAACATATAATAGTAAAAGGTAGATTAAAATGATGCCACAGAATGGCTTCTTTAGAACTTCAACAAAAATAATATCTAATTCTTATTTGAAATTCCCTTAATCTTAACCGAACAACACACTTTAATTAAAGATTAAATTATTGAAATATTTAAAATAACCGCCAATTGCTACACCTGTGATACTTTATATTTGCAAACTCACAAAAACTTAATACTTAATCTTTTAATTGTTTAATTTTATTACTCATTTTACAATTCATTGCCTTGCTAAATGCGTTCTCATAATTATTAGATTTCATTAAAAGTAATTAAGCAATACAGTTTTAAAACCATGTGTAATTGACATTTTGAATCAAAACCAAGCGATTAAGGAGCGCCATCTACCAATTATTTATATCAATTATGTGAATTAAGATTGCTGTGTGACCAAATATTTATAGTTATTTGAACAAATTTATTAATATTTGTTTCCTTTTGCTTATAATTTAGAGGAACAATTTTGTAGCCTATTTTAAGCTCCTCGCAGTACGCGCCCCTGGCAGGTCGAAGGCGTGGCGCGGCCGGTAGGTGGAGCGCGCGCGCCAAGCGCGACCATTTTTGCACAGTTTGGTTGAGGACAGTCACTTCCGCGAGCGAAAGCTCACTGGTTTTTTGCGTTTCATGTAAAATATGCCAGTAAAAGTGGATATTATACCGCCGCCGCCTGCAAACTCCAAACAACCCGGCGTGACAAAGTCCCTGCTATACAACGGTTCGAAATTCCAGGGGTTCCAGAAGTCTAAAGGCAACTCGTACGAGGTTGAGGTGGTTTTGCAGGTTAGAATCGCAATGTCCGTTCCGGGTTGGCCGGAGGCCGCGCCGCGCCGCCCTCGCCACCCTCGCCCGCGTTCGCGCGGCGCCGCGGAATCTGCGCCGCCAAAATTGGCCCGCGCCCGAGATATTCCTATAAATATCGGCATATGCGAGCCATGGCAGCGCGGACCGCCCTCCGGCCGAAGGGCGGGAAATTCGAACTGTCACCAACTTGACGTTTTCAGCACGTCGACGAGGAGAACTCGTACCTGTGCGGGTACTTGCAAATCAATGGGCTGACGGACGAGTACCCGACGCTCACGACGTTCTTTGATGGCGAGATTATTAGCCAGAAGTACCCGTTCCTGACCAGGAAATGGGACGCCGACGAGGATGTCGACAAGAAGCACTGGGTATGATTGCTGCAGGTCACTATCGCAGATCTTTTTTTACGTTTTTATTTTTGTGCGCGCTTGCAGAGCAAGTTTGCATCTTTCTGCCAGTATGCAAAGACATTCAATTCGGACTCGTTTGACTACAAGGCGCTCGCCGAGACGGACTACGTGTTCATGCGCTGGAAGGAGCATTTCCTGGTGCCCGATCACACCATTAAGGACATAAGTGGCGCCTCGTTTGCGGGGTTCTATTATATATGCTTCCAAAAGTCGAAAGCCACCATCGAGGGTTATTACTATCATAGGAGCTCTGAGTGGTGAGTAGTTGCCTTGCGAGTGTAAAATTAGCAATCGTGACGGCAGGTTGGATGTGATCATTGGGTTTATTTTTACTATGCCTACCAGGTGACGAATCAATAGTCAATGCCAGAGCAATTATTTAAATGCCATTATCATAATGTTTGGTTTTTTTATTTTAAATGGTAAATTATAATAAAAATTAATTGATTGATTTACATATATTGCATGTAAATTTGAAAAATTTAAATAAGCTTGAATCGGAACTTAATTTGAATAATTAATTGAATAGTTACATTAAGATGCTTTTGGTGTCAGAAGTGGAGAAAAGGAGGAAATTCAGCTGAATTAGAGATTATGGATCATCTTTTTTAAAGTTCTTTGCGAATTCAATGTGCAGTTCTAATTAGTGTATATTTAGAATGGAGATGAGCATGAGGTTTTGTTTGGTCTGTTAGATTATGTACATATAAATATTGGTATAAACGCTGAATTTTGAAAGACAATTTTGACAAATCTGAAACTCAATGTTGAAGCTGGGCTTATGAATTTTTAATTTCTGCATGCAAGGTAGAAAAATATTTTTACTGCTTGTATATACAGAGTAGAAGCTTAGACTTTAAATCTAAGTGTCAAGAAAATAAAAACATTTGAAACATCGGTGTGTAGGAGGATCTTTAAAATATGGAGGTTCTAAAACGAACAGGAAAAGATCAAGAATTAGTAGACGTCATTAAGAAACAAAAGTTGAAATATCTTTGACATATCACAAGGGGAGAAAAATACACCAGACTGCAGTTAATAGTACAGAGGAAATTCAAGGAGAAAGGAATGTGGAGGGAGAAGAATATCATGGTTGCTAAACCTAAACCTCGGAGAGTGGTTCTGGTGAACTAAAATTATAATAGTGGTGACGATTGCCAACCTTCGACAAGGTGATGGCACCTAAAAAAATGCAATGCAGTATTTATGGTGTTTTTAGATATGAGAAAGTTAATCAACAGTAGATCTTGCGATTATTTGGCATGAAGTAGTGAAAATAGACCGAGCGTTACGTTTATCATGTAATGGCAGAGCTACCAATGGGTGCATTGTAATAAGTTGTATAATACCAGCATAATAAAATAAAATCAGAACATATAGTTGACATAACTTCATAAATTCCACTATGCATAAACACAATGGTGTTTTTAATAAGTAATAAATAAGCATTGCTTACTTTTTACGTTTCTAAAAAGAGAATGCGTTCTACCATGTGCTAAAAGTGGTTCTAAAGGTTCTGGTATGGAAACTTCAACCTGAAGAATAACATGTAGACAACCAAAAAAATCGGAAGAACATGGTTTGGAGAAGCTGTTGAATAAAGATCCGTGTCAAAGCAGAATTAGCTATTTGTTTGGCTCTAAAATCTGGATCAAATTGTAAAAGTATTTCAGTTTCTGATTGCGGACAACAAAATGAGCCCTTGCACTGTTGTTATTCAGGTACAAAAGGAGGGATATGCATAAAATTGTTAGTAATCAAAAGAGGAGGAAATGTCGCAATAGTTTCAAAAGGCGAACATTGTGAATTACTCCTGATGAACCATCAACATTGATTGCAAAATTTATAATTCGCGCCAAGAAAGAAACTTCTTTTGTGGATTGAGTTGTTAAAATTGAAATTATTACTGCAGCGCATTACAAACATGAACAGGTCTAGACTGGTCATTCTGCTGTAAAACAAAAACCACGCATTGGGAAAGTAACTAAGGCCATGTTTGGTTTGTTGGGTTGGAAAGTATTGCTACATTCAGTACATTTTTCAGCATATCAGATTTTCATTTATTCTATTTCCCCAACACTTTCAAATGTGTGTTGAAGTCAAAAAATTGCATTACTGAAAGTAATCTTAAAGATATATCAATATAAAACCAAACCAGATTATGAGCATGCATATCTAAAACAGCAAATTTTATACTAAATTAAGATTTACCTCAAATAGTAGGAATATGAACGTTGACGTTAACCCATATCACTGAGAATGTTTAAAATTTGTATTAAATCATATAGCACATCGAGTTGACAATAGTAGTAAAGTTTTAAGACAGCAAAATTTGAATACTCATGAATAATGAAATTGTGCACCAAGAAGAAAACCTGCTGCAACTGTGAAACTGTATAAATAGCTAAAGTGGGGGCTGGTACGTTGACGATCCAGGTTTGGTGCAATTGTGCATGATTACACACTGCGGTAGCATTGGGAGCAGCACAAATTGTCTAATCGACGTCCCATGAATATGAAAGGCACTGGCTGACGTTTACAAGAGTATGTAGCGATTTGAATTTTTGGTAGATGCGAGGGTTGGGATGTTGATTTACACAATTTGTGGACGTCAAGCTAAATACAGCAGGGCAGTCGATGCATAGTGTAACTTGTCATCTGGATCGTTCTAACCATATCATTCAACTGTGTTAGAGTCATATACGATTGACCGGCTTTGGATAGATCACACAGTGTAGAGGATCAAAGAATTGCATCTCAGGTACATACCAATCCCACGATAGTCTACTGTATAGGCACATGTAGTGACGCCTACAAACGACTTCTGTAAGTCTTGTAGAAGCGAATTTTCAATTCCAATATACTTTGTGTATTACCTTTAACAGCCGAGCATTGATGGCTCCATTTGCAGTGATGCCAGCCTAAAGCAATCTGAATGCCATAAACTGACTATATGTAGCGTTTTGCAATGGATACTGCTTTATTTCGAGGTTCCCAGGTCAACATCACAATTCTAATCTTGTTATTGAGTGTCACATTTTCCCCACAACAAGCGTTATGGCTTGAGAAGCCCTAAATTATGATAGCTGATCTATTGCAGTAATATTCTGTAGCACATCGATGGCCCAGCAGTATGTGGATGAGATTGTATAGCCCCATGTGCTTCCTTTTTGGGATGGAGTTGTAGATCAATATTTCAGCAGGATAATGCTCAGCTGCACATAATTGAAGTTGCCCAGGACTTCCTGTCATGTCCCCTATTGAGCATATGTGGGACCAGTTGAAATATCAGTTGTCACTATCCTACAGTATCTGGGATTTGGAAGACGAAGTCTAACAAGTGCAAGACATCAGACTAAGTTGAACCATCTTGCTGCATGTATCACAATACGAGGCACTGTGACACACTATCGAATATGATCAGACTGCATATCATAGATGCCTTTGTAATCATGTGTATCATGCATTTGTATTAAGTTAAAAAATATTTTTTTATTACATTTTTTTCTAGGTGCACAAATATTGTCCAAGAGTGTATATTGAGAGGAAAGTAAAATGCAGAAGTTATTCCTTTTGACTTATCTGTCAGATATAACATAAATCATATGCTACTTACAATTAGAGAAGTATGTAACATTATGAAGGATCACAGAGTACAAGTAAACGATGGCAGGCATTTACTGATTCCTGTATGAATTTCAAACACAATGAACATACTTTTATCTGTATTTTTGGAATGAGCTATAAAATATGGAAATCTTTTAACTGCTTGTAATAATGATACATACCTATAACTACTAACATGACAAATTGTTAATTACTATTAAAGTTGTTCATTCTCTAGTACTAGCATGAAGGATAATATTTGATGATGCAACGCATTTTCTAGGTGCTGCACATCTACACCTATGATAAAAATAAATTAATCGATAAAAAGAGTGTGATATCAAGCTCATTTTGGAAAATTAGCATAGTGATTGCAGAGTTCAATGAAGAATCTTTCAGCTAGCTTCTCCAATTTCCTGACTGCACCTTATGTGTACTTACAGAATCTTACACAAACACAAGCACACATTATTTTTTGGCCCATGTTGTATATTTTTTTGCAAAAATAGAAAAGTATTAACCAACCAAGAATACTGTTCGTTTTACTCCATGTTTACAAATCTTTTAAAAGTTTTAAATATGTCGACAAATCTAACTTTGCACAGAAATATATGTTGTCAAGTAGTGAGTGGAAATACATTTTCTCTTAAAGCCATCTGTCTGCAAAATATGTGCTTACTTTTTACTTAACTCAATATTCATAAATGCGGATGAATGCTATGAAAGCTATGAATTTAGACACCATCATCTTTGGGAGCACACAACTGGTGAAGTGTATAAGAACTTCCTCAATCATCTCATCTAAGAATGGATGGCCAAATATAATTATAACAAAGCAATACTTGTCTAGGCCGCCAATGCTGGGCACCTTAAATGAATAGAAAGTTCTCATTTGAATTCAGACATGCAATTGTTTCAGTTCCTTGAACCCAGTATTGAAAGACCAACTTGGCAACAATAAGGTCAAGGACTGAACTGTTGGAGATTACTTTGTTGATTAGAGTGTATATTAAATTTATATAAATGTTTAACTTTCATTTAATAAAGCTCGAAAATTACTTTGTGTATCCAACTATGCTACTGTAAGTAAATTCATTTGGTATTTTACCGTTTCACTTGTTGGGGAGTCCAAATGTTGCAATTTCAAAAGAATTATAAATAATCTACATTGGCCCAACAATTTGCTTCCACTAGTGTGGCAGATGATGAACTTTAAAAGATATCCTGTCTTGATTTCTATTACACATAATTTTTTTGATAATTGTTAGTGTAATTCAGTGCTCGAGCTTATTGTTACCAAGTTCAAAGCCGAGTTCAAAGAACTGAACCAATTGCATGTCTGAATTCAATCAGAACTTTCTGTTTATTATAAGTAGCCCAGCATTGACCTGGACAAGTATTGCTTTGTTGTATTTGGCCATCCATTCTTAGATGAGACGATAAAGGACACTTTAGTAGTATATTCGCTCCCAAAAAGTGATCGTCATCTAAATTCATGGTTATGATTAGTATTAGCATTCGTTTGCATCCATGAATACTGGGTTGAGTAAAAAGTAAGTTTTTATTTTGCAAAGAGACGCCATTAAAGAAAGTGTTTAGTGCAATTCTCACTTGACCTGACAACTTATATTTTTTACTGCTAGGAGTACGCATTTTTAGTTTTCTATAGGTTCATGTATCTAGTTTTCAAAAATTCAAAGTTTTCCCCGAAAGACCCAAAATTGGACCCAGGAGAGGCCCAAACACGTTTACATTAATATCTCGGCCGGATCTCAACCAAAATAGGTTTGCTTGGGCTCAAAATTTTCGTCATAAAAAATTCTAAGTACTAGCTCTGATAATTTCTTTTTCAACATGTATCCTAACCTAAACATTTTTTTTTTCAATTTTTTCAAGGTTAGAAAATTACGTGGCGCCAAATTGCCGCATTTGGGGCAAAATGCTTGAGTTTGGAAACCAAGGTGGAAAATATCAAAATCTGTCGAATGCTTTTGGTTTTGGGTCAAAAAATTCAAAATTCGGCTTGTAATCGCAATTTCACGGTTTTTTGAAAATGGCCGATTGTAGCGCCCCCCCTTATGAAATATCTCAAACATTCAAAAAGGACATAAAAATAGATAGAAAATACTACTGTTTTTGGCATTTACAATTTTTTAAATTTAATACTCAGGTCACAATAATTAAAAAAAAAACCGTCAAAAATGCGCCTACAGCTAGCTGACCCAAGACATTTTTTTCTAGCTGGTCTCAATCGACGGATTTTAATAATACCTACAATTTTTATAATGGGTACTTACTTCATATAAGCCATAGTTTTCCTGTAAAACCAGAAAAACTGAAAAAACGGCTTTTTGGGCCTTAAAGAATGCCCATATTTTGGAGCGCAGCGGCCCAAGACAAATTTGACTATCAGATTCGTCATCAACGCCCCAAAAAACATAGGAATCCACTTTAAAATACCACTCCAAAAAAAAAATTTTTGACCATTTTTCACGACACAGCGACTGGACTATAAGGTGGGTTTTGTATAAAGCTCTTGGAAACAAATGTGGAAATGTCTACTACATTCTTTCCATGAAAAAATATTTTGTACGCAATGTATATGACATGGGCTTAGACTTCTGAAGTTTACACTATACAGTTCTGCTATATAATGATGTCAGACCACATCGCGATATTGTTTTTTTTTTCTAAAAATTTCAGCCAGATTGGAATATATTTCCAATAGCTTTTTTTGGGGGAGGGGGTGCCACTAACACATTTACTCTTTAAGATCATTGACAGAGAAACTTCAGATGTGAGACAAATAAGGGAGGTATTTAGACAATTCTCAAACTGTCACCTTAGTTTATAAAGTTATTGATTTGAATGGTTCTATAGTTTACCAATTTATTAGTATCTAGAACCAAGAAAAAGAACGTTAGGATCAAAACACTTTGGGCTTGCAAATCAGAAAGTTGAAATGAGCTGGATGACTTCAACCCATGTATTAAAGAATAATATGGGAAGTAATTTACATAATTTTTACAAATAATGGTAAATGCACTGCAAAGATATGTAACAGAGCACGAAAATAACAAAGCCTGAAAATTTTTCGAAATATCTTTGATGGTCAAGTTGAAATTACCTAACACATGTGTTGTGATATCACCATATCTTTTAACAAATGGCAACACCATCATGCCAGATATGTTTTCAGATACTTCTTTGTTATATTGTTGAGAAGTGAAATCAGTGTATGGTCATGTAAACGAAACACTCTTTGGACTGCTTAATTATTTTGAGTTGTACACTATATAGTCCAATTTGTATACCATACAATGTTTTTGAAAGATGCGGCTAGCACATTTTTTATTGCCTTCGACATAAGGAAGTGTGTTTGTCCAATTAATGAATGATTGTAGATAGATCAGTTTACTGTAGCTCAGTTTTTGGTGACATACAAGAGTGCTTTGGTAACTGGGTTTGACGTTAAAAACGGACGGGTTTTAAAAAGTACTTTGTTTTTTGGGATAGTCCATTTGAAATTGAACGCATGTATCCCAACGTTTCTTCAGATTTATGACATTTTTGCGAAAATGGGTATTCCCAAGGCTCCCAAAATGGACATTTATGCACTGCAACACATTTCGAGTTTTGGAGACGGATGGTGAAGAATTTTAAACCTTAGTTTGGTCAATTTTGCTCAGTGGTATGGTTTGAATACGCTTGCATTATCGGAGTGAACAACACTTTTGGCCATTTCAAGGTGTTTCTCTACAAGTGTTGTCTTCAATCTTTAAAAATGCCGCTCAAAAAATTGACGCCATTATCTTTCCAGTGGATGATACGCTTTTCGCCCTTTTTGGAGCTGGTTCACATTGTGTACTACGATTTTGTTTGAATTGATATTTCTGGTGTAAATGTTTGGTTTGTTTTGAAACATATGAAAATGGTCTGCGCCTTCACTTACCTATCATCTGTTAGCCAAATCTATATCTTGGACTTTGTTGTATTTCTGATGTGGCAATTCCCAAGCATATTTGTTGTATGCAATACTTAATAGTAGATTTCATTTGCTGGGAGTGATATCTGAACAACACTTAGTTTTTATCTTACAACAGTTTGCTAATGTTGAGGTTTATCAAATTTAACTGCTGGCCTACAGTTTCTTTCTGTCTCTTGATCTGTTTTAGAATCCAATTATACTGTCCAGCTTGGCCCGCACTGGCATCGAATGAAGTCTACTATTTGAAATAGATATTGATTTAAAAGAAATTAAGCTCGGTGAAAGATTCTTACAGTTCTTGCATCTCAATTTATCTTGGCTTGTATTATCTTACTTTTGTCCAGTTTGCTATAGGAAAAGATTAATTTTGGTTTTTGAAACAAATAAAATTAAGCTGTGATATCTTCCATTGCTTAAATCGTAAACACCAAATGATTGTGTGTCAATGATTTTGTTTCATTATGGTATGACGATTGTATAAGTTCCACTCTCATGACAAACGGTAAAGGTGTGCTGATCACTTTTACTGATTGCATCAAATGCTGACAAGTGATTTGGCTTAGATTAAATCAGACTTAATAGTATTAATTATTTATTTGCAATGGATACAAAATAAACACATGTTTTACAGTCTGTTCTTAGATGTAGTTATCTAAGCATGTGTACAACCCATTGTTAACAATTTAGAAGTTATAGGATGCCTTTAGCAGTACCTGTTGTGTTGATAGTTCAAATTGTGCAGTTTTTGCCCTGAAGAATCTGAACAATTTTAAATCGCTAATCCTGTCAGACTAACTTACTAATCATATAGTCTTGTTCCATCTCTTCAGGAGCAGCATGCACTTCTTTATTTACGCTAGGATGACTTGTCTTATTTTGGTGTTCTATATTGAAGACTTGATAACTTTGTCTCATTCAATATTTATCCAACTCTGCTGTTCTTGTTTTAAAACTATTATAATACTACATTACACCTCCAGCTAATATGAGGCTCTATTCTTTTGAATATTGCACATAATGTGGAAAAGGGAAGTCAATTTGATCTGAGGTAGGTATATAACTAACATGTGGAATAAGCGACATTATCTAATACACTATCTAATTTGTCACTATGAAACTTTCAATCCAAATGTGCTTTTTTTTTGAAATTAGGGGCTTATCAAATTGTTTACCAATTTTGTTTATTGTCTTGTAATTTTAACAAAAATAATTGTTTTGAATTATACTGACTATTAAAATCATCGGATATTCAGTACAATGTATGCTGTAAGCTGTAATGATATCTATAGATTTGGTCAATTTCTTGGAGTTTCCAGTAGATTCTGAATAATCTGTGCAATAGTGGACTATGTGGTAGTTAAATGGTAAGGCTGTTATAGCATGCCAATCTAAGTGATTGTGGCATCTACTAGTTTCATTTTAATTTAATGATTAAGCTGTAGACCAGAAGTATGGAATTATTTGGCAAGCATTGCGCCTTTTACAACGTCATTATTACTCCTTATTTTTACTACAATTATTTTTAGTGGCTGAGTAGCCCACTTTTCAGACATCTGGAGCCCAGGATCAAACCCAGAGTCATCCACAATGGAGTCTTGATGGTACAACTATGAACTGGCCTTGTACAAGATAAAATTAGAGAAAAACAATTTTATCTCAGATTTTTTTACTTTCCTTATCCTATAATAAGGAAAAGTAATGTAATCGGCGGAAATTTGACCTACCCAGTTTTTCACATTTCTGGACGAAATATAGCCTCAGGACACCAAAAAAGTTGGTTTGAGCCATTGGTTCGTGTGTGTGTCTGTCTGTCTGTCGGTCTGTCAGTAAACAGGATATCTCAAGAACCATAAGAGCTAGAGACTTGAAATTTGGTATGCAAGTTACTTGTAGATAGCGGACGCAGTGCGAAACTTTTGGTAAAAATCGGCTAAGCCGTTTGGTCGCAAGGTCGCAAAAGTGGTCGCGAATCTAAACAGTTGAAGATACAAAGCACGCAGGCGATAATGGGGAAGGCCGTGCAGCCGAGCTCGCACGGTTACCTTCAGTGATGTAGCAAAATTTTAAGTACGAGTCAATTATTGTCTTGTACTGTTTCTTTTAATCAGCTTTCAAGTGTTGGACTCGCGCCTCGTCCTTGTTTAAAATAACAAGTTCCGGGACGAGAGCAGCGCAGGGCCGAGACGATGGATCCGGTATAATATATAATAATAGGATAAGGAAAGTCGTGTGATGTTCACACCAGATTTTTTTCTAAAGCTTTTAGTAGACATAGTTTGGATTGTATACTTTGTTTAGGAATGCAATTAAATTGAAATAGTTATTATTATTTTAATGTAATGTTACTCTATTGTGATGATAAAATTTTATTTACATGTTTGCAGGTACCAGTCGCTGAACCTAACGCACGTCCCTGAACACAGCATACAAATCTACGAGTTCAGGTGAAGTGCTAGAGTGGACGAATTCACCATCTATTATAATTAACACATACTTGGCACACCAGCATTCTATTCACTGTCATCGTTTGCGCAGCTGCACACCTCTCGCAACTCGCCTTAGTTACTGCTGCAACTTTCAAACAACAAACTCACAGTCTGTTACTGTCGCAGTATTGTTTCGCATGTGATAAGCCAAATTGTTAGTGCGTTAGGCTAATGTAGCTGCCCCTGCTGTTTTATCTTGCAAACCCAGTGTTGTGTGGCTGTTCATTTTCCGTTTGACTAGGGCCTCGCGCCTGCTCAATGTTTGTGGTGACGTTCTCTCAGTAGGTGTAACATCAGTTTTATCCAACTAAATTTCATTGAACTCTGTGGTGTTGCTGTTGACATTTTACTTTCCTTCTTCTTCTCCTTTTCGTTCTTGCAACTTAGGTAGTTATTACTGCACCGAAACTCATAGTTTATCATGTACGTTGGCAGGCTTCTGTTGGGTTTTGTTGCTTTTAACGGCGCAATCCGTAGAGTTTGCTTCAATTTAAATTGCGTGGAATGGCAAGTCGATGTTTTACAGAACTGATCATGGGTATTATTTTAAAATATTTGGTAGTTTGCCATTATTACGTTTTGTCACATTTTAGTGTAGAAAATGAAGTACAGCTTTCTTTTACTGTTATTACTTAACCATGTGTTTTGTATATTATGTATAAATGTATTAAATATATTTTTTTGAATTGTTTTTAAATTTGTCTGTTATTGTTTTTCTCCTATTTGTTAACTAATCACCTGTGTTGTATTAAAATTTATAAATTTTACAAACTTTACTGTATTGAAAACATTTGTAATTTATAATTGGTAAAAAGTACATCTAGTAGCCTGGGATGATAATATTAGCCGAATAAATTTTTATTTATAAGTAAAGATATGAAGAATTTGTTTTAACAAAATTCAATGTTGAGATTCATTTTTGATTGGTCGTGATATTTTCACCAAAAGTTGGCAGTTTTAAGTGGCTCATGTAATATTTCCATCTTTAAGCTATTTGTCAGATACTCAAATCTATAAGAAAAGGTTACTATTAAACTGCATGATCAGATTTCTTTTATGTATATGTAATAGACAACCATCAAATGTATTAATTAAGTTACCGATATTTTTGAGACACTATTTTTGTTGTACAGCAATTTATTAAACGGGGAGACCAAAGATACTAAAACTTAGCTTGTTAGAATTCTGAATTTTGTTATACTATTTTTGAGAGTCAAATTTAAATGAGACTGTTGTCATTAGAATACTGTGATTGGATGGAGGAATGTCTATAGAGTTGGTAGGACATAGGCAGCCTCTTTCATATCGTTTCATCAGTAGCAATTATAAGAACTGAACAGCTAATACCTATTACATAACACATTGACACAAGAGTTTCTGAACTCTGACCACGACCTTATAACCCGAGAACCAACCACATGATGCACCATGGATTGTTTTCTATTTTAGCAGAAGTGATGAAAGGAGTTCTTGCTGTCATTTGACTTCACTCGTTGAAGTAAGTCGAGTGGCACCAGTCTCAACTTAAGAAACGTTTGGAGCAAAAATTATTAAGCCCTTTAAAAAAGTATTAGTAATGTATTTACTATGACAATAGATTTAACATAATTTTCATAGATTTATTAGAATAAGTCGACGGTCAATGACTTAACATTAAGAAAAATGTGCCTACTTTTTACCAATCTCGCCCAACTTAAATTGCATGAAAGTCTAATACTGTATTGTGAAATAAGACCTTGCGGGCGTGAATTACATTTACTGCTTAACCACTCAAAAACGTTTCCAGAGAGTACTTCGTAGAGACGGTTGGGTTTTGCTCTTCTGAACCTGTAGCAAACCATTATTAGGGTCACGCCTTTAAAAAGATCATTAAAGGGTATCTTAAAGATTATAGTATGTACATGGGGTTCTTGCCCATCTTGTGGCATGGTGCCAGAGATAGTCCATCAATACCGCCAACCTCGTGATTCGACAACAGTTTCACATTTAAGAGGTTATCACTCATACTAGCACAGATGCACACACTATAACACCCTACGTAGGGGTTGAGCTGCTTCTTTTACAAGTTTTCTAAATCAACTTTTGGGATAGATGCCTATCTAGTCTATCTTACTTCTTTGGTTATATTATTCCATAATTTCTTGTTAACTTTCTCTTCTATATTTTAAGGTCACTTCATTTAGATTTTGGTATACCTTTTTTCCTCTTTCCAGCTAGTATTCATTTTATTATTAGGTTTCCCGTTTCTTATTGGTCAGTTCTTGTTACATGCCCTAACCATTTCACCCTCTGGTGCTTTATTTATTAATAATATCTTTTTCTAATTCTTGGTTTGTTCTTGCTCTATATTGATTTTCTTATGTTTTTATTGAATCTAATTTTGTTTTATAATCTCTCTTTTCAGAACTTAGGTTTTTTCTTCTTTTTTAACCATTGCCATAACTTCTGCTCTATAGATTAATATTGGTTCTATTAGAGTATTAGGAATTATTTTCTGGTTTTGGTGAAGATAATTTTATTCTTTAATAATTTCTTATGTGTTATTACTATTTTTTGTTATTTCTACTCGTCTATCACCATCGCTAGATATTATAACACCTAGGTACTTGAACTTTCCGACTTCTTCATATTTTTGATATAGTTTTTCCCATTCCCACTTCCTCACTTATGATTTTTGTTTTATCTTTATTTATTTTTAGTCCCATGCTTTGTCCTTCTGTTATTATTTCGTTTAGCCCTCTAGATAGCATATTTCGTTTTTTATTAATTAGCGCCAGGTCATCTGCATATTCTATTAATTGTTCTCCTCTTTATCTTATTAGGCCTTTATTTATTTTTGTGGTAATTAGTTTTAGTACCACATTGAAATATATGTTTATATGAAAAATAAAAACTTATCTTTAGAAAAAGTTTAACACATCTGATCTCAATGAAATCGGAGGCAAATGAGCAAACAAGAATTTAAACAAAATAAAAAATAAACGCCTCCTAAATACCATGTGATCAGACAGCCAACTAGAATCCAGTAGGATGGACTCGCTTCACTTCAATGGCGCCATCAAGTGTCGCTTGCGTCTCCCGTAGGCTTAAAATGTGTGATATTATCTCGATGACCATAGAAAATACATTACTAATGCTTTTCTGATAGAAAATTTAAATTTGTTGCTACATAAGATAAAGTATTATTAAAAATGTAATGCACGTGTATTATATTATACCAGCCACACCGAAATAAACTCTAATTTATTGAGAGCAGGCAGCAGCTGACAATATGCGGTCAACTGGGACCCAATCAATAATCAAAAACATGTTTAAATTTTACAAGGTGTCTGTAAGATGGGTCTCTCATCTGTTTAGTTATCTTGTAGTTATCTACTAAGGGGGCCCTTCTAGACCAAACTTAATGAAATCATTTCACCTGTCATCGGACTACTTCTTGCTTTATATTTTCTTGGTGTTTCATATATTCCTATGGTCTATGTTCATATATTCTTTGATTTTTTATTTGGACTTTCTTTTTAACTGGTTTTTTGTTTGCTTCATTCAACAGTTTCAGTTTCTCTATTTCTCCAGATAAGATACCATTCTCTTATTTAAACAATTGCCCAGCGAAATTCCGTTTCAAAGTTATTATTTAAAACCTCTAATCAACAGTTTGAACTTGTTTGAGAGGGGAAGACAGCAATGCTGTAGAGGATGACTTGGTTAAGTCTACTTGTTACTTTATTCTCATGGATGGAAAGGATTGTGCTCTTATTGCTTTCATGGAGATGATAGCTCAGACGTTTGAGAGGACACTCTTATTCGGAGCCTTGGAGATAAAAAGCGGATTGGAGATATTCTTGAAGTCCATCATCATCAATCTAATCATCTGATTGATCTAGATCCCAATGTTTTTGTACTTGTTGTAGTTTGAAGAGAGTGCAAGAATATTTTCCATCTTTATATTGTTTGTTTGGGTCTTTGTAATTGATGAAGCTTGTAAGAGTTAACCAGGCATATATAGTGCTGTTGCCATGTAAATCTAACTATGTAAGAGGAAGTGTGATGCACATTATTCTGGACCATAGCAAACTACCGTGGTTTTACCGCAATATCTCAAATTTGATCCATACTAGCACTAACAGTTTTCCAGCCAATTTTTGTCAATTGCACTCGACTTGGTGGCTTAACGATTCAGCTGTTTACACATTTATTTCTCATTGTTACACTTCTTGTAAATATTTAGAAAAAACCAAGCCATATAATATTCCAAAGAAAATAAAAAACATGACTAAAATCTATATAGAATTGACTTAAAAAATATAAAAAAGAAAATCATTGTAACGTTAACAAGTTCCCGTGATTAAACCCGTACTTTTTCTTAGAAAGTGTCGGTATTGGATGCCCAAAAACATTGATTTCTGGTAGACACTTAATGAAGTTCTTATGTTTTGATCTGTTCAATTTTTTGTTTAGCAGGTACCTTACAAAGCTTCCAAAAATGCAGGCTACAAATGAAAAATATTCTTCTTGCATTCTCTTCGAACTATGACAAACAGAAAAGTATTGGGAGACAGATCAATTAGATTATTAGGATGAAGAAGTACAGAGATGAAAGCTTCATCACGGCTAGAATCCGATTTTTTATCTTTTAGGCTCCTATAAAGGTTTCCTTTCAAACATCCAGGCTATCAATGAGAGCACAATCCTGTTCACCCATGAGAAAGAAGTAAACTTAGCGTAATCATCTCCTACAGCATTGCTGCCTGTCTCTCTAACATCTTAAAACTGTTGATCAGAGGTTTAAAATAATAACTTTTGCACTATGGCGAATGCGCTTACGTGTGCGAATAACATATTACAGTGAAATGAAATTTTATTGGACAAATCTAGAAACAAAAGAATAATATCTTAGCAGTAGAAGTAGAAAAGTTGAAACTATGAAAGCAAAAACAAAACCAATTAAAACTAGAATTCAAATAAAAAACGTTTCCCTTCAAATCAAACAACACATGAACAATTAGACCAAGGTAATGTGTAAAACACTAAGAAAATATAAAGCAAAGGGTGATTCGAAAATAGGTAGAGGTTTTTTCCAAAAGGGGTTTTAGTAGCCAATATGTGGACAAATGAATAGTCGGGATGTTTTGCTTAGAGGGACTCTTACAATTGGGAATAATGACTCTGTTGTGGCTGCACAATCTGCTTTTTGGGCTTGCTTTCAACTTGCGTCTGGGGCTTTTGTTTCCGATCAAAAATAATTTTTGTGGATAAGGAATTTCAGAAGTATTGGTTCTGTAGTGAGACGAGGAGAAAGAAAACCTTGTAGTGCACCAACACCAAAGAATTTTTTACTAAGACCTTCGTTTTCATCTATGTAAGATGGTTGTTGCGGCCGAATCGTGCCTTTTCTTTATTTAGCCAAGGATATTCCATTTTAGTTTAAATTGGGGCTTTACCCGCTCTCTGTTGGTATTTTTTGAAAATACATTATTGGGTATGTCGCTACCTGCAAATCCATCCAGTGTTCCGTTCCACCTCCACTCCTCCACCCGCTCTGTACGGGATCTACCAGCCCGTTGTAAAATCGCATTTTCTTCTTACGCTCTGGATGTGGTTTTAACAAAGCCGTTCTTCTGTCTGTTGTCTCTAAGCCTAAAATCAACGCCGCGACCGAAAGGAAAAACACTTTCTAGGTGTTCCCATTAACCGGTAAAGAACGCAAGCAACAGGTGTGTACCCTACCTTTTCTCTATTAGAGGATTCGTTTGTGGGGAATTGGGGGGGCACCATTAAGGAAAAGCTGTGCTCCGAGGCGAGGAAGACCGAGGAAAATGGTCAGTGTGACTTCGTTTGCCTTTTCTTTATTTTTTCCCAGCGCATTTTATTTTTTGCAACCAGCACCTATTACATGTTGCTAGAATCGCGTATTTATACACAAGATGCTTGTACAGAAACTCACCAAACCTAAAAGGCCTCTCCACAGTACTCCAATTGGAAAACATTTTATTCCAACAGGTCATGACCTATGCAGCTCTTAAATAATGCATGTGATGTTTTCTAGATGTCTAATTTCTCAATACTCACTGGACCTCGCCCTGTGCGACTTCCAGCTATGGGGATATCTCAAGGCTGAGGTTTACAAACATCGTCCTAGGACTCTCCAAGTCTTACAAAATGCAAAAGGTAAAATAAACTTTGTGTACTTTCTGGTGGTTTCTTTATTCAACTTGAAAAAAAGAAGGGCGTTTTGCTCCACTCTCTATAGGAAAAGAATAAAATGAAACAATAGAACTGAAAGAATAGTTAGACAAACAAATAGAAAATGCAAAATTTGAACCAGCACAAGATATTTGAAAAAATTTGAAATATGCTATAGCAGAAAAAAAGAAAAAGCGATACCAAATGAGCATTGGTTTTTCCTTCTAGACCGTTTTTCTAAAACATCATGTATGCACTAAATATAATTTAGTTAGATTTTCTCTAAGTAATTTGCTGTGTTGTGAAAATAATGTGAGAGAGATATCAATAGTTTATAAAGCGTTCAACAGTTTTTAACAAGTCCTACAGTATGCATCATAGAGTAAGTTTTTTTTTCATGTAATGACCTTAATGACAGATGGAAGTATAAAGTGGTCTGATTATAGTATAATAAGAAATACTGCAGTAGATTTAGTTTGGATTATGCATGGGTAAAAATAATTTAAACAAGATGTTATAATCTTTTCTTGAAACAATATAATGATATATGAAATTATTTTTCTGGGTACTTTTTTCCTAGTAGATTCAATTGGTTTGGTCTAATAAACGAGCAACTTTTTGGTGCCATTTTATTGCTTCCAACCGCTAACTTCCTAAAGCATCTTTAAGAGACCTGGACAGATAATGTTAAGGACTCAAGTTTGAGGTAGGAGTCCGGTGTCAACGCTCGTACTGAACGGATGTGATAAGCGACCGCAGTGCTATCGTGACCCCGCGCGATTTATCCATAAACACATTTTATTTCACGTATTTGCATTTAATTTTAAATACAACGTTTACGAATTCTTTTCAATATCTAAGACAATTTAAAACAAATTATTATAGTTCCCCCTTGCGGGGGCGCCTCAATGTCAACCATCAAAGGAAATAGTGATCACCTCTCGCCACCAATTAGTGATCTACAGAAGAGGTACCTTTGGAACCATGAAGCGCTTCTAGTCCAAAGAAATATTATCTGCCTGCATCGATCCCAACACCGCCGATAAGGAAGATGGAAGTAGCAAAATACCTCCAGAATCCGCCAAAGAAGCGAACAAGATAAAGATACCGCCAATCTTTCCCCACAGACCTGTAAATCATGAACAGGTAATAGACGATTTAAATAAAATTATTACTGATAAATATACCACGATCCTCAGCGGAATCTTTCTAAAGATCATCCCAAGTTCGGAATCTGACTACAAAACACTCGCTAAATATTATCTAACTAATAAAATAGCTTTTCACACCTATCAAAATCCAAATGAACGGCCTCTGTCAGTTGTCATTAAAAATGTGTCCCTCTTGTGAACAGAAACAGACATTCAAGAAGAACTCGATAAATATAATCTTCCTATCATACGGATCACCAGGCTTCTTAATAAAAATATAAAAACTAATACCGATCTGCAGTACTTCTTACGGCAAACGAGAAAGCCAAAGAAATTCATAAAATTAACACTATGCCACACATTAGTAATAGTTGAGCCAAGAAGAACTTCAGAAAACACTCCACAGTGCCATAGATGCCAACGATACGGCCACACAAAGAATTACTGCCGACTACAGCCAAGGACTGTAAAATGCTTGGGCAACCATCTCTATTCTGACTGCGATAAAGATAATAACACTGCCGCAATCTATGGAGGCAACCACCCGGCTAACTTTCGTGGCAGCTCGTATTTCCAAGAATCCAAGTACAACAAAAATAAATCCTCAACCACCAATTCCAAAACCGAAAACAACAGACAAGCACCCCCTCCAAACAACAACTTCCCACCACTTTCCAAAACGAATAGTCCAGCTAACTGTAGCCAACTCTGGAGCACTCCAAATCCTGTCACTGATTCACCAATCAATACAATCTTGAAAACAATTCTCAATTACATACAGCCTTACTTATGGCAAATCAAACAATTTATTTTAACAAACCTATTACTTTTACTCCTTAATGGACCATAACAATATTAACACTATTATTCACTTAAAACTCCTAAATTGGAACGCAAATGGTATTTTAGCTCAGCGAGCAACGTTTTCATCATTTCTCGCAAGACACAATGTGGATGTGGCATGCGTCTCTGAGACACATTTAACAATACATGATCGTTTCAAAATCCCCGGATACCATTGCTATCGCACGGACCGTAGTGCAATGGTTGCATTTGGAGGTGTGGCTATACTTGTCAAGCGTAAACTTGAGCATCACGAGTTTCCACCGATTAAAACCATTAATCTCGAGACCATAACGGTTAGGGTCAAAACACAGGAAGGCACCTACATTAAAATTATAAGCGCCTATCGACAACCTAACAAGATCTTTCTCGAATCCAACATTCAGATGATCTTTGATTCGAAAGAACCGACGCTACTAATAGGAGATCTCAGTTCCAAAAGTACAACTTGGGGATGCAGAAAAAATAATCCATCTGGTCTCAGACTTCACTCCTACTCTGAAAAACATGCCCTTCAAATTCTCGCCCCGGAAGATCCGACCTACTTCCCATATCGGGCCAATCACAATCCGGACATATTAGACATAATAGTACAAAAAAATGTTCAAACTCAAATCTTCCAAAAGGTTAACACCAAACTTGATTCAGATCACTTGCCGGTTCTAATCTCATTTATAACAACACCAATGTTAAGATACCCTATAACTAAGATGAGAAAATGAAATTGTTAACTGGAATCGCTTCAAAGAAACACTTGATGCAAACTTGAGTTACCCGAATGGATTAAAAACCACAGAGGACATAGATGAAACAGTTGAACATGTCACAAAAAGCCTAACATACAGCATAAAGGAAGCAACGCACAAAAAAAATCCCAGACATACCAGCCCAAAAACGCCTCCGTTATACATAATTGATCTTATAAAGCAAAAAAGCCAACTTCGCAGGGAATGGCAAGACTCTAGAAACCGTGCGACAAAAAACCTAGTCAACAACCTGACCCATCGTATCAAGCATGAGCTAGAGAGGTACAGAATTGATTCATATCAAAAATACATCAGCACATACAAATCGGGCGACCCAGGTCTCTGGAAAACAACAAGAAAGATTCTACGGCAAACACAGGAAATTCCATCTATTCCTATGCAAGACAAAATATTGTGCACAGATGAAGATAAATGTGAAGCCTTTGCCGAACACCTAGCACAAACTTTTACTCCGCATCAACACAATGTCACAGGGTACGTCAACCTGATCAACAGACATCTAGAAACACACGAACCAATAGCAGGACGTAACATGAAACCGATTTTCCTTCCGGAACTGGCTGTTATAATAAGCTACCGAACAATAAAACTTCAGGAGAAGACGAAATAACCAACTACACACTTAAAAATCTCACAAAAAAGGCGTTGGCTTACTTATCATCACTCTTCAACGCTTGTATCAGAGTCGGTTATTATCCTATCAAATGGAAACATGGACTTATACTAATGTTTCCTAAACCGGGAAAAAACAATAAAGAACTCGACGGATATCGACCTATTAGTCTCCTTACGATCATCTCCAAGATTTGTGAGAAAGCAATAAATAGCAGACTCTTATCATTGATTCCAGACTGGAATTAATCCTCCATTCCCAGTTCGGGTTTAAAAAAGGACATTCTACTTGTCATCAGCTGCAACGCATAGTTGAACTAATAGAGTGGGGCTATGAATCGAAACAATACACTGCTGTAGTATTTATTGACTTAGCTCAGGCCTTTGCCAGAGTTTGGATCGAAGGGCTCAAACACAAACTTTCTCGCTCACACGTATCGGAATATATAAAGGAATTATATTCTCATATATCGAAAATAGATCTTTTTCAGTAAAAATACACGCAGCCATCTCTTCTACCAGACCTATCAGCACAGGTGTTCCATAGGGAAGCATCTTAGGGCCTATCCTATTTAACATCTACCTTCATGACATTCCCAACACCACTGCAAACCTAGCATTATATGCAGATGATACCGTGCTGCTGACCAAAAATGAAAACCTGACAATGGCTATTGAACAGCTCCAAACCTCAATGAATACCTTAGCGAGATGGTTCAAGTCCTGGAACCTGACCATTAACCATTCCAAGTGCGCCGCTAAAATCTTCACTTTTAGACGAATCACTAACCCGCCAACCCTGCACATTAATAATCACTTAATACCATGGAATAATGCTGCAGACCCCGTGAAATACTTAGGTATCTATGTAGATACTCGCCTCACAAGGAATTTTCATATTAACAGAAAACTTAAAGAGGGCCACATTAGATTGGTACAACTCTACCCACTGATTAATAAAAAAATCGTCCCTACAAGCCGAATGCGTCACCTTACTATACAAATCACTGATACGGCCATTAGTATTATATGGATGCACCATTTAGGGGAATACCTCCCAAGCAAACGTAAAGAGAATTCAAGTTTTGCAAAACAAAGTACTCAGAACGGCAGTTAATGCACCTTGGTATATAACAAACAGACAATTACGCCTCGAACTTGGCATGGACACTATTCAAGAACACGTTAAAAAGCTAACCAAAACATTCCACCTAAATTTTAATACTAGTGCGGGTGCAACTTATTACGAACTCGGACGAAAAGGAATCCACACGCGGCTAAAACGCAAACTTCCTCAAGACAATTATACGAACAGTAGTGATGAGGACTGACAGTTATTAGTTAAACAGTGGTGATGTTAACATAAATAACTGATAATATAATTAGGTGATACTTACATATATGCTACACTTACTCTGAACCCTATCATGTATAACAATTATTTGTTGAGTTGGTATAACTTCTAATAAAAAAAAAAGTTTGAGGTGAATCAGTATAAGGTGGGTTGGTTGTGGATGTGGACGTTATTTCGATGAAGAAGCATACTTTGATTGAATTAGTAAATACTCTATTTAATTCGGCTAACAAATAAGTGAAAACCAGATTGTTGTGATCCCAAAACACGGTTACAAGAATTTTCCTCATGCCTTTGGTGGATGCACGTCCGTCTTTTGTGTTCACTCTATATTTACTTGTTTGAACTTTTCGGGGTATTAATGGACTCATATTTCTCCACACGCCAGTATTTCGGACAAAATCCAGCTCCTTTCGCTTTGCAAGAAACGAGGAGTCAGAAAGATCTCAAGCAGCATGGTTGTTCAGCATTATCCAAAAACCTCTGGATATTTTAACGTTTATGATTATTAATTGGGATCAAATTGAGCATGTATTTCCTCAATTGTCGGTCACTGTTTGCTCTTAATATATTTGCGATCATCATAGAATCAATGCTGTTGACAAAAGTAATCAACTAATAAAAAAGTTTTAGAGAAACTTTTCAGAATCACAAAAGTTCGAAAGTTTTGGGAACAGAGTTTTGTCATATCGACTCAACAGCTTATGTCCAATCGCAGACGTTTTTGTCTTAAGAATGATTAGTAAAGACTTGAAATTGGAAACTTTTCACAGATACAATGCCTTTGTTCATCCAAATTGAATGTTTGCAGCTTTGCTTTTGGTAGATAGATGAAATGTGGAAGCATTAAGAAATGATAAACGAATTCGAAAAAGACAATATTTTGTTATTGATTTTTATTCAGTCTTTAATTAAACTTTTAGTGTTTTTATAAACAGAATTGTGACACTAAAAAATATAAATTAAATTGTTATTTTACACGTAGTGAAACATGGAGTCTATCTGCTTATTGATTTTGTTTCTAAATATGAAATATATAGTGTAAGTGACAGCTTTGAAAATATAAGCTCTATATCATCCACATTTATTTTAATAAAAACTAAGTTTAAAAAATTAAGCCTTGACCCAATTTATGCTGTTACATCGAACGTAGCCGTTCGTTGAACGCAGCTCTTGGTCGCCGAAAAGGAAAGTGCGCGCATGCGCGCGCCTTCCCACCTGTCAACCGATATACCTGTCGACGCAGCGACTGAAAACAGTTCGCCTACCGAACTCGTGTGGTCTGTTGCTGCGCGAACGTGTCCCGAACAAGATGGCAAATCTGAGGCAGATCCCGCTGACCTGCAGCGGCCACACGAGGCCCGTGGTGCACCTGGACTTCAGCGCGGTCACGGAGTGCGGCTACTTCCTGATATCGGCCTGCAAGGGTGAGTGCGCCCGCCGCGCGCCTCGCGTCTCCTTGGCCTGGTTTGCGGACCTCGAGCGCGGCCTCAGGTTCGCGAGAGGCCGAGCGCCGGCGCTTCCGCTTTTCGGGAAAAGCTCGGCGCGGCGGTCGCGGGCGCGCGGTTTCCATGACCGTTTGCATTAATTAGAGCTCGTAATTAGGAGCCGCTCTCGCCGCCTAATTAACTGCGTCAGACTTTGTCTCTTGCGGTACCTCGCGAGTTGAGGTTATGGCAGGGAGCTTCTAGTCCTACACTAATAGTCTTCGCAGTCAGTTTTATTATTCTACTAATATGGCAGGCCTGAACTGTACTAGTTAGAAAGTTGTCAAAATTTCTATTGTTTCTGGCAAAAGTGGGGTTATGTTTGACTTTCCTTAACGTATTTTCTAAATATGTGAGAACATTTTTTAAATCGAATGAAATGATAAATTATAGTCTTATTTAGTCATTACTTTCTCTCAGTAACATTTGTTTATTATTCATAAAAGGCATTTTTTGTTATTTTATTACTTGAAACGGACTTACCCCTTTACAGGCATCATAAAAAGATCAGTACATGTTTAAAATAATAAGGATCTTTCAATGTCAACCTTTAAATGTCTTAACAGTGCCATTTTCAAGTACAAAACGAAGTGCATTGCCTTTGTAATGCGCTTTAAAAATACAACAGCAAGCGAGTCTTGCAGAATAGGCTAAAGCTGTCGTGAGCCTTGTGTGGATAGGAAGTGAAAGAAATTTTCAAAAAATAACTGGCTCGGTTTTTGTCGGGTTAGCATTGAACTTAACAGATTGTCTTTATTATGATATAATTTGAAATTTTAATTGATGCATATTAGCTTTCGGCCAGGTTTGGTGCTAATAAAATGACCAAGTTGGTTTATTAAGATGCCATAAACACATTATTGTGCCGTATAACCGCGTTTTTAACTGTTTAATATTCATGAGCTAAAGTGATAGATTGGGTTTAAAATAATTTGATCCAGTTTGACATTAAATTAAGGTCAGGATAGATGTTCATTAATAGGGAGTGGTGGCCTTGCAGATGGCAAGCCGATGCTACGGCAGGGTGACACCGGCGACTGGATAGGGACGTTCGAAGGCCACAAGGGCGCGGTCTGGGGGGTAGCTCTGAACGCTGAGGCGACCCGCGCGGCCAGCGGCGCCGCCGACTTCACGGGCAAGGTTTGGGATGCCATCAGCGGCGAGGAACTGCACTCGTTCCAGCACAACCACATCGTCAAGAGCGTCAACTTTTCGAAGGACAGCAGCCTGCTCGCCACTGGCAGCAATGAGAAGCTTGTTAGGATCTTCGACCTGAACAAGCCCGACAGCAGTGAGTATCACGAACTTTGTGGCATTGATGGGTTTGAATGACCTGCACTTGAAGGTTGCAGGATTGTAATTGCTTTTTATGTTTTACGTGGTGCTTGAATGGAAACGTTTTGTAGGCTCGACGGTGTTTTCGGGGCATACAGGCGGGGTCCGACACGTGCTATTCTTTAGGAATGACACCCATCTGGTTTCATGTGCTGATGACAAGACGTTGAGGGTGTGGGACAGAATTTCTGAAACAGTAAGTTATGTCTTTGTGTTGTCCGATTGAAGAAGCCGAGTCAAATAATAATGAGAATGAATTTGTCATTCACAAAATAATTGAATTTTAGCTATTTTAAAGTCCTGTAGCGTTAGAGTTGTCATACTAGTGAATAAAAAAGTTACATAAAGTAAGGACGGCGCAATATACATTTAACAGTTTCTTAGGTTAAATATTGGGGAGGTGTGTATTATTATGTTCTATGTGGCAACCCTATGGATATGTGTAACCAGGGCTTTCAAAGATGTCAATAATTCTTCACGATAACTATGAGAATGTGAGGGCATTTCAATATTTTGTTGAAATCAGAGAAGGAAATAAGTATTACTAATCTTGCTGATGGAACCTTGGCCTTTTTTGGCATTGGAAACTGCATGTTTACTTTTAGGATCATAATGAAGCTAACTCTTGTCACTATTAATGGTGGAATCATAATACTTCCCTATGCTTTTTAGTAATCACTGGCTGTATGCTGCCATAGTTAGGTAAAGCATATAATACAGATGTGTGATTCAGTGAATCTGTGTTGAGTAAATCACGTTAGTGGCCAGAAAAATGTAAAGGCTTGCCTTTTTTGGGATAACAGGCAATGATGATACAAATGGTAGGGCTGAAAGCTATCTTATAATCAAAGTGACTACGATATGCAATGATTGCATGAGTACCAGAGAAAAATCGCTATATTTGCCTATAAGGTAATTGAGACACAGGATAAACTGAGGCTAGATGAAAGCTATTCTTTTTGTGAGAGGAATGGGAATAAGCAAAGGTGAAATTTTCTGAAGATTTCCTTGTCTGTTATACTAATGGTTTTCACTTGATCGCTAGATAGAGCTTGAGAGCAGCATATTATTACAGTCTACTCATTTTTACTAATGAGAAACCAGTTTGTTTATTGAGGAAATTGTGTAAGGCATTTACAGCAGCTTCTTGAATTTCAAAGTGTTCCATAGGAAGTTGTCAGATGTTTGAAAAAGTGATAATCAATTATAGAGAGGTCTTGTGAGTATAGGGGTGAGGTAGTTTTGTAGCCTAATGTGTTGAGCTTCTGACGTTATCCAAAAAGATTAGACCAATTCTATTGACTAATATCGGATGAACACATTGCAGTTTCATTAATTTCCTGTCGATACATTTCTACTGTGGTTTCACCTTGGTTCAAAATATTGTAATTAATGGTACCAGCAGTAGGTCAACATACAGTCACCACAACCCTCTTCTGATATGTAATTTCACTTTGGAGAAGTGCTTTAGTGCTTCATCCTTGTCCATTCATTGGGGAAAATGTTTCATCTTGTCAGAAAGAATCAATTTCTCATTATATGGTTCAATACGATCCAAAAGTGTTTTTGTTGCATAAAAAAGCAAGAAGCAACTCTCGTAATGGTGATTTCTTTATCTGTTATCAGATCTTGAGATACCCACTTCTCCTTTCCAATTTGTTCCAAATGGCGAAGAATCGCGGAATGTCTTTTGCAACTTCCCCTGTAGTTTTAAGTGAGTCAGCTATGATGATGACCTTCAATTTGTCGTTAACACCAGCTACGACCTTCTTTGGCATCGAGGCTGAAATTGTCACGTTTAAATTTTTGAAACCAACGTTGAATGGTATCCATTTACATTTCTCTTGTCCCAAGCTTTTTCAATATTTTGATTTTGGCTGCACTCCGATCGAATTTAAATTTGTATAAGTAAATTTGGTGAAAATCTTATTTGGCCATCCTTTTCTTAGGCCTAAAGTCGTCCAGTAAAATATAGCAATGAAAATTCTGCCCTGTTTTGATACCAATTTGATATCCCCAAATAGTCAGGTTGCGCTTAAGTGACTATGCTTAACAAAGCGTAGTCTTGTACTCGTTTTTGAGTGTACAGATGATCTAGAAGAGTTAAATATGATATTTATGCCTAAGTCCAGAACTTTCTGTGAGCATTACAAGTTTTTAGGCGGATGTAAAGTATATGAATTTAGAATTAAATGGTCAAGTGATAGATCGAGGTTATTAGAGATAAAAAGGTCTTATATACTATATTATTCTTTCACTGCTCTTATACACTGGTATACAGTGGGTGAATGCGACAATCTCAGTCTGTTGCATCTGTAGCGCTTTTACTACGAAATCGATCACTATGAAATTTTCCACAATGATAGAACTCGAAGCAAGTGAGGTAACCTGATAAATTGTTTTGAAATCGGACAACTGGATTTAGAGCAATTAGCAAATCCAGTTCCCATAGACTTAACAAGGAAAAGGTTCGGTGAATGTTTTGACAGTTTATGCAATAATACGTTCGCAATTTTAACAACTCGCTCCTGCAACTTCTCAAACAGCGTGCGAGAACATTACTAGTTACTTATTACTTCTACTATTACTAAATACCGAAGCTTCTGACATCACTATTACTTTGTTGATGCAAACCTGCCATACACTTACATCTATGCATTTAAGTACAATTTTTTTCACCAATCTGATGATGTTCATTCCTCGTACAAAACCTTGTTTTACTGCCTATGTTCACTGTGCAATACAAAAAAATTTGTTCTTATTTGACTTGCCTCCATATGATATATTGTATCTAATTATGATAATGACGTTTACTTTGATATTAAAATTTTGTAAAGAAAACTGAAACAATTTGTTTTAGTTATACAAAAGGGAACACTCTGTAATTATTTGATTTAATCTAAATATATCTGCAGACGAAACCTTAGCAATGCCTGATTTTAACTCTTGCAACTTAAGTTGATATTTCCAGTAACAAAATTCTCGAATGTGGGTAAACATTTTAAGAATTGTAAACGGATGTTTAGAGATTCCGACCATGAACACCTTTGTGCATTTTAAGTCTGCAACCTTAAAATGGGTTGCTGTACTTAACCTTATTTGCAAGGATAAAACATTCTGCATTGTAAGTAACCTTAATTGCAGTAGCTGTCGAGTATTTTATATGAAGACCCTGATTGAAAAGTGTGTGCATACAAATATCTGAATATTTTACAGTCTGCCATATGGGACTAACTTATTATGGAATAATCGTTTTTAAGATTGTTTTTTGAACGTGTGAAGTAAAAATTGGGTAACACACTCATGAATTCTCAGTGTCACGGATCTTTTGCGCTTTCCCACTATATTTCAATTGTTATTCTTTGGTAAAGGTGCGTTATTAGCAGTGATTGAATTAACTTTTATTTAGATAGGCGCTTGTTAGCCTTAACCTTGTCTTTTATTTTGAATGTCTACTGCAGTGTGTCATCATTAATCAGGAACTACCTTGACATCTCTCCGACAGCTTTCAGTTCCATAATTTGTTGCTGGAGGTCCTAGTAATCTTTTTCCATCCTTTCCTTTTATGTGACATTTTTCTTGTATGGTAGCTGACTTCCTTATTTGAAAATAAGAATATGCTACCAATGTTCCTACTAGGCTTTTATCAAAGCTTTGTCATCAGCCTTTATTTTTAATAATAAGCCAGTGAATATAAAAAGTAGTGAATTTATACAAGTTACAATATTGAGTATATGTGTGTTTATAAATGAAGATTGGGCTACTTTACAATACAAACTACAAGAAATCAACATTTGTGATTGAAATAAAGTGTGGATATAGGACATTTAGAATGGTAGCAGAACCTAACGTAAAAAGAAAATTCTATACTCAGCAGCAATGTTAATTAGAAATACAATGTCCTCCAACAGAAATGCATGACGAATAATGTGGTACACTGCCTGAGAAATAGAGGTTTATTATTCCTCCAATAATGCTAAATACAGATTCTGAAAAGGAGAATGCCGTCTCGCAATTCGTTTTGTGAACATATTCTAAGCATGTTCAATGGGGTTTAGATTAAGGGACTGATGAATAGTCGTTGCGTGAAATATTGTCCATCTCTAGACTCATTCTCAAGATCCGGGAATGTGTATTGCCTATAAATAGAAGAGTAGATACTATTACCCCTCTAAATAGAGGTCTGCGCTGTTGCATCTGAACAGTTACAGCACCTTGCTTTGCAGGGGTCAGATTTTTGGGAATTTTTTTTTTAATAAATAATATCACCTGGTTGTCTAGTGATTGTTACTTCATATCTGGATGCTTAACAATGGGTAGCTTGGCGTGAGCTCGCAACAATGTAGATGGCGCTCCCATTGCAATTAAATGGATATGGGGCAAAACGCGTCAACTGCCCCAGCGTTACCGTAGTCGACCGCGCGAGCGCCAAACACGACGTTTTTATCTCGTCGTTTCGGCCTCAAAACATTAATAAAAAAATGATTTGAGAGTCTTACGTATTTTTTTCTCAGCTTTCCAATGGTACCATTGAAGATACAAAAATGAAACAAGATGATTTAGTTCAACAAATACTAAATACAGAAGACAAATGGACAAATATTAAAGAATCACTAAGAACAAACAAAGCTATGTCGAGAGAAAAAATAAGATAAGGTAGACAAACTGTTTGACCAAAACGGTTAAGAAGTAGTTAAAGAAAAATTGTTTTAAAATTAACCTCCAGAATTATCAGAAAGATAAAAATTATGAAGAAAAAAGTCAATACTTGAAGTGAAAAAAAGAGAAATGTGAAATAAATGATAAACTGAAATGGAAGAAAAGCAACGGATAATAAGGTTTAAGATATTCAGAAGGAAACTATGAGCGACGAATATTTGGCTCAAACACATATATAAAAAAGGAAATACGTGGTCTGTTTCGAAAATATCGATCCATATAATACAAGGTGGGGCAAAACCAAAAAAAAAGTACAGGAGACATACAAAATTTAATTTTAAAAGGTAGTACTACAGAAATGGTTTCATTTCAATGTGTTAAAGCGCATGTTAGCTAAGTACTATCCCTCATTTTCGAAGCACTGTTGAAGTTATATTTTAAAGTTTTTCTTACACTTTCCAACATGTGGAAGATCTTAGAGCGATCTTTACAAAGCACCGCCTTGAGGTTCATATAGAAAGAACTCGTAGACAGCCAGAAAACATATTTTTCTAATTGTTGAATTATTTCCACAAATCAATTGAAAGTAACAGTAATATATTGGCCTCTCACCTCAAAAAAGTAAGAACCAATGACCAAACTTCACTCACCGCGTACCAAACAGTAACATGTTTGCAGTGGAGAAGGCATTGATAGATATTTTGTTGGTTGTTATCGCTCTGATAACAAAAGTTTTGTTTATTAATGCATTCTAACAAGTGAATGTGTTTCGCGGGTAAAAAAAAACTGCGTCATGTGGCATGGTTTCAGTGTTCCGAAAGTTCCTATACAACAACTATCTTGTGTGGATGAAAACAAAGGTCTTTCTGCAAAATTCACTATAAAGTACCATTAGTGCCATGTTTGTGTATAGATTGCCACGAGAACTGCAAAATAGAACGTCTTATTGCATTGATGTTTTCCGGTATTTGCGCACTCTTTTTTTTATTTTAAAACCGGGACTTCTGAAGTTTCCTATCCAAAACAAAAACGATTTTCGATCGACAGTACAGGCCTGAAGCGCAAGCTGAAAATGCGGCTGAAAGGCATGTTGTGTAGCCACATCAGAGAATCGCCTCTGTCCATGTACGTTAGCTACTAATGGCCCATTTAGGCAAAAGTTCTCGGACTACCTACATTTAAAAAAATTACTTTCTTTACCCTTTGACTACCCTTCACTTAGGAGTATATAAGCATCTTGAGATAACTGTTGTCATATTGGTCTAAATTTCATCAACGGTCTGGAATCTTTTCCCTTTCAAAGATGATTTAAGTTTAGGGAAATCACAGGGCCACAAATGTAAACTGCAGGATGGCTACATTACCTGTGTGATTTGATGTTTTGGAAGAAATTGTGCATGAGATATGATAAATGGGTGGGCGCACTATCATGATTAAGCTGTTAATCATTAGCTACTTGGAGCTGCAACTGCTTCTCTCGTATTGTATCTTGCAACTGGTGAAGAACATCAAGATAGCCTTCTGCAGTAATTGCTTGTCCGAGAGGTCTGTACTCATGATGAAAAACACCTTCCCAATAGAAAAAATGGTTTACTTGTTGCTGTTCTTCCAGAACATGAATCGTTTGTAAGATGTCTTTATTGCATCTTTTTGGAAAGCTTCTGAATAGTTCTGTAGACGAATGTTTCAGCTTTGTACAAGATTTGATCTATATTCGCTACTTGACTGGCCTAATTATTGTAAATGTGACGATTACCCAATAAATGTACTCACTGTGAATCAGTGAATCCTCATTTATAGATGCACCTTGTAATTCACTTCCATCAGCTGTAAAGTTACATTCCAGTCACGCAAACTCTTCTCATTATATTAACATTATATTAATGTTTTTAGGATAGGCGTTGTGTGCCAAAACCAGAAAATTCTGAATAATTTTGCTAAATATGTGACTATTAAATAAGCTGTAGCCAGAAAAAGTAGAAAAATGAGGCAGTATCATATAGATTTCAGAAGATAAATATAGATAATGTATTCTTGTAGACACATTTTTTATAAGAAATGCATTAGAATGTATGATTGTTAAAATAAATAAAATAATCCAGGCATTACAGGACCCACACTTTTCATAGGAGCAGTTGCACTATTCAAATTTAATCGTAAAGTAAGATTTTAACTGGGAATTTAAAGAATTTAAAAGCAAACCAAGGGTATCTCTTTATCAATCTTTTTTTTAATGATATTGGAGAACACTAAGGCAGTGCAAAATTTCCCGATATTTTAAGAACTTCACTTCAGTGTTTAACCAATGGAGAAGGCCTTATGAGTAGAACAAAAGAGGAGAAATAAAGTAATCAAATCCCAATATATCAGTCAAGCAAAAGCAAACAAACAATGAATATCAAATTAGTCAGCGGCGCCATTTATTTGGATATAGAATTTATTAGCGTGGGTAATTATGAAAATAAAACAATGGTAAAAATACTGACATGATTAAGATATCTTGGAATTTTCAGTCAGATACTTGGAAAGATTTATGGAAATGTTTGTGAGAATAGTGTATGGAGACAAAAGACGAATAAAGGATTAAAAAAAAACGCTTACAAATGTTTTATAAGTCTAATAATGATAAAGTAGGTTGAGGTGGTCCAGTAAAATAGTATGAAAAAAAACGATAGCCCTCCAAAAAACCACGGCAAATTAAAAAATCAACTCTGTAACTAAAGACGTTCATTAGTGTATCGTTAAGTAAGATTTCCTACTCTCTTGGAATCATTGCCACAGCTTTGTATTTTCATTTGGGTCACTCTTCAATGAATGATACCAAGTTCAAGTTGGTTTATAATCTTATAGAATATCATCAATATAGGCGTGAGAAGCTATAATGAATTTGTACATATAACTCTTACAGTAATGATGCGTACAGTGTTCTTTGGGCCCCTGATTTTTACTTTGCTAATTGCACTACTAGCGCTACCATGTGTTCCAATTTGTGTATTTTCAAATGTCATTCAGAGCAATAGTGGACCATATACTTTTGGAATTGTTGATTTGGTTTTTTCTGTTTTTCTGCTTATCTACATGATGGTAGCTATGATGAGGAGCCTTGTCATTGAATACAATGTTCTTGAACAGGTGTTGGGGAAATCTGATCAATGTATATTCAGCTGTTTTTCAGTTAAAGATTACAATCTTTTGTTGCTTCCACAATTTGGAGTTTATAAGGATTCAGATGTAATTTTTCCCCTTAAAAATTAATTTCAAATTGGTCTCTTCAATACTTAGTAGATGTCAAAAGTTTCCATAACCATATTTTTAGGTTTTACAAGATTTTAATTAACATTGGATTGTGGCGAGGCTCATTAACTGTGTCAAGTTTTGTTCTGTTCTTATCTGTTCTCACGACCAGATAAATTTTTTTAAGCTTGGACAGCTTAGGCACATTATGCGCTCCATAACATATTTACATTAGGTACTAACTAATCAACAATAGTTACGCATGAAATGCCAGCTTATCTCAACAAATATTTACTATGTATTTTAAAGTTGCAAGTTTCTCCAATGAATGTCCTGCAACTGAAATAAGGTTGGTTGGACCATGGTTTGCCCAATAGAGTAATACCTCTTCATATATTTTATCTAATTTAGATAATTTGAATTAACAATCTGATTTTGCAGAGGCCCTCCAAATGATTGATAATCATATTTTGTTCCATGGACTGGAGGATACAATATGTTTGTGATTGTCTACCAAATGCAAAATTTTTTGATTTTTTGGTCACTTTATTTTCAAATAGTTTTGACTTGTCTTTCTGCTTTTTCTTTTTTCTATGAAGATTTTGTTTACAGTATTTTATACCATTGTTATACCATTCTAATCGAAATCACCTTGCTGTTAGATTTAAAATTTTTTTAATGGTCATGATCCTGTACTATTAATAGTTTCGTTTTTGTGCCATTCTGATTTGCGCATCTTAAAGATGAAAAGAAGTCGTTTATATGTTTATTATTGGATGACGAAAAACAATAAATTGTTGTTTTTCTTGAAAACGAATTTATTGCCCAATGATATGAAGGTGTAAACACATTACATATATAGTAGAATCTGAATAAAAAGTCAAATTTCTTAACTTTGTTAATCTGGGGTTTAATGCTCTTTTCTGCAAATACCAAGATTTTAGACTTGGACTAAAGGGAAATGACAAATTTTTGCAAATGGTTACTAATAAGATCCATTTGAATCTTGTTGTGCAAAGCAGTTTTCCTTTGTATTTATTATTTGAGGTTATTTATAGCTGATAGTTGATAATTTTCGAAAGTTCTTAGGAAACAAATAGGAATTTCAAATCTGGGAGATTTTTCTAGAATGTGACCTGTATTTAAGAAGGAACATTTGATTATATCTAGAAAAAATTTAAATAGAGCTTTAATATGTTGTTCTTGGTGAAGAGACGAAAAGCATGTTAAATTGAATATCATCTTGGAATTTTCTGAAATTGTCTGAACTCTCAATTAAAAAGTACGGACGTGGAACTTTTTTTCCACCAATATCCAGGGCTTGTATACATAAAAATTTGCGGCCCGGTCACTCGAGATTTTCCAATCAGGGTGATTTTTGGCGTCTGGACTTGACTTATGGCACTCAGTTGAGTATTAAAAACGTTATGTCTCTATCTATCACAGATCAAAAATTATAAGGCATATGACAGATGTCAGAAATGATAGAAATAAAAGCTGGTCTTCAGCTTGGAAGCTGTCTTGAGCAAAAGTTATAAGGAATGGCATATTGTAAGCTGGGTCCGCTAAAAACCCTTATTGAATTGTTGTAGGACAGCCCACCTACGCCAGCTCGCGGATGTGAACCCTGTAGACAACATGCTTTCGAATGATACCCCCCTTATGTCTTTAGGTTCAGTAGTTCTCGAGTTGAAAGTCGCGACGGACAGACAGACGTCCGAATAGATTTCATTAGGCTTTCCTTTCAGGTATAGAAGCCTAAAAAGATATTCAGAAGTTGAATCAATCTAGTCTTTTTGGGGAAATGACTTTCTTGAGAAAAGTGGTAGTAACAGGTTTGACAGATTCCATAATTTCGTTACCTTTGAACAGTTCTGTTGAATCACAAACACCCAAAAAAATTATTTAGTGCATTTGGAAAGACGACGCCGTGAAAGTATAGTTTATTCATGATGCCAAAGGTGTTGGTTACAACATGAGTGTTTGGGTGATGAAACATAGTTTGTTCGATTTAACTAAAAATATTGCAGGTATAACAGTGGATAAATGCTGAATGTCATTTGAAATTTGGACATATTTGACGACTGTCTCCTCTTTCTGAACTTTCAAAGTGCCACTTGAGACAACATCTAGATTAATACCTGTTTGATCAATATTAATTGCTTGAAGTGAGAGTCATTTGGATTGATAACCTGGTTCTTTTTAATGGAGTCATTTCCTGATTATTTGTTGGAATGTTATTGAATGTTTGTTCAAGTATTTCAGGGCACTTTACAATTTTATTTAAAATAGGATGTTAATCAATCCATTGTTTTCCAATTACTTTGTCTTCCTCTTCACATCTTCAAAGGTATATTATTTATTATTATTTAGTTGTTATTGAAGAGATCTAGATCCTGAAGTAGGGCAAAAGCCTCTCCCTTATCCTTCCATTCTTTCTTTTTTTTGTTTCGATTCACTATGTGGGTGCAGGTAATTCCACAATTTCTTCTTCCCATCTATGTCTTGGATGTCCTCTTTTTCTATTTCTATCTTTTAGTACTTATTTCTTTATTAAGTATGTCCAACATTTGCTTATCAGCCTTCCTAGATACCTGCCCAATTCCATTTCAGATATTTGCATTCTTCCACATGTCTCTTGTTCCTAATTTCTTCCTTACCTTTGTAATCTTTAATTTATCTTGTAGTTTTAGATTTATAACGTATCTTTTCATTATTTATTGTGTTATTTTCATCTTGTTGCACAGATTTTTAATGTCTAAGTTTGAGCACTATAGGGCAGAATAGATATCGCACTTGTTGAACACTTTCTTTTAAGATATTTGGGGATTTGATTTTTATTGGTCTTTAGGTAAATTTTTTCAAAATTGATTTTTAATCCTACATCACTACATTTAACGATGGGAGCAAACAGTCTACACAAGGCTAATAGGCCTGTGATTGTTTATTTTATTTTTATTTCCCTTTTTATGTGTTAATATTATTTTAGCTTATTGCCATTGTTTTGGAATTTCTTCAATAATTTTATTAAAAAGTTTTCTTAATGCCGTCTTCTGGTTGATTCTTTAAGCATACATTTGTTATTTCATCCTCCCTGGGAGCCTTATCATTTTTCAATTTGCTTAGAGCCTTCATTATTTCTTTCTCAGCTTTATTTTTGTTAGTTACTTTAAATTGTTTTTTTTTTTATAATCTGCAGCCACTTGTATGATTCTTCTTCTTGTTTTTCCTACTTTGCCTTCTTTGTCCTCGAGTTATCTAATTCAATATTTTTCTTTATTTAGTTCTTTATTGAATCCATACTTATGATTTCTTCAATTTTCTGTATTTTGTGTTTTCAGATCATTTCAACTCTTATTCAATTCAATTTGTTTTATACTTTTTCTACTATTTTTTTGTTTTTTTCAATATTTCTCTTTTTTATTAAAGCTGTAGTTCTGTACCTGTATGCTTTTTAGATCTTTTTTTTGTTTTTATTTTGTTTTTACAATAATTGTTTTTTTTTCTACCCTACTATGTCATTTAAGTTCTGCATTTGACACTCATCTTTATCAATGCTCATTCCTTTTATGTTAGCAGCTACTTCTTTTTTATATACTTTTCCTTACAGTATTCTCTAATCTTTTTAGTCTTTCACCAAATTTCTCAAGTATTGCTGTGCTTCTTTACTATTCGTGATCTGTGCTAAATTCAAATTGGTTTAGAACTTTAGTTTTTGTTATTTTCTTTATTAGTCAGTACAAAATCAGTTTCGTTTTTGTATGTTCCATTTGGTGGTTTCCAAGTCCATATATAATATTTTCTTCAAAGTAAGAAAAGGATGAAAACTGATTATTTAATATCATTATTGTGGACAATTAACTGATGCTGTTTTGCGTCCCTGAAAAAGATTCTTATTTGAAAATACTCACTTTTTTTCTATGCTTTGTAACTATGGAAAAGAGACCGGGATAGTAGTTATATGTCACAACGAATGATGATTATCTCATAACTTGACTCTTTTAAGATGGAGTATAATTTTCTGATTGCTGTTGGATATTTTTGAAAAAGTATTTGAGGGGACTTTCCAATGCAACAGGGGATGCTCCTTATTTTTTCTGTAGAATAAGATGATGTTTGTTTCGTCTTTTTCTTTTTTATACTTTTAAAGATGTGGTAGTTAATTATGGGAAAATAATGGTGATAATTTTTACTTATTAGTTATCGAAGCCAAGGTTGACATCAGTTTCGAAAGACAGAAGAATTCCTGCAATTTTCAAAGATTTTTAAAAGGTTCGTCGCAAGATCTTCAAAGGGGGCGAGATTCAGGCTGATTTTGAAGATATAGGACAGTCATGAGGTTGATCATAATGATGAGAGTACAATAATACTTGTTAAGATTATAGACAAAAATATAGTGATATCGACAATATATGCAGAATGCAACGTGTGGGTAATGTTGCGTCATTATAAGTTTGACACTATATCTCAAATGTCTTGGAACTACGTACTAAATTCAATTGTAATCAGTGCACATTTGCAATTATTACTCGTGAATGGTGCGTATCATATACCAATTTTTGCTAAAGATTTTCTGCTATTTTAATTTTGTCATTTTCATTTTATTATCAATTTTATTTTATCACATCTTTTTTCAAAACTGGAAAATGTATCTATTAGTATGAAACTTACTTGTAGTAGTGATTCAAGTTTAACTGATATACACTAAATTCTTCTTCTTCGACTGCTTATCCACTCTAGTGGATGTTGGTGACCACATTCCATATGGTTCTCTTGAAAAAATAATGGAGGTGGTTTTCCGTTGCCTTCCTCCATGGTATAGCATGGGGAAAGGATATAGGAGAGGAAATATGGAGATGGAAGGAAGAAGTAGGTGGGTTGGACCTGATTTTTCCTGGAAGATGAGGGATAGGAGCAAAACCAGTAGCTGACGTAAGGGCAGGATTCGGCAAATCCTGTAGTAGCCTATCTTCTACCGGGGTTGCAGAAGAGTGTTACTCGCCACCTTACACACTAAATAAGCTTATCTATTAGAGTTCATTTAAAGGAGTATATTGAAAACCTGTATATGAATCGTAATTTAGTAGTTATAATTTTGAAACAAGATCATGTGTGGTTTAAGTAAAGAAATAAAATATTAATGATGCGTAGTGAAATCGAATCAGCTTTTAAAGAGGTTTTTAGTGTGAAATTTATGAGATATAAATGCTAAGCTTTTGAGTTTTAAGGACATGAAGATAGTAGAGTTCTATTTGATTGTAAAAGAGATAGCAGTCGGAAAAAAGAAGTCGCGATTTTTTATTGATTTGATAGTGTAATTGTATGTAGAATTGATGACGCAGAATTGACAGTAGACTAATGGTAGTGAATTTGTAAATAATTTATTTAGAAGTATATTATAAAGCTCCATAGTGTAATCATGAAGAATGATAAACCAAAAGAATGTTTGTTCCTGTGAAAATGAACCAAACAATAAAATGTGCATTTTGTCACAGAATTTTAAAAAAAACACTTCTTGAATGGTTAGAGTTTAGAAGTATTTAGAATCTGCCTTGGGCAGTCCTGAGGTACAGTGCAACCTGTCATGGGTGTTTATTCATAACAGTGGATGCCAGCCAACAGGAAACTTCATACAGGGCTTTTTCATTCTAACATGTGATTTGTTGTGGTTCTGTTGATTTGTTTAGATATAATTAATAAGTGGTTTCATTTCTCTAAACCTTGTGGTTTTTATATTGATACATAAGTAAAAGATGTGAAATGTTAAAATACTAAAATGATGTTAAATTTTGAAAATTGTACGACTAAAAAATGCATTTTTTTTTTAATTTGTTGACAGACAGATTGGACATTATTCTAATTTAATTGATGAGTTATAAATAATCTGGAATTATTTTTTAATTTATTGAAGTATTATAAAAATACAAAGTTAATTTCCTTCATAAATTTCTAATTTGCAATCATATTTTTACCAACAAAGAGGTACTTTTTTTTATTCCACTATCATAAAATGAGGGTGGTTGCGATACCAGTCAGTCGTGCACAAACGCTTTGACAGCAACATCATTGTTAATTAAATCTCTTCTCAAAGTGTTTTTGTACTGGTCAAAACAAATCATAATTGCAGGGCGATAAGGTCAGACTGTAGACCTAAACAATTTTTTGTCAAATGTTTATCAGTGTGAAGCAGGATAACGTCCCATATTATGCATACTTTGTTTGGCACCCATCCTCACAAAAGCAACAAATAATGTTTTTTTTTTTTTTATTTTTTTTATTTACTGCATATTTACAACTAGTCTAACTAGACTAACAAGCAAATGAGTTAATGTACATAGCATGTGGGGAGGAACACCAAGAGTGACCTCCTGTCATTACAAGGTATACAAGTCTTATTACTAATTTGTTAGGTCACTAAACTTTGTCCGTTTCAGGCGTCTAACTGCGTTTGCATTATTTAATAAATCTGTCACTAGAACACTAGGGTGATCACTAATACGATCGTTGTATCTGATGCAGCAAGCTTTGATGACATCTTTAATCCATGGGATCTTTAGATCGTTGTGTAATGTGCGGTTGTTCACATACCATTCGGCGTTTGCTATTGCGCGAAGTGTTTTGCTTTGAAATCGCTGTAATATCTCGATGTTCGATGACTTAGCAGATCCCCAAAACTGGATCCCATACGTCCAAATCGGTACTAACGTGGTTTTATATAACAACACCTTGTTTGTTAAACTGAGCTGGGATTTTCGTCCGAGGAGCCAGAACATCTTCTTCACGCGGATATCTAATTCTTTTCGCTTAGTCTGTATATGTTTTTTCCAGTTTAGTTTGCTATCGAGATGGATACCGAGATATTTGATATCTTCTTTGTGTGGTATGTTAGTGCCGTTGAAGATTATAGGAGGTGGAACAACCTTGCGGAGGGTGAAGACCACTGAAGCCGATTTGTTTTCATTGATTTTGATGCGCCAGATCTTTATCCAGTTTTCTAAAGCTTCCAGCGCATTTTGCAGGTATATTGATGCCTGAAGTGGATCTCTGTGTGAAGATAATACAGCCGTGTCGTCCGCAAACGTAGCAATTAAAACATTGTCGGTAACAGGAAGGTCTGCCGTAAACAACTGGTATAATGTCGGTCCCAGTACGCTACCTTGTGGTACACCTGCCTCGACTGAGTAGATTGGTGAGTGGCTGTCATTGATTTTGACCCGAAAGTATCTGTTTTCTAGGTACGACTTGAAGAGCAGATAGTACTGTTGCGGTAGGGTTTGCTTGATCTTATATAGGAGGCCAGGGTGCCAAACTCGATCAAAAGCTTGGCCCACGTCTAAGAATGCTGCTAGGCATAACCGTTTTTCCTCGAAGTCTTTTTCTACCTTATCCACTATCCTATGGACTTGTTCCAATGTTGAGTATTTTCTGCGGAAACCGAATTGATGTTCCGGAACTAAATGCAGTTCTTCTATAATGGGTTCAAGTCTTCTTAGTAGAATTCGCTCAAAGAGCTTAGAGAGGAGTGGTAACAGCGAAATCGGTCTATAAGAAGCTGGTAATTGAGCTGGTTTTCCTGGCTTTTGAATGACAATTACTTCGGCAAATTTCCATTGGATTGGGAAGTACTGAGTTCTTAAGATGGCATTATATATACGTGTTATAGCTGCTATCCCTTTTTTTTTGGCAGTTGACGGAGTAATTCGGACGTAATTAGGTCATACCCCGGTGCTTTGCCAGTTTTTAAACATTTAACTTCTGTTTGGACTTCGTTGGGTGTACAGTGTCGAATGGGTAAATGGAGTTGGAGTGGTGATTTGAGGAATTCGAGAATTTCGTAATCATCTTGTGGAGTTCTGTCTGATTCGTGCGGTTGAAAGGTTGCAGCTAAGTGTTCGCCGAATACCTCCGCTTTATCTTTGTCACATCGGGCCCAAGAGCCATCATTTTTACGAATAGGAGGGATAGGGGTAATAGGCTTTTTCAAATTCCTAGTTGCGCGCCATAAGGAGTAGTCATGGTGTTGATTGGGGGATAAGTTTCGCACGTAATCATTGAACGTTTCGTTTTTCTGTTCCTTGATTAATCTTTTTAGTTGTGTGGTGAGAGTGTTTAGTTTATTTTTGTCTCTTGGGTGTCTTGTTTGTTGCCAGATCCGTCTTGCTTTTCTTTTGTCGCTGATCTTTTGTCTAATTTCTAAGGAGTAGTTGTTAGTGTTTTTGTTACATTTATGTTGTAGTTTTATGGGCGTAGCTGTCCAAGAAGCATATTGTAAGGTTTGTGTTAGTCGTTCTATTGCCGTTTCAATTTCATTTGAAGTGTTAAGTACTGCTGGAATCGATAGATGTTCATCAATATATTGTCGAAAAATGTCCCAATCCGTAAGACTGTTGTGTAGGCTGGGCCTTGCAGGCTTGTTGATTATGCAGCTACTCAACGTGCATATTATAGCAGAGTGATCCGAGTTTAGATCGTAGCAGTCAGCAACATCGATGTAGTTGGGCGAGAAATTTTTGTAATAAGGAAATCTAATGCATCCGGCAGTTTATTCAGATCGGTTGGCCAATATGTGGGTTTACCTGTGGCTACTGCATTATAATGATTATTTAAGATGGTTTTATATAGTTGCCTTCCCTTTGGGTTAATTAATCTGGAACCCCATAAGGGGTGTTTAGAATTAAAATCACCACCTGCTATGAACCGGTCTCCTAGCGTCCTGAAGAAGTCTTCGAACTGGTTCTGCGTTATTGAATGCCGCGGAGGGCAATATACTGATGATACTGTTATGTCTCCAACGTGGTCTTTAATTTTGACATTTGTGGCTTGTATATGATATGTTTCAAATTTCTCCATTTCGTAGTGTGATAATTTGCTGCTGATTATAATTGCCGTTCCAGCGTGAGCTGTGTTGTCGGGATGACAGGTGTAATAAGTTCTGTAGTTGTGGATATTGAGGTAGTTGTAATTAGAAAAGTGTGCTTCAGATACCAAGAGCAAGTCGATTTTTTGGGTGTTTAGAAACGCTTCTACTTCTAAACGGCGTTGTAGAAGTCCGTTTGCGTTCCATACGGCTATTCTTAGGGTATCCATTATTGGGAGATTTTGGTTATCAGGCTAGTGAGTAGGTTGAGCATCATAGTATTTTGTTGCATTAACTGGCTAAACATGGTTTCAAATTTGGAAAGGAACTGAGACAGGGAGATGTCATTGCTGTTTTGATTTTGATTTTGAATGTTGTATGAGTCTGACGTTGTTATGAAATTTTGTTGTCCAGCCACGGCTGCGGCATAGCTAGTTGGAAACCTGTTTGCCCTATATGTGTTTGGTTGAATTGTGGCCGCCTTTAGAGCTTGTGGTGCTTGCATCCTAGGGTTGGCGGTGTTGTTTCCTCTTTTTAACTGAAGTTGTTGGTAGACAGAGCATCCTTTATAGTTTGCTGGGTGGGCTCCATTGCACAATGCACATGTAGCAGGAGTGTCTTTTGGCTTTGTACACGTCAGGGTATTGTGGTTACCACCACACTTTACGCACGCGAATGGTTTTCTGCAGTATGTTTTACTGTGTCCGTATGCTTGACAACGAGTACACTGGATGATATTGGTTTTTTTCCTTGGTGGCTCGACTGTAATTATCATATTTAATAGAGATCTAAGTTCGTATATCTCTTTGTTGTTACTGGCAGGCTCGAGGTCAACAAAGAATAAAGGAAGTGGTGTTTTGTCTACCCTGTGTCTTATATTCATTAAATTGCGTACAGTATGTCCTTTCTCTTTCAATTCTTCTTTTATCAACGCGGTATCGACTGTTGGGTGAAGGTTTCTGATTACAACTCTATATGCCCTTTCTTCTTGAATCTGATAAGTATGAAAAATAATTTTCTCGTCATCAAGATGTCTCACAAGTTTTCGATATGTTTCAGGGTTATTAGTATTTATCTTGACGACGTTGTTTGCTAGTGTTTTTGAGTTGTATTGTTCAGTTTTTAATACTTTTGTCAGATTTGTAATCATTGCGTTATAATTTTCTACTCCGTGTATATATACTGGAGGGGGTTTCTTAACTGCAGCTTGTGGTTCGTCTCTAGTTGTTTCCATTACGTTATCTTCGTGTATGTCATTTAATAAATTAAATCTGTTGTTATCGATGATTTGGCTTTGTAATTCGAGGTTATTATCAGGGGAGCGTGGGCATCTTTTTCTCTTTTTCATTACTTGCCACTCATGAGAGCTCGTTTGGGGTTGGTCATCGTTTGTTGCGGTCATTTCAGGTGCTGCTTGGTTATTGTAAGGCGGCTGTCCGTAGGGCGGCGTGGTCGGCTGCCCGTAGGAGACATTCTGCTGGCCGGCGGGGTACCCCTGGGGCGGCGCGCCGCCGTACATCGGCGGGGGCGCGTTGGGATAGCCCGCGCCCGGGTATGGCTGCTGCTGCTGCTGCGGCGGCGGCGGGTAGCCGCCCGGCTGGCCGTAATACGCCTGATTAGGGTCTGAAGCGTAGGGGTTCCAAGTTGTCATCAACTTTAAGACTTGACAATTACGACCACATACATATATCACTCTATTTTCAACGGAACACAACAAATAATGTAAATATTTTTCTTTTGTCCTTTCTTGTTTATGTGTCCTCAAACTGTGCCTAAAGTCAAAGTTTCGGATGTTTTTACACCCTCTGTTGCACAACAGACTAAGGCATTGGTATACTGACTAAAGAAGCTGAAGTACGAGGTACCCTATAGAGGAATCCCCTTCAGTTATTTTTATAATGCTTAGAAGCTACAACCTCTCCATTCACCTCAAGGGGGCTTATATTTTATTTACTCATATAATATTCTACACAATAAAATCAAATGACATATTGAGAGAGTTGCATTGTGGTGAAGAATAATAAAAATAAATAATAATATTAGTGCATTATTTAATTAACTGCTAAATGGTGTTTGTATATTATTAAATGGAAACAAATAATCAAACCCAAATTTGTTGGAATAGGAAAAATATAATTAAAAATTGCATTGCATATTTTTTTGCAATAGAATGCAAACTCAATTTCCCTGATTAAAGCAAACATGGCGTGGCTAATTAATGTGTTTACATATTAATAGTAGTAAAGATGAAGTGAAATTAAAGTTGACATTTGAAAATGCAGGAAGTGCAGAAACTCGACTTTCCATCCATTCCAAACAGCCTGGAGGTATCCCGAGACGGGAGCGTAATCACCGTAACGCATGGCAACAATATTACATTCCTGGACTCGGGTTCACTCAGCAAAATCCGAGAGTTCCCCCTACCTACAACCATCAACTCGGCCTCCCTCCACCCTGACAAGAGCATCTTTGTAGTGGGCGGCGACGACTTTAAGATGTATAAGTTTGACTATACTACAGGAACAGAAATAGGTATGTGTCGATCAGCTTGTGCAGCATAATCTCACACAGCTCACTTGCAGAGTCTTTCAAGGGTCACTTTGGCCCTGTGCACTGCGTGAGATTCTCCCCTGACGGGGAGCTGTATGCTTCTGGATCAGAGGACGGCACGCTGAGGCTGTGGCAGACCACCATCGGGAAGACGTACGGCCTATGGAAGTGCGTGGAGGGGTCACAGCTCAACAGCGAACCACTATCATCGCCGAAGGAAGTGCCGGCGAGCTAAACCACGTCTTATTTTTGGAACTATTGATTAAGTTTATTTTACGAATGAAATTGTATTGAGCATTGTGATTATTACTACACGAGACAGTTTCCGTTTGTTTACTTATATTTATTGACTAATCTGAGCTACTTTCTTTTACTCAATATTGCGCATTGTTGAACACCAAAATTATATTTATTTCATATTTAATGCTATTATTTACACAATGGAATTGAAAGCCAATATTTGTATGTTATAATAAAACTTGTTTTATAAACTTTTTACATAAATATGTTGAATTTATTTATGTTTGACCTGGGGATCTATAATCGCTTCTTGTTTACTTTCGTATCTTAGGCCATTGATTTTTAAAATTATTTGCTTGTATGTTATATTTGTAATTAATTTTTAATGTGTAATAGATAAATATTATTTCTGATATAATTCACGCTTTTCTCAATTTTTTTTGTTGGTTTCAGTTTAAGTAATTTTTTGTGTACCATTGCTAGTTTATCATAGTGATTTTTATACCTTAACTTTTTTGAAGCAATTCATGACATGCTTGATGACGATAACAAATTCACCCAATGAAGTAAGAATAAATGGAAACCTGTCAACGGAAGTCTCAGCAAAATGAGGTTTAAGTCAGGGGTCCACTCTTGACTACACTTTTTGTCATCTTGGAAAGTGTAATAAGGAAAAGTAGCATAAATAGAATGGGAACACTGATGATCAAGAATCATCGTCTGGTGTACACAGATGACGTTGCATTGCTGGCAAGGAATAGAAGCGAATTAAAGTTGGAAAAAATAGTAAGAAGTAGGATTAAGAAATAATGAAGACAAAACCAAACATATAACGATGAAACAAGGGAAATTGCAGAAGGAACAAAAGGAACTTTCTGGTTAGGAGGAAGTGTATTGGAAATAGAAGTTTAACAGTTTGCGTATCTGGGAACAAAAATATAGAAGCTCGAGGCGAGCAAAAGTGCAAATGTACAAGACAGTATTAAGACTAATATTGATTTATGGCTGTAAAACATGGACAATGAGTAGTGCAAACTAATACAGACTTGAGACGTGGAAATGAAAAGTTTTGAAGGAAATTTATTGTGGGAGGAAGGCAGAAGGTTGGGATGCAGAGGAAACGAAGAAGTGTTAGATCTGTATGGGGTAGCACCAATCAGTAGCTATATAAAAACCCAATGAGTGAGATGGCTGGGGCACTTAAAACAGTTATCAGAAGGAAGAATACCAAAAGTGTTCCCAAGGAAAATCTCGTGGGAAAAACATGGATAACAACTAGTATTGAAGGATTTAGAAGATAAGAAGGTACATAATTGGAGGGGAAATACAAAAAATAGAAAGATATGGAGGAAAATTGTGCAGCAAAGATGACCCAAAAACTGGACAGTTGTCTTTTAATCTATAAAACAAACGAGTTCTATGTAGTATACTAAAACATCACAGCAATGTCACCTATTTCAACCCTAAACATCAGAAACCCACTATGGAGCATGGAGGCGAATCGGAAACAATCTTGGGTTGCTCCTTAAATTGAGTTAGTCTTGTATACTAAATCAGGTGAATCCAGACATTTTGGAGTGCATATAGTGAAATTTTTGTTTTCAAAGAACGTAACTCAAGTTGATTAGCAATGGTTTGTTTTTCAGACAAGTTGGTCAAGCCAATTTCTTGCCTTGACTGTTAAACATCTCTGGAACGAGGTGGAGCATTAGACAAGTCAGTGAAATGAAAAATTTTCTGAACTTGGAAAATTGCCACATTTAATGGTACTATCACTTGGAGACCCCAACGCTCTCACCCATTGTTTTTCAGTTAAAAGTTATTGCAGAGTACAGAATATTTTCTTTAACTCGTATTTTTTTTAACTGCTTTGAATTTTACATCTCTAATGCCTTATATGCTTTAGTTTTAATTGTTGGTACTTTAGTAACAATATCTAAGCCTTACTTTGCAAAAGAAAATGTTAATCTGTCTTATAATACGACGGAATTTGGGAGGTTTTCAAAATGGATATGCAAATTTATTATAACCATTTGAAATATATGGCAAATTTATCAATATGTCTGAGACAAATTTGAGTGCAAACAACTGATAAAAAAAGTTTGTTTTGTCATGATGCTTTTGTTTACAAGCTACACATGTTGGATTGAAATTTGATGTTTGATGATTTATACAGAGAGAGCAAATTCTTTATTTTTCTTATCACAAAATAGTAGATAAGAGTGAGTTAAAGCAAAGAATTAAACCATTTTTATTTATTAGTTGTTAGATTTCTGTGAGCAGTAGCCTGATGTAGTAGTAAGTTTAATTTTCTTTTAACAACTAGCCAAAATCGATTTATAGTTTAAATTTGTTTTTTAGATTTTGGAAAACATTAGTTTCTTATATTTGTTTTAGTATTTTGTTTTAAAGTTATATTTATATTGATGTTTGCTTTCTTTTAACATTTCTTTTTTTAGTTTCCTTAATGATTTAGATTTTTATTTTAGTAATCAATTTTATAATATGAGAATTATATACAGAAATGATTATTGGTGTCTTAAGAAATGGAAACGCTTTCGAACAAACGGGACTGGGATGAGTTGATTTTTGTTTTTAAATTTGTCATGTGTCAAGTTGCAGACGTCAAAGCCATTTTGGTAACTGCCCCAGCCGAGGTCTCCGAGCACTAAGTCAAAGATGAAAACGTGCATGATTTGCAGCACCGCGGACGGCAAATACAAGTGTCCGATATGTTTGGTTTACTAGTGAGCGCAACCTAACCTTAATCTTGCTCGGTCAGCATTAGTGTTTTGCAGTTGCTCCGTGGGTTGCTGCAACAAGCACCGGCAGATGAAGTGCAAGCTCGTCGAGAAGCCGATCGAGCGCCTGCCGGAGGATAGGAGCGACCGCTACGAGTTCGAGACCACTGACACGGTCCCGGTAAAGAAACTGAAACTGCTAGGTAAGTCCCACTTGATTTGCGCCCTCAGCAGCACTTTCATTGTGAATCACGCAGAAAACGATAAAGACGTGAAAAGTGCGCTAAACAATCCGCACTTGCGCAACCTGCTGAAAAGCATTGACGCGTCAACTCAGCCCGAGGAGGCCATACAGAAGGCCATGCTGGAGCCGATCTTTGTAGACTTCGCCGACGCCTGCCTGAAGGTGGTCGAGCCACAGGACCCAAAAGACTAATTCCACGACTGCTATTTATTGGCGATTATCATTAACAACACTTTAGGTGCCTAAGTATCTAGCAATAAGAATTAAATGACTATTAAGATAGGATTTGATTTTTGTACATATTTGTAAGCTGATATAATAAACCTATTACTGCAGCCTAGTATTTGCACTGCAAGTCGTGCGGCATCGAAACGTTGTACAGTTCACTGGACAGCTTCCAGTAGCGATAGCGCAGGCAGTGGGCACCCTGTTTCGGCTGGCGGTCGCGCGTGAACACCCCTTTGGTGCCCCCGATTTTTTGGTAATCTGAAACAAAGTTGTGAAATCATGACTGTTTAAAGTAAAATAATTGGCTTACGTGGTGGCATTTTGAAGTTAGCAAAGTTCCATACGAACTCGCCAATGAACCAGCCCTTGGCTCGCAGGATGTCATATCCTTCGAAATGCTTTTGCAGGACCGCTACCTGGTAGTCTTCGGTCCAGATGAATGCGGGCAACTAAGAAGAAAGTGGCAAATTTATAGTGACAATATTTATATCCTATACTTCAGGTTCTTATCTTTATGCCCTAACTAAATGGGGGATTCTTTTTTCTCTCCTCTTTTTCTTTTGTTTCATTTCAAACCTGCTAATCGCCAAGGGAATTGGGCTAAGTAGAATAGAGAATGAGAAGACAAGAATTGTTTTTTAAATTGTTTTATGTTTATACAGTTTATTGCTTATTTATTCATAGAAGTAGTTAGAAGTAGTATTAGATGTTGTTTCCATCACAGTAGAAACAAGTGAAAGCTGGCAGAAACAATTGTCACGTTTAAGCTTGTAGGTATTCAATTGTTTTTGTAGGGGGTGCACTAGAGTATATGTTTTTTGTTTTTCATCTACTAATTATAATTATCATATCTTATACATGTTGCATATTTTCACAGCTTTTTATTATACCTGTTTTATGAACACAACGAATGTTTTGTTGAGTTACTCAACTGTGGTAGTAGTGTATAGTTCATTATATAATTTTAGCATGTCGTTACATTGATTTAAATTAAAAATATTTAAGGTCATTATGATGCGTCTAAAGAGGTGTTTTAGAAACTTTATATTCTTTAAATTCAGCAGCTTATTATTTATTGATGTATATAGGTAAGAAGCTATTTTTAACATCTTTTACAGAACTCAAAACGTTTTCGTTAGCTTGTGTATTTGTATTCATTAAGCTGTTTTGTCAACTGAATGTATAGAAGACTGCTATTATGAAGCACCGAACGTTGCCTTAAAAAAGGGTTGGAAGTATGCAGATTGGTCAAGGATCTAGGCAATTGTTTCTCCTTACTACCACCTACTTATAGGGAGAATGGAGCCTAACAAAGCCAAGGTCTTTTCCAACTATTTGGAGCATCAATGTAAGTTGGGCTATGCTGATTCAATGTTATTTATGAGTCTTTTTCATATGCAGTAGTCATTTGTTACACTGTTATCATCCATGGTGCCCTCTGCCCTCTCTAGTCCTAGGAGGTGGTGGTTATCCATTCTGTTTTTACGATGACCATCTTTATGATTGTCTTAAGACTACTAAAACGTAAAAACAAAAAAGTAACTGAAAATTTGAAATAAAAGTTAAATCATTGTGTTCTGTAGACCAAGGGTTGGTCAAAAAGTTTAGTGTCCCAGCGCTCCGATCTAAATTTCTTGCTGTGTGTTTGGCAGTAGGAAGAAAACGGGATTACAGTGTGTATCATAAAAAAGAGTTGTAGTATTGTCTTGTCAACATTGCGCTATCATGTCCAAAATTTGTCCATTCCAAAGATCAATATTTGGTTTGTAGATGGTCTATTGTTATACAGTAAAAAGTTTTTTCATTATTCTGTATAAAGGGCATTTCTTCTTCTTCTTGTCATAGTTTCTTAGTTTAATCTATGTTACACAAAACTACTTTTGTAGGTTACGTAGTCAGGAAATTTGATGTTGGCCTGCTGATTTTTCCTTGCATAATTATTTGTAGTATTTAGTACTTGCTAATGCGTGCGATATGGCCCAAATATTCAAGTTTTCGTTTTTGATTGTGAATAGTAATATTCCATTCATTCATTTAGTGTAGTGCTACAGTATTTCTTACTTTATATGTACAAAGTATTCTTAGTATTAGAAGCTCCTAATCGAAAAGTGTTTGAGTAGAGGGCAAGGGACTGTTAACGAATTATCTTTTTTCATTTCAATATTGGGAAAGAACGAGCGCAGCCTTATCTGAATCTTGAAAGCTCATTGCTTGCATAGCTTCTTCGTTCGGATTTGCTATCGCTCTCTTCGTCTAGGCTACTGAAGATTTTATTATGATTTTTTTGGTTACTTTTGAGAACTCTGTTTTTCTAAAAGATATACCCGCTGATCAGGAGTTGGGGGTTTTCTTCTTAATTTTGACAAAGTTCATTGGCATGTTTAATGAGGCAAGTGCTGCAACAGTTCATGGTGAATAGTGGAGCAACGGGATGAGAAATTTAAAGTCGATTTATTATCAAGCGAGACAAGTAGATGATTCGTTGTGGTGGTCACCAGAGGTCATTATGTCAACAAATCATCAACTCAAATTCGAAGTTGAAGGTTATGAAGAATTGCAAATGTTTTCAAAGGTTGATAGTTCAGTCAACAAACACGTTGGTAGTCATCAGAGGTCAGTGTGACATTAACTTGATGGAGAGTTGAACTGGACGTGGTAACACATTTTTACCGACTAACTCTTAACACGTTGAAAAGCTTCTCTCTGATTGGTCGGTTTTTGGATCACGTGACGTACTGCCGGGGGTATAAAAGGCCACGCTCACATTCAAAGCTCGTTTTACTTTCAGCAGTGCTAGAATGAATATCATTCTTCTTCGAGTAATTAAATTCATAAGTTGAAAATGATAAAAAATAGTAAACCATGGGTAATATCCAAATTAAAATGTTGGGTAATGAGCACTTATGTTCCCTTTATTTTGACATGGGTGCTTTTTTACACTTGCGTTTTGTTGAACTAATAATTTACTTGCTTTAATTTAATTGAAAATGATAATTTTTAGATGTTTCTTTAAATTTTTTTAATTAAGTGTCACAAAGGTGTTCATTGTAAAGTCAGTCGTTGGAAAAAAACGTGCTATATGGTTAACGTCATGCTTTTTAAATCTGGGAACTTTAACTTCTAGGAACATTCAATTAACATGCCAGCGGCTAGAAACTTAGGAAAATTATGAAAGACTATGAAATGAAAGCTACTGAAGTGAGATGTTACAGAGCTGATTGATGATTAAGATACTAGATATGGCCAAAAATGTTTTATTATTTAATTTAATACTCATCAGCGTCAACGTTTTATTCTTCTTTTATTTTTATCTGATCTCCTAGCGTAATTCAAAATATTTACAAGGCACCTGGGGGTCTGGTACAGAAAAGGAGATAACTAAGCCAAAGGCAACCAGGTAGACTATAAGATTTATGTTTTATTCCAGAGCCAATTGTCTTGTAGAAACAAATGACCTATTATCATCTGCTCAATCATTTATTTTTGCCTAATAAGGGACTATACGGCAAAAACTTATGTAAAAATGCTTCAGACAATTGAAGCGCCATCTTTGGCATAGGTTTCTTTAATTGCATGATTAAAATTAAGGCTTACATCGTGAAGCCCTGGTGCGGTATCTGCCCCATATTCGGCCATAAGAACGGGCTTGTTGAATCGCTTGTGCCAGGCTTCCATTTCTTCAATTAGCGGCTTGACAATCATATCCAAATGGCCGGCATTGGAGTACCAGCCGTTGTAGCGATTGATGCTTATCACATCGAGAAACTGAGCCTACAACGACTGCATTAGCAATTAGTCTAATTTGTTACTTCCACACTCACAGACCAATCTTTCATTACGTTCACAGGAATAGCTATCGTTACAGGCCTGGTTGCATCCAATTTTTTGACATGTTTGACCACTTGGCTGCAAGTAACAAATTTTAGTCAAGAACCTCTTGGGGCACGAAGGCGTACCCAAAATGGACTCCACCCAGCAGGTTATCGGACTGTGGCTCGTTGGAAATCGACCACATGACGACGGCTGGCCGGTTCTTGTCCCTTTGGATCAGCTCGGTCATGGCAGTCATGTGGTTCCTCAGCAGGTTCAATGAGAACCTCCTAAACCGTCAAGTTAGGTCGGATGGATGGTTGCGCCGGTGGTAGACTTACGTGGTGTCGATGGCTGAGCACTCGTCCACGATCATGATGCCCAGCTGGTCGGCGATGTCCATGGTTTCCTCTGCGTAAGGGTAGTGCGAGGTCCGGTACACGTTGGCGCCCATCCACTTGATCAGGTCGTGGTCCCTCACGATGGTGGGCAGGTCCATGCCTTTTCCCCTGATGTCCGCGTCTTCGTGTCGGCCAAAGCCGTGGAAGTACATCGGGCGGTTGTTCACCAGCACGGAGGTGCTGTTCCATGATATGGTTCTGATGCCAAAGGGCTGTCTGTACATGTCAATTGTTTCGCCTTGTGGAGATCGCAGCTCTACCTAAAAAAGGAGAAAGAAAGAAATTCTCTTTTATATGCAACTTTGAATGTTTTACTGTGCTATAGGTAATTAAAATAGTTGTTTAGATGATTTTTGCTACCTAATAGGTCTTAGCAGCTTAAAATTGTATTTTGGTGCAGACTTCAGACTTCAGTGTGACGAGGAAATTGTTTCCACGGTGTAGGGATACGTATATATTGTGTGGCCTCACTATTTACCTGTTAAGGTTTTGTAGTAAGTACTATGAGAAAAGCTTACAAATTTTGTGATCCAAAGATCTTTGTAATCCAGGACCGTTATTTTTAAGATTTGCCATAACTCTAGCGTTAGGGTTTGACCTTGTCGACACTATCTAAATTTGGTTGAGGAGCAGCAGCTAGCAACAAAACATTTTGGAAAAACGGTAGTGACATGATGTGCGTTTGTGAAGATCAAGCCATTGATGTAAGCACAATTAATGCACAATTAGAGCATTTTCGACGCCAATTATGTCTTATTCTACAAAATGAAAAGTATGTTCTTCAGTATATTCGGAGAAATTAAAGGGTTACTACTAGAAAAATATGTATACAGCTGTATGTGGATTTGAATGTTCATTAGTAACGCCAGAATATGACAAATATTGTCTGAGACGAGTTCACTTTACAAAGATCCTGAATGTTAACGTGTAAAGATTTTTGAATTGGCACAAAACTGAAAAAGACGGTTTTCTAAAACGCATCAAACGTATTATAATCAAAAAGACATTCTGCAGAGTATAGACATGCATATCACTTATCAAAGACAAGTGTCAAACAATTATTAGTGGCTAACTTAGTAGTTACTGTCTTTAGATACAGAAAAAGGCATGATCTTATTGCATATTCTGGAATATGGTCAACACTTTAATTTGTTAGGCCATGGGGTTTATTGCCAAATAAAAGTTTTTATTGTCAGGTTAAAAGGGTTTTTATCATAACCTTGAGACAGTTTTTGTATGACGTTTTTGGATTTTTATCCATTTAGGAAAGTAAAAAGTTCCTGGAACAAAATTCGTGCTCTTTCTTCTCCTGTAAGGCTCAGTGTTAAAAATACGGTGTTGCTTGTGTGGTGAGTTTGAGGTACCTGAATACGCCATAGATAATGTTGACATTAGTATCTTTCAGATGCTGTTCTTAAGGACTTTCCCATGCATCACACGATAGAAAAGGTCAGTGAGGTGAACAACTATAACCCGGTTCTCCTCATGTTGCGGACCATGTCTTCTGTATTTCAGCCTCATGGTCGACATTCACCATTCAGCTGTGTGACAAGGAGACCCATCCCCATCATCCTCTCCGGCGAAGACCTGAAGGAGTACAACATCTCAAGTTCCATCTAGAACTCCATCACGTTCGTCAGCAATCCCGGCCATGCTGGTGACAGGAAAGATGTTCCCACAGGAGCTCAAAGAACGGATGTGCAACATTTTCTGGAACTCGAAGGCCAGTGGGAGTATAGAACACTTGTCTGGAAGAGCAAATTGGAGGTTTGCGACTTAACCGACAATTCTCTTTAGAAGTTCGGAAGATGCTGTAGAACCGTTCCTTCTCAGTTCCACTCATCCGTGGAAAGAATGGTCTTGTCTATATTACCAGCGACAAAGCCAAGGTTTTGCTGTCTATTGTCTATATATATATATATATATATATATATATATATATACATATTAGAATGTTAGTGGAAGGTTTGTGTAGTAGATGGCTTGTATAACTATTAAATTGATAGAGGCGCTCTTTATAAGCGCCTGAAGACCCTGATTGCTTTGTAAGCTAATATGGAGGTGGACCCAGGGATCTCCTCTAATCATGCCAACGAAGTCTGCTCATGGTGTTCTTGGTGGCTTCCACCATGGTGGTTGCTAAGAATATGGAACCATTCTGCAATGGTGGCCCAGCCCTGGTGATCGTGTTCAGATGGAGATTGCTATGTATGGCAAAGAAACTTTTGGGCAGTTGCAGCTTAGTGGGGTCCTGACTTGGGAAATAAAGGATATCCCTTATAGTTGGCTGTATGAGGAACGTAGCAATTAGCGGGCTCGTTGTGACTCTTAGTGTAATCACTAAAATGGCAATTGGTTCCACACTTGGGGCTGGCTCTGTAACAGCACTGTGCATGATTGGTGACACAGGCTGACGACCTTTTTCTGTAGAGGTAGGTGTGCAGGTCAATGATTTTTTTTACGTAGTTGTTCTGCTCAATTTTAATTTAAATGAACGACATGGTCATGGTTAAGGCCTTTCCCATTTGCCTCGTGGTCGAGACAAGAATGTCTTGCTCCAGAAGTTTTGTTCAGCCCTCCTTTAGCATGTTATGGATGGCGGCGTGGAGGGGCTCGTCTGCTTTCAGTAGGTAGAAGTGGTGTTGAAATTTTGTTTTCAAGAGAAAACGAATAAGCCCTTGGTAGTTTTGATACGCAATGGGATAGATTGAAACATCATTTGCTACCTTTTAGGCTTTTAAGAGGACGATTTAGTGTACACTGTACAATGCAGGCCAAGCTTCTTTCTCCCGGATAATGACCTTTCCGACATCCTCTTTTTTTCTGTGGGAGGAGGAGAGGGGGAGTGTCTAAACTGGGGATCTACTGGGTGCACATTTTAATGTCCTCAGCGACAAAGATGGTGACGTCAGAACCGCTGGCTGCATGTACTGGAGGCGGCGTCACCGTGATTACATTCATATGATGACAGATGTGGAAGCGCTTGCGCCCAAGTGTGGGCCCCTTTATAATGGGGTTGGTACGAATTGGTGATTGCTTGTTGGTAAGATGGTGGAGACGATCTGGGTGTCTAAAGTCTGGCTGTTTTTTTTTTTTTTTGTAGTAGGCGAAGATGTTTTACATTTTCCCTCGCGCATCTCGATGATAGCCTGTTGCTTTTTGTTCCTTGGAATTGAAGTTGCGGGTTTTGTTCGAGAAACTCCGTGCTCATAACACTAGTAACACTTCGCCAATGCCACACTTTGGCGTTTACTGCACTGAACATTACATTGTAAGGTGAACTGTGATGTTAATAAACAGGGAGTGTAACACGTCCGCTGTTCAATGATATAACCCAAATAAAGCAAATACTCCAGAAAATTTACGTTTATTCTTTATCTTTTACTTTGAGAGATCTGAAGGGTGGAATAAAAATTGTGTTGAGAATGTTTACCATTCTTTTGTATAAATATTTAGGCCAATCTGCAGCTGTAAGAAGCAGTAAGAAGATCCATAATCTTGAAATTATAAATGTTGGAAAAAGAGCAAAATTGGAATGACCCCAAACTACACAAGTGCAGTTCATAGTTCTTTCAATATTTTTCATCGCTGGGAGTTAGTAGGAAGAAAGACACTTTGTCTCATGATGAATTTTAAAGAGAACACGACAGAGGAGGTTAATATAAACAAGAAAAAGAATTTGAGTTTTAAAAATTTTCCAGTTAACGAGATTTATCTTTGTGTGGCGAAATGATATTGCAATTCTAAATATTATCCAGCTGGAAAATATTAGGAATCTTCAAGTGTAGAAGACAGTGCTGAATTAATTTAAAGTTAAATGCATTTGGACAAGGTGACCCTGGCCACACGAGCCTTACAAGGAAAGACTCGTCTAACCCATAATGCCACCCCATCATTAATTGTCCCTTCCTATCCTAAGGTGGAGAAAACAACGGGAACCTATCCCAAACTGAACCCAACTTTTTAAGAGAATCACGATTACGTCGCCACTATCAGGAGGATGCGAAGAAGAGAGGAAGAATGATAGCTCTAGTTAAAAAATGTTGGCATTGTCTCTGGTAGTGTTATAGATTTAAATATTCGTTTAGTGAGTATGTGAAGATAGATTATAGTGCCACATGATGCCACCAGATTGCATTGCAACGAGAAATGGTGTAACACCATTGTCAATCTGGAGGTTTTTACCTTGAGTAATTACGTAGTTTGTCCACGAGTTATGTCATATTACACAGAATGGTTTGTAGTAGTCTTAGAGAAACTGCTGAAGTGATGGAAAAGGTGATAGACATTGAATGGTAATTTTTTTAATGAAATGTGTACTCATTTCTTCCTAATAACAGACTAGTGAGGAGAAAACAATTTTAGAGCCAATTATTTTTGAGCGAAAGTAAGTGCGATTTTATTGTCCATTGTATTCGGTATAATTCGAATTATCGTGAACTAATGATATTAAAGAATAAAAAGGTTCTAATAATTATCAAAAATAGTGTCAAAGGCGATCCTTAAAGGCAAGTTTTTGACTATTTGGGATTTGTTTCCACTGTAGTCTCCTATTGACCAATTGGATGGGTGATAATACTGCACAAGGTTCATTTGTTTCTGAAGAACAGATGCAGTATCTCAGTCTACATTGAGACTGCGGGTCAAACAATTACCACTAGAATAAAGGAAGACAAATGTTATTTACGCCTTAATAGACCCGATAAATCAGCAGTTGCTGAACATGCTTTGGAAAATCCTGACCACGAGATAGAATTTGGGCAAACACAAGTTTTATCTAATCGTAGGAATTCTACCCGAGATTATACAGAGGCGGTGGAGATTTATAAATATAAAAAAATTTTTAACGGACGAAGGATTCAATCTATTTAAATCATGGTTTATCATTCTTAAGGGGCAAAAAACAGCCCGCGATACGGCGAAAGAGCGAGTGACGTCAGAAGATGCCGAAATATTACCTGCAACGACCCGATTGACGTCAGCAGCTAGCCCAATTACATTATCTACTATCCCGGTGAGATCGACAACGGCCTCCCAATACCATCCCTTCCACACTCGTACGAGTATAAAAGCGAAAACGCACAGGACAGTTACTTAATTTTTAGAAGATTTTCTTCTGAAGATGTCCGCTGCAGTTGTGGACGAAATGTCAAAAGTTTCTGGACCAATCACACGATGCACCTAATGTACCATACTTAACTTTGCCTTCAAGAAGCACGAATGGAATCTAATGATTATTAGAACCGTGCTATGTTCGATAACACGCATCTTGAATTATTAACAGCACTTATTCACAGTATAAAATTTGCGAACATTAATATTGTATTTTATATTACCATATTCTAGTCTGTCTGGATAATATTTTCAAAATTGCTGTTGTCACCTTTTGGTTTTTTGTTTCCATATATGCTTTTTAGCCTTCAAAATGCAGCTAATACTTTTTAGAGATTTACCAAAGGAACACCATTGTCTACTTTTGGTAAATTGCTCAATCTAACGTCTCTTTAGTAGTTCAGGTGTAACCTTTCTAGGGTACAGAATATTCTCAGCAACGCATGGCAAACTCATCGGTATGTTTATTATCTAAAAATATCCCCGTCGTTTCCTAGGTGTCTTATATTTTTATCGGCACTGTCCTCCTAAAGCTGCTTCTGTCCAAGTATTTCTTTTATTTTATTTTTGTTTGCAAACTCAAAGACCTTTAGCCCACCGTAGACATTCTACAAATTTTGGAAGATATTAAAGCCGGTCTAATTCAGCACATGGGGCAACTTCTTGTCTTCTTTTTCGAGAATCTTTTACGATGTATGAGGTCACCAAGCACTTTAGACACAACCTTAAGACGAGTCATTTTATGATTTTCATATATGCTTTCCAACCAAAGGATGATAATTGTTATCTCATTCATTTTAACCATTTCGCTACATCAGAAAATTACGACTACCTTTACCATATTACAGGTCAGAAAAGTGCTGTTGTAGATGTACTCTCCAGGTAAACGCCATTATAGTAGCAATGGTTATTACGGACCCAGCTTTGCTTTTGGGAATAGAATGAGAATCTTCTTCAGCTATTGTAGAAGATGGTGAAAATTTTTATGTTTTAACTTTCCTACGTCACTATGTTTTCCGATCCCTACATGATTTTCTTTATTTTGCTGTCAACGTTTTGGTGGAGTTTATCACTGAGTGTTATCTATGAAGCTCTGAAAAAGAACTGGGCGTGAATGGACACATTTTTCCTTGTCATGCCAGCAGGCAAATGTTTCTCAATATGTAGTATTTCCACATGACCCCATCTACCTTCTTGAAGCAAGGTTTTTCGCATTAATGTTGATATTATAGATCACCTCGCTATCTTTGAATAATTTTACCATTTTACTTTAGTTAATTGCTTTTTTGATGATTGGAGACATCCTATTCTAGACATTACAGAAAATGTTTTGCGCACATTACGATCGATTGGGAAATTTGTCCTCACTAACTTATATCGTCTGTTTTCCACAACTGCATATTAAACGACTGAAGCTAGCATACATGCTCTTGAGACTAATCCAAGACTTGTACTAGAACAACTTTTAAACTAGAGGAGTCCCGTTAGATGCCTCTAGCGGTTAGGGAACTAAAAAATCACTAACTTAGATGATATGGTGTGGAGTGGACGTCTATAGATAGTAATTTTTTTAGTGATGTATGTAATCGTGGCATCTTATATAAAATAATGATATATTCTGCATGGTAATTTATGTTTAATTAATTAAATGTAATTTAGTTTTGGTCTGATTAAATTAGGTGTAAGTTGGTTTAAACTTCATTAAAAGTAATTAAATTTACTGTAATTAATTAAACTTACCCTAATTTTTATAAGATTTAGTTTATTTCAAATATAAATAAAATTAAATCATTCAATTTGCTTAATTTAGTCTGTATTGAGTCATTCTTTTTAATTTTTTAAATTGTTAATAAAGCAGAAATTAACAAAAATAATCAATATAAAATTATTTTTGCTAAGCACCAGAGATTCTTTCCTCGACAGTCTACATTACAACCTCGGTTACATAGATGCCTAATAAGTTACAATTAGGTAATCCAATTATCCAATTTGTATATGAATTAGTGCGTGACTTGACACAACATAGAATTATAAAGTTGCTTTTAGGTCCGTATTGAATGCTCTGAAAACTTATTTTGGACCCTCTGTCGTGTGCGTTTCGAAGAGTGACTTTGACGCCGCTTCGTTTCGGGTTATCGTATCCAGTATCGTAATGATCCGCACATGGTCGGAAGAGGATTTCGGATATTCTGGTCCCTTAACCATGAAACGAAAAATATTTTGGACACACCGCCCCGGTTCCAGACATCACACAATAACCGCCCTAGTGACTATCTTAAAGACTATGTCTTGGTGTATTTCAACCACTGGAATAGACTTCTGACATGGTAATTTGTAGCCAGTCAAATTACTCTCTGCATATATACCCAAGCGAAGGGGTAAGGCAGCAGCATGATTAAAGATGTCTGCTTTAGCAGTGAAGCAAGTATATGTACCATGCATATTTTCGACTTGTTTACCATCCTTTGATAAAGGGGGGAAATGGATGGTTATTATTAAAGATTGTCACCAAGTCGGTAGATTTTGACAAATGCCAAAAATTCGTGAAAAAACACTGATTATCATTGGCGGAAAAGTAAAGATTTATAATTCTGAGATTTAGTCTTGTGATGACCTTACCTGGCGATTCAGCGTATTTAGTAGAAGCCCGTGTAGAATAGGAGCCAATACCAAAAAGAGTGTTGCCGTCCAATTCTTCACGAAAATCCGACTTTGTTGGCGGATTCAGAATTTTCGATTGAGAGATCGACTCTCGATGAGACAGCCCCTCGGGTCTTTTCTCTATCATGAAAGCCGGCTGTCTCTTTCTAACAAGATGATCTTGTATACTACGATTATCTGTCTGATGATGATGTAACGGGGCTACACTGCGAAATTACACCTGAACAAATTCCGGGTCCTTAGGACCATCTTCAGCGCTTCGTGATTTGTTAGAAACACCGTCCTTCACTGACATGTCAACGTTCTAATCATCCAGGGAGTTCAGAAACTGCTTTAAAGCTTTGAAGACCACGGACAGTGGAGTTTCTGTAGCTTATACAACTATGAGTTGGATAGGGGCTGCTGCCACTAGCGCCCAAAGATTATGATTCCTCCGTGAGGGTCAACCATCATTAACGCTAGGTCACCGAAGAAGAAGGGAGTTAGGGGTTGGACTTAGGGATTGGACTTAGGGATCGTCGCAGTCGCCAGCGAAGTTGTCAAGTCAACGTATACCAATCGGAAACTGTGAGGTTGACAGAGGCGCTCATTGCAAGCGTCAGAAGATCCTGATTTCTTCGTGGGGCGACACATTCGAGGCTAGATTGTATCAAGAAGACTGAGATTAGAGGTTAATCCAGAAGACTTTTGATTTCTCCAGTGAAGTCAATAACAACGTACACAAACCATGGAACGGTTTTTAGATCAGAGACCGCACGGACTGCTCCGAAGAGTATTTTAGACAACCCAACTCTGTTGTGAGTGCCAGCGAAGAGTCATTTGGAAACCTGTTTGGTTTGGGTTGTTGTATCCATCATGGTAATGTTCTCTGGGCGTTCTGAAGAGTATTTTGACACAATGTCGTGATTGCACTGGTGACTTACATTCTCCATATTTGTGACGTCTGTGTCTTGATGTATCTCACTTCTTGAGGTATAGGCTAGTACGTGGTAACTTTAGTTTGTAACTAGTCAAGTTGGTATTTGTAAATATTTAGTAACGAGATAAACAAAGAGAAATACCTACTCAGATATTTTGGTTGCACTTTCCAGCATTGTTGTTGTTTTACATTTAAGTAATAATTTACCATACAAATAAAAAATAAAACGGGGGAAAGCGGCATTGAGCTAGATGTTATTATACATGAATTGCGTTTTATTTTTTGTTTGTTAAAATAATGTAATAACCATTGTTAATGTTTTTCAAACAATTGCAAATTATCGAGAGTGTATTATGCGCTTTGTATTATAATACGTAATAAGGTTATCAAAAATCATTAGGACTAAGCTAACTCATTGCGTAGAAGTACGAAGTCCTACTCAAAAATGTTTGTTCTTACTATTTATATTCCATGTGAACGATATACGAATCTAGATGAATTTACTCTGACTTTTTTTTAAATTCTAGTACTCACTTGAAGTGTGTACATATATCCAGCGTTTGGGTGCATAAGATACGGCCACCACAGTTTTGCAGATGGCACCATCAATGTTCCTTTATTACCCTTAGTAGTTTCTTCCACCACAACATTTTCTTTTTTATCCACTATTGCCACAACGCATTCGACATTTTCGCTATTGACGTAAGATATCTCATAATGGACCAACCCTAATAACAATGCATTAGAAATGAGTTCGCCTGCACATGATTAGGTGCTTACCATTAGTTCCGCTAATGTTCGTGTTGATGGTGATGTCATCTATGTAACTATTCGGCGTGGTGTAGAGCGTTACGGGCCGAGCGATTCCTCCGTTATTGACGTACCCAAAAGTGTGCTCTAGGATCTGCTTTGGACCTTCGTCTCTGAATCGTACAAATGCGTTTTGAATAATGTCCAAACAATGTAGCTAATGCTCACGTCATCACTAGCTTCATTGTCCCTTGAGGTATGGTCTCCCAGTTGAGGGTGTTGTCGCAAACAATGGTCACGCGATTGTTTCCGCCGTAATTCAGCAGCGAGGTGACTTCGCCTTTGAATGGGAGGTAGCCGATTTCGTGAGACATCGCCATTTTCCCGTTAACCCACTGACAATGAGATGTTATGCAGATTGTACGACAGTCTTAAATTTGGGCTTACCACTTGGGCTGCGTAGTTAACGGCGGATATCCTTAGCCACACTCTTTCGCTAGACCATGATTTTGGCACGAAGAACGTCCTGTCATACCAAACTTCCCCCACATAATCTCTTATGGTTATGTTTTGCACTATATCGTTATAGCTTGATGGTACAGGCATAAGTTGCGCGTCCACATCCTTAAGCTGGGAAATAGAGCTGATTTACCGGTAACCATGAAAGCAACTGCTTACTTTAGTCAAATCGGTCTTGTACCACTCTTGTGTATATCCTTCCTTTTCTGAAGAGACTGCAAAGTTCCATATACCGTCCAGAGAGAGAATTTCCCTCGTCTCGGATTCTCTAGGGTAGAGGATCCCTTCTTGAGCGGTTTGGGAGGCAAGCGTAATCCATATCGCTATCGTTAAGTGAAGATAATCCATGGTTTTAAATCAACTCAAAAATTATGTTCAGATTCAGTTGCTAGCCTAGATAACACGAGTCCTTAAAGCGACTGTTCGAACTGCAGGATCAAATTTTAATTTGGTCTCTTTATGTAGTTTCTGATAGTAGAAGTGCGTGCTTGAGTGTTATCAGTTTTTCTGGTTGGAAAGGCACTTGTGAATTATCTGTTGCTTTGCCATGAAGTGATCTGTGAATATAATGAAGCAGGGCGATAGCCATCGTTCTTTAAATTAAATTAAATCTTTCTTTGCAGTATATGTTCTGAAATTTAGAAGGTTGGTATTATTAAGACTATCGGATGACCAATTAAAACTATCCCTATGAGTTGATTGCGAATTTTATCAAAAGGCCTAACAGTAAAAAGAAAAAAGAAAGTTGGTGAGTTGATTGGGGTCTTTTGGTATATCTTGGCTGATTTTATTCTCTTGTTATAGAAATGGATCATAATATGTTCGCTTTAATTTTTTTATAATAAGTTTGTTATATTGAGATAATTTTTAAGTTTTAGTCCAAGGTCACTTTTTAAATTGTTTAGCATACGGGTCTCTAAGCTTTAGCTGTTCACTCAATATTTCAGTGCGATACAAAAATCCCTTGGTGATTTTGTAAATGCAGCATTAGCTAACTTTCCTACTTTACGAAGTGAAATGGTTTTAGTCCCCCGTAGAGGAAGCAAGAAAATTGGATAAAAAATAGAACTGGACAGCGATTAACATTTATTGTTGCAATCATTCAAATGAAGGTTGTACAATTGTACAGTCACATCACAGTTCTTCGCGGATCGTCTTGATGGGTGTGGAGATGTACTCATGAAGATCTTCAGGAATGGAGGCGTTGTAGAGCTCGTTGGCCAGATGGAAGTAGCGTTTACGGAGATGGTGGGCTCCGGCCTTGGGGTCACGCTGCCGCGTGAAGATCCCCTTTTTGTTTCCCTCTAATCTGCTATAAGCTGAAACATTTTAATTGTAGCATCTTAACTCTTGACGCTAGCGGACTTACCTTGAGGCGTCCTGAAATCGGCGAAGTTCCATATGAACTCTCCAATGAACCACCCTCGCACTCTAAGCCTGTCAAACGCTTTAAAGTGCCTCGCCATCATGGCGACTTGGTACTCTTCCGACCATGTAAATGCGGGGTACTAGCAAGGGACGATCTTTTTTACTTTATTGAACACCTAATAGAATGACACTCACAGCATGCAATCCTGCCAATGTATCAGCTCCGTACTCTGACATAATAATTGGTTTGTTGTACCTTTCGTGCCAAGCTGTGGCTTCCTCCATAACCTTATTTATGATGAGGTCTAAACGCCCGGTGTTGGCGTACCACGAGTTGTACCGATTGAAGCTTATTATATCTAAATGTCTCGCCTGAAAAATCACAATTTAATTTCGCCTCCTCCACTTGCAGCTAGACTTACAGCTTGATCGGCATTAACTTGTGTACTTAGCGCAATCGTTACAGGGCGTGTTACATCAAGACTTTTCACATGCTGAACTATTTCCCTACAATCAGAAGTGCATAAATATGAAGTGCAATAGAAGTTACGGGTGTTACCAGAAATAAAGTCCACCAATCAAGTTGTCAGATTGCGGCTCGTTTGAGATTGACCACATGATTACTGCCGGCCGATTCTTGTCCCTTTGGATTAGCTCCGTAAGAGAATTCTTATGTTTCCTCAACAAAGTGAAAGAAAATGACCTACAAAGCACTTGCTGTTCTGTTGGGGGCAATATTAAACCAAAGAAGCTTACGTCGTACTGACGCTAGGGCACTCATCGATGATCATAATTCCCAATTGGTCCGCCAGATCCATGGTTTCTTCGGCGTAGGGGTAGTGGGAGGTTCGGTACGCATTAGCGCCCATCCACGTGATTAGGTTATTGTCTTTTACTATCGTGGCCAAGTCCAAACCTCGTCCTCTAATAGTCGCGTCCTCGTGTCGCCCAAATCCTTGCAAATAAATTGGGCGGTTGTTTATAAGTAGACTTGAGTTAGTCCACGATATAGTTCTGATGCCAATTGGTTGCCTGTATATGTCTACTATTTCCCCTTGGACGGATTTTAATTGTACCTGAATTTAAAATTTTTGAATATGGTAAAATCTTTGAGGACTACAATATACTTCTAGCGTATAAAGGTATGCGGGATTTGGATCCATAAGGTACGGCCACCATAGTTTTACTGATGGTACTTTTAAAGTTCCTGCTCCTCTGCCTATTTGTTCAGCTACAGTATGACCTTCTTTGTCCAACAATGTAACAATGCACGCCACATCGTCTTCAGTTACATACGAAACTTCGTACTGAACTATTCCTGAAAGTTAATAATAGTACTATTAGAGACCAATGGTTCCTTATTTACCGATAGTTCCTTGAAAGTTTGTCTTTACAGTTATGTCATCTATGTAACTTTGAGGTGTTGTGTAAAGTATCACTGATCGGTGTATGCCTGCATAATTGAAGAAATCAAAACTGTACTCTTGCACCACCTTTTTTCCGTTTTCGCTAGAGTTAAACAATGCAATTTACAGACCAAACTGATAATTTCGATACTTACGTGTCCAATTCTTGTAAAGTTCCTTGAGGTATAGTAAACCACGATAGAGTATTATCACAAGAGACTGTCACTCGATTCTTATTAGCAAAATTTAAAAGGGAAGTTACTTCTACCTGAAATGGGAGATGCCCAATTTCGTGTTCCGTGGCTTGCTTTCCATTAATCCACTACAAAGAAGTTAATCTAGTTAAAGAATACTTCTGACTGGTTTGGACATACCACTTCCGCTGAATAGTGCACGGAACCGAATCTCAGCCAGACTCTTTGGCCAGCCCACGATTTAGGAACGAAAAAAGTGCGGTCGTACCATACCACTCCGACATGGTCTCTTATGATGGCGTTGTGAGTGATATCGTTGTAGCTCGATGGAACCGGCATGGGCTGGGTTTCTACATTGGACAACTGATTATGCGATTTGTTAGTGCATGCAGGATCGTTAGCAGCGTCGTTACCTTAGTCAGATCGGTTTTGAACCATTGGCCGAGGTACCCTTCCAAGGAGTTTGAAGGGTTGGAAAAGGCGAAGTTCCAGATGCCGTCCAGGGAACGGATCTGCCTCGTTTCGGACGCTCTTGGATATAGGATCCCCTCTTGGTTCGTCGGCAGAATGGCCCATGCTGCCCATATCAAAACTTGGATGCTAGGGAGCCCCATGGTTCACGCCCGAAAGCTCGAGCAGCAGCCAACACTTTAACGGACTTTACTGCACTTCAAGTCGCTCATTACAAAGAAAATCAGCGCGATAAGCACCCATTGTGAGCTGAAGTGACGCGATAAAGCTACCGTGAGCGGGGCCGATCGCGACTTGCACCTCGAATTATTTGGCGAAGCGCGGCTTGGGCAATGCCGAGTTGAAGGACTCGCGACTCGTTCTGCAACATTCGCCTTGCGATGTTTCCGCGTTGTGCAACGCGAAGATTCGCCTTTCGTCGTATCGCTGCGGGAACTTCGATGCTGCGCCATGCGGTGAGCGGTATCTACAAGCATAGAATATGCGATAAGCTCCAAAATGACTGTGAATTGAACTACGACCCATGAAAGACAAAAACAATGTTTAACGTATTTCCTTATTACAATATTTCTTTATGGCCCCATAAAACGATCTTACGTCACTTACGTTTTATAGTACTAAATATAGACTCGCAGACCTTATCATTGGAATTATTATAATATATAGGGTATATTCAAAAATAAAATGAAATTTTTCTTGAGAGTAGGTGAAGAATAAAAAACTTGTATCATTATGTCCCTTGTAAAGTTTTTCGCGAGTTCTTTCGTCTCGCAAATTTTACCCGTTAATTTATATAGTTCTTAAGCTGTAGTGGTCTAGAGGATAGGTTGCTAAACTACGAAACTAAGAGTTGCGGGTTCGAATCCCGCTCTCGCCAATTCGATCGTTGGCATTTTTACGGCCCAGCTCGACTCGGGCTGCAATAAATGAGTACCTGGAGGTCAAACTCTGGGGTAATAATAGGCGGTCGGTACGTAGCGCTAGCCATGTTACTACCCTTGTGTACCGTAGGCTCTAGATTGTAGCAAACCTATCCTGTTACGAGCCCAAAGGTCCTTCGTGACCTAGTACGGGGAATTATTATTATATATATTATATAGTTCTTGCTTGGCTTGGTTATTTTACTTTATATCACGCCTTATACGGTCTTGACAAATTTTGGAGTCAATTTTAGATTTATTTTTGATCTTCTTCCATGCCTCCTTCTGTTTTAAGTGTTGAATTTATATTGTATTCTTCTTGATATAATTTCTTTATGCATCTCTTCTATCTATTCATTACATCTTTTCTTTTCATTAGCATTTGTTTGATTTTATTCTTTTTTTTTCTAATTCCTTATAGTATAATCTTTGAGGAAGATTTTTACCTTCTGATTTTCTTCGTTTTGTGTATTTGCTTATTTCTTCACATTTTCCGCAGCGGATGTTCCGATTTTGAATTCATTTTTGCATTTGGGCATTTTTATCGTTTCTATAGTCTTCTTTATGATTCGTGGCTTTCGAATTTGTTCCTGTTTTCTTATCGTTTGTTAGCGGTTTCTATTATTTTTTATTTTATTCCGTTTCAAGTTTCTTTTATATTACTTGCATTTATTACTATTCTATCAAATTTGTTTATAAGTCTTTTTGAATTTTAAATTAATTTTTATGAGGAGCGGGTTGTGGTTGCTGTTAATAACAACATCGGGATAACTTTTGCAATCTTTACTCAGTTTTTGAATTTTTGTGTTATGATATAGCCAATTTGGTACTTTTTACCTTCTCTTATAATTATCCAAGTACAAGTTCTTTTTATATGGTGTTGCAACAGCCTATTAGTTATTATTAATTTATGTCTCGCACAGAATTCTAATAACCGATCACCTATTTTATTTTTTCAATTCAAGTCTTTCTAAGATTTTAAAATTTTCCAGCATTTTTTCTATTATTGCGTTCTAGTCTGTTGTGTACCCTGGTTGTTAGTTTTGTTAATAATTTAACTATAACAATTCTTCAGTTGAGTTGGAGATGTCCTTTTACTCTTTCTACAATTTTTTTATTGATTACTACACCAATACCTGCATTGCATCCTACGGCTGCTGATTATAATTGTAGTCCTAGCAGTCACTTGACTGATGTTTCTATATTTAGAAATTTCTTTTTTTTTATTGTTTAATTTTAGTGGTTGTCTTTACTGGGAATTTCGAATAGAGGACTGCTTCACTTCCAGAATTATTAAATTTTTCAACTAAATGTCTTTGAAAGGAATTCCTATTTTATTCGATTCTGTTTATGTAAATATATTCAGTCATTTTCTGGTTGTCAGAGCCTCGTTTGTGGATGTAGGGTAAAAGGACGGTGAGGTTGATGCACTATATAGCCAAAGCTATTCGGAAATCCTACTGAAGAAGTAGATGGGGTTGCTACATGTATTGAAACGTCATAGAACTAGATAAAAGTAGATCATACACGTGCGTTAGACAGACAACGAGTAGGTCGACAGAGCTGGATGATTTTGAACGTGGCATAATTATTGGGCGTCATAGTTGAAACAAATCAGTTCGTGAAATATCGGGCTTGCTACAGGAGCTTAACTTACATTGCGAAATAAAATGATAAAACGCATAAACTTAATGATTGTAACTGTCGAAATTTGAAGAGGTTAGTGATAAAAAATTAATATCTTCAGTGTTAACGATTACTCGTCACTATTGGACTATAGACCAACGGAAACAAGTTACGTGGAATGATAAATTTCGTTATACGATCTGGCAATCCGATGGACACGGCTGGGTTTAGTGAATGTCAGGAATTAAGTTTGGTAGCGAAGACATTATGGTTTGAGTTTTTTTTTGTAGTTTAGCCTGAGTCTTAGTTCTTGTAGCTGGAAGGTTCAACTGTGAAGTGTATCTTGATATTCTTGATAATTCTGTGCTTTAAACTGAAAGGACCTTTTCTGTACTAATAGGCCCACACAGTGAAGGTTTTAAGAGATGGGTGTTGAAGAGCTCTGATCTTAATCCCATCTAGGAAGAATTGGAACGCAGATTGCGCGCTATGCGAAATCGCCTTTTCAGTGGCCGGATTTATTGCAGCTCTCATGGAGGAATGAAAAGCAATTCTTGCATGTATCAGAAGTTGGTAAAAAGTTTTTCCAGAGGAGTGCAGGCTGTGGTTGATGCTAAAGGTGGACCGACATCCTATTAATATACGTCACATAAATCTCTCATTCTACAACAATAGATGCCCTGATATTTTTAGCCCTATATTGTATATGAGTAGACCAAGTTATGTATTCCGAATCACCACCCTTTATATCCCAGTGAGGCGTTACCTACACCAAATCAAGAGAGAATTATAGTACAATCTTTACAGCATATGTACAAATAAAAAACGATTAGATTAAGCCGGATATGAAATAGATTAATAGTTATGAATAAAATGCACAAGAATAAAAAAACACTGAACTTGTTCTAATGAGTCAAAAACACTCAGGTAGGTGTTTAAAGTTTTTTTGTATTAATACATTGCAACAAAATAAATACAAAATGCTACTCGATAATTTTTAAAATTGAAGTACCACGCTTCAAATAAATATAGAGTTGAGTCATTAAGCTTTTTTTATCCCGCGGAAGCATTTGTACCTTCACCAGGTTCGTTTTTTACGTGGCGGATCAGCAGAGGGTCTAGAGGTTGAAAAATGTCTGTCAATTAGTATGATTCAACAAATAGCTTCATCAAGAAAGCGACTGACGGTTTCTATGTACCGTAGCTGGTTAGGCTGTCATTCAATCCGTTTGAACGCTAGACATTCTTTTTCACATACCCTCAGTTACTCCAATTTCTGTATGAACTTTTGAATGATTTTACACAAACAAGAGATTTAACTACAAATATCCTTTAGGCCGTTATAGAGTATTGTGAAGTCTATTTTTGACCCTCTCTCGCGTCGGAAAACACGTCCCGCTTCGTTTCGGTTTATTGTATCCAGTATCGTAGCAATCCGCACATGTCCGAAGAGGATGTTGGAAACTCCAGTCCTCTTAATCATGCAGTGAAAAAATATTTGGACGTACTGTCTCGGTTTCAGGTATCACACAACGGCTGTCCTAGAGAATATTTTTTAATGCCTATGTCCTGATGTACTTAAATTCCTGGGATAGACTTCTCGTGTGGTAAGCCGTAGCCAGTCACGTTTATTTTAGTAAACGAAATAAAAAGAAAATAAAAAAATTACAATTGTCTTCCAAGTAAGGCATCAATCTTTAACATCAGCATAATCAAAGATGGTCACTCCAGCAACGAAGGAACAATGTGCTATGGATATTTTTGGCTTGCTTAATATTTTCCGACAGGGGGAGAAATGGATGTTTATGGTTAAAGATTAGGTAGACTTATAAACACCACAAAATCGTGAAAAAAGACTGATTAACGTATGTATCATAGCTGGATCTGCTTTTGTTCAACCAGTCTGGACGCCAAACTCTTTGTTTTCTATATTTTTTAAAATGAATTAGACTTAAAATTATTTTCTAGCTTTACAGTTACATATTTGGTGTCTACTGCAATAATTATGGACGACGTTTACATATGTTTAGAGTACACGGTGAAAATGTAGATGTTGAATTAAGCTTTAAGTGACTTTCAGCTAATGGTTGCGGCTAATTTTTAGTAGTAAAGCAGCTGAAACCTCCAAAAAGATTTTTCTTACAGAGACACTAGTGATAAATACATTTCTGTTAAAAACGTATAAGAAGGTTAGAAGGATTTGTAAGCAGGAACGAGGAATTTTATTATGTGAATAAAGAACAAACGAGGAGAAGCAAAAATGTAAAAAAATTGGTAACGACCCACAAATAATGAAGCAATAGCAAAGGAAAAGAGGCTTATCAGCAAGATCCAAATTTTGATCAGTTATATGTATGGTAACAAGGGATAACTCAAAATTTTGTATAGAAAAATAGAGTGAGATATATAGAAATTTGCAGGTCACAGAGAAGAAAGTGCTGAAAGCTAAAATATACAACATTTTGCAATAATAAACTAATGAAAGTGGAAAAGAAGAAACAAGTAGAAGTAATTGCAGTAATAGAGATTAAAAACATATAGTGAATAATAGCTAGCCGAAGAGTACCTTTCATAAAATGCTGGGATGTATAAGAAAAGCGACCCAAAGGTATCCAAGTTAATTTACCGTTAATTTACAATAATAAAATTCTGGGAGAAGAAATAATAAAGGTACTTAAGGATGTCAAAGCCATTATGGTATTAAAACAATTCTAGTTAAAAAAATGATGGAATAGAGTTTTAGGAAAGCAGTAAGGCAAACTTGAGGTCAAAATACAAAGAAACAGTCAAGAAGGGATTTATATTAATAGTTTGATTAGTGTAAGGAAGACTGAAGAAGTAAAGGCAACAAGACTAGAGGGATAAGAAATTTTAGGTAAAACATTACCGAGAGGTGTCTATTATGGCAGCAAAGGAACAATTAAAGAGACGAGAACATTCTTAAGAGTATTGGAAGAGGTTTAGAAATTAGACAAGATGTGCTACTCATAAGTTAGTCTAACGAGAGATGAATAAAGCAATAAAGGTATGAAATACAGACATAAAAGCAAATATCGATATAAATACTCGGAACAGTTAAAAAGTAAATGAATAAGGAAAACTTTAATGTCAAAATGGTTTAATTGAGGGAGGGGGATGAGATTAGAACACATAACACCGAATCCAACATTAGTTAGCCTCTGAATAGGAGAGTTGGAGAGACTTATTATGAATTATACAAAATAGCAGAAAATACACTTATTGGTTAGTCAAGTCATGGAAATTAAAGGTGTGGTTTGCGAAAATAAATGGAGTATAAGTTGTAGAGGCGATCATCAAAATTAGTTTTGCAAAGATAGATAAAGATTGTTCACGGAAGATAAATTGGATACAGTAGTTGAAAACTGTTAGAAATGATAAGTTGATTGAGCTCGTCAAACTAACAACAAAGTGTAGATTAAAATGTTACCAATACTCAAACAAACACTAATTTTTCTTGGAAGGTAGTTCAATGCTAATTAAGAACCTAATAAAGCTAATCATATCCTGAACATTGTTGGTTCTAGGGCAACTGTTGGTTGTTAAACTAAAGAAATAACTAAAGAATACGATAGACCAGTTTTTAGCTTTGATTTTTTTAAATTAAAAACCACATGATGATGCGAGAAAGAAGGGAAGCTTTAAGTAGTTTACTTACAAATAAGAGTAGTACCTACATTTCTAGGCAAATAGGCTGAAGATATTGAGCAAAACCTAGTGACGAGTGTTAAATGTTCCATATTTGTGCGGATAAACAAGAAAGCAGGAATTTTTGTGGGAAGATGTTTGGATCCAGAAACGCTTACGGCACGGAAGTGTGAACGGCGCTTTTATTTCAAAACCGGAAACGGCAGAATTCACACAAGGACTGCATAAAATTTTTCTAGCGCAAAAGGTCATGGGTAGTTCTAAAATTATCAAGCTTGTAAAGGGTAGAAGCAAAATCACTTTGTACAGGGAGTATTTTTTACCCAAGAGGCCCCACGAATGCAAAAGATAAGCAAAATTTAATTCGGTGAAGTTACAGTCCTTGCTTGGCTTTCCAAGAACAAAGGTGTTCCGAAATATGAACATTATCAACTGAGGCGATTTCATTACAGCAAAGTAATGCGCTGTATCAAGAAAACAATGCAATTATTCTACAAGGTTTGGAAAAAAGACTAATATGAAAAAAGTAGCATAATTAACAAATGAAATGCCCTTCAACTTCAAATTGAACAAGTGCACTTGTTTACAGAGTTGCTTTAAAAACTACAGAACATGAAAAGGAAACTAAGACTCAAGTATAGGAAAAAATAAAACTGAGGAAGAAATAGCTAAACAACTCGACTGGATTAGAGAGCAAAACCGCAAGAAGAGAAGAACGTATACTTTACTTACAGAACATATTTCAGACAATGAGCAAGTTACAACTAAAACAGTACTAAGGCTTCTACCAATAGCCGTAGAAGGGATAGAAAATTTTAATCAACTGTACAAAAGCGTCAATAGTTGTATGACTAGCTACCAGATTAAGATTATTACTGTCCCCCTTAAAGAATGTTATAAACTACTAGCAAACTAGTGAAAAAGAGTATTCTTAGCATTTACATGAAAACAAATTGCATCACGAATACAACAGAAGCAATGGTCAAAAAAATTAAAAAGAAAAGGTCACACAAATCTTGACGCAAGTCCTGGATTGAAATATACATATAGAACGAAGAAGTCCTTTAACATGTTTATGTTCTCATTCAGATATGACGAACACGTCAACAAAATCTACGGTGTAACTGCTATAATGGACATTTGAATATAAATAAATTCACTCTATCAGAAAAAAATAAATTAGTGCCATAGTACAAAAGATTCTAAGCTTACGGACATACTTGTGCTAAAGAACCAAAATGTCTTTATTGCACAGGAAAACACCACCGTAAATTGTGGAGAATCAAAAGACACCCGTAAAATGATTTATTGCAGGGAAGGACATTTAAATAACCGTCGAGGATAAAAATGAGGAAAAAGTCACTTTATAAAAAAAAAACAATTTATCAAATCACCAAGCAAACACAAATATGAAAATAACACAACAAAGTAATCTATTTAAACCTAAAATCTACAGATAGATTGTTGGTCATATAGCAGAGAGGAAATAATAAAGCAAGTAATATCTAAAAAATTGAATACGAGAAGCATGCATGTCTTTGTAAAAATAAAAAAATAAATAAAAATGGCCCAGTCAAATAGCAAATAGTTCTGGATATAAAAACAATTTGTTTCTCTTATTGCTCATTGAGTCATTCATCAAAGGGTCCCACCGGTTAAGATAGGCGAAATGCCCCCAGATTCGAAATTTCTAATGAACCTAATAATGTTTTATCTTGAGGTAAAAATTATACGCGGACATAGTTCGTATGGTCCCAACCCCCTTCCCTCTCCCTCCTAGGGTCAAAAAGGGTTATTTTTTGTTTTAATTTTTTTTCTATTGATGTGTTTAATGCAAAATTCTGAAAAAATTCATCAAGGTAGGTTATGAACAGATCTATCAGCAAAAATTTTTTCAATGTCATCCAAGGTCATTTGGTATTTAAAAAAAAATAAAAAAAAAAATTTTTTTTTTTGAGCTAGAAAGCGTTGAGTTGCACGCAGTTTTTTCACTATTTTATAAAAGTCCATTAATTTTACCTCTAACAGGAACTTTTAACACATTTCTGTGGTGCGCCACCCTAAAAATCCAATTTTTCGCATTTTTTTCGATTTTTTCGATTTTACAGGTAAGGGTTGATATTTAGCAAAGAAACTAATTGAAACTTTTTTATAGCATTTTATAAGACAAAAATTTCGTTTTTTTTAATTTTTTTCTAGCTCTAATATTAAAAAAGTTATGACTAATTAAAAATTTTTTCTACTTGATTTCGATATTTTCCAATTATAACGGCGCAGGTGGATATTTAGCAGAAAACTCATAAGACATGTTTCGTAGCATTTTTCAAGACGAAAATTTTAGTTTTGTTTACATTTTTAGACTTAATACAAAAAAATTATTGTGTAAATCTATTTATAAGTTTCTAAAAATTACATAGTTAGTTCTTAATTTGTGATTATAGTAAATTGAATTATAATAATATATAATATATATGTAAACTACATTTTTAATCTTCATCACTGTTTTCATTAATCACTGGTACAAAGTTATCTATATCGAAAATATTGGACATTTCGGCGGGACGTACTATTTTTGATAACCATCGGCCGTAAGAAAGATGATATATCAAACTAGCCACGTGAGAACAACATCGAACAGTGCGTAGTCCATTAGCACAAGTACAACAGTATTGTTGTATCGCATCGATACCTGCGCCTTCTTTGTTGTGTTTTACATAGCATTTGTATTCTTTCGATTTTATATGACGTGATCTTACGTCAAACCTTACAATGCCTGGTTCCTCTTTAATGAATTTTAATATCAGTATTCCATCCTCTGTAATCATTTCTCCTAAGATAATGCTTGAGCGAGTTGGTATGAACCGGTAAATAAGACTTCAAGATCTTCCAAAGTCAATTCAGGAAAATCCATAAGTTCTTCTGAAGTTGTACTTTGGAAAGGAACTGATTTTTTATTCAAGTTTTCTGCAGCAACCTTTTCAGCTAAATCTTTAACCTCCAGGTATGTCAATTTCATTCTATTAACTATAATATTTGTCTTATTATCCGTAAGGTTAAGTCGTTTTCCGAATTGATTTTGTAGAAAACATGCAATTCGACACCACAGCCCAGTAACCGGCAACATGCTGTTTCGAAATTGGTTGTGCAATAATCGGTATTTTTGGCACAAGATACCGTGAATCGCTTCGATTACCCAACGAAGTTTAGTGACAAATCTCGAAAAGTTTGATTCTTTAGCAGTTAGTTGATTTCTTTTACCTTTAAGAACTGGCATGAGGACCGTGAATCCTTTATTTTTCAAATGGTCCACAACATCTCGAAAACCTCTATCCAAGATAAAAATAACTCCAGATTTAAGAATTTTGCTGATACCATTTGGGTTATTTAATACGCTTTCTAAGATTTGAGCATCGTTAATATTTGCGTTAAATGGTCCAGGTAAATCAACTACATATCCATTTGAAGTGCAAATTGTAAAGGGCTTGCACAACGGTGCCTTTTTTTGTCCTGAATATGACTTTTTGATAAATGTTGTTATTGCTTTTTCGTGTCGAAGATAGGTTCCATCACATATTAATATTAATTTATTATCACCAATATCGTGTAGTAATTGAGTTATTGGTGCTGTTTGACTAAGAAAAACTCTGCTCTTAGAATCTACTCTAAAATATTCTGGTAGAACTTCTTTCTCAAAACAATCCAATAATGAATGAATAGAATTATTTACAACTCGCTCTTCAACTTCCATTACAGCTGCAATAAGGTTATCTGAGTTTCCAGATTTTAATTTGAATAAAAAAATGATGAGAGCTTGAAGTAGATTTCGATTGCTAGAATCCCGCATTGTCCTCAGCATTCCACGTAGCTCAAGAATATCTTTCAACGAATGACCAGTTAATAACTTTATTCTTTCTTCTGACATATTTAAATCCGCATATTTGTCTTAATACGTAAATCTGAAGTTGATAATTTGTCCAGAAATTTTTAACTTCATCAATTTTAATATGAAAATAACACAACAAAGTAATCTATTTAAACCTAAAAACTACAGATAGATTGTTGGTCATATAGCAGAGGGGGGGGGGGGGGGGAATAATAAAGCAAGTAATATCTGAAAAATTGAATACAAGAAGCATGCATGTCTTTGTAAAAATAAAAAAATAAATAAAAATGGCCCAATCAAATAGCAAATAGTTCTGGATATAGAAACAATTTGTTTCTATTATTGCTCATTGAGTCATTCATCAAATTTAATGGATACAAGGAATAGTATATTATCCACCCAGATAACTCGGTACAAAGCAAAAGCTCAGTTATAGCAAGAAATTTTATCACACACTATCAAGATGATCAAACTGAAGAAATTCAGGCTACGTTTGTTGAGATCACAAAATTATATGGGCCGTCAAGAAAGATCAATACCTAGATTAACCAAGAATATAGATTTTTCATTGAAGGCGACTTCAATGCGAAGCATATTTATTGGGAATTTAGAATGGCAATTAAAGTTGAGAAGCTTTGAAAAATGGCGAATCAACGTATTGGCCTGCAACCCCGACCAAAGTTTCTGATTTTATAGACTTCTATATAATCAGAAAAAGCAACAGACATGAATTTAGTTAATTGTTTCATACATTTCGCATGGAGCAGTAGATTAATCCAAAAAGAAACTCGACTCAAATTTTTGATTAACTGACTGAAAGTTTCAAAAAAAATCTGGGTAAAATTATAGGTCTTTCAGTTACTCTAAGGACCAAAAGTAGCCAGATAAGAAAGTGGAACAGTTAGTTAAGAACATGTAGTATACAGTTTGGAGATATACTCCTGAAATCATCTCTCTGTGAAAAGGAAATCACGATCCAAAAAAGTCGTGTTGCAGAAAAAAGAGAGTCATTCAGCACCGATGAATATCTGAATGAATCAATCAATAATAATAAAACAGAACATTCTTCTGGAAAGCTAAAAGATCAAAAAAATCTATTTTCTAGAATACAAATGGAACAAGTAGCAGGAAGCTTGTAGATTTCCAGAGCATTTAGAGATGGCCTTTCATCCAAATGATCGGGTTAGCCCTCGTTTGAACTAACGCAAGAAAATATTGACATTTGACTTATTTTACCAAAAAAAGTCTGTGATAAGAGTAAAATCAACCGATCCAAACAGGATTTTTGGTTTTAAGTCGATTACCTTAGAAGTTTTAAAACAACTTCCAAGGAAAGTTATAATAAAGTTGACCAACATTACTAGTGCCTCCCCAGAGACTATGATCTGAGAGATACCAGACGTCTTGAAGATCTTTAAATTGGTAAAACCTATACACAAAGTTTCCTCATACAGGTCTATTTATTTGTTTATCATCTCGAAACTTCACGAAAAATTTGTTTTAAGAAACTATCGTGTGTTTTTTTATAGAGGTATAGAACTTTGAAATGGAATAAAACAAAGAAGAATTTTTTAAATTGACATGAAATTTACTTTATTCGAAAGGTAATCTTCTGGCATTATAATTTAAATATGACTTCTGGCATATGACCGCCACGGCTGGCTCGGACGTAGTCTAATCTGGAGGTCCAATTTTCGATGACTTTTTCCAACATTTGTGGCCGTATATCGGCAGTAACGCGGCGAATGTTGTCCTCCAAATGGTTAATCGTTTCGGGCTTATCGACGTAGACTAGCGACTTCACATATCCCCACAGAAAATAATCTAGCGGCGTTAAATCGCACGATCTTGGAGGCCAATTCACGGGTCCGAAACGTGAAACTATGCGGTTACCAAACGTTTCCTTCAATAAATAAATTGTGGCACGAGCTGTGTGACATGTTGCGCCGTCTTGTTGAAACCACAGCTCCTGCACATCATGGTTGTTCAATTGATGAACGAAAAAGTCAGTAATCATGGCTCTATAGCGGTCACCATTGACTGTAACGTTTTGACCAGCATCGTTTTTAAAGAAGTACGGACCAATGATTCCACCAGCCCATAAAGCACACCAGTCAGTTTTTCTGGATGTAACGGTGTCTCAACATACACCTGAGGATTACCATCAATCCAAATACGGCAGTTTTGTTTATGGACGTATCCATTCAAACAAAAGTGAGCTTCATCGCAAAACAAAATTCGCTTATGAAAATCGGGATCAATGGCAATTTTGTTTTGGGCCCATTCACCGAATCTACGCCTTGCTAGGTGATCGTGTGGCTTCAATTCTTGCACGAGTTGGATTTTGTAAGCACGCAAACCAAGATCTTTCCGCAAAATCTTCCATAAAGTGGATTGACACATATCCAATTCCTGTGCACGATGGCGGATAGATTTCGATTGCTAGAATCCCCATTTCCTCAGCATTCCACGTAGCTCAAGAATATCTTTCAACGAATGACCAGTTAATAACTTTATTCTTTCTTCTGACATATTTAAATCCGCATATTTGTCTATAATACGTAAATCTGAAGTTGATAATTTGTCCAGAAATTTTTAACTTCATCAATTTTAATATCGGATTCGTTAGAATAAACACTAATGTTTTTGAGTTCGTTCTCATAAAACGTGAACCTAATAAATGTATTTTACAACATCGGTTTCTTTTGGAATAAAATTCGTTTTTACAAAAACTTGGATTCTTGCTTCAAAAGGTACATCACACATATTGTATCCTGAAAACAAATGAAACAATATCTTTTAGTCGAAATTATGGTCAAACAGCATTGTTACAGTTTCTGGTGGAACTTTTGGATAGGTATGCTAAACCTGATGATAAACTTGACCTTGCGAAGTTAGAGGTTAAATCTTCATTAGAAGTTAAACTGTCTTGACTCTTCATTTCAGAACTTTCCGAGTTACTGTATAATTGCGTTGCAAGATCTTCAATATTTCCTGATTCTTGAAAACATGGAACATCTTGAATGAATGAATTACTAGATTCCAATGATTCAATGGGTTGTTGCGAAGGTGCGGTTTTGTTATTTCTTCCGAAATCGTAGAGCTTTTACTAGAGGTCAACGATTTAGCTGAAAAAGTTGCTGCAGAAAACTTGAATAAAAAATCAGTTCCTTTCCAAAGTACAACTTCAGAAGAACTTATGGATTTTCCTGAATTGACTTTGGAAGATCTTGAAGTCTTATTTACTGGTTCATACCAACTCGCTCAAGCATTATCTTAGGAGAAATGATTACAGAGGATGGAATACTGATATTAAAATTCATTAAAGAGGAACCAGGCATTGTAAGGTTTGACGTAAGATCACGTCATATAAAATCGAAAGAATACAAATGCTATGTAAAATACAACAAAGAAGGCGCAGGTATCGATGCGATACAACAATACTGTTGTACTCGTGCTAATGGACTACGCACTGTTGGATGTTGTTCTCACGTGGCTAGTTTGATATATCATCTTTCTTACGGCCGATGGTTATCAAAAATAGTACGTCCCGCCGAAATGTGTCCAATATTTTCGATATAGATAACTTTGTACCAGTGATTAATGAAAACAGTGATGAAGATTAAAATGTAGTTTACATATATATTATATATTATTATAATTCAATTTACTATAATCACAAATTAAGAACTAACTATGTAATTTTTAGAAACTTATAAATAGATTTACACAATAATTTTTTGTATTAAGTCTAAAATGTAAACAAACTAAAATTTTCGTCTTGAAAATGCTACAAAACATGTCTTATGAGTTTTCTGCAAATATCCACCTGCGCCGTTATAATTGGAAAATATCGAAATCAAGTAGAAAAAATTTTTAATTAGTCATAACTTTTTAATATTAGAGCTAGAAAAAATTAAAAAACGAAATTTTTGTCTTATAAAATGCTATAAAAAGTTTCAATTAGTTTCTTTGCTAAATATCAACCCTTACCTGTAAAATCGAAAAATCGAAAAAATGCGAAAATTGGATTTTTAGGGTGGCGCACCACGAAATGTGTTAAAAGTTCCTGTTAGAGGTAAAATTAATGGATTTTATAAAATAGTGAAAAAAACTGCGTGCAACTCAACGCTTTCTAGCTCAAAAACAAAAATTTTGTTTTTATTTTTTTAAATACCAAATGACCTTGGATGACATTGAAAAATTTTTACTGATAGGTCTTTCATAACCTACCTTGATGAATTTTTTCAGAATTTTGCATTAAACACATCAATAGAAAAAAATTAAAACAAAAATAACCCTTTTGACCCTAGGAGGAGAGGGAAGGGGTTGGGACCATATGAACTATGTCCGCGTATAATTTTACCTCAAGATAAAACATTATTAGGTTCATTAGAAATTTCGAATCTGGGGGCATTTCGCCTATCTTAACCGGTGGGACCCTTTAATGGATACAAGTAATAGTATATTATCCACCCAGATAACTCGGTACAAAGCAAAAGCTCAGTTATAGCAAGAAATTTTATCACACACTATCAAGATGATCAAATTGAAGAAATTCAGGCTACGTCTGTTGAGATCACAAAATTATATGGGCCGTCAAGAAAGATCAATACATAGATTAACCAAGAATATAGATTTTTCATTGAAGGCGACTTCAATGCGAAGCATATTTATTGGGAATTTAGAATGGCAATTAAAGTTGAGAAACTTTGAAAAATGGCGAATCAACGTATTGGCCTGCAACCCCGACCAAAGTTTCTGATTTTATAGACTTCTATATAATCAGAAAAAGCAAGAGACATGAATTTAGTTAATTGTTTCATACATTTCGCATGGAGCAGTAGATTAATCCAAAAATAAACTCGACTCAAATTTTTGATTAACTGACTGAAAGTTTCAAAAAAAATCTGGGTAAAATTATAGATCTTTCAGTTACTCTAAGGACCGAAAGTAGCCAGATCAGAAAGTGGAACAGTTAGTTAAGAACATGTAGTATACAGTTTGGAGATATATTCCTGAAATCATCTATCTGTGAAAAGGAAATCACGATCCAAAAAAGTCGTGTTGCAGAAAAAAGAGAGTCATTCAGCACCGATGAATATCTGAATGAATTAATCAATAATAATAAAACAGAACATTATTCTGGAAAGCTAAAAGATCAAAAAATCTATTTTCTAGAATACAAATGGAACAACAAGTAGCAGGAAGCTTGTAGATTTCCAGAGCATTTAGAGAGGGCCTTTCAGCCAAATGATCGGGTTAGCACTCGTTTGAACTAATGCAAGAAAATATTGGCATTTGACTTATTTTACCAAAAAAAGTCTGTGATAAGAGTAAAATCAACCGATCCAAACAGGATTTTTGATTTTAAGTCCATTACCTTAGAAGTTCTAAAACAACTTCCAAGGAAAGTTATAGTAAAGTTGACCAACATTATTAGTGCCTCCCCAGAGACTGTGATCTGAAAGATAGCAGAGGTCTTGAAGATCTTTAAATTGGTAAAACCTATACACAAAGTTTCCTCATACAGGTCTATTTATTTGTTTATCATCTCGAGACTTCACGAAAAATTTGTTTTAAGAAACTATAACCGATAATAGAAGAAAAGAGTTTTATTTGCTTCCAACATTTTGGTTTTAAAGAAGATAACTCGACCAGTGATAAAGTTTGTAGAATTACAGTCATCAGTAAGAAGTCATTTTAGATCATGCTGAATAATATTTCAAATTTTTGAAATCCTATTTGGAGTGATCAGAAAGACTATAAAGAAGCTGCTAGAAAGCAAATATCTATTGAGCGGATCAGTACTTGAACCAAAAGGTGGTGCACTAAGATGACTCGAAACAGAAGATCCCGCAAGTTAACTCAGGTAAGTATTTGAATATAACCTTCGATACCAGCCTTATCTGGAAAGTCCATGTTCAACAGAAACAAGAAGTGTTTGATATAAAATACAAGAAAGTATATTGGTTACTAGGAAGAAACTCCAAGTTTCCTACCAGATCATAGTAAGTATGATTTTAGTTTTAAGTTATCTAAACCTTAGTTAATTTAGTTTATAACAAAATTACTCACTGATCTTAATTTTCATTAAATTAGACCATCGATTATAGTATCGGTGTAGCCAGAGCTAGAGGAAAATATAAACTCAGTCTTATAGGCAAAAACCTGGAATTGAGCTCGAGAACATACGAATTAACAATACTGTTCACGAAGAAGAAATTAAATCAAACTACGATAACCCGAAAGGTGCATTTTGAAATACTTGAAAATGAATTGCGACAAAAAGTCAAGAACTTGAAATCAAGGCTGATTAGCAAGTTTATTTGATAAAAATAATGGGAACTAAAAGAAACAAGGAACCTGATAAAAGTTGTAGAAGCAAAAGTAGAGTTTACTCTTAAATAGCAAAAATGTAGGATTAATTATTGTACTAAGAAGAATATAAACTATTAGTCACCACACACTCTTCCGGAATCTATTAGTTAACGAAAAGATAATTTAAGCAAATCAAAACAAGTGTAGCTGTTAGAAGAAATATGAGATCAGGATAGTGGATATACTGACTCATATCAAACATTACCGTTGCAGAGGTCAGAGTTTCAAGTATTCTTATCTCGTGTGTCTGGTTACGAAATGCGGTAAATTCTAATTCAACAAACAGGCTAGTCATCATTCCAAACAGTATGATGTACCGTGGAAAAGCACATTTCCTTACACTATGCTTTATCAAGTGTGTGTGTTTGTGGTGTCCTGGGAATTCCGATGTAGCTGTTTGGAAGGGAACAAATTTACATTAGTGCACACGCATCAGCTGTTAAAATTTTTTTATGATGAAGTCACCGTTTGAGTGCTTCAGAAATGGCAGAACACCCATTAAAGATGGAAGACTGCCATTACTTACGCGAAGTATTCATAGATTTGCGAAGATTGTCGGATAACATTTTGCGAGCTTTGTGAAGCTTTAGATTTGCCATAAAGAACTTGACCACGCACTTTTTAAAAACAAATTGATGACTTGTTAATTGAACAAAGACCTCTTACTTTTTCAACCCAGTCTGCTGCAATTTTACATTCGTTCCTGAAAATAGATAATGGTTGTTTGTTTGTAAATAATTGATTTGCTCCGAAAGTATTGCATCATGTAATACAAAGAATTGTATTAACGTTGGCTTGATATTATTAAATGAAAGAACCATAATTTATAATATTTTAAAAGCGTACACAATGAAATAGACAACTAAAATGGTAAACTAGTTTTTCCTTGACTTTTCATTTGAAAATTGTGAGACTACAGGTTCATTTTAGGCTTTATAAATATAAAAATAAAAAACCTATTGCGTAGGGTCTGTCCGTCGCTTTATTTAGCTTCGTGTATTTCCGCGTAGCCCCGAAAATACTCGAAGGATCACCGTGCTGGGCAGTAGCCGCAGCGCAGTGTCCGGCTGGCGGGATACGCGGCGGAAAAACTAAGGCTTTCTATTCCACCTGTATATTACCAATAATATGAGTTTAACTTGGTAAATACTAAGGCAACGTTTGGTGATGTATTATTTCAACACTAAATTTAAAATGGCGTATGCGTTATCAAGCTAAATGTACCAATGGAACTAATGGGCATCACTATAAATATATATAAAGGATAGAATACAAATCGCCAGAGAGAGATCAAGAGAATTCCATGTAGAGAGAGACATAAAGCAAGAGAATAGTTTTATTCCATTGTTGTTTATAATAGTTAGGGACATGATAATGAAAAATATAAAAGTAAAAAGATGGGATAAAGCCAGTAAGTAACAATAGAAACGTAGAATCAGTGAAAGTGCCTAGTCTGTTGTACGCGGACTTGCAGATATAGATAAGAAAATACAAAGCGAATGGAGGTGAATATTAATAAAAGTAAAACAATGTTAATAAATAAAAAGAAAGGAAATTTTAAAACAGAATTAAAATGCAATGAAGTCAAATTGGAAATAGTTACAACATATAAATGTCTAGGAACCATAATTACAGAGGATGGAAAGATAGAAGCAGAAATAATGAATCAAATAAGTAAAGGAAACAGAATAACTATGCATTAAACAGGTAAATATTAAAAAAAAGTGAAACTAATCTACCATTAGAATACCAACAGTCTTATATGCCAGCGAAAATTGGACATTACAAGCAAAACATGGGAGAAGAATAACAGTCATACAGATGAAACATCTGAGAAGTATGGCCAATTAAACGAAGTGAAATAGAATACGAAATGAGGAAATTAGAGAAGTACTAGACCAGGAATAAATAACTAAAAACATTTAAAACAGACAACTTTACCGGATACGGATGAAGTGGGAAGAATAAAGAAGAGAAAAAGGGAAAGACCCAGAAAAATATGAATAGGACAAATTACCGACATAGCAACCGAACTACTCCAAGAACACTTAAACCAGGTCTAAAAGTCGCTAAACAAGCGGAAAGTAAGGGTAAACGGGGATAAATCGGTCCAAGTCAGGTATACAACGAAACACTCGGTGTTTCTGCAAGTCTACCTAAACAATACACCGATCCCTCGGGCAGACGAAGTCAGATATCTAGGTCTGCATCTCGATAAACGCATGACGTGGAGATCTCATATAAGAAAAAAACAGAATGGATCTACGCCTAAAAAAATTGTATTGGCTCCTTGGGAGAAATTCAGCACTCGCCATAGACAACAAACTGTTAATCTACAAAAGCATAATTCGTCCCATCTGGATCTACGGCTGTGAATTATGGGGATGCGCCAGCAAATCAACAATAGAAATAATACAACGCTTCCAGTCCAAGACCCTGAGGATAATATCCAATGCTCCCTGGTTTGTGTCAAATGCAACAATCCACAACGATTTTAACATCCCATTAGTAGCCGATTTTATAAAAACAAAAGCTGAAAAACATCATTACACTGTTGAAAATCACCCGAATATAACAGTCAACGTCCTAGTCCAGGAATCCGAAACCAGAAGATTAAGGAAAAAGTGGTCAATAGACTTAGTGAACGAAAGTAGGAGATTCACCAGTGGGTGCTTTCTCCTCATGACTTTTATTAAACATTTAGTAACATAAAATTAGCTCATAGAATTACTGCATTTATTCTGATTGCTAAGAAAATGAGTATATAATAAAGAAAAAATTCAATATATATATATATATCTGGGTAGCGGGTAGATACTCCTCTATGACCCCAATAGAGCATAGATCTACTTCAGGGAGGCGACCCTGCCCACGCGAGCCTCGACTCTTCTCCGTCTCCTAACACCGGGGAAAAGTCGTGTCCCAACCTTAGTCCTACCCATAATCTACATACTCTTATCCTCCATGTACCCTATCCACTCGCCAACCCGCCCGGCAAGCGTGGCGTTTAATTGCCAAATTCCCCTTGAATTGCAAAACTGCAAAATTCAATGGAGGCCTACGTCCTGCAATGGACTTCAATGGCTGTGTGATGATGTGTGATGATATATATATATATATATATATATATATATATATATATATATATATATATATATATTGAGTTTTGAGCTTCTTTTAGTGTTACAGTAAATTGTTTGGACATTTTCTATAGTAGTGTAGACTTTCCATATTATTTGATTATTGTCATCTTTCTCTGGCTTGTCTTTTTTTTCACTGATAAGTTATCGGGTGTGTAAGGGGGTGCAGATGAAACTTACTGCTTGTTGTTCGGTTCTAGAAGTGGATTGCCACGCAGCCTGTTGTAATAAGCTAGTAAAGTACTGGGCGGTGGCATCTAGATCTGTGACTCTTTGATGCGTTTGTTGATATTTGTTTTAATTTATGTATTTTACAATTTTTTTCTAGTCGGCGGAATTTGTGTGTATAAAGTTGGTTGCAATGTTTGGAGACGTTTTCTTTTAGAAACTACGCTTTATTGTTACATTCATATTGCATTAAATGTTACTTATGTTACATATTATAATAATTTTTTTGCTTTTAAGTTTTTGTAACAATTTTAAAATTGCAGCTTTACAAGATATTTTATAGAGGACTGAAGTAGTTTCTTTTCACATACACTAGGACAGCTTCAAATGAGACCAAGCTTAAGAGGATTCCTTGTCGGCAATTATTTTTTTAATTTTTTTTGTGTCTACAAATGTCATATGGGGGCGTACATTGTCTTGAAGGAAGGCCACCCGCTTTCCACCTGTATTTCACTTGGATCGGTTTTTTTTTCTTCACGTCTGTTGCCAGGAGGTTCGAGTAATAAGCTGCATTGACTGTTCTGGCATCCGTCAGATAACCCCTTGCCAGTCCCAGAAGAATGTTGCTATCACTTTTCTTGCCGAACGGTTTCTTCGAGTTTTCTTGGGTTTGGAAGAACTGGTATGTTGCCACTCGCGCAGTGAATGCTGGGATTCGGGAATGAAGTAGTGCACCCATGTTTAATAGTGGCTACAATTAGACTTTAAAAATGCACCACTTTCGTCTTTGAACTGCTGCAGGAGACGACTGGTAGCTTGCATGCGCACCTTTTGTTCACCTCCGTGAAAGTGCGTGTTATCCACCGTGCATTCACCTTGCAATAGTACAGGTAATTTTTACCATATTATCTACACTACAAACACTGACGGACAGCCTCTATTTTCACGAATAAGCGCGTCTGCACGATCAATGTTTGGCTCGGTGACGGATGTTCGCGGTTGACGGTCAGCGGTTCATTTTGGCCTCTCTAAAGCACTTACACCACTTAAATACACGGGTCCGCGAGAGATACTCTTTCCCATACCGTTGTTGGAGTCTGTGGCGAATTTCAGCGGACGTGACGTTTTCTCCAACGAGGAATTTGATGACTATGCGTAGTTCTATGCTTCGCGGTATCTTCTGTACACTCATCTCTCTAGCAAGGTATGCGACGTACCTTTGGTATATTTTGCGGGTTTTTTTGCCTTAAGCGACTGTACTAAACGGTCTAGACCCGTGGTTTCCAAGTCAGTTATTAACAATGCATTTTTACATTTCTTATAGTTCTACAGGCCTCATATACAGTATATTAATATACAGGGTGTCCTACAAGGATGTATCAAAACTTCGTATATAGGTTCTTTGAAACATTTTAAGCAAAAAAGTTCCAATAAATATGGATCGAATTCTCAACCGTTTTAGAATGGTGCTTCGTCGTTCTAATCTTTTATTCTTCCTCCAAATATCATTTTAACTTTCGTTGCCAAGGAAACTAGATGTAGACAAGGATGATGTGTACTTAAAAGATTAGTTTTTAGTGACGTTGCTGTAACGATCTAAAATAATACATTTATGACAAACCACATTTGCATTTATTGAACAAACGATTACATTATTTAAAACAACCTAAAAACTATTAATGGGAATAAATCAAAATTAGGATAAATTGAAACTATTCAAAATGCTTACTTCCAATTTCTAAAGCAATACTATGTCGTAGATTCCCTCGCCAGTTGATTTTTCCATCGATTCATAAATCTTGTCGAAAGTTTTCCGAATTGTTGGAATAAGTTTACTTACTTACTTCCTCTTCTCCCATTGTACCTCACGGTGTCGGGGTTTTGAGTCATTGTTTAAATGAGTGTCTATCCCTTGCAAGGGTTCGGATTTGTGTTAGGGTCTGTCCTCTTTCTCTTGCTGATTCGTTGATGTTGTCTTCCCACTTTCGCCTGGGCCTTCCTCTATCTCTCCTTCCATCACATCTCATTTCAAAAACGGTTTTTGGGTATCGTTCATTGCTCATTCTGACCAGGTGTCCATACCATTGTAGCTGTTTGGTTTTTATTTCTTCTACCAACGGTGTGATTTCTAGTTCATCTCGTATGGATCTGTTACGGACCCTATCTCTTCTTGTTTTGCCCACTATCCGCCTTAGATACCTCATCTCTGCGGTTGTTATTTTGGATTTATGTTTGTCTGTTATCGCCCATGTCTCGGAAGCGTATAGAAGTGTAGGGGTATATATTGTTTTATATAAGTGCATTTTTGCTTTTATACCTATTTCTTTTTCCCTATCAATGTGTTGTTTACTTGATAGTATATCCTATTTCCTTTGTTTATTCTCTGTTTTATTTCTTGGTCTATTCTTCCATCCTTACTGATTAGTACTCCTAGGTATTCGTATGTTTGTACTGTTTATATCTGTTTCCCGTCTATTTGTATATCTATTTCTTCTTCGTTTTCCTGTTTTGTGACATGCATTACTTTTGTTTTTTCTATATTAATGGTCATCCCACTTTCTTCTAGGTGTTTTTTTCCATATGTTCATGTTTTGTTGTAGTTGATTTTTATTCTTTGCCATGAGTAATATGTCGTCGGCATATATTAGGTCTTGTGTCATTACTGGGTTTAGGTTATGGTATCCTATGTGGGTGTTTCTTGTTTCTAATTTGCATTTTTTGTTTATGTAGTCCATGTATATCACGAATAGGAGCGGGCTTAGGCTGTCACCTTGTTTGATACCCCTTTGCATTTTAAATTCTTCCGATACTTGGTTATTTAATCTTGTTTTTCCAATTACTTTACTATTCATGTTCCTTATTATTCTCCGCAGTTTTGGGCTTACTTCTAGTTCTTCCAATGCTTTCCAGATGTATCTGTGTGGTACCTGGTCAAAGGCTCCTTTTAGGTCTAGGAAGAGTAAGTAGATGTCTTTTTTCTTCTCTAATAGCTTTTCAATTATGGTTATTACTGTGCATGTGTAGTCTTGTGTTTGTCTTCCTGGTCTAAACGCAGTTTGTTCTTCTTCTAGTTTGTCTTCTGTTTCATTTCTTAGTCTCTTTTCAACTATTCTTGTGTATATTTTTAGCGCTACTGAGGATAAGTATATAGCCCTATAGTTGTCTGTATTTGTGGTGTCTCCCTTTTTATGAATGGGTATTATTATGTTATTTTCCCAGTCTTCCGGGATCTGTTCTGTGTTCCATGCTTGTTGTACTATCTCTTTCATCCATTTAATTACGGTCGGGCCGCCTTTTTTCAGCATTTCTGGAGTTATGTTATCTTCTACTGCTGCCTTACCATTTTTTGTTTTCTTCAGGGCTTCTATTATTTCTCCTTCTACTATTTCTTCTTCGGTGTCTTTATTATCATTTCCTTCTTGAGGTTGTTCTTCCCTCTGTATTTCTGTTTCTTCTTCTTTAAATCTTTTTGTGTAGTGGCCTTTCCATGTTTTCAGTATTTCTTCCGTTCTTGTTTGTAGCATTCCTGTCTCATCCTTAATATTCCGCACTTTTGGTGCTCTGTTTCCCTTTAGGCGCTTAACTATATTCCAAAACTGTCTCTGGTTTTCTATATAGTTGTCTTCTATCTTTCTACCAAATTCCTCCCATGTGTCTTTCTTTGCTTGTTTTACCGCTTCCTTTGCTTCGTTTCGTTTTACTAGGTAGTATCTTCTATTTTGTTCAGTTTTATTTATTATATATTTCTTCCAGGCTTCTTTTTTGTTATTGATTTTGTTCTTGACTTCTTCGTTCCACCATTTTGTTCGTTTACGTGCTGGGTCATGTTTTATTTCTTTTTCTCCACAGACTTCCTTTGCTGTTTTTGTTAGTGTATCTTTAAAAGCCTTCCATCGTTTGTTTATAGTCCACCGAATTCCTTCTTCGGCTTCTTGTATTTCCAAATTGTTTAGATTTCCAGTTAGTTTGTTTTCATATTCTTGTATTTTTTCTGGGTGTTCTAGTGTTTCCAGTTTGATCTTTGTATAGCTCTTCGTTCGTTCTTTAAGCGGTTTCCTAATATTTGTGTCGGCGATCACCAGTCTGTGTTTAGTATTTAGCTCCGCCCCTCTTATTACTTTTACATCTTTCACTGCATATCTCATACTTCTCGTGTACGTGATGTAGTCTATCATACTTTTATGTCCTAGTTCTTCTGCTTCATATGTTACTTTGTGTATTATTTTGTGCTTAAACCATGTATTTCCTATTAGTAGTTGGTTAGTTATGCAGTAGTCTATCATTCTCTCACCATTTTCATTTACTTCACCTTCTAGACCATGACCTCCCATTGTTCCGTGTCCTTGTTCTATGTTATTTCCTATATGGGCATTCCAATCCCCTATAATATGTACGTGTCTATTTTCGTTTTGTATTTTCTCTATGGATCTTTGCAGGTCTTCATAGAAGGATTCTTTATCTTGTATGGTGGCGTTTTGCGTGGGTACGTATATTTGGATTATTCCGACCTTCTCTTGAAGTTGTAAGTTTATTGTTATAATTCTGGAATTTATGGCTTCCCATTTGGTTACTTTTAGCTCTATCTTTTTGCTGAGAAGTATTCCTACCCCTTTTGTTGTTCTGTTTCCGACTGGCGTGCCCGCATATCTGAGCGTGTACCCTTTGTCCATGTTTTCCATTTCGTTTCTTTTTAATTTCTGAGATTCCCAGTATTTGAATCTTGTATTTTTCCATTTCATCTATAATTTCGCATTATTTTCCTGTTAGAGATGTGATATTCCATGTTCCAAATCTTATCCGATTTTGTTCCTGTCGTCTTCGTCGTGACCGTCCTGTTCCGAGGCTCATATTACTTTTCTGAATCTGTTTACAATGCGCGGGTGATTAGCCCAGCCGCATCAGCCCCGTTACCTCGGGACAACTGGTATCAGGTTATACCCCCCGATGCTGGGTCGCCAGAGCCTCGTCTGTTATCTAGCAGGGTGTACCGGGCAAATTATTTGCTACTCTTGCAGGTAGGGTTGGCATTTGGGTCCTAGATGTTAGTGGACCCCTTACACCCCTCTTGCAATAAGTATTTTCCTTAAATCAGGCTTGCTTGTACTATACACAAGTGACTTCACATGACCCTAAAAGAAGAAATCCAAAAGGATTGAGATCAGGGGACCTTGGGGGCTATCTTACGGGCTCATTCTTTTCAATCTATGCTCGAGCAAACTTATTGTTTAAACTATTACTAACAATTTGGTTTTAATGTGCAGGGACTTTATTTTGATAGTACCGCATCCTAATTTGAATCCCTACAGGAACTTCCTCCGATAAATTTGACAAGTCTTCTTCTAAAAACTGGCTGTGCATTTGGCTATTTAGGTTTTCTTCAAAAATATGTAGTCCAATCAAAGCATTTCCTAACCTAAACGAGGTATTAACCGTAAATCGATACTGAAAGTGATTTTCCGTAGTTTTATGTGGATTTTGAAGTGCCCATACATATTTGTTGTGAAAGTTGTATCTAAATCTAGAGAAAATGTCGCCTTATCACAGAATAAAATAATATCATTAAAACCATTGTGTTCAATCAATCAATCAGCGGAAAGCAAATTTTGAACCGGTTGGATATGGTAGAGTCATGTAGGTTCCTTACGATTGAACTTTTACTTTGGCCTGTAGCTGCTGAAATTTGTCTTACAATGATTTCAGAATCCTCCTCAATTTATTTCAGTACTTCTTTTCCCGACTCTTTTCTACGAATATCTCTATCACTGTTTCTCTATACAAACGTTCTATTTTTTCGGAGGGAAAGTTGTTGCAATAACCGTACAAGAAAACCACGTTGGAGTATTTCAAGTTTGAAAAGTAATACGGCATTTTTATAAAATTTTAAACCGAATTAATTCGAAAAACTCCAAATTAAATTGTCTCTTAGTATCAAATTTGTCATCTTCAATGGTGGCAGACAATGTTTTGACATAATAATAAAACTAAACATCCTTGGTAACCATATTATCAGGTAAGACTATGGCTGGCCGCGAGAAAGAAGGAAGAGCTAGAACGACCAACCACCCTGAAAGACCCATAACTTGCTTCTTCAATATTTTAAAAATGGTTGCGGATTCGACCCATGTTTATTGGAAATTAGAATGTACAGGGAAGTCAGCTAGTGACAGTGGAGAGGGGAACACCCCGCTGAAAGAGGAGCGTCATGAGAGCGTATAGTTGGCTAGAGCCCAAAAAATGCGGCAATTTTTATTCCAAGCACCTCTACTCCTCTAAGTGTTTTTTAACATTACAAAATGTATAAAATACTTTGATATGCAAATAAATCTGTGAGAAAATCTAAAGTCCAATTATTACTTTCATAGCTAAATTAATATTTTTGCATGCAAAACATAAGGAAATTAATGTCAGGTGACAGTACCTTCTAGCATGTTCTCACCAAATACACGCAATACAATTGGACACTTAAGTTACACAGATTACTTAAATCAATTGTGACCCAAATATTACTACTACCCACGTCTATTTTATTAGTCAAGTTCATCAAGCGCGAAGTGTTTTCATTAGCAAAAACCGGTACTCACCAGTTTTGAGTACATAATTTTTCATTTTCAATTCTTATAGATTTTTTAGGCTTCTTCTACACGAATACTTCACTTTTTGAATAATAAGAATTATATGATTTTGGAGATACTGCTAAAAAAAAGGTTGGAAACTACTTGTGTAGAAGATTTTTATTACAATGCGCTTTCATTTTGATAAAGTGTCTGCTAGGTTTTATTGTTTTTCTTATCTCCGCTATTAAATAACATTTGCTCATAACGCTCTTACCAGATGTTTTAACACATTGAGGTTGGCATGTTCTTTGTGATTAATCTACTAATGCTTTTATATAAATTTTTTTAGAGTTATTTAATAATTTTACTGTTCCTGAAAATACAGGACCTTTCGTAATTGTAGAAAAACATTAAGAATTTCCAACTATAACCACGGTTCAACACAAGGACAGCCTTTGGATTCATCTGCTATCTTTCATTCTAAAATCAATGTAAAAATAATGATTGAAACTTCTATAGATTATAGTAAATTGGTGCAAACAAAAAATTTCATAAAAAGATACACGGCCAATAAATTCTACGTTAACTTTATTTAACAAACCAAAGGAGTAAATGTTAAGAATGCAAATAGATAACCATCTCATGTCTAGTTGGAAAATGTAGTCCGGAGAAGAAAATTGCCTTTTACTGGAAAATGGCTTTTGAATTTAAAAGATGCGGAACCGGTAGACATAAAAAATTTTATATTATAAAAGTGTGGCATAACGATCAGCAAAACTATAAATAAACCATTAATTTAACTCTCCCGTCTACTAAATCTGTTAATAAAAACTGCTTGAAAGCCTCTAAGAGTGAAATACATTTAAACTTATTTTAGGCTCCTAAAAATTAAATGTAAATAGAATTCTCGTAAGAGGAACTATTGTCTCAATAGCAAAATTCTCATCATCTTCTTGAATTGCGGTTTTTCCCAACTTAGACTTTAAGGTTTTCGCGTAAAAGTGAATAAAAATCGCGTAAAAATTATATTTAATGTTGCAATTTACGTAACTTTAAGAATTTAAACATTTAAACCAGAGCATTATTAATATAAAATAATGACTAGACTAAAACTAAAGGAAATATAAAGAGATAACGATATGAAGTATAAAATAAAAAAACGTAGAAATAAATGGGGTTCTTTTATGCGCTGTGAGGCGAATAGAGAGAAAACGGCTTTTAAGAATTGTAGATGGAGATACCTGAAGGGAATTTCCCCCTTAAAGTATGTCGCATTACGGCTTCTAAACAAAAGGTGGCATTGTCCGTTCCGCAACAGATTATTATTAAGTTTCTCAAGAGTCTGTAAAATCGTCCGAAATTTTGAGGAGACTTAAGGCACAGTTAAAGGACGATACTCTTTAGAAAACTCAAGTGCATGCGTGGCATAAACAATTTTGTGAAGACTTGAAGTAGTTGAAAATGAAGGCTAATGATGTTCCTCCAGATCTAGCATGACTCGAACACATCTCGGAAACCTCTAAAATTATTATTGTGAGCTTGTAGTTTGCTATAACGGCGCTAGAGCAATTCGAAATGTGATCCTAGTTCAGGTGCAGCCTGACTCAATACAGCTGCCAATTAAAGATTCGTGCGCCATTGCATGGTGTCACAATCACCTTTACTTTAGGGCAGCGGAATCAAAAATTTTTATCTATCCATTGGAGAAGGTGTACTTCTAAGTCAGGAGATTGTGCAGAAAAATAATTTTGCATGTGAAGGGTAACGAGTAGAAACTCTCCTACGATCTCGGTAGAAGATAGTTCCACTTTAGGACTAGTGACGCTGTCCATGGGAGCTCATGGTTTTTCTCCTTACCTCCTAATACTGAAGAGGACTATGCCTTATCCTTTAATCACCACCATTCCAATATTTATCCTTTCCCATATCCCTACCATCCGCGATATCATTTTGGATCAATTTGATCCCTCAGGATATCACTAAGACGAGAAACCTAAGAATAATGCCCAGAATAATGGACAGACCTTAAATGGGAAAGAAGCGCTAAGAATCCCCTGGCTCAACATAGTGAATTCCTTTTTTGGAATTACTGCATGGAACGTAAAAAGTCTGTATGCAGCTGGGAAACTAGACAACGCATAGAAATAAATGGAACGAATAGACTTTGATTTATTCGGGATAAGTAAATTGAGATGGCTCAGAGAAGGCATCTATACTAGAGACCAAAGCACACTCTACTATTCTGAAAGTAAAGAGTAGGATCCACGTCATAGAAACGGAGTTGGAATATTGATAAGGAACAAATACAAGTAATATATAAACATTGTTGTGTCAGTTTTAGATCAAATTATTATAATACAATTAAACAGTAGATTTTTGAATCAAACATTCTACAAGTATATGTCTCGGGAGAAGATAAAAAATATGATAATACAATAGAAGAATTGTATGATCAGATTTCCAATATCTTAAAATGTTTAAAAACATACGTAATTAGGAATTTTATTGCTATAATCGGACAAAGCCGACGTGGCGTCATAGTCGGAGCGCATGGTCTAGGATTTTCTAACAATTGAAGAGACAGAATATATGACTTCTGCGAAGAGAATGACAGTTATTATTAATATTTGGTTTAAACTTTCAAAACGCGGCAATCACCAAAAGACGATTCCAGTATTCCCAACTCTACTAAAAACTAGATAGACTATATTCTGATCAATAAGCGTTACAGAAATACTGTTAAAAGAATTTTTGCTTATCCAAGGGCAGATATTCGCTCGGACCATAATTCTCTTGTATCCATTGTCAAAATGAGGTTGAAAAAGATTCACGATAAAAAAGAGCTAACCCCCCTCCTAAATATACATAGTTTTGCAACCAACGAAAACGAAGAACAAATTATTCAAGAAATAGACGCAACTTAAATGACATTAAAGAAAACTGCGTGAATGTAGAAGACTTGTGAACGCAATTAAGGAGCAAACTGAGTCAAGTGATCAGAATATAATAGTCGTAAGAGAAAAAAGTGGACGACATACTCGATTTAATGGAACTTATAAAAAACAACACACAGGAATGTAGACAGCAACAAAAACAAATAAAGATACAAATTCGCCTTGCAAAAGAAAAATGGATGACAGAAATATGTGCAGAAATATAGAAGTTAGTAACAAAACGTGATTTGTTTAAATACATAGAAGAGTGAAAGAGATATTTGGGGTTTTTAAAAAATAAGTTTCTCAGATATTGACGAACAGCACAAATCAAGATATAATTGACGAAAACGAAGTAATAAATGCATGGGAAACCTATATATTAGAACTATTCGAAGACGTCAGAGATGACGAGCTAGATGATGAATACTGTGTGGAACGCCCAGAGATCATGTAATCAGAAACACAATATGCCATAAAACAGCACCATAACCTGATAAATTTTTGTAGAACTACTAAAATTAGTAGATGAAAATACTATACAATTATTAGTTAAATTATTTAATGCAGTTTACAATACAGGAAACACCTTCTGAGTGGCTCAAATCAATTTTCATAGCAATCCTCAAAAAACAAAAAAGCTATAAAGTGCTCAGAGTATCGAAAGATCAGCTTAATGAACCAAACACTTAAAGTATTTCTAAGGGTAATGCACAAGCGGATCAGAAACAAACGCAAACAAGATTTAGACAAAACACAATTTGGATTTAGGAAACCCTTTTTGAAACAGAGAAGCTTTATTTACTCTGACGGTCTTATTATAGAAGTGTAGAGACCAAAGAAAGATATATATATATATATATATATATATATATATATATATATATATATATATATTGAAAAGCAATTTTATAAGATACAATACGCAAAGTTGATTGACTTGCTTAAACGCAACAAAATCGACGATAATGACATTACTACACTTGAGAGCAAAACAATCGGCAAGCAACATGCTCGAGATTTGAGAGAATGTGTATCCACTCCGATAGTATCCCGAGTAAAGTTCAGTGTATTGTTTGAAAGCTTAAAAACTGTGGTTTCAAATGATATCACTTTGATTGGAATTGGACCTGTTATGAGAAAGTTATGGACTTAAGAATATGTGTAACACAAAAGAGTTGAAAGGAAAAAGGTGATTAAAAAAAAATAAAATCTTTGGTTGAAATTAATTTAATGATTTTTTCAATACATGGTGCTACCACTTCTATTTCTAATTGCACTTTTTAAGCGATTTCGAATGGATCAGATGACATTTCGTATGCTGTTTTGAGGTTTGCTTCCCACTCTTCAATCAACACCACTTTCAATTTCATCACGCTCTCTGGTGCAATATTTCTAGCCCGGATTCTTCGCCTAAGTTCATCCTAAATATGCTCAATTGGATTTAATTGGCTACGCAGAGGCCAGTATACTTTCGGTATACCAACGTTAGCCAGGTGGGTAGTGGTCGCTCGTGCGGTGTGGTATCGCGCATTGCCGTAAATTAGCATCAAGTCTTCCACCAACAAATCTACAAATGGAACAACACGTTTCTTCAGAATGTCCCTGATGCAGCGTTCCGCTGTTAAACCTCCTCCGCGTCCTCTATTAGACAAGAAAATCAACTCGGTTTTCCGTGCATGGAAATGCCCGCCCAGAACATGTAAGAGCCACCTCTATACGCAACAGTTTCTTGAGTACAATAATGAGCTAATTGTTTCCCTAGCCTTCTATAGACCCGACGTCTCCTGTCGTTGCCATGTAGGCACATTCTGGACTCGTCGGTGAATAATATCTGAGTCTAATGGCAGAGGTCTAAATCGAGATGTTTGCGAGCTAATTCCAGTTGCCTTTGCTTTTGAACTGCGGTGAGCTTGGGATCCGTACCTACTTTTTTGGGGGCAGGGGTTTCTTCTCACTGTTCAAGCGCTGGTGACCACACCTCTGACCGTACTCAGCTCTTGCTCGAAGTCAGTGCCAGTCACATGTCGATTTCTGAGGGATATTGAGACGAGAAATTGGTCGTCTCTCCTCGTTGTCACGCCCCTACGGCCGCTTTTTTGCTGGCGGACGTAGCCACCAGTTTCTTGCTACCGAAGCTACACTCTTGACACAGCTCATTAATAGCTTTGGCGGCTGTGGTATCTATTTTCTTACAAATCACTCGAGCACAAGTCATTTACCAACGTCAACTTCGGATTAGTGACTGATTGTGAGATTAATTACCGGATTGCCAGCGTACTGTAGGCCAATCACAGTAGTCGCGCACGTGCGTTCCAATTAGCAAGATTCGTAAAACCACGTGATGCATATTTTTTTGAATTCGATTGAAGCAATAGCAACAGTTTTTTAATGTTCAATAATAAAGATATTTCTTGCACGTTAATGTTTTTATTTTCATTTTCCTTAGATTGAAACATAAGACGAAAATGCGCGTGCAGCTAGTGAGTCGATTGTTTTGCTCTCAAGTGTATTATCAAAACACCAGAGTTGAGATTGGAAACAAGTACTCTAGTAAACTAAACATTCGACGAGGTGTAAGGCAGGATCTTATCTTCATCGTTTTTAATGTATACTTAGATTACATTTTAAAGTAGTACTCTAAGAACAAACACATGGTATAAAAATAACTGGGAACTTTTAAACGTTATTAGGCATGCTGACGATAAGAGCATTCTAACCGACAAGAGCTTACAAGAGCTTATTACTAGAATAAACGAAGCATGCGCAAATATGGGTATAAAAATAAACGCGGTCAAACTAAATTCATAGTTTTCAATAGAGATGAGCATCATGGAGTTGAATTACAGCTCAACAACCAACTAGGTTAACGAGCGCATATCATTACGTAGTTGGGAAGTATTATAAACGATTAACTCAATTTAGACACAGAAATAAAGAGGAGAATTACATTGGCTCGAGCATCAAGATGAAGTTCTTTTTCGGCAACGACAATCTCAATCTCAAACTTAAGTAACGTATGGTAAAATGTTATATTTGGTCATTATTATTATGCAATATAGAGACATGGAGACTTAAAATATCAATAATAAACAATATCGAGATGTGGATTCACCGTTGCATTCTCAAAATTTTGTGGACCACTTGCCAAAATAACGAACAAGAACTGTAGAGAGCTTTACTAAAACGAGAATTGGTCACAGGGCTAAAAACGCGAAAATTATCTTACCTAAGACATATTTTAAGAGGAAACTAATATAATATATTTCAATTAGTACTCAAGGGTAAGATAGAAGGTTTTAGAGGAGTGGGAAAAAGGCGGGCTTTATGACTAAGGAATATTCGCGAATGGAGAGAGATCCGAAATGCCGGAAAACTATTTAGACTAGTAGAAAACCGAAAAGCATTCTCTGAAGTGACCGCTAACGTTCGGGAGACCGAACATGACATATGGTAATGATTTAATAAATTAAAAAATCAATTCTGGTATTATCAAAAACGTTGGTTAATATACAATTAGTAATTATTTCGGATCTTTATAAGGAAAAGATATCTCTTGGAGATGTTCAAAAAGTCAAATCACATCATTTTCAAAGAGTCATTAACGAAAGTATATTAGAACTATAAGTAAAGCGAAAATGTGACAGGGGACCGCCTTGAATTCTCATTTGTAAGAAGAATAAGAAAAGCTGTTGTGAAAGATGAGAATTCATTACAAATACAAGACAAATCAAATCTTGCATATAATAGGCGAAAAAAATAATGAACACGAAAAAGAAAAATTGTATGTTTGAAAAGGTATAGACAAAACATCCAAGTTTTAAACAAACACAGAATAAATATTGACGCAATATCATATGCAGTGTGGTACTTATACAAGTGAAAGTTAAAAATTATACCCACTTTATTTTACAAATTTTTTATATTAAAGTAAGGGTTGAAGAAGCACATCATTTTTCTACATAGCCTTTTCAACTACATCCCTTTTCAATGCACTTGGTCTAACGGCCCAACATCTTGCTTATTTCCTCCAAGAAGGTTTTTCTTAGTCGTCGAACCATTTATACACCGATATATGTGTTCACTCCATATTTTGCTTTTTGGATTCTGGCTCATGATTCTTCACCTTAAGTGTTGAGTCGAGTACGTGTTGCCAGACTTCAACACATTTGAGTTTATGTTTTACGATAAGCTCTGTTTGCACCCATTTTGCTAATATTTTATAGAAGTCGAGCTCGCCGGGGATGATCTGATTAATTTGCAGAAACTACGCTACAATGTCGATCACACCATTTCTTGAAGTTGCTGCATTCTTATCAATGGTGGAGGCGAGAAGCGCCCCGCTCCATTTTTCTGCATCACGCTTATCCCACCACTTTCAAACTTCTCAATTCACTTCTGCGTGATAAAACACTATCCTCGTATTGTGTTATAAACGCCCTACGAACATTAGCTCTTGGCACACCTTTCGACTAAATAAATTGGATCACTCCTTATTCTCCCTTCTTAGTGTGCACTGCTATATTTACACTAGAACAGAAGCAAGAAACGTAACGATATCGAGGTGAAACTTTGATAAGCTGACCACAGTAGCGTGCACGCACAAAAGTCAGTATGACAAACCTAAAGATATCTTATGACAAAAGTGCGAATAGTTTTTGACTTTCTAAACGTCTACAGAATATTTCAAACGAAGTTTAAAGAATGTTTCATTGGTAGTAAAATAAAGGTCAAAAATCAAAGGTGATATTGACGGGAAGAAAAGGTAAACGGTAAGTTTAATAAAAATTAAAAAAAATTTGAAGAAAGAAATATAGCTAAAGGCAAATGATATACAATAATTAATTGAAATATATGTTTGAAACCTATATTCTTGAAACATTTAGATCCACTGAATTGTTCCTGCAGGCCAGAAATGAAACATTAATAGACAGAGAAAGTAAGGAATATAGAAAATTTTAAGAAAATTAAGGACGCAAAAAATAAGTTAAAAATAAATGCTAAGACATACAAAAAAGAAACGAGTAAGCGGAGAATGACGGCAGAATCCTCGATAACAAAGAATGAAACGAATAGTAAGTTGAGTATTGAGAAATCAAAATTTCAGTCTCATCAGAGCATGTCCTTAGTAAAATTTTTTTATTCTACTTTCAGGTGAAACCGAGTTTAAATGATTTTTTCAATTTTTGTATTTTAAGGTGTATACATAGGAAAGTTAAAAATTATCCGCCCTTTCGCATAATACATCTCGAGTTTTGTCGCACTGCTTAAAGTCAATACTACTGTGGTCACGCTATCAAAGTTTGATCTTGATGGTGTCACTTTTCTTACTTCTGTTTCAGTGTAAGCATGTGAGTTCGTTAGCAGTGTGCACTAAGGAAGAACAAAAAGTAGTGATTTGATTTCTCTGGTCGGAAGTATACTAGAGGCTGACATTTATCATTAGGTTTGCAACATAACACATGGACAGTGCTTTATCAGAAGTATGTATGAGTGGATCGAACAATTTAAAAATGGCTGAATAAGCCTAAAGATGGAACAGGGCGTCTGTCTTTTCCACCCGGGACGGTTCGTCGACAGTTGTTTAATCAACAGCTTTGTTGATTGACGAAGAGAGAATCGTGAGCACACTTGCACGTTATTGGTTGTTAATAAAAAGCCAATAGCGTGCAAGTGAGTTCCTCTGTAGTCAGTGTAAGTCAGTATAAAGACTTGCACTGACAATTAAAACTCAGTTTTGAGTCTTGCTTTCGAGCAAAGACCTTCCTAACCTCTTAAAGTAGGTTTGTTGTTGTTGCTGCTGTACTTTCTTGTTGTTTTTTCTTAAGAGATCGAATTTCAACTCTTTTATATTTTTGTCACATTTGTTAGTTGCATTTAAAATTGGCAAATCAATTATAAGTTGTTGTTCGACGCGCATTTAAGATAAGACCATTGTGGATGGATGCAAAATAGTAGGCGTGAAGATTCTGGCAGTCCAGGCTATTTTAATTGTTATTGCGACTGTCCGGAAAAAAAGTTGAATTGCAAAGGCACTGCTGGCAAGTACAACATAATGACCGAGATGAATAATGGACAACTTTTAAGACAACTCCAAGACTATGGCCAAATTGGAGCAGAAGATAACAAGCACACCCTTCCATTAGTGTATGCACCAATGACATCAAAACGTTAAGAGTTGTATTAAAAGTTATTTGAAACCGTCAAATGGCCAATTAAATTGATATTGTTCTTGAACCCGATTTCATTATTACCGACTTCGAACTAGCAGCCAACAATGCATCTAAAATTGCTTTCACTGCACAAAATAAGGGTAGTCTTTTTCATTTGTGTTAAACCATTTATCGTAAAATTCAAGGACTTCGTCTTAAAAAGAAATATGAACCCAATGTTGATTTCAGCCTTTTGGTTCGCAAAATCTCGGCATTTGCTTTTTGTCCCATTTTGAAATACTCACTGCTTTCGATGAATTGAAGACTGAATTCTCAAACAATGAAAATGAAAAAGCTACTAAAGTAGTTTGAGGAATTTTATGTGTAGGGAAGATTCTAGTGCGTAACGCTCATATTGGCATCTTCAATATTGCAAGAGAAATAACACACAACATTGAAGCAGAGACTGAGAAGTACGCTCGTGGAATAGCACTGCCTGGATTGAAAAAGGATGATTTATTTTATACAAGTTAATTAGTTATTTAATTAGGTTTAAATGTCTAACAATGAAACCAAGTGGTCTAATGTATTTTCTATGGGACCTGTTATCGATGATACCTCAGTAACTTCTTGAGAATTATTTATTGTCGATCAACCGGCTGTCGATCAAATGACCGTTGATCAACTAGTCTTGTTGATCAATTAGCTGTCGATCACCCGATCTGAACCCTCGAAAACCAGTACTGACAAACGAGTTACCATCGGCAGTGTAGTGTGTTCTGTGCAAATTAGTCATGTTTCTAGTCTCTAAAGTCTGTACAAGATGGATATCAAAAAAGTTTTCGATGTGCAAATGTGTTAAGATTTGGCAATGTTTGCTCAAACCCTACCACAATGAAGGTGGGATGTTTTTGAGCAGAATAAGCACCAAAGTTGAGACATGCAAAGCAAACTATAGAGTGGAAACATGGCGGTGTATAGATGGTTGAGCGACCAACCAAAAACGTTCTTGAAGGAAATACGCAATTTTATGGACTGATGGACTAATAGAATGAATAACTAATAATGGAAAACTAGAAAAACAACGTATGCATTTTTAAGATGACCAAAATATGTAAAAATGAATTTTTGATTACCATAATTTACTTTATTTTGCAATTTGGAATGTTTCTCAGATAAATTAAATTTTGTTATTATGATGTTGAATCAAATAAACATTCATGGTCATTATATAAAAAATCAGTTTATATTTGTGAGCACTTGGTATTTAATACATTCTTTTGTGGTTCCGCTAAAACCATTTTCGTGTTCTTTTTGTTATCATAGTTGAGTGTCTGAATTGAGATCATTCCAAGGTATCACATAATCATTATTAGCTTATTTTGGATGCCTCAAAATTTATTTACACCGTAGGTTAAGCCAAATCGCATTTAAGGGCGTAGCAACAGAACACGACGTATCTATACAAGTTGCGTACATATATAACTTGAAGGGCGATGCACATTTGTAATTGTGGCAACTACAAAGATCACATTCAAACTAGCAGGCGAAGCTTTCTTAAGTTTCATTAGTTTACTAAGTATATTAGCCGTAAATGTCATTGCAGTTTTGCTACTTACATGGCGTCATTTTAATTCCAGATTTCAAGTAGTCAGTGCTAAAAAGGGGGAAAGGGCCATAATTACACACTACAATTTTGAAAAACGACCGATGAAGATTTTAAGAATGTACGTCACTCAATAAAACTATTTTGTGATCACTGCGGAAGAAATGTTTGTGACACATTTGCAAATAATTTTCTTGTTGCCGGTGGAATTATATAAATGGAGATTGACACTGCAATGTTTAAATGATCAAAACTACCGTAACGGTTGTGTTAACTACTATATCTTGGCTTTAACTTTCTAAAATTTTTAGGTACGAATTAAAGTGCCTCTTCAGTACTAAGACGTTAACAATCTTTTAGCAAAGATTAGAAACTATTAATTCTTTGTTTTTTTGGCATATCGCTTTGTTGACCTTGAAGCGTTTGTCCCTTTAAATCTGAGCGGAAATGACACGCCGTGGTGAGTTATTTGTTAGCAGTGAACTCTAAACTAATAATTTTTTGTTAGGACCACTACAGAGGAAGAAACTAACGTGTGTACGCGGATACAAGCTGCAATCTTGTTGGTTAAAAACAAACGTTTCTATCTGTTTTCGATCTTGTGCCTTGAAATGAGAGTGGTCTTTCGTCTTCGTCTCATTTTCAGTGATCCATTTTATAGTTTCTAATTTTTGCTTTCAGTGAAGATGTACACTATGGTTCACGAAAGTATGGAAACCTTATTAAAATTTAGTTATACAGCGAATAACTATATTTTTCGTGATAAATTTAGTTTTGTTTACCTTTTTACTATTTTATCAGACAATATTGTTTCGAATGGAAATTAAAGTCACTTGTAGATTTTTTAAGCATTTTTTGGGTCGACAGCAACTAAAATAAATCACAATGTTTTTACCTTCTTGAACTGTCACTCAACACTTTGAATTTTTCTTTCGGTTCCTAGCTCTTGCTTTAGATGTGAGCTATTTCTGAGCTCATTAGTTTATCACCAAACCTTGTATCGCTCACTTTTTTTACGTCTAGTTTTATATTTTTGTATTTAATGGCCCGTCTCCATAGCCATTCTCACTTTACATCGCGAAAACAATTAAAGTTTGTGCTTCGACGACAATACTACAGAGACGGGAAATCTTAGGGAACACAATCGCCCTGGGCCATCACGAGCAACATTCCATGCAGAGGATCAGTTCGTCAGATAAATATAGAGGTAGGTTTTATCACTTATTACGTTGCTGTTAATAATGCAATATGCTTAACTTTTAAATGGATTGATTGCCTTGCGGCACGTAACGATCACTTAAAAATAGTTGTGCGGAATGCCACTTTTCTATCTGGCGCTAGATCACATGCTTGACGGCAGTGTTGTTCTTCGTGATAGAATGGGCGTCCTAACCTTGAAGCGTATTTCAGACCGTTAGTGTAGTTTTCCTCGACCTGGCTAAGGTCTTTGTCAAAGTGTGGGACCATGGGATAGTACAAAACTTCGGTAGTGTGACGTTATTGGGAAGGCGACTTCGAGCCGGAGTCCCCCAAGTCTCTGTCTTGTCCCTAACATTTACGTCTGGGCATACCGACAATGCCGTGAATCACACTGGCACAGTATGCAGACGACACGATGGTGCTGTGCAGCTCGCTTGTGACCCGATGGGTACAGAAAAAATAGATCTCCTGTAAAACTGGTGTGACATGTAGAGAACAGGAATTAATGCAGAAAAGTCAATAACTATGTTAGCTCATCGATATTCCAGCCTGAAATTGATGTTTTTAAAACTCCCACATCTCCCCAATTACGTCGCACTTGGTTAATGATAATTTCTCCCAATTGTCAGAAAGGACTTCACCGTGTTTCATCATTTCCACTATTGTAATCAATTCACACGAAATATGAAATGTATTTGTACAACTTTAAAAAATTTATTTTCCACGTTTTGTGTGGCATTTTCTCAACTTGCCATAATTAATACCTCAGATGACGAAACTCCCAATCCTCTTCTATATTAGACAGTTTATTAACTTTTGCTTTGTGGCCCGTATTCACCTAGGTATCTTTTTTTCTCATTGTTTGCTAGGGGGTGGGGGTGGGGGGTCTAACTAACAAACCTAGCATACCGTAATCTCTAACAGCAGAGGTTATGTGAGACCTTAGAATGAGTTCTAAGGTCACACATGATCTCCGCTGTTTTCTATATCTTCTTCCTGTCAACTTGAGTGTCAGACCGTCTTTGACGTCATAGGAATGTTTGTAGGAATCACACGAAATAGTGTGCGCATATTTTCACAGTGTTGTAGGGGTTGTAGCTTGTTTGGGCTACATTTCTTGCTCCGTAAGCCTACCTCTGCATTTGCTCCCACTGTCGCTGACATTGTCGTCGTCACCGTTGCCTAGGTACCGCAAAAGCATAACTGTTCGCTGTTGCGTTGTTGAATGTTTCGCCTGCCAATGTAAGCATTAACACACGCTGCAAACATCTGCAGCATGCCGGGTGAGACTCTACTATTCTTATTGAGCTGCCTCTGTCGCTTCTCTTCTACATTTTCTCCAACATTCATAGATATTAGTGATAACCCGGTTAAGATGCTTTGTCTTATGTCGCGTCGTGTCAACTGTGGGAAACAATATCTGGTCATATCGTTCCCTTTCTACTGCTTTCCCTCTCTGCTCTTGTCTTACTCTCGTAATTGTTTTTTTCGACGGTCCTAGTCCTGTCCGTGCCATTTTTTCCATTTGATCCGCACGCGTGTGTCTTGATCCAAATCAACTAGACCTTGATCTCGACCAACATCTTTGCAAGGTTACAAAATTCGACTTGAAAATCTGTCGGTTCCCTCATACTCCTGAGAGCAAATAGCGTTGATTTGCTGTCAGGTGTTACAACTCATTGTAGGTTGACTAGCGATGCATCTTATGCACTTTTGACCACAAACGCGGGTTTCGTTTATAACATAGTTGTTGCTACTCAGTCTTTTCCTAACTGAAGATGTCGCCATCTTGCTTGATCGGGTACTCCGTTTCTTTCACAGATCGCTTTCGCTCGATCTTGTTTGAACGCAGTCCCAACTTCTCTTAGCTACTCCGACCCGATCGTAAGCTACCTCTGATATCAACTGCGAATATATTCTGTGCGCTAGGTAAGTTTTATTCTCTTTTACTTGACTGCTTACAATATCGACGGCTGTATCACTTCTTTGAATACGTGTCGTGGTTCCGATTCGGTGGAAAATTTGCTTCCCCTTGTCACAAATCGGCTGTATGTGACGACATCACATCATCGATGTCTACTTCAAGGTCTGATCCTTGCAGTGGATGAACTCGCCGTTGAGCAATCTTAATTTAGCGCTATTCTTGCGGCACAGAACTCTGAATATACTTTCGTAAACCAATTTTCACTAAATCGGCCTGAAGCACGAACCATGGAGGCACTCCCTCCTGTCGCGTCACGATTTCGTTCCTCATCTTGACCTGCGCTATTGTCTAAGAAAAGTAACGTTTTACTAGCGACAGTAGATGCCGCGGGAAATCTCTTGTCAAGTTCTCAAATCACTCCGACCACCGCGCATTGTTCAATACACCCGCAATATATGACGCTATTAAGGCACATTATTTGTTTGCATCTCTCGTGTCTTTGACCTTGGAGACCGTTTATGTGATCACGTTTTTGTAGACTATTCCGCGTGAAAACCGCCGTTCTGCCTTCGAAGAGCATCGTTACGATCCGGTCTAACGTTTTCCGATTATCACTAGTAAGCTAATCACTCAGGAAGCTACCTAGATCAGTTGGATCTTTCTTCACCGTTCGGTCCTTCCAGCATCTCGAATTTTAAACTTGCGCTAAAGATGCTTTTGAAGACATCTGGTGTAATCCCGACTTCGCGTCTGATGTAATGCCGTTGAGCCTGGCGATCATTCTTGTGATGAACCCGTAAATTTTTCTTTTGTGTACTCCTCTTATCTGCACATGGATTTCAAGTTTTTTCTGGCTTTTTTTTATATGTTATCCAATACACAAAGCCACGCGTGCTTTCTCTGTGCTGTGCGTGCAAAACTCCTATTTTTGCGGCAACCTTTGCAATAATTAGCTACCTCTTCGCATTTTTTCGGCTCCCTGCAGCGTTGGTAAAACCTAGGCTTTCGCCTAACCTCGCTATGTTTTTCAATAAGTTTCCTGGTCTACCAAGGAACATTCTTCTGAAAGATTTTGCGTTGCGGTATCAATACTTTGCGCGTTCTAACTATCGCTTCGTCTAGGTCTTAGGGGTCCTGAATAACTCTCGCTATGCGTTCCGAATGATTCAGCGAATTTGACCTAGGCTTTTGTTGTTACAAAATTGTCTCTAGATGCTATTTTTGCGCACAAGTTAACGGACGATCAGCAAGCAAAACAGATGGAAAATTTATTATTATGTGTGACCAGAATCCATCTCCTCTAATTGGCACCCGCGGACCTCTTGCAATGTGAGCGTTTCTACGACCGATTTCTAAATAAGTCTTTTCTCTGTCGCAGCAGTTACATGTTAGATGTTCTCTTTTAGTCTTGGAATCGTAGCAGGTTTGTTGACATAAACCATTTTCTTTAAATAGTCCTTAAAGGAAACAGTTTAATGGGGTTAGATCGCAAGACCACGATAACCAATCAGTGTCACCCTCTGCGACGTAACAGAACCAGGAAATTTGGTTTGAAGTAAAGTGAGTGTTTTGCGTGTTGTTTGATATGTAGCTCCATATTCCTGAAATTGCGTCATTCAAGTTCAAATCGTTAGTTTCATTAAAAAAAAAGTGTAGCATTTTCTGATAGCATATACTAGTGACAGTAACAACGCTGCCTGCTTTGTCTTCAAAAAGTATAGACTAATAATTCCTTAAGTTTACATAAAAAATGGTGCATTTTTATGGATGCATTACTTTTTTGTGGATATCATTTCGATTTTCACTATCCAAAATAAAATTGCATGCGAGCAGTGAAACGGTGTGGGCATTACATGTACGCTCCGCTATCTGTACAACACAGTTGACTATAAAGCTATTTTATAGCCCGCCTTTCTGCAGTTAAATTAGTAAGTTTCTTATAATATTAAAATAAGTTATAATAATATAATCGGCAATGACCTACCAATGGAAATACAAACGTTAAATAAACGCAAATCGGATACCTTATTACCACCGATGAATGAAGTTCAGAAACGGTACATGTGGACACCACCACTATTATCACAAAATCAAATTTGTTTGCACTCATACAGAAAATAAATTAACGAAAATCAAGACCGACGCACTCTTCAAAATAAACCAGAAACCGCAGCTCAACAATTAAAATGGCCCATCTATTTGCAAATCGATATCAACCATAAAGAGCTGATATCCGTCCTCGAACAGATAACAACAGGCGAGTTTACAACATTTTGTTGCTTTTAGCATGCAAACATCATCTACAGTTACTCCAAAGCAACGCAAACGCGACAAATTTAATAGACGGCTACACAGAAACGCATGAATTCTAAACCTATCAAAACCAAACGCAATATAATAATCAAACATGCCAAATACATACCAATGAATACAACTTAAACACAACCAAATCGATACCTTACACGCCATAACTTAATTCAAAACGTAATTGACTTCAACCCTGTTCATCCTCAAATTAAAGCATTTATCACAAAGACAATCATCTCCTTTCAACCTCATAACGAACAAAAATTAACGATCAAAATCAACCAGAATATAATACCGCAATCGCAGCTCAACTATCTCGTCCCAACTATTTGCAAAACTAGGCGTGAGTCCAACACTAGAGCTGATATAACACAGTCACTAACAGATAACAACAGGTCGAAGTTAAACATTGTGTACCGCGAATGCAAACATCATCTAGAATCAGTTACATCCATGAAAAATCAATCCAGAAATCTTCAACGGCTAACGAAACGCATGGAACACCCCTAAACCTACGAGCCAAAAACTGCGTCACATATAATAATCCCCAAATTAAGCTCACAATACATCCAATATACCTACTAAGCACACAACAAATCAACACACACACAAACAACTAATGGCTCAAACCAACTTGACTTCCTGAACCCTGTTCATCCTCAAATTAAAGCATTTATCACCACCTTTACAATGCCCATTATACGATAAAAAATGGTAGAAAAGCTAACAATCCTTAATTGGAACTCCAATGGCATAAAAGCCCAACGATCACTATTAATTTCCTTCATGGCAAGGTACAATGCGGACATAGCATGTGTTACAGAAACCCACCTCTCATCAGAAGATAACCTCAAAATACCAGGCTATCAGGTGCACAGAAAAGATCGAATATCAGAAAAGCAGCAGGAGGAGTAGCCATATTAGTCAAAAAGCAGATCAAACACAACATACCCGATCCAGCTACACCAAACATTGAAACTGTTGGCATTAAAATAATACTAAAAAACCAAAGCCACACACTAATTAGTATGTATAAACAACCAAAAAAGAAACTAAGCTCAGAAGATCTGTTTGCAATATTTAACTCGTCCGAACCTACCCTTGCAATAGGCGACCCAAATTGTAAGAACACGCTATTGGGCTGCAGAGTGACAAACCCAGAAGGCATTAAACTTGAGCAAATCTCCACAGAGATTGGATTGCTAATTCTAATCCCACTGACTATACCTATTACCCAGATCGTAGAGATCACCAGCCCGACATCCTAGATATGGTGTTCCTAAAAAACTTTCCAATTGAAATCCATCAAACAGCCATCGACGAGCTCGATTCGGATCACCTTCCAGTATTCATAACACTCACAGCTACTCCACACATAAACACACAGGCTCCTCCCTTAATAAACGAATCAATAAACTGGAAAAAATTTCAAATAGCTCTAAATGATGATTTTAAATATTCACTGAACTGAAAGCACCAGAAGAAATCGACGTCGCAATATTAAACTTTACAACTTCCATTGTGTGAATAGTGTATTCAAGGCAACATCGAAGACACTACTACCACTCAAACTACATAACCGAACTTATTAAAAAAAGATCCAAGAAGACGTCAATGGCAACGAAGTCGACACCCATCTGATAAGCGATTGCTCAACTACCTAACATACCAGCTAAAAAAAGAGTTAAACGAAATAAGAATAACCGCGTACCAAAAATACATTGAAGAGCTTGAACCGAACGACCCTGGGATGTGGAAAACAACAAAGAGAATGTTAAAACAGCACAACGAAATTCCAACAATCACAGATAGTATCTACACTGATGCAGAAAAAGCCGCGGCCTTCGCCAATCATCTGGAAAGTGATTTCACACCAAAAATCACATGCAGTTCAACAGAAGCAGCATCTACAATTGACTACATCGAAAGAAACCCATCTATCATCACCGAACATATGGAACCAACTTTGCCTCACGTACTATAAGCTTTAATCGCCCAAAAGAAAAAGCCCCGGTACGACCTCATACCAAATAGTTTTTACACATTTAACTATGAAATCCATAGCTTGCCTAACATCAATATTTAATGCTCGCCTGAAGATGGGCCACTTTCCAAAAGAATGGAAACACGCCATAATACTGCTATTCCCTAAACCAGGAATGGACAAAAAAAAAACGCTTAGAAAACTACAGACCTATAAGTCTATTAACATCTCTATCCAAACTGGTTAGAAAAGTTATCTACACTCGCCTCAATAAAGCAGTGACCTCACTTAACATATTCCTCCCACATTAGTTCAGAAGAACCTACTCAACCACACACCAACTCCAGAGAATAGTTGAAACAATCGAAACTGGATAGGAAAACAAACAGTACGCAACAGCCGTTTTCTTTGATGTGGCACATGTCTTTGATAAGGACTGGCTAGAGGGGCTGAAAGGAAAACTGTTGAAACTAAGATTACCCAACTACCTAAAGGCAATACTGTTCTCTTTTCTCGAGAACAGAAACTTCGCAGTGAAAATAAATGGCGAAGTCTCAGATACCAAAATTATACGAGCTGGAGTCCCACGGGGCAGTATATTGGGACCACTTTTATTTAACATCTACACGTCAGACATGCCAAATGCAGAAGCCACTTTAGCAACATTTGCTGACGATACAGCCATCATTACAATAAGCAACGATCTAACAAAAGCAGCACAACCACTACAGGCTGCTATAAATTATGCAAGTGGTTTAGTGACTGGAATATACAAATTAACTCGAGTAAATGCCAGGCAAAAATATTCACACTCAGGAGAATTCGCAACCCACCTAACATTTATGTCAACAACCAAATGATCGAAAGGAATACCCCTGATAAAACAGTGAAATATCTAGGAGTACTTTTAGACACGAAACTCTTTTGGAAGCAGCATATTAACCATAAACTCAATTAGAGTTATGCAAGACTAGCACAGCTATACCCATTATTAAATCGGAAATCAAAACTAAAAACCAAATGCGTAATCATGATGTACACTTCCCTCATAAGATCATTAGCACTTTATGCAGTACCAATCTGGAGCACCACATCAAAAACAAACATAATAAAACTCCAAAGACTACAGAATAAATTTCTAACAATCGCAGTAGACGCGCCGTGGTTCATCAGAAATACTCAGTTACATTACGAACTAGGAGTTCCAATAATAGAAGAGTACATAAAAACAAGCACCAAAAAATTTTTTCACAACATCAAGGCATGCGATGGAGTAGCGCACTATAACCTTGGCAAGCGGAACATTCACTCAAGGCTAAAATAAAGATTCCCCAAGACCAATTCTTAGCAGACAAAGAGATGTCCGAGGAATCAAGATCATCAGTTAGATTAGTCACTTGTAACATATACTAACAATGCCATGTATAATGCAAAAGTGTTGATCTGGCAAATAAACATTTTATAAAAAAAACTACCCCAAATGCGACAATTTTGATAAAACCATTCAAAGAAAATGAGTTTTTTTTTGTAAAAATCAGTTTCCAAATGTACTCTATTTTTGGTAGTCCTTGGTGGATGTATGTTTAGAAACCAACTGTACAAATGCAACCTTCAAACATTCACAGAATGTAAATAGCGCGCAATTCAATTCTTAAAGTACAACTTGGACCACTCTTATATATTACAGTCAGCAAGGATGAAAACGAAAATTACTCTAGATAGTAAATTCACTGCATTAAATAGAATTAACGCGGTTCAAAAAATGTTATTTATAAATGCTATTTGTGGGATTCCTAAAAGATTATCTTAATTTGGTTTTAAAAGAACAAACATTTGGAGAATGCAAATTGAGCACAATTTATTATAGTTTTATTTATTTGATATATACACGGACACATATTAAAAATTACCCTTACTCAATGCAACATTGACAATTTGACATCATTATACTGTATCACAGTTCGTCGCGAAAGCTTACTGCGGGGTCAAGTATTCATGCAAATCTTTCGGCAAGCTGGCGTTGTAGAGCTCTTTGGCCAGGTGGAAGTAGCGCTTGCGAATGTGATAGGCTCCTGCCTTGGGTTGGCGTTGGCGTGTGAAAATCCCTTTTCTGTTCCCCCCTACAGTTTGGAAACCTGAAACGATTTGAGATTAGATTTGCCCATTAAATCTGCTGATTGGTTCACTTTGGGCCGATTTAAAATCGGTGAAGCTGCAGATAAACTCCCAATAAACCATCCTTGAGCCTTGAGTTCGTCAAATGCTTCGAAGTGTTTGGACATTAAGGCTATCTGATACTCTTCGGACCAAACGTACTGAGGAAACTGAAAACATAAATGTGAATACAATAATAATATTCCAACAACAACATACTGTATGAAGTTTTGCCACGGTGTCGGCCCCGTATGCAGACATAAAAACCGGTTTATTGTATTTAACATGCCACGCTTTGGCTTCTGTAATGACATCGTTAATTATCATATCCAGCTGACCAGTGTTTCGGGACCATCCATTATAACGGTTGAAGCTGATGACATCTAAGTGTTTCCCCTAATTTGGCGAAATAAACGATCTAACTAAATATTTTTACTTGATAACTTACAAATTGATCTTTATCGACGTTTGTTTCAAGAGCTATAGTAATAGGACGACTATTATCAAGACTTCTAACATGCTTGGACACATTTCTAAAATATTAATTGGAACACCATGTTGTTAAGATGTTTATTAAAGTTATACCTAAAATAATCATCCGGTCTTTCAGATCCTGCACTAGGCTCGTTGGAGATGGACCACATAATAACACTTGGTCTATTCTTATCTCGTCTGATCAATTCTGTGAGCGACTTCTTATGATTCTCCAGTAAGGAATCCTCAAATTTTCTAAGAAAAATTATGTTTTATGGGAATTATATATATAACTAGTATAACGTACTTAGTTTTTACACTGGGACATTCATTGATGATCATAATTCCCAACTGATCGGCTAGATCCATAATTTCTTCGGCGTATGGATAATTAGAAGTGCGGTATGCATTACCACCCACCCATTTAATTAGGTAGTAGTCCCTAAGCACGGTAGCTAAGTCCAAACCTTTTCCACGGATGTCAGCATCCTCGTGCCGTCCAAATCCGTGCATATAGATAGGTTGATTGTTAATGTAGAGTGCAGTGTTTGTCCAGGTTATTGTTCTGATTCCCACAGGTTGACTGTAGACATCTAAGATGTGTCCTTGCTTTGATTGTAATTGAACCTGTTATTAATTATATTGTTATTATGTTCGGGTCACATTAGCTGTTTTTACTAATACCTGTAATGTGTAAAGGTAACCAGGATTTGAATTCATCAGATATGGCCACCAAAGGTTTGCGGATGGTACTTTTAATGTGCCTTTACCGGAAGTTTCCTGTTTAACAACTTGCTTGCCGCTTTTGTCCAGCAACATTACAACACACGTTACATCTTCCTCTGCCACGTAGCTTATGTTGTAACGAACTATCCCTTTAAGAAGGATTCGATTTTAGTAAACCACTAAAATGGTAATTCAAATTTAAATTGCCTGTAGTCCCCTTGATACTAGTTAAGACAGTAATGTCGTTGACATACGTCCAAGGCGTCGTATACAGCGTTACCGGTCGATGAATTCCAGCGTAGTTAAAGAAATCAAAATTATATGATAGCTCAAGTTTCTCTCCTTCGTCTCTAAAATCAAAAACACGTGGTTCTTGATAGACCGATTGAAAGCATCTTACGTTTTTCTTGTATGGACTGATCCTTGAGGTACAGTGTACTTCGAGAGGGTGTTATTGCAAGCCACCGTAATTTTGTTGTACCCACCAAAATTGAGCAACGAGCTGATCTCCTTTTGGAAGGGTAGATGGCCGATTTCATGGTTCATTGCGGGTTTACCGTTCATCCACTATTGAAATATGAAGGAAGGTCACCAGTGGCTATTAAATGCACCTAAAGTCTAATTAAGCACTTACTACGTGAGCATCGTAAGAAACGGACGCGAAGCGCAGGCACACGCGGCTGCTGTTGGCCCAGGATTGTGGCACAAAGAAACTTCGGTCGTACCAGACGAGTCCTACATGGTCCCGTATGTTGATATTTTGCGTGATGTCGTTGTAGCTGGAAGGCACGGGCATGAGGTAGTGCTCGACGCCGGGGATCTGCAAACGCGACAAGTTTTGAGATGGCTGGAACGCATGGGATCGGTTACTGACTTTAGAGAGGTCGGTGTCGTACCAGCGGTTCTTGAAGCCGATTAGCGGGTTGTTCGTGGGGGAAACCACAAAATTCCAGATGCCGTTCAGGGAAGTTACCTCTCTAGTTTCGGACTCCCTGGGGAAGAGCATGCCTTCCGGGGGGACCGTGCAACGAATCGTCTGCAGAGCTAGCGCCCATATAGAGAGAGCGGCTATGTACCGCATTCTGTTACAAAATAAATCTTCGTTTCTTTTTACTAGACTAAAACAATTGTATATAGTAGTACTAAATTATCATTACAAATCAATCTTAATAATTGCTGAGCAAAACCTGTCCTTAAACAACTCACTGTTGCTCAGATAACCGCGCTCTACAGGGAATTTTTATATTGTAGAAAGGTGCGTAAAATTGAAAATTAAATTTTTTACTCCCGTTCGTGATGCTAGGAGACAATAAATTTACTGGAAGTTTTATGGTGCTCACAATAATAAAGTACGTCGTGGTAGTTTTAAATTTTAATTTTAGATATTTAGTATGTACAGCATGTTCAATTTAATTTAAGGATTGATTTACTACAAACCAACAAAAATTTGGTGTCATGACGAAAATAAAGCTGAAGTTAGTTTGCATGTAATGTTTAAATATTTTAATCGGAGAAGTTTGTTATTTTCTTCTATTCACTGGCCATTAGATCCAAACAAAATTTCTGATCTTTTGAACGTCTATATTTGCAACGGAATATCTCTAAGCTACTGTTACCTGGTCCCTATTTCGCCGGGGCTGATGTTACCTAGCTCGGAATTTTTCGGGTCGTGTGCAACCCGGGTCCTTGACCTAACGCGCTGTGAAGTGCCAAGCTATTCCGAATCGGCCCGAACGCCACCGACCATAGCCGCCACGGCATTTATCAACCAGAGCAAGGGCGCCGGCGCATTTTCCAACCAGCGCAAAGGCGCTCCCGGCGTCTACCAATCCTAGACAAGCTCCGCACCCCCCAGCGGGCTCAGCGAGCTTCCACCCTCAAACTCTGCACCCCACCGGCAGAGTGGGGCACGAGTTGAGCCCTTAAAACCTGAGCCCTTAAAACTTGAGCCATCGAAGTATTCGGCCTCAGTCGCCAGCCCCTAAGAAGAAATCATCAAGAGTCATCAGGTGAGTCCCTTTTGCGCTCTGCTGCCCGGCCCTGCTGCCCGCTTTCCGGCTCCGCGACCGGCCCCGCTGCCCGGACCTGTTGCTCGCTGCCCGGCTCGTTGCCTGGTCCTGCTGCCCGGCCCTGCTGCTCGCTGCCCGGCTCCGCTACCGCCTCTGCTGCTCGCTGCTCGCCCCCGCCACCGGCCCCGTTGCTCGTTCCTGCTGCCACCAGCTCGCGGCTCCAGCTCGCTGCCTGTTTCAGCGCGTAAATTAAGTCGTAGGTTAAGTTTTTGTACATTAGCTAAGTAGGTTGTTAGCTAGGGTTGATAGGTTACCTTAAGGTAGGCTAAGTTCTGTAAGGTTGTAAATATAATCCTAATCGTAAGTTGAAGCCGACGCTTCTTTTTTTAGCCTTCCGTGCCCCACGCGTTGCCGGTCGTAGCGTCGCGACGCCCGATTTACCACCGCCCCGGGCCCGACCTGGTAACACTACATTAAATTACTATATTTCTTCTAACCACACTCCGGTAATATTAATGATCAAAACAACATTAATTACAAGAATTACCCAGCCCAGATTGTCCAGTAACAAAAAAAAAATGAACTGAGATTCATATCGGGACTAAAAATAAAAAATTTGTCGCTTACTATTCGTATAGAAAGCTCAGAAGAGTTTATATGCACAATTACAATAGCGAATTGGCAGGCAACTCTTTCCTTATGTGTTGAATGTTTCTCTAGAAATAAGGAGAAAGGTTGCAGAGAAAGGAAGAGCTAGAAAACAGTGGCAAAAGACGCGCAGTCCAGTTGACCGATAAAATTTTAATAGACTAATGAATAAACTAAAAGATAAAATCAAGGAAATGAATACGAGCCCTTCAAAAGGTATGCAAAAAATCTAAGTAAACAAGATTATTCAACATTACATAATAAGGCAGGACTATAAATTAAAACCGACTACAAGAAAGCAGAAGTGTTTGCAGGGCATCTTAGATAAGCATTTCAACTACACTTAGATCAATAAGGTGACTTTGTTGAAGACTTTCTGTAAACTCCTTTACAACTGTCACTACCCATCGAAGCATTTTCTCCCGCAAAGAAATCGCACATTTAATAAAATAAAAAAACATATAAGACAATAAACCGAAAGGGAATAACGCTTTCTACTGTGATATTTAATTCAATTCTGTCATTAACGTACTGGACCAAACAACTAAAATTTGCACAAATTATTTTGATTTCCAAGCCAGATAAACCCCCTACAAAAATAATCGTTAACCGTCCTATCAGTCCTTTACCTGTAATCTCCGAACTCTTGGGAAAGCTTGTGTACAAACGAATAAAGAAAAATGAACTACATAATAGTAGGCTGCCTTCACATTAGTTTGGGTTCAGGAAACAACATTCCACAGCACAACAACGTCATAGGATAATCGGCAACATAACAGGATTTATTGATGCTAATAAGATCTGGCGTAAAGACTTCCTATATAAGATCAAAGTAAACTTACCACATCAGTACTAGCAATCTCTTCAATTTTATCCAACAGATCGCTATAATAGCGGTATAATAGCGAAACATCAGAGATTTACCCCATAACTTCAGAAGTGACTCAGGAATGTATACTGGAATTAACATTACACTTAATTTATGTGTAGGGTTTCTCCGCTACTCAATAGGCTTATACAGGAACCTTTGTGTGGCTGCATATATGGAGAAGTAGAGTAAATTAGCAGAAATGTGTTAATATAACATTTATGTTAAAATGTTTTTCTTGACCTGCAGCTTCACTCAACAATATCATAATTTCACAGGCCACTAATGTGAAATATCTAGGTATGCACTTAGACTCCAAACATAGAAAAACATATCTAGAAAAAGAGCAGACACATGGATCTCAAATTTATGAAAATATGCCTCCTAGAAAGAGGATTGTTACTGTCATTAGAAAGTAATTTGATTTATAAAGCAATAATCAAGCCGATCTGGACGTTTGGCATAGAATTATGGAGTTGTTATGCAAATTAAACGTCCAAAGAATTATGGGTATTCACCGATGCTCCTTAGTATCGAACAGAACCTCAAAATCCCTTTCATACATGCAGTTGTAGCTGAAAGATCTATAAAACATCAAGCGAAAATAACAGTCCGTTCAAATTAATTAGTGAAAGTAGTAACAAAAATACACAAAAGAGACATCTCAAACATAGATAGTCACTAGGAATATGAAAACTGTCTATAGTGCTGGTATTTAGTGTTTTTCATATTAGTGAGGGCATCACCTTCTTATTCTAACAGAAGCATCTACGGTAGCATCATTGGAGGCTTTCGTATCACGATATTTAGACAAGATTGGCTTATAGAAATCGGCATATTCTGATTAGTAATAAAACATTTTTTTTTTTAAACTAATTGTTAATTATTGATTTCATGGACTTTATCATCGGTTTGCAGCCATTTTCCCCCAAAAGACTCTCACATTTAGCAATTTGCCGAAAAATTAGTATCTCTAATGGATTGCAAGATGATGTTTGCAATTTTGCCCCCTATACTGTGGAATCTTGCAATGAACGAGCTGTTAAAGCCACTCTAAGATATGCAGATGGGCTGGTCATATTATCAGAGGGAAGATTTAACAATACAGCTAGAGAGTGTATGCAACGGATTTGGTTACAAACTAAACAAATGGAGAGGGATTAAATATAAGTTCCTCAAAATTTACTATAGTAGCATTCACAAGAAGGTGGATTGGAACCTCTCAGGCTTCGAGATATAGATATAAAGCTATCAGGTGAGGTAAAGTATTTTGACTTTTATATTAAAAACTCATCTTTACTCATGGGGTCCAGAATCAAAAGTGATGTATTGGATATACACCACGGTGGTCAAATATATGATATTATATGTAGCTTTGGTATAGTGAACAGAGATGACACAAATAACCAATATAATACAAAGACTTGCTTGTCTAGGAATAATGGGCGCCATAAAAACAATACCTACGGTGGTACTGTTAGATTTTCCTTTTGAAATCATGAGAACGGAAGGAATAGCTCTTAATAGACTTTATAGCGCACGAATCCGCAAAGATTATGTAGGAGTGGGGGAATTTGAAAATTGGACATATGTGTGAAGGTATACTGGGTACGACAACATACCATAAGGCGCCAAATTTTGCGTTCAACATTAATTTCGAGGTTAATTTTATAGATTTAAATAAATTTATAGATGAAATAAGCAACAGAAATAGACCCGGAAAAATTATCTGTTGTACAGACGAGTCAAAGACATACAATGTATAAAAGGAAATGTGCAGCTAAGCTAAGAAAAACAGATATTTGCTATACTGTAGTGCGCCGGGGAAAATAATTTAATAGCTTATCAAAATAGGCGAATCAACAAATTCACAGACTATCAGATATTCCTGAAGGCATTAAAGAACATGAGGGTAACATCCAGACTGCTATGGGAAGAACTGTGTTACCAGGGCACTATAAATTGCAGCACAAAGGCATGGAAAAACCGTTATAAAAAGATCATCTCGTAAACGAACCGAAGAACTGTACAAAGCACGTCTTAGTTACAAAATATTATAGGTCTTTTCATAGGACATTGTTTTCTTAACGTACACCTCGACAAAATAGGACTATACAATGGAGACCTGCGTTGCAGATAATGTGGCAGGGAAACAAAGACAGTCATTCACATATTGTGAGAGTGTGAGGCTTTAGTTCGCAGGAAATCCAATATTCAGTGAGCTATTTGTATAGATTAGTACAAGGAACAAGGATACTGAAAAAGTGCTGTAAAGAAAAGCACAATAAATCCACGAGGGTGTAGTACTACCAAAGACGTAGATCAAACGACTCTTAACAACAAAAAATTGTACAAAACAAAATATAAACTTTAACTATTATAGAAAATACCTAATTTGATTCCTTAACCATTAGATTTTTCACCTAGGTTGTTTTAGAACATCTTCCAGACTTTCTTGATCTTTGTAGAAGGTCAGTGTTTAAAATATATATGACAGCAAATTCTTCTACAGAACTCAATTTTGTTTCTTTATTAAATATGTACAGTAGGAGTCTCTGTTATCATGTTCTTACTACGTTTTGTTCACTTATATTGCATATTTACATTTTGTATTTTATCAATATCACTTTTTGTTTTATTGCATATGTTCGGGCTAACCACAAATTCCTTTTATTTGGGTTTTAAAATATAGTTGACCGTCTTGTGGCTCCCTCTGTACGCGTTTGGTTTAATTAGAAATAGCCGCGTCGGTTGGTTCGCGTGCGCGGCAACGTCGCTATAAAAGCGGTGTTGTTACGGCCGTTTTTAGGTGTAGCCATGATGTTTTTGGAAACGTTCGAGCGGCTTTAATTTTTCCGTGTGCACGAAACCGTTTTGACCTAGAGTTCGCCGGCATATTTGATTAGTGGCAGGACTTTCCACATCCCGGAGGTCGTTTGCTGTAGGCCGATTGCGTGTACGGGAGTAGATATTTGCCAATGGAGAAATTCGGTCCGTTTTCGTTTGTATTTGACCCGGCGAAGGAAGTAGAAGACCCCTGTTGTAAACCTCGGACACGACCAGCTGAAGGACCCACTCCAGGAAAGACACTTCCGATCGGCTCTGCAGCAAAGATTGGGGTAACTTGTCCTTTTTTCCGTCCACACCCTTCTCTCTGAGTGTCTTTCAATTTTCTTTGTTTGAAATTGAAAATACGATACAGTCCGCTTAAACCTAAACGGTACATGTAAATCTATCTCTAAAATTTTATTATTCTGTATTTTTACTTATGTATTTTCTATATTTAATATTTTATTTTTTTACTGTCGCTACTTATATTATCTCCTCTACATTTAAACACCTATAAATTTTAATTTGATTATTATTTCTGCATATGGTAAGTATTTCTGCATTTTGTTAAGTATATTGTTGAAAATCTTGATTTTTTGAGGATTAGAATGAATAAAATTGTCGATATTGTCTAATACTTGTTATTTATGACTTTATATAGTAAAAAAGAAACAGGGCATATATGAGTGACGTTACCATCTTTACTAGCTGTGTTTCTGTCAAGGATAAGTACATGTAGTGCTCCAATTTTAAGACGATCGACAATTATATGATAGCAGAGCGTGGTTGCTTAAGTCACAGCAAAAGCCCAAACAAAAGTGAAGCGCACTAACAATTGAAGAAGTCAGAAGTTTTTCGTATAATAGTGGTCAGGCTGGTCCCCTATGTTGGTTCAGCTTTGTGCACGCATAGTGGGCCAAATGGTAGACCACGAGAAGGACTAAAAGTATTTATAACCAGAGCGAAGTCAAGAAGAAGTGGAAGTAGTAATCAAGATGCGTGGCTGTTTGCCATCTGAGTACTAGAACTGTTACCAGCGCGGCATGAGCAGCCAAAAGAAAAATATACCATGCTAAAATACTAGCTTAGCAAAGCATGAGCTCAGACTCAGTACAGGCGTGAATAGCATGACGAGTGTGTTGAAAGCTCTCAAGATGAAGAAGAGTTCTACGTGAGAAAAGAATAAGAAGTTCAACAGTAAGTTCAAAAATTAAATTGCAGTGAAATCGGACACAAACAGTAAAGGTGTCGAAAGCCTTCAATACATATGAATAGGTATCACAACGCCCAGTGGCGTTTTTTAATAATAACTAAAATGACAAGTGACACGGACAATACGTTGAAGCAACGCGCTGTTATTGAATGTCAAACGGCTAAGGATTGTATCCTCATTGACAGATATGTGTTGTCTATTTGTAACACTTATGTAGGTATCAGTAATGTGGACAAGAAGTGTGAAAGAAAAAGTTCAGCCACAACAACTAAAGAGCAAACACAGCAAAATTGGAGCACCGAAAATGAAATATAACTTGATAAAGGCAACTTGTCTAGGCAGTTCAGTTGCCACGATGTCGTTGAATGAAGTGACGTCGCAAATTAATTTTGCAGGAACACGTCAACAATCCCAACCTGAGTACTCGTCAGCTTGCTCGAAAAACAAATGTTTCTAATTCTACTGTTTACTGTCGGACTCACGGTGGAAAGAAAACCAGTAAGCGAAGGGGAATGTAGAATGACAGTTTAGAAGAAGCTTGCAGATTTTTAAAGGCAATCCAAAGATTTTTTTGCAAAAGGTGGGCAAAAAAGTCAAAATGTCGCAGTCTTTTATGCAAAAGTAAAATCAAACAGCACAGTCCCGTTCCCGTAAGTTGTACAAAAAACTCTTGACACGATCTTGGTAGGTGGTGATGAATGATGAGACGTTGCTTTGTCAACTTCAATTATATTGTTAGGCAAGGTTACAACACTGCTTGCAGCCAAAAAGGTGCTCCAGAGGACTGCGGAAGCGAAATTTCCTGTCTGGCGAGCCATATGTAGTTGAGGTTTGAAGAGTAGAGCTTTGGCCACCACTGGGTCTATTAACTCGGACGTCTATCGAAAAGAGTATTTGCAAGAACACCTTTTGCCGTTCCCACATCAGTAATACGATGTTAAACCGCTTTTTGCCTAGATCTGTCGATGTGGCATTTTAAAAATAGTGGTAAGCTACTAATGGTGTGGATTATGTATCAAAACATATGAATGTACCAAACAGACTAGAACTCAGGTTAGTTGAGTAATATTAGTCCATCGTGGTTCTGGGCATCACTGAAATTTAAAATGAACTCGTGTAAAAATTGGTGGCATCAGTAAAGTTCGCGCAGCAGAGTACCACAATGTACTGGTATGAAGAACTATTTTGTAGTTTAAAGCGTGGTAATTTATTTAAAGATTATATAGGTCTAATAAATATATTTCTAATTATTTGGTATAAATTTTTAACTTTGGTGCCCCAATATCTCCTGACCTTGATTGTTGAGGAAGACATTCTATTGTTCTTCATCATTGCTTTATTTTTATATCATCGTTAACTCTGTTCAGCACCAAACAGGTATCTTGAAATACATGGATAAGCTGCAATTATGAGTACCACTCGACCTGCAGCAAACTACTTTCAATTTTCTACGGACCTCGGTTTTGAACGCTGGCTCACCAGGGTACAATTAGTTCTTACTCAGTTGACTAAATATTGATTTACCAAACAATCGGAATTACAATTAATTGCCAATTTAATCAGTTTTCAAAAATTGTTAGAGATAACGAACAACTTTTACTCCACAGATTATGTGAGTAAGATATATTGCAATACAAATATATAGAGGATAAATAAAGTCTTGGGTTATCTTCACAAAGAATAGTTGTAGACTGACAGAGAGTAATTGAGGATGTAAGAGTTTTGGGATAGTTTCATATAACTTAGTTAAATAAGTACTGTACGTGCTTCTGAATTTAAACTATTATTAAACTTTATGATTTTTGACAATCGTTGACGTTATGCTTTATTGGTCGTACAGAACTAACCAATTTCAATGAATATATTCCTGGTGATGCTGGGGGAGGCACGTGGACCAAGTTTAGAACCGTGGTTCGGTGGGGGGACTAGATGGCACTTCATAAGTGACCGCCGTGTGGACTTCTTAGACCCCTCGCCCCCAAGAAAAAAATGAGCTTTAAAAAAACTAAGCCTTGGCATAGTGGTTTCTCACCGGGTGAGCATGTCTACATATCCATGGCTACAACCAAATACAAGATAATCGAGGTCAAAGTTGCACAAAAATTTGTTTTTCAATTTCTTTTGCAGTGCAATAGTATTTTATCGTTTTATAATATAATATAAATTATCTTAAAATAATCTATGATAATGCATTTCGTCATTTTATAACAAGTGTCAGTAATAATGCATTGTGACGTCATTAGTAGGGGTCATTATTATGGTATCGCTTTAAATTATTAATAAATGCTGACAATTAGGGGTGTAAGAGGTCCACCAACAACTAGGACCCAAATGTCAACCCCACCTGCACGAGTGGCAACTAACTTGCCCGGTACACCCTGCCATATAACAGACGGGGCTCTGGCGACCCAGCATCAGGTGGTATAACCTGATACCAGTTGTCCCGAGGTAACGGGGCCGATGCGTCTGGGCTAATCACTCGCGCATTGTAAAATAATTCAGAGAAACACTGAAGCTGACAATTAGCATTTATTATTTGTGTTTCTCCAGCTTGCATTTTCCCCAGATGCTTTTTTCATGACACTTTTTATTGGCTTATTGGCATTTTTTATGACAGCCTTCTAAGTGGTCAATTACAGATTTGGTCTAAGGGCTTATATAGACGTTAGCTTCGAGCCCGTTGTTATTACCTCGCCAACATCCTAGGTGTTAACTTTGTTAGTTGTGACTAATTGTTGCAATATGACTGATTGGCCTGTGGTGAACTCCAGTATGACTGATTTGGGTTACTGACTTGTAGTGGTTACTAATATGGTATAGTGAGGTCATTGACCTGTAGTGAACTATATAATTTAATACAGCATGATGGAACTAAACCCAAAGCGAATCCTGAATTTAAAGAAAAAAATTTTCATTTTAACTGGTGCATTATTCTTTGGTAGTGGAACTTTATTTCTTTATTACTGGATGATAGGGCCAAAATTTCTTTTGATTTGATTTTAACCATACGTACGTTTTTTGCAACCTGTCAACATAAAATTGGTTAGTTGCCTTACATATTAGATGTGGTTGGAATGCTTGGTTGCCACATACCAGGTAGTAGCTCTTATGGTACGGAAGGTTTTGAACTGAAAGCGTTGAATAACTTCAATGTTAGATTCACTTTCACACCCCACAACTTATGGAAACCGTAAGTTTAGATTAGTTGAATTTATTAGCCTTTGTTGACTAACGATATGACACTTTTCTTTCTATGAGCTAATACTTCTCCTGCAATTTCAGGTCCACGTGCTTGGATATTTTTGGTGATATGCGGTCATAGACTTTGCCTTCGTCTTAAGAACTTTTCTTTTTTTTATTTCCTTAAGTAGTTTAGATTTTAATAGTCCTTTTTCAGTTTTGCATTTTTCTGAATATCATACTACATTTATTCTCATCCATGTTCTCTGTTTATGTGCAGTTATTAGTGGACATTTTTGACATTTTTAAGATCTACTCCCAGTTCAAGAGGATCTGGAAGGCACAAAGTGTTGATACGAACCTTTTTTAAAACGTTCACACTTTGAATAGTTTTGTTCTCTGTTTTAGTTAAAGCTTTAACTGAAATAATTTGCCTTTTACGGTTTAAAAAAATAGTAGTCACTATCCCTGGTTCTAATTTTTGCAAAGGCAGCCTAAATACTCATGTATAAAATCTCTATTGTAGCAAGGAGGATCAAAATGTTCTGAACGGAGGTGAGAGGACTTTGGAATCTTTCCTCTTACTAGCAGTTACCTAGACTTAGAGAGTGGGAAAACCTTTCTTTGAAAACCCATAAAATATATCTTAATTTTTATCATCTTTATTTTTTATTTTTATTTTGAAGCAAAATTCCCGCGCGTTTTAATGATAGCTGTATCCTTCTTCCGCTTTTCATTAGAAAAAAAAACTATTTTATAGTAGCTTGTGGTTGTGACTGCTTTCCACCACCGTATCCAACTGTGTTTAGAGATTCAATGTATCAATCTCTCTTATTTTATTTCAGACGCTTTTGTTGTTTCTACTCCAGCTTTATAAAAATTCTTTAATGTTGCTTTTATTGATAGTCTAGTTGAGATAGTGTTGTAGAACAAGGAATTAACTGTTTTTCGTGTTTATTTGTAGAACTTTGGGTTTATATTTGGCGAAGAAAAATTATATGAGTGTTTTATGATAAAATACGTTTGGGAAGAGCTACTGTATGTTAGATTGGTGAATAGTGAATATGAGAAAATATTTTTTACCATTACAGGCTACCTGGGAATTACATGCTTTCAGACTAGTATTTAAAACACTAGTTATTTGTGATTGTATATATTTTAACACTAGTTAAGGGGTGTTTAATTTTTCATTTATCATGTATATTATATCTCGATTGGTGATTTCGGTCACTCGTTTGTTTATTTCGAAGTGAAAAAAATAATTAAGCTTTTTAAAATTTACGGTCGCAGAGCTCCAAAGATTCAGTCTCCAGAGAGATGATCTCTTTTGACAGCTACGCAATTTAAATCTTTGACCCACATGAATTGGCCTCTCTGGGCACATTTGTCTTCTTTGATTAAACAACACCGCATTATTCAACTTTTTTATTAAACCTTCATAAAGTGGGTGGCAATGAACGATGTCGCCTTTGGCCTGATTTTCGACTCGATGTCTCTGACCTTTAGTGGGTGATAGCAGCGAATGCGCTTGCCTAAGCTGCATTTGCTGCGACCAAATTATATGAGTGTTAGTTAAAATACAAATGGTTGATTTTTTGTGATAAACACTAATAATTGAATAATGCGTGCTTTTACACAACAAAATTAAAAAAATATATCTAAAGTTATGTGTCGACGTATTTGACAATGAGTTGTAATCTATCTAATTTTGTTCAGTTTACCCTTTTGTAAATTCAGTGAACATATGTTAAGAACAATAGAATCTACATGTTAGAAATAAAACAATAATTTATTATAACTTGTTATTAGCATTTCATTACTTTGGAAGAAGTACTTCAATGTTTTTTTTACAAAATTCTTCAAAACACCATCCTGCAACTCTTAATCGTTGTTAAATTTTCTACCTCTAAAGTCTTTCTTCAATTCCCTTACCCCCAAATAATAGATAGTAGTCACTCAGGACTAAATCTGAACTATAGGATGGATGGGAAAGTGCTTTAAAGCTACAGTCTTTTTTATCAACCTGGCAAATTGCCAACTTACGGACGGAAGAATTACCGTGCAGATGGTGGGAGTTTGACTCAGCATCCCACTTTTCTTTTCCGTGGGGAAGTTGTGCAATTTATATAGTAATGTGGCGTACTATCCTCTGTTTACCACGCTATTCTCTTTTAAGATCAATTGGCAAAGTTCTATTTCAATCTCAAAAGATTGTTACTATGATCTTTTTCGTCGATTAAGCCACCCTTGCCCTTTTTAGCAGTTTTTCTCCAGTTTGTGTTAATCTATTGACTCTCTTTTTGTTATAGTATAGGATTGTGGTTCCAATAGATTAAAGAACTTCTTAGAACAGTTATTAAAGTAGTCATTATACTTTCATTATGTTTTGTTTTCTTTTTTTGTCTAATTAAAAATGTTAACTTTTACTTTTTATTGTTCATGCTTTAGTCTGTTTTTATACATGTTGCATTTCGCATCGTAATGAAATAAAAACGAAAACAGTAGTTACAATTATACATCAAGAATCAACCAAATACTAGTGTCATATTGACAACTTTTTGTTTTATCAGACTGCATCATAGCTCGTTGCGAAGGCTTTCAGTAGGTGCTACGTATTCATATAAATCTTCGGGAAGTGTTGCGTTGTAGAGCTCTTTCGCTAATTGGAAGTAGCGCTTGCGAATGTGATGGGCCCCTGCTTTGGGTTGGCGCTCGCGTGTAAAAATCCCCTTTTTGTTCCCTCCTATCCTGGTAGTGGCTAGAAAGGCTTCAAATTAATCGCGCGTCAAATTTGCCGATTGGCTTACTTTGGGCCGTTTTGAAGTCGGCGAAGTTCCAGATGAATTCTCCAATAAACCATCCTTGGGCCCTGAGCTTGTCAAATGCTTTGAAGTGCTTGGACATCAAGGATACTTGATATTCTTCAGACCAAATGTACTGAGGAGACTGGAAATATTCGTGTAAATGCAGTGATTAGAGTCCGACAACGACATACTGTATGAAGTCCTGAAATGGTGTCGGCTCCGTATTCAGAAATAAGAACTGGTTTGTTGTATTTAAGATGCCAATCTGTGGCTTCATTAATGACATCGTTAATTATTATATCCAGGTGACCAGCATTTGAATACCATCCATTATAACGGTTGAAGCTGATGATATCTAAGTGTTGCCCCTAATTAGACGAAATAAACTATCCAATTAGATATTTTTACTTGATAACTTACAACTTTTTCATAGTAAATGTGTGTTGCAATTGCTATAGTAATAGGACGACTGTTGTCAAGACTTCTGACATGTTTGGACACATTTCTAAAACATTAATTGGAACACTATGTTCTTAAGACATTTATTAAAGTTCTACCCAAAATAATCGTCCGCCCCTTTAGATCCTGCATTAGGCTCGTTGGCGATGGACCACATAATAACACTTGGTCTATTCTTATCTCGTCTGATCAATTCTGTGAGCGACTTCTTATGATTCTCCAGCAAGGAATCCTTAAAATCTCTAAGAAAAATTTTATTATATGCTAACTTTGTATGTCAGTCTCAATATACCCTGTGTTTACACTGGGACATTCGTCGATGATCATAATTCCTAGCTGGTCAGCTAAATCCATAATCTCCTCGGCGTATGGGTAGTGAGAGGTACGGTACGTATTTCCACCCACCCACTTAATTAGATAATAGTCTCTAAGTACGGTGGGTAAATCCAGACCTTTTCCACGAATGTCAGCATCCTCGTGTCGTCCAAATCCGTGCATATAGACAGGTCGATTATTAATGTAGAGAGTGGTGTTGGTCCAGGCTATTGTTCTGACCCCTATAGGCTGTTTGTAGACATCCAAGACATCTCCTCGCTTTGACTGTAGTTGAATCTAGAACAAATAGATGTAATGTTTGAATGATGTTAAGAATCTCCGCTATTACCTGCAATGTATAAAGATAGCCAGGATTGGAATCCATTAAATATGGCCACCAAAGATTTACGGATGGTACTTCTAAAGTACCTATACAGGAAGTTTCCTGTTTAACAACTTGATTGCCGTTTTTGTTTAGTAAAACTACAACACACGTTACATCTTCTTTACTTATGTAGCTTATGTTGTAATAAACCATTCCTTTAAGAAGCACCGAACTTTAGTAAATTATTAACATGATATTCAAATTTGAATTGCCTGTAGTCTCGCTGACGTTAGTTAAAACAGTAATGTCGTCGATATATGTCCAAGGTGTTGTATACAGTATCACTGGTCTATGAATTCCAGCATAATTAAAGAAATCAAAACTATACTGTTGGATATGTTTTTCTCCTACGTCTCTAAAATTAAGAACTCGTGGTTTTTGATAGATCGATTGAAAGCATCTTACGTTTTTCTTTTATCGACCCATCCTTGAGGTACAGTGTACTTCGAGAGGGTATTATTGCAAGCCACCGTAATCTTGTTATACCCACCAAAATTTAGTAACGAGCTGATCTCCATTTGGAAAGGTAAATGGCCAATTTCATGGTACATAACAAACTTGCCGTTTATCCACTGCAGAAGAGCGAGTGAAGGTCAACATTATCTATAAAATTCACCTAAAGTCTAATTAGGTACTTACAACGTGGGCATCGTAAGAAACAGACGCAAAGCGCAGACACACACGACTCTTGCTAGCCCAGGATCGCGGCACAAAGAAACTCCGGTCGTACCAGACGACTCCTACGTGATCCCGTACGTTGGGATTCTGTGTGATATCGTTGTAGCTGGAAGGCACGGGCATGAGGTAGTGCTCGACGCCAGGAATCTGCAAACGTGACAAGTTTTGATATAACCGGGACGCCCGGAATTGGCTACACCGACATTGGAGAGGTCGGCATTATACCAGTGTTGCTTAAAACCGATCTGCGTGTCGTTCATGGGAGACGGCACGAAATTCCAGATACCATCTAGGGACGTCACCTGCCTGGTTTCTGACTCCCTGGGGAAGAGGATGCCCTCTGAGGCGACTACACAACGAACTGTTTGCAGAGCAAGCGCAAACGAGGCGAAAGCGGCTATGTACATAATTCCGTTGCAGCTTGGAGGCTCAAGAATATAAAAATGCGTTGTGTTGCTTGGCTACAAAAATATTTGTTATAAAAAATATTTACGAACTTCGATGGTGATTGTCTCTTCTTAAACCGCTCACTGTACTCAAGAATTTGCACTTGAAAGAGATCTTTTATATTACACAAAAGTATAAAGAATTGCAAATTAAATTTTTACGGCTGTTCGTGATACTAGAAGCCTATAAAGAATGTTTTAAATATTTGTGGTACACGATAAAATAAGTCGTGTTAGTTTAGAAATGTTAATTTTCATCTTTTATGTATATACAGCGTGTTTTCAGACAGTAGACATAAGGAAGATGAGAATTTTAATTTTTTGTTGTGTAGGGTCCGTCAGAATAATCTTCTCTTTTTGAATTGACTGCCGCATGCAATATATTGGTTGACGGCACTCGAGTTGTACTTCCTTGAGCAGCACAAGACATGCCATTTTAGTGCCCACCATGGCATGGGGTGGTGAAGATCCTGCATTTGTGTTGGGGACTTATTTTAAAAATAGTGGTTTTGTGCTTGTGGAGTAGGTTGTCACAGAAAAGCTTAGCGTTTAAACATAAATTACCCGGTAGCCCTTGTAGCGTTCAGACACCCGAAAATATCACAACAACTGTGATCACATCGCCATAACGTCCCATCGCTAAGCATGCTCTTGCCTTGAAAATATCTAAGCGGAGTGTAGGAAGAATTCTACAATGCGATCTCATATTCCAATTTTGTCGTTGTACTCAGTAGCAATGAAGCCCATTTTATTTATCAGGTAGCGTCAATAAGCAGAATTTTTGGTTTCTTGATAACTCCATCAGTCTCCTTAGTCAACGCGTAACTGCACATGAAAATGCACCACTGTACTTTCAACAAGATGGCGCTACTGCACATATGGTGAGAATTTCTCCAGAAGTTCACATCCCACTGTGGAGACGCTTGAAGGCTGAAATATTTCGGTGCAGGCTGCGGAATATTGAGGAATTAAAGGATGCTATTTGAAACACAATCCCAACAGTATCAGTGGAAATGACTCGGAAGAAAACGCGGAACTTTACAGAAAGGTTGCGTTATTCTTTGCGATGGTGCAATAAAACATTAAACATAATTTGGGTTGCTCTTTTTATTACTGTTTCGAAAAGAAAAGATCATTTGCCAGACCCTGTATATTTTCTACGTATACTGGTACGAGGGTCCTTTTAAAACAAGAATTAATTTGTTATAAACTGATAAGCAAGTTATCGTAGTAATAAAATAAGACTTGAGTTACTTTTTTTAAAATCAGTGTTGCCTTGTATTATTATTAAGGTCATCTTATTGAAAAGTTTTATTGTTTGTTGCATTATTATATTGTTGCTTATTAACAGTTTCATAGACTGTGTTGTCTATTTGAAACAATTTTCGACCAAATAATCTCTTAATAATATTATGAGTAAAATGAAAACTGAAACTTACCAATGATGAACTCTGCCGTAATGGTCAAAATACTGCAAATAATTGTTTAAATTTTTGATATCTCGTCAAGGCAAATAATTAAGTAAAGAACAAATATACAAAAGTATAATTATTCGCACTTACGGAATTTCTATTTCTCGTTATCACGTGATGTTACAATCCGTAGTAAAAGCTTTCTAAAAATGGGGCACCCTTATTCCAGTTAGTGTGGACGTATTGTGCTTGTTACATCTACGACAGCGACCAGGACTTGATTAAAGTCGATTACATTTATTGCTTATTTTCGATTCTAGCTCCTACTTGGGTTTCGTAGGGTGGGGGCGTGCTCGAAACTGAAAGTCCTTGGAAATATGTTAGGCTTGGGTGTTGGTGAGAGAAGTAGTGCAGATTAAGTAAGAAGTGATTTTCCCATAAAGCTAAGACATGTTATTAGCTAACGATTACCCTATCTACCCATCACAATCCTTTAGACCGTCAGTACGGCCAGAATGGATACTCTCACTGCATGTTTTAGCCAGGTATGCCGGTATAGCACATAACTTAAGTGGCTCCATAAATTACTTTGTTATCGCAAGTGCAATCAAATAACAACTGTCCTACAAAATCGGCCAGAGGTAACAAGAGTATTGTATAATAATAATAATAATAAAATAATAAATTATCAATCTGCCCATAAATTTACTGATATGAAACAGATGACATTTATGAGTTAAATAACATGCCGGCACGATCTGCGGGACAATTGAGTGCTATGCTCAATATTTTAACTACACTCGCCTCAAAAATGGTTCAATATGCGTTAGCTAAAAGCATTTATATTAAAGAAGAAGCTGAAAATTCATAATTATTTCGTCTGTAGTATACATCATTCCGATGATACTGCACATGAGGGTACTGCTGCCGTAATACGAAGATATCAAAATACAATTATGACCATATATAAGCAACAAGTGTAAATCTAGAAGACTGTCTAAGAATTCTGACAATTTCTGTAGTGTTTTATCTACCTAGACAAGCAATAAAATGAGAACAATTTTATAATTTTTCAATACTCTTGAAAGCCAATTTATTGTAGCAGGAAACTACAATGCTAAGTATCACCATTGAAGACCCAGGATGAATACACTCAAACAAAGATAACTTGTATCATTAGACTATCCTTTCTTTATAGTTGGGCTCAGTTGCTGCAGATTTCCAACACTATGCAATAAGAAGACTAACTGGGAAGAATTTCGAAAAAAATTTGCTGAGAAGCATAGACTGAAAAGAATTCAAGGGCACCAAACAATAAAAATGGATTAAATGCAGCACGCAACGACTTGCCAGTGCTCTTAGGTAACGTGAAGGAGAAGTCAATCCAAGACTATTTAAGCACATTGTCTTCCACGTAGGTTATTCGTCCTAGAGAGCAACAAAGAAGTTTAAAAAGCTACAACAATATATTTTTCTATTCAGACTATTAAATAGAACCTGGACAAAAAACGACAAGACGACTCATTTTCCAACTATTTAAAAGAAGTATTTTTACCATATGCAGCTAAAATATCGCCATAAGAACACATTTATACTTTCTCCCAGATGCTATTATCGACTGAAAAAATATAAGTAAGCAAAGGAAGAAAAATTATACTCACCAAATAGTTACCCAGATATGATCTAATAACTAAAGAAGTCTTGAAATTGATTACATATATATTCAATGCCATATTAAGAACGAGATTCTTTTCTGACCATTAAAAAGTTGCATAAAACCTGTAGGTCTCTCTCTTGTCATATCTAATATATTCGAGAAAATCTTCTTAAAAAGATTAAAACTTTCCCTACAGATTTAATACCAGAACACTACTTTGGATTTAGATAGCAATATGCTATCATAGAGTAGGTGCATAGATTCATTGATCTAATTTACATTAACCATGAAAACAAGAGACGTTATTTAGCGGCTTTTTTAGATATTACTTAAGTATTAGACATGATTGGTACGTAAAACTTCTACTACAGTGTCTATGTGATTTTTCAACTACTGGTCTAAAAGTAATAGCCACCTTTGTTGATGAAAATTATTATGGGATCTTGCAATTGCCATGATGTAGCATCATGTTCTTTACACCCCTTAAATAAAATCTATACTTAACAAAAAATAGTGTATCAAAGTGAATGGAACCAAATCAAGGCCCCTGATCTTCGCTTTGCTTAAAAAAACTTGTCTTTTCCTGAATAATAATTTTCACAGGGAGAAGATATGTAGTATCTAGGTACACATTATGACCGATGACTGAAAACATAGTTGTACTAAAAGAAAAAACTGCAGCATGTGCTGATGAGTTGCCGCTTCCAATTATTTCTATAAAAAGCTACACGAGAATCTATTAAACCTATAGAACGCAACTATATTGATCTGATAATAAATCCAATATAGCAGCACTTCAGTGATCACAGTCAAAGGTGCTGCATGCAAACGAGCTTATCCATCGGGGGTTTACTCTTACCAAGACAGATTATTGCTTCATCCTAAAATGATGGCAGCGGACCTTCAACATGATAAATAGACAACACGTATATTAAAAAGGTTTAAACCAACAGAATTACTAAGCAGATTAACCCCCGATTTGTGTCTCTTTATTATAGTTATAACTTATTTATTATTACATCACTCAAAATGGTTATACCACTGGGTACTACCGTACAGGTTAATTTTTATTGTTAATTGCACAGTTTACTAAACATCTAGTTATTAAAGACAAATTGTTCCAATTATTATTTAGTTTATATGATAAAGAACAGTATAATCAATTATGATCAAGGTTAATGGAAGTTGAAGGTTTGTATGCCCTAAATGAGCTTTGTGTAATATCAATGCAGCCGGGTGACACAGGCATGAGGTAGTACTCAACGTTAAGAATTTGCAAACATAACGAGATTTAAGGCAGCTGAGGCGCTTCATAATTGGCAACATTCTACAGATCATTCAAGAGAGACACGATTGACTTCAGCTGTTATAGAAGGATGTCATATCTTTAGTTTTGAACTTTATCAAAAACAGGTTTTCAAGGAGGGCCAGCAAAGGCAAGTTTCGCCAGTGAAAAATTTGTAATATAAAAATCTACCGATTGATTTATAAAAAATTACGAATAAAATCCAATTACAATTCGAATATGGGGTGTAAGGGGTCCACCAACAACTAGGACCCAAATGTCAACCCTACCTGCACGAGTGGCAACTAACTTGCCCGGTACAGCCTGCCAAATAACAGACGGGGCTCTGGCGACCCAGCATCAGGGGGTATAACGTGATACCAGTTGTCTCGAGGTAACGGGGTCGATGCGGCTAGGGTAATCACTCGAGCAATGTAAAATGATTCAGAGAAACACTATGAGCCTTGGAACTGGACGGTCCCAACAAAGACGACAGGAGAGAAATAGGACAAGATTTGGAATGGAGAACATCACATCTCTTACAGGGGAAGAATGCGAGATTACAGACGAAATGGAGAAATATAAGATTTAAGTACTAGGAATCTCAGAAATTAAAAACAAAGGAAGTAGCTTCAAAAACATGGATAAAGGGTACACTTTTAGATGTGCGGGCACACCAATTGGAAATAGAACAAAAGAAGGTGTAAGAATACTCCTCAGCAAAGAGGGAAGCTGTAAATTCTAGATTTATAACAATAAATTTAAAACTTCAAGAGAAGCTTGGAATAATCCAAATATACGCGCCCACGAAAAATGCAGCTGTACAAGATAAACAAACTTTCTATGAAGACCTGTAAAAATCTATAGCGAAAACGCAAAACGACAGTAGAGACGTAGTTATTATGGGAGATTGGGACGCCCATATAGGAAATACCATAGAGCATGGACACGGAACAAGGGGATGTAAACGAAAATGGCAAAAGAATGCTAGATTCACGCATAACGAACCAACTGTTGATAGGAAATACATGGTTTAAACACAAAACAATACACAAAATAACATACGAAATAGAAGAACTAGGAACGAAAAGTATGATATATTATATCACGCACATGAGAAATGAGATACGCAATGAACGATGTAAAGGTAATAAGAAGGGCGGAGTTAAATACGAAACACAGACTGGTGATTGCTGACACGAACATTAGGAAACCGCTTAAAGAACGAACAAAGAGCTATACAAAGATCAAAATGGAAACTTTAGAAAACCGAGAAATAAGACAAGAATATAAAAACAAATTAATTGAAAATTTAAACAAATTGGAAGAACAAGAAGCCCAAAAAAAAATCAATAGATTCTAAATAAAAGATGGAAGGCCTTCAAAGAAACCCTAATAAAAACAGCAAAGGATGTCTGTGGAGAAAAAGAAATAAAAGGAGACCCAACACATAAGCGAACAAAATGGTTGAACGAAGAAGTCAAGAATAAAATTAAAATTAAAAAAGAAGGCTGGAAGAAATGTATAATAAATGAAACTGAACAAAATAGAAGGGAATACCTAGTAAAACAAAGCGACGCAAAGGAAGCGGTAAAACAAGCAAAGAAAGACACGAGAGGAATTTGGTAAAAAGAAAACCAAAAACAGTTTTGGAATATAGTTAAACGCCTAAAGGGAAATGGAGCACCAAAAGTACGAAATATTACGGATAAAACGGGAATATTACAAACAAAAATGGAAGAAATATTGAAAACATGAAAAGATTACCACACAACCAAATTTAAAGATGAAGAAAGAGAAATGGGTAGAGGAGAACAACAGCCTCAGAAAGAAAATGATAATCAAAACAAAGAGGAAGAAATAACAAAAGAAGATATAAAAGAAGCCCTAAAAAAACAAAAAATGGTAAGGCAGCGGGAGAAGATAATATAGCCCCAGAAAGCATATAATAACAACAAAATAATAACTGCAAAGGTGAGATACTTAGGGCGAGTAGTGGGCTAAACAAGAAGAGACAGAGTGCGCAACAGAAGTATACGAGATAAACTAGAATTTACACCGTTAGTGTAAAACATAAAAATAAAATATTTACAATGGTATGGATACCTAGTCCGAATGAGTAATGAACGCTATCCGAAAAAGATTTTCGAAATGAGATGTGATGGAAGAAGGGATAGAGGAAGACCCAAACCAAAGTGGGAAGACAACATGAATCAATTAGAGAAAGAGAACAGACCCTAACACAAATCCCATATTTATTATTTATTAAGAGATATACAATCGTTTAAACAATCTACCAATAATTGAAACTGTCGCATTCGGAGCATAGAAAATCCTCGGGTTACTCAAGAACGGTCTATGCATACTCAAGGAGTAACTTTGATGTGGATTTTATGTTGGAGGAGCGATTGGACATTTTTTGTGAAAATAAGACCGTAATGCAATAGCTATTAACACTGGATGTTATCGTGGGATCAAATTGATTTTTTGTGCTACCATTTGGACGGCATGGATTTGTGGTTCCAACAGGATGGTACCACCTGCCTTACAATCCAATTGTTGAAGTAAAAATTTAATGGGCGGCTTATCTCCCAAAACAGCGAAGTGAACTGGCCAACAAGATCTTGCGATCTCACATCGTGTGTTTGTGAAGACCAAAGTCACAATTATGCAAAAAATGTGGAGAATGTAAAATGTTAAAAGAATGATAAATGAGCCATGGATGACATTTGTCATATATCCTATTTTACATCAATGACAACGTTTGTTATTTAAAATAATATCATAACTTTGCTAACAAATGAAGAAATAAAATGTTTTTTAAATTAAATTTTTGTTTCTTTTGGGATACTCTTTACCTTGAAGACAATGCAAACGCTGATCCTGATATTTATTTTCTAAATGTTATCAAGATAATTATACTAATTGCATGTTGATTTCATTTTGATGTAGACGAGTCTATTGATTTTTTAAGTGCATATTAACACAGTACGAAGTTATCCGATTTAGATGTACCACTATTTTAAATTTCTAATTTTTCTCTTTGATCTGGGATTTATTTTTTGATATATGAAAAAGAATTTATTTGATTAGGTCATATTTCATAGAAATATATATTTGTACTAATACAAAAATATGGAAAGAAGAAAAGATGCGACCTGATTTTGAAGTGCGTCAAATAATAACCATATGTGGTATAAGAAAGGAAACTAACAAAAATGTGGAAATTACCGAGGGATTACTCTATTAAACACCATTTATAAGATACTCTTCACATTAATATAGAAAAGGCTAAGAGATATGTAATAGGACAATAACAATATCGTTTCGTAAAGCGAAAATTAACAGTCGACCCAATATATGTACTGAAACAAATAATGCAAAAGGCGCAGGAGTACCACATAAAAATAGAACTACTATTTAGTACTATAGGAGAAAGCTCATAAAACTAACGAAAGAATTCGGAATGGCGGAAAAATTAGGTGAACTTATAAAGATGACACTGGAATCCACACGAGTCAGCATAAGAGCTCAGACAGGGAAAACTAGAATTTAGAACAGGTAAGGGACTCAAACGAGTCCGGCTAGTGACTATTGTCCAAAAGTAAATTCAAATACATAAGGAACTAGTGAATAATAAATTAAAGTGGTGTTAAGGAAAGTTTAAGAAGCTAATAGAAGGCGCTTTATCAACAAATTTAAGGTAGGGCTGGGAAATAAGAAACATAAAACCGAAATTTTATAATTTACGCGCTGATAAGAAAGCCCGCTGCGCCAGATAAGAGAACAGCTGGCCGCTCACGGTCACGTTTAATAAGAGACAAGAAACAGACCCGTATTCCCAGAAATTTATTTAACATTAACATTAGGACCTAGTAATAAATAGCTTTTTTAAAGATTTTGGCGAAGGGTGATTTCCTAATTTGCTCATTTTGGAAGAAAATAAAGAGAACATGGAAAAAATACTAGAAATTTTTTTATCTAAATTAGAGGGGATGGAAACTCAGAGTGCTTGGGTACAAAATAAACTGGATGAAATAAGGGCAAAAACAGCAGAACTGAAACGAGAACAGCTCCTACTAAAAGAGAAGATAGAGAATCTAATAAAAATTCAAAGCAACTATGATGAAAAGAGAATACTTTATAGAAAACAAACAAGATAGACGATCAAGAAAAAAAGAAAAGAGCTAAAATATTTATAAGCGGCTTGAAACTTACAGATGAAAATGCCTAAAACGAAAACTGCAAGCAGACGTAATAAACTAAGCGAAAATAATAAAACCGCACAATAACTATGATCCATTTATAATAGTAAAATTTGGAAATAAGAAAGACAAAAAATTAGTCTTGAACCAAAAAAGAAAATTAAGATATAGAAAAGTATATATAGATAATGATAGAACCAAATCTGAATTAAAAACCCAATTATCAATCAGAAAGCGGACAGTCTAGAAAAGAACCACGGAAATCAAGTGAGAATGGGTTTCAAGAAACTTTAGATTGATGAGGAACTGTGGATATGGAATGAAGAACAAAACTTCAAACTCGCAAAAAACGATCTAACAAAAGAATACAACAAAAAGAATAAACCCTCACAAAACTAGAAGATACGTCTGGAAAAAGATAACAACCGCAATGAAAAGGACAACGAATAATAATTAAAAAAAACAAGGCGAGAAAACAAAATAAAAATCGGATCATGGAACATAAAAACCATGCTAGCAGTAGGTAAAATGAATGAAGTAGCATAAAAGATGGAAAGGTACCAAATTGATATATTGGCACTACAAAAGATAAGATGGAAGCAACAAGGAAGAATCGGCAAAAACACTTCACGCTTTACTATTCCAGCGAAGATAAACAAGGAAGGAACGGAGTGGGGTTTATGATAGGGGGAAACCTTAAATATGATGTAATTCACTTTAGAGCGATAAATGGAAGAATGTCTTATAAGAATACAAAACAAACAATCTAATTCAATAATAGTAAATGTATACGCAATCACGGAAGAAACAGAAGATGAAGACAAACAACAATTTTATCAAAAATTAGAAGAAGTACCTAGGAATGATAAATTGATGTTTATTGGAGACTTCAATGCAAAAATATGGAAGGAAGAATATAATAAAAATGTTGCCAAAAAAGAAGTGGTACATAACATTACAAATAACAACGGTTCAAGATTATGCGATTTAGCTTCACTGACAAATACATACATAGTAAGCACCAAACACAAACATAAAAAACAACATAAGGTAACCTAGATGATATCTGGGAGAACAGAAGGAAATCAGATAGATCAATAACAAACAAATGGAAAAATATTGTGTGTGATGTAACGTCGCATAGAGCGGCAAACGCCGATACTGACCATATTCTGGTAAAAATAGTAAAAAATCGGAAATTAGAAAAAGTTAGAAGACAATGGAATACAAACCAAGCAAAGCAAAGAAGCATTTGCGAAAATAGAGAAAAGAGAATGGCAAGCACTCTTCAAGAAACTGCACAAAAATCCGGGAAGGTTAAACGAAGAAATAGAAGATCTAACGGAGTCAAAAGATCATGGAGAAGAAGTACCAACATATAAAGAGTTTACAAATGTAGTAAAACGATTAAAGTCAAATAAAGCTTCAGGCCCTAACGAAATTAGCAATGAACTAATAAAACTTAAAATATTGTTAACTCGCATGTATATATTAATAACAAAATTGTGGAAAAAATAATCTATGCCAAATTATTGGAAACAAGGTTTGTTACCTCCAATCTTCAAAAAGGAGATGCAGCTAACTGTAACAACTACAAAGGCATTATTTTATTAAACACTGCATACAAGATTTTAACGTCGATTTTAAGAAACAGATTGAACATATATGCAGAAGCAAAGTTTGGACAATATCAACAAAGATTTCAGAAAGGCAAATCAACAATAGATGCCATACATGTGTTAACACAAACAATTGAAAAATGCCACGAACTCGACATAAATATATACATTCTGTTTATTGACTTCCAACAAGCGTTCGACAGTATCTATAGAGAAGTATTAATAAAAGAAATGGAAAGTATAGGAATACCGATAAAGCTGATCAATTGGTTGAAATGGCTATGAAGAACACACAGGTAAAAATAATAACCCAGGAAGGAACAACACAATACATTAAACTAGAGAAAGGAGTGAACATCGCACTAGAAGGAGTAATAAAACCAATAGGAATAAACAAAAGCATAGCACAGAGCTCAGCGCAAATAGTAGCATATGCAGATGATCTCGCATTAATAACCAGAGGCAGGAAAACGCTAAAAGAAGCACTAACCACATTAGAAATAGAGACAAATAAAAGAAGACTGAGGATAGACAGAAAGAAGGCAGAATATATGATATGTACAAGGAGAAAAACAACATAAAAGACATAAAAATAGGAAACCATTGTTTTAAGAAAGTAGACCACTTCAAATATCTGGGTGTCATAGTCAGTGCTAAAAATAACAGAAGTGCTGAAATCATAGAACGTACTCAAGAGGGTAACCGGGCATATTGAAAGTATCGAAAAAACAAGACTCAAAATAAATAAATCACCAATAAGGCCAGTAATAACATATGCGGCAGAAACTATGTGTTTGTCAACCAGAGACCAAGAGAAACTAAGAGTGTTAGAAAGAAAATATTAAGAAAATCTTAGGACCAAAGAAAGTGCACAGGAGAATCAGATCTCTAATGAACCACGAGATAAGACATCTAGTGAAAGAAACAGACAAGGTGTAGTTTATAAAGGTGCATAGACTAAAATGGTTTGGGCGAAACAAGAGAAGCACATGAAATAATAAAGGAGGTAAAGGAGGGAAGACCGAGAAGAAGGCCAAAAATTCGATGGGCAAATCAACTGTATAAAGACATCAGACATTTGAGAATCAATAACTGGTGGGAATAAAACTTGGTCATAAATAAGGCAAAACAATACATGTAATTGAGGGAAAGAGAAAATGAACCGAATATGTGGAGTAATTCACCACATCAAATGAATTAGAAGAGTTTCAGATAAGAAGCGACTTTTATTCTGATATATATATATATATATATATATATATATATATATATATATATATATATATATATATATATATATATATATATATATATATGAGTCAAACAAGGCGAGCCCTATCGGCAACACTTTTCAACATGGCATTAGAACACATTACTAGAAAAATAAATAAGGACACAATAATATCAAGAGATGAGCTGGTGCTAATAACAAAGAGCTGGAATATGCCATCTGAAATTCTAGGGGAAATAGTAACCGAAGGGCAGAATGTGGAACTAAAAATAAAGATAAAACAAAAATTATTGGAGTGGGAAAAAATGGGAACGGGAAAAATTAAAATATGGAATGAAGAATACGAAGAAGTCGACTGATTCCAGTATGTAGGTGTTCTGATATCTAGCGATGGTGATAGAGGAGTAGGAATATAAGACAAAATAATAGCAGCAAATCGAGCCTTTTACATCAAAGAGAATTTATAATACTCTAATAAAACCAATATTAATGAATGAAGCAAAATATATAATAATGGTTAAGAAAAAAGAAGAAAACCCAACAATTCTTGAAAGAGAGATTATAAGAACAATATTAAATCCAGTAAAAATACCAAAAAATAAATACAAAGCAAGAATGTGCCAAGAGTTAGCACAAGAAATAGGAGAAGATATTATTAAAAAAATAACGCCGCAAAAGGTGAAATGACTAGAACATGTAACAAAAACTGACCAACAACGAACGACAAACTTAATAATAAAATAGATACTGGCTAGAGAAAAAGTAGATCAAAGTCTAGATGCCTAGATGAAGTAAAAAGTTACTTCAAAAATATAGGAATTGAAAATATAGAAAAATTAAAAACTACAGAGAAAAAGTTGGATGGGAACTGATCTAATCTAAAAGTTGATCTAGAAAGCTTGGGAACAAGCAGCGCAATCCGAAGATGAGGTGTTTAGCTGTATATGTGGGCAGTCTGAAAAGTTTTGAGCCTAACATAGGAGCAAGTATTTTTCTGTCAAATTTAATTTTATTTTTTTACATAGTCTCCTTCAAAGTCGATACATTTTTTTCAGCGGTGCCCCACCTCTTTAACGCATCAAAATAGTAGTTGCGATTGCAATGACCTCGTTTGATCAAAAACTTTTTATCCTTCGAGCCAAACTTTCAGCTTAGAAAGCAGGAAAACTGGGGGCCAGATATAGTCAATCAATTCAAACTGCAATTTGTAAATTTGGTCGTGGCGACCGCTGAAGTGTGAGGCAGTGCGTTGTCTTGAAGGAAGAGCAGTTTCTTCTGTTTAAAATGGGGCCGTTTTTCAGCTATTGCCGGCTTCAGTTGGTCCAATAACTATGCGTAGTACGACTCCGTTATTGTTTTCGATTTTTTTAAGTAGTCGATGAGCAGAATTCTTGACTATCCTAAAAAACAGTCACCATTACCTTCCCGGCCGATAAAATTGTCTTAGTCTTTTTTGGAGCAAGCTCACCCTTCGCAGTCCACTGTTTTGACTTTTCATTTGTCTCAGGAGTGTAATGGTGGACCCAAGTTTTATCGACACCGATAAATCGACCCAAAAAGTCCACTTCGTTTCGTCGAAACCGCTTAAGCAGGATCTTGAAAATGTTCTTTAGCATGAATTTCTCGTTCAACGTGACCAAGCGCGGGACCCAACACGCAGACAGCTTTCTCATGCTGAATTATTTAGTCAATATATGACAAACGCGTTCTTTCGACATGCCTACAGCCTCTGCTATCTCTTGATTCAAGGGTTGCCCAATACCATTTGGTGATCTTTTTTGATGTTATCGGTGGAGGTCATAGTTGTCCGCCCCGAACACTAAACATCAGGTAGTACGACCACGTTGAAATTCAGTTGCTCACCTTTTGTTGGCTTCTAACTCGGGTTTAATTTGCGTAGGCGTATTGTCTTTCAAATGCAAGCACTTAATTACGGCACGGTATTCGATTTTTTTTTATTTTCACAAATACACCGACATCGAGTGGTAAAAACGACTGCCAGACAACAACTAAGCGTTCAGAATGGCTAAAATTTTTACAGCTATCTTTCAAAGCATATACAATTGTAAGCAAAATGATTTTGACGAATGGGGCCATCTTTATGTTGAGACCCAAAAATTTTCAGCCTATGTATGCATACATATACATACCTATGTAATTCGTATCCATTACAGAAACATTGCCAACTACTGAGCAATCGTCAAACTGTCCATTTTACATAAGCTACTTGAGATACTCCCACCTTATGTTACTAATTTTATCTCACCTTTTCAACATGACTTTATTAATAACCGACTTACACGCTCAAATCTAATTTGTTTCGAGCGTCATACTTCGGAGTTTGGTTGAAGCTGCATGCATTGGCACTCAAAAGTTTTTTGATACACTTAGCCCTAAGATCTTGTTGCTTCAATTATATTGCGTCATGTCTTAATAGGAAAATGTTCTGTAAAGCTAAATAATTATTGCTCCAGTGAGTTTTGAGCCTATTCTTGCACAAAAATAACAACCGGGCCTTGTACTTTAATTTTTCTTTTTTAATGGTGTTTGTCAATGTTTGTTGACGTTTGTCCCCTTATTTTCTGATGACTTTCAAATTTATCCTACTGCTGGTAATACAACCGATGCTTTAAATTTCCAATGGGACTAAATGATATTTAATGATTGGTGCGCAAAAAATTAATGCAAACAATTGCTCCGTAATTCTTGCTCTAGATATTTTTATAAATTTTTAACTGCAACATTTCTAGTGTTTTTGAACATCATTCATGAAAGGATAAGCAAAAAGTGTGACGAAACACTAAGTAACAACCAATTTGGATTTAGAGCTGGTGTAGCACAAGGAAAGCCTCGTTTCATTACAAGTTTTAATACAGAAATGTAGAGACATGCAGACGTTATCATACGTTTCATTGATTACGAGAAGGCGTTTGACAGAGTAAGGCATGAACAACTTATTCAAATACTGGAAGAAATACGCCTAGATGGAAATACGAATAATTAAGAACTTGTACTGGGGCCAAACAGCAACCGTTAGAAATGAGAACGACTGTACAGAAGGAATATAAATAAAACGAGGAGTGAGACAGAGATGCATTTTATCGCCAATCCTGTTCAACTTATACTCAGAGCATATAATGATCAATGCGCTGTACGGGAGAAAGGAAGGAATTAAAGTAAATGGTGAAGTAATAAATAATATTCGATATGTTGACGACACCATTATGGTTGCATCAACTCAAGAAGATATGCAAGTCTTGTTAGACAGAGTGAATGAAGAAAGTGAAAGGTTAGGCCTCAATATGAACATCCAGAAGACGAAGTTTATGGTAGCAAGCAAGAAGAGAGACCTAAATGTGACACTTACGGTAGCAGGTAACAACATAGAGCGAGTACAGAAATATAGATACTTAGGTATATGGGTAAGAGAAGAATGGGATAGTGACATGGAAGTTAAGACAAGAATAGAAATAGCCAGAGACGGATTTAGAAAGATGAAAGTAACGTTATGTGATAAAGAATTGAGCATCGATCTACGACTGACAGTAGTTAACTGTTACATATCGCCAATATTATTGTACGGCTCAGAAGCATCGACTCTAAAGAAAAACACAAGCGCATTTGAAATGTGAGTCTTCCGGCAAATATAAAAAGTCTCATGGACAGAGCAATGTACCAATGAGGAGGTCCTAAATAGAATAGGAAGAGGTAGAGAACTTTTACGCACAGTGAAAAAAAGAAAAGTCGATATCTGGAACACATACTGAGGCATGATAGATAGGACCTACTACAGAAAATAATGATGGGAAAAATAGAAGGTAGAAGAGGAGAAAAAGGAAAATTTCATGACTCAGAAATTTAAAAGAATGAACGGAGATTACGAGAGTTGGCACCCTTTTTAACATAGCAAGAAATAGAGAAAGATTTTCAGAGATAACAGCCAACCTTCACTAGTTGGAGCGGCACCTACAGAAGAAAAACATTTCTAATCATAATTTAATACTACTCGATACGGCCTTGAAGTGGCTATTATCCGAGACTAGCTAATTTATAAGCCCTTGCCGGCTTGATTAACCCATAGGCTGAGTAAACTGCAACTCAGAGCGGCAGAGTTTGGGGGCGCAAAATTTTGTTAAGTAAATGAAACAGTGGGCTTAATTAGCTTCATCCACGTATAATAAATGTTTAAAAACATTTATATTGCAACAGAAACAACACGTCACAAAGCAGCGTCTTTAAGCGTAAATTATTAATTAGCTCTAGAACGGCGCGTTTTAATATAAGACGGAACAGATGGGCATTTGCGGCAGTTGAGTAGGAGAAGTCACACAACGAACAACAGTAGTGCAAATAAATATGTATTGCCATAGTAACCGTTGGCAGCTATGTTAATAGCATTATAATTTATAATTATTGTGCAATAGTATAGCCCTTGTAAATAAAGTATAGTTTTGATTCACATTTAATTTTACATAAATGATGAACAATGAGTGGCTTAGATGGTTGAGATTTGTTTAAAAAAACCACTCGAAGTGGAATCTAGAAAACGCTTCAAAGAGCGTCTTGAACGAGAGGATGTTGAGACCAAGAAAATACCAAAGCTAAACACTTTTTCACTTGGTGTAGGCAAATCTCAATCGCCGCTATCGAGTTCTGCGACTTCAACCCCAGCTTACAGCTGTAAGAGGCTTTGAACTTATAAAGCTCTTAAGGTTCTTTCAAAGAGGTAGATCCAAATATATCACTCTATGATCCGGTGTTATGGTGTGTAAATGATGAAGTTCGTGAGTTGGTGTCCTACAATAGCATTCATCAAAACAATGACTCAACTAACAGCATGCTACTTAAAAAATATTTTACACCAAATAGTTTTATAAAAAGTTACTAAATGCAAAACAATACAAGGAAAAGCTTTATATTGGTAAAATGTTTTCTTAAGTGATGTTGATGTAAAGTTTATAGCTCTTCATGGATTACAAATTAATGACGATAATGGAATATTAGGTTCTGTAAGAAATAGTAATTTTTTGTTGTATAGAAGTGATTTCAATATTCAATTATTTTATGAATGAAAAGGCCTTCCTCATACTTATCAAGTACAACTGTATATAAATTTATTAGAGAGTTAGATGATCAAGTTAAGGCATAGATTATCTAAGAGATTGTAATGCTAACTATGATCTTAAAGGTAATGAGATGGCGAATGTTGTAATGTCGATCGTAGATTTTGGAGATCTTGATCTAAATGGCTGTAGAGGCAATATGTTTTTGTGCTACAAAGTTCTTCAGGGTAGTAAGTAGTTGGATCTGCAGCTGTGAAGAACAGCAAATAGTCTTTTGATTTTTTTCCTTTAGAACAATAAATCTATAACTTCTTTAGTTCTTCAACCAAGTGCTTATCTTTAAAAACTTTGTTAGCAACCCGACAAGAAATGATAGTATCTGTACTCATGCCAGTAAAGCATTATATAATTAGTACCAGGATGCACAGTATAGAGCAAAGGTGATAGTGGAAAATGACAGAATACGGCAAATGGCAAATTAGCTATTAGAAAGACATATTTCTAATTCAGATAAAATATTCTTTGAAGAATAAAATACTTGTTTTATCCTAAACAATCAAATTTGTTGTAGTGTTTCTGCTAACGTTTCAAACATGCAAAAGAGTGAATGAAGGCGAGTGATAGATTACCAATTAAGGCCGCTAAAAATCTTAATGTGACTCTGGTGGTGAGCAGACTTGGGCAACCAGTCTCCAGATCTTTCCACAAAGAAAATTTGACCATTATTGTACTAAAAAAAGTTTTTTAATTTTTAATTACACGCAATGTATTTACATAGTTACTTACCTACTTTATCTTTATAATATTTACTTTATGGTGTTGAAGCATTGAGCAACTTTTTAAACTCCTGTCTGTTCTGCATCAGGTTTTTAACATTACCTATTTTAGAGATTTTTCGTTTTATTGTAACTCTCTCACCTTCAATTTAGCTCTTCCGTGCCTGGCTTTTCTTCGCATTTTAAGTTTGTATGTCTTTTTCAGGTATCTTCCGTTGTACATTCTGGTAATGTAGCGTACCATTGCAGTTGTTCTTTTCAACTAATTATATTAAAGCCTTCTCTAATACTTTGTAGATATGTCAGTTTCGAGACTCTATGTTTAGATTTACATTCATCTGGAATGGTCCACGATTCTGCTACGTATGTTATTGGTGGAAGAAATATTGTTTTATATAAATAAACTTTTGTTTCCATGCTTAACTCTCTTTTTGCTATTAGTGTGTTGGTTATTTCTTAAATCTCTTTGTCCGTGTTATTGTCTTTACTGATCATTGTTTACCTATTCCAATTCTTTTCAGTCTGTCTGCATTTTGTCCAAGTTTAGGGTTATAGTATTTCTAATATCTGCTTTTAAATATTCATATTTGGTTGATGCTTATAGCCATTATGTATACACTATTAACATATATCGGGTTATGATACCCTAAAGCAGTTCTCCTCACTCCTCTCTTATATTTTGTATGTATATTACACATACATACAATAAATGATAGGAAACTTAAGCTGCCTTTGCATTCTTACTTTTTCTAAGATAAATTTTTTGCTGCTTATCTACTTAGTTATATATTTTGGGGTCACTCAGTTTTTCTAATCTTGCCTATAAGACGGATCTGGTACTTGGTCAAAAACTATTTCGTGGTTTAAGAGAACTAGGTACAGTTGTCGATTATTTTTCATTATTTTGTCTATAATTGACCACTGAATATGTGCTCATGGAATTGTTCATCAAGCCTGAAGGCTCCTTGTTCTTTCTATTTAGTTTAGCAGTTATTCTTCAATTATTCTTGAGTGTAGTTTTAGTGTTGTTAAGTGAAGACTAATTTCTTTATAGTTTTAGTAACGGTTGAGTTGGTCCTTTTAAATAATAGGATAATCATGTTCTGCTCTCATCCTTCCGATATGATACTGTATCTACCTTATTTAGCCATTTTATAACATTAGAACCACCCTTCTTTAATAATTCTGGTTCATTTGTTCCTGCTGGTCTTCCATTCTTTATATTCGTTAATACATTTTTTCTTCGTTCTCATTTATATCATTTCTTGTTGTCGCTTACTCGCGCGGAAAACATATCAAAAAACAAAAAAGAACGAAGAAAAAAATATATGAAAGATTAAATAAACAAGCGAAAGAAGCAGTGAAGATAGCCAAGCAGAAAGAGTGGAAAGAATTTGGAGAAGGGCTAAATGAATAATTAAATAATAAAAACAGAACATTTTGGAACAGAATTAAAGCCCTCAGAGGAAAAGGGGACTTAAGCGGAATAACAGAAAAAAACAACAAGCTTTTAACAAAAGCATGGGATATAGTCGAAAGATGGCGAGAGTTTCCAGCAAAGATATTCAAAAATAAAGAGGAACGTAGACATACAGAGAAGGAGGGACATTAGGAAATAGGCGAAGAACAGGCAATAAATAGAATAATCAAAGATGAGGTTTAAAAAGCAATATCAAGAATCAAAAATGGCAAAGCACGTGGAGAAGACAGTGTAAAACCGAAGATGGTCAAGTATCTTGTTAAACAAAAACATAAATCTAATGTGACGGCCACGGAAATGAAGATACTAAAAAAATAGAAAACAAAACAAGACTAGATCACATAAGAAATGATGAGATTAGAGCAGCCTTGCAACAAAAACCTGTAGGTATTAAAATTGAAGAGCGGTAGCTGGAGTGGTATAGACACTTTCACAGAATGTCAATAAATAGGTTGCCAAGAAAAACCATGCAAGAAGGGTTAGAAAACGGAAAAGAAGGCCCAGGAAAATGTGGGAAAATTAAATAACCGAAATTGAATTACGAAGAGGAAGGACGATCAACAAAATGAAGAACGCGCCCAGAGACCGGAAGGATTGCTGAATCATCAATGAAGAACCCAGCACTCGAATAGGGTATAGGAAATGGGAAAGAAGAAGAAGTAAATTTACGCATGTTATTCACCACTGTTGAGAGCAAAACGTATGTAACCTGTGTATAATTAGAAACATTTAATGGATATACTTTTAATAAATAAAAAAGCATACAGTTAAATAATTTACATTACTCAGATAATTCGCAAATGCGGCAGGATGTAATTACGTCCTTTGTTATCTATTGTAACGATAAACGTAATTTGCATTTAGATAAAAACGTGTATTTTTGTGTTTCCTTGACGCAGTAATTTATTTGAATTTTAAGCTGCATCTACTTCTGATTGTGAATAACTAAATGAAGCGAAGGATTATTGAAATTTATTAATAATAAGTGGACGGTCCCTTACAGTTCTGCGCCTGCAGTTTTAAAACACTTGCTGCTTTATGATTCTTTTCAGTCTTGTGACAAAAAATACATTTATATACAATACAGTTTAGAAAGTAAAAATTTTAAGAAAATAATTGTTTATGTTGGAAACTTTTAAATAGTGTCTATCACGAGCGTCGGTACCGAGCTTTAAATAAAATATTTTTTAAATATTTACCTTGTAACAATAATAATATATCATTTAAATAATATCATACTATTATGTAAAGTTGAATCGATTTCTTATGTTTCAACGTAAAAATTGCGGGAGTCCATTATGAACGAGCGCGTAAGATTTGCATTGATTTAACTTTACTTATTTCTTATGGGCGACTTATGCTTTACGTCTATTATGAATAGGCACTAAGTTAAATTGTTCCACGTTTCCGATTCAGGGAAAAAGCCGATCCAGTTAAAAAAATACCTTTTGGCGAGCAACCCCTTGTTTTTAATAAATCTTTATAAACACTGCAATATTTGTAGTTTGCTGGGTGGTTACCGTTGCACAATGCATAAGTGAAAGAAATATCTTTAGGTTGCAATACGTTTTATTCCGCTTGATTTTCCGCATTTAACAAAAATGTGTGGCTTTAAGTATTGGGTCAATTCGAAAGCAACGGACGTGTGTGCGCTTCGAGATAATGACGATTCCCGGCAAACGCCAAATCCAAAAAAGACAAAACGCTCTGATAATGACATACATCGCCATTCGAAACAAACGAAAACACACAATTTCTGGTTAAATGCTACAGAAACCTCAAACTGATATCAGCCTCTCGCAGAAGAGCGGATCGAAAATACCAGCACGGAAGAAGTACAACCACCACCAATATTTGTTTACGAAGTTAATAATACCAAACCCCTTATCGACTTGTTAAAAGAAAGAGTAAAAGATCAATACACACTTAAACTGATAGAAAACACGCAAATCAAAATACAGCTCCACAAAGCCGAACATTACAACACCATTGTTAAAATATTAAAAGACAAACATACAGAGTTCCACTCGTTTCAAAATAAAACCGATAGAAAATATAAAGTGGTACTGCGGGACATGCATCTTTCAGCCGACCTCAAAGAACTAGCGGCAGAAATTAGTATTGAACATTTATAACACAAAACACAGAATTACAAAACTTCCGCTACCCCTCTTCTTTGTAGAACTTCAGCAACACAATAATAACAAAGACATCTACAAAATTGATTTATTAATGCACTCTAAAATACGATTTGAACCCCCACACGTCAAGCGAAAGGTTATTCAATGCCAAAAATGTCAAAGATATGGACATTCAAAAAATTACTGCCACAGAACAGCCCGATGCGTGAAATGCGCCGGCGAACCCCTAACCAAGGACTGTATGCGTAAAACTAAAAGTGCAAACGTAAAATGAGTTAATTGTCAGGGCAACCACCCATGCTAATTATAGAGGACGTACAGTAGCCAAGGAAATACGAAAACGGCCCTTACGGCCCAGGCAAGCTGAAACTACACCTCCTTCAAACTCATTAGTACAACAGGGACTGACGTACTCATAAAGAACGCAAGGAATCAGCCCAGAATCGCCTACTACCATACCACAACTACCCAACAAAAATTCACCTACATCAGATATCAATCTAGGAAAAATGATGGTCAAACTGATGGAAACAATGGACACTATGCTCAATCTTTTAACAGCCCTGGTCAGAAAATTTCAATCATATTGGACAACACCTTAAAAATCGTAATCTGGAACCCCAACGGATTAGCACAACACAATTTAGAAGTCAAACAATTCCTTATAAACAACATTGATATTATGATGATATCGGAAACACATTTCACACACAACACATACATCAAAATACCTAATTATACAATCTACGCAACCAATCATCCAGACAACACTGCTCATACAGGAACTGCACTCATAGTTAAAAATACTTTAAAGCACTATGAACTTCCCAAATATCACTAGGAACACTTACAAGCTACCACCATCGTTGTACAAGAACAGAACAAGGAAATAGTATTCTCTGCAATTTACTGCCCGCCCAAGCACAACATAACCAAACAGCAGTTCATCGACTTCTTCCAAATGCTCGGACCCTGCTTTATAGTAGGAGGAGACTATAACGCAAAACATCAAACTTGGGGATCTAGGGTTACGGTCACCAGAGGCAGAGAGCTATTGAAATCCATTGAAGATAACAATCTTCAATACCTATCAACAGGTCAGCCTACCGATCGACGAAAACTTTCTGATTTTCTGGATTTTTGTGTAATCAAAGGAAAATATCTGATAGATACACCAAAGCTGAATCCAATCTAGACCTTTCATCTGACCACTCCCCGATAATTGTAACATACAGCGCAAAAATACTAACAAGAACTACCCGTCCCACTTTGTATAGTAAGCGAACAAACTGTGAGTATTTTCGAGAGATCATCCTAGCAAAGGTTAAATTAAACGTTCCTTTGAAAACGGACATTGATCTATTCAATGAAGTGGAACATCTCAACCAAACCTTACAGGATGCTGCCTGGGAAGCAACTCCTGACAACGAAGAACAGGGTACACTTGACCGTTGCCCTCTGTTTATTAAACAGAAAATAGCTGAAAAACGAAGACTTCGACGAATTTGGCAAACCAGTAGATCCCTACGAGACAAAACTAGCTTTAACAATGTTACCCAAAATTTAAAAACTCTCCTGAAACAGCACAAAAATCAGGAAATACAAAATTACCTATCCAGTTTAACACCTTACGAAGCCACAAATGCCCCACTCTGGAGAGTAACAAAGAAATTAAAAAGACCAATTACTTTTATACCCCTAATCAGACTCCCAGATGGTAGCTGGGCGACGAAGAAAAAGCAGCCGCATTTGCAAATCACATGTCTACAGTGTTCCAGCCAATATCCAAAACCTGCACAGTGGAAGAAGAACAAACAATTCATTACACATTAGCGGAACTCTAAAGCCTGTAAAAGTCAAACAAGTAATAACTGTTGCCAAAAGGATATGATTTACTCATGGCTGGTCTATTAAAACAATTGCCAGAAAATGGCTTTAAATTAATTACATATATATTCAATGCAGCTCTAAGACTTAAAATATTCCCCGAACAGTGGAAAATTGGGCAAATACTAATGATTCCAAAGCCCGGAAAAAACCCAGAGGACATTACCTCTTACCGACCAATTAACCTGCTACCTACAGTCTCTAAACTATTTGAAAAACTGCTTCTACAAAAAATACAAACCATGCTTGCAGACAGAAATATAGTTCCACAACATCAGTTTGGTTTTAGGGAAGGACACGGTACAATAGAACAAGTTCATCGAATAGTGACAAAAATAAACCACGACTTGAATCTTAAAAGATACTGCACTGCTGTATTCCTCGACATTAGACAAGCCTTCGATAAGGTTTGGCACACGGGACTAATATATAAAATTAGAAGGGATCTTCCACAAATGTATGAACTTATCCGGTCATACCCAGAAGGACGAACTTTTCAAATCTAACTAAGAGAAGTATTGACTGACCTCTACCCAATATACTCAGTAGTGCCACAGGGAAGTATATTAGGACCAGTTCTCTACCTTATATATACAGCAGATTTGCCCACAATTCCTCAAACACTCACAGCCACCTACGCCGATGATACAGCAGTGCTAGCATCACACTCAAGCCCTCGTGTAGCTTTTACCTCCAAATCATCCTTAATAAAATACATACCTGGTTACAACTATGGTGTACACAGGTTAACTAAACAAAATCCGTACAAACAACCTTCACACTACGAACAGAAACCTGCCTATCAGTGACACTCAATGGCGAATCTATTCCTCAACAGGATAACGTCAAATACTTGGAAATTTATCTGGACAGACGCCTCACATGAAAAACACACATAATGAAGAAACGAATGCAATTAGGGCTCAAATTACGACAAATGAATTGGTTAATTGGAAGAACATCCTCCTTATCCATAGAAAATAAATTGCTATGTTGCTATCGTATAAAACGATCATGAAACTGATATGGACATACGGACTTCAATTCTGGGGATCGGCCAGCAATTCCAATTTGGAAATATTCCAACGCTTTCAAAATAAAATCGTAAGGACGATAGCTAACGCTCCACGTTGTCCCCAATTGGATTCTTCAACAGGGTTTTCTTCTCCCAACCGTACACGAGGAAATTCGCAGAGCTAGTGCAACATATCTAAGAAAACTTAGTGTTTACCCCAGCATCCTAGCAGCAAATTTGCTTGAAAAACAGTGTATTCAACGTTTAAAAAGATACGATCCATTAGACTTAGAACAGTGTAATCTGTGACCTCTTCATCACCGACGCAGTTCGATCTTACAAAGCAAGAATGAAGTAAGTGGATTTTATTCTTATACACGATATTGTATGTCTATTAGCCAAACTATTTACTTATTGTTGATGTTCAACAGATTGTAAATGTGCAGTATTTAAAATTAAAAAAAGTATTGGGTTCCAGAGTGGCTGTATCCTTAACATCTTGCCCACTGTATAACTTTTTGTTTAGATCTAAGCGGCTCAACTTTTATTTTCGTGTTTTACAGAAATTGTAGTTCCTGGATTCAAAAAAAGGAAATCGGTTATTTTAGTATTGTAATTTGGTATTTTATTCTTTCGACATGTGGCGTAAATACTTTAGGAATATTCCACGAGAAGCAGCTTTTTAAGGACGGCGCCCCACTGTGGATCAACATTAGCTCAGGCGTGTTCTATGGCATTCATGTTAGATCAGTAGAAGTTTCTGAATACCGTTGTCTGCTTAACATTCTTCTATAAACAAGCTGGAGTTTTTTTAAGTGCACTAGTAAAAAATAGGAAGCAAACTTTCTTCCTCTATAAGAATATACTTTTGCTGGTTAGTGCTTATAAGCTTTGATGGTTCCGTGCTCTGGTGGCACCCCATACCATAATGGAAATTCCGCTACTCTTAACAATGGGCTGCAATCGGTTTATGCTAAATTTTTAACTAAACACTCTTCAGACCAATTTACACCCACTACATAAAAACTAAACAAACGACGACTTATTAGAAAACTAAAACAACATCCGACGATTTCAGCTACCCACTGTTTTCTTTGTGCAGTGGCAGTTGTAATAAGAAGTGAGAAGACAACCTGTATAACTCATTTTCCAGTTCTCAATTGTATATTTGATAGTCTTGGTGGACTTGGAAGTGATTTTTCAGGTTTCTTTTTTACTTTCTTGAACTGTGCAATATATTATTTTATGGTGAGTAGGGGAATATTTAGGTTTATTGCAATTTTTCCCTGGCTTTGACCACTTTTGTATTGAAAATTGACTGACATCAAACAAAAATTTTTAAAATGTGGGTGCGATAAGAATATCGCGAATATCTTTGATGGCTTAGTGCGTTAAATGGCATTTATCTTAAGAAACGTAAAATTGGCGTTATTTACTTGCCTATGCAACATATTAACCAAAGAGAAGATATAATAAATTTAATGACGTGAAATAAGTTCAATGCAAAACAATGACCATAATTTTATCCAAAATGCTGGGTTAATGCGGTAACAAATATTCTTAAATGAAGTCTTAACGAGATAGTCCATCTAGTTCGTAATCATCAAATGAAATGATTTAAAGAACAATTTAAACAATGTAAGCTATAGAAGCTCATTACTCACAAAGCATTTTCCAAGGAAAGAAGAAAATAAGGATAAAAATTATTTTTATTGTACTAAAGTTACATCAACAATCATAAAAATAATGACAAGATATTTTGTAAGCCAATTGTGTGTTGAATGATGTAAAGAGGTTGATATCCAGTTGAGTCTTTTCCCACATTTCAGCATCAAGGTTAATTTATAAAATGTCGCATGACCCGTTTCGTTGATTTTTGGTTGTCGAATTAGAACTAAAATAGAATCACACGGTTTGGATGTTTGATGGTCTTAATACTTAATGGTTCGGTCTTTGATTAGGTCTCGTATGAACAGCTTGTTAGTATCTGAATGTGAGGTGAGGTTAGATACCAAAAAAGCTTTTAAAAGAGTTTGTGGAGTCTTGAAGTGAGATCTTTAGATGGTACGTATGTTGGAACAAGCACAGCGTCCCCATAATTTACAACTTACGTCCAAAAGGGCAGTATAATAGCTTTATACAGGAATAGTTATGTTTCCCATAGAAAATATCAGTCCCTGATCCAATAACAACTTTACCTTTTTAATATTTAGATTTATTTCTTTCTGGTTTTTGGGAATATGTGGTTTTTAAACGAGTCTTTTGGAGAATGTTAACGTATGATAAAGGTCACACGAATATACTTGACTTCATTCACAGTGAAAAGAAGACACGTCAGTGACCCCAAAATAGTGGTACACTAGCTGTACGTAACGACATCAGGGAAATTCTGGAGGAACATGTTGTTCCATTTGCGGGAATTGAGGATTTAATGCTAATCCACGAAAATATGCGATGCCACACCGCGCGAGTGACCACTACCTACCTGGCTAACGTCGGTATACTAAAAATGGGCTGGCTTCCGTGTAGCCCAGACTTGAATCCAATTGAACATATTTGGGATGAGTATAAGCGAAGAGTCCCGGTCAGAAATCTTGCACCAGGGAGCGCGATTGAACTGAGGGCGGCGTAGATTGAAGAGTGGCAAGCAATCCCTCAATATAGTATAGGAAAAATTATCCGATCCATGCGTAATCGCTTAGAATGTGCAATTAGTAGAGGTGGCAACACCATGCATTAAAAAAATAATTAAATTAATTTCACCTGAAGATTTTATTTTTTCCTTTTATAATCATTTTTCCTTTTTCAACTTCTTTGTGTTACGCATATTTTTAGACTCACAAATTTGTCAGAACATTTCCGACTCCAATCAAAGTGGTATCATTTGAAACCATAGTTTTTAAGCTTTCAAACAGTACGCTGAACTTTATTTGGAATGCTATCGGTCTGGATACACATTTTTAGTCGATTACTTTTCTCTCAAGTGTAGATTCAGTTTCTGATAGTGGAGGAAAGTTAGTCAAAGATGTGTGAAACAGTTTATGTGGTTAAGTTTTCTATTCTATCTTGACTTTTTTGTATCCAAAACAGCCCTTGTAATTGGTTGACTATGTCCTAGAACATAAAGCATATTTAACAGGGATTTATATATTATGAAAACCTTCATATTTTACGAGGTGGATTCAAGTAATAAAACTAAATTTTTTCTCAGGACTGGAAACAGATAGAAACATGTGGTATGTTTCCAAATAGGTGCGTACTTTTTGTGAATGCGTGACAGAGATGGCAGCACTGCACAGTATGCAGGATTCTAGCGGCAGCGGCGGAAGTGAAGACTGTTTTTGATGATTAAAATGGCGACGTTTTCATTACAAGAACAGCGTGTAATCATTCGTTTTCGCCATTTGCGTGGTGTGACACCGATTAAAATTCATCGCCAGTTGAGTGAGACATGTGGTGATGGTGTTATGAATGTGTCTAATGTGCGTTTGTGAGTGCGACAGTTCAAAGAAGGCAGAACGCCTCGAACTCGTAGCAGCCGGCCTGACGACATGATTAAGCAAGTGGAGAAACTTGTTTTGGAGAATCACCGAATGAGTGTGGAACACATCGCCTCCAAAGTTGACATTTCCGTAGAATCTGTGCACACAATCCTGCATGAAGACCTGAAAATGCGAGAAGTGTCCTCCAGGTGGGTGCCGCGAATGCTGACAACTTTGAACTGATTTCTCATACTTCCTACTCACCTGACCTGGCTTTTAACGAATTTTGGCTGCTTCCAACGATGAAAGACAATGTCCGTGGTCGCAAATTCACTAGTCGGGCTGCTATTGCGTCAGCTATTTTCCAGTAGTTAAAGAAGACTCCTAAAGAAGCGTTTGCAGCGGTCGTGGAATCATGGCGTCGACGTTGTGAAAAATGTGTACGGCTATAGACAGATTACGTCGAGAAGTGACACAAGTGTCACAGCTTTCGCGTGATTAGTTTGTGAGAAAAAAAATCGAAGGTTTTATAACTTAAATGCACCTCGTATACATGCGTATGAACTAAGATTACAGTTTTTCTTTGCAGTTTCGCAGTGTTTTTTAAGTTTTGCAGATATTTTAATTTATATATATTTTTTGTTGTTACTGGATGGTTTTAAGTAGATAAAGAACAGAGGTAGTGTTTTCTTAGTTTGTGTTAATGTTAATTATGTTATTATTTGTTCTGTTGGAATGAGATAATCTCATAACTACTTTATACGTGGTTTTTATGTTTAGATCCTTTTTATGTTTGTTGTTACTTGCAGCGGATTTTTGTTTCCGATAATATCTACTTGTATGTATGTAAGTCAATTCGGTTTGTTGAGTGTAATTGTGGGGTTTCTTTAATAAAATTGTTTGACTATAATTTAATGATTAGGACGGCTACATTATAGTTAATAATTGATTGTAGTTTACGGATTGTGCATTATTAGTTGCCATCAATTTTTGGTGCAAGGGGATTAAATGCATTACCTATTGGCAACATTTTGTAATTTTTAGTTACATTAATAGATGTGTAAATTTGAAATGGAAGCACAAATGCAATATATTATTTGATTAACTACGTTAAGGCCAACATTTTAAATATAATCACAGCTCAAGGTTGACTGCATGCGCTGCCATCAAGTGCGTATTTATTCATATTATTTTGTGAGCAATTTTCTGGCAATTTGTTACTGCTTTTAACATTTTGCAATTAGCATCAACGTACTTCAGTAAATTTTTTAATTTCTTTGTTTTTAAATATTTGGTCTTCAACTCCTACATATTAATTTATTTTGTATTAATTTTCATATGCAAAGCCTATTGTTTTAAGTTTCAATATGCTCCTAACAAAATGTTATTGTAACGTGCTCACAAATGTAATAAGTGCAAGGTTGCATTTATTAAAGTCGAAGGTTACCATATTGCTGAAAAATTAACTAAGGATTGTGTAAAGTATGGGAAAGATGTAAAATTTTTTTGAGATAGTTCTTCAACACTGGTCTGTTACAAGTTTCGTATGCAATAAGCATTTTAGTAGCCTCTCAGGAAGAAAAAAGACTCTAAGACGCAAAATTAATTTAAAGTAAACCCCAAATAAAAATGTTTAAATGTTATCCAACAGAAATATTAAAAATATTAAATGATTATACGTGCAATGCAGAATAAAATGGCTTAAAACAATAATAACTTGCTCATCACAGCTCGCCCCGAAAAACGAAACGAAGTGCAGATAAATAAATGTTGAATGTTTGCCTTTTATTTATTTGAACATCATCATCAGCTGTGTCATCCATCGTCGGATGTAAGCCTCCCCTAACGTACTTTGTTGGGGGGTGTTTAGCCATGACTCACCGCGCTGGCCAAGCGTGTTGGTGAGGGGAGTGAGGATAGGTAGGGATATATAATGTAGGTAAGGAATTAGGCTAGGGCATGATTGCTCCCTGTTTCAGGAGATGGGAACAATCAAGAGCTCGCGTAGGCAGGATCGCTAGGTTCCTGAAGCAGGTATATACTTTACCGTGATCGTAAAGTAGTACCTACCCGCTACCTATTTATTTGAACATGTAGGGTTAATTAGGAACAACTGCGAGTTAAAGAAATTTACTTACTATCCAGGTGCAAATCATGTGTGAGTTAAAATACCAATATATTTAACTCTTATTTTGTTATAGGTCTTGTGTTGTAATGTTGTAACCTTTAGTTGTTTCCAACATTTTTAATATTTTATCTTTTATTCATTCATAGCTCTTTACTTAATGGTGGTGTCTACTAAAGTGTAAAACAAAAGTCGGAAGTCAAAAGTAGTCTATAGATCACATAATTGAAAAAGTTGTGAGTAGTCAAATGAAGAAGTATGAGTAATGAATATACTTGTTCCTTCGCCTTCTTTCTACTCTTTAATCAGCCATTCTTGGACGCAGGTTTTCTTATTATTTTCGACTGTGTTTTGCTGAGTACCAGCTGTATCTATTTTGAGCCTGTAATATGTTTGGTCAACCACTTTTCTTTTAGTTTTTCGTTTCTTCCATTGGCCCATCTGTTCCCATCTATTCTAGTACCGCATTTTGTCAAGTTTCACTTCTATTATCATTCTGTCTCCGTCCTTCTTTAGAAAAAACTTTATTTTGATAATTACTACTTTTGTGGACGGTCACGTTTTTTTACAATACTTCATCATTGATATAATATACTTATTGTAAACTTGAACTTTTTGATAGTTTTCAAACATTTACTTAAATACATACAGAAACACATTGTATCCGTCTTATTTTGCCCTCTTTTGCTATTTTTCATCTAAATAAATGTAACCTTTAACGTGTAGTAATTATTTGTCGTTTATTAATACTATTTTTATCTTATTTACTTTTAGTTAAAATGTATTTTGTGTTATTTATAATTAATCTCAATACCACTTCTTTTAATTCTTCATTTAGTTCTTCTATCACTTCTTTTTTTTCAAAATTGATTATTACTATAAATTATTTAATACATTCTCATTTAAGTTCGCATTGTACACTCGCGAAATAAAGACGTCTGCGAGCGGTCTGCGAGATTACAAGTGCCGAGCGATAAAGCGACTTGAGGTCAACTTGTGATATCAACTTTAAAATTTAATAAACTGTAAGTAATTTTTAAAATAATTATTTAAAGACTTTTAACATAAATTAAAATGCTGCCGCCGGCAACGGCTATAACGGCAGATTTAATACTTATAATCAAATTAATGGAAATCCTATGCTATCACAACGATCGCTGTTCCCACCTATTATCCATCCCCCAAACATGCACCAGCAAACCCAATACACAAATAAACCGCCCTCTAATTCAGCATTATTGTCCTCACAATACCAACAATTTCCCCAGATGCTACAAACACAACTTTCTACATTTCAATTGAGTGCAAAATCATCATCTCAACTAATACAAAATAAAAACACCTCAAATGAGTATTACGAAGATGATGAAGAAGAAATGGAAACTAATCCTGCGAATTATTGGCAAAGGGTCACTAAGCGAAAACGATTAGACAAGTCAAATACACAAACGGTCAATGGAAAAGAAACACTAATTCATGCAAATAGGTACGCAGCGCTAAGCCCAGAGAATGAAACAAGCGATGACAATAATAAACAACGGCAACAAACAACTACACCTAAGCTCCCACCCATTTTCGTTCACGGTGTTCTAGACTTCAACAAAATGACAAAAAATTTACTTTTGTTGCTGAAGAGGAACAATACTCGACCAAAAGTCTGCACAATAATGTCGTCAAAATTACCACAGCTACCCTTGACACATACCTCAAGATGATTAAAGACATGCAGGAAAATAAAATTATACATCACACGTACCAGATGAAAGAAGATCGCCCATATAGAGTAGTTCTAAAACACATACACCGCACTACTCCAACAGATGATATTAAAAAAGCCCTTAAAGAAGCAGGACACATAGTTAGAAATATTATGAATTTAAAAAATAAACTAACTAAAGACTCTTTATCAATATTTTACATAGATCTTGAACTAGCCACTAATAACAAGGAAATCTACAACATAAAATCACTTCAAAATAAACATGTAAAATTTGAACCACCAAAAATAAACAAAGATATAGTGCAATTCACCCGTTGCCAGAACTACGGACCATTTGCCTGCGTAAAATGTGCATGATACAAAAAGCTGCCAAAAAACAAAAGCAACCCCAGCAAAATGTATTCTTTGTGAGGGACAACACCCAGCAAACTATAAAGGATGCACAATTTATCAAGAGCTGCAAAATAAGGATCAACCTGATAAGCAACACACAAACGTAAGATCCTCAAACTTAACAAGGCACCACTTTCCACCCCTAAGATAGCAAGATAATCACGACACTATCAACAGACCAAATCCTCCACGTCCCACCTATTCGCAAATAGTACAAAACCAGCCTGCTGAAGATGTCAGTCATAAACAATTTCTCGATGAATTTAAGAGCATGTTTAATCAACTACTACAGCAAAACAGCATGATACTAAACATGCTTACTACAGTGATCAATAAATTAATCAATTAATGGTTAAATTTCTAACAATTGCGTTGTGGAATGCCAACGGGCTGCTTTAACGGAAGTTAAAAGTTGAAACTTTTCTACATACTAATAGCATAAATATTTTGTTAATCTCAGAAACATATTATACCACAAGATCACATTTAAAAATATCTCATTTTACCATATATCATACAGAACACCCGGACGACGCAGCCCATGGTGGTTCTGCTGTAATAATTCGAAATACTATCAAACATCATGAATTACCAAGCTTTCAAACAGACTACTTGCAAGGTACCATAATACAAGTAGAAAAACTTCGGATGCCAATAGTAATTTCCGTCTCCCGCCACGCCACAACATAACCAATAAATGTTCCAACCCTATTTTGAACAACTAGGATCTAGATTCTTAGCAGGTGGCGACTATAATACTAAAAATACACACTGGGACTCGCGTTTAACAACTACAAAAGGTAGAGAACTATACAAACTCATGGCAGATAACAATTATGGTTTTCTATTAACGGGTAGCCCAACATGTTGGCCAACTGACCCCAATAAAACACCAGATCTGTCTTCGTCACGCACACCTACTCTCAGCAATATAAAAACCAACTGGGAAACTTTTGAATCACATATAAATGAAAATCTTCACATGAACCTGGCATTAAAAACAAACGAAGATTTAGAATATGCAACTAACTACCTAATAACAACTATTGAGAAAACCAGTTGGAAATCAACACCTCAGTCCTACAATCACAAAATCAATACACCTAACATTCCAACTTAAATAATAGAAATAGTAAGAGAAAAAAGAAGAACAAGGGCATGTTGGCAACGTAGTCGCAACATTGCAGACAAAACTATATTTAACCAACTGAATAATGAACTAAGAAGAAGACTTCAACGGATTCGCAATGAAACTTTCCAACTCTACACAACCACATTCTGTACAAGATCAGTCAATATAGAGGACAACTAGAGGAATCAAACGTCCCAAAGAGGACATACCACCACTACGAGATGCAACAGGATCATGGGCGAAAACTGATAAAGAAAAGGCTGAAGCCTTCGCGCTGCACCTTCAAACAACCTTTGAACCTAATTTTAATGGACCAGGCCAGGAGGTTGAACATTATTTAGAAACTCCATTGGAATTATTACCCCAAATAAAGAGTTTTACTATCCACGAAATTGAAGCCCAAATAAAATTACTTCCTAACAAAAAATCTCCAGGGGATGATCTTATAACAAGAATTATATTAAAACACTTACCTGAGAAAGGACTTTGTTGTCTCCAAATCCTGTTTAATAGAATACTGTGTCTTGCATACTGGCCATCGTTACTCAAATTTGCCCAAATTATCTTAATCCTTAAACCGGGCAAACCTCCCACCCAAATATAATCCTACCGACCTATTAGTTTATTTCCGGTAACCTCTAAGCTGCTAGAAAAATTAATATTAAAACGCATTAATGAAAGTGAACTTCAAAGTAAATGGCTACCAGATCACCAGTTTGGATTCCGATTCCAGCATTCAACAATTCAACAATGGCATCGATTAACACACATAATACGCGGTGCACTTGAACACAAAACTTACTGTTGTGCAGTGTTCTTAGATGTGAGTTGTGCATTTGACAAGGTTTGGCACAGAGGATTGTTGTGCAAAATAAAAAAACTACTTCCATACCATTACTACCTACTTTTGCGCTCCTACCTGGATAAACGATTCTTTCAAACCAAACTCGGTAGCGACACCTCTCAGATGATATAGGCCTAGATGCACCCGGCTCATTTGCGCCAATCGTGATTTTCGGCTCATTTGCGCCTCAGAAAAATCCCAACAAAAATAATGGCCTCATTTGCGCCAAACCTTGTAGCTCATTAGTCATTACGACTAATTACACAAAATTTTATAATTTTCCACTGGGTTTCCCTAGCTTCAATGTGTTTTTATAAGTACGATAGGCAATACTTAAACTTTAAAGGAAAAAGGAAAAAGTACGTAAGATTGGATGAAAGAATAGAGAAAACACTTGCGGAACTTGAAAATACAGGCGATTTCGTGAAATGTTTGCACACTTTATCCTATATACAAAAACTTTATTAACTATATACTACTCGACTATGCATGTTTGTATATATTGTGAATATCAATCTAAAATGCCAAAAACAAAAAATATAAAAAAATATAAAAATTGACAAGAATCATAAAATGAACCTTTATAAAACACAAAAATCAATCCCCAATAATAAAAAAATCAAAGTACTTATAAAAAAAAACCTTGAAGCTAGGGGAACCCAGCGGAAAATTATAAAATTTTGTGTAATTAATTGTAATGACTAAGGAGCTGCAACGTTGGGCGCAAATAAGACCATTATTTTTGTTGACATTTTTCTGAGGCGCAAGTGAGCCAAAAATGGCGGTGGGCGCAAATAATCCGGGCGCAAGTAGGCCGACACCTCTCAGATATATAGAATTAATGCGGGTGCCCCTCAGGGTAGTGTGCTCGGGCCTCTATTGTAACTGTTACATACAAGTGACCTTCCTATCACAGAGCAAACAAGTACATGGACGTTTGCTGATGACAAAGCAATCCTGTCGTGCAATGAAGACTCGAACACAGCAACCGAATTACTCCAAGAACATGTAAACCAGCTCGAAAAGTGGCTAAACAAGTGGAAAGTAAGGGTAAACGGGGATAAATCGGTTCAAGTCACGTTTACAACGAAACACTCAGCATGTCCGCAAAACTACCTAAACAATACACCGAACCCTCAGGTAGACGAAGTCAGATATCTAGGTCTGCATCTCGATAAACGCTTGACTTGGAGATCTCATATAAGAAAAAAACGAAAAGAAATGGATCTACGTTTAAAAAAATTGTATTGGCTCCTTGGGAGAAACTCAGCACTTGCCATAGATAACAAATTCTTAATTTACAAAAGCATCATTCGTTCCATTTGGATCTACGCCTGTGAATTATGGGGATGCACCAGCAAATCAACAATAGAAATAATACAACGCTTCCAGTCCAAGACCCTGGGGATGACATCCAATGCTGGTTTGTGTCAAATGCAACAATCCAAAACGATTTTAACATCCCATTAGTAGCCGATTTTATAAAAACATCATTACACTGTTGAAAATCACCCGAATATAACAGTCAATGTCCTAGTCCAGGAACCCGAAACCAGGAAATTCAGGAAAAAGTGGCCAATAGACTTAGTGAACGAAAGTAGGCGATTCACCAGTGGGTGCTTTCTCCTCATGACTTTTATTAAACATTTAATAACATAAAATTGGCCCATAGAATTGCTGTGTTTATTCTGATTGCTAATAAAATGAGTTTATAACAAAATAATTCTTATTTAGATTTAGCCCTTTCTTTTTCACTGTAGTTTTTTAAAGATGTCTCTTAATGTTACTGTGAACAGTATCGGAAATATATTGCTCGCTTATTTTAGACCTTTTTTTAATTTTATTTATTTTGTAGTTTAACAGCAAATGTAGTTTTCTTGTATATGTCTTGAATTGACAAGAGTATCTAGATTTTCTTACTTTGTTGCGAAGAGCTTCTATTATTGAGCAGCGTCCTGTACTATCAAATGCATTTTTATCATCGATAAAAGTTAAGTAGGTTATATTTTTATAACTTTAATTGTTTTTAAGTATTCTAAAATTTGAAAGTCAAGTTTACTTGTTGATTCTTTCGTTATTATGTTATATACCAAATTACATGTTTTAATAAGCTTAGAGGTCTACGATTTTTTAGTTCTGTTGAATCTGCTCTTATGCATATATCTCTCTCTCTTCTCTTGTTTTAAATAATTATTTCTATTCAGTCTAGTCCGTTGTTAAGTTTTTTAACCAGATTGTTTTTATTTTAGCCCAGATTTCTTATTTATTGTTGATCAGAGTAGTCGATTGCAATTCATACGCTGTGGTATCATAGTGTTAGCTCACTTTATTTATAAGTATTTTATTATTTTAAATTTTTAGTTAGTACTATTCTTTATTGCTCTTTAGTTACAGGTGTATTATTTTTTATCTTTCTAATTACATTTTTATCGCCATTTTATTTTTAATCCATGATCGCTGTTAATAATGAATCTCTATAGAATTGTTACATCTGTAGGATAATATAATATATCTCATTACGTGTCTTCCAGTTGGAGCTTACTCATGTCTATTTCTTAGTCCATTTTGTGGAATAAATTATTCAATGTAAATAGATTGTTACTCTAGAACAAGTTCAGTAACACATCCTTTCGGTCATTTCTAACGCTCAGCCCATATTGTTTTATTTTTGGGCCCTACGGTATACCAGCTTAGCGTTAAAATGGCTCATTAACATTCAGGATTTATCCAAAATAATAAAAAAAGCTTGAGAGCATATGTTGGAAAGAAAAACAAAAACTTTATTTGTTATTGTTTGGATTGAATGCAAACGTGCAAAAATTGATAATAAAATAAGATTTACTCACGTCGTTTCTACGCAAAAAAAGTATGCATCACTTTTTTAGCGAGCCTCGTAGAATTAAAATAAAATTAAATCATTAAACGCATATTAATTTAAAATAAACTAGAGTAAACAAAAGAAATAGCATATTTTTAATATAAATAAAGAATGGTTTTGTTGACGAACTATTTTTTAATTATTTATGTTGTATACATTTATTTACATTTGTATAAAATAACTTTTTAATTTTTAAGTAAAAATAAGTTAAGTTTGTGTACAATATCTGTAGTATAAGTGGTTGTCATATATCGGGGGTGTAACTCAGTGGTAGAGTGTCTGCTTCGCATGCTGAAAGTCCTGGGTTCAAATCCCAGCACCTCCAAAGTGTTTTTCTTAAGTCCAACAAAATGAAGTTTTTATTAAAATTAAATTAGTTGTAAATAATATTATAAAAATCTGCTATCTAAACTCATTAATAAAAATATCTAAGTTGTAACAAAATTTTATAACTGATTTTTCCACTATGTTATGTACACTACCGCTCGTGAAAATATAAACACGTATTAAAATTCAGTGATACAGTGAATGACTATACTTTTTTCGTAAAAAATATTGTTTTGTTTAACCCTTTACCATTTCCTTAGACAATATTGTTTTGAATGAAAATAATTAGTCACTTGTAGACTTTTTTTTATAAGCATTTGTTTCAAAAACTAAAAGAAAAAATTATAATGCTGTTACGTCCTTGAGCTATCACTCAACACTGAGTTTTTTTTTTCTGTCCTATCCCTTGTTTTAGATGCTTGTTTACATTTAAAAAGAAACTGTGCGCCGTCTGGAGCTTAGACAAGTCTCCTGAATTTTTGCATTCGGTGGGTCATGATAAGCATCTCTCCATAGAAACTGTTTAGCAAATCTCACTTTAAATCAAGAAAGGCTATCCGTGTTCTTAAGGGTCAATCTTATATTACAACGCTACAGAGAGGGATCGCCATCGTTCCTGGCCATCATGAGTAGCATCCGATGCAGAGGATCAATTCATTAAGCAAAATAGAAGATTAACTGCCGCCCTCCCTCAGATATTGCTGCGGAGTTTAACCGGGGATATGGTAAAAAAATATCGGTCAACATAATAAACCTTCAGAAGGGTAATCTTCATGACTAAACGGCTTCAGTGAACGCAAAAGCATTGTTTCCGGGCAAAACCTATTATGGACCGACGAATCCAAATTTGAAATTTTCATTCAGAAACGGAGAATTTTAGTGGGTTGGTCTAAGACTGAAAAGATGATCCAGGACTATATTGTTCTGATTATCAAGCACGGAGGTGGGTTTGTTTTAGTGCGGGAGTGATTTTCTTTGGTTGGCGTAGAGTAAAAATCGGTGGCATTATAAGGAAAGGACAGTATAATTTTTCTAACGAAACACGCCATACCATCTGGGTTGCGATTAATCGGGAAAGGATGATGCAAGACGGCGATTGTAATTATACTTCAAAGCGTTGTGAGAACTATCTAGCAAACCAAGAAGAATAAATGCTCAAAATATTGAGATGGTCACCGAAGAGTCGAGACTTCAACCCTATAGAGTTGCTATGGGAATAAATTGTTTTCTTACATCAAAATATATAAAGTTATTTTTTATTTAGTGCCCATACTTCCATAAGCGGTAGCGTACGTCTCACAATGAGGTTCTCCATAATAAAACATTTTCTAATTGTCAATTTGTAATCAGTATCTTCTTCTTCCTTGACCGTTTTCGAACGTTGGCGATCATGTTGGCTATCATACCTATTTGCGATTTTGAGCTGCAGCTCTGAAAAGCTGTACTGGATTGTCCGTACCACTGTCTCAATTTTTAATTATACGACTCTTCGTCTAGCTGGGCTTCTTCTGTTATCTATCTTTCCTTGTATTATAAGATGTAGCATGGCATATTTGTCTTGATGTCTCATAATGTGACAGAAATATTCTAACTTCCTTCTTTTTACAGCTTTAGTGACTTCCATTTCTTTATTTATTCTTCTTACGACACCTTTATTCGCGATTATATCGGCCTGAGCAAATCTGAACAGTCTCTGGTAAACCCGCATTTCAAAATTTTCAGCCTCTTTAGTAATACTTCTGTTAACGTCCAGCTCTCTGCTCCATAATAGAGCATTGAGAAAATGTAGGCTCTAACCATTCGGACTTGAAGACGCAAATTTATATTATGACTGCATAGGGTTTTCTTAATGCAGCTCGGGCATATTCAATGCGTTTTTTTATCTCTGTGGAAGGGCCGCAATCTTTGTTTATGTTGCATTACATATATGTTACTTTTCCCACCCTTTTCAGCTACTCCTCATTTATTTGGATGCCGTAATTTGTTCTCACTTTTTATCATATATTTAGTTTTTGATGTTTTAGTTTAGTCTAACGATTCTTTCTATCATCATACAAAGCTTCCTTAAATAGTTCTTCGAAGTATAAGTTGCAGAGTAGAGACGACAGTATACATACCTGACGGACATTATTTTTTATTTTTATTGCTTCTGTTAGTTGTCCTACTCTAACTGTGGCCGTTTGATGCCACCAATGGTTACGGATTATATTCAAATCTTTATCGTCAATTCTTATTTTTTTCAAGCTTTGGGGTAGTTTGTCGTGTCGTGCCTCACCGAAAGTCTTTTTAAAGTCGATTAGTATATATATATATATATATATATATATATATATATATATATATATATATATATATATATATATATATATATATATATACTTTGACATCTCCACATCGTTGGATTAATACTTGCACTGCTAAAAGAGCTTTCTCATTCCGCTTTGGAATCCAAATTGTGTTCCACTTAAATTTTCTTCTATTTTTTGGTATATTTTAACATGAATGACGCGTAAAAATATTTTCAGAATCAGAAAGTTAATTTACATATGTAGTAATATAAAAAAATTGATCTATCTACTTCCTTAGTCACTACACGAATTGTTAAATTAGAGGAAAGTCAAAAATTATTCGCACTATTTTTTTTTCAATTTGTTTATACAAATGTAGATTGAAGCTAATATATTATTTTCCTACATAGTCTTCCTTTTAGATGCACTTGGCCCAGCGGTCTACAAGCTTACGTACTTCCTCCAAAAATGTTTATGGTTATAACAACTAAATGGAAAATTTATCTCACACACATTGAAGAATGTCTTGCATTATTGAGGTCGCCGCAATTGTAATTTAGTTTTTTAGGTCGTCTAAAGCCGTAGGTATATAAACTACTCAACAAAAAAGAACCGCAAGGTGAAGATAAGTGTCAAATCTTCTTCATACGACCGTCCTGTTATAAAATAAAGTTTTCTGAATCTTCATTCATCTGAAGACAAAATCAGTTTTGCAACAGCGTAAGACACGTTACCCCAATAACTCTGTTACTATATATTTGTCACTAAAATTTAAACTTTGAAGAAGAAAGTCATTTTCCATGTTTTTGAGCATACCATTAGACAATTCTACACGCTTTAGCGTGTCGTTTGCGCGGAAACCCTGTAACAGTTGTTGACGGTATGGCTTGAACATTAAATGGAGCCTCAATATTGTTTGGGGAAGTCCACGTTCTTTGCTCATTCTACAGCTTAACTTCATTGGGCTACACTCTAGACTCCCTTGAATTCATCCCGCATTTTTCTTTGATACACGATGTTAATCCGTTACCTTTACATAAACAGACAGTTCGACCAAATTGATAATTCTGACAAATGTTTTTCCTCGTTTCCTTGCAGTAGCCGACTTTGTTTTACTGAACTTACGGATGCAAAACCTTGTGTTGTACTGTAGTCATCTCGCTTACAACTAATGCTGCTGCCTGAATGCGTGCGTTATGTAAATCGTTCACATGTAATGCATAATTCAGGAAATGTAGCCCTATAAAACGGAACCCATAATTTTGAATCACTCTGTTCTAACCGCGCATAATACAGACTGTTATTCCTGGAAAGCGTACAGATGGCTTAGCAGGAATTTTTCGTTTCCTTCTCAGTAAAAGTAAAACGTCATCACTTTGGAGCAATATAGAACAGTAATCTAATGCTTAGTTAACTGCGCCATATATTATAATTGAGATTTTTACAAATAATAGTTGCGAGGCATGACAATAACGTTCATAACTATGATATAAAATTCGGTAGTAAAGCTACAGTACGCTTAATTAGTAACACAAATTGACGACTGCGTATTAAAAATAAGCAACTTAAATTCGGAACACCTTTTAAAAGCATTGCTTCAAGACCTCGATATACAATTACACATTTTTTAATGTTAAAATTGAGCAGAAACAAGCTAAGTTTAAAATCATTATAAACGTTTATAGCACCACTAAAAGGTGCGTTTCCTTATCATTTTATTCGAATGGCAGAGATCGCTAAAGAAATGAAGGTTACGATCCTAACGCAGATCTGTTAAAAATAGGTACCTAAGACTACGTTTTCATCACTGAAATAGTTCAAAAATGCTCACTTTGCCAATCAAAAATTTAAATATCAATTGTACTGGCTTCGGCGGTACATATACTAAAATTGGAACGGTACAGAGAAGATTTACCGGCCCTAGTAAATAGCAAGGTAATAGCGAATCACCAGTTTGGTGATCTGTAGAATAAATACATCGAGCTGTTCAAAAAATCAACGATACCTTTGAAAATAAAGAGTTCTGCTATGCAGCATTTTTAGACATTACATAGGCGTTTGATTAAAGTCTGGTATACTGCACTTCTTTACAATTTGCCACTATTTCCTCCTCTAAACTACTTCCTTATCCTTAAATCCTGCCTACATAATATATCCTTCTTGGTAAGATTTGTAACCGAGTATACGGATAATAATGCCGGTGTACCTCGAGGAAGTATCCTCGAACAACTATTATATTAGTTATACAATGCAGACCAGCCAACTATGCCACCAACTCTTACAAGAACGTTTGTCGAAGACATTGCAATCCTAGCATCCGACAGAGATTCCTACATTGCCTTACAGAAACTGCAAATTACCCTCATTGAAGTTTAGAACTGGTTGACAAAGTGGAGGATCAAAGCCAGTTACACCAAATCTGTTCTCATAACCTTTACCCCTTGCAGAGCCCTGCATCATGTTTATTTAAACAATGGCCAAATTCCACCAAGAACTTCCACCGAAGAATTATTTGGCGCAAACATATCTTTAAAAAACGGAAGTAACTGGAATTAACCCTGTTTAAGATGTAATGGTTACTTGAGCTTAAATTTAAACTTTCCCTAGATAATAAATTTTTAGTTTATAAAACAATAATCAATTTGGTCGTATGGCATTCAACTCTGGCGGACAGCGTCCACTTGAAATATCGAAATTTTACAACGCTTCTAAAGAAAAGTGCTGCGCATGATAGTAAACACACCCTGCTTTGTGCCAAATACGGTTACCCTAAGGGATCTCCTTAAGTCAAGAAAGAAATGTGCTGCTAGGACTCCCAATACAATACTTGACTTAGAGCTCATTCTAACAAGTCTTATGGATCAACCCACTAATTTTTTTTTTTATTGAATTCGTGTACATTAGCAATCAGAATTAATTACAATAAATTCTATGAGCTAATTGCGTGAAGTTTGGAATAGATTTGAAGAGAGGTGTCCCCAGTGGTGCAGTCTCGTTACCTCCATTTGAAGGCTTAGGGATGGTGTAAATGATTTCTTTATTCTGTCAAGTCCCATGGCCACTTCCGTTTAAGTCGTCTCATTACTGGCTGCTGTGTTAGGGTGTAATCTCGTTATTAGTGTGTCCCACTAGCCGAGCATGGTGGCTTGTAGCCCGTTGTCTGATTATGTCCCGCACATATTGTACGTTGGAGTCAAAGTGGAGGATACGGTTTGAAACATACCAGGAGCATTGAATATACTTCTTAATGTCTTAGACTGAAACGTTGTATTATGTCAATATTTGAGTAGCTGGCGCAACCCCAGAGTTCACAGCCATATGTCCATATTGGTCGTATGATAGATTTGTACACCAGTAATTTGTTTTCTGTTGAGAGTTGAGAGTTTCTTCCTATGAGCCAATACATTTTTTTAATTTTGATGTCCATTTCTTTGCGTTTTTTTATTATATGTGGTTTCCACGTTAATCTTGTGTCCATATGGAGACCTAAGTATCTAATTGCATTTGCTTGCGGGATGGGTACGTTATTCAAGCTTACAGGTGGGCATTGTGATCGTCTTGTGGTAAATGTTATATGATTGGACTTCGTCTCATTGACCTTAATTCTCCATTTTTCCAGCCAACCCTCTATTGTACTTAGTGCCTCTTGCAAGATATTAGTTGTGATTTGTGGATCTTCATGACATGCCAGGATTGCAGTGTCATCTGCAAATGTCCCCAATGTTATGGTTGGTGTCGTCGGTATATCTGCAGTAAAAATCAGATATAAGAGTGGCCCAACACACTTCCTTGGGGAACACCAGCCGTGATTGGATACAGTTGTGAATATTCCATACCAACTTTGGTTTGAAAGTGTCGATTAGTTAGATAAGATTTAAGCAGGAGATAGTATTGATGTGGAAAGATGTGTTTAATTTTAAATAGTAGCCCATTGTGCCAAACACGGTCAAACGCTTGCCGCACATCTAAAAATACAGCAGAGCAATATTTCTTACTATGAAATGATTGCTGAATAATATTGGTTATTCGGTGGCATTGCTCTATGGTCGAGTGTCCTTTGCGAAATCCAAACTGGTGATTTGGAATCCATTCTTCAAGTAGACTATTTTCGTTTATTCGCTTTAATATTAATTTTCTAGGAGTTTTGACACGACAGGCAGTAGACTAATTGGGCGATAAGACTGAGCTTCATTTGGTGGTTTGCCAGGTTTTAATATTAGGATGACCTGTGCAAACTTTAATTGTAAGGGCCAGTATGTTAAGCGTAGGTAATTGTTTAAGTACAAGGCCTGTAACGAGATCATAGCCCGGCGCTTTCTTATTATTTAACCATTTTATTTCATTTTGTAACACCTTTGGAATTTTTTATGGGGTAAGGTTTAGGGTTTGGAAAGTTGTTAAATTTCTCAATTTCATTAATGATTAAACCTGAATGTTGGGAAAACAATTTTTTTTTTTTTGGGATTTTTGCAAACGGCATTGTTTTGGGTTTCTTAAATCCTTTTGGCAATTATGATCCTTTTTGGAGTTGTAGAATTATAATTTCATTAAACCGCTATTAATTTTAAATAAGTAAATTGATTTTTTATAAATTAAAGTGGTTTTGTATTAAATTTATTTGTTCCTTTTTTCTTTTATTAAAATTAACTTTTAATTTTTAAGAAAATTAAATTAATCATTTTCCATGTTTTTGAGCATGCCATTAGACAATTACACGCTTTAGCGTGTCGTTTGGAAAGCCTGTAACAGTTGTTGACGGTATGGCTGATTAAATGGAGCCTCAATATTGTTTGAAGTCCACGTTCTTTGCTCATTTACAGCTTAACTTCATTTAACTCTAGACTCCTTGAATTCATCGCATTTTCTTTGATACACGATGTTAATCCGTTACCTTTACATAAACAGACAGTTCGACCAAATTGATAATTCTGACAAATGTTTTTCCTCGTTTCTGCAGTAGACTTTGTTTTACTGAACTTACGGATGCAAAACCTTGTGTGTCTGTAGTCATCTCGCTTACAACTAATGCTGCTGCCTGAACTGCGTTATGTAAATCGTTCACATGTAATGATATTCAGGAAATGTAGCTATAAACGGAACCCATAATTTTGAATCACTCTGTTCTAACGCATCGACTGTTATTCCTGGAAAGCGTACAGATGGCTTAGCAGAATTTTTCGTTCCTTCAGTAAAGTAAAACGTCATCACTTTGGAGCAATATAGAACAGTAATCTAATAGTTAGTTAATGGACCTATTATAATTGAGATTTTACAAATAATAGTTGCGAGGCATGACAATAACGTTCATAACTATGATATAAAATTCGGTAGTAAAGCTACAGTACGCTTAATTAGTAACACAAATTGACGACTGCGTATTAAAAATAAGCAACTTAAATTCGGAACACCTTTTAAAAGCATTGCTTCAAGACCTTGATATATAATTGCACATTTTTTAATGTTAAAATTGAACAGAAACAAACTAAGTTTAAAATCATTATAAACGTTTATAGCACCACTAAAAGGTGCGTGTCCTTATGTGTGGTAGATGCTGTACTGAGGTATTTTTTATAAACGTTCTTGTTGTAAAGTGTGTTTCACTTATGAGTAGTACATCAATTTTGTTCATTTGAAGGAAGACTTCTACCTCCAATTTTTTAGATTGGAGGCCGTTGGCATTCCATAATGCAATACGTATGAATTTAGACATTATTTAACTAATTTGGCAATTACTGTTGTGAGCATGTTGAGGATCATGCTATTTTGTTGTAGCAGTTGATTGAACATTCCCTTAAACTCGGCAAGGAATTGTGCGAGGGTGAGGTCATTAGGTGAGTCTGGTTTATTTGCTGTAATGTGGCTATAGGTATGCATCGGCATATCAGCGTAAACATTAGGTTTTGGCAGAGGAGGAAAATTTCTTATATCCGGCTTACACTGTGCAGGTTGTTTCTTTGGTTGCTGTGTATTTGGGTAGGTCTTGTTTTGTAATTCTCTATAGACCATACATCCTTTGTAGTTGGCAGGATGTGGTCCATTGCATAAGATACACGTTGCTCGCGTATCCCTATTTTTGGTGCACGTTCTTGTATCATGGTTACCGCTGCATTTGACACACGCATATGGGCGATTGCAGTATGATTTCGTGTGGTTAAAGTTTTGGCATTTTGTACATTGTACTATATTTTTATTTTGCTTAGGTGGTTCAACCGTTATCTTTAAGTTCTGCAGATACTGCAATTTATAAATATCTTTGTTATCGGCCGGTTCCAAGTCCACGAAGAATAACGGCAGGGCTTCTTTAGTTTGTTTGTGTTTGATGTTGCTAATATTTCGAACTTTATGATTTTTTCTGCCAATTCTGCTATTATTACATTTATCGGGATTGTGGGGTGTAGATGCCGTACAACTACTCTATACGCCCTCTCCTGCTTGTTTTGATATGTGTGAAATATAACGTTGGTATCTAAAAAATGGGTGGTCAATTTCCTGTATGAGTCAGGCGTGTGAACATTGATTTTAACGACATTATTGGCCATACATTTAGAGGTATATTGTTCCTTTTCGACTATGTGCGTGATGCTAGCTACCATTTGTTGATAGTTTTCGACACCTTGAACAAAGATTGGCGGTGGTTTTGGCAGTTGAACAGTTTGACCCGTAGTATTAGTGTTGCTGCTAGCCCCTGGTACATCTGTTTCCTCTGTTAACGTAGAGTATTGGTTTGTTTGTGTTAAGTTGAATGTTTGAGTTAACTGTGGGTTATATTTCCGTCTTTTCCTTTTATTGCCAGGAACCACTTGCCAAGTGTTATTATTATCAGCCATGTTTTCGTCTTCGCCGACATTACTTAAAATTTCTTGCTGGTCTTTTTCTATTTGATTATTTTGCGGCAAGCTTTGCGGGGAAGGTAATTGCACTTGAGACAACCTTGGATATTGCATTACGGGCATTGTATAATACGGAGACGGTTGAACCGGTGGGATTGATGGCACTGCATACTGAGTATACTGTTGCTGTTGATAGGAGGGTGGGTAACCATATTGTTGATACATATTGGAGTTATTTTGTGATGGCGGATTATTCCCATTGCCAGTGGGAAACATTAATATTAAAGTTGATTACATGGGTAGTAAATTATTAAATAAATAAGTACGCCTGACTTTAAGGCTGAGACTCGGGCGCGGCGATATCGCAGGTAAAAATTTTGCTCGCACACGTTCACTCTGTTTCAATGCACGGGCCGTACTCCAACCCACTAATAACTGGCGATCTGCCTACCAGAATTTAAATATTTGGTTTACCTTAAGATTAGTGGTAAGTTGTAGTTTGTAAGCTTTTCCCCGTTTGTGACTTAATACCTATGAGCCTGTTTATTATAGAAGCATTCTGCTGATCATACTTCTGCATGTCTACTAAAGTGTTATATGATTTTGTTGAATGTACTTGTATGATTGTAAATAAATGGATTGTTATAAATGTGATTTTTTGAAAAAATAGACTACATAAAACAAATATCAAAACTTATAGGAATATATAAAAACTAATTACTTTGCTATAAATAAAATTATCGCCTTTTAACGTTAAAAAAGTTTCTACTTTACACAGTTTTTTAAATGAATCATCAATACCTTTTTTTGTTTAACTCCTTTCTCTTTAGAATCTGTCCCATATAGACAATAAATAATCGGTATAGCTATGTATAGATACGTACTAAAGTACAATAATAACATCAAGAGATACTTCCAGTGAAGTTGCTCCCTTAATACCAATACCTGCACGGCTAGTCATTTATCGCATTATAAATAAAATAAAATTAAATTAAATTTTTTATTCTTTAGATGTGTGAAACTTAAAATAGCCTCATCAGATTATTACAGGTCAAAGATACGAAATGCGTTCTAGCTCTAAGGACTCTAATTTTTTTTCTGAAAAAGTACTTAGCAAAGAAAATTGAAACTTTGTTACTTCTCAACATAAGTTCAGTCTACACGTACACATTTTTCGCAACGTTATCGCCATGACTCGATAGCTGTTGAGAATACTTTATTAGGGAAATGACCTGATGCAACAGCACCTCGATTGGAAAATGAGCGGCCACGGAGTGTCTTCATGGCCGGAAATTCATAGCGACATCACATGTCAACATGTCCCGAGACATTGTCAACCACGCAGCCTTTTGTTCGTCGGTCAGCATTTGTGGGACCCAGCTTGAAGAAACTGTTCGCATTCTCAGATAATTATTCAAAATGGAATTCACAGATCCTACGGAAATGCTAAATTTAGATTTGATATCATGCACCCCTAACCGACGGTTTTTCATAACAACTTGCCCCACTCGCGTAATCATGGTTTCAATCCGGTTGGTTCGTGGCCGAGGCTGTTTAGGTTATTGTCATACAACTCTCGACGTTCTTTAAACTTTCGCACCCACAAACACTAATTTATCAATCATGACGCTTTCATTGCATGTCTCACTCAATTGGTGATGAATTTTGTTGGTCGTTTCACTACGCAAGTGGAGAAAACAGACGATTACTGGTTGTTATTGGACATTAAGTGTCGCCATTTTAAGTATACCAAATAACATTCACTGCAATTGTGGTAATTTGGCCTGTGTGCTGCCATTTTATACAAGTTCAGAAATATTTCCGCCTTTTTTAAAATTAACCGCATCTTTCTACTTTCACTGCTGAGGGAAAAATGGAGACCTTAGAACTTGCATACACCTTGTATAGTGTTGCAACTGTTTTTAGTAATCCTGTTGTTAAGAATGCAAGAGTGCTAATCACAAAACTCAATTCTCTATGTTCTAATGAAAGGTCGGAAAAATAATATGTCAAATAAGCCCAAAATGCGCAGAATTTGATGGTTTTAAGGCAAAGCAAGAAAAATGTTTTACTTTTTATTTAAGTAAAAATAACCTTATGTTTTAGCCGGTGTTACTTTTTCCAGTCGTTGTCTAGTCATTGCACAATACGTTTAGTTCACATTGGAGAACATGGAAAATCGAATTGCACTATTTGACAAAGAAGCAACAACACCAACGATACTGTAATGAAATTTTCACTTCTTATGGAAGTAGTGATATAAGTATACAGATAGTTCGTAAATGGTTTAGAAAGTTTAAAGCTGGCAAACATCCATTAAGACACAGAGCTTATCGAAGCCATGGTTTAAAAATTGACGGATGCTTTAAACTTAAATACCAGTACACAATCACCTCACAAAGCGTGGCTGCGTGTTTCTTCGTCTAATTTGTTTCTTTTAACGAAACGACAAAGTGCCATTTTTGAAGAGATTTACTGAAGGCGAGAACTGAATTCTACGTGAGAATCTTGAGAGCTTTGGTCTAATGATAAGAGGCGTTTAACTGTAGAAATTGGAAAAAATGTCCATTTAGTGTGATTGGAAAGCTGTCATATTATAAACTGCTTTATTCCTGTTTGCAACTGGACAAATTACAGAAGTAATCAGAACGAAACGATCGGAGCTAACAAGGAGACGAGACATCGTTTTACAACAGGCACCACGTGAGTAGCCGTTAAAACCAAATTGTTAACATTTGACTGCGACGTGGTTCTTATCTGTTCTCTTTATTAGAAAATTATTTTTATAATAAATAAAATATCTAGTTCAACAAATGATCCAAAGATGTATTTGGAACGGCGTTTTAGAAAGATGATATTATGCAGCTTCCGGAAAGGTAGAGAATATATCGTATATAATTTGATCACATAACTTCAAGAGAAATATTGTACATAAATAACCTTTTAGAAAACTCTTAGAAAAAGTATGAAAGCTTATGTTTGTAGAAACATTGCACGAACAAAACAGAAGTGGTTGACAGTCACATATAGGAAATAGAGGTGTGATCAGTAGGCGGCTTAAAACTTTGCGTTCACCTATATAAATTTGTCTCTAACCACATAAATAATTGTAACAGGCTCAACACGAAAATGCTCTTGACTCACACACATTTCGGTGGACGAAATCGTGATTAACACAGCTGCTATTGTTGTTCGGTAAAATCACCGTATAACACCAAATGAATTAACAGGTATGTCAAATATTTCCCATGATAAATTGTTTGGTACGGTGCAACATAAATGCTGAATTTGGAAAGTCTCTATTATTGCGTGATGACAGTTAGCTTTACAATGACGAACCAAAAAAACCAAACCAAAAAAAGGTTCTTCCCTCGGGAAGAATATAATGCCAAATTTTTTAAAATATTATACCATAACTGATGCAAGCTACATATTTGTTCCGTCATTATCCAGTGTTTGGTTTGAGAAAACAGCGAATGTGTGTCCACATAGTTTCTGGCTTACTGTTTATTTTTGTCATTTGAAATCGGAGCAAAAACTTAGAACCATCAACGGGAGTATCAGTTGAAAAGTAATGAATGATTCCAATTTTTTAAGGTCAAAACCTTGGAAATCGATTTACTACAAATTTTCCGCATCTACAATTCTATCATAACAATTTCTTACACAATGGATTTTGGTAGTGTCACTTCTGTTATTTTAACAGACGTCAATCAGAGTCCACAACCGTTTGTACTTTAATCGCGTTGTCTGAAGTGTGAGAGGTTGATGGTCGCTCAACCTCGACATTCTCTCTTCCTTCTCTGAACACTTTATGTCAGGTTCCAAAACTCCGGCCGCTTGGATTAAGAAAATCAGTCACATTACTTTCCAAACACACCTTGTATTAAAGAATTTAAAAAAGGTTCTAAAACAATGACAAGAAACGAGTTCTGTCTAAAAATAATAAACATTTATGAGGTCCAAAATCGGCCGAATTCATTGAGGAAATATCAATTACCATGTCCAAATCTACCTAATGTATTAAGCAATTTAAAATTAATTCTCACTTCAACTTTATTCGTCCTTGCAGTTAACCTTTTTACAATCCTTTCTTTAATAGTTTCCTTAATGGTTCTAATCAATCAGTACTAAAGCTGGGCTGACATTTAATTCTAGAATGGTAATGCAAAGTATTATGACGTCGCATTAGCGCTGCATTGTTGGAAATGTTGTTTATTCTGCCTAGTATTTTAAATTTCTTGAAAATAGTCCGGTTGTATTTGGCACATAATTATTTTTGTTCCTATCTATTTCTGTTTTTTTTTGAACAAATATGACATTGCTTGCTGCTTAGATTTTTTATTTTTATCCTGCTCTTGATGGGTGCCAAAACCAGTTGCAGGGCTGGTTCCTGAAAAGTTTTCTCCTTAATATAATTATATATTTATTCTTCACATCGCCATTTGTCCTCGAGTCGTCTAGCATTCTAATCTTGGTAGTCATTGTCCTGTGCTTGTTGCTACCAATTTTAAGCGGAAAAGCGGATCATATGTGTTAACTGCTTTTTCTTGTGAAATTAAACATTAATACCATCTATCACAGTTTCAGTTGTCAAGTGTAGTGGCTGCCTGTTTCGCATTTTATTTAGGACCAGGCGACCGTATTTCCCTACAACTTTCACTTGGCTTTGGTGCAATATGGTATCTTTACAAACACGTCTTGGTTAATCGCATAGGAATCTCGCTCTAATCAAGATTATATTTCAAAACACAAAAATTGCGCAGATAACGGTAATGTGATGTCACACGCGACAAAAACCACATTTACTGGAACAAAATGATCTCTATAAGCACGAAACCTCAATGTAGTAATTAGCACTATTACTCAGAGAGATATAAAAAATTACAATTACAGCTGACGAGTGTAAGTTAAAATGCGATCAGTTAAACAGTAGGAGGGTAGAAAACCTTCTTAAACGAAATTCTTTATGTTTTAAGCATTAGAAGTAGATCGGATTATTGTAGATGGAGTTTCTATCAATAGTAGAATATGGCTGTGCCTAACACTGAATCACTTTAGGCTTAATGCTGATATGCTGATTTCACAGCTCTTTGTAAGTAAAAAAAGAGACAGTCAACTTCTGATTTTTAAAGGTATAACTGTTCTTGTCGAGTTCAATGCGAGTTGATGGTACAATACTTCAATTTATGAGTTTTAACTAGAATGCAAATTGGATATCAAAATGATCAGCCGAACATGATGCGCAATTATATGATAATGATATACACTCATTTTGGATATCGTAACGATAATTGCAACTGCAACTGCACATTTGGCAACAGAAAATGCTACGTGAGCAATTGGTTAACAGCATTCTTAGAACTTGATCGTAGAGTTCAAATTCATGTTGACTTAAGTGGAAAACTTGGCAGTGCCACTAGGCCATCGGTTTGAGGCGGTTGGAATGTTTTTTTTTACTCAGACAAGGTTTAACCCAAGACCAGATCTTAAGACGTTTCCACCGTAGCCCGTTACCAATCTCACGTTTATCGTATGTGGCGGGAAGTTTCCTCTGCGCAATTTTGAGCTTCCAAAGATGCACTGCCAATGTACATGTACGCCATTTTTGAGAAGAGTGTCAACTTTAAGTTCCAATGGAAAACGTATGCTGTTTACAAAGGCAAAAACTGTTTGAAGCCGATGGCTATATCGCTGCTTGTTATTGGAGTATACGATGATGCATGGGGCCTTTTGGGGAGCGAATAATCTGTTGATAGATATTTTGTTCGTTTGTGCCAAGTAGTTGCTGCGCGTAAAATAGAATTGAAACTTTCTCTTCTCACCAATGTACGCCATGATGTCTGTGCGGCTAACAAGATTTTTAACAAAAGTTCGTACATTGTTGCGGATCTATCCAGCAGAAACATGACACTAAAGTATCTGATAGACGACTTCTCACTGCCTGCGCTCTGCTCAACATGACATTTGGATCTGTGATCGCATATGCCAATGATGATTTTGACGTTACAGAGAGAACGATATAAGAAGACGCCAAGGACACTCTTTTTTCAAAGCTCGTGTTTCCAACCGATCTTGAATTTTTCGTTAGTAGAGGACGACTGTGACTTACCATAGGGTGTCGCATATGGAATGTCCACTACTAACGCAGTCCTCTATCGCTTTGCTCAATTTGAGAAACAACAAATCAACAAAGCACTGGCTGTACATCCTACTGGACAGTTCAAAGCGTATTGAAGGTCTTAAATGCTCTTGTCTATCTGGTACTAAGACTGTGAGATGTTGCTTGCACAAGTTCGTCCAATCAAGATAACAATTGTCAATTTTTGTTAAGATTTTAGTAGTCTATGCTCGGCAAAGCATTTGAGGATATTCTTGGTAACAATCTCGGTGAAGATGAAGATGATCATTTAGATAATCTACCAGAGGAGACTGAAGTAGAGAGTAACATTGAGGATAAGGATACGGAGATATACGTGAATGGAAAATGTTACAGAAAACGGTTCTGATGATAAAAATGATTTATTAAATTTGGTTTATATTATGTGCGCTGCAATTGTTTTAACTTTTTTGGGAGTCAAGTAAATTATTTTGGCATTTAAGAGGGTTCTTCAGATAACAATTGCAAAACGGAGAACACAACTTAAATATAAATATATTTATTTAAAACACACACGCAATTTAATCACGCATCAAGAATCAACCTAATACTAGTGCAATATTGACAACTTGGTTTCATCAGACTGTATCACAGCTCGTCGCGAAGGCTCGCGGCTGGCGCCACGTATTCGTACAGGTCCTTGGGCACTGTGGCGTTGTAGAGCTCTTTGGCTAAAAGGAAGTAGCGCTTGCGAAGGTGGTGGGCTCCCGCTTTGGGCTGGCGTTCGCGCGTGAAAATCCCCTTTTTGTTCCCTCCTACCCTGGTATAAGCTGCAACAATTTTAAGTTATATTTGCTCGTTAGTTCGCCGATTAGCTCACTTTGGGCCGTTTTGAAGTCGGCGAAGTTCCAGATGAATTCTCCAATAAACCACCCTTGAGCCCTCAGATTGTCAAACGCTTTGAAGTGCTTGGACATCATGGATACTTGAAATTCCTCGGACCAAACGTATTGGGGAACTGAAAATATCGCTGTAAGTAGGATGCATGGAGTCAAATAGCAACGTACTATATGGAGTCCTGCCATGGTGTCGGCTCCATATTCGGACATGATAACCGGTTTATTGTATTTAACGTGCCATGCTGTAGCTTCATTAATGACCATGTTTGTTATCATGTCTAAGTGGCCAGAATTTTGGTACCACGCATTGTAACGGTTGAAGCTAATGATATCCAAGTGCTTTCCCTAATTGGACCAAGTAAATTAAATAATTTGAGATTTTTACGTGACTACTTACAGCGCGATCCTCATTTACGCCTCTTGCGAGAGCTATAGTAATGGGACGTGTCTTGTCGAGACTCCTAACATGCTTGGCCACTTGTCTAAAATATCAATTGGAACATTATATTAATGTACTATTAGTAAACACCATACCCAAAGTATTGGTCAGCGAGTTCCAGTTGTGTTCTAGGTTCGTTGGAGATGGACCACATGATAACGCTCGGCCTATTCTTATCTCTTCTGATTAATTCTGTAAGTGAATCTTTATGTTTTTGAAGTAAGGAGCTAGAAAATAAACTAAAGAGAGAATGAATCAGGTGCTGGCTCTATATGTTAATTCCAACATACTCGGTGTCTACGCTAGGGCATTCGTCAATGATCATTATTCCTAGCTGGTCAGCTAAATCCATAATTTCATCAGCATATGGGTAGTGAGAGGTGCGGTACGCGTTTCCACCTACCCACTTGATTAGGTAGTGATCCCTGAGAACGGTTGGCAAGTCCAAACCTTTTCCGCGAATATCAGCATCTTCGTGTCGCCCAAATCCATGCATATAAATGGGGCGATTGTTGATGTACATTGTGGTGTTTGTCCAGGTTATTGTTCTAATCCCCACGGGTTGCCTATAGACATCTAAGATATCGCCTTGTTTTGAACGCAATTGAACCTAGCATAAATCAAATTTTGATTACATTAGGGCCATATTAGTTAATAATTCTTAATATTACCTGTAATGTGTAAAGGTAACCAGGATTTGGATCCATTAAATACGGCCACCATAGTTTTGCAGACGGTACTTTCAGAACTCCTTCGCCATAGTTTTCTTGCCCAACAACTTTATTGCCGTTTTTGTCCAACAAAATGACAACGCAAGTTACATCTTCCTTTGTCATGTAGGTTATGTTATAATAAACTATTCCTATAATAAAATGAATTTAGCAAATTAGAGGAGCGGTAATTCATGTTTGAGTTGCCTGTAGTCCCTGCTATCTCTGTTAGTACGGTAATGTCATCAATATATGTCCACGGTGTAGTGTATAAGGTAACTGGTCGATGGATTCCGGCGTAGTTAAAGAAATCAAACGTGTATTGCTGGACCAGTTTCTTTCCCTCGTCTCTAAAATTCGAAAGAATAGCTTTTGATTGGCCAGCCGAAGATGCCTTACGTGTTAGCTTCATAAACGGCCCCTTGAGGCACAGTGTCTTGCAAGAGGGTGTTATCACAAGCTACCGTAATCTTGTTGTTCCCGCCGAAATTGAGCAACGAGCTGATTTCCCGCTGGAAGGGTAGATGACCGATTTCATGGTTCATGACGAGCTCGCCGTTTATCCACTGCGGAAGAGCGAGTGAAGGTCAAGAGTATTTACCAAGTTCATCTGAAGTCTAATCGCTTACGACTTGAGCAGCGTAGGAGACGGACGAGAAGCGTAGGCACACGCGGCTCTTGTTGGCCCAGGACTGGGGCACGAAGAAGGTCCGGTCGTACCAGACGAGCCCCACGTGGTCCCGTATCTTGGTGTTCTGCGTGATGTCGTTGTAGCTGGAAGGTACGGGCATGAGGTAGTGCTCGACGTCAGGGATCTGCAATGCGACAAGCTTTGAGGTGGCTGAAGCACCCAGAACCGGCGACGCTGACTTTGGAGAAATCGCTGTTGTACCAGTGCTGCCTGAAGCCGACCAGCGGGTCGTTCATGGGGGACACGACGAAGTTCCAGATGCCGTCCAGGGACGCCACTTCCCTAGTTTCGGACTCTCGGGAAGAGCATGCCTTCTGGGAGGACCAGGCAACGAACCGTTTGCAGAGTTAGCGCCCATGTGGCAAGAGCGGCTATGTACATAATTCCGTTGCAGCTTGGCAACTGAAAAAATTGCAAAAAAATTTCTGTTAATATAAAAGTAATGTATGGTATTCTTGTAGTTTCGTAATTTTTTTAATTTGCGGTATCTTTACCGATCCAGCTAATTAAAATGAATTTGGTAACATGAAATTGAATGTCAATTATTTGCAACCTAGATAAAATTGCAAATTAAAAATTTTTTGTTACTATTTGTGTTGCTAAAAGTTGTGTAATTATTAACATAATAAAAGAAGTTGTGTTAGTTTATAATATCAATTCCTATGAACTGCATATGTACAATGTGCTTTCAGAAAGTTTATATCAATTATCTACAATTTTAATTCTCTGTTTCGTTATTTTGAATGCACATTTTTACAAGGTCCGTTTTAAAAGTAAGGTTTTATTTGTCTTTAACCAATAAAGAGTAACAAAAATAAAAGCAGGACTTATTTCTGTACACTTTGTTGTTCTTCATTTCTTAAATAAATTGCTAAGTGTTTTATATATATAGTTATCTCTTTGAATTGGTTTTCTTTTGAAGGGCGTTTGTCAATTAAATAAAATGCCCAATCAGAATTTTATAAACTGTGGTAAAAATTTTCTATAAAAATATTAGGACATGGTTTCCTCAAGATTAGATTATCTACTATACCTACAATATTGTCTCAAAGTTACTCGTTCTGCCCCCTAAAACTTTATCATGATTTAACCTACTCGAACCGAGAAGATGAGCAGTTTCATTCAAGATATTGTCACTTAATTCTTAAGTACGTATGTAAAATATAAGTTTTATCTTTCATTACTGTACTGTAGGACAGTTGCTCAAAAATTTTAGTGTCTCAAACATTTCATTTTTAAGTTCTAACGTCAGCCTCTTTGAAATCCATATGGAATAAATGTAGTGAAGCTGATCACTAAAATTTAGTAAACAATGTAAAAAGTCGCATAAACCGTTATTTTATTGGATCCATGCATTCATACTTGTCAGTTTATTATCCAAGAGACTTGGTGCATTATTTACTCTTGTCTTATTTTACTTTGTATAAATGGTAGTATTTTATTTATATTTTTTATGCACTTCAGCAAACAATATATCTATTTTAGCAAATAAAATGTTCTTTGACATTAAAAACAAATTAATTATTCTTGCATTATTGTTTATATCTGGCATAAAATCAATTTTATCTCATTAACGTAAGCCAAACATGAAAAATGCAATTTTAAGTTGCTATGAAATGTTTTGGTTATTTTAATACCAATAACATTGTAAATATGTGTTTTTAAATTATTTTTATTATTAAAACTAATTAAGAACATATATTTACAACTACTGACCCGTGTGATCATGATGAACGCTATCTTGAAAGCAGCTCATAAATATTTTGTGGGAGGTAAGATACTAAACGTATACTTCGTCGGAGGATCATAGAGACGTTAAGGGCACCGAACAGTATCTGTGAATGATTTGGATTTCTACAATCTGAAATTAATAAATGACACCTGTCATCTTATTATGTACAAGATCACTTTAACAATGTATAAATAAATGGCAGTTTTGGAAATACGAGAACAAATTAGAAGGTTTCTCCACTTTATTTGGCTTAAACGACTACTTTTTTATATGAATTAACCGCTGGTAACATATCAACGTTTGTTTCTTGAAGCATTCAACTTAAAAATGGATAAAATCTAAATTTGGAAGACAGATTTTTTCATTCTAGGGTGAGAACCTCAAGCGAAGTTTAGATCAAAGTTAGCTGCTGTTCCTGGAGTCTGTCGCCTGCATCTGCATTGAATTTTTAAATGTTTTAAACTTTTTTATATGCACACAAGTGATAAACCACGCATAGAACATTTAAAAACAGCAACTATACGAATATTGCGGTTAAAGTCCGTGATATGGTTTCAGAAGATCACTCAATAGAGATACGTAGAATTGAAGAAGACATAGACATCCTTTATAAACAAGTAGTCTATATTTTACATACTAAATTGGGCTCTAAAGGACGCACTTGCTGAATTTTATGTAAGTGCAGTGGATTGTCTTTAAGAACAATTTATGATCAGACCTGTGCACACCTTATCCATCTGCAATATTTCTGACTAGAAACGTTGATCACTGAGGACCACCAAGTAAAAAACCAAATTGAAAAATAAAATACCACTCGAGTCATATTTATATTGTTTGTCGTCTCATCGTTCTCTTGCAAATATTTGAGTACCAGCCAAGTTGAAAACAGAAATAAATGTAAAGTGTTTTTCAAGCACTTGTGTCTCAAGTTGTTAGCATGGAAAAATATTTTTGAAATTATTTAAATCTGCGAAAACGAACAAATTGTTCCATTATGAGAATGAAATTTACTGCAATGGAAGGCAAACGTTTTGTAATTAATTAATAGTAAAATATATGCTTTCGCAATAAAGAATTTTAAAATCAAAATAATGGATAAAACTTTAAAAGCAAGTTAAATAGGAACGAATTGGCCAGAATGTCTTTATAAAGTGGTGTAAAAGATTAAATTTTTATAAAAGAACCTACCAAAACTACTAAAAATTGTGGGAGTTTCAAAATTTGTGGACGCCATTTTGTTGGATAAAAATAATTAATTTATAAGTAAAGCCAAATAAAAGAAACTTTTTTTATTATATTTTGGAGCTAAACTTATAACCACTATATATGCTTTTCAAAGTTATAATCGTGAGAAACATTATAAAAGATACTAAAGTATATCTTAACTAAAATTCAAACCCATGTATTGAAAAGGAGCTTGGTTATGCTCAAATTTTAATGTTGTTTGTTGTTATTGTTGTTTATGAGATATCTATTCTTACCATTCTACCCGTTAAGCTTCTCAAAAATTGGTTGTGCGGTATCTTACCAAGAGCGAAAGCGAAAAAAGCTTAACACAAATTCTAAACTTGACCCATAAAGTTTGTTAGTAAATTTTCACTTGTTTTCAACGGCAACATACAGATGTACCAAGCAAAAGAAGTGGTAGGTTCTAAAAAACTGCCAACAGAGATGTTTACAAGTTAACAAATATTACTGGTAAATTGGTAAGTATTTGGAACAAAATTCTTTTGACAAAGTTAAACAGAAATTATTGCTAACTAAACTGCAAAAAATAATCTAAAATAACTGAAAGAAACAAAATAAAACTAAAGCCCCAATGTTCAGAGAAAAGTAATTTGGAGTGATGAGTGAAATTCTAAGGTGAGCAAGGATAAAGAAATATATCGCTCAGTTAGAGAATTTACAACGTCTTGATAGTCGAGTTCGCCTGAGTGCTGTATTAAGTTGGAAACTTAAATTTGTTAAAGCTGTTATAGTAAGTAAGCTTTTTGTACAGATCATATCAAAGTTAACACCATAGCAACATTTCAAATTTTATAGTATGTTCTATTTGTTATTTAGCCTCCTTTTTGTGTATTTGCCCAAAGAAAAAGTATTTATTCTCTCTCTCTTCTACCCCTCCCTCTCTTTACCGATCGTTTTCCATCTCTATTTCCCCCTTCTTATATAAACAGTTGAGAAAATGAAAGATAAAACAAAATAAGAGTTGGTATTACAACGTATCGCAAAGGTGTAAGAATAAAAAAATAAGGGTGTAAAAATTTTGATTAATATCTTAACGCGTAAAATGTTTTATTAACGCAACAAGAGAAATGGCCAATTTTCTTGAAACTCTTGAAGTATAATGCTTCAACTTGCCTTGAATTATCAGAATTTTAAATATCACTAGCAAAGTGTTGTCGCCGGGTGAAAGTCCACACCTTAAAAGAAGGGAGTTCGATTGAATTAGAGGAGCGGAGTAATTCTGCTGCGAAATTTCAAAATCACTATAACAATATGGAACATACAGAAATGAAAAATTAAAGACAAATAACTAATGAAAGAATTCAAAAGAATGACCTTAGCCATGCTTATAATTAGAAAAACGAAGAAGAAACAAGATATAATTGTTGGAATGGTGTCCCTACGGATTAAACAACCGTAGCAGGGGTAGGAACGTTAATCAAAGAAACATAAAAAAAGATTTAAGTTTGGGAAGCTATAAACGAAAAAACTAAAAATAGGTTTAAAAAGTTGCGGAATATATGACCCCACGGCTAAAAGTCCATTCATAGAAAAAGAAAACTTTATAGGTATTTAAATACTTCTTCTTCTTTCTGGTTTCCTTCACGCCCTTTCAGGCGTCCCGTATTTATATACAAGAACTAGATAAAGTGAACAAATGTGAGAACATGTAATCATAAAAGACTTAAATTGAAGAATAAAAAAAATGATGCTGCAGTGGAACAATTTGGAGAAGACACTGTTAATGATAGGGAAAGATTAATAGAAATGTGTCAGTTGTATTACTTAAAAATACCAAATGGCTCTGATCAACACAAACCTATACATAAATATGCTTGTGTTCAAAACACCAGATAACTTAATTTAATAATTGACTACGTCGCAATAAAGAGGTGCGAAATTTAACAGTGATCATTAGCTCTTAATTGCAAAAAATGATATTTAAGTTGATACCAAGAGAAGAAAAAAAGCAGGGAAGACAAAATAAATCCGATGGAAAAGAAAAACAATTTAAGCTGCATTTCCCTCAGGACAACGCAATATTGCAATTATCTCCAACCAAATTAAACCAAAATGATCTGAATTTAGAAAAGACAGCATAATAAAGAAAGCGACTTTTAAATCTTTAGGAGAAATAGAAAAAACAAAACAAAAATGCGATCTTAGTTATGGACCTGAAGAAGTTATAAAAAAGAAAAAATTATATGAAATTTTTAGGTACTAAAATAGAAAAGAACCAAATAAAATATAAGGAGAGAAAAATAAAGAACTAAAAACAATTATCGTAAGAACAGAGAACGAGAAAAGGCATAAAACATTTGCAAGCATAGAGAAATATACTAGTGGGATAAGAAACTCTGAGTCATGGGGAGTGATTAAAGCGTCATTAATAAATAAGAAAGAAAATGTAGGTATACTCTGTATAAAGGAAAATGAATGGTAGAGATACAACAAATGACTTAACAGAAACAAGACTTCAGTTCTTAAAGGTATACGAAGAAGATACACAAAACCAATGAAAAAATTAGATCATGTAGAAATAACTAAGGCGGTAAAATCTATTAAAAATAATAAATAGGCGGAATCTAATATAATTTCACCTGAATTAATGGTTAATTATGGATTTACAAAACTTCACCATATGATAAATTCCAGAGAACCATAAACGGCAAAAAAATACCTCGAGAGTGGAAACAGACGTACCTAACATTAATTTTTCAAAAGAGAGATCAAAAAAGGTGTGATAAGTGTCTGAGAATATACGCATTATCAACAATGGGACAAATTTGTGGTAAAGTAATAAGAAATAAACTAGAATAATATAAAAGATAAAGGATAATATAAAAGGAAAAATAGAAGAAGAAAATGCTGGATTTACATTAGGAAGGCCAACTATAGATCATAATATATATACTCAACAGTTATTAAAAAGAAGAGTAGAAAATCTAGCTTGTAGAAAATATTTTGGAACTACAAAAAGCCATCGTAGAGGTAGAAGTACCATGTAAACTGAAAAATTCAGTCAAAAACCTATAAAACGGAAATAAATTTGCCATAAAAGTTAAACAAAAATCACCGACAACTTCAAAACGACGAAAAGCCTCATAAGATTTCTGGACATCACCTAAACTATTTAAATATTTCTTTAACCCTCCGAGGTCATACTGGGTCAATTTGACGCGAGTGTAAACTTGCTCGTCTATACCATAAAGGCACCTCTGGCGGTGAATTAGGGTCTCAACTATAACATAAGAAGTTTCCCGTATATTACACGACGTTCAGTAGCAGTTGAGCATCGATATAAATCAGTGCCGGGTCATTTTAATCCATATGGTGACCTCCGCGTCGATTCTACAAAAAAAAAAAATTGGAACAAAAAAACTTTTTGGCTTTATTGTTTTGAGGTACTTAAACTTAAGAAATGGCGTATAATTTAAGCACACGTGTTCAACGCGTCCTCATGCATGAAGAGCGAGAGAATTTTGGCAGCGACGCTTCCTCGGATGACGATCACGTATCTGAGCATTCGGATACAAATTCTTCGAGTTCGGATTACAGTGAAGTTGAGGATGCTGAAGATACGCCTCTGAACCAACGGATGTTGGAACAGCATAACCGAACTCGAGGGAGACCGGTTATCACACTTCGTAAAAATAATACGAATTGCAGTATGAGTGCACGCTTGAGAACATCTGGTGAGAACATATTTCTTCTTTTCTTTTCTTGCCTTCCTCTACTTTGGAGCAGTTTCGGGCGGTTGGAGCGGTCGGTATATATATATATATATATATATATATATATATATATATATATATATATATATATACATACACAATTTACATTGAGTCGGACTGCTTATAACTGAATATACCTACAGATCTCTCCCCCCCCCCCCAATTTTTTGCAGCTGTTGCTTGATTGGCCTTGTGTCGTCGTAGCTGCTGTTTACTTTCTACTTTCTTATTCTTTCGTTCTTTCTTTTTCTTTCTAATACAGCACCACATCGATGACGTTATAATAATACGATACTTTACTCTGTATTTTCTAGATCGAATAAATGAATGTGAATCAAAGCCAGGGCCAAGAAATGGTGCAGAAAATTGCCAAGAAGTAACTGAATTTTGGAATCTTCTTTTTGATGCAGAGACGGTAAATACAATAATAGAATGTACGAATAAGCAAATCGAAGATGTTTGCGCCCATATGATGGCAGAAGAAAAAGTAATGCAAACGTATCATCACACCACTGATTTGTTGGAAATGAACGCTTTTCTTGGGCTGTTGTATTACTCAGGCTTGTGGAAATCTAATCACGTGGACACACATGAACTGTGGGATAATACCAATGGGTATAACATGTATCGCTGTGTTATGTCGAGAATACGATTTATGTTTTTATCTTCTTGTTTACGTTTTGACGAACGTGAGAAACGGTCGCCAGATGATAGACTTGCGCCGATAAGAGAATCATGGGAAAAATTTATTAGAAATTGCGAGCATTATTACAATCCAAGCAATAATTGTACCGGCGATGAACAATTATTATCTTTCCGTAGGCGCTGCAAGTTTCGTGTATACATAAAATCAAAAGCAGACAGATATGGCTTGAAAATCATTTCTTTGAATGACGCCGAAACTTTTTATTTGGTAAGCTATTATTTTTATGTATATTTCATACGTCAAAAATTGTAAAAAGTGTAACGAAAACGTATGTCTACAAGGACAAATCAGGCGGAATATTCAATTTATTCTCAATGAAAATGCAGCAGAACGAGAAGAAAATAGGCCGCAATTCGACAAAAGACTCAGATGCGCAATCTGCCCTAGCCAACAAGACAAAAAAACAAAAATGCAGTATCCCAGCTCCTTGCGTCCTATGTGTGACGATCATCGCGCCTATATGTGTACCGATTGTGCTGGAGATGAACGACCAAACTTGTACTTCAATAATTTCTACTTTTCTTTTCGATTTAAGCAAGAAAAATAAATTATTTTGGGATTTTTTGGCAAAATTTGTTATTTTTCCTAACTTGAAAAAACGACCTACATCACCTAGCGAAATAAATATACTTTTTCAATTGTACGATAAAAAAAATATTTTTCCTTCGTTCAGCATATTTTCAAGAATAGAAACCTAAATTTTCATTAAAAAATTTCAAAAATTGGGACAGACAAATTTTTTTTGTAAAATCTGTTAAAACAAAATAAAAAAATTTTTCGCAAATTTTTTTAGCATACCAGAAATGAGTAAATCATCGGTTTCTCTATATGATTTCATTATTTAATAATAAAAGTATATTTCAGAATTTTTTCACAATTTTTAATCAGTAAATGATCAACTGGTAAACGATCAAAATTTGCCTCGGGCCAATTTGACCTAGAGTGACCTCCTTGATCGAAAAAATAGGTGTAACCTCGGAGGGTTAACCTGCACTAAATAAAGAAATGAAAAGTTAAATGTGAAAGCATGGGAGTTTCAGTAAAAAATGAACAATTTTATACATTGAGCTTTGGTGTCGGCCAGGTAATTGCACAAGAGAAGAAGATCTGGGATATATGCTGCAAAACTTAAAGGATATAAAAAAGTAGAACTATAAAGAAATTTTAATAAAATAGAATATCCAGAAATAGATGAAAACCTACAAAATTTAGAAATTGCCGAAAATTTTGAAATAAAAGGTAAAATAAGTTGAAGCATGTAGGATTACTTATAACAAACAATGCAACAACAGAAGAAGAACTACAAAGCATAGTGCTATAAGACAATTAAATCCCGTTTTGTCGGATAGATGTATAACAAAAACAACAAAACATGAATATACGGTACCATGATAAAAAGCATATTGACAGACGGGGCCGAAACATGAAAGAAGAAAACAGTGAATGAGGTCTTGTGGAATAACAAAAAGAGACTAAACAACAAATCAAGAAATCAGAAGAAGAATAAATGTAGAGCAAGACATAATTAGCTACATCGAAGAAAAAAGGGTAATTTGGTACGGGCACGTAAGAGAGAAAATAGCAACAGAACAACAAGTCAAAGAGAACGCAGTAGACCAAGGAGATTTCGCGAAATACCAAAGAAAAACTATGAGAAGGATAATTTGTAAATAAGTAAAATACAATTTAGCTTCATAATAACGCAGGAACTCCAAAGAAACAAGAAAAAATGTTTGGTTATCAAATTCGGTGTATTGGACGTATATAAACACTGTAATCATCACCCTTAGTTCACTAGTACCACTTTTTGTCGTTTTTTACAAAGAAAATCTTTAAATTGTCCCATAACTGAGAAGTTTCATTTCTACACACTTCCACAATTGGGTTAGACCGTTTCGCTTTTGATCTTGTTCCAGAGTGCTTTCGGGTACCGTTATTGAGCGTCGGCGAACGATCCCACGTAAACTTTGGGCGCGTCCCTTGACACCGCGCTTATGCTTCTTTACGCGCGATTTGCATTTCCAATCGCATTGTGCAAGTATTCAGATATGCTAATGCGCGGCGCAACTGGACGAGAGACAGCGCCCGAGAGGAATGCAGCCGCGGATCTCGATTTATCTTCCGCTTGTTTATTTGCGAATGATGTACTTTGTCGATTGTTGTCGATTGCGCCGCCCGCCGCGGGCGCACGGCGTGGCGCGAAAGGTGAAGGGAATGAACTTGTGGAAGTCGTTTGCAACGCACGCGCTGCCGGCGACCGCGAATTAATTGCGAGATGAACGGCCTTGTACGCGCCGAAAAGGAAATCCTGATCGACGGGAAAACAGAACAGGACTTGAGGTTGGAGGAAGCAGATGAAGCTTTACCGAGCGCGATGAAGCAGGATTACCCCACCCTTTTGTAGTCCACTGCTGCCCTAATTAATCAGCCCACGTGAAAATGTTTAATATCTGAAGTAATCGAATCTACCACATCTTCCAGACCATTTATTATGTTTCGCCATCTACTCAATCTGTTTGTTAAAATGGGATTATGGAAAAGCTTTGCTGGTCGACAGATTGCATGTGGATTATCCTCTACCCACATTGCAATTACATACTTGCGCCAACAACAAAAGTCAGGATGACTGATGTGGTTTCTTTCATAATACACTCTCTGTCCTAAAAATAACCGGGAATTAATGAAGTCATCTATTGACGAGAAATCGATTTATGAAGTGTCTACAAACGTTTTATGACACTTGTTCGCCATCAGCTAATACATGGCGCATTAAATGGTAATAGCCGAAAGTCAGCATTAAGTTTTATGTTGAAATTGTAGAAATACAACAGAGCTGCCCCAAATGCTTAAAATTCCTTTGAGAGATAATTGTTTATTACAAACACAAGTTTTGGTAGCATCGTCGAGTCAGAGAAGACAGACAGAATATGGATTATGGATTATGACCAATTAAAACAATGAAAATGTCGAAAAAGTGCGCAAATTCATGAAAATTTCACAAAAATCTTCAGTAAGATTTATTAAAACGGAAGTAATCAAAGCATTCCTCAGTGCTTTATATATATATATATATATATATATATATATATATATATATATATATATATATATATATAATCAAAAACCTATCTACCCATAAGGGTGTAAGCATTTCACAGTCTTATATTTCACTAAACATTGCTGTCACATAAACACAATAACTCTTTCAGTTCGATATAAATTTCTTTGACTTGTTTCTATCTGCTGCTAATCTTTTTGCCTCTGTCCACGATTTTCCCTTCTTCTTCAGTACTTTTTCAATTGCATTATTCCAAGTTTGTTTTGATATTCCTCTCTTTCATGTATCTATTGCTTTGGATTGCTAGATCATTCGTGTCTGCGTTTTTTCCTTCATCCTTTGTAGGTGTCTCCACCATTTCAGTTGTCTTTTTTCAATAAAGTCTTCTACAGGTTCAATCTTTGGTTCTTCTCTAATTACTTTATTTCTAATTCTATCACGCTTGGTTATGCACTTTACTCTTGTCAGATATTTCATCTCAACTGCCCTTATCTTATTTCTATTTTGGTCAGCTAGCACCCATGACTCGTATCCGAAGGTCAGAATTGGTCTGAATAGTGCCTTGTACACCTTCATCTTCGTTTATCTTGATATTTCTTTTTTATTGATAAGGCCTTTACTCAGTGCATGGTACACTTTGTTGGCTGACTCTATTCTTCTAGTCACCTCTATACTTTGTTCTCCTGTTTCTTCTATAGTTACTCCCAGGTATTGGAAGTTGCTCACTTGTTCTATCTTTTCTTCATCACTGCTTTATACCATTTCAAAAAAATTATCTCCAAAAAATTCATTCCAAGTAGCACAATAGTCAATGCTGAGTGTTACCTTGATGTATTTAATTGTTTGGTAGGCCGTATTCGTCGTGTTTGCCCTGAATATTGAAAACCAAACAGTTGGTAATTGCTGCACCATCGTTCGTCAATTATTATGAGCTTTTTGAGCTTCAGCAGCCCCCGTATTCACCCCTTGCCACCATGTGATGCACTCCTTATACGCGCAAATCGTTGTATTTCTACTAAGGAAATAGTTCGAATAAATAAAATAGTTTTATCAAGATACCTTAACTAATTTTATTTTTAGCAGTTCCGGTAATTTTGGGATAAAATTTGTTGGTTATGAACTGTAGGACCAACACTTTAAATTGGATGCACGTAACTAAATTTTTATCGAATTCATGCTTATAACCTTCAGAATTTAGGTAGTAGCGTGGTTTCTGAAAAAGAGAAAGCTGAAAGAACCAAAAGATAAAAAACTGTAGCAGATTTTGAGAGCCAATGTTGAGATTATGGGCAGAAAATGACCAAATCGGACCAAAAACAAGGAACCATCACAAAGAGTCACACCAAGCTCCCAAAATGAGTTTATATATATTTTTTTTAATAAAACACGTTTTTTGTGTGAAACAAAACGCCTCAATCTTGGCAGCACATGACGTAATTGCTGGGACATTTTAGCAATGTTGTGTCAAACTTCTTCTTTGCGGTCCTCAATTATTTGGGGTTTGATAGATAAAGATAACCCCAAAGAAAGAAGTGTAACGGTGTCAAGTCACATGATCTTGGCGGCCGATTCTCATAATCTCGCTGTGAGATAACACGACGATTAAATGTTGTTGAAACCACATGTCTTCCACATCCATATCATCAATTTCATGTCATAAAAAGTTGGTACTCATCTCACGATATCGAATTCCATTAACGGTAACGGCATTACGTTTTCATTTTCGAAGAAGTAAGGTTCAATGAATCCCTCAACCTAAAATCCGCACCAAACCGCGACCCGTTGAGGATGCACAGGATGTTCTTCAATCATTTTTGGATTTTTGGGTCCCTAAATCTGACAATTTTGTTTATTGTCAAATCCAGTAAGATGAAAATGTGCCTTATGGCTAAAGATAATATTTTTCGTACTTGTTGGTTTTCCAAAACCCAATTTGCGAACGCCCAACAACTTGCACATATTGTGGTTTCAATGTATGTGCCGACTGAACATGATAGACTAATGTGATAGGATTTTCTTTAACTCTTTCACTTACACCTTCTATGATTTCATTCGAACGAGCGGTACCAGGGCGGCCACCGTTTTTTTTTTGTTTAGAATTGAACAGATTGACTCAAATTTATTGATCAAATTCACCATGGTGTTACGAGAAAGTGCATTACGATGACCAAAAAGTGTCCGCAAATTTTTCACCACTTTGAAAGTGAATTTTTACAATTTCCACGCGTTGTTCCATTTTGTATCTTTCGATAATTTGACCTCAACGTTTACTAAAACTTCCTCGAGAGTGGTGAAAAATAAATATTTTTATTGCAACCTTCTTTCAGAACAAGCCTATTAAAACACTTGATTTTGATTTATTTTTTTGAATGTTATGTAAACATGTAGCACACTTAACTGTATAACCGAATTTATGGTTTGAGATTAAGAAATTAAAAATGCAGGAACAAGCGGTGATGCTGGGACACTTTTCAGATACTTAAAGAGCCTCTAACCTGAAGCGACAGCGCTGAGTTATTTGCTTTCCTCTCGTAGCCGGTTTTTTTTAATTGGAAGAGTGAAATCTCGCCTGGCATCGTACAAAGTTTTTTAATGGTAAGTTTAATGTCACATCTAACCGCGATACCATATAAATACTCTTTTTTTTGTTTATTTGAGAAAAAGAATAAAATTATTTGCGAGTATAAAGAAAGACCTCAAGCACCTTATTGTTGGCTTGTAACACTTTTATGGCTTTAAAAATATATTTATTGCTGCAAATATGACACAACCGCACTTTTATTCTTAACACAGTTGCAAAACGCAGATTGAAAGTGTTAATTCGAAATCTTATGAAATCAATCGTGGAGGAGAAAAACTTGTTGCAATAATTGTCGGCTAAGCGTAGGTTTCAGCCTGGAGAGAAGGTGTCGTTTATTTGTTGATCCCTTTGGTTTATATAAGCTGGCCTATTTTTTTTAACATGTGCGTTTCTTAATTATTCACTAATTATGACATTTTAGTATAGTTCGGAAGAGCGAAGGAAGGAAATGGAAAATTTCAATTAATATTTTACTAGTGCAAGAACATTCAAACTGTTACGAGGGTGAATCAAATATAACCGAAATTTTTTTTATACACTGAGGTGAACGGAGAGCGGCGCAGCTACTGATTGTTGCAGGTGAGGATGCTTGAGGGCAATCCCTCTTAGAGTACTTCGCGCTACCGCTTCTTTAGTCAGTATCACAATGTTAAAGCAAGAGGTGCACTCATCCATTGGGAAAACGGATTATTATCGAGTCTAATTTTTTAAAAAGATTTAAGGCACAGTTCAGAAATAACTCTTAAGAAAACTCAAATGTACGCGCCTCATAAATGATTTTGGGAGGGCGAGAAACAGTTGGAAATGGAGATATTCGATGTTTTCTGAAGGTCAACGTGATTGAAAAGAATTTTCGTATTGTTCGCCGCCCTCTACAGGATGACCGGCGATTAAGAGTTGCTGAAAGAATCTACAGCAGTGCTCAGGCAATCACACTGTTGACTTCATATATTTTCCAAAATTTAAAATGGACTATACTAGAACACCTTCACTACAGTCCAGATTAATCACTCTGTGATTATCATTTGTTTGGATCATTTGACAACGATGTGAAGCGTTCGTCGGCGATCAGATGTCACAATCGCCTTCATTTTACATTAGCGGAAATAGAAAACCACCTATCTGTTGGGAAAAGTCAGAATTCTGTGTAAAAGAAAAACTGCCACCATTATAAAAGCCTTGAATGAGCAGGTCACTCTTCTTACTCTTCAATATGATGGTATGTCAAGACAAAAATGTATCGAAGCAGCATTACAGCAATCTCTTGTGAACAACATTAAGATTTTACTACCGTCGTTTGAGACGGAAAGTATTTACAATTATAACAGTTTATCTACTTTTTTTTCAGCAAAATATTCATTTAATCTTCTTGAAGATGATAATAATGTGTACCCTCGATGAATGTGGAGGTGCTATTCTATAAGTTAGGCAATACGACCTCAAGTTCAATAATATAACATGCAAACTTTTAAAATTAGTAAGCTAAAAATCTTTTATTGCATTATTTCCAATTGGGCAGAAGCAGAGGAAAATGAAAACAAAATTATAAGTATATTTTTTCATTTTTTCGCTGTCTAGCTACACAGATGAGATTATTAGACAAAATTACCATTAAAAAATAGGCTCAAGTAGCTAAATCTAGAACAGCCCAGAATACCATAAAAACTGGTGGTCTTTTCGGGCATAACTTGTCTTATAAATACAACCACTGTCATAATGTGATATTCAAACGCAAGAAAGGGGTGTTATTTAATTAATAGACATGTATTCCAAATAGACATAGTTTTAGAAGTGTGTCTGTGTAAACTCACTAGGTGGCAATGCTATGTTTAGAAACCAACTATTTGACTTCTTGGCAAGTTTAATTGGAAGTTAAACAATTGATGTGATGCATGCAGATCCTGAGTAGAGAGGTAATATTATGTTCTGCGTTAAGCTATGGAAAACCATATATGGTGACAAAACAATATCGAGAAACTGTGTCTTGGAATGGCACAAAAGGCTGCAAATGTGGAACGTTGCCATATGAAGATCGTATTACTATGCGCATGAATCAGAATAACTGAACGTAATCAGGGATGTGTGTGGTTAAATTTTAAAGAATGTTGGTGTTGCCAATATAACAACCAATAGAAGTGCCAAAGTGTCGAATGACGAACTCATCATTCACGAGCCTGTCAAAAGTGAAGCGACAAATGTTAATCGCACTTTTTAATGCTAGAGCTTTGGTGCACCATGACTATCTGCCTGTAGGACAAACGATAAACCAAGACTTTCATATTGACGTGCTTAAAAACGTGTGTATCAAGCAGTTCTGGTCTTTATACTGCTGCATCAGCCCAGGAATATCTAACATTATATTTCGCTCTACCATATTTACCTTGGACCTTTTTTACAAATTGTTATAAATAAACTTCCGTGGAATATTAAAAATATTAAAATAATATATTGCACTTTAAATTCTCCTCATCTTCTAGCAGAACTTGATCAATGCAAGCAGCTCTATTTCGAGCATTTTTTATAATTTTAATGTTAGTGATTTTGCATTCGGTGAGTTAAGTTAGCTTGTTCGATACCTTTAAGTATTTGTTTAAAGAGAAAGAATATCTGATAATAAGGCACTGAAACGTAGAGAGTTAGTAGGAGCAAAGGTTCCTTTTAGCTCCCCCTTTTTTAAGTATCTAGAGTTACTCTGCAGTCAGCGTTGTAAAATACGTCACCACTATTTCTGAAAACATGTACGAAGATATTTTGGCCATTTTGTTGTGATAGTTTGGTGTTGAAGATCGTTCAAATGCACCGCATTTTAGTAAGTCTAACTATTTTTTCTTATCCTTCAGTCGACATACTTTTCTGATATATTGTTTTCCAAACTGACAGTACAACTCAAAAGAGCTAAAAAGTAACTTCTAGCAGTAGTGGGATAATTAAAATCACCAATACAATGGGTGATTATTTTGATTATAATTCTTGGGAGTTTATAAGAAGTAGCTTCTATGTGAAATATTTTTTTTAAACTCCAGTACATGTTTTGTTATAGTTTAATTCTTACCGCAAATCTTAAAAATAACAAATTAACTAAGCATGCAACTTTATACTTCTTTAATGCTGCATTCGCTTTATTGAACGAAGCCATAAAATTTTATGTTTAGTAAATATGCATTCTATGCCACTAAATTACAACAGAACTCTTAAAATAAATATTATTGCAGCTGACGTGTAATTCTTGCAAATGTTTATAAAATAAACTGCTGTTTTTCTTACATATTTTGGAGGAATAAAAAATTAATTTCTGTTTTACTGATATATATGTAGTAAGATCCAAATAACAACATAAAATATATTACTAAGGGGTTTCTCCCAAAACGTATTTTTGGCGTCCTCAAATTTTTGCAAGGTGCGAATGTATAAATTTTCAACTGGATCGGCTTTTTTCCCTGGATCGGAAACGTTGAACAATTCCACTTACAATCGAAGCTCCGCTCGACGGAAGCAAACCAAATGGCTGTGGCAGACGCGCTTTTGCCTTCGGCAACGCAGCGGCCGATGCCGCGGCCGCCCGGCCATTCGACAAGGAGTGAGAGCAGCCCCGATGTGCGTGCACGAACGCACGGACCTCCTCGTGTAAATCAAGAGCCGAGGGCAACGCCACATTTCTTTGTTTACTTTCTGTTCAAATGTATAGATAGATGATCACGTTATGCAATCAACATTGAAATGGTGCTTTTTAGAGTATAAGAAAGATGAAATCTTAATAAATTTATTTAAAGAAACGTTAGTTATTCCTTTTAAATATTTTACATTACAGGATTTTACAATACATGAAATAATCCAACATAATCTAAAGTACAAAATCAAACATGTATTTAAAGTATTGCTACTAAAAATGTAGATGCAATAATGCTGTTAGTAGTGGGGAAAGAAGAAAAAAGTATCGAGTGAAAGTAAGCTAACTTATATACAGGCATTACCTATAAATATAAACATTTAGAAATTACGTGGTCTCTCTCTCTCGAAGAAATGCAATTTTAATAACAAACAATCTGTATATGTAACAACAATGGTATAAGGTGCAACAAACTTTATATGAAACCTCAGTCGTCTTCAAAGAAAGCACTTCGAGATCTGACACAACTAAAATTTTGTTTCATTTTGTAGTCGTAAATCCACATTTCACTTATGGCTACAGCCTTTTTGAGATACTTAATTGGTGGCAGTTTGAAGAAAGTTATTAGTAATTGGACCACACTATTTCTTCTACTCTGGGAACAGTAAGTGTAGAACAAATTTTGCCACGAGATGTTTTATGACAAGATCTTCCGTCAAAATTTCACACATTTTAGATTTCAGAATCCTCAATTTATCGTCTGGTTCCCGAATTGTCAGTCGCTGATTCTTGCCGATTGTGACCCGTACACCGTTCAATATTTCTTTATCGTTTTCCACTTTATAGACCATTTTGAACCAATTATTTAACTCTTGTGTACCATTTTTTACTTGTACTGCACTCATTGTATTGTTCTCGAATACCTTCTGAATAATCGGAACAGTTTCTGCGAACAATTTTTTCAGCTTTGTATAAACTTTGATGCACACTATATATGCTCACTCACCAACGTCTAACTCCTAATTAATCGGTTCAGTGAAATAGTTCTCAACAAGTTTAGGTATTCTAACCGAATGGTAGCGCCAGCGTAGCCGTGCGGTTGGGGAGCGTGACTGCGGTGCCGACAGACCCGGCGATTGTCCAGGCGCGGTGCGCGACGGCCGGGCAGAGAAGCCAAACATATGAGAGCCTCAACTTCTCAGTTCGCAAGCCGAGCTCCTACGCGGGGTGTAAAGCCAAATAAAATTTCATTTTTTTCTCTAATTAACAATTATATAATTAGATAGCTGTGTTGTTATACTAGTGAATGGTAATTTCTTTTAATTGGTTTAAGTTAATGTCACAAAAATTTTGTAGCTTTCTTCCTGAATTTGACTGAACCCTGTTTTTAACGGTTGCCTTTCGTAACAATTTTGAGAAAACTTGATTCATTGGCTACAGTATGAAGCAACAAGCAGTATGATGTTTCTTCTGTTCTGGTAACAGTAGTCGGAACAGGCTTTATCTTTTGCCAAAATTTCACAAACTTCAGTTTTTGCAATCTCCAGCTCATCTATTAGCTCTGAAATCGATCCTTGTTGACTGTAGTCCGCACACGTTCAGCACGTTTCACTAGTATGCTTGTTGCTGCTCTTTCAGAACATGAATCAGTTTCAACAGCTTTTAACCACCTCTAAATTGTTTGCAAGTTTCTTTAGTCGTGCTGTACTTACTACATCGTTCCTAAAAGCAATTTGAGTCACTCGAATAGTTTCTGCAGACGAATATCTAGCTCAGTCATTGCAAATGCGACGATCACACATCATATGTGCTCACTCACCGGTGTTGAACTCATCGACTGATGCGGCCAATAAAGTTATCCTCACTAACGCATGCGCATTATAGTTTACCCTCATTGGCCGCCAGGTTACATCGCGATCGCAGTTTTTTTGTTGTAGTAAAATTAGATCAATATTTTCAGGACAGATCAAATGTATTAGCAATTGCAGGTAAATTGAATTGCATGGGCAATAAAAATGATGAACGGCAAAGAAACAACAAACTTTTGGGTGTTTAAATTCTTGTCATGCAAACAAGATTTTATAGGCATTGTTTAAAATATATGTATTGGAATACATGATCAAATAATTTCGACTTTCCGCGGTGCTTCAACTTTAACATAGTCTCCAGTCACAAATTAGCTGCCTAGCCTCTATGTGTTTTGCTAATAAAGGGGTGAAGAGAAGTGAATAAATAATAAGAGACTTGAGTACCTATGGAGCGCAATAGTACAATTTCTAAATATGTTTTGTTATTGAACTTTTATTATTATTAATAGTAGGTCGAAGTTATATGAAAACTATTTTTGTAAATTAAGTCCTTCCAAAAGGTGTTAAATAAATAAGTAGTAAAAGCACTCTTATCACAAGTGCCTAGATGTCTTTCTAATTTTTCAAAGTATTTTCACTTTTATCAGTCATATTAGTTATTGTGGGTTGTTAAATTATTTATTTCTAGCTTGTGAATATTCTAATAATGTCGGAGACTAGTTGAAGGATTTTTCGAGGTTAGCGATTACCACAAACGAGTTAGCACTCAGGCGACGAGGTGGTTACTTTAGGGCGCAACACACTAACTGACGACAATTTTAGTGGTGAGTGTGAGATACCTCAATCGAGACTGTAATCTCAACCATTTCGAGATGATCTAGCGTAGGTAATTGTTAGTTGTAACGGCCGTCCTGTGGTGTCTTACAAAATAATGAAAATCTTAAAGCTTTTGTGATCACAGTCCCTGTTGATGTGATTCTAGAGATTACGGATGAAAGACCTGCTTATCTACAAAGGGCATAAAAGGATTCTGAGTAAAATTTGTTAGTGGCTCATTTCTAAATTGGTGCTGCATGGATTATTATCTTAAACAAGGTCATATTATCTTGTGTGAATGGTCGGGTCCTAGAATGAAACCAAGGACCGGCTTTGCCGATTTTGATTGGTTCTTCGCCTTGTATATGTGGATTATTTAAATGCCTAATCGGTAACAGAATGAGAATCAAAGTCTTCTTGTATACTAAGCTATAACACTTTACCTTGTGAAAGTCCTTGGATATATCAAGGAAGTCTACACTCGTGGTTTGTTATTTTGTGAAGCTTCTTGCGTGGATTTATTAGTGGTGGGATAGTTGGAATTGAAACCAACTCTCCGATATTAGATTGAGGTTTTTGAATGTTGTCTTTACGTACTTTTGTATTATTTGTTCTATAAGAGACCAATAAACCAGTAGCCTTGGTAAAAAATTTTAGGCTTTCTTTACTTGGGAGGTATGGTGACATCCACTGCCTTCCAGAGAGTCGGTGGGTGGTTTAGAACAATACAATTTAAAATGCCTTTATCTCATTCGAGAATTTACTTATAATAATCATAGTCACACTGATATTAAAAATTTTGAGCAAATGCCTCAAATTTCTCTAAGGAGGCGTGCATTTTCGAATTCTCCTCGTGCTTGAGTGAAGAAAACAAGGAAGGCATTTCAAAAATTCAACGACTTAGGGTGGTATTAATTTTAACATAATTTGTGAAGGATTGCGTAACTAAAAGAAATTTTAAGTCCCGACTTTAAAGAAATCAAAGATACAAATTGGAAAAAAACAAATGTTAGAAATTTATTAAAAAATTGAATTCATATTAGAGAACTGTTAATACTCTTCATACAGATAATAGATAATTTAGGAAAGTAATTTACCGGTTTGAAAATGTTTATGAATTATTTTTTTTGGCTAGTAAAACTGTGTGCTAGAAGCCTAAAATAATGAAGTTTAATTGATACAATGACTTGCCTGCGCCTCTACCAGAATTAGAATTAGAAAAACAAATAAAACGCCAATTATAGTGTGCTATTAACGCACACGATAAAGCAGAAGAATGTTTTGCAAGAATTATAATTGATATGTGTACCAAATAAAAAAGAGGTAACAAAGAAAAAGCACTTGAAAACTAGCAAAGATATCGTTATTGTTTGCCCAAATAAGAAAGAAGATATAAAATTTTAACAGTAAAAAAACACAGTAAACAATTTTATAAGAACATTTCATTATATTACACCTTCTATATTAGTAACAAATTGTTTATGTTGATACTACCTTCTCTAAACCCTGAGACTGACATAGACTAATAAATCGAAAGATTTATTTGGACTGTAAAGTTTTTTTAAACAAAAGTTGAGAACGTGGAACAATATTCCACAGATATCTCGGTCTTTTATACACATAAATTTTCATTATAAGATTATTACGGTGTCAAAATGGCCAAGTGATCTAAAGTACTTCGTTCGGATCGCGTCCACTCTGTGGGCGTGGGTTCGAATCCCACTTCTGACAAGTGATTTTTTAATTTAAATAAAAAGCTGAAAAAACAACGGACACAACGTACGCAATAGACTTTTATTTCTATGTGTATACAAGCCGAAAACGAGATTTCGAAAGCCAAAATTACACTGCAGAAACTGCTAAACCAGACAGTTGATAGTCGAATCTGATATCTAATAAACTTGTACATGCAGGATGAGTGTAACTTTAATAATAACAAGAGGAAACGCCAAAACTGCTAAATTTACTGTTAGTAGTATGACAAATGTAAAAATTAACTTCTAAAATTTAAATAAGCAGTCTTACATGGACAAACTTTTGAAGACACTGATAAGTAGCCATGGGGACATGTGTGACTCAACTTATAAAACAAACCATAAATCGTAGGATGATACAACTAATCTAAGGCTATCTATGACTTCTGAAATTTTTGAATAGAATACGAATAAGACGCAGGGGTTTTGGCTCAATAGCTTAATTTGTTATTTCCTTTAGTACAGAAAGCCCAGAGTCTGCAAGGTTGAAAGTATTTGGTTATCAACAACTATATGCGGAAATAAACTATAAACTACAATTTCTGTTTACGTACCGTAAGGTGACTAAAGAGGGGTGTTGTCCTGGAACTGCCACTTCTTTAATTATTATGACAATATCAAAGTAAAAGGTACCTTAATCCATTGCACAACAGATTATTGTTAGGCTTATCGCGACATAGGGCGCAAAATTGTCCGAAATGTAAACTTTGTAAAGACCCACTTTGAGGATAATACCCTAAAGAAGACTCAAGTGTGCGCGTAGCATAAGTAGTTTTTGGGAGAACGAGAAGCAGTTGAAAATGTAGATGGTCAAGGTCCTTTATGGACTATACTGAGCGACGAGAATATCCGTATTGTTTGCTAAGCCGTTTCATATGAAATTGGAATGAGCTACCGGTAATGCTCAAATAATTTGAAATTTTATCTTGCTTAAGGGTCTGTTTTGAACTACACTAAAATAGCCTCCTTAAAGTCAAGACTTATCACTCTATGATTATCGTTTGCTTGAATCACAAAAAGAAGTTGCGATCAAAACGTTCCTACATGAGTGGCTGGTATCACAGACACCTCTATTATACTAATCAAAGAAATTACCTTTTTGTTGGAAAAAATATGCTTCTAACTTAGAAGATTATCTAAAAAGGAATTTTGTATGTTTATATTCTTATAATAATTCAATGAATTCAATGAATTTTAAAAAATCTAGTATACACCCATTCATCTTCGTAATTTTGAACAGCCGAGCTTTTAACACCAGCTTTGAGTATCCCAATCTCGTCGTACTGAAACATTGATATCGATCAGAAGAATGGGAGTTTCGATTTCGAAAAAAATATAATTCATCTATGTAATTTATAATACAAACATGGGGCCGGCGAAGAGATTGCTCGGTAAGCAATCCCAGAACGAACTTAAAAAACCTTTCGATTTTGAATTTTCCCGAAATTCGAAATCCAATATCTCGACAATTCTTCGACATAGAATTTTTTCGACTTCATTTTCGAATTCAGCGTAAAATTTCCTATAAGAATCACATTTAAAATCGTAATGTCGAAAATTTTCCCGAAATTCGAAGTCGAATATCTCGAAAACTATTCGAGATATTCGAAAATTTTTTAATTTCGAATTCGAAATCAGCGTAACATTTCCTATAAGAATCCATTTTCAAATTTTGTGACGGACCGACAGACCGACCGACAGACAGACATATAGAATTCAGTAACGAACTTTTTAAGTTCGTTGAAAATTCGGAAGATTAAACAATTCCAAGAGTTTCTTTTGGTTAAAGAACTTTTTAAAGGGGATGACGAGTAATTATTTTATGAGCATTGTGTAGACGGATCACATGAATGAAACCAAATTAAAAAAAAACAATTAATGTTAATAAAAATTAGACTGATATATTATAGATTAGATCTATGTTGGGAAATTGGGTAAAAAATATTTGCTAAAGATTTTGAGTTTTTTAAAAACTATGGGACCGTTTGTTTCGGCTGAAATTTTAATTTATTGTTAAGTGGAAGAATTATATGGAAACAACTTACAAATCTTAATTAAAGAAATTGATTTTGTACCTACAACGAGGCTGAAAATATAGCCAAACGGCTAATAAAAATGCATTACGATCACCTCTGCGGAACAGGTTTTTCCTCTATATTGACATTGAAATTTCTCGAATAAATAATTCATGGTTTGCACTAACTAGTTGACAACAAAGCTAATGCCAAAACAGGGATCTAGAAAATAAAATACAGGCAATTAAAACTAAACTCCCTAATCGCCTACTATCGTTTCGTTGTTGAAGCTTTGCTCAATTCTAGGAAGTCCCCTAAAGGCTACAAAGTGCACGGCGAAGGCTACTATCGCAAGAGATCTTTGTTGAAAATTGTTGCCGGCCGCCAAGGCTTCCCGCGTTTTCCTGGTCGATGTAAATGTCATAAATCATTTTTGTACGGCTAATACCGCAAAGCATTATTCCGATGATTCCCGGAGATCCTTCGATTTAATAGGAACGTGCTGTTGCGGTAAAAACCAATACCAATTACGGTTAGTTGAAGGTGTACCAGGAGCGGGCGCAGAGCTTTTTGTAATTTGTTGAGATTAGACGTCACAAGCGAATTAAATCTGACGTGTAGGTACAAAAATGTTTTTTATCTTTTTTTCAAAAAAGCTTAAAATTAGATAAAATTTGTTAAAAAGCAGCTTAAAATAAATTAGTTTCCAGACTGGCAGATAATTTTGATTTTTTATTTTATCTTTTATATGGTTACAATTAAGGAATCATAATATTCACGCACTTGGACGGATTAGAAGTGGGTGTTTGATGATATGATATAAAGTGGTTCTCGAAGATGCTAAAACGAGCGAATTTAATTAAAAAAGTGTCTTACAATAAATAATTATGGCTCATGCCGTTTCTGGCCCCAAAGATTCAATCTTTAAACAAGTGTATCATCAATAAAAAATTAAACAGGGCATATCTGTAACTTTTACGAGATTTATATAAATATTTTTTTTATTTTAGAATGTATGGTGCTTAAGAAATACTAAAAAGGTATTATTGCATATTGAATTTTAATAGAGAGTTTTTAAAATAGGGGAAACCAAGGAAAAGATATTAAAAGAAGCAACAGAATATAACACATTTATAATATAAATAATAATGATATGAAATAATTATAATATATAATAATTATAAAGACCGTGGGGTTTTATTGGACTAATTATATTTTAGTAGAGGTTTAGGTATATTTCCAGTAGATCACCAGAGAATAATTGATGAGGAAGTAAAATACGTACTGCTTGTGTATTCATGTCTTAAAGATATTTGAATATATAATACTTGTTTCCCAATCCAGGTTGGAAAGATTATTACAAAAAATTATTAGTGAAGGAAGAAAATTCAGATATTAATGTACGAGGGAAGTAATTGAGAGCGTTGAAAAAGCTGTAGGAAATAGAAAAGCTAGAGGCTCAGCGAATATTACAGAAGAAATGTTAAAGAATCGCACAGCAGAATTAAAAGAATGATAAGTAACTAAAAAAGGGAAAACAAAATATATGTCAATAACACATAAGAGGGGAAATTAACGAAAATGCGAAAATTGCAGAGGCATCTCCCGTGAGGGGTAACTAGTCCCCCATCGGGCGCCTCCCCAGGTGGCGGATAGGGGAATGCTCACCAGATATGGCGGGTACCGGGGAAATAAAATACCCGGGGCGGACCAAAACTAGTAGGTATTGGGAAGCAGCAAGTACCACAACTGGACTAAGGCGGAGGAGATGGACTCTGGAACGGCTTACCCCCAGATAGTCATAGGCGACGGTCACATAATGGCCCTACCGGTTATGATACTGCGATGAGGAAGGCAACGGAAAACCACCTCATTACTTATTTCCTAGTACAATCATCATGGCTGAGAACATACAAACCACGGCCCTCAGTCCCCGGCAGACCTTCAATGGTCAGAGGGTGCGAAGAATCCCCGGGTCAGCTATGAAAATTGCAACATGGAATGTGCGAAGTATATTTGGAGCAGGAAGACTGCAAAATGTAACCAAAGAGATGAATCGACTACAGCTGGACATTCTCGGAATTAGTGAAGTACGGGGCCAGGATCTGGTAAAATAAAACAGATAATGGAGTAATGTACTACTCAGGCAGTATTGAAGCAAAACACCAACATGGAGTCGGAATAATAATCACCAAAGAAACTAACAAAAGCGTCACTAGTTTCACACCACTATCTGAAAGAGCAATGTTAATACAACTATGTGCCACAGTAGGTAAAATAAATATAATCCAAGTCTATGCACCTACCAATGAGAAAAACGCGGATGAAGTAGAAGAATTCTATGAACAAATAGACACCATTCTATCCCTAACCAAAAAGAGCGATGTGACATTAATAATAGGAGACTTTAATGCCAAAATTGGAAAAGGAAGAAGTGGAGAACATGTAGGAGAGTTCGGTCTTGGAATGCGAAATGAAAGGGGTGATAGACTGATCAAATTTTGCCAAGAAAGAGAATTTATAGTCTCCAACACATTCTTTAAACTGCCAGATAGAAGATTATGGACTTGGAAATCACCACAAGACACACCACAGAATATTTGCCGAAATCAAATTGACTATGTTTTAATTAGAAAACGATACAGAAATAGTATAAAGTCGGCAAAAACATATCCAGGGACAGATATAGCGTCTGATCACAATCCTGTTGTCATAAAAATGCATATAAAACTTAAGAAGATAAAAATAACAAACAAGACAAGTAGAATAGAAGTGCAAACACCTGAAGGAAGAAAACATAAGAACACAAGTTAAAAATGAAATAAATAACAATTTAAGCAACATGGGAAGACACTCCTTGGATAACAACGACAACATAGACTCAAGAAATCTTAGAGCTGATGGAAGAGAGAAGAAAAAGTAATATAAAAGGATGGCAAATACAGTGAAATCCACAAATTGATAAGGAAAAAAATTAAAACGGAAAAAGAAAATTTGATGAAACAAGAATGTGGAGAAATAGAAAAGGCACAACAGAAACACGATATGTTTAACGGACACAGAAAGATCAAAGATGTCACAGGTACATACAAGAAGAGACAATCAAACATTTTAAAAGACAAACAAGGAATAATTATACTAGATGTAAAACAAAAAATAGAAAGATGGAAAGAATATATTGAAGAACTATTCGCCGATGACAGAAAGGAAGACTATAAAACTATTGAAGGAGAACATGGCCCCAAAATTGCAAAAGAAGAAGTCATTAAAGCATTTGAAACATCAAAATGCGGTAAAGCAACTGGACCAGACGAAGTTCCAATTGAACTAATTAAACTAATAGACGACGACCAAGTAAATATTCTTGTAGATTTATACAACACCATATAATCAACTGGTATAATACCGAAAGAATGGCTGAATTCAACGTTTATTACAGTACCAAAGAAAAACAACGCAAAGGAATGTTGTGAACATAGAACGATAAGCTCAATGAGCCACACGCTTAAAGTCTTTCTAAAGATCATACAAGAATATATAAAAAACTAGAAGTAGATATTAGTGAGACACAGTTTGGCTTTAGAAATGGTTTTCGAACAAGAGAAGCATTGTTCACACTAAACATATTAATACAGAGATGCAGAGATATTAATAAAGAAGTATACGCATGCTTCATAGACTACGAAAAAGCGTTCGATAAAATTAGACACGATAAACTAATGAAACTCCTAAAACAAAAGAACATAGATGTAGAAGACATGCGGATAATTGCAAACTTATATTGGCAACAAAAAACAACAGTAAAAGTAGAAAATCAGCTGACAGAAGAAATAAAAATACAGAGAGGAGTTCGGCAAGGTTGTATTCTTTCGCCCGTGCTGTTCAACCTATACTCGGAAGCAATATTTCAAGAAGCACTAATGGAAGAAAACGGTGGTATAGTAGTAAACGGAAAGATAATTAACAACATACGTTATGCTGGTGATACTGTACTTTTAGCAGATAATATTCCAGATTTACAGAGACTTATTGAACGGACAAATGACATCAGCAGAAAATATGGCATGAATTTAAATAAAACTAAATACATGGCAATCACAAATAGTGAACATTGACATTAGAATAGATAATGAGTATAGAGAGTAAACAAATATAAATACCTGGGAACATGGGTGAATGATAATTGGGAATACACAAATGAAATAAGGACACGTATTGAAATGGCTAGAGCCACGTTTGTAAAAATGAAACAAATTCTAACCAACAGGGATTTAAGCTTGGAAATACGGATGAGGACAACCAGATGCTATGTTTTCAGTGTTTTCTTATATGGAATGGAGGCATGGACCCTAAATAAAGAAATTAGCAGAAAAATAGAAGCATTCGAACTCTGGATATACCGGCGAATATTGAAAATCTCATGGATGGATAGAGTGACAAACGAGGAGGCGCTACGACGAATGAACAAGAACAAAGAACTCCTGTATACAATAAAGAAAAGAAAGCTGGAATATTTAGGCCACGTAATGAGAGGGAACAAATACCAAATTCTACAACTGGTAATACAAGGAAAGATACATGGAAAACGAGACGTGGGAAGAAGAAGAATATCCTGGCTTAAAAACCTACGCCAGTGGTACGACTGCACGTCAAGAGAATTGTTTAGAGCAGCAATGTCCAAAGTTAGAATAGCAATGATGATTGCCAACATCCGATAGGATACGGCACCTAAAGAAGAAGAAGCAGAGGCATCTCGGTGGCACCAACATTTATGGAAGAGAACTTATAGAAGTAGAATACAAACACTACGAAGCTGAAGAACAAAGCGGCCTTCGAGTAGACCGGTTGTGTATGGGCTATCTGTTCATTCTAAAACAAATCGTTGAAAAGAAAATTAATACAGGAAGTGATATTGATGTATTGTTTATAGACTTAGAAAAAGTCTATGCTACCCTATCTTTTCCCATGTTGTGGAAATCGATGGAACAAACAAATTTAAATAACACAATAATTCAGACGACAAAATAATTATATAAAGATACAACAATAAAGATTAAGAACGGGCAACACGTAATGAAAGGCCTTAGGCAGAGTCAACCCTGCCCTTAAAAATTGGAAAAAGAAATGCTTAAGTACGAGTGGGTATAACTATAAGTAATACCAGCATTTCTACTTTACAATTCTCAAACGATCAGGTGCTTCTAGCTCAAAACAAAGAAGACTTGAAATACATGACTTGCATAATCAAAGAGGGATGCTAAAAGGTGGGACTGACTGTCAATGAAGTTAGATAAAATCAGGACAAACTAGAATTTCGAGAAAATATCAATACAGAATCATCATAAATACCTGGGGGTGAACGAAATATAGAAGAGACGAAAAAGAGATAAAAAATAAGATCAATAAAAAACATAATAGAATATGGTGGAATAAAAAAATAAGTAAAAGAAAAAATGCAACGTACAGGGATAACTATTAAAAGTATTGCCCTATTATATGGAGCGGAATAAACGAATCGGATAGAAGGAGGCTCAAAAAATTAGAAATAAATGTATTAAGATCTTGTAGAGTACCTCGATTAGATGGAGTGGTCAACGATACAATAAAATGAGTGTTACAGAAAATATCAATTGAAATATAGAAAAAAATTGTTAACATGGTACGATCACGTATTATGATAAATTTATTTTCGTAAAAAGAAAGAAAGAAAATGTGTTTCCGTTGAGACCTTTAAAATAAATATCCACTGGTAGGTGAAAGGTACGATTAATATATTCGTATTTTATTTTGAATACAAATGTCTTCGTGCTGATTCAATTCATATATGAATGTTGTCTATATTTCCTTATTTTTAACTCTTAATCATTTCCGTTGAATCGGCTGAGCGTAAAGAAAAGTTCTAGTTTCAGCCATAAAACTAATGATTTTGACAAGTTAACTACGCTGGGTTTATGTGCTCGACATTTAAAAGTAAAAATCAACGAAAAAAGCTGCTCAACTAAAAAAATTAAGATTACAATTTCTTAGTACTCTATATACTATACTCATGATTCTGATGGAGCCGCACACGCAGGATTTTGAAACATTACATAATGCAACCACACAATACTAACAAAATCCAAACCATTATACTGAAACTCAAAATAATTAATGCGCCTATAACTGTCGCAGTAATCTATTTTACTCCAATAGATCATTTAGAAGAATACAATCCCCTTTTTCATCTTTTTGTAACACATTTTCTAGCTGCTGGTGATTGAAATGTCAAGCACGCGGTACCAATTAAAAACATATCCGATATCTACCCTAAAATCCATTCTGATGAAATAATATCAGTAAGTACAAAAATAATTTGGAAGAAAGCAACACCAACAATTGTCTAAAAGATACCAACGAAGAGCTATTCCAAAGCTTAGTTAATGCTAACACTAGATTAAAGCATCGAAAGGTAGAAAATTGTAAGATCATAAATACATATTTATAACATAACTTTACACATAAGAGCACTTGTAGCAGAAAAAAGCTCGATGAAAATGGAGAGTAACGAGAAATCCAAACCATAAAATCAAGTTCAATAGGTTTACCCATGTAATATGTATTGTACTACAAAAAACTTGTAATAATAAATTCAAATATTTTAATACCACAACATCATTTACTATCGAAGATTATCAAAAAATTTAAAAAATATCTCCATTAATAATATCACCAACAAGAGAACCTAATGGAAACTAAGTAAAATTAGACAGGAAAGCAGTTAAAATATTAGCAGGACACCCAACTAACATTTTTATCCTAAACGCTGATAACATAGAAGAAATAAAAAGTGCACCTTATCAAATGTCTCTTCTCATTAATCCCTTTTTGTCAGGTGAAAATCTGAAGCACTGAGTTAGGAAACCACTTCTTTAACTAACCACAATCTATAATAGCAAAAACCACCTATTACAACTGCATCCTACCTGTTGGTAAACTTTCTACTGGTAATACCTAATGTATTATAAATACATTTATTGAGCCTATTTTTAAAAAAGAGGATAGCAAAGCATGCAAAAACTATAAAGGCAGTTTCTTGCTAAATGTGCCAGGGAAAACGTACGAGCAAATTCTCAAAAAAGCCTACACACACAAATAGAGCCTTTCTCGTCGAAGGAATAGTGCGGGTTTAGAAGAGTAATCAAGTTCATATATTTATTGTAAGACAAATAATGGAGAAACAAATGGCAAAAGACAAAGTCTTATTTATTGTATTTGTTGATCTACGTCAAGCGTTCGACTCACTACCAAAAGCAGAACTGCGAAAAGCCTTACATCAAAAACACGTGAGCGAAGTCTGCAACAGGATCTAGATGTATAGTACAAATCTCTTCAAGAACATGAAATGGAAGTAAATTGTGATAAAACAAAAAGTAAAAACATCGCAAAACCTCGACCTTAAAATAATCAAAAAAAGTGAAGAGTTATCGATATCTAAGAGCTACAATCCAAATGTAAGGTAAAATAGTTGATGAGCTAAACTAAACACGAAAACACAGTACTATACAACAGCAAAAAAAGGTTGAAAAAATAGACAGTTAACTAAAAATACAAAAATTAAGTTGTATAAATCAATTTTCATATTAACTCTCACATACAGCTGCCAATCCTGAGTGCTAAACCAGAAGAATATTTAAAGAGTGCAAGCCACCGAGATGAAAATTCTGAGGGCAATCAAAGAAATTACAAGAGTAGACAAAATCCATAAGTCTGAGATTTGAGAAAGACTTAAAGGTACTCTAACTACCTATATTGACGGAAGCCAACTGCAATGCTTTCGGCACCTCAGTTGAATATAAAGTGATCAACTAGCAAAATTGGTGTGGCAGTGTAAGGCGAGGACGACCAAGACAGACTTGGAATGACAATATTCACACATTTGGTGACAAATGCCGCTAGAAAAAAAGAAACAAAGTCAGTCTTGTTAACAGATATTACCAGTCATTCAACTGTGTAATTGGCATGGTATGGTAAGGCTCTAACGCCCCACGTGGAGCACAGCCTGCGAACTAAGGCTCTTATATGTTCGCTGATGCAGGAGAAGTGGCAAACACCGCGCCTTAGAAGACCGTCATTATTACTCCTTGTTTGGGTGAATGCAGGTACTCAATTGTTTTTCAGTAACTGAGTAGGCCATCCGCTGGGCATCAGAGAGCTCCGGGAATTAAACACCATCCGCATCGCAGTCCGCGGTTCAACCGCTTGCACCACTCTGGCTATAATTAATGTTTCATTATAAATAAAGTCAAATGCAAGAGGTAAGGGAAAGACAATCACCAACAAAATTGTTGTCTATTTTGTTCTTGTATAATCCCGTTATCTTTTTTTTTTGATTACCTAAAATAAAAGGAATCCCCAGAAGAAATTTAACATGCTAAATATAGATTAAAAGGTAAAGTATCTGGTAAATTCAATATATTTTTTTAAATTAAATTTATTAACTATTTGCAAACTGTATACACAATAAGCAAATATCATAAGTAAGTAATTAAATATGGCACGAATTGGAGTGAGGATTAACGTCCTTAGAAGAAAAGAAAATCTGTGCTGCCTTTAGTAAACACGTGTTTAGTTCTAAAGCAAACGAGACTACAAGTCAAAGTTAACAATGCAATATCTTGCGATCACTCTGTCAAATCCGCGATACCTCAAGGTAGTGTTTTTAGTTCATTTCTTTATTTTATTTTTACGGCAGATATACCTGCCACAAAGAACAGCATAGTGGGGATATTCCTTGATGATACAGCTATCTCCCACCAACTACAAATCCTAATAGAGCACCCAAAAACTTTCAAATTCACTTAAGCATGTTACAAATCTACACTTGAGGGCAAAATAATCGACTCGGCAACATGCTCGAGTTTTGAGAGAATGTGTATCCACTCTGATAGCATTACAAGAAAGTTCAGTGTACCGTTTGAAAACTGCAGTTTCAAATAATATCACTGATTAAAATTGGACCTGTTTTGATAAAGTTATGGGCTTAAGAATATGTGTAATACAAAAAGTTGAAAGAGAAAAGGTGATTATCAAAAAGAAAAAAATAAAATCATAGGTTAAAATTAATTTTCAATACATGGTGTTGCCACCTCTACTCCTAATTGCACTTTCCAAGGGATTGCTTCCCACTATTTAATCAACGTCGCTCTCGAGTGGAAAAGCCACTTCCATACGCGACATTTTCTTGAATACAGCAATGAACAAATCGCTCCTCTGGCTTTCTATAGACCCGACGTCTCCTGTCTTTGCCAAGTAGGCACATCTTAAACTCGTTTCCCGTTGACTTTGCTTTTGGACTGCAGTCAGCTTGGGACCCGTAGCTGTCTTTTTTGGAGTCAGGTTGGCTGTCTTCAGTCTTCTTCTCATTGTCCATGGCCACACCTCTGACTGCACTCAGCTCTTGTTTGAGGTTAATGCCAATCATATGTCAATTTCTAGGGATATTGAGTCTCTCTCCGTTATCACGAGCCTACGGCCGCCTCCTTGCCGGCGAAGGTCGCCACCGGTCTCTCGGTACCGACGCCACACTCTCAACACAGCTGATTGACTCAAATTTAGTCGGTTTGCCACGGTCCTCTGACTGAAGTCCTCTCTCAACAATGCAACTGCCTGGGCTGCTTCGGCGGCTGTGGTATCTATTTTCTTGCGAATAACTAAAACACTTAACGTCAACTTCGGATAATTGACTGAGACGAATTACCGGACTGAAAATGTCCTATAGGCCAATACCAGTCGCCGCGCACGTGAGTTCCAATTAACAAGATTACGCATGGATCGAATGACTTTTGCTATGTTGCCTTGAGGGATTGTTTCCTACTCTTCAATTAACGCCGCTCTCAGTTCCATCTTGCTCACTGGTGCAAGATTTCTGACCCGGACTCTTCGCTTAAGCTCATCCCAAACATGCTCAATTGGATTCAAGTTTGGGCTACACGGAGGCCAGTCCATTTTCGGTATACCGACGTTAGCATGAAGTTCTCACCAACAAATCCCGCAAACGAAATAATATGTTCCTCTAGAATGTTCCTGCTGTAGCGGTCCGCTGTTGAACCTCCTCCGTGTCCTCCACTAGGCATGAAAACCAACTCAGTTTTTCCGTGCACAGAAATGTGCGTCCAGGACAATGAAAAGCCACCTCTATCTGCGACAGACAAACAAATCGCTTTCTTGGCCTTCTATAGACCCGACTACTCCTTTCGTTGCCATGTAGGCACATCTTGAATAGAAATGCTTGCGAGCAAATTCTACTTGCCTTTGCTTTTGGATTGCAGTCAGCTGGGGACCAGTAGTTGCCTTTTTTTAGCGTCAGGTTAACCACCTTCAATCTTCTTCTCACTGTCTAGATGCTGGTGACCAGTCCTCTTGCCGCACTTAACTCTTGCTTGAAGTTAATGTCAGCCCATATTGTCGATTTCTGAGGGATATTGAGACGAGAAATCGATCGTCTCTTCTTATTGTCACGCGCCTAAGACCACTTTCTTGCCGGCGCACGTAGTCATCGGTTTCCCGGTACCGACGCCACACCTCCAACACAGCTCATTGACTCAGATTTAGTCAATTTGCCACAGCCCTCTAACTGAGACCTTCTTTTAACAATGCAATTGCCTGGGCTGCTTCGGCGGCTGGGCTATCAAGTTTCTTGGGAACCATTCGAGCACTTAAATCACTTACTTACTTACGTTAACTTCGGATGAGTGACTGATATGAATTACCGGATTGCAAGCGTACTCTAGGCCAATCACAGTCTTTGCGTTTCAATTAGCAAGGTTCATATAACCCCGTTTGTGAAGTATATTTTTTCTGAATGCGTCATCCGATTAATGCAATAGCAACAGTTCTTTAAAGCTAAATAATAAAGATACTCCTTGCATGTTACTGTTTTTATTTTTATTTTCTTCGGACTGCATCAGGAGATAAAAATGCGCATGCAGCTAGTAAGTTGATTGTTTTGCTCTCAATTGTAGTTTAGATAATGAAAAATCAAAGTTAACAGTGAAAAATTTGCACTAATGGTCTTCATCATGACATGGGTTATTTATCCTTACGTCTGCTTCGGACGGTTAAATATCCAGAAGTGCAGAAATTTACTTGAAAAGTTCAAATAATGGCCAAAAATACCTACATACATTTAAAAATTAAACAAATGCACTGATAAAAAACATAATTAATTTTTGAAAATAAATTAAATATATATATAAGGAAATCCTGAAATCTCTTATGGACTGGCTGGACTTATAGAATATTGAAGGACACTTAGTAATACATATGATGACTTTGCTGTATTATTCATCAATGACGTAGAATTCAGCACTAACCATATTAATTAACTTATAAATATATTTTATCATTAGAAAGAAAACTTAAAAAAGATAGAAGATCTATCATGGGTGTCATTTTAGGTGTATCAAAAAGGTTTCGAGTTATGATATACGTTTAGACCATAAAAAAGTCATTAAGTCTATGATCTTTAGCAAAAGCATATAATTATATTGATCTCTTTAATCTTAAAGCAGTAATAATGGAGCTGGTGATAAATTTCAGTTTGAACAGCCGACATAAGATAAAAACAACAATGCTATAAATAGAAACAAAGATACCGAAATATTTAAAAAAAATATTTATTGGTAGTCGCAATCAATTTAATAATTTTTATTGCATTGCTAAATGTGTTAAGTTATTTCCAAATCCTTCTCTTTTCTTCGTCAGAGGTTTTCATGTTGCTCTAATTGTGTACCTCACTATGCTAAGGCATTTTTGAATTTTACAATTTTATTATTACCTCTGCACATCTTTGTAATTACACAACTTTCTTTACAGAAACGATTTACACTTCTTACGTTTTTTAAAAGACTGACAATTGTTCACTTTTGCTGATAAAGTTATGGTTAAACTAAAATCTATAAATGGTTGGAGTTCCATAATTTTTAAAATTTTCAAAGAAGGCCGTTGACGAGAAGAATTTGTGATAAAATATTTTGATTTTTACAAACCATATTTTCTACTTTCTTTTTACATTTGAGACCAGAGATTTTCAGCCATGCCCCACCTAAGCAGCTCTGAAATACTAATTCCTTCCCTGTGACATAGAATTATTATTATTCAAAAAATGAACTCTTGTTCACGCGAAGGAAACTTAAAAAGTCGTTAATTATTAAGAGTTTGTTCTTGGACTATTCTCAAACATTTTTTTGTTTTCTAAATTTTCAAATAAATATAAAGCTCAAAAGGCCAAGACACGATGTTTCATACATAAAAGTAAAATGAAGTAAGCTTTCTTGTAGGTGTATGGTTTTTTGTTGGGCATTCCTCATACATGAAAGCAAAGCAGCGTTTTTTACAATAATGCGTGGAGCACCGCATGCGATAACAATTAAAAGCAAGAATTTACAGAACGTAAACTAGTGCTGCGACGTAACGGTGCAATTAATTAAAATTCCTGCAAATCAGGTGCGTGCTCAATCGATTACCGCGAAAGATAAGGACAGCAGCGGAACGGACACAACTCAACAATAAATAAACAATGAGTTGCGCAATTGCAGCTAAAGTTCAAGGTCAACGCGCTCGATTTATTGGCCAATGAGGCCCGCGAGCGCAGCATTTGAAGAATTTTTATTTCATCGCCTTAACGGGCTCGAGGGAAGAAAGTGCAATTTGTCCGCCTTTCCAAACCGCGTGTTTGCTCCAAGAGCACGTAACCGGCTCCAGTGAAATTATGGCACCGTTTTTCCCGGAAGGATGTGTAATAACAAATAAATGTGTGTCACTGCAGGTCACACACAAGTGCGAGATAAATAGTGTCAGAATTAGCATAAGAACTGGAGAAAAGCCAGCGACGAGCTGCGTGTCCTGGTGATAAGGTTAGGAATGTTAATAAATTCTTACCCACCCAAACAGGTGCAAACGTATTAGAAACTATTCATACCTAGAAAAGTACGAAAATTTTCGATCTGAAAAGAGGTTCTTGGAATATCTTTTCACTGTTCATATTTAAAAATGAGTATTTAAGAACTTTATGTTTTCATTTTAAATCTTCTTAAGTAACATTTTAAATGTCACATTTAATTGTGATAATTTGAAAAATTGCAGTTTCATAATTGCTCCTTTCAAAAGAAATTGTTTGACCCAGTTTTTATAATGAAACCGTCAGAGATGTTACAATTAGGGACTAAACTTTAATAAGCGCATGACATTCACAATTCAGGTCGCCGAGGTGTTTTTACCAAGTAATTAAGTCAACAACTAACACATATTTTGTAGTTGAAGTACAGGGCGAGACCATCCTCTTATTCCGAGTTAATTCCGGAGTCCCACAAGGGAGCGTTCTTGGACCACTGCTGTACTTGCTCTATACGAAGAATCTACCACAACCACTAACAATGAATACATTACATATGTACACTGATTCTATCAAGACCCCATCTTAGCATCCCACATTTTCCAAATTCATCTCGATAAAATACAAAACTGACTAAGAAAATGGCGCGATAAAGTAAAGGAAACCAAATGTACAAAAGGGACATTTACGCTGAAGCGAGAAACTTGCCCTCCAATACTCCTCTATAGTCAACAATTTCTTCAACGAGACAGAGTTAAATATCTGCCGTCTCACCAGCAAACAGCATGTTGAGACTTAAACTTAGGAAAATGTATTGGTTGCTTCTTCTTTATAAATAAATTGTACATCTAGTCTTGACATACGACCTAAAATTACGGGCTCAGCAGCTAAGTTCACCATAGATGTTTAAAATACTATAGTAAAGGATGTATAAGACGCGACCTTTAAATAAGTTCGGTTAGTGAAATGATTTCGAAGATGAGTGGCAACTATAGTGGTCGACTTGGTGCATATCTAAACGCCCTAGTTAATGAACTATTAAATGATCATAATAAAGTGCGACGACTGAAGAGGTCCAAGCCTTTAAACTTACAAAATAGATTTTCTTGGACTGCCCTTAACTATCGTTAGAAGTTAAGTCAAGATTTATTAGATAACTGTATAGTCCAAACGCCTATTTATTTTACGATAATTTAAAGGAAAACTGCTAATAAGGTAATAACCCCCATACAATTTACTACATGCTTATATGTGAATTGTTTGACAGATTGTAAATAAATTGGCACAAAAAGAAAGCTCACTGCATATATATATATATATATATATATATATATATATATTGGATTGAATTTGTTATTACATTTAGGATGCAAAATTATGTACATTAAAAGATTGTTTAATTTACTTCGTTAACCTAGAAAAAAAAATTTGTGTTCTTATCTATCTGGGATTTATCTGTATAAAATTCTTAATTTCCTGCTGATAACATTGAAAAATCTAGATTGTGTCTTCTCCTACTATTCTAGAGAGCATTATAGTGAAATTTAAAAAGCTTCAGAGAAAACGTAAACTGTAAAGGAAAAGCTTTTAGTTACCCAAACAAATTGAGTGAAGCTAAAACTAAGGATGGAATCTTAAAGAGCTCGCAGTTTCTCCAAACAATAAAAGCTGAAAATTTTATTTTTCTAAATAAGACAATAAGTGATTTACGAGAAATTATTAGTAAATTAGACAATCAGTTAATGCTTTGGGGCAATTTTACGTCTTTTTATTATCAGCACATTACATTTCAAAAATTAAAGATGAGATGTGCGAGAAAGATGGAATAAAAAGTCAGGAACACAGTTTACACACAAAACCAATGAAAATGGTAGAATATTAATAGAATTTTCGATGAGAAAATGTATGAAAATTAAAAGTATATATTATAGGCATAAAAATATGCACAAAGGAACCTAAACGTCACCTGATGGCGCCAGAGTGAGTCAGATAGGCTACGTTTTAATTGAAACAAAAAATGAGAGATGTATAGAAGATATTACAAGCTGCAAGGACCCTGAATTGGACTCAGATCATTTATTGATAGAAACAAAATTCAGATGTCATCCTTCATACTCACATGACAAACCCAACATGTAAAAAAATAGCGAAGAGAATCACTAAAGCAAACGACATGGAAAAATGAGTATAATCAATAGAAAATATATTGAAAATAAAACAGAATAAAAAAATGATAAAGAAAGCAATAAATAATTATGCATTTTAGCAAATACATATAAAACAATAATATTATCATTCCGAGCATGATCAGCAAGAAATGAAATATAAGGAAATACAAAGAAATAAGGAAAACATTTAAGACAGCCTTTAGAGAAGAGAAAAGGAAATACTGAACGAGTATGCTGGAAGAAATAGAAGAATTATATTTGGGTAAAAAGCTCATAAATTTCTATGAAGGAGAAAAAAAGATAAAAGTATTACAACCAGAATTAATTATGTGTAAAGGCAGTTAGGGAAAGCTAGGTGAAGGTAAAAGAAAAATGTTCGAAAGATGGGTAGAGTAATTTGAAGATATATTCTATAAACAAAATAGAATTTCAGATGAAAGAATAAATGCGATAAGAGAAGTGGAAAGACAAGAGTGGATAAAGTAATACCCACACATGAAGAAGTAACAGAGATAATAAAATAAAACATTAGTATACATGTAAAACATACTAAAGGATTTAGGAGAGAAAGATTACCGATAGACCAAATATGTATGCTCAAGGAAATATGAGCTAAAGGGTACTAGGAAAAAATAAGACTAATTTTTTATTCAAAAACTAAGCATACGACAGCATTAATGCAGAAAAACTGTACCATGCTATGATAGAATTACAAATATCAACAAAATTATTAAAATTAGTACAAATGACACTATCGGTAAACATAAATGGAGAGACATTAAGAAAATTCACCGTAGATAATAAATTAAAACTAAGAAATCTCCTAGAAGCATTATCGTTCAATATTGTATCAATATATAAATCGGTGTCCTGCATTGATGACTTAGTAGTTCATAAGAACTAAATGCAAACGCAAAGACAGCTGCCCAATATATGAGAAATAAATAAAAATAAAACAAAATCTATGACCTGGAATAAAGGAACAATTATTAAAAGGGGGAGAAATAAGAAAAACCAGTTTATAGAAGTGGGAACATTCATATGTTTAGGAACATTAGTGACTAGATGCGATAAAAAATTATAGCAAGATTAGCAATAGGAACACCAAATGCATATGCAATAAAAAGCACCATATAAAAAGAAAAGATTCTCACGGACTATAAAATCACGTGTTTACGAAACTATAATTAGACCCACCACAGCATCTGGACTTTAAAGAAACAAAAACAGCAAATGTTAAATGTATGAGAAAGAAGGTAGATATATGTTAGAAGAAAAGTAGAGAGAAGACGGAAAAGAAAGGCAAGTAGTTCATTAGGGGTCATCAAAGTGCAGTGGATTAAATGGTTGGCTAAATGTGCTCGTATTATCAAAAGGTCTTTCTTAAGCTGATCACAATAAGCACTTTTTTGTGAAAAATACTCAACAATAGTGGATTATATACGTGTGTAGGTACAGTAATTTCATTCTCTTCTATGTTCACAAAAAAGAGTTGTGATTGATTTTGATTAGGCTATACTTTTCACAAACTCCATCTAGTTTTATTACGTATTTTGATTGAAATGACTTTTTTAATGTTGAAGGCTTGCTCAAGTCGCCCTTCGTTCTAAATTGAATCTTGGTTTTAGCTGTGGACGCAATAACTTAACATTTAGTACTTTTTACTTCCTTTATTGGGCATTCTTCTTAATATAACAAAGAAAAGTTTTAAGACGAGCTTCAAACCGTTATATCATTGTTTGATTTCAACCTCAGTGGATGACTCGGAACTTAAGTTCATATCATGATTTATCATCAGGAATTTGTGTTGTGATTGAACTTGAAGGCATAAGAATATAGTCATTTGTCATATCCAAGTATTCTAAATTCGGTGGTAGGAATATTTTTTTATCGAGACCATAAAAAATGATCGGCCAATCTGAGCTAAGTGCCACACAAGTAAAAATAGAGTTATTTCGCGCTTAGGTGAAAAATGTCGGATCGATAAAATGTTAAGTCGTACAGGGATAGGGTATTCTTCGAACACTAAGACTTTTATATGGTTATTAATATATTTTGAAAATATTATGTTACAACATTATGTTGTCTAATTGAAAAGCAACATAAAAATCTAATACCAAATATTGCATATTTGTATTGCTCTAATCTTACACAATCCTATCTGGCATAGCACCTTAAAAGTTTTTAAAAAACGGAACTGCTAATGTCAATGGGGTCTTATTTGCATATCAGGGTTATATAGATAATTACCTAAATTTTATACGAAAAGTTTTGTGTAAATTTGTGACAAGACTAATTTTTTACTATTACATTTTCTTTTTGCTAAAATACCGTTTTTAGTGGAAAAAAAGAAAACCTAACGACGAAGTTCAACAATTTTTTTGGGCAACATCTTTGCGATGAAAAAAGCATGTACAATGACCGCTTACTGAAGCCTTATAATCGATATCTAGCGCATTTTACTCAGTTTAAAATGTCCATTGGTACGTTCTTTGGCGTATTTCAAGATATTAAGTCCTTGCCAAACTATACAAGGCAACAGAAATTCATAAGTTTAGTGTATCTAACATGTTAATTGCAAACGTAACATGTAAAGATGTAATAATAAGGGCTATGTTTTATTTTGGTATTATACTTTTCACTCCAGGGTCGCCTACATTTTTCTTTTAGGTATTTCGTTTAATTTTCCCAAAAACTAAGGCACGCATACAATTTTTTACTTGTAAATTATCACACTCACTAAAACATTACAAGAAACAAAATAAACAGTTTTTATGGGTATTCAAAATGTATAAAACTGGATGTATTAAGGAGTTCTGAGCAAAACTTAAACAGAAGTTATAAACTTCGTCATATTCTTTAAAGGAACATTAAGAGGTACAAGTTTATTGAAAAAGTAACATTTTTTTGAAGGTTCTCAAAACATATCCTGAATAGTAAAGGGTGTCTAATATATGACACTAATTTTAATTTAGCTCTAAAAATCGATAACGATAACGTGGTATAGCTCTGTTACGTAATATATGTATTGAGCGATAGTTCACGTTTGTTTAGAGACAATCGAGTGTTAAACAATCAACCTGATAATGGATTCCTGTCCAATCAACAATAGCGTGGCCGAGGCTTTGCGCAAATTCCGGATCCACTTCATCGGCAAATATGGCAAAAATTGTCCACTGGCCACCTCGACCGTTTGCTACCAAACGCAAAAATGCTCATTTTCATCAAAATTTAATTATTCACTTTTTTTTTTTTTGATAGTTGGGTGAAAAATTTTGAGATCTATGGTTCAGTCTGAGACAGAATCAAAGACAAGACTGGACGCAATAATAGTGTGATCACTGAGGAATCAATAAAACGCGTCCAAACATTTTATGAATCAGATGACAAAATACCATCCTTGTCGAACATCTCAATTATCATCCATACAAGATCTATATTCAGCAAAAGTTGTCAACTGTCAACATCGATATCAGATTCGACTTTGCAAGCCTTGCCTTAGAGATGATCCGATAGCAAAAATTGGATGTAATGAAGATCCACTTCACCGATGAGGCACACTTCCAATTGGATGGCTGTCACCCATCAAAGTATCGCTTTTGGGGGTCTCAAAACCTACATGTGTCATTGGAAGTCACCGCACACCCAGAAAGAGTCACTGTTTGATGTGCTATTAGTCACAGCGCCATCATTGGACCAATGTTTGTAGATCAAATTATTGATTATAATGTTTATCAAACAGAAATCTTGGATAAATTCCTTCCTTTGGCTAATCGAAAAGGTCTTATTGAAAATCATTGGTTCCACTCCTTATCGGACTCAACAAGTATTCGCTAAACTCAAAGAAGCCTTTGGACAAAGATTGATCGCAGATTCGCGAAAGCACGCCAGAGGTGGAATAAATGGGCCTAGTTGTTCTCCTGATTTGAGTGTCAATGACTTCTGGTTGTGGGGATATTTGAAAAACGAAGTCTATGAAACACCGGTTAGCAATACAAGAGAGTTGCAACAAAGAATCACAACTGTCATTCAATCGATTCCCGATAACATGAGACAACGATCTGTAAAGGCCTTTCAAACTCGGCTTCAACATCTCATTGACAGCAATGGCAAGCATTTCATTAATCTTTGCAATTAAACGCCAATTATAAATGATATAAATGAATAACATTTCATTTGTTTATCTAGTCTATTTATTCTGTAAATTAAAATTTATAATTAGTGCTATATATTGGATACCCTTTATAATCTTCTTTATGTTATTTTTGAGATAAAGAAGCCTAAATATCATCATGTAACAAAAAGTCAGGACAATATATAAAATTAAAATCAAAGAATCACTGACAATTTAAAATTGGGTTTTATTAAGTGGCGTAGCGAAGCGAAGTCACTTACTAACTTCATGTTGTTTGTCTGTCCGTCCGTCCGCCCGAGCAATAACTCGAGACCCGCTGGGAATTTCCAAATTCTGTCTTCACCAATCGACAGGTGACCAAAAAGGCTTGTTTGCTAGTGATTCTGAAACTGATTGGTCAAAGGCCAACTAGAGGGTTCTCAAATTTGGGAGACTGCTTCGCCACTTCGCTATGCGTTGCAAGCTTTGCAGGTTTATTTTACTTAATTTCGGAGGTCTGAAATAAATAAGCGCTACACGTATAATCTTCCTATAGAACAGATTATATTATTACTTCTATCAATAATGGAAGTGTAAGGTTGAAATACAAAACGAATGGGTACGGCGATTTAAATAATGTTTTCTTGATGCAGTCGCAGAAAGATCAAGGCTACACCTCCTTTTCAAAAATCTGTTTTAGCTCAGAGGACAATAAGTACGTCAAAGTTGTAAAGCCCATAAATGGTAGGGCCGACCATAATTTACAATAAATTATTGGAATTTACTGCAGAAATCCTTGAACGATTGCAGTATCCATTTAAGTCTTATTTGCGTGGAGGATGAAAACTTTCAAAACAATCTTTTATATCTTAGCAAAATAATCGAAAAATGAACAAGAGAAATCAGGGCAGGTCAAATAAAAAAAATGTAAATATAAATATACGAGATCAGCACGAGATGCTCAGCCAATATTAATATACTGAAAACAGTTTGTGCTACCGAAAATGCGCATGCGTAAATGAGGACGACTTTACTTGTTAGTCCAGCTGGGAGCGAACAAACGTAATGTGTGATCACCGCATTTGTAATGCATGAGAAAGTAAAGTAACAATTTGTATTCAATTTTGTGCGCAGGTGGAACATTTATCTAAAAAAACTATTCATATGATCCAGGAAGTATTAGGGAGCAATACAATAAATTCAGCATGAATAAAGATATGGCAAAAAATACTAGAAAATATTTAACGGCACGGGCTACAATCAAGGATCGGTGACTGATTCGAGTTTGAAAATTAGAAGATGAGTCTAGATTTGTCTACAGCCTAGATTTGACGCCCAACGATTGAAAGAGAAAATATTCCACAAGATCAGGCTTCCAACGTAGGTCTCTTTGGAAGGTCTTTGGTTTGAAGGGGACTGAGACTACGTACAATGTTTCTTGTATCCTATACCAGGTGTATCGGAAAGTCTTTACCGATTTTTTCCAATAGGTGTCGCTAGGCTTAATATACAATATTATCATTTGACACGTGTTCATTTTATTCTACAGACATCAAGCTTCAACGTCGTAGGTTAATTTTGTGAAAGTATCATCGTCATATATTTATACCTCTTCAAAAATGTCAAGTTATGTGCCTAAAAACGTGCATTTGCGGCATGCATTACTTTGTTTATTTAATTAAAAGAAAAAAGCTGCTGACGTCATCGTTTGCTAGTTGAAACATACGGCGAGCATGCTCTAACCATAAAACATGTGAGGCGTGGTTTCGACAATTCAAAAGTGGTTGCATAGTTTTCATAAGTGCAGAATTGGTCAGCCGCATTGTCACAGTAACTGTTAAGTCTGTTACGTTTTATAAGAGCGAGCCATTATGTAAAATTTTCTGTAGAGACCACTAAGGTATGTCACCGCGTGCTCTTGACGTTGCTAGGTTTTTCTTACACTTCCGTACACAACACACATTCTCCACCGAAAGATTTACTTATAGTCCGCCACGGCACTTGTTCATGTCTTGAAATACGTGGCTCACACGACGATGGCCTTTTCTGTGCATTAGACAAATTTCCTTGACATAGTCGAATGTTCTTTAAGTGTGTGTTTTTTTATGATTAATTTCCAACTCCTCAATCATCATAACAAAGACATAAGTAACCTACACCTTACTGTAGGCGGAAAACCTTATCATGATGATAAATTAACTCTGATACGTCTTAAGAAGGCACTGTTAGTATTGTAGACTACTAACTGAGATTTAATTTTCTAAACATAGCAAAAAAATATTTCTTTGGTTTAAGAATTTGATTGTAATTAAAAATAGTTTATTATATTATTATTATAGTCCCTATAAAAGTAATGCAATGTGATGGATAATAAATAAATAACTTTTACAATAATAACAAAAATTTTTGTATTCACTTGCTTAAGTTTGCATTGCATATATTCATTCTTTGTTTTTGTTTATTTGTAGCACATTGACAGCACATGAATAATTCTTTAGATCCCATATTGTGAAAGATCGACAGAAACGGCTCTATTTTATGAAACTTGCTAAATTTTATAAATAATAAAACATTACAGTAGTAGCGATGATGTTACTCTAGCCTTTATACATAAAAATGTAATTTAAATTTAAATGACTGGAAAGGATCACACCAAGCCAAAAAACTTTCGTGATTTTAAACCGAAAATTTGATGATAACTTGGCTGCTTACCGAATAATAAATGTGACAGAATATTACTTTATTTCTAATTTACATGTACTGAAAGGAAAAGCTTTCTTTACAATTGTAATTTAACCGAATTAAAATTTTAAAGTTCATCTATTAACTTTTAATTTATAAATATCCCATTATAGTTAGGGTGAAGCTAATGTAAGCTTGAAGTTATACACTAAGTGTCAAAAGTGTTTGCAAAGAAATCATACATTTAGAAAAAAATATTTAACTCTTTTGTTCTACCAAGAGAGGTATGACCACCGTCTCCACGAAGTCTTGCATATACCAATGCACCATTACTTTGATCAACACAAGAACCAGGAATAGTTTCGAATGCAACTATTTCAAGTATTGATGAGTGTCAATGATTTTTTTTAACGAGTGCATTATAATTCAAACGTTAGAAACCATCGTCTCCACCAAGGCTTACATATCCCAATGCATCATTACTTTGATTAACACAAGAACCGAGAAAAGGTTAAAATGCAACTAATTCAAGTGGTGATGAGTATCGATGATTCTTTTAACGAGTTTGTTATAATCGAAACATTGAGTAGAAAAAAAAACATAATGAGGAGAGTAATAGACAACTTTTCTCATCACTACTTGCATATACCAATGCATAATTACTTTGATCAACACAAGAACTGGGAAAAGGTTCAAATGCAACTATTTCAAGTATCGATGAGTGTCGATGATTCTTTTAACAAGTGCATTATAATTGAAATATTAGAATCAGAAGAAAAACATAATGAGAAGAGAGATAGAACCCTGTCCTCACCAAGACTTGCATATATCAATGCATCATTACTTTCATCAACAGAAGAACCGGGAAAAGGTTCAAATGCAACTAGTGCAAGTGGTAATGAACGTCGGTGACTCTTTTAATGATTGTATTATAATTTAAACATTAAAAGCAGTAGAAAAACATAATGAGGCGATTGGTAAGTCATCGTTTCCACCAAGGCTTACATATACCAATACATCATTACTTTGATTAACACAAGAACTGGAAAAAATTCAACTAGTCATAAGTATTTATGATTCCTTTGACGGCTGTATGATAATTTAAACATTAAAAGCAGCAGAAAAACATAATGAGGAGAGTGATAGACCGCTGTCTCCACAAAGACTTGCATATACCAGTGCATCATTACTTTGATCGTTACAAGAACCGAGAAAAGGTTCAAATGCAACTATTTCAACTAGTGATAAGTATTAATGATTCCTTTAACGACTACATTATAATTGAAACATTAGAAGCTGAAAAAACATAATGAAATGAGAGAGAAATGATACCAATGCATCGACACTTTGACTAGCACAATAATCGGAAAAAGATTGAAATGCGACTAATTCGAGTGTTAATGAGTATTGATAATTATTGAAAACATTGAAGCAGAAGAAAGACATGATGAAGAGAATGATAGACCAACGTCTTCACTAAAACATGCATTTAACAACACAAGAACCTGGGAAAATTCAAATTGAAGTTAATTGAGTCTACTGGTAGAGGAAGACGATTTTAATAAGCTTGGGATTGACAATTCTATTCTACAAAAGATCGCATGCTATCTCATCTATACACAGACCTAAATGAGTTGAAGCTCATCGACCTTCATATACATTTTGTCCGCGATAATTTAGATCTGTTACTTGATGACATTAACAAAAATGATGCTCAAATTATGCCATAAAATGATTTACTTGACCTGCAATCTTATGTGCAAGGAAAAATGTCCAATATTTTAGAAATAATAAAATACAGAGGAGTAGTAAAACTTCTAAAAATATCACGTTAATAACAACACGTCTCGTCCATTTCGCTGGAAAAGCTAAACATATTCATCGTTTTCTTGATATTAGAGACTTAATCTCTAGGCTGTAAGGAAATTCTAAACAGAATCTTTTAATTGTTAACAAAGATCTGTCGACTTTTACAGAACGTTTGGTATTCTACCATTCAATCAACAAACGCCGATGTGGAATAAAATCCAGTTAATTAAGAAAGAATTCGGTTTTAGGGATAGGAGCAAATACTGTAATAAAGCTAAGAAATCTTTAGATAATAGCAAAACCATTCATAGAGACAATTTCTTTACTTCATTATGTTAATATAAATCTCCTGAAACGCAAAACCCATGGGAACTAATGGGAACACTAAAAAAATGAAATTGATGTCCAAAAAGCTCAAAGCAGCAAAAGTAGGGTGAAGTACTTTCAAAATAAATTTAAAAATAATATAGAGGTCCTGTAGAACGTAGATGACTTAAAGCCTGAAGCAATTTGAAAATGTTAGATCAGAGAGCGAGCTGTCTCTTCATTGTGACAAACAATAACATAATAATGTAATCATGCATTTGAATTAAACACACTAGTCAGCAACTTGTTCCGTCTGGAGTCATCTTTCAAACCGTTTCTCTTCCTCAGAGTTAATCAACAATACAGACGGAAGTGAATTAAATCATTAAGAAACTTACAAAAACGCCACATTTTAGCGAGAAACAATTTTGCGCACAGATTTCTTGAAAAGAACAGTTCATTTCGAGAACCATTAGATAGAACCTCGTAGCGCACCCAATTCGACCGACTTCTTAATGTTCTAGTGTCAATGTTCAACCGCCTCACCGATCCGCTGCAAAAAACTGAAAGTTGATTCCCCAGACAGGTCTGAAGTGTTTATCATGTCTGGATGCTCGATCGCCACGCCACTCAATTCGCGGAGTGAAGGTTCGGCTGAACGCGGCGCTTTCAGGAAGGTCCTGAAAGCCTGCTTTGTATGCGCGAGGCCGCCCGCAGCACGAGAGGAATTTTGTTTGTCGCAAGTGACCTGGACTTATCGTGTACGCGCGCTATCAGCACCTGGAATTCGCGAATTGCTCGCGGAGGCGGCCGCGCTCTGCAAGCAGAAGAAGAACGGTTCACGGCCGCTTTTTGCCTGCCTGGTGATATATTTGCCGAAAGTGCCGCCCGAGCTGCATGAGGAATGAGCTCGTGGCCGTCCTGCTGAGGTTCCGGTTACGCAGAGGTTTTTGCTCTCCGGTTTGGGTTTGCACAATGGAGGAAAAGCTCTTTAGATAATTGCTGTTCGATTACAAATAGTTGCCAGTGATGTCATCTAACTATTTATGAGACTTCCACTAATAGATAAGACAATACAGAAACAATAGTTTAGAAGTTAGGAAAACCAGAATAATTACCCAAATTGTTAGAACAATTAAAAATATAAATAAAAAACAGCATAAACTAAGCAATTGAGGAAAAACAAAATTAAGTTCCATAAATAACTCAAGAAGAGCCGTAAACGACAGCCAAAATATTAGCTTTAGATTTATTTAAAAATATGATTTAAAAAAGGTCAAGCGTTACGCAATAATATAAAAAAAACATACAAGTTGCGAATATAAATCAGGTTGTTTTACCTTGAGTGTCGAGAATGAACAAACAATAGCTTATTAGCAAATGAAACACAGCTGCTATAAAGATAAAGCTACAGCTTGTAGTATTTTATTTGAGGATAACAAGCTAAACAATGGAAATTATCAAGACGAAATAAAAGTATGGGACAGAAAACTTTTCGAGAGGGCCTGGTAAAAGGGATGATTTACGGCTTCGTCAAGAGCGGCTCACACGCGACCTGCTTGCTCCATGACTGATGGTGATGAGCTCTCTAAACATGCTAAACAATCTTCAAACGGTTATGCAAAGCCACAAAAGGCTGAAGCGCGCGATTTATGGGCATTGCCGCGTTTTATGGCGCCATCGGCAGTCAACACCAGCTGCTAAATGAGCAACGGTGCCCGCTTTGATGACTCGGGCGCCTTTGATCAAGGTGGCACGCTGACACGCTTCCTATACATGGTAAAATGGTACGGATCTTTTGATTTCGGCGGGCGCATTGTTGAAAAAGGTTGCAAAAACCGCGAAAAAATTCCGAGCGTGATCGTTCGTTTTCGATCGAAAGGTCAACGTAGTTCGCTGCCAGGTAAAGGTCAGTGGGGAATTTTCAGTAAAGTGATTGAAACCTGTAAATGTATTCTCAGCTTTATAAGTACGAGGTGCATGCAAGTTATAACACCTCCGCATTTTTTCCTCCGCACTGGGAACAGATAGAAACACGGCGTTTATTTCAAAATACGCGCGTACTCTTTGTGAATGCGTAACAGAGATGGCAGCAATACATGGCACACAATCCTCTAGCAGCAGCGGCTAGAGTGAAGACTATTTTTGATACTTAAAATGGCAACGTTTTCGTTACAAGAACCATTTGTGTGGTGTAAGACCGATTGAAATTCATCGCTAGTTAAGTGAGACATGTGCTGATGGTGCTATGGATGTGTCTAATGTGCGTTTGTGGGTGTGATAGGTCAAAGAAAGTAGAACTTCGTGTGACAATAAACCAAGACAATCTCGTCCTCACAACAACCGGACGACATGATCAAGTGAGTGGGGAAACTTGTTTTGCAGGAAAGCTGAATGAGTGTGGAACACATCGCCTTCAAAGTTGGCATTTCCGTGGGATCTGTGCACACAATCCTGCATGAAGACCTGAAAATGCAAAAAGTGTTTTCCAGGTGGGTGTCACGAATGCTGACAACTTTCAAGTGATTTCTCATGCTCCCTACTCACCTGACCTGTCTCTCAGCGACTTTTGGCTGTTTCCAACGATGAAAGGCACTGCCTGTGGTCGCAAATTCACTAATCATGTCGCGATTGCATCAGCGATTTTCCAGTGGTCAAAGAAGACTCCTAAAGAAGCGTTCGTAGCGGCCATAGAATCATGGTGTCGACGTTGAGATTAGTGACACAAGTTTCACAGTTTTTGTGAAAAAAAATCAGAGGTGTTGTAACTTGAATGCACGTAGTAATACCAAAGTATACGCAGAAATGTCTCAGAATGATGAAATGATCAAATTTTTGTTTGGTTATAGATAAATCTCTTCCTTTTCTTAAATGTTTCTTACAAATTTAAATAATATCTTGTAAAATTTAGGCTATGTAATTTTATTTTTGGCTTTATTATAGTCTTGTTCCCAATATCTTTCATTTCTTATTTTATTCTAATTTCAAAAGTTCAATGTATTCGTATTTGGTTCTTCTTTCTATCGTCATACGTTTTATTTTCTTTTCATGGGCATATGATGCTTTTTCTGGTTTGGTAATCCACATATTTTATATATGGTAATCCCAAATTTTATATCAATCTCATTATCAATATTAAGTCATGCCAGACTTAATAGTAAGCATTTGTTGGATTATCCTACCTGAATTGTTTTTGGCTCAAAATTCTCTGACATTTCTCCATTGCTTTGTAACTTTAATTGTTGAACTTGAAGTAGTTCAAATGTGATACTGTAATAGTGAGTAAACTAAAAATATATAAAATAAAGACCATTAAAGAATGTACGGTATATTTGGTTTAAAGCTGTTTTCGGTTAGATGAAACCAACGTCACTTAAAACGTAGTTATTTTCGAAAAAAGTTGTTATTTGCAAGAATTGCGGGATAAATCACTTATAAAACAAAATTTATTATTTTTCAATTTTTTTGAAGTGCAAACACACAAAGCCATTTCTCTACAGTATCTTCTGACTCAAAAATAAATTTTCTCAGTAGACAGGTGGTAAAACAAAAATGATTGCGACCAACTACGTACGAAAGGTTCATACACTGAAAACTTCTTTTTGTAGTCCAAACAAATGGTAATCGTAGGATAATTAATCGGGACTGAAAAGTGTAGCCCAGAACAAATCCTCGAGCTTGGACGGCTGTATGGGGTCGAGCGTTATTGTGAAGCAAAATAACGAATGAAAATTAACATTTTTCCGAATGGTATACAACTGTTGTTTCGTACAGAAGTTGAAAGAAGCAATTTTTGTAATTATTAATCAACAGTCATCATAGAGAAAACGGCGATAAATCTGAATGTTCCCTTCAGTTACATAAGTTCTTAGGCAACGTTGGTGACCTTCATTTTCAATTCCTTGTCGTCTTCCAAAAAGAGATGCTATCGATGGAATATCGGGTAAATAACATTTGGATCGCATATTAAAACTAATCTGGCTCTGATATTTAATATTTAAAAGAGATATAAAGTAGTAGACAGACATTGTGAGTAACATCGTTGATATTGGAAATATACCTGGAGTCAAAGCCTATAACAGTACTTTCAAATCAATAATATAATTTTAGCAGAATAACTGATCAATGGCTTAAGATTTTCTTGTAAGGGTTTGACTAACTGTGAACATACTTTAATCTGCATATTCAAAAAAGGCATGGTCTTAGTTGAGAGTGACTTATAACGACATGACTGATCTCTACTTCAGAATTGTATGGGTAACGGTGGCAGAGATTAAGGACCTCACTAAAATCCCTTGTTGTGGTCAATATTAACTATTAGCACAACAATAGACTGATCTGTACTATCCTAAATCTGCATATCCATGCACTATCTAAAAATCCCCATTGCCATGATTCTTTTGATATACCACGTAAGACTACTGATATATCACTAAAGAGGCTTTAGGAGCTCTTTAAATTTAAATAATAAACAATTTGGTGTTAGCTGCCTTACCTTAAAGCTAAGATATATTCCAGAATTTTCCAATTAGAAACAATATTATGGCGAAACAAATGTTTAGCATTTACATAGACGTTGAATTTTTGTTATTCCACATTTGCAATTATTATTATCGCTAATAGATAAGAAATATAAAAAAATTATAAAATAAAAAACACAAATCAAATAATGTATATTACTGAAATTATTTGCAAATACGACAGGATATAATGCGTCCTGCAACGATAAACACCATTTAAGTTTCGATAAAAATGCGAATTTTTTATATTTCCCTCATGTATGTAGGTCCGTTTGCATTTGAAAGCCCGAGTATTTCAATATATAAATAACCAAATTATGCAATCAATTACGCGAATGCGACTTTGGTTATTATAATAAAACAATTAGCCGCTGTTAATAATATTAGGTGATGCAATCGAATTTATGATGATTAGAACGTTCTGAACCGAGGTTCAGAGACACTTCAACATTGTAGTAACTGTAAGAATATTTTATTTGATGTTACGACGTTGTACATATCGTAAGTATGTAAATATTTTGGTAGTGCACCCCATTCTTTGTCAAATTTTTAGTTTACAGATTAATCTGTCATTTTAAATCGTTTTTTGGCATAATATTTTTGAGAGACGTGACTTGGAGATCCGTGTGGGTTCCACTCAAGAGTTGTCTTCTTCCTACGGAGCCTATCAACTTATCCAATGAAGTTTTCTCCACTTTATTTTTTGTTCGCGTTTCCATAAATTTGTATATTACTTTAGGGTATATAAGAAGCTTAGCAGGGAAAGAAAACGAATTAATAGATGAATTCGAAATCACAAAATTAGATATATTAACTATAACAGAGACCAAAAGGAAAGGGGAAGGAATAACAGAAATGGCACATGGACATATACTCGTGTATAGTGGAGTAGCAGAGAACAAAAGACCGGCAGCAGGGGTTGGGTGCATAATTAAAGAAAACCATGCTGCAAAAATAATAAAATGGAAGGGATGGAGTGAGATAATATTAACGGTAGAATTAAAAGAAGATAAAGGAAATGAAGTAACAATAATAGTAGTATATGGACCCGATAAAAACGACACCAAAGAAAACAAACACAAATTCTGGGAAGAGCTAACGGAGATAACAGAAAACAGCAGAGGAAAAATATACATAGCAGGAGATCTAAATAGCAGAGTGGGTAGACAAGAAAATAAAGCTATAAAAGCATTAGGAAAGTTTGGAGAAATAACAAAGAATAACAATGGAGAACAGCTAATAGATTTCTGTATACTAAACAACTTAATAATATCTAATACATTTTTCCAACATAAAGATATACACAAATTTACAAGAGAAGTAACGAGCAGGAACGAAAAATCCTTAATTGATTATATACTAGTTGAAAGAGCCAACAGAAGAGCAGTGAAGGATGTTAAGGTTAGCAGAGAAGCTGAAATATATAGCGACCACTACTTAGTAGTGGCAAAAATTAAAGTAGAATAAAACAAGATAACCAGCAGAGGAAAAGATACTACACACAAGAAGGTAGAATTTCAGACAATCAAAACCTATAAACTAAATAACAGGGAAGTGAGCAGTAGATATAAAGAAATCATAAGCTGTAAAATAAGAGCACGACAAGAAAATATGAAAGAAGCAAAACTAGAACAATTATGGAGCATTTTCAAAAATATTATGATTGAAGCAGCAATAGAAGTTTGTGGAACCCTCAAAACATCAAATAATAAGAAACAAACAGCATGGTGGAACGAAAACATTAAAAATGAAGTTAAGAACAAAAAGAAAATATGGAAGGACTATTTAAGGAACAGGAAAGAAGAGACATATAAAAGATACAAAGAGCAAAGAATAAGAGTGAAAAACATGGTAATTAAAGCTAAACAGGAGAAGTGGGAAGAATTCGGAGAAAGATTAGAGAAAAATAGTAAAGATAACCAGAAACTATTCTACAGAATATTAAAAACACTAAGAAGTAAGAAACCACTGAACAATGATCGGATAAGGAATAAACAAGGGGAAATATTAGTAGAAGACAAAGAGATTATGGAAAGATGGCGAGAATACTTTGAGGAATTACTGAACCCAAAACAAGCAGAGGAAAATGTAGAAGAGAACCAAGGAGAAGAACAAAGAAAAGAAGAAAAACTAGAGGAAAGGAATGCAGAAGACATGGAAGAGGAAGATATAGAGGAAATAGAGCTACACGAGATGAGGCAAGCAATTAAAGATATAAAAAATGACAAAGCACCTGGACACGACAAAATAAAGATAGAGATGATAAAACACATGGGAGAAGATGGAGAAAAAATACTACTATCAATCTACAATAAAGTGTGGAAGGAGAGGATAATCCCGAAAGACTGGGAAATAGGAAAAATACTGCCAATTTATAAAAAGGGAGATAGTACGAATTGTAACAACTATAGAGGAATCACGTTATTGAGTGTAGTACTGAAGATCTATGAGCGCATACTGGACAAAAAACTAAGGGGGGAAATTGAGAAATCGTTATCTGAAGCACAAAGTGGGTTTAGAAAAGGCTATAGTGTACAAGACCATATATTTTCAATAAAAGAAGTTATAAATAAAACAGTGCGGTATAATAAAAAAGTGTTCTGTGCATTTTTAGACTTGAATAAAGCATTCGACCGAGTCAATAGAAACATGGTATGGGAAAGCTTGACTAAAAGACAGATCAATAAAAGATTGATAGCGGCCATCAAGAGCATATATAACAACAACGTCAACTACGTGATGAGCAGAAACAGGACATCAGAGAGCTTCAGGACAGAAGAAGGACTGAAACAAGGAGGAGTCTTAAGCCCGGTGTTATTTACCGTACTAATGGACGACGTTATAAAAGAGTGCAATAAAAGAACGAAGAAGATAAAAGTGGGATATAGAAATCTGCAAGTGGTAGAAATAGCAGAATTCGCGTTTGCTGACGACATAGTAATAATAGCTGCAAATGAGAGAGATCTACAAAAAAATCTAGAAATATGGAACGAAGTATTAACAACATATGATATGAAATTAAATACAGACAAGACAAAGGTGATGGTAATATCGAAGGAACAGTGTAAAATAAAAATACAAATTGAGGGAAAGAACATAGAACAAATAGACCACTTTGAATACCTAGGAGTCACAATAGAAGAAAAAGGAAAACAAGAACTAGACATCGCAAAGAGAATAGAAAAGGCTAATAAAGTTTACTACGCCATGAAGGACAAATTTATTAACAAAAGAGAAGTGACACGACAAACAAAAATGAATGTATTTAAGACAATATACAGACCTATACTAACCTTCGGGTGTGAGACATGGGTGTTATCAGCAAGAATGAAAAGTAAAATACAAGCGGCGGAGATGAGATATCTAAGGAGAGTAAAAGGGATAACCTTAAGAGATCGGATAAGGAACAGCGAAGTGAGACAAGAACTAAGAATCCAGACGATACTCAAATTTATAGAGAATAGACAACTGAGTTGGTGGGGACACCTACAACGCATGAATGAGACCAGACAGGTTAAACAAGTATGGAAAGCAAAGGTGGCAATAAATAGGGGAAGAGGAAGACCGCAACAAACATAGGATAGCGTCGTGGGAAAGATATTAGCAGAGAGAGGGAAATCGTGGCAAGAAGCAAGCTTATTAGCTCAAAATAAAAAGGAGTGGAGTAAGTTTGTGTACTAAACAAGTGAGAGAAAGATAATACAATAATAAAACACTCTAGAATTAAGTTAGGTATGTACGAGTTATTAGAAAATACATTTAGTTAACTTAGGTCTATAAGTAAATGTTAAATTACATGTAGAAATTTAACCCTACACCAATTGGTAAATGGGCATTCGATAATATATATATATATATACTTTAGGGTATCTAGTTTCCATGATATGTTATAAATATCTTTTTATAAAGGCCAAAAATTGGAACTTGTGCGGAAGACAACTTTTGATTTGTTTATTCGTGTCCTTCTATTTGTTTCATCCTAGGTGAGGTTGTCATTGAGCTTAAGCAGTAAAATTTATTTTCTTTGTTTAGCGTTGTTATCTATTATTTTCTCATTTGATGTTCTTTCGACTCTCGTATACACTATTTGTGTTAATTGTTAATCTCCCTGCTTCAAGCTTCAGTTTTTCTAGGGTTTTAATCGTAAGTTTGGTTATTTGGGGTTACATCATCCGCATAATCTAAATCACCTGGTCACGGCCTATTGCAACTCTCTTCATTATGGTATCTAACATTAATATAACAAGTAAAGGAGGTACCAAGCATGCCTAACGTTATTTTTTATTACAAAGTTAATCTTAAATCAAGTATAAAAATAATAAGTTTTGTTGCTATAAAGATACTAACGTTTTAATATGTAAAGAAGAAAGTCGGTCATATTGTTTTATAAAGGAAGAAATGTTAAAAAGTCCCGTTTGTTCCTCCAACTTTTGAAAGCCAAGAAAAAAATTACTTTAATTTCCGGGTTCTTATGGTCTCCATTCATTTTTCAATGGATACCAAGATACAATATGCTGTTTTTGTTTGTCTCTTTGCTTTTAAAAAGAAAAGAAAATATTGCTTTGGGTCCTGCGTTTATATAGTAGGCATTTTGTTTCAAGTTGGAAGCAGTTTCTGTCTATGAGCAAAAAATATATGACGTTTTTGTTTCTAATTTTTTTATGTCGTTTGGTTGATACAATATATAACATACAAAAAAGAGGCATGTAAAAAGATATACATTACATATAAATATAGCCTCTGTCAACAGCTTGTCGTGTTTAACTCTACAGCTGTGGGATTTGTAAACTTGTTCTCTCAGTCTTATCTTAGTATTCCAGTCTATAAACAGTACATTTGCATTTGTCTTCGATTATAGGCTTTGCTTTATTGCAATTCATCATATCGTGATATGCCTGACCTATTTGGTCTAAAACCTAATTGCTCCGGTATTATTGTTTTCTCGATCACCGTTTAGATTTAGAATTATTCTTGTAAATTATGTGACCGTTAGTAAGGCTACCCTGCTCTAATTACCACAATAATTCAAATTTAGTTTTTGAACTCTACTAGTATTTCCTGTTTCCACTCATTTAGGACTTTTTCTAAGTCCCCTATTTTAGTTAGAATGTTTCTGATAGAGACGCTTTATCCCAAAATTTCTCAATAGAAAACGATATCTTTCAGTCAGGTTTAGTATGGGGGTAAATGTCTGTGAATAATGAGAATAAATCTGGCATAGTACGTTTCTTCCCCAATGTCAGATGCGATGCCACACGCTTCTTCGGTGCAAGTTACGTGCATGGTAATAAGTAGTGCATTGCCCATTAATTAAGTTACATATAAATGTTTAATGCCAACTATCTAATACCCTGTAATTATTGGAAATTTTATAATTTCATGGTACAAAACTTTAAAATTACTTTAATTATTCTTATATTATGTAAAATTCTACGTGTATATTAAAAGAAAATATATATTAGTGGGAGGTCCTTGGACAGAAGGAACTGTAGCGGCGAAGCGATAAAAAAGATGAAATAGGGCTTACAGAAGCACAAAAACGTTTTGAAGTATTCACAAGAACATTAACAGGAAGAATAGCATTATGGAATATAAAGGTTTGAATGGCGAGGTATTTTTTAAACTTTATTTATTTTATAAAATCGTTCGTTTATTAATAATCACAACATTTAGTTTTTCTGACGCATGTTTAATGATAAAGCTACATTTAGTTCTTTTATTTTATATTTATTGGGACGTGAAATCGGAAACGGCTTGTAGCGTCAGAGACTTCATCAACTTCTATACGAATTTGCAGAAAAACAGGGGATTAAAGATACTCTCTACAATGATAAAGAAATAGCGGATTATGATTGGTTCGTTTCCTTTTTGTAAAGAAATATAGAACTGTATGTATAGCAAGTCAAAGGGCGTACTCTACTTTTCTCCAGAATTCGTAAACAGATTTAAAATAGAAAATTTTTCAGTCTGCTGCAGCAAGCTAAGGAAAAAGATGGCCTTCAACACCATAAAATACCTTCTATATGGAGGAAATAGGCACCCAATCAACTAATAAGCGAAAATAATAATAAAAATAATAATAAAGATACTTACGTATTGATATCTTTCAAAAGATAAAATATTACAAGAATCTAAAGGTGTTTCTAACCCTAGGACTCACCACAAAAGGGATAAAAAAATGTTTACATAAGTAACTAGTCATTTTTATATAAACTCAAAATTGTTTCTAAGATGACTTAAACAATACCTCCTGGGGAGGTTATTTTAATGCTGAAGTAGCGCACATTTAATTATAATGCATTTGAGATGTTGAAACTTGCTGATGACCATGATGTGACAAGCTTATGTTTACCAAGCTATACAACACAGACACTTCAGCTTTTAGATCGCTAATCTTCTGGTCCATTAGAAATGTATTATAAGCAGAAGACAAAGGCATGAATACAAACGCGTAGTGGTAGAAGTATCATTAGATGTCACTAGATAGCACAGAAAAAAGCTGTGTCGATTGGTTATTTCCAGAAACATGAATATTTTCTTCGAGCCCTAGTGATACCTCTTCTTCTTCTTGATGTTCCGTCTCCTAACGGAGGTTGGAGATCATCATGGCTATCTTCACTTTGTTTACAGCAATTCTGAAAAGTTTTGCCGATGTTATCCCGAACCATTCTCTAAGATTTCGAAGCCAGGATATTTTCGGTCTCCCTATGTTTCTCTTCCTTTGTATTTTGCCCTCCATTATCAGTCTTAGCACCTCGTACCTCTCGCCCCTCATTATGTGTCCCAAGTATTTTAGTTTCCTCCGTTTTATTGTTTTTATTACTTCTTCTTCTTTGCCCATTCTTTGTAGGACTATGGCATTTATGATATGGTCCACCCATGAAATGCGAAGCATTCTTCTATAACACCATATCTCGAAGGCTTCTATTTTCTTGACTTCGTTCTGTCTTACGGTCCAAGCCTCGGCTCCATATAATAGGGTTGAGAAGACGTAGCAGCGTAATATTCTTGTTCTAAGATTTAAATTGAGGTCTCTATTACAAAGGAAACCTTTGAGCTTTACAAAAGTATTTCTGGCTATTTCTATCCTTGTCTTTATTTCTTTTGAGTGATTTGCATCGTTAGTTACCCATGTTCCTAAGTATTTATATGTATCTACCTTTTCTATTATTGTGTTATTTATGGTAATATTTGCATTAGCATTTGCTGTTCTAGTTACTACCATAAATTTAGTCTTGCTCAGATTCATATTTAACCCGTACTCCTTGCATGTGTTGTTCAATTTTTGTATTAGATCTTGTAAATCATCTATGTTGTTTGTTATTATAACGGTATCGTCTGCGAATCTTATATTATTGACGATTTCGCCATTGATTATTACCCTTCCTTGCGTTCTTCTAGGGTTTCCTGAAAGATGGCCTCACTATATACGTTAAATAATAAAGGCGACATCACACAGCCTTGTCTTACTCCCCGGAGAATTTCAATCTCCTCTGATGTTTCATTGTCAATTCTAATCCTTGCTGTTTGGCCCCAGTATAGATTACATATGATCTTGATGTCATTTTCATCCACATCTTTTGATTTTAAAATCTCTATTAGTTTTTCATGTTGGACTTTGTCAAATGCCTTTTCGAAGTCCACGAAACAGGCATAGATCTCATAGTTCATGTCCAAGCATCGCTGCATCAACACATTTATACCGAACAGCGCCTCTCTAGTTCCCATAGCGTTTCTGAAGCCAAACTGTGTGTTACTGATATCATAATCAAGTTTTCTGGATATTCTGTTGTGTATTACTCTCAGAAATATTTTTAAGGTGTGGCTCATTAATGCTATAGTCCTGTATTCTGAGCACTTGTTTGCGTTCTTCTTCTTGGGGAGTACTACAAAAGTTGAGGTTAGCCAGTCTTTTGGTATCATGCCTGTTTGGTAGATTAAGTTAAATAGCTCAAGTAGCACATCTATTGTCTCTTCTTCTATCAGTTTTATTAGTTCAATTGGTGTTTCATCAGGCCCGACCGCCTTACCACTCTTTACTTGTTTGGTCGCATGTAGTACCTCGCTTTTAAGTATTTCGGGCCTATTTTATTATTAGTATCCCACTGCGGTGTATTAGTTCTTTCATCGTTAAACGTGTCTTTTATGTATTTTGTCCATGTCTTAAGTTTCTGTTCTACACTCGTTACGGTATTCCCATTTTCGTCTTTCAGAATATATGATTGGTTTATTCTTCTTATTCCCGCCATATCTTTTACTTTTTATGTAAATTGAAGTTGTCGTGTTTTCTTTCGCAATCTTCTATTTCTTCACATCTATCGGACAACCATTTCTCTTTGGCTTCTTTTATTTTTCTTTTTATATTCTTATTGATATTCTGATATCGTGTGGGATCTGTGGTCTTGTGTTTTTGCCTTTCTTCCATTAGTTTAAGTATCTCCTCATTCATCCATCTCTTTTAGCTTTCTTTGTTGTCATCATGATGTTTTTACCGGCATCCATAATTGCTGTTTGTATGTATTTCCATTTCTCGTTGACATTTTTTGTTTGCTTAATATTTGGTTTTGCATTAGTTAGGTTGCTGTTGACTTGTTCTTCTACTTTTTTACGTATCTCCATATTTTTTAGTTTTGCGGTGTCAATTCTATTGCTTAACTTTGTCTTTTTTACTTTTTTAAATTTTACTTCACATGTTGCTACTACTGGGTTGTGATCCGAGGAGACGTCTGCCCCTGGATATGTTTTTGTTGATCTTATAGAGTTTTTATATCTTTGGTTTATGAGTATGTAATCTATTTGGTTCCTTATAATACCCCTTATCCCATCTGCAGGAGCCTTCCAAGTGTATAGTCTCCTGTTTGGAAGTTTGAAAAACGTGTTCATTATTGCAAAGTTGTTGGTTTGACAGAACTCGACTAGTCTTTTCCCTCTTTCATTTTGTGTGCCTAGTCCATATTATCCTACACAGGTATCGATGCTTCCTCGCCCGACTTTTGCATTGAAATCACCTTGGATTATTGTAACTTCATGTTGTTTTGTTAACTTTAGTGCAGAATTTAACTGTTCATAGAATGTCTTGATTTCGTTTTCGCTTTTTCAGCTGTTGGAGCGTAGACCTGAATTCTGTTTATTTTAGTTGGTTGTGCTTCTAGTTTTATTAGCATAACTCTTTCAGAGATAGGCGTAAAATTTGTCACCGTTTTATTGGTTGCCTTATCCACAATGATTCCCACTCCGTATCGATGTGATGGGTCGTCATTATTAGAGTAATACATCATGCCGTTTGTAGTTTGGTACTTTCCATCCCCGGCCATTGTACATCACTAATACCTAATATATTTATTTTTAAACGTCTCATTTCAAGGACAGTGTTGTCTATTTTGCCGCTGTAAACAAGCTTTTCACATTCCACGTCGCTATTTTTGTTCTTCTTTTCCTTTCACTACTTTTCTCTCAGCATTATTCAAAACTGTCCCCCGGAGATCCGATTGGGGACTATAAACTCGGAACATTTCGTCTTGAAATCAGCCATGATTTTATCTGTACTAGGGATATCTTATGATCTTTAATACGGTGGTTTCCCGTTGCCTTCCGTATCTTCATGCCGTTCACTAATATATTCGTCAATGTTAGTTCTTCCGCCTTTAGGGACGATTTCTCGTCCCCAGGGCAAGAGGGTGCCCTCACCCTTGCTAATTCCTCCACCCGAAGCTGATTAGCAAGAGGGGACCACTTATACCGGCGGTCATTCGGTCGTTGATTGTTGTTGCTTGTTCGGGGACTGCTTATTCGTCAGACAAGTCTGCTTATTTCGCAGCTAACCTCAATATCTTGAGGCCGTTCACTATCCGCCACCTGTGCCCCCGCTGGTAGCCTGCAACCACAGCCCACACCTCAAAAATATACTTCGGAGTGCCACCACTAATTCCAGTGATACCTCAGAGTATTTATATTCAATAATAAATGTAGCTATGCTTTTTTACTTACCTTGTCCCTATTCCTAATCGTCTGCGTCTCGAGCTAAAACCCCTCTAGTTGTTGTTAATGCAAAAACACTTTCCTCATCTCGTTTCCCAACTTTATCTCGTATTGTGGTTTTTACATATTGATCTGCTGGTTCATACAATACAACCTTTCTTCCACTAACCACCACCAGAATATTAGCCTTATCCCTAAATTACCTATATCTTGCTCAAAAACAGGAAAGCAGTGTGCAGTAGTATTAACTTCATCAGAGCATATAAAGTAAACTTGTCAGGTAGAAAATAGTAAAAAGGGAGCTCTAGAATAAAAACAAAACAGAACACGCTTTTGCAGAAGAAGAGGCAGTTGCAATATCCACAGAAAACAGAGAGAAAGACAATGAAATAAAATAAAATTGAGGACGATAGCAATAACTTCACTGAGTATTGAGAAAATAGTTAAACCACTATACTACAGAAAGAACAAACTTGATTTGTTTCCGAGACTGCTAGACATGGATGCAAGAGGATTAGATTATATATGGAATTATGCGCAAAAATTATAGCAAATTTCCTTTCTTACTCTTAAGATATATTCCCTTTTGCATACTTCAATTATAAGCCTAGTAGTGTTAAATAGCTTTTTCATATTATGGTTGTGCTGCTGCTTTGTGCTAATTATCGTTTGTCATTTTGTATATTATTTTGAGATTCTCAGTTCTCATTTAGGGTAGTTATAAAATTATTTTGTGACTCTATGTTCTAGTTTTGAGATGCATATTTTTTAATAATGTTTATTATCTAATAACAACCATTAAATTAAGGTTAATTGTTAAAGTGAGTGATTTTGTTCTAATTATACCATTTATATTCCCAGTTCGTCACTAATACCTTTTAAATAAGTATATCTTGTTAATATATAAGAAAAAATGTAAAATACTTACGTATACTTTAAATTTTTGCTTTTTATTTTAAATTTTAATATAATTGAATAATATTCAAAATTCATTGAAGTCGTGTGTGAGCACTCTTCAAAATAAACAGTTTTTGTGAGTTTTTGTGTTTCTTATATTCCTTTTAGCTGTTTCGTTTTTGCTTCTATTCGTTTTGGTGTATCCTTGTAAGGTTACTTCACCAATTCCTCAGAAACAGAGTAGTTTACGCGGCGCAAAAACTATTTCAATATATCAGTGATTGAACGTACGAGAATTGGCACCATAGAGATTGCTTTCTTCCTAGCAAGGCCTTTCAGTGATGTAATTTTCGGCTCGTCTTGCGAGTTCGTGCCAAAGCATCCTTTTACCTGCTTAATAGCTGTGGTCTTAAGTAGAACAAAACCGTAAAGACCGCATTTGGATGGCGCAAACGCGATGCTTAGCTTTCTGTCATTGATGGATGGGGAATTTTAGTAACCCAACTCAACAAATTTATTTTAAATTTTTGTCTAAATATGGCCTTTCAGCATAATCAAAACCGTTTTGGTTTTCAAAACTATAATAAGCAATTTAAGTCGAATAATTACGAAAAGTAAACAAATAAAATTATTTTGTAAACTATTGTAGAAATTCTAGTGCGCGATTTTAAGATGAGCACAAAGAAGTGATTTAATATCGTAAACAACTGAAATATTCCTTACACTGTAGAGAATTTAGCACTCACAGTAGATTATTAAAAAGAAAAGAAATGCTGCTTATCAAATTTTGGTCAACTTGGAGTTTAAATTGGCTATGTGGAAGTAGGAAAGTTATAACTTAATAGTCTTTACTATTACTCAAATGGCAAATATTTTGTCCGAAAAGAAAACTGAAAAGTGAAAAAGAAACCAAAATGAAATTGGAGATACCACTAGCTATTATTTTGGTTAGTCATTTAAATGTTGCAGTTTTGCAAATATTATTATTCATTCAAGGTTTTAATGCAAGAATTCAAGTTTGTTTATTCATGTCCTTTAAATTCTCACAAGAAAAGTGGACGATATGAAGCAAATGAAGCACAAAGAGATTTGCAAAAAATCTATGATCAAATTGTAAAAAGATGTATCAAACATAAACTTACACTAAAGAGAGTACAAATAAGTCTCCGCCGATTTTTATCAAAAATTTGACATTTATTGTGAAAGAACGGAACCTTATGTTTTATTCAAAGTATTGTCCATGCCTAGCAGTACTTTTTTCCATCTTTTTGGCAGCATACGGATACCACGTCGGAAGAACGCTTCATTTTTTGAGGCTATCCACGAATCGACCCAATTTTTGGTATCTTCATATGATGTGAAGTGCTGCTCAGACAGGACATATGCCATCGATCGGAAGGGGCAATGTCTGGTGGGTACGGCAGGTTGGGCAGGACTTTCCAATTTGAGTATTTCCAAGTAGGGTTTGACCGGAGCCGCAACATGTGGACGAACATTATCATGCAGTAGAATAATTTTGTCGTGTCTGGAGTAGTAGTGGACGCGTTTTTCCTTGAGTGCTCAGCTCAATCTCATCAGTTGTGTTTGGTAGAGAACCCCAGTAATGGTTTAGTTCGGTTTGAGCAACTTATAATACACGACACCAAGCTGATCCCACTAAATGCACAACATGATTTTTTTACATGAATATTCGGCTTGGTTGTCGATGTTAAAGCATGGCCACGTGGTCCCCATGATTTTCTCTTCTTTGGGTTATCTTAGTGGATTTATTTATATATACGATGCAAAAAACCCTTTCGTTTATGCTTGGCAAGCAGCATTTCACATGTGCAAAAACATGCGATCAACGTTTCTCGGCTTCAGTTCATATGGAATCCAATTTCCTTGCTTTTGAATCATTTCCAACGATTTTAAACGATGTGAAATTGTTTGTTGAGTCACTTCTAATCTAAATGCAAGTTCTTGCGTTTGGCAGTAACCTTCCTCCAATAATGCTTCCAATTCCGCGTCTTCGTACACTTTCGGCCTTCCGGTATCTTCTTTGTTTTCCTGTTCTTAAACTTATGAAACCACTCACGACAATTTCTCTCATTTAAAGCAGCCTCATCATATGCTTCTACAAGCAATAGATGCGCTCCAGCTGCATATTTCTTCAAATTAAAGAAGTAAATCAAAGTTCCTACAAATAACGCTAATTCGGTTTCAAAACTCGACATTTTCGCACGAAAAAAATTATGCGATCCTGGTACAAAATCGTTAATATTTTAAGCTTATGGTGCCAGATGTCCAACCTTACGGTGTGATGTTTTACATATGACAATTTAAACCATAGTTTACTGGTGGGCCATCTTTTGTTAAACGGCGGAGACTTATTTATACCCCCTTTAGTTTTTATACTTATTGAAGCATTATGGAAATATACAAAGTTATTCTTTAAAATAATATGTCGACTTAGAAACAAATTCTTCCAACGAAGCTAAGCTGTGACAGCATCCGATTACCCACGAACGCTTCGACAAAAACATCGTCGTCAATTCTCTAATCTAAGCATTTTTCTTATTAGTCCTAACAAATTATAATTGCAGGACGATAAGCTTGAACTGAAGGGAGAATGTTTTAATGTACAGAACAAATTTTTGTGTTGTGTTTGAGCAACTGTATGGAACTGGATGTTGTCGTCAAGCGGGATAACATCTCAGATTGTCTGCTGTAGCTTATTCAAACCTCATAAGTAATTTCAGCAACCGTTGAAAATTGCAAATATTCTCCTCAGTCAAGCTGATAACCGGGAAAGGTCGGGAAGTTTTACTTTCAACTGCTTCTAGTTCTCCCAAAAACTGTTTATGACACACGTATTCTTGAATCTTCTTAATAAGGTGCTGTTAATAAAGTGTACCTTAGTCTTCTCGGCAGTTTTACGCCCTTTTCGTGAGAAACTTCATAATAAATTGTTGCAAAGAGACTGAGGGTATTTTTTGCACTGAATAAGGACCTGGTAGTGCAAGAATCTTACGGAGGAAATGTTCTTCAGGCATTCCCAGCTACAATGCTCAGAACCCGCACTCTCTCTGTTCACCTTATGGCGCGCAAAAAGTAGCTGTGTTTATTTGGTTAACATTTATATTTGCAAAATTAGGACAAAACTAACCCTGCTTTGTCTAACACTTTCTTTAAAAAATAAGAATGTCTTAATAATGTTCAAAAGTGTTTAAAAGTTACAGAGCACGCATTAAAAGACCTAGGTGTTTAGAATCACAAAAATATGCATAATCATATTAAGTAAAACTCATAAAGCAATTTCTAAGAGTCCACTAAGGTGAGATAGAAACCCAAAACGTGTACTCAATAGAATTGTTAGATGGACAATTTATATTTAATGCAGGGCTAAGCGTTTCTACGAATTTCTTTCTCATTTTTATGTAAATATGATAAACAAAAAAATTAAAAATTCTAGAGGAGTAGAAAACAATAAATTTTTGTACTACAATATAACACAAACAGAAAGTAGCAATATTTAGGCCCGCGTTTGCTTTCATGTTGTAATTTAAATCGCAATTGTAGTTAGAATTGATGTTTGGTTATATAAATTGATGTTTTGTTATCCATAAGAAAAAAAATTAATTTTCACTTTACGGTAAGTTCGCTCGGCTACAGCACGTTTTGGCAATTTTTTAATATTTAATTAAGCCACCTGGTCACAGTTATTTTACTTAATCTGTTTATTTACATTCAATTGTATACATAAATGCTATTGTTTTACTACGGCTTGATAAGTTGGAGAAAAAACGGTGTTGTAAAACACACACGTGTCAAATCTAAGGTTGTATTCTTCAAGCTGCAGGGTATAGCATCGATTACAAATCCATTCCATATTCTGTAATGTCTGTGTTAAAACTACATTGGTGACAAAGCTCTTTTCAACTGATACCAAAAGCTTCAAAAGGTGGGGGAGGTATAAATCAACAAATTATTGCGATAATTTTGCGTTAACTCCCCAAAAACTCATAATCTGACAAGCGTTGCCTATATCCAAAATATGGAAATGCACCCTTGGTTACCAAAGCGTTCAAATTTGATATAATCAAAGAATCGTAGTTGTGTGTTTCTCCAACAAAATTTACTGCGAGACTCTTGAATATCAATAGAAAGCAATATAAAATAACAACGTTGATTCTCACATTTTGTCATTAGTTTGTTCAAAAGAATTATTTAGAAACTTCAGATAACCTGCTGTCGAATGATTACTAGCCCTTTATTCGAATATATATAATTAGGTAGGAACAAGAAATATTTGAAGAAGAGTGTGAAGAGTTCATTTATAATCAGCACCCAGGCAAAAGAAACAAGTGTAGAGGATAGAAAAGTAGCATCAAAATTCATGCACCTTTTATACACTACAAATCTTGTATGTATTACAGTTGTAGTCTTTAGCTACTTTCTCTATTATTACTACATTTATTATTCATTCATAATGCCTCTTTCGCAAATTACGTTTATAAAAATATCAAATAAAAGCCAAAAGTATGCCAGATCAAAACAGGAAAAGCGAGCGGAGAGGACGAAATAGCACCAGAAATGCTTAAATACTTAGGGGAAGATGGGATAAAATGGCTACACGAAATGTTAAAAGAAGCATGGAAATCGAAGAAAATCCCCAGAGACTGGGAAATAAATTTAATAATACCTATACATAAAAAGGAAGAGACAACAAACTGTGAGAACTACAGAGCGATATGCTTAGCACAAACCACACTAAAACTATACACAAGAATACTGAAAAAAAGGCTGAGAATATATGTAGAACACAAAATAGAAGAAGAACAAATGGCATTTAGAACAGGAAGACAGACAAACGATAACATTTATATACTAAAAACGCTAATAGAAAAAGCAATAGAAAAAGATAAAGAGCTGTACCTCATTTTCATCGATTTGAAGGCAGCGTTTGACATAGTGCACAGACAGACAATATGGAATAGCCTGGAAGAATTGGAAGTGGCGAAACAATTGATCCAAATAGTAAAAAGCACGTTCAAAACAGTAAGAGGGAAAGTACAAATTGAAGGACAACGCTCAGAAGAATTCGAAATGAGGAAAGGAATAAAACAAGGGGACAGCCTAAGCCCACTCCTATTCTTGATAATAATGGACAGAATAGTAAAACAAACTAAGAAAAAAGAAGACCTGACAACAACAGTAGGATACAATAAACTAGAACCCATACAAATAAGCAGCTTACTATATGCAGACGATGTAGTACTGATAGCGGAATCACGAAAGAAAATGCAGGATCTATTAAATATCTGGGTAAAAGAAATAGAAGAAATGAAAATGGAAGTAAACAACAATAAAACAAAACTGATGGTAATAAATGAAAAACAGGTAGAGAATAAAAACAAAGAAATAAAAAGCAAAAACACAATTCTAGAAAAAGTAACAATATTCAATTATCTAGGTACAATACTGACAAACGACGGGAAAATAGATTCAGAAATAACAAATCGATCTAATAAATCAACAAAGCTATATTACGCACTCAATCATATACTAGGACACAAAGAAATAGACAAGGAAACGAAAAAGAAAGTATATAACACAATAATACTTTCAACAATTACATATGCAGCGGAGAATTGGACACTGACGAAAAAACATGAAGGGAAGATAAACGCGATGGAAATGAGACACATAAGAAAAATAACAAGGAAAACAAAATGGGATCAAGTCAGAAACGAAATATTAAGGAAAGAAATAGAACAAACACCAATACTAGAAAAAAATTAAAGAAAAACAGCTGTTGTGGTACGGGCATGTCACAAGAATGAATAATAATCGATTGACGAAAAGAATAATGGAAGGAGGGAAACCAAGAAATAAGAAGAGAGACCAAGAAGAAAATGGATAGACCAGATAGTAGAATATGGAAAGAACAAAGGGAAAACGAGAGAGGAGATGAATATACTGGCAAGGGAAAGGAGGGTATGGAAGAAATGGATTAAGGAGGACCGTGACTTGCAATCCGACGCCTGAAAGGGCATGAAGGAAACGAGAAAGAAGAAGAAGAAGAACTTGTCTCGATAAGCACAAAAACATCCACTGCTCCAAAAGATGTAAAAGTCATTCATCAAAGGTTTTAATGCCAAAATAGACATATAGCTAAATTTAAGCAACCCAACTTTTCAATGATGTTTTACTAGTATAGAACGCGGAACAAAAATATTACAGAGTAATAGGGAAAAACTAATGAAGTAATGAATTCAAATGAGTACTGGAAAGGCTTTTTTTTATAAATTTAAGAAATAAAAAAAATTACAAGAAGAAGGTATAAAATTCTTCTAATAATACCAAACTTAAACAAGCAATTAAAAAGACTCGACTAACAAAAGAAGCAATATATATTTATATCCAATTTAAATCTCACAACACATATTTTTATGATTTATTTCTTGAGCAGCCCTCGTATAGAGTGAGTTATGCAGAATCGCTTAGCTTTAATCGCCAACAAATTATTTAAAAGCCAGCGCACACGCATGCTATTTAAGTTATTACTCAAACGATTTAAATGGTAGGAATAAACCGCAGCAAACAAAATTTATAACTTTAGCAGTTCGTAGTAAACAATTTAAAAATAGCAAATTGATGATCCGAAGAAGTCACAAACAATGAGCGCCAACAAAGAGCGGCTTTATGACGCTAAAAAATTTTGTGGAATTACTTGAGGTCAGGGGTCTGTCGCTTGATTATTTAGTTTTTTGTGATCTATTTGCGACCGTAAATGACCTTTAATATTTTTATATAAAAACAACTTGGAATTTGCGTACAATATCTATACAATAAGTTACAAGGTTTGACATCGGGGGTGTAACTCAGTGGTAGAGTGTCTGCTTCGCATGCTGAAAGTCCTGGGTTCAAATCCCAGCTCCTCCACAGGCTTTTTGCTAGTTTGTTGAAATAAAGGTTCTATTCAATTTTAGTCTTGTTTGATTTCTAAAAATAGCTAACTGCTAATGCCGTTTAATGATGAAAAATCACATCCCACAAATTTACTTCAAAGCCGCTAGTTTTAATCAAAACTGATTATATTAAAAAATAGGTACTTTCATATGAAACGGAGAACTTCATAGAGTACATTGTCAATCCTTAGATAGCTTAAAATTCCATTTTCGAAAAAAAAACTAATTTTTATTGTTGAGAAAGCTTTTGACGTTAGAAATGTCAATCTCTAGATAATCAGGGTGCTGGTTCTGTATATGGTTGTTTCCAGAAAAGATAAAGATCTGTTAGTGGAAGGTCAGGTGAGTAAGATGAGTGAAAAAAAAATATCGTAGCCCAATTCTATTAATTATTTTAGTGTCAATCGTGCTACGTGAAGCCTAGTGTGTCTGAGCAGCAATAAAAAGGACACAACATTAATGAAACCTTTAGCATGTGCATCTTGAAGATGGCGACTTAGGGTCCCTTGGGATACTATAAAACTCTTTGGGGAATATTGAACAACAGTCGACAGATTTCGCTCAATTTTTACCCGTAATTTGTTTTTATTATTGCTGAGAGTTGGTCGTCTTTATTAACTAATTCAAATTTTTATCCCTGAAATTTTGATACCAGCCTCGTACTGTGCGTTCGTCAATATTCGATTAATTTTTCGACACTATTGAAGTATTTAATCCTTTTAAATTGTAGAAAATATATTGGAATATCGTTTGTTGCCAGCGTTTGGTTAAGAGAAAAAGGGGCTGCAAATAGCGGAAGGTCAGGAAGAATACTCAGCTATAAACTTACAAAACACGTCTTCTCGCATCAACGTCACATAAACGACTGATCGAAAATCTATTTATCTGATACATAGAATGGTTAAAAAATTTCAGCCTATCAGTTTCTTATTTTTTAAAAAGTACAATGCTACATGGAATCTTTATGTACGTGGCCTGTAAAAGCCAGTTGTAATAAACGCGCGCGTTTTAAAAATTAATAATGTAGGAACTTGAGTATGGTGTGGTTATTAAATTTCTCGTCAAAGAAAATAATGCTTAAGAGCAAATTGAACAACATTCTATTAGTGTAAGAAATTACTGAAGGCGAATCGCGTCAAAGATATCTTAAGGACTCTCTGAAATGTTACCAATGAAAAGAGGTAAAACTTTAGGTAGCTGTAGTTTAATATAAAAAAATATCAAAAATGAGGACGGGACAGCTTCTGAGTGTTGTAGCTAACAATGTCTGAAGAGATTCCTCCCCACTCACGTAAATACTATTGCATTATAGGTTTTTCTCAGTATATGATGGCAAATCAGGAGGTACCCTCGCACGTTGCATAATGTCGTTTCTCATCACAGAAAGCATAAAACCTTAAAAAATGTTAAGAAGACTTAAAGCACAGTTTGGGCGTAATCTTTTTTAGAAGATTCGAGTGTACTCACAGCATAAACAATTTTTGATAAGAAACATTTGAAAATAAAAGTCACCGATTTCGCTCAGGAACCAGAACTGTTCGTCATCTTCTCGAGGCATTAATGATCACTGAAATTGGGTCGCAGTTTATAACTACAGAAATGTGCAGGTGTTATTAACCCCTAAAAGTTAGAATTTGTTCTGGAACGAACTCATATAGTCTGGATCGTCTTGCGATATCATTAAAACCACTCGAAATTTGAGAATACTTAAGGTGCAGTTTAGGGACAACTCTATTAAGAAGACTTAAGTGTATGCGTGGTATAAACGATTTTTAGGAGAGGAAAAGCAATTAAAAATAAAGGCTACTGAGGTCTGCCGAGATGCAGCATAATTGAGAAGAATATTAACATTGTTACCCGCCTTCTGCTGAAATTGCTTCTAAGGTTGAAACAAGTTACAGTAGTACTCGACAATTCTGCTCTATGCAATTGCCTAAACATAATAAAAAATTAAGAATTTCTTCTGGAGTTTGCTAAAACACCCCTCAGTTCGGAATAATCGTCCTGCGATTATCACTACAGAGGGTCATAGATAGGATAAGTGGGAGAATTCGAACTTTAATTCTTTATGTATAAATTGTTATATCTCGCCAAGAAAGGTATCAAATTGTCAAAAAGAGTATCCTCTTCGATTATTAATTAAAATTTATTCAAATCAAAACAATGGGACGTTACAAAGTGGACCCCGAACTTGAGAGGCGCGTTCTGCAGATTTTGTAGATCAGGTGGTTCTGCATGGTCTTTACAAAGTTCTGAATAACCAAAAGTGGTAGAAAGCCACTACAATGGACGAGGCTTGGTTTTGGTTGGCTCAAGTCGAAGATCAAAGAAGAATTCAATACGTCAAGAAAAGCGAAAAGAATTATAAAATTTGCAAAGTTCTGCCTAAAAGAATCGTTCGCAAAGGATTCATCTGATCTTCATTTTATTCAACTGAATTCTAAAGTCAATAGAAATGCTATTGTGATTCCATTTTGAAGAAGTTCTTGGCCATAGATGCTCGGCGACTCTATCCAAATGGTGACTTCCATCAGGATTCGGCTTTGAATCACACATCCAATTGGACAATGAAACCGATGAAGCCTCGGACGAAGTTCATCATACCTGATAAGTGGATACCCAAGAGTGGGGATGCTGCTCCTACGGTTTATTTTGTTGGGACGCCTGTGGAATATCAAAACTCAAGGCACTGCTGGCCTTAAAAGGGCTCTGAAGGAGGCTCGGAAGGAATTGCCTCAAGAACTTACCAACAAAGCACTTCAGAGTTGGCCAAAGCATGTCTATAAAATCTACGGGATCTCACATCGAGTAGTTTTTTGTAAATAACTATTAAAATTAAAAAGTTATTAAAGTTTGAATTCGCCCACTTATTATCTATAACCCTCTGTGAATAAAGCACTTGGAGAATATAGACTTGATGATGATGTTACTGTCGAAACGTCCGTGTGATTCATTTTATGATAGCGGAATCAGAAAATTACGTGTTCGCTAAGAAACATGTATTTCTAAGTAAGGAGATTATGTAAAAATTACTGTGTACGTTTGTTTTTAAGGTGCTTTAATAAATTTAAAAAAATAGCTGATATTTGATTCGCCCTCGTAGTTTTTATGTAGTCAGAGAATAAGAATTTCTTTTGAAATAAAAGGGTGTGTTGATTTACTACCTCTAATAAAATATTTTTTTAGGAAATTCTGTAGACGTGGAATTTAGTTTTCAACTATGAAACATAAATGAAATAGAAGAATATAAAAGAAACGGGTAAATCAAAATAGAACTGAATTAAATAAAATACCCAAATTAGAGCTTTTATTTACCGCCAATAGAACTGGAAGGTACATTTTTCATTTTGTAAAAAGTCTAGATGCTTTGATACTTTTCTTGTTATAATGGGAATTGCTGATATAATTAATGGAGAGGGATGACGAAAAACTGATCAGCAATATTGTATATATCAGCAAGTATAGACAAAATGTTGATTAGTTTCCGCGAATATAGCAAGCTTAAAATGTACCTAGTAAATCCGTAACTGTGGAGCTTCTGAAATTTCATACCCGTTTTCTTCGATGTTCATGCTTTATAAAAATCCCATATACTCGCTATGGGTGGCACCAAGTGATTGGAAGGGTCAATTTAAAGTTTAGGTAATGTTTTGCATCTTCTACTCGCTGTAACGCCTATTTTGGTGTTTCGGATCGTTATCTTCTAACGAGATCCAATTGCTATTATTTTTACTGAAGAAAAAGCCGATTTTAACGGGATCCTCATTCGATCTCTTTATCTAAGCCTTTGTTTTTGAAATCCAAGGCCCAAAAGGAGTGGTTTTTCTAAACATCGCATTATCTCAAGTATAGTCTACTGCCGCAATCTTACCTCACCCTAGTTTTGAAGATTTTCTCTTCTTGACCTTGTACTTGATTGATTTTCATTTAATCGTTATAAAAAGTTATATTTTTCTAGCAAGTTGTTTTTATCTAGTATCCAACTTTAGATTGAAAATTAATAGTTCTATTACACGAATTTTTTGCGGAGCCTCGTTTGGCAAATTATCCACATCTTTGTATTGCTATCAAGATTCGACCATTTGTTCCCACAGCTTTCTGATCACTGCTTATACACTATTATTTATTGAAATTCCAGCACCATTAAAACAAATTATATTACAATGAAACTTTTTATATTAAATTAAGCATACTTTAACCAGAAAACGATTACAGTTTAAAAGCCATTTGTGTATTTGTATGTCAGATTTGATTATATGGTTTCTTAGACACAAAGTTTAGGGGAATTAGTGATATCCCGTGTAAAATAGGTATAAAAGTGTTCTCAGCCATTTATATTGGGTATGTATAACTTAGACGATGTGAGAATGCCTTATCGCCGACGAAGAATACATTACTCGCTATATTAGCCACTACAAGTCAGTAAACTGTTGACCTTAATGAAAAGGATGTTTCTGTACGAAAAATAAATTAAATCGTCATTTTTGCGATTACAAAACGCGCGACTTTAAGTGTCGTAGCACAACGGAAGACCACTACACGTTGTCGATTACTCACAATGGAACTAACAGTATGATATTTTTTTATGACTACCACTGACACAATGGGTAATGGAAAGGCGTCATTGTTGATGAATCCAGATATTTTTAAACCAAAACGATGATCAGATATTAGTATGCTGTAGACGCGGAGAATTGTAAGCTATGAGTTATGATAGGTCACCCCTAACCAGAATTAAAGGTAGCATTAACAATCAGGTCTAGATACATACTATCTCACAGGCCGTGGTACTTTGTTTTTGTTAGAGTATATATGTGGCAAATAACACATTAAACTTCATTCAATAAAACAGAGTAAACATTTTTTATAGTTAGCTAGATCACTTTACTTTTCGCCAAAGGGTACACCGGCTGATTTATTAGAAAGCATCAATAATGAACATACTGAAGTCTATCAAACCACTATTCGTACATTGTTCAACTCAATGCCAAAAAGAATGAATGTCATAAGAGCCCCGAGGTGGGAACAAACATTATTGAACAAATGTAAACGTTTATTTATCTTATATCATTAAATAAATCTGCAAAGTCTCAATTGTTAGTTTGCATTTTTTTCTTGGTGCTGCATCTTAAGTAAACATAACAAACAAATTTTTGTGACTAAATGATGAATTATCTGAACGTCCTGGGCATAAAACTGCCTCCGAAGTCAGTGCAAGAGAATAAGAATTTGTAAGGGGACAAAAGGGTGTACTGTGATAAAAATAAATTTAAAACGCCAACAGTAGCTTGTGCGAGCAGAAACCGTACGCAAAAGCATAATCTTTTAAAGTTGTCAGGTTTATCAATTAGATCAAGCGAATCATGTAAGCATTTTAAGTTTAATTTTAAATAATTAAATAACATAATAGACTAATTGCAAAATTATGAAAGAAAATTTCAAAGAAAAGAATACATGCAACAATCAAAGTATTCAAATCTAACACTGAAGATATCAGAGCGTCGTTTGCAATCGATATAATTGTAAAGTTTTTTCGATAATGATGCGAATTAATAATATAAATGCTACAGGCCACTGGAAAGCTGAATACCAATATTTTTGGAAATGAATATTAACAAGTGTGGGCAAAATGTTGATAAGTTTTTGCGAGTATTGCAAATCTAAGGTGTACTTTCCTAGTAAATCCTGAAGGCATGAATTCAGACACATGCTAGAATTAATCACTTTTACAAGGAACGTATTTATTCCTGAAAGAATTCAAATTGCGCCTGCTATATTACATCATTACCCGTGTGGCGCTTATCATCATCATCTAACTTATATATTTATAAAAGGCGATGTGTTGGTTCGTACACTTGATACTACGAAGACTTCATAGGTGGCGTGTTTGGTTGCCAGAGTAAAGCGTTCGCGGCTACGCGGAAATACACGAACAATCGTCATACCTTTAAAGCACACTGTAGTTTTAAAAAATTAATTTAAAATTAAATTATTTATCCTACTGTTTTAGTTTTTCTGTTCTTTTTTGCAAATAAGCATTCTTTGGTATGAAACAGGTACAAACAGCTAAGCACCACAGAAACTATATGAGAAAACAAAGAAGTGAGCAGGCTTCGGATGAAAGGGCAGCAATAAATGAAACGAGGCGACGTATATGTGGCCGAAAGAACTCCGGAGGAAGTTGAAGTTGCAGCAAGAAACCAAGCAAGGCGACTGCGAAGTTCTCAAAGAACATCGAAAGAAATAGCTGCAGAGTAGTAACGATTGCTACAGAAAGCTCGTAATACTTGAATTCTCTATTGCAGCCAAGCGTAGTTGGCTGGATTTTCTAGTTACACATATATAATATCACCTAAAAAAGTATTCTGTGGTTCACTTAACTCTCTAATAGATGCACTTTCATGCTTTTATCTAGCATAAAATTTAGTCACTTTTATTATGACGGATGACCTGACAAAGTCGAGGCATGCTTTTTATCAATATTCTGCCATAATCATCGGTATCTAGTTGTGGCTATAACTTTTGTACCCCTAATTAACGCAGATGGTGGTGGGTCTACATTAGTTCGGCTATGCATCGTCTTATGGGGGATTAGATTTCTCGGGCGCTTGCAACGACAGCCCATGTCCAGTTCATAATTAGAGAGGCTACAGATGATGGGGTTGCCGTAGTCTTCGTCACTGGAGAACAGCTATTAAGTACACTGGGATTTTTACTTTTAAATATTTGTAACGCCAGAAACGCGATGTAAACTGTGTTTCGGACAAATCAGAGAGATAGTTCTTAAGAATCGATTATGGATAACCTGGAGCTTGTTCACGTATGTCTTAGCTCAATATGCCAGACGGGGCATGTGTAAATCATGATTTAGAGGATGATCCTCTTGTACAGGTGAGATTTGCGTCCCAGATATCTTGCCTCTTCTCTCCAGGGCATCTCCCGGTTAAGATTCTAAGATTTGCAGGATGGGGTTGCCAACGAAGTGAAGTCTCCGTTGGTATAGTTACAGCACTTTTCATGTTAAAAGTACGCGAAGCCGCGTAAAGTATTAAACCCACATGAATTCACGCAGCCCAGGCATAAAGCTTAACAAGAAGCTTATCGAATTTCAGTAGTAAAGGCTGCCTTTGCGTCGTTAAAGCCCTTTTCCTTGAAATACAAATTTATATTAATCGCGATCTATGCTTTCCATAACCCATCGTATTCTGTTTATGAAAATTTGTTATAAGGGCAGATATTCTATGATGATTTTGTTTCATTAATTTTTGCTTAATTGTCATGAGAAACACATTAATATTCTTTTTGGTAAGTTTTTCTTAAATAGCAAGTGACATTAAGGTTGGATTATTAAACAACAATTCTATTACACGGAAGAACTTTAAAGAGTTCAGGCAAACTATCCACATCTTTGTTTTATTTATGTTAATCGATTTACTTATGCAACTTCCACAGTTCATTTTATATTCAGTCTCCATAACAGTCATTTTTAGGACACGTGTATAAAAAAGCATCTTCAAATCCAGATGCGTACATCACACTCCTTTTAAAACTTACACATTTTCGTACAATTTGATGATATACTAACAGTTTAAACACAAAACATGCTAATAAATTTGTTGATTTTCAAGTATTTACCCCATTTTGGTTTAAGAAAGATAACAGGAAATAAAACCGCCACGTGCTTTAATTTTATAGACTGTAGATATAGATAAACGTTAGAGTCAATCTATGCAAGCTGTTCTAGTGTTGAAAGTAACTGAAACATCGTTGTTGATTTAGCTCTATGGAACTGTTCAAAGAACTGAAATTTAGTGGACTGACTTACATCAGTATCGATTTGTACTTTTGTTTCTATTATACATAATTTTCTATTGACGCAAACATTAAGTTGGAATAATTAATTTTTATAACCTCCCAAAAGAAGGTGCCGATCCACTTCATGGAAACACTCAAAATACATATAGCACAAGCAGAATAACTAAACAATGGCTTATGAGTAGATTTTTAAAACCTTTAAATATAATTACCTACAAAATCCTCACATTTTATAAAGAAGTTTGTTAACCAACTTTAAAATTCAGAGCTTGAAAGAAAGATGGTTTAAAACGTATAACCTCCCCTCCCCCCCTAAAAAAAATACACCACCTGTTGTGCTGACACAATCAATTTGTTTTGAGTGTTACAGAAAAGAACTATAAAATTTAAGTTATCTTTTCTGAAAATAATTGCATGTTATCTTTTTTCTAGAGGTGTAACAGCTTGCGTTACAAAAGTATTTGAATAGTATAATTTTATTTAATATTTCGCAAACACTTAATACAAATTATGTATATTGACATATTCATATTAAGCTGATGTTTTTACTATTTCTAATCAAAGTTAAGTCTTCCAAACACACGCACAGTCTAACTCATAAAGTTATGTGTTATCTTTCTTTTTTATTGTGATCTTCCGAAGAACAATATTTAAACCGACTTTCCAGGAGGAACGATATCTACAGCGTTGTTTAAAAGCTTTTGGTACATTTTAAATTTACCGTTAGAGGTTCAAACTTCAGTAAAATTATAGCCTAAGATAAACAGTCATAAAACATCTGGTAGGCATACGTTCCGTACAGTTTTTAATTAGTGGACATTAACACCTTTTCTGCTAATAATAGCACAAAAAACTAAACTTAGCTCACGAATTTAATTTCTATATGGTGAGAAGACTCATAATTAAAGACAGAAAGTTCAGGTAAAATGCTAAAATGCCTGAAAATGCTTTATTTTGACTATTTTTATTTATAAATCCCTTTTTTGCATATAACAGTTATAACTTCTTATTTAGTCACATAAATTTGGTTTTTCATAGAATAAATAGCAGCGACAAAAATCCCATCTCATTATTACCTACGTTAATTACTTGTTCTCGGTAATCTGTTAATCCCTTACCGAAAATTCGACCTGAAAATCTATACCTACTTTATTATTAATACCTACTTCGTTTGGTGATTTGCATTCATTTTCATTCATTATTACAAGAAGGTTTGTTTTTACCACAATGCCGAAAATGCGTTCTTCTGTCACCGACAAATTAAATAAATTAGTGCGAAAATTTGGAAGTGATATTTTTTCAAATGATGGTTCTGTATTTTTTTATAAAATCTGTGAGAAACCAGTGAATTTTAAGAAAAATATTTTGTTATTCAACACACTGATGGACTCTTCCATAAAAGAGCAATTGAAAAGAAAGTGACCGCCCAAAAAACTGCGTTACTGAAAAGGTTTGTGTCAACATCCAATCGACAATCTGAGTTTTCGTTTGACTTATGTAAAGCCTTTGTGAGTGCTGAAATTCCGTTATGGAAATTATAAAATCCATCACTGCAGTCATTTTTCAAAAAACATATCAAACAAAATTTACCAAATGAATCAACGCTCAGAAAAAATCATCTCGACAAAGCTTACGAATACACAATGGATTTAATTCAAAGAAACATGAAAACAAGAAGATTTGGATATCAATAGATGAGACAGCAGATGCTACAGGAAGGTAAGTTGGAAATTGCAAACTTTAGCTTCTCTGTATCAATACAACTTGATTTTGCATACACATCGCCAATGTAATTGTTGGATCTTTGGAGCTAAATCAAACATTTAAAATTTATTTGTTAAATACCGAATTTCTCGAGAGACTAAATGGCACTACAATCGCGCAATTATTCACGACTTCCCTGCCACTACTTTGGCCAGAGAAAATTCATGACAACGTCCTTATGTTCTTAAGCGATGCTGCCCCATATATGAAAAAAGCAGAAAATGCTCTGAAAGTATTATTTTCACGTATGTTGCATTTGACATGCCTTGTCCATGGAATACATTGTGTAGCAGAGGAAATACGTGAACAATTTTCCGACGTGGATATGTTCATATCTTCAGTAAAAAAGATTTTTCTGAAAACACCATGTAGGATAGCACTTTTTACAGGAATGGCACCTGACTTAGCTCTACCACTTCAAACAATATTAACTAAATGGGGTACGTGGATCTCAGCTGCATGTTACCACGCTACCAATTTTACAAAAATTAAGGAAATAGACCCTCGGGGGAGCCTGTAACCCCTAGAGGGCGCGTCCCCAGGTGGCGGATCGGGGAATGCCCATCAGATATGATGGGTAGGGCGGAAATAAAATACGTCCCGCGGACCAACAGGCTGGTATCTAGGTAGTAGTCCACTGATATAGTTAAAACGAGGGCTAGATACTAAAAAACGTGGTCGAATGTGCGGCTGCGCTTAAAACGTGTGGTAATAAACCAAAAATTATTAGCACACGTAGTCTGAGTAAGATAGACTACCACTAAGTTGCAACAACTGCCATTACCTCTTAACAAATGAAATGCCGAGCTTTAAAACTAAATTACTCCAGGTGAGTAGGATCAGATGTTCCAAATCCCACACCGAGGCCTGCCTCGTGGATTCTGGGGGAGGCAAACACTCGAGATACATGAACCCAAATCCATCAAATAAAACACACATATCTAAGACAAAGTTATACATATCCACCTACAACATACGGTCTATGGCAACAAATGAAAAACTTTTTGAATTACAAGAAGAACTGGAACATATTAAATGGGATGTACTAGGTATTTTTGAAATAAAAAGGAAACGCCAGGAATGTTTAAAGCTACACACAGGGCATGTTTTATATTACCGTGGTCCTGAAGACAGAACGGCTAACAGCACAGGCTTTCTAGTGCATAAAAGACAAATATCCCAAGTACTTCTATATGAAAGTATATCCCTTAGAGTGTCATTAATCATTTTACAGATAAATAAAGACTATAAGTTAAAAATTTTGCAAATATATGCTTCGACAACATCTTACGATGCTGAAGACATTGATTCCTTCTACGATTATGTAACAACAGCTTTAAACTCACATAAAATAACTACGACTATAGTGATGGAAGACTTTAATGCTAAGCTTGGTAAAAAACTAGAAACCAGTAAGGATAAAATAGGTAACTATGGATACGGCACACGAAATGAGAGGAGAAAGATTGGTAAATTATTTAGAGCAAGAGGGGTTATATGCAATGAATACTTTCTTTAAGAAGAAAACTCAGAGGAAGTGGACATAGATGGCCCTAAACGGAATAACAACGAACGAGATAGATTATATACTAACCACAGATAAATCTGTAGTTAAAGGCGTAACCGTGCTAAATAAATTTACCACCGGAAGCAGCCTTCGTTTTGTCAGAGCCGAAATACACTTAAATAGAAAAATACAAAGATTGCAATGTATAAGAAGATCAGCGTTAGTAAACTCATATTCACTTAAAGAACAAAGTAACACATACAACGGGTTGTTAAAACAAGAAGTCAACGAGCTCAGTACAGACATAAACCTTGCTAATACAAAACTGACAAATGCTATTTTAAAAGCAGCCTTAACAGTAGGAAAGAAAAACGCGAATAAAAAGGAAAAATAACAAACGATACAAAACTACTGTTACAAGAGAGGCGAAGAATGTTATCAGAAGGAAAACGAACTACTATAGAGTTCACAGAACTTAACAAAACCATTCGTAAAAAAATTAAAGAAGATATCAGAAACTATAACAACAAGAAAATAGAAAAGGTTATAGAAAATAACCGAGGAATGAAATGTCTTAGGCCAACCTTAGGTAAAATACAAATTACATCTCTAAAAGATGAAAAGGCATGGAACGAAAGGGCAAATACAATGTAGCGAAGATCACTGAACGGTTTTACGAAGACTTATATGCATTGAAAAAGGAACCAAGCCAAGTAACTGTACAAAATTTAAAAAAAAGAGTGACAAATGTAAATTCTGAAGAAATACCAGATATAGAAGAGGATGAAATTGTAATGCACTAAGTAACACAAAAAACAATAAAACACCAGGCAAAGACAAAATCTTGATTGAGATGATATCAGAAGGTAAAGAGGCCTTAGTGAAATCGCTTAAACATATATTTAATACGTGCTTACACAATGGAGCTATCCCTAAAAATTGGAACGATGCCCTCACAATTTTAATATACAAAAAGGGAGATAAATAAAACCTAAAAAATTATCGTCCCATTTCGCTATTGTCCCAGCTATATAAATTGTTTATTAGAATAATAACCAACCGTCTAGCCAATAAATTTGATGCCTATCAACCTATACAACAGGCGAGCTTTCGCAAAGGCTTGAGTATGTGTGACCATCTATTAACTGTCAGAACCCTAATTGAGAAATCTTGCGAATACAACTTGCCTGTCTATCTCACATTTGTAGATTATGAAAAGGCCTTTGACACTATCGAACTATGGGCAGTCGAACAGGCCCTAAATAACTGTAGAGTAGATTCTCGTTATCGAGACCTGATACACAACATATACAAGAACGCTACCATGACACTACAGTTAGAAGAAAATACGAACACAATAAAAGTTAAAAGAGGTGTTAGACAGGGAGATGTTATCTCTCCAAAATTGTTCACTCTGACACTGGAAGATGTTTTTAAAAATCTATCGTGGGAAAACGTAGGTATAAACCTAAATGGTAGAAAACTATGTCACCTGAGATTTGCGGTTGACATTCTTCTGATAAGCGAAAATTACGACGAAATGAAAATGATGCTCGAAGAACTAGCAAACGAATCTGCAAAAGTTGGACTGAAAATGAATATGGAAAAAACCAAAATGATGACAAATACAAACGACATAAGAAATATAGTGGTACATGGGAAGACGATAGAACAAGTTCCAGAAAAATATATATATATATATATATATATATATATATATATATATATATATATATATGTAACTAAGATGTAGTAAGACCGAACAAAGAAAACCAAACTGCTGAAATAGCTAGAAGAGTGCGACTATCCTGGGCGGGTTTCGGGAAACCATCATACATACTAAAAAATAAAAAAATACCGCAACTCTTAAAAAGCAATGTGTTTGATCAGTGTATCTTACCAATTATGATATATGGTTCACAAACCTGGACACTGACTAAAAGCAATATGGACAAACTGATAAAAATACAAAGAGCCATAGAGCGATGTATGCTAAATATACGATTAAGCGACAGGAAAACAAACGCTTGGATAAGAGGAGTCACGAAATTTAAAGATGTAGCAACACATATTGCACAATTGAAATAGTCGTTTGTGGGACACAACGCCAGACAAAGAGATGGTAGATGGAATGCTATCATACAACAGTGGAGACCATGGGAACGAAAAAGACAACGTGGGCGGCCACAAATGAGATGGAAGGACGATATTGTGAGAACTGCTGGATTTGGATGGATGCAAAGTGCACAAAACAGACAAAGATGGAGGGAGTTAGGAGAGGCCTATATCCAAAAATGGACGATACCAGGCTAGAAGAAGAAGAAGGAAATAGAAGTTTAGACGAAGATTGGGCAGCATCACTACAAGCAGCCAAGAAAGCCAAAAAAGTTGCCTATTTAGTTTCTTAAACTGCCTATTTCACTTTTTTAAATGTCTATTTTGGAACCTTTTAACGCTTATTTGCCTGTCTATTATAATAATATTTAGTGCATAAACATCCGGGCTTTTCATATAAGTGTTGACCTTAAAGGGTTACAAAGCCACAAAAAGCTTGATTGGAATAGTCCAAAAATATTGGCACTACGGTGAGAAAAGTTGGTCAAATACATTGTAGTTTAACGAATTTAATTTTGAGATCTATTATCTAATAAAGTTATATATACAAATATTACCGTCGCGTGGTGTTAGAAATAACTTTATTTTTCTTTTATTTGACAGGTATTTAGTACCTCCGTTATCTATAGACAGCGGGCAGTGATGAATATAGTTCTGAATGCGTGATGCACGGCAGTCAGCGGAGCCTGAGAAACCTAACTTTGCGAAAGCTGAATGGGTAGTGCAAAACATAGCAGACTTTGGAACCACTGTTTTCAAAAGTGTATAGGCACCACAGTAAGCTGAATGCGCGGAAATGGAACTTTAGCTTAGAATGGCCTGTACAGTCACCAGATCTCAACTCTGCTGAACATTGATTTATGGGCTGTATTAAAGAGAAACCCCGACGTCGCTCAATTACCCACAAAAATACACTTAAAATTGTTCTTCTTAAAGCCTGGAACAGCATAACCAATGAACAGAAGAATTGTAAATGACAAAACCTGATTTTAAATAGTGTGATGCAAAAGAATTCCACTAATGGGGATAGTTAACCTGGAGGATAGTTATTACGAAACCGATCAAAAGTAATACATAAAAATGAATATTATATTAAGTAAAAAATGTAATACCGCCTATACATAAAAAATAAACAATCAAAGAACAAAGAGCTTCAGAAAACTTTGCAAGAATAAGAGAATGCATGAGAAAAATAAATAAAGACATACATAAAGATTAATTAACACTTTATAAAACTTTATAGTCATAAAAATATTAAATAAAATAAAATTATAATATTTTTAAAGCTTTCCTCTAAAAGAATACAAATAATTAAAAATGAAGCAAGCGTATATAGCAAGAAACATTAAATAAAACTAATACAAACAAATAACTTGAAAAACTGAAGACTAATTTAAAAATAATTTAATATAATATTCACAAAAAGAAAACAATTAATGTTACCTAAAAATAACAAAGCATTATAAAAATCAGCGATAAAAAGCATAAAATATGTTGTAAACTAATTAAAATTATAAAATAATAATCGAAGATGAAAAATACTTTAAGCAGGTTCATATATGAAACCAAAACCAAGCAAAAAACTATTCGGAATCAAATATTACCAAATGTTTTTAATAACAAAAACATTACTTTAAAAAATAGACCTAATAGCATGCCAAATTGTACTTGGTGGCTACTTGACAACGCCTGGCAACCTCGCGTATCGATCCGGATATGTGCTTTCGGGTTCAAATATTTGAGAAGAAATTTCATTTTTAATGAGTCGTGCACACAGGAAGATGGATAAGCTCGTATATTTAATACATTTTCACAGGACTTTTAAACAAACTTAAGAATTGAAAAATGACACAATAAACATACAATAAAGTTAGTAATCACTAATAAAATAGAAAAAATGTATTTAATGAAAAAAGGAACTTAAAATGCTATATAATGGAGAATATTAGAAACAATAAATTAAAAGTAAACAGAAGACTGCAAAAAATAAATAAACGAATCAAAAAATCTTTAAGAATATTTGAATGCCGTGTAGTTATAGTGAAGCGCCATCTGTCAGTTTTGCAACACACTGTCAAGGGTGCTTGTTACACCAATATAACCTAAAAAGTAGTAGTGAACGCAATATCGTGCGATAACCAGCATTTGCTACATCGACTCATTGCGTTTCAACACAAAAAGGCAACTGAAGTCCGAAAAACCATTAGCTTTTGCACAGTACCTAGAACAAGTTGTTCCAAGAGTGAAAATTTTGACCTGCATAATGCCGGACGTCCTGGAGAGTCAAAGAAAGTTAAAGATACAGTCAGATCTCTTAAAGCGCTTCGAAGGACCAAGTGAAGACATTTCTAAGCCTCTAAATCAACTGAAGATGATTCAGGAAGACTAGATGCTTTACAAATTCACAGCTTACAAGAAAAGTAGACATTAGGTCATCATTTTCCAAATTCAATAAGAAATTTCTTTCATAGTTAGTGCTGCTATATCGCCAAACTGATACCCGCTTGAGTTTTGTTGAAAATGGCGAGAAAAAACTGGCAGAGATTATCAACTTCCCTTTTTCGAAATGGAATTAGGCAGCTTTCTAAAAGATGGCGGTAAACAGAGTCAACATTTTTTAAATTATAATTACAATATTCAATAATCAATGTCAGGAATTAATAATTAAAAAAAATACGATTCTGCCCTGAAAAGAATCTTACTCAACAAAAATAATATTGATGTTATTTTTATGAGCCAAAAACAGTTTACTCACTGTGAAGTACTGTAGCATTTGTTTAATTATCATAAAAGTTGCAGCTACAAAAAGAATATTATAATGGTGGGGATGGTCATTAGAGCGCTTTGTAAAACCTTCGTCTATAGTAATGTATGCATAGTTAAGTTTAGAATCGGTAACAATCAAGGTTTTCCTATTTTCCTATTTTCATGATAGGGGAGCTCTATCAGGATACCTTTGATTTGGCTATAGCCGCTTACTATGATATACAACTTTGTGCCACCTTTTTAATGACTGGAAGGTACATTAAGAAAGCAATACGACTACTTGTTTGGCTGAAAATAAGGTTGAATTATTTTATAGCAACAAAAAGCAGAGAAATCCACTCTTATGCAAAAATTTTATTGACAAATACCAAAACAATAAATGTTATTGGTAGTTTTTCCGCCAATACTGAGTTTGCATTAGTTGAAGTAGCCTGGGATCTTTCGGAAAATAGAGGGAAAACTTAATGTAATACAAAAATTTTACCAAAAGAAGATTTTTGTCTTCAAAGCAACCTACACTTTTCAAAAGCCATAGTAAAGGCTTGAAGAAAGCTTAGATATGTCCGAGGGTGGTCTTTTCTATAGCAAAACATTTAAAACCTGACTAAGGTAGCACTAGACCATCTGCCAAATTAAAGTTATTATTGCTGAAATACCTTTTTCTTTGTTTTGAAATTAAATCATACCACAAGTTTAAAAAGCTCATCCAAAAGCATCAGTGTTTCTGAGATAGTTTCCTGGATTTCAGCGTTAAGCAGTCCAATAAATACGTGGCATCTATTAATATAAGAATGAAAAAGTGTATCTACTTATATAAAAATAAAAACACGATAATTGAATTCTATTTTCTTGTATCACCACAAAAATTCTATTAGAAAGATTGCTTTTTGCCAAATAACTCACGCGTTTCGTATTCCATACAAGAGCACGGCCTTCAGGCTCGGGGGTGTTAGTGATTTAATTCGGATAATTAGCATGTTGGGCTCTAACCAGGAACTAATATTTATCAGATGTAAAAGTTTCCTGAATGTTTTGTTGTAGTATAAATAGCAAGATGTCATTTCTGAATTGTATGTGGAACGAAGCCGGCCTTGTCTAATGAACCATCTAATCAATGCTTACAAAAGTATAAATATAATTAAAATATAATTGTGTGACTACTAAAACATCCACAGAAATGCGTCAGGTGTCGTTAATCAAAAAACTTCCTACGTTAGAACAATAAAACAATAACAAACTATTTTTTTCTATTTTTTTGTCTATCATGATTAACTGCAACAAATTTCATTTAGTCAAACGTTGAGGATAGCTTCAAGAAACCATTTTCTCAATACAAGAAGTTCACTTGCAAGTGAGAATATCCCTAGATAGTAATTTAATCTTAGAATATATAGATAGCAAGCCTATCAAATCCTTCATTCTCTCAATGAAAACAATTATTTTATGACATTTTATTTTAATAAAATTTGGCAGAATATCTTTAAAAGCGTAGATGCTAATAGTTTTGCTAGTAAAAATTCAATGAAAAAATATAATTTGCATTTGAATGAGTAATCATTAAACTTTTCAATCTGTGCCTTTAAGAAAATTTTATCATCCTAAAACTTCAATTCAATAGTTATTCAATGAAATGCTATCGTACAGAAAATTTTGTCATCCTAAAACCACGTGATCAATTCAATTTTAGTTTAAAAGTCTTAACTGCTTCATACAAATAATGCATTTTTTTAGAAGCTTGAAATATCATCTCTCAAGAGGTGTTGTCACTTTCCTACTAAATCACTTTCCGTGTTCATACACGCACGTCAATGTTCAACAAGTCCCTTCATTCTTCTGACTCTTACAATCGAATTTGTAGATTTCTCTAAGTGTTCATATATTTGCTGAAGGTGATATTGTCTTTTGTTTCATAAATTTAATGTGGACTAAGTTGTTCTAGTCTCAAATGAAGAAGAAAAATAGATGTTCAACACTTTTCTTGTAAAGTAAAGGCTTTGATTTTCTTTGGGTTAGAATAGCCCTTATCCCCTGTTTGTCACTTGTTTTCGGAGTCGTAGTAGTGTGCTTAAGAGTCGTCATTAGTGACAACCCAAAGGAGAAAGGCATCAGCTTCCTTTTTGTATCAGGTTAAAAGTTGATAAGCCATAGGAAAATCTCATTTCATCTGTGTTTCATATTAAGAAGCAACATGCGTGAAACCCATCTTGCACACACTTTGTTATAGCTAATCAAGGCAATGATGCGGTGGACTCGTTTGAACGATATATCTTTGCTTCAAGAAGCGAGTAATATCAGTTCGTCTACACGCCCCTTATGCTGTTTGTCCGTAGCTGTTAAGTGTCCATCACATCGAGTCTGATGGTGCAGAAATCCGCACAGGTACTGCCATAGACGATACTTATTTGTTGATGTCGCCTTTAGCTATTAGAAATCCAATAAGAGAGCGTTGCTTCAACCGAATGTCCATGTTACTTGTCATTTTGGTCATTATAGTAGGGCTACCAAATACCACCGAGAAACGCTTACTGAATGTGTGTATTTTGTAAATTTATTCTCAAATTGCTCTTGTTTAGGTAGCAAGAATTTATTATATGAGTTCTGGTAACGTCAACAGTAGCTTTACATCACAATATTGTTCAAAAGTTCAGTTGCAGTACAAAGCAATAAGTGAACATCTAAACTTGTGTTTTAGTTACATTTCTTTTAAAGCAATTGTACGTAATAGAATTCAGTCCACTGAGCTTTTTCGCAAAGGACAAAAGAAAGCTCCGAAAAATCAGAACCATTCCAGCTCAGTTTTTCTATCCTGATTGCTAATATATGAAATAATTTGGCATAAAATCCTTTAGAACAAGAATGTCATATCCATAGTACGCGGTATAAGACAATTTTACTTACGATTTGGGCCAAAATGTGGCAATTAGAAATTAGTGAGCTTTATGAATTGATTTAAAATAAAAATTAGTGATTCTATTAAATAATCAGATAGTGTAAACGTTTTGATTAGTTATCAAATCTACAGAATCGTTTGATTTGGAAATATTACAACTTGAACAAAAAAATTTGCAATTGCGGAATATCAAAATAACCTAAAATATCTACTATACATTTGAACAAAAAGTAAACAAAAACAGCCTATGTATTTAAGCAGAAAGTGAACAAAGATAGCTGATATAAAATGTGGCGTGGCTGAGCTCTGAGTGTACGTTTGGTTGTCTATCTTCAGGATCGTTTTGAATATCTTACTTTTGTAAGGTCATCGCACCGACTTATTCCATTGTTATCATTTGTAAATAAATTGTTCCACGTTTCCACCTTCCAGAAATTTAAAAAGCCTAGAGCGTCTTAAATATCTTTTTGCAGACAATCCCTCGTGCTTATAATTTGTGTGTGAATTTTTACATATATGATGAATCACACTTTTGGATGCAACTTTATATAATATTGTAGGTTGTAAAGCAATTACTATTGTATCTCGTTTCTAAAAAAAAAAAATATTACCACTCTCATAGTCGTTGCTTAACCCCTGGTATTTAAAATATACAATTTCTTCTTCCTTCTAATGTTGTAATGTGACAAAGATATTGATTATGTAAATCATTTTGATTGTAAATCAAGCCATTAATTACTAGTTTTATATTGTGCGATGTTGAGAGAACAAAAAGGTGTACGTGTTTTTAAAAAATAACAAAATTTGGATGGTAACAAAGCGTGTAATTTTTATTACAAAACTTCAACAAGGCAGTTGGACATAAGTCAAAGAACGGTGTCCCATAGGGTACCCCTTTGGACCCAACAGTGTAGTCAGTTAATTGCAACTTTTCTAAACCAAACTTAATTGAACCGAGACATCTTTTAGGCATAATTTGTTCCAAAAGACAAGGTTGATTAAAATTGCAGTTTATCTAATGTTTTATGTTTTTTCAACTAAACGTCTTTGCGGAAACGCAATTAACAGTAACCAATTTTTTTTTTGTGGCAGCTGCGCGTCGTCGAGTGAACGAAGGGGGCGCGCCTCTGAGCATTGCAGATAAGGATACTTTTAAAAAGATTCCACAATAGAATATTTATTACTACTGTTTTTTAGCCTGTATTACTGTAGCTTAATAAGAACTACTCCTTTCGTTGTACAGCGGATTATCCAGTTTTTCACAACAGAGAACGCGAAACCGTCTGGATTTCAAGATTTAAGGCACAGTTCGGAGAACTCTATGCGCCCTATAAATAATTTTTAGGAAGAAGAGAAGCAGGTCACCGATGTCATCCGAGGACCAGCATGACTAAGAAAAGTATTCACATTGTTAGCCACCTTCTTTAGAATGGCTTGAGTAATGGCAAGTATCAACTTTCCCGTCGTTAAGAAGGTTACAAATAATTTAGCGACCCTTATGTACTTACGCAACCCTATTAAGCAAGGAATTGTAAAGTAATAAATAAAAATGTCAAATAAACTGAGAGGGGCATAACAAGACTGTCTTCCACAAGTCTTGTAAACGTTATGCAGGTTCAAGTCGAGCCTACACTGGTTTTGTAAATGGTAAATGGTAAAATCTGCAATGTTGCACTTTCTTGCACTTCTTCAAAGTACTATTTATGCTAATCTAAACTGTGGGAAATAAGTGGTTCAAAAATTATTTGAAAAAAGATTGCAAACGAACATTTCGGTATATTACCTGTGCATGCATAGATGTGTTAAATCATTTGTTAAATCAGACTTCCAATAGTGGCAAGTTGAAAAAGAAAAAACAAAGCAGGACTGAAAAAAGGAAGAGTGTAAAATAATAATTTAAGAGTAAGCCAGGTTTACTATTTAGCATGCCAAGATAAAACAATGGCCGCAACACTTCTCGTCAGTTTTCTTAAAATATTGAAATTTTTGCTAGATCGATGTAGAGATAATAAAGCTCTTTCTTGTCACGTTAGAGTGTCTACATTTGGGCTTCCCTATAAATAAAATATGACGAGTACATAACGTGCACATTAAAAGTGTACGTTAGACTTTAAATATTCGATGTCAATGTGGTATTCTATAAATTATATAACGTATCCAGTACTTTTTTCTAACTGGACAAATCTCTAAAAGAAAAATTATATTAAAAGTGAAGGCTTAAGCACTATAGAAAACCACTCATTAGGAAAAGTCAAGAATTGGTTCGATGATTTACTCCATAAGCGTCTAAGCGTTTCTAACCTTTATATCGGAAGTGGATAAATATTTCCAAATTAAAGATGGCAAACTTATAAGATGTTTATAAAAGCCATCCCATTTAAAAAATAATGAGCAACTCTAATTGGCTTTGACTTAGTTCCCAACAAAAAAATTCACTATTAAAAATTCGCACCTTGCAATTATTGTTTAAATGTATATGTTGCGAATTAGATTTATTATTTCAATATCTATGTCAGGGCCCCACCGTAGATTAAAACGAGGTAAAGCAAGATCAAATGCGCAGATGTATGCATTGGAGAATCTGTGTAATGTAAGTAATCATTGCAAACGTTATCAAAAAACACAATTATGGTCAAGCTTTGATAAGAAAGATCTTCGAGTAACAATCATCCAGCGTTTTTTCCAGACTAGTGATGATTTGAATGACAATTTTAACCACAACCCACAGTAGTATGTAGAGGATGGTAGAAACATGAGAAAAATCTTTGTGGAACAGTCAAATATGTTAATTCGACAGGCTACTGCTGAGCTGTTAATTGAGCAAGCATCGATGACTAGAAACTGGTACAAAGTTGGCACTCGGCCAGTAAAAAGTCAAAAAGTGGCAATAAAATCAGAAAAAAATAATCTGCCTAAAGCGAAACAAAATTATGTTGAGCACATAATCGTTACACTAAGGTAGCGACAATTCTATCAATGACGATAGTATTAAAGTAGAATGACACGCATTAGAGATAAATGCCAATCAAGATGTTTCCATTGTGCCAGCTACTTTCTGTAAAAGCTAAAAGGCTTAAATCACAATTTTCAAAAAGACGATGTGACAAGGGATCGAATAGGACGTAACTAGTACAAATATGGTGGCTCAGATGTATATTAAGAATTTTTCAGAAAAATTCTGCTGCCATAGATTTGATCTCCGGGTGTTGCTCGATCTATTCTGTTTTAACCTGACAAGACATCCTGTCATTATATCTACTGAACAAGAGCCTTTATGGAAACTAACAAGAATCCGTAACATGAGAAGATAGACCGCAGTTCCAGCCGGCTGAATGGTTTCGCTCACTGGTGACAAGAAAATTGATGACAAAAAATATCACTTACTTCAAGCATAGAAAAATTTTATTTCGAAACTTACGCTATGTGAAACAAGAAGATCCATATTCTCTTTATAAAAAATATTCTAGTTTACACATCGTGTAAGTACGTTATCTAATACCCTATAAGTTTTATCTGACTTGATTCTTGTCCCCTTTTTACGTTATTCTTTTCCTAAGGCAATAAGCTCGGTTTCAACTTCGATTGTGAAATCAAAACTTTGTCTTATAAGTTTGCCCACGAAGTTTATTTTAAAACAAATAAACTTAGCGGGCAATACTGTTGTGCTATTAGTAGGAATTGTAAATGTACATGCCCTTACTGTTGTATTTTAGAATCAAAAGTTTAAAAAATTATTTAAAAACAATAATTAAACTATTCCAGGTTGTGCCACTGCGTTGTTGAGAAACAAAGATATTACTCTCCTAAGAGGAATTAGCAGTAAAAATAGCCTTAACACTAATTGGGTGATTTAGCAGCTAATTTAAAAGAGAAGTGCTACTACAATATAACATCCACAACCAACAAAATGGTATTGTTCTGGAATGAAGCTTAAAAATATGTGAAATGGAGCAAATATTTTACCATCTTAATGCCATTCTCTAACTAAATAAAACAGTGTATCTATTGGGGATCCACATTACCACCGACTTCACAAGATTACAATTTTTTGCACTAAATAAGTATAGACCATAGAAAGATTTAAGTAGCTTCCATCTAGAATGATGATTGGATCAAATGTCAGTTTAATGTTTCATGATGTTTGATGTATTATTGTCTCGGCATGTGTTTGGGTTTGGAGATGAGATGTTCAAACTTTTCACTATATAAATAAAAAAATTACAAATACTTTGGTGAGTTACCCTTCCTGAGCTTGTACATTAAAACGTGAAGGTAAATGTGCACAATTTAGATAGATAATATCTTTATTTTTTGATTCCAATGAAACACATAGTTTTTATAGTCCATATCAACATTGTCCAATTTGATTTACATGTAACAATATTAAAAGGTGCCCCAAAATTAACGCAAGATTTGAATTAAATAGAAAACACAGTTTTTAGTCTTTTGATTGCAATTTTTTTATTGAATCATAAAGTACATAGGATAGGGTTATTTATGGAATAACACATCGGGCAAATGGCATCCACGGCTTTTCATACACGTACGCACTCGTTTGTCGAAATTTTCCATGACCATTCTGCATAAATGTGGCTGAATTTCGTTGATGCAACGTTGAATCTCCTCCTTTAATGCACGCGTGATTGTGGGCTTGTTGACCTGTGATTTTAAATAACCCCATAAAAATAAATCTAATGGTGTTAAATCACACGATCTAGGGGGCCAATTCTGATCACCGAAACGAGAGAGTACACGACCTGGAAATGTCTCATGCACTAATTGAAGTGTTTCACGAGTTGTATGGCATGTCGCACCGTCTTGTTGAAACCACATATTGGCCACATCAATAGCATCCAATTTCGCCAAAAAGAACTGTGTTATCATGTCGCGATATCGAGCACCAGTAACAGTCACTGCTTGACCAGCCTCATTTTCAAAAAAGTATGGTCCAATTATGCCTCCAGCCCAAAATACACACCAAACAGTGACACGTTGTGGATGCATTTGTTTTTCGACAATCACATGTGGGTTCTCAGAACCCCAAAAGCGGCAATTTTGGCAATTAACAAACCCATCAAGGTGAAAATGTGCTTCGTCGCTTAGGATGATTTTGCTCGAAAAATCAGCATCCATTTGTTGATGCTCAATAATCCATTCAACAAACTCTCTTCGCTGTGCATGGTCATTAGTCTTCAGTTGTTGTGTTAATTGAATTTTGTAAGCATGGAGACACAGATCTTTAGTGAGTATACGCTGTAGAGAGCTTCTTGAAATTTGCAATTCTTGTCCACGACGCCGAATTGAGGTTCCTGGATTGTCACCGACACTCTCACGCACTGCTTCGATGTTGACATTTGAACGGCTTGTTTTTGGACGACCAGTGTGTTTCGCGTCTCCAACGGATCCTGTCTCTCGGAATTTTTCAATTAATCTCTTCACAGTTGACGAAATTAAAACACTATTCCGACCATATTTTTTATGAAATTTACGAACAGAGGCCGCCAAGCTTTCATTATTTTTGAAATATTGTTCAATAATGAAAACATGTTGTTCTATCGTGTAACGCTCCATTTTTACAAACCCTAAACTGTAAGCTGTCGATTTGTTTTTGTTTTAGGGTTGTCAACACTTTACTGCATAAATGGCGGCAAATTTAAATCTTGCATTAATTCTGGGACACCCTTTATATAGACACGGAAACCGCTATTTTTTTGTCCTTTCATTCCAGGGTCTCTTTGCTTTGATATGCACATTTTTATAATGTTTATAATTAAAATGTAACCGCTGGACTGTGACGCATAAATGTTTAATTCCTCCCTCTTTTATCTACTTGGATAGAACAATAAATTTAAACTAACACCTTCACCACTATAAACAAATATTGTAAAAAAGTTATTCCAAAATATCTTTGTAAAAAGTCCTTCAAATAATAAGTGAGTAGTACTAATGGTATTTCAATTAACCTAATACGCGAAAGTAATGAGGTATTTTAATACAATGAAACAATTGTTATCAATTGTGCTCACTAATTTTACTTATGAACTATTAATTTACTGTTGGGTCAAAATTGGACATTCGACAATTCTTTTGGGTTATATTGTCTAATTTTTTAATAACTAAGACATCTTACACTTTCAGTGCTTTGGGTATTTTATTGTTTAAAAACTCAATTAAAGCTACGATCAATAGGAATAATAAAGCCCATATCAAATTGTACGACGATAATGCAAAACAACAATAAAATTTGAAATAAAACTCTTCTGTAAGTTTATTTCCAATTTTTTAATTTAAAATAATGTAAATATAGGTAGAAACTTTACTGATTTTAAGATAATCTTTAAGCATTTAATCGAGTGGATAACAATGGAATACTTCCAGCAACTTGTCTTTCGATGAATGAATGCATTTGCATGTATAATGTAATCTAAAAATAAGTGGCAGGCGCATAGTTTCGCGAAGAAAATAACATTTCTTCCATGGGAGTTTCATTATTAGTGTTAGGTGAGTTTAGGTGCAGCATTAAAGAACCAAATGTTTCTCTCCCAGAATTTTTATTTTTTTATATTTTATATTATGTAAAATAATCAGGACATTTTTTGCAACATTAATCTTGTGCAATTTTGTCTTGCCAGTTTAAAATCTTGTAGAATCGTCTTTATCAACAAAATGTTTTTGAATTAAGGCAACAGCTTCCAAAATGTCACTGTGGCACACACTACCATTAATTTGGAACCGTGACCCTTTGGATTCAAAAGCAAGAGAATAATTGTACCTCCTACCATAAATAATAATATGCTCCAAGCATATCAGATGGGTTTGAAAGTATATAAGACCATTTCCTGTACTTTTGTTAAATTGTAAAAACATTCCTATGACTATTCGCCATTTGACCAAAAGCGATGCGACGCTTCGGTTAGCAGCATCTTTTCAGTCGTGTGCGTTTCTCATTAGTAAAAACTTATATAGATAATTGTAGATTCTGTTTTGTTGTAAAGCGAAATATTACTCGAATGACACCAACTTTATTTAATTTTTTTCTCACGGAAACTCTTCTATCTTGCTAAATCCTCTTTCCAACTATCAACTAAACTTTTTGAATTCGCACAGAGATAGCAACAATAATTGAAAAATCACAAACTGAAAGGTTCTGATGTTAGAAAATCTCACTTTAAAACGAATGGTAGACAGTTTTCTAATTTCAATGCCTAGTCTTGAAATAAATTATCTGTTGTGAGTTCCAAAATTAAATAAACACACAAGATTAGACCTTAATTAATTTAAAGAATAAAAATTTGGCAAACAGGTAAGATAAATGAGTTTCGAAACTCACTCAAGCAACACGGGCCTGAAAATAAAGCATCTACTATTTTTTACAAAAAGTGGAAGGAAAGTTGCTGAATTTAGCCATATTTTTGGAATTGTTCTATCTGGTATGTTCATGAAACGTATGGACATAGCTGTTATCTAACGCGTCAAGGTAATAACAGGCTCTTCCGATATCAAAAATCAGACAATAATCGCATATCCCAATGTTAGTGGTGTCATAAACAATCATTCTGCTGCTACAATGAACTTAATTTTTCTTGGTTTGAAACCAAAGCCAAGAGTACATTTTTTGACTTATAAAGCTCTTCAATATATAAAAAGCCATATGATGCTTAATTATCTGACTCTTTCAGTTTAGTTTTTGCTACGCTGGAAGCAAAAGGGAAAGACCTCAATTTTGTAGTCAGGGTTTAGCTAAAAGCATGATTTATAGCATCCTTGACAGTATGTGCCCCAAAGAGGTGTTCCTATAGGATTTATACAAATTGGTAAATGCAGAAATCTCAAAAATTTCTATAGAAAATGTTGAGGAACATCTATAGTACTTTTGATCCTAATCTATCCAATCACACCAAACAACAAATAATAAATATCATTAAGCAAAATGATAAACAAAAAGTATCTCAGAAAAGTTTATATAAAGTTGGATGTGAATGAGCTTACTTTACGCTTAGAGCAATTTATAATTAAACATGTAGTGTCCTCTTTGAACAGAGTGCTTTTCTAAACACCAATGCAAAAAATTAGAAATACATCCCGGAGGTCGTTTGTTGTAGGCCGATTGCGTCTACGGGAGTCGATATTTGCCGATGGAAAACTCGGTCCGTTTTCTTTTGCATTTTGACTTGGCGAGGAAGGAAGAAAAACCCTGTTGTCAACCTCGGACTCGACCAGCTGAAAGACCCACATCAGGAAAGACGCTTCCGATCGGCTCCGCAGCAAAGATTGGGGTAACTTGTCCCCTTTTCGGCCCACGCCCTTCTCTCCTCTTCCCCAATCCCGCCTGATTACAGCCCCGGGTAAGCCGATTCCTGCGATTCCGTCTTCCACGGTGAGTGTCTTCCAGCTTTTTGGCCTTTTGATTGAAATTCTCTTTTTTGAAATTAAAAATACGATAGAGTCCGCTTAAACCTGATCACTGAAAAAGAGTCGCATTCATGCAGCAGTTCACTAAATGCTTCACAAAAAAGCAGTTTTCGTTGCACTTAGTGGAAGAACATGGGAAAATATTGCAATTCGTAAGCTGTTCTGTATTTTCTGTTTAGTTTGATATCACTAAATGGAATTTAGTTCATTTTATATTACTTTTGTGATTATATATGTTAATAGACACTTATAAAAAACAAAATTGAATAGTTTTCTCTAAAAAAATAATACTGACTTAAAATATATTGAGCTTACGCTGTCATTAAGTATTTTTCAATGGAGTTCTAATTTTAAGAACATTTTCTCGGTATCTATTATCACAATCTGCTGGCATAGCATAGCGCAACTTCTAACTTTTGAAACCAAGAAGCAGCCTACTCAAGAACTTTTAAATCCGCTTCATAGCCTTAAAAAACCGTATATTCGTACTGCTTCTTTCCATCTAGTGCAACAAATAGTTTTGATTGTAATAGGCTTCAAACAACGTTGATTCTTATTTATTTTTATAAACAAACTTGTCCTCTTTCTTGCAACTAGCAATTGAAAGAGTGGGAATGAGAAAATAGTAACATGAAGCATTTGTAGTTAGCAACACACTAAGCTCCATAAAGCTTAAGTGTGTGACGAAAAAGCAGGTGGCCCGGTATATTACAAGCTTTTTTCGATTGCAATAAAAGTTGTCTCTATTGATTTCATTACCTACACCATCCTGCCTGAACTCACACTATAACACAATATGTATTTTAGATTATTGCACAATGTAGTCACGTGTAAGTCTGGAAGAGATTTTAAATAAAAAAAACTAACAAAACCATTGTTCCTGCTTATTATCATTTTTATGGCCGAAGGTTAAGTTTTGCATTCATTAAATTTAAAAGCTGCAGAACTGCTGCATATTACATCATTTGGTAACAGTTACTAGCGTTGTGGTTTCCTAACAATGGCTTTGTTAAATCTGAGGTATAATTCAATAAAAAGTTATTGTGCATTTAATTAGTAACACAAATAGTAATGAATGAATACAAGTGCCGAATAGAAAATTTCTAGAATCACCATTGAGAATTACTTCTGTCCACGTATTTCTATGTATAATAGTTACGTTGCCAACTCCATATAAATTGATTTTTTATATTAAATCGATCCATCAGACAGTTTACTTTTGGAAGGAAAAATTGCAATATGCTTTAAATCCACGTTAGACATTATTCTAAAAAATCTGTTATCTTCATTCTCTATCAAGAATTTTTAAGTTTTGGAATTACACTTGCTGCATGCTGAATTGCATTGAAGACTTACAAAAACAGTAACAACACTAAGTATTGTAGACGAATAAAGGTGGGTAAAATTAAACAAATTAATGAAATAAATAGATAAAATTTGATTTATAAATATTGTTTTCGCAAGATTGGCTCCATATTTGACCAATCCTGAGCAGAAATACAATCAACCTGAACGTTCAGTCGAATGGAAGCGTTTAAGTAGGATCTTACCAATTACAGAAAGATAAAATCGTGACTCATTATTAAGCAACAGAAGCTAAAGTGTAATCGGAGCATCGAGTTGGAGTCAGTGAGTCAGTTGTGAAGAAACCGAAGTTAATTCAATCAGTTGGAAAGGCGTTAGCATCAGTATTTTATAATGTCAAAGAAACACTGCTAATTATTCTGAAAACAAAGAACGGCTAAATACTTTTTGAACTTTTGATAAACTAAAAGCAGCAAATTCAAGAATTCAAAGCAGTTATTTGAACACGGTGAATCGGTTGAGCATAAATCAAAGCCAGAAAGATATAGCATCACTATTTTAGAGGCCCAAAGAAATATTGCTGATTGATTATATTGAAAAACGACGAACTGGTACTAGACAACACTACATGTCATTTTAAGCAAGCTGATAACATTAATTGACAAAAAAACCAAAATAACCAAGCAAAAATTGTTGCTCTAATGGTGGCGAAGGATTGACTAATTCAAGTGCCATCGGTTGCCAAAATTTACCAAAATTAAATTTAAAATTATCCTGCATACGCCTTATTCGTCTAATTTGCCTGAACCCTAAAACTTAAAATGGTTATATTAGTCAATTAAGGTTATAAGTAGCTATTTTGATGATTTGCTGACTTACGTTGGACTAAATGTATTGAAGTTAAAGAAATTATGTTGAAAAATAAAATACAACTTTTTTCCATTATCATTCCGAAAACTTTTCAAACAAATCTCGTACGTATTCCAAATGGAAGATACTTAATGAATGACATAAAAAGTTTCCAGAATGAGTTTTTAACAAAACAATGACATTTAATTATACATTTGAAGTAAAAAAAGGGTACAATAGTCCGTACAGAATTTGAGGTTGAAAAATCTTTATGGCAATATTAAAAGATGTTTATCATCGACAAGTTGAGTGCTGATGTTCGAATATTTTTGCATAATTAGCATTTTCATTAAATAACCATTTACGGTGCTATAGAAGAGGTTATCCCAATTTTTAGAAATCCAAGGTTGTTTTTTTAATTTCTTGTTTAAATGACATGAAATATTTCTTTTTTTGTAAAAAATCACATGTTGAAAGGTTGAATAGGTGAAATGACACGAGAAATATTAAGAGTAAAGCTGAAGATAGCAAAAAGTTTCTTTATATTCAGACTCTTCTTTGTTACGAAAGCACTAAAATTTAAGTTTTGATTTTTGTTAAAAGTGTGATATACAAGAACATGTTTATCACAAATTAATACTCAAAAAAACGTCTTAATTAGAAAAGATATTGCTTTTTTCAAAATAAAGGAATTGAAATGGTCAAAAAGGCGTTTCTTATTATTATAGGCAGCTGGAAAATTATTAAGAAGCAAGTAAAAGTTGGACACCTAAAGGTTACGTGGTTCTAGTTAATTAAATAATCAATCAGCTATTGTTACATTTTAGCTCCACAATACTAAACATTGAAATTTTTGGCCAAAAAGAACAAAAAAATATAATTTAGGGCAAGCATCGCATGTGTCCACTGTGCCTTAGATAGCTTTGTTTGTTTATATTGCTTTGAGAGTTATAATATCATTGTAGCAACTTACTTGTTTTATTATTAAAAAAAACTTATATGAAATATTTCATTAGGTCTAAAAAAATCTGAAAATTATGTGTGCTTCATTCGCTATAACTATTAATTTATAAACCTTCTCATAACTTCTTTGCTTACAAACGTAAAAATCTTCAATAAGTTAAAAAAGTTTGATATCCCTTTGAAATTTTTAAATTTTTTTAGATATTTGACATTTTTGATTTAATATGAAGCCTTAAAAATCAAATCAGGATTTCAATTTTTTCTACTATCAGCTATAGCCACTATTTTTTTTTCATCTGCTCACACATTACTTTTATAGTTACTACATCGGCTTTTGTAATTTTTATAAGTGATAGGAAATACAAGTATTTTCAAATTTTAAAGAAGAGTATTGAAAAGATTAGATTCAATAGCAACTATAAATCTTATGTTTCTTATTTAGCATTTGCTGCGACGACTTTCAGACAATAAATTTTTGCAAACAATGAACAGGACTGCCGAATGCTCGATGAAAGGTTTTTTAATGAGCCCTTAAAATACTGTTTTTTATATCTTTAAGAGTGTAGGATATAATTAAATTAGAAATTAAATCACTTTTTCAGATTCTACAACTTATATATTAAATCAATTTCAATTGTTACCGCATATACTGCATGAAAATGCTCACATAAGTGGTGAATTAACGATATCTATCCGGCTTGCGGGCTGCAAAGTAATCTGCTAGCCAATGAGAATGGACTATATAGCGCATGCGTCAATAAGAACGAATTCACTAGTCGGGTCAGTTAGGAGTTCGACGCCAATGACTGAACACATGCAGTGACTGACGGAGCATCTTAAATTTTGTAGACGAAACTGGAACATTCGTTTATAAAATGAATTGGATTGATTCAAAAGGCTTTCGATGCAATAAGTGCAGCATGGATGAGAGCTTGGTACAAAGATTTAGAAATAGCCAGAAACCTGTTGAATGCGACTCACGATTTGGAAGACTAACAATGAGCAGAAAATATTGAACGTGTATGGGCCACAATCAAAGATCGGCAACGATAATCATAAAAGACAAACTGACGGTTCCAAAATAAAAGTGTGTAAAATTTTGTCAGAAAATCTTAACATGAAATGAGTAGCGACAAAATTCTTTCCCCGACTACTGTTATCAGAACAAAAGCAACATCGTGCTGAAGTTGCCAATGACTTACTTCGAACTGCTACCGATAAAGCAGATTTTCCAAAAACGTTTGCAAGATGATTTTTAGTGATTATATAAGTTGGAATTGTATTTTTTGTATTATGTGGCTAAATATGTTTATAATAGGTCACGTATTTTACTCAGAGTGTCATTTAAAACTTTTTTCTTCGAAAATATAAGGAAAAACAATAATGAAAAATATAAATTTATTAACATAAAATAACATGTTTCAGCGTGACTGAGCAGCTAGGAATTTAGCAAATATTACTCCCTTTCCCCACCTTTTCAACGAGCCAGACAATTCTTCTCGGTATCACTTTTGAAACAGTTAATAGTCTACAAAGTTTCAAACTAAGTGGGTGTTACAGTTAATATGTAATCAAACCTTGTAATGTCAGCCATCATTTTTTAAACTGGTTTTGGTATTACAAGGTTGCAAGCAAAATTTTTGTGTTTGTCTTAAATACATTTTAAAAATCTGAATCACCAACTTATTCAGTGTTATGTTTACTGGTTACAGTCATTACTCACTTATGGATGAATTACAATTTTCTTTTTGATGTTGTGTTATCATTTAACGAGAATGGTGTAAACCATCAGATGTAACTTTCGACTGCGGTGAACACTACGATTACAAAGAATGTCGAAAAAAGTTTGACCTTGCCGTTGACCCCTTGATCTTTGATTGATTTGGATTAAAATCAATCCCATAGGAGGTACTGACCTAAGTTGTATGTATGCTAAGTATCAAGTGAATCCGTTGAATAAAACTTTCTATAGCGATTCGCGGTCGAAAGTTAATAATGACGGCAGTCTCTTTATTAGTGATAAGGTAATCTAAGGAACGTATTGATATGGATATTGATATAGTTGTCTACAAAAGTCGAAGGAAGAGATCTAGAAAGTAAACATCTTACTATTAGTTACTGACTTTTACAGGAATCAAAGTTATCCAATAGTACTTATTGATGCGCTGTGAAAAGTGAAATTTCATCTATCGTCCACGATTCGATAATTTCAAACATTTCTTCAGGAAAATCCAGGTGTTCTGGACTACATGTGGTTTTCGAACGAGGCGTGACTTCATCTGTCGGGATAAATTAATTCTCAAAATTCCCGCATTTGTACAAGTCAAACCTACACGCCATGGCTACATAAATAATCTTTTCATTTAGAGAAGCCTGGTGTTTGTGGGATGTCCTAGCGGCGCACAATTGATCTCAATTTTATCGAAATATTGTAAATCGATTAGACGACGAGAGACGCTTCGTTGAATATTTACAGCAGGATGAAGCGACATCAGACACATCACTGGACAGCAAGGTCAAAATTTAGTTATTCTGAGTGATCCCGTTACTTCAAAGAAACCGTAGCCACTGCGCTCGACCGGTCTGACGCTGCTTGATTTTTTATGGGGATATTTGAAAGAGAAAGTTTACCACAGTAAACCACAAAGCACAGATGTGTTGAAAAAAACATCTAAGAAATTCAGGCAGTGACAAAGGACGTACCGACAAGGACTTTCCAAAATGTGGTGCGTCACGTTCAATCTTGCCTAGACGGCCTAGAAATGAAGACTATTTCTAACACATGATAAAATCACATTCTTACAAAATGGGACAAGTTTACTTCAAATTGTTTTACAATATTTTCACAAATGTTAAAATCATTTAAAAAGATACCAGACACCCTGTACCTATCGATAGGAGAGTTATTTCTGTTCGTTATTTTTTAAATCTACTTACTTAAATCCACAGTGTGTTTCAAAAGTTGTATTATAAGTAGAAAAGTCTGAGAATCGAAGTAATAATATAGCCGCAGGTCAGGTTCTTGGAATGGTTTAACCGAAGGGAATAGGATTGAAAAATAAATTCATCAATTCCTATTTCGTTTTTCTCCATATCTTTCGTAACATTTTACCAATTTTGCTTTTAACACCGTATAATTTTTTCTATTCGCCCTTTTTTGTTAATTTATCTTTGTTACTCATGCCAAAACTACAATTAAAACTACAGTAAAACGTTACAAACAAGTTGATATTGTAAAAGGGTAGCTCATAAATCCAAAAAGGTCATGTCTTTCAAAATTAGTGAAAAATCAGTCGAACCATGTTAGATCTATGCCATCTATTTGAACTAAGTTGTAATTTATTTAAAACTATTTTTTTAATATTTTCTAAATAGATAAGAGTGCCTAAGGATGTTTAAATTGAAATTAAAGTTGCTCTTACATAATGTTTAATGAAATTTTCATCATTATCCTCTTACAAAAAGCTTTATAATTTTATTTCATCTGAGATTAGATACTTTAAACTTAAAGTGGTTGAAATAAATGGAACTTAGCTCATACCTACTGTATATATATAGGAGTGATAACGAAAACTACAGCAAATAATGACAGAATTAAATAAAAAATCAAAAAAGATAGGATTAAAGATAAACCTAGAAAAGTTCAAAGTATTTTTTAAAGAAGGAGCAAACATCTAGAAAACAAAGAAATAGACATATTGGAAGAGTACATCTATTTAGGACAAAAATCATGTTAAATGTAAAAAACAAACCGTAGAGATAAAAAGTAGGGTAAACCAGGCATGAGCGGCAAATGGAAAGTTAAACTGTATAATAAAAAAAAGATCTCCATAGATTTAAAGGCAAAAGTATTCAATACATGCATTTGACCTGTGATGTGATAACAAGTAAACTGTCACAGGTACAACAGGTACATTTTTGGAAAGAGGAAGAGAGACAAGAGAGAAGGTGAAATCCCAGCGGCAGTGAGGGTCAGGAAAAGGAGCAGGAGGAGTCAGAATCCGGAATCAAGGCTACTCTGCGCGACTGCTGCGCTTCACGCTGCACTCTACTGGACGTCCATTTTATTTTCTTTCTCTCTTTCTCCACCCCTCTCTCGCTCCCTCTGTATCTCCCTCTCTCTTATTACCCACTCTCTTTGAAAGTATATTTGTACGCATAAACTAACTTTGATCTCCAATAATTTTTGTTCCTGTCGCTCATTGCAGATAATATTTCTGCCACACTCTTAGCCTACTATCCCCTTCAAAATGCCGCACGTTAGATAAGGTTTTGCAATTCATCCAAAGTGACAGTTTAATTGTAAGGGGCGGAATATGGCAATGACGCAACGAAATATGAACATCTTAAGAACTACACAACACGCAGTAGAAAGAACAATACTGGAAATAACATTAAGATGGAAAATATAATAACTGGATAAGACGAGTAACCCAAGCACAAGCAGGACATGTGGCAAGAAGCGATTCAGATAGATACAAAACTATATTAACATGGAGACCTTATAAAAGACCTAGGGGCAAGTCACCTATGCGTTGGGTACATGACATCAAATTAACAGCAGGCCTTCAATGGATTCAACGAGCAAGCAACCGAGAACGATGGAGAGAGTTGAAGAGGCGTACGTACAAAGATGGGCGTGAAGCTCCGTGGAAAAAGAAGAAGAAGAAGAAGAGTGCTAGGAAAGTTTAGCAACAGAGCATAACTGATGGTTGTATGTTTTAGCAAATTGAAAAGTGTATTTTTCTCCTCGTATAATCACATATGAACAGTAACGTGAGAGTTAAAAAGAAATTTCAGTTTGGAAGACGCTCTAGGGTCATCTGTTCTAGAGAGCATCGCTATTATTAGGAAATTCAGATAAAAGAAGGATTGAACATTCCTGCGCCAGCAATTCATGTCATACTGCACGAATATCTTCATCTAAAAGTTTGTTTGCTTTAGGTTCCCCATGCCTTAACCAATAAGCAATAACACGAAGTGTTTTGTGATGCTGCGAATTACTCCACAATTTTTCAAAGACTATGAGAATCAAAGGATCCAAGTAAGAATCTTCTTGACCTTGAAAAGAGAAATCGTTACTAAAGGCGGATGAATGATGTAGATCAACGACATGGAAAAGCAGAAGACAACGAAATCACTGCATGAAAATCAGTGTAATCAGTAAGATTAAAATCAGAACAAAATATTCCTGAGTTCGTGGGGAAACAGTTTTCAGTAAAGCCAAAATAAGAAAAAAAGGCGTGGGGAAATGTAATATTAAATCCATATATGAAAGCATAATGAGCTTCAAGAAACGCAGCGTCGTATTAAAGTAAAACTAGATGGCCAAACATAGGAGGACTCCAAATTTAGAAAGCAAAGATACGCTGTTCAGGTAACAACGACCCACAACATTAGCATGGAGGAGCATGGTAGTAGTTGATACAAACGTATATAAGTCAATCATTAGTTTCATACCTATTTGAGAGAGGGTAATCGTAATAGGAATGCAAGTAGTCCAAGAAATATTAAACATTATACAGCTATATACCTTTACAGTAAAAGAAAGTAAAGCAGAAGAAGACACTTTTACGTTACGTTTAACAAAATCTAGATATTAAAAAAAATGGAGACATCACGATTACTATGGGGAACTTTGATTTGAAAATAGGAAAAAAAGTAGAAGATACAATAGGCAATTATGAGATTTAAATAAAAAGTAATAGGAGAAAGAGATGGGGACAGTTCAGAGCAAGATGTGGTAACCTATAAAACTTTACACAAAGAAAAAGGAAAAAATACAAAAGGTCAATATAATGGTGCACTGATAAAATATGCAGAAGCAGAAGAACAAAACAAAACATAATCATTTTAATTTACAAGATTAAAAATTGAATAAAAAGACTAAACAGAAATAATATCCCTTTAAGCAAAAATAATAAAAAATTCTGGTACCAAGGAAAAATTAGAAAAATGGAAAGAGTACATCCAGCAACTATTTCTAGATAAAAGGCAACGAAAAATAACAGGAAAAGATAGAGTGAGAAATAAGCAGAAGAGAAAAAGCAGTTGAAGGCAGTAAGGAAAAGGGTTTGACAATGAATGTTTAATAGCAGTTGAATTGTAAACACAACCTCCAAATAAATTTTCCAAAAACAATCTAATAACACACGATCTCTCATACTAACAAAATGTGCGATCGTACATCAGTGACACCTAATTTTAATCAAAAAACTGTCGTCGCGCTCTGATCGTGCCTCCTCCCAGGACCTGAATATTTGCTTCCTGCTGGTTCGGTTTGCGTAACACGTATTGGCACGCGAGTTAAGAAACCAGCAAACTGAATGCGGTGCATGCAGATTAATGCGCATTTTCCGCCCGGCAGCCGCGCTTTCCTAAACGCCACTTACATAATTTCCTATCTATGAGTTCATACTTGCATATCGAAAAAACCACCGCCCCCTGGGCTGTATTTGGCTAGCACAAGTCTGCTTTGACTGTTTCTTCTTTTTGCATTATACACGTTTCAATAGAAGCAAACCTTAACGTGCAGCAACTTTATTAATTATAAGTTTCTCGGCGTAAACCATTATTGATTAGACTCTGAAAAGGCCCTCAAATGAACTGACAGCTGTCAATTAGCCGCACTATGATTATGTCATCCGTAGCCATTTAAATCATTTTAATTGTAGAATATAATGTTAGAGGAATTGAGCCGCTGCACCTGTGCAAAGTTTACATTATTCATAGCCGCGTCGGCTGAGAAGGTTACTTCTTATGGAGTTACATAACTTTATGCTATAATACATTGGCAGAAACGTAGCGCAAGTTATGGTGAAAAGATTTTTTTAATTTTTATGAGGTCAAAATATTGCTTTAGATAAATATTTAGATTAATAGACCGTATTGTTTGCTAAAAACTGCTTCTGGGGTTATGTACGATAATAGATATAATTACATTAAGATTAAAGTATCTATTGAGGTAAATTTATTCATTCTACAAATAGAATAGGTCAAGTCTGAAATTATAGTCTTCAAAATGGAAAGACAACCTATTAGGAGATAACCTCAATTTTGTTGCTTTTTGGAGGTTGTAGCTGTGAGCTTTTTGTTCGAGCAGTGGAAATGGTCCAAACAGTCTAAGTGGTTCGACGGTTGGACAGAATCTTATGGGTCTTTGTTTCCGATAGCAGTTGGTCGCAGGTAGGCAATGGACCGCTAAGTTAAAGCCCTTCAATGTGGTTGGTTACTTAAGAATAGAAATGGCCCAGATGGTAGACAGACACGTAGATTTATAATCTGGACCTTCTATTCCAATGGTAGTTGTCCGTGCGTGGGCAATGGATGGCTTGGGCTTGGAAATAGCTTCAACTCTTAGTTTTAACGCAACAGTTTCCGCGTCAATTGGTTGGCAAGTAACAAGTACTGCAAGCTTTCAAATCTTTTTTTTATTTGACTCTGTCCTTACAATTCCGAACTCACTGGTAGTATCTTATAAATCTATCATTTGTAGCCCAATATATACATTTTTCCCATGCCACTCTTTTATATCTTTTGTAAGCCATAGTACGTTTCAGTTTCAAGCCATTTTTTAACATATAAGACAAGAACATGTTAGAAACTACCTTTTTATCAGTAAGATTGTCTTGGTGTAGTTTACTATTAATAAATCCTCAAGTAGCATAGCACGTAAATCTTCTAGGAGGGAGACAGGTTTTGAAAAACTCTTTCGCTACTTCCTCTGCTTACACATATTGTGGTACTTAAACAGCAACATTTTCTAGACAAATTATAATGAACAATAACTTATTTGTTTTTTTTTTGTAAGAAAGCTGTTATAATAATGTTTATGGTGCTATAGAATCATATGGAACGTAAAGAAGGAAACCAAACGGTAAATATTACAAAGCCATAAAAATTTTTTGTATTGTAACAGAATGCTGTTGCTAAGACAAAAAATAAAGCAAAGCTATCAAAACTTGCTCTTCAGTAATGCTGTGCAAACCAAATTCACAGATTTAGAAAAAGAGAGAAGAAGAACATAATTGCTATTACATCAGGTGTTTTGACGTTGGTTCCTTTTGTAAATTCTACTTAAAATAAGCAGGTAGAATTGAAAAATATTCCAAGGCTACATAGACTACTTGCTTTTTTAAAGAACCTAAAATATTATTTGTAAAAGCATATGTTGAAAATGTAAGAAAAGATATCAGTACAAGTCCAAAGATGGATACTACAAAATGAATGAAATGTGTATCGGAATATTTTTAGGTGCCATAAAGAGTGAATGGAGAGAGGTGCGGTTTTTGAAAGTTGTAAATGAGGATACTTGAAGATGATTCCCCGCTCTCCTTCGTAGAGTACTCCATACTACCACTAGTTTAGTCAGTTCGTTGCGCAACACATTATTACCAAGCAGCTAAAATAAAAGTCCCTGATGTCGTTCTAGAACCAACGTAATTTAAGAGAATATTTACATTGTTCATCACCTTCTTGAAGACGACCGCCAATTAATGGCTTCGTACTTTAGAACAAACTGGGGATTTATTCTAAACTACAGTCACCTTCCATACAGTTTGAACTTATCGCCCTGTGATTATCATTTGGGCCAATACAAGAAGAACTTGGAAGACAATAATTTGACAATGATATTGCTGTCAAAAGGTTCATGTACAATTGGATAATGTCTGAACCACCTTAATGGTACTTTAGCTATCCGTTGGGAAAATATGTTTCTCAGTCAAGAGGGATTATGTGAAAAATAACTTTGTACGTTTGTGTTTTTATAATTCTTCAATAGATAAACAAAATAATTTTGATTTGATTGACCTAAGTACTATGATAAAACTTCAATTATTTATCTGATAACAAACTACAAGGAATGTTCTTTATTAGACAATCTTGGAATGTAGCAAAAAACATTTAGAAGAGGAGTATCAATATTGTTTATCCCAATTGTATAAAAGGTACTTATAGACAACATACAAGCTTTCTGTACATGTCCATAATCTTTGAACGCCATAACTTTGGTTACAAAAATGGTCTGTGTCTTCCACGAGAAAAAGTTGTCGTTCCAATTAAACATTAAGGCAACTAAAATAAATAATAATAAAAAACATTTTAAAAAATAAGACAGAGAAGAAGATTTTAAAGATCTTGGCTTCCTTTAGAAAATAAGAAAAATAGATCTTAAATACACAGCATTATTTAAATTATTAACCAGAATTGTAGAGAGGTAAAATGAAACAATTTAAAATTCAACAACAGCTCTGCTTGCGGTGAGGTGGGTAGACTGAGTAGCAATAGAGTCAGTAACCTATCCATGTCAAAAAATTAATCACTAAAAAATTCATGAACAGCCTCGGAGAAAAGGAATTCAGTGACGACAACCACAGCAAAAAAATAACTTAAAATATCACATAAGAAGATTTAATAAAACAGGACTTGGAATAAGAATTAGTTACAAGGCCTACCGATATTTCAGTTATTTTATAAACCAAAAAAAAAATAGAAAAGACCTCTAAAAGTAAACAATTACATAATTAGTTACAGTAGAATGCCGAAGAAAACAAGATCAAGGAAGGGAGCAGCACCATAAAAGAGAAAATAGCTAAGGCGATATATTTTACTAGAAACTACAAAAAAAAAAAATCCAATAAAATGGACAGTAATAATTCAATTGATTCTAGCAAGCGATTTCAATGCCAAATGTATAAATCAAATTGTAGATAATGTAGATCCTACTGGATCGTATGGAGAATTGGTTTTTTTAAGAAAATTTGATAAATAAATATAAGTGAAGTGGAGGAAGCAGAAAATCTTTACTTGATTATATTACTGTTAACAATAAACTAGCAGACTATATCTATGATATATATGTACATATAGGTAGCGTGGCCGAACCAAGTGAAAATAGTTCTCTAATCGTTGGTAAAACAAAATCAACAAAGAAAAACCAAACAAAACACAAATCAACAAGAATGACGGTATAAAGTATATCTTCTAAAAGATAAAAGCGTTAGACATTTACATGAAAATCGATTAAGGTAACACTTACCTCAAGAAGAACCAAAAGTGACATAACATACCTTAAGAATGTGGAATGACACCTAAAAATAGTATTAAAAAAAATGGCGATAACGAAAAAGGCACACAGACAAATTTGGAATAAGTTTGTTACAGACTTAGAATATGAGAGAAAGATACAGCTGATATAAATAATATAACAAAATCGACTGGCTTAAGTGCTACAGGAAGTTATGGACAGACGCAAGTAAGACTAACATCATAGAAAAATAAAAAAAAATCATATTCAGCATGCATAGACTCTTCGACGAAAAGTAGCAAAAAAAAAAAGCTATAGGAATAGTTAAAGAAGGAATATTTTTAAAGTAATTACTACTTAGCATGTGTTGACAAAAACAAAAACACTAACAAGCTGGAATGCGAGCATTGTACAACCGACACATAAAAAAGGGAAAGGAGGCAACATAAAAGACTATACTCAATGCAGGATACAAGACGAATTTACAAAAGGTCGTCCTATAATACAGGCACACCTTGTTTTTATCGTTTTAAAAAAGCTTTGGATTATATAAGAAGGAAAAACTGTGGCATACACTAAAAAAAGAACTTCTATAACATCTGATAGAAGTGATACAAAATTGCTACCATGACATAAGCTTCAAAATAGCTGGAGGAACTAGATATGAAATGGCAAAAAAAGGATTATGACAGAGGTGTCCACACTCACCAGTACTTTTTGATGTATATGTAGACTAGATCATAAGATATTGAAAAAAACATTACTAATACGATTAAAAATGTTGGCGAGATATGGAAGAAAAATATATTGAGAAATAAAAGTCATGGTCCACCAGGAAAAAAGAAAATACAAGAATCAAAATGCTACTGCAAAACAAACCACTAGAATCTGGGAATCGATATGATTTATGATCATGATATTGACTATAGGAACAAATTAACAAATAACAGTCAGTGTGTGGAACTATAGCCAAAACTTTCAAAAACAAAGCAAGTCGACGAAGAATGGGATGATCTGTCAAGCGTTGGTGATGAGAAACAGGTGCAAAACCTAATCCTCTCCTAAAAGATTTCTGTTATATTCTACGCGACATTATTTTATTCTTCTATACTTTTGGTGTATGTCTGTTTTTTGTGTCTATTTGCCAACTTACTCAGTACTAAAATAGTGAACAGAACTTCTTTGAGCTTGTAAACAGATTTATTTCTTAAAGAGTTTTGTTTCACAAATGTGGTTTTGGAGCACACAAATAAGTTTCCAGTTGCTCTTTTCCTGCAAATCAAGTCTGCTTACTATCAAATAATGTTACGAAATCAAATTGTGTTCTTCTTCGTCCTCATTTAATTTTCTAGCGCTGCAGAGATGATAGACTACTTGTTGGATATCCCATCACTCTCTTTGTAAAGGTTTTCCGCTTTCATGCTTTATACTTCACATCAATCTTATGGAATACAATTTTTAACTTTTATATTTGCTGAGTAGCTAAAGGTAAACTTAAAATTCCCCCATGGCTACTCCTTCTTTTATAGAGGTCAGAATTAGTATTTTGGGAGATTTTTATTAATACTGAATTTTCTCTTTTCAAAAAGGTCTGGTTCGTATTGTATAAAGATTTTTTGTATTTCACTGTTTAGATGCATTAGTATCTTCGATGTAAAGCATAATACCTGTTTCAATTATGTTATGACTTTTTGAATTGCAAACTAAATTGGTTTCACAATAAGTTACGGAACTTGATTATACGAAAAATAATATAAGCAATGTCAACTGTTATATGTTTCCCGTCCCAATTAACTACTTTGGGTCCAACAACTGTCCGTCTCCGTTTTCCGTCACGGCCGAACAAATAACTTTTTAATAACGCTACGCTTCATTATCTCTTTGACTAAACATAACAGCAGTTTGTTATTGGTGCGGGCGCTTAATAATAATTTTATGGTTGATAACATCTTACCGTGCAATTAACTGTACAAAGACACGTATCATCCAGCGTTATCAGTTTAGATCATCACCATATTTATGATTCAAATTTTTATGACAAAATTATCTGGGGTGCGGAACAAATTAAAGAAATTTTGGTTGATCGATGCAACTTTAATTAATTCCATGTAAGTTTTTGATCCAGACATCAGACTCAACTTTGGAATAAAAACTATGAAGTAGAACGATTCACTTTGGAGGTTGCCTTAGAGCAGCTAAAACAGCTCGAAATAATCTACATTTGGTTGTAATTGGAAATGCCTGAAAATATTTAAATGGTATTTTGCCCTATCTTTAGAGCTTGTCACGTTCTATCCAAATAGTAAAATACACACAAGCTCTGGTAAAACATGTTTATCTTCAAAAAGATAACGGATAATTGGAGAGTGTAAAAGTTTATTACAGTAAATAATTAGTTAAGGAACTGTTTGGACCGCAAATAAGTCGCACAACGAACTTTGAGAAATATTTTTATGTTCGTATAACAAACATGTTCGAGTAACGAAACCTCACAGCACAGTTATAGAATTATATTCTATTGCCATAAAACTTTGACAAATTGTATAAATAATCTTTTTGTGTACTAGTTGATCTCTGTTCTACAAATTTTTGTAAGAGCTTTTCTAAACTTTTTTTATTATGGGTGCTATAAAGAATGAAGTGTCAAGAACTGTGCCAATCATAGTAACCAAGTAAAAGACAGCAGCCAAGGTAATGAGTGGACAAAAGATGGATGATGCTGCTAGGTAGTTTGGCTTAAACAAGTCCACAGTACGAACAATCTTAGCTACGAAAGGTATAATCAAAGAGACTTAGCGAGCTGTGTTTTCTGAAAATAAGCAGACGACAGAGGACCAATGTTGTTGATATCTGCTATTAAAGATCTTCTGAAGAATATCAGAACAATGGTCTTAGAATGGTCTCAAACCAGCTTGAGGTTAACAGACTTGGGGATTTCTATGCTACTAATAATTTCCAAAAAATTCTGAAGAAGAGAAAAAAGCAAAACATCTGACAGGTCCTTCAACGCCCCACAAATGGAAAAACAAGACTGATGAAAATGGAAGATTGTATGAATGTATCGTTGTTATTACTTACAAATAATTTTATTTAATTTATTTTTTTGATCTGCAGGACGAATTAATTAAATTTCCATAAAAATCTATGGTAAATCAATGATCGGTTGACGAACAATTCCAATAACGAACATTGTGTTTTAACGAATTGTGTTCGTTAACCGATCACCCACTGTATTGGAGCCCCGGAGCCTCATTTTCTAACCGTAACTACCTAAAATAAATTTTATTTTTATAAGAAAAAATTTAGAAAACTGCAGCCTCAAGAGCTTATTGTGCCTACTAACAGGCAATTTAAATACTATGACGCCACACATACCCATGGGTTTTAGCGAGACTCGAACCCACCCGTGCGCTTTGTTACTGGATAGAGAAGTACTTCTCGTGACTGATCTTCCACAGCGGCGGCCCAAGTTGCAGATCTCATTAAATGAAAAATAAGGATTTGAATTCAAATTAACAAAGACAATACTAGAAATGTTTGACTTAGTGGGGGTATTTTAAAAATCGCGATCTATTTTGAATTAATATTATAACCTGCTCTAGGTAATAATGTGGAGTGGAAGTGTAAACTATGAACTGGATAGTTCGCACTCAAATAGAATTATTGATTTAAAAATTGAATGAAGGGTATAAGGGACCGCACGACATCTAAGAACCCAAGTGTCAACCACACCTGCACTAGAGGCGAATACCGGCCGGTACACCCTGCTAGAAAACAAATGGGGCTCTGGCGACCCAGCATAGGGGTATAACCTGATACCAGTTGTTCCGAAGTAACGGGGCCCTTGCGGCTGGGCTAATCACCCGCGAAAGGTAAGAGATTCAGAAACCAAACAATAGCCTCGAAAGCAGACAAAATACAGCAAAACGAGCTCGACGAGAAACAAGGACAAGAATTGGGACATGGAACATAAATGGTGTAAATGAAAAGAAAGTAGAGATTGTAAAATAAATGGACAAATGCAATATGGAAATACTGGCTATAAGCAAATTTAAAAAGAAAGGAAGCGGAAGACTACGGTTAGATCAACGTTATCAATTCTCAGGATCAGCAGGACGGACTAGAAATGAAATTCCTAAGAAGACTAGTCGGAAAAACCAAAAGAGATCGCATATGAAACACAGTAACTAGAGAAGAACTAGGTCAAGAACCGCTAGTCTGAGAAATAAAAAAAACAATTTCACTGTTATGGACACATAGTTAGAGGTCAAGAAATAGAGACCCAAGACGAATATTTGAAGCAAGACCAAACGAAACAAAAAGCAGAAGAAGACAAGAGAAATGTGAGGGCACAGCCTAGAAAGGAGAGCAGAACGGAAAAAAACTAAAAGAAATAAAAAGAATGACAGCCAACCGGGCCAGTATCCGGAAGTGGATAGAGAACCCAACGCTCTAAAGCATACGGGATAAGGAAAAGAAGAAAAAAATTGAATAAAAAAGTTAACTGATGACTTTACTTTCACAGTGACGCATTTGCCCATTTGGATAACATTGTAACAAAATTGCGTTCAAATTCAATCAGTAATAGTGAGACTCCACACCACCGTGAGAGTATGGCCTACAAATTGAAAGGTATAAGCGCTCAAATGTAAGTATTGATTAAGAGTTAACTAATACCCTTGCACGGTTGAATTTATTTTTACATCTAGCTAATGAAACACTAGTTACACAAGCTTGGGCTTCAAATTCAATTAGTAGTGATGAGACTTTGCATCCTGCGTAAGAGTATAGCTTAAAAACTAGAGAAGGTTAACACTCTTAATCAATTATTAAATTAAATATTGAATCAAGAACTAACTGAGCCAACTTGCGCCGTTGAATTTATTCTAACAGTAGCATATTTGCATTTTTAGACAACAATCTGATGATCGTACCCGGCAATCGCTTTTAAATAGATCAATCAGTTCTAAAACTGTCGATTATGCTGCACGCGGATGAAGTAACCACAGTTTATTGATCAGAAGTGGTGCAATAGTTTATTCATAAACATGGCATAGGTCAAATAGTATTAGTGAGTTGCAATAAATAAAGACTTTTATGTTCAAACTATAGATATAAAAGATAATAAGATATAAAAACTTGCATTAAATAGAAAGCTCTAGATAAAATGGGTGGATGGATAAAAAAAAACAAAATCCAAAACCGACACCCGAAAGAGTGCAAGAAAATTCCTGCTTTTCAACTACGCTCTATGTTATCTGAAGATTCCTATTGTAAACTAGTTTTATATTGGTTTTATATTAGCTTTCTGTAATCTACTTTCTTCTTCTTTAGCCTTTACTCCATTGGTTTTTAGACAAGTTTTTTCATGCGTCTCTATCTTGTGTCTTTTTTTCCTGATCTTTTTAGATCATCGCCCCATCTCATCTGTGGTTGCCATCTTTTTCAAAAACCATGGCCTGTGCTTCATTTTTGGACTGGTTGCCTGGCACTATATAATACAAAGTTCCACTTCCGTCTTGCTACCCTTTCTCTTGCAACTTTTACTTTTGTTATTCTTCTAATCCAGATCTGCAATTTAGATCTTCGAAAAAATTGTTCGTGTTATTGGTCTCCAGTCAGACAATTGATTGCATACAACATATCAAAATTAAAACATTCTTCTCATTAAACTTTTATAAAATTACTTACTTAATCCTAAAAGACTTTCTATCCTTTCGGGTGAAAGGCGGTTGGAGTTGACTCACTGTGTGTTTGTCAGCATATCTCTCTCTATTTTTTTCTTTTGTATTTTTTTGTTTCGTTTTATACCATTCAATGTTACGTGTCTATCCACATTCTTCTCGGTCTTCCTTTCTTCTACTTTTTGTAAAGTTTTCCATCATTACGTGTCCGAACCATCTCAGTTTTCCTTCCCTAGTGTATCTTGTATTGGTTTTGTTTTCTGGATTTTTCTAAAAGTATTGTTTCTTATTTTGTCTTTTCTAGTTTGTTCTTCTGTTCTCTGTAGTAATTTCATTTTGAGTTTTGAATTTTGCTTCTCTGATTCTTAAAAGTTTCTGTTAATTTTTACTTCTTGCAACAATTTTTTCTAGAAAGTTGTTCTTTATTGCGTTGAAGAGTCTTCCGCTGTCCCCGCCCTTGCATCTATTTCTTCATCTATTCTTCCGCTTTATGATATTCTTGTTTCTAGTTACTTAAACGTGTTGACTTATTCCACTGTTGTTTCTTTCAGTTTTATCTGTCTTCTCTTACCTATTTGCAATCATCGTTTGCGTTTTAAGTTTGTCTTTATGTTAATTGATTTTAAGTTGCCATTGTAAATATTTAAGTTTATTGCCTTTAGATCTTTTCAATAAGGACCATACCTCCGCGTAGAACAATTCTAAAATTTTCTAGTTTCCAATGGCTTACTTTATATTATTTTACTTGGGTTTCCCATTTGTGACAGCTTTATCCACAACTGTTGTAAACAGCGTCTTATTCCTTTTGCTGTTTCAAACATTTGCGACTTCTTGAATCTAACAAAGTTCTTATTTTGCCACCTATACATGATGTTTGGCAATTGTCCCAGGAAACCCACAGACCACCATGTTGGATGGAAAATCCGGAACAAAAAAGGCTAGTGCTGTAACATGGCAAACGCGTACTTACCTGGTAATCACAGGTAATAAGCCAGCTAATGATAAATTACTGTTTGTAGTGCGCAAGGAAAAGGGCGGGACTTAGCGCAGCCGGGCCCATCGTGACGGAAGAGGGAAGTAGAGAGCTTAGCTTCGTCAATCGCGCATCGTTGCGAGACCCACTAAAACACCCGCTCAGTTCTTAGAAATTAAGTAAATAAAATAAATGCACGACGAATCTGCTGCACTCGAATTTGTAGCACCAGCAGTTCATTATTTTTTTTATTAATTACTACACTAGCTTTTTTTATTCTGGATTTTCCATCCAACATGACGTCATGCGTTTCTTGGGGCAATTGTCAAACACAGTATATAGTGTTTTATTGCCTTTTTTCCAATATTCTTTATATAATTTCTATTTACCCTATCAAAGACTTTTTCTAAATCGATAAAATCGTGATGCATCTCTCTGTCTTAGCTAAGTACCTTTTCAATTATTTGGTGCATTATGAAAATTGCGCCTGTCACTTCTCTATTCTTTTTGAATCCTTATTCTGGATACTCTAAATTCTCAGCGAATCTTGTAATCTCGTTTCTAGAATTCTCGCATATATTTTTCTAACTCTGCTTAACAGGGTAATTCCCCTGTAATTATTATAGTCCTTTATATCGTCTATTTTATGAATTGGATTTACTACTCCTAACAGCTAGTCTTATGGTACCTCACCTGTGCTCAATGTCTTATTAATAATATCGTTAAGATTTTTATTGTTTGGCCTTTTTCCAAATTTATCATGTTAGTTGTAATTATTTGATTATGTCTTTTCACACCTTCATTTTTTTAACGACCTCTTCTATTTCTCCTGTAGTTATATTAATTTCTCGTAGCTGATTTTATATATACTACTACCATCCTTTTCTTTTCTTTTTCCTTTGTGTCTTATTCTTTGCATGTTATATCTCCAGCTCTCCTTCTATGAGTAACTTTTCTTCTTTGTTTTAATATTTGGAAGTACAGCAGTTCTTGTCTTTATCGCATTTCGCATAACTCTGAAAAATAATTTTTGATTTCCTTTGAACACGTTCTACATTTTCTTTCCAAATTCTATCCAAGTTTTTTGTTTATACTCTTTTATTAGTTTTTTTGTATACTCTTTCAAAGTTAAATATTTTTTCCATGTTTGTTTTTTCTTTTTGATGGTTGTTTTCATTTTCTCAAGCTACCAATGCGTTCTTTTGACCTTGAGTGTTTACAATTATTCTGGTTATGCATATTTGTTCTGCTACTGTTCTCTTTGAAGTGCGACCACATGTGTTCAACTGTTTCCATGCGTATTTTGTTTGTCATTTTTGTTCCAAAAGCTTTAGTATCTATTTTTAAAACGTATCTCGCTTAATTTATAGCATCTGACCTTTCTATTCTCGAGTTTTTTATTGTCTTCCTCTCTTTGGTTTTCTATTTTATCTCTATGTAGTAATTGTTTTCGTTATCTGTATTTCCTCTGTCTATTTGATCTTTCTCTATTCTCTGAATTTACTCACTGAAAAGTAGTCTATTATGAATCTCCCATTTCTATTCTTCACTTCTCTTGTGATTTTATAAATTTCTTTCTACTGGAAATGTTTTGCCATTGCTAGTTCATTATCATACATGAATAGAATGCATTTTCTCAATAAGTCATTTGTTATATGATATTAATTATAAACTTTAAAAACGATACGTTATTCATATCACTTTCGGTTTTAGCGATTAAAACACAAAAAGTTCGTTCATTCAAATAAACTTCATTAATGGTACAAAAACGCTAAGATAACAACTACTCAGCGTACGCAATTATTACAAAAAAGCAAGTATGATAACAAACCCCTACTATAAAAGTGATAAGAGTACAGCAGCGGCAAAAATTTGTGGTGTAGTAAAATCTAGATCTACACAAAAATTAAAAACAGGAATAAACTATGCGTTATGCGTAGTAAAATTCAAAAGTTTTTGGCTTAGTTGCCTTCTCATGCCGTTATCGGCTACAAGAGTGAGGCAAATCATTTAAATTGCCATCTAGATGACCCTCTGACAATATTGTAGTATTAGGGACGACAGAAACTGCAAATAGAAGAGAGTGCAGGAGAGTTGAGCTTTTTAGAAATGTTAGTTATGCTAGCTTTGATGCTAATATAGTGGACTCGGCAGTATCAATAATAGCCTCTAAATTCATGTCGCATGTTGCAAACAATTTGATGATATATATAAAACATGGTCCTTTTTCAATCCTACAATTTGTGGAGGACAAAAATTTCTAGACCTTCCTACGTATCTTCTAATTTCTTAACTTCATTTCAAATTTATTTTTAAATTTGTTTACGTTGCAAAAGTTTGTAAAAACAAATTTCTGAACGCATGCAAAAATTTTTCTAATTACAAATTTTACTTTTCAAAATGCAGCCTCCTAATTGGTTATCATCATCAAACCCTTCTGTGATGGGAACGCAATGAGAGGATAAATGTGACAGTGACAAGTTTCGCTTCTGGGAGAAAAGCCTCGAAATCCCCTTTGTGCGGCGATTTTGTAATCGGCGCTTGCACACCAAATCACTAAATCACCCTAATTAGCCAGAGTTCCGCTCGGCGGGCCGTGAAATTGCCGCGAATTTGCGGGCGCCCATGCCCGATTTGTTTACCTTTGTTCGGCGCGGCTCCAGTTTACGCCGCGGCCAATCCGCCCACAAACCCATTGACCCAATAAGTGCGGCCTCGCGGCCAAGACTTACACTGGTGTGACGGAGCAATATCCTGGCGCAAGTTGGGCCGTCGCGTGCTGTCGTCTTCCGTGCTCTGCTCGCCGATAACTGCTCACTGACCGCCGCACAGCGTACATCCACCACAGCCGCCGTTTCGCGCCAGACTGATTGGCTTGCGGGGGCGCCCTGCCCTGGTAGGCTCGGACCAGGCGCAGCCGCCGGCCCTCCTGACCCATCCACCCCCAAATCCGCGACTGAATCTGCGCCGCGCTCGTTAAGCGGTTCCCACGCCTCCCCGATTCATTTAAAATGAAAAGATGTACAATTTATCAATGCCAAAAAATCAAAATGTTCATCTGTAGTTCTTCTAAAGAACGTAATCAAAGAAAAGTGGCACGAATATTAGAATAGCTAAATGTTGACTAAAAAACATTTAAGAACTGAAAGCAGGACAAAACATACAAAATCATGATAAGAGCGATAATCACCAACAAGACGAAACAACAATGAATATATTAAGAAAGATACTACGAAAATCAAGAAATAAAACTAAGAAATAAATGCGTTGTAATGGATATTATAAAATTCGTCAGGAGAAAACGAAAAATGTTTAATGACCATGTCTAAAGAGCAAGAGACCTATGGCTAAAAGAGAAAGAGACTTGGGGCGACCATAGAAGATTTCTACATCTACAGAAACTGATAGATAATAGATTAGAATATAAAAAAAGAAAAGGTGTAAACCTAAAAATTGAAGAGTAAGAAGAACGAAAAATGAGATTGGTCCTAACCATCAAAAATAAGCTTTAAAAAAGTTATGATAGCAAGATACTTAAAATCGAAAGAGAAAATCTAGGCTTCCACTTCTACAAAAACTGAAACGCCATAGACTTGAGAGTTAAGAAAAACGCGTATAAACCTAAAAAATAAAAGGGCAGAAAGAAGAAATAAGATTGGCCCCAACCAACAAAAATAAGCTTCAAAAAGCTATGACCGTTTTGTTGGTTTGAGTTAGCAAGGGATATCGAAACTTTATCTCATTATACTTCTTCTACTCTTATGAAGGCTAGTAGCCTGTTTTTAACCACACATTTCGTGTAGTACTGTGAGTCATGTTGGGCGTACCCCGGGCATATGGCTAGTCTTTTATCTCGTTATACAAAATATTAAAATAACAAGAGACCTAAGACCAAAGTGGAAAAGAAATTCGGCCTGGCCACAGAAGAGATGACTGAAAAGCTGGTTTTGTACATCTACAGAAACTGAAACGCCGTAGATTAAAGTGTAAAAAAGAACAGATGCAAACCTAAAAAAAAAGAAAGAAGAAGAAGAATAAAATGAGATTGGACCCAACTACCAAAAATAAACATTTTAATTAAAAAGACTAAAAAAAAATTAATTAGGGTTGACCACTAAAAGATGTCTAAGAAGTTAGGTTTCCAAGCGTAAAGAAAAAGAAGTATAAATCTAAAAAATAAAAAAAAATAAAATTGGTTCCAACCACCAAAAATGAGCTTTAAAAAAGCTATGACCGTTTTGTTGATTTGTTAGAAAGGGGTATCGGAATACATTTCGTGTAGTACTACGAGCCATGTTGGCCGTACACCGGGCAGGTGACTAGTCTAACCCGTTTATCTCGTTATGCAAAAAATTAAAATAGCAAGAGACCCAAAACAAAAAGAGAAAAAACCCAGGTTGACCACAAAAGAGATGGTTGGAAAGCTGGGCTTTCACCTCTACAGAAACTGAAACACCATAAGTGAAGTGTGAAGAAAAACAGGTGTAAACTTAAAAAATAAAAGGGAAAAAGGGAGAAATGAGATTAGCCCCAACTACCAAAAATAAATATTAAAAAGATCTGACCATTTGTTGGTTTGAATTAGCAAAACTGAAAGAAAAATGAAAGTTAGGGCTAACCTCAGAAGAGATGTTCAGGAAGTTAGGTGTCTACATTTACAGAAACTGAAACGCCACATGCTAAAGCGTAAAGAAGAAAAACCATAAACCTAAAAATAGAAGAGGAAGAAATATATATTGATTCTAACCAACAAAAAAGCTTTAAAAATGCTATGACCGTCTTGTTACCTTGTTATTGCAAAAAATCAAATAGCAAGACACCTAAGACCGAAAGCGAAAAGGAACCTAGGGCGACCATAGAAGAAGACGACTGGAAAGCTGTGTTTCTACCTCTGCATAAATTAAAACGTCGTAGACTAAAGCGCGAAGAAGAACAGGTGTAAACTTAAAAAATAAAAATGGCAAAAGAAGAAATGAGATTAGTCCCAACCACCAAAATGTGCCTTAATAAAGCTATGGCTGTTTTGTTGGTTTGAGTTAGCAAGAGGTATCGGAATTTTATTTCGTTATGCAAAAATTAAAATAGCAAGACACCTAAGACAGAAATGGAAAGAATTTGGACTGACCACAGAAGAGATGACTAGAACATTAGGTTTCTACATTTACAGATACTGAAACGCCATAGATTAAAGCGTAAAGAAGAAGAAGTATAAACCTAAAAAATAAAAGAGGAAGAAGAAATAAGATTGGTCTCAACCACCAAAGACAAATTTCAAAAAGTTATGTCCATTTTGTTGGTTTTTGAGTTTCCAAGAAAGATAACAACTACAAACCCGATACCATTCTTTATTATAATGCAATAAAAGTGTCGGCAGACTACATGAAAAAACTATTTCCTCTGCCTAGGAAAACAAATTGTTAGTTAATAATATTGATCATTTGATTGACACGCCAGTAATTTGTGATTGGCAAAACATCCTATCAAAGAAAACAGAAAAGAAAGTTGTTATTGGGCCTTGGCAAAGTACTCGCTGAACCTCACTTAATTACACTCTAACAGAAAAGTAAGTTTAAACTGTTTAGTGCTACTGCAAGCTAAAGAGCAGAGGAACAAACGAACCAACCCACTGAAGTACAAGGCAGGTGCTACCTGCATGATACAAAAAGGTAGAATTTTATCAATCGCTTTACAAACTGTCATGAAATGATATTTAGCAAATTATAGAACAGTCTGCATGAATATTATAAAAGAAGAGTGTTAACAAATTTCTTGTTTTAATTTCGTTAAGTTTACTTAGAGATAAGTTTCGCTATCATTAAAATCTGTTGGAATGTTCCAGTGTGTTAAGTATTCTGAGACAGGTCTGTTCTTTATTTTTCAGTAAACATTTGCTTAGAAAATTAGGGTGAACACCACTGCGATACACTGTATCGCTATGCTTCTGCTAAGATCACTTCATATAAACCTTGATTTTATATTTTTGATGTTACAATTACTTATTGTGCCACATAGCTGTATACTGTAAACCTACATCAGTTTGCTGATAATCTTGTAAAGCAGTATTTTATTTTTCAGAGATGCATTTTTCGACATAATTTATCCACTAGTTTGCTCTACGTAGTTTTTTTTCTACGTCAATTGCCTACTCAGATTCAATCCCCAAATATTTAGCGCTCTTTGCTTGTGGAATCTGCTAGTTGTCTAGTAACACAGGTGACTTGTACTGATTTTGTTCGGTTGATCATAACGCGCTAACTTTTTAAACCATAATTAAATGCCATAGCCATTAGGGTGTAAGTTAATATGGCTATATAATTAGCAAATATCACAGTTATTGTTCTTCTGGTGATCGAAAAATTAGCAGCAAACAAAAGATACAATACTGGCTCCAACACACTCTCCTGTGGAACTCCTGAGTTGATAGGAGATAATGTTGTCAGCAAGATACATACAATTTGAGAGGATGGTAGGTTTGAAGAAGTTTATTCTTGCAATTTACCGTGCGATATCTTGTCGAAAGTTTGGATTACATCTGTAAATAAAGGTGAGCGATAGCTTTTTGACTCAAATTTTGACAATTTTGTTTATATCTAGCTGAATTAGTTCTAGTAGTATAGGTGTAAGTTTATATAGTAGTATTTTTGATAGTTCTTAAATCAACCTAACAGGTCTGTGTGGATTCAAATTTATAAAAAATATAGACGGCATTGTTTAAATTGTAAGCAATTTGTTTATGGTGAATATTTTTATCGAAAGCTTGCAAAATGAGTAAACAAGTCAGTTCAAATTAATGACCAAACAGATCAAATTACAATATAAATTGATTAATTATTGAAGGACTCATAATTTAAAACCACAATTTTAACAAATGCTGCTTATAAAGAGTTTCAAAAATGCAAAAATTCTTTAGAATATAAAAAAGATTTGGATTTTGTGTTGGACTCTAGATGAGTAAAGAGTGACTGACTGAGCTACTTCCAATCAATTTGATCAAGTGTTAGTAATTTATTTTGTTACGCTTGCCACATCGAAAGCCTTGACCTTCCATTTATAAGTCACACCCCCTGATGAGGTACAGAACTTCTCATTATAAAGTGTGTTTAAATTTTTTTACAAAAGTTATAATAAAATGTATTTTTATGCCTGTCCTCGCTTATGTACTGTTTATTTAAAAGATGATCTACATATCCCCCTAAATTCTTACTGCTCGTTTCTAAGTTATTAGATCGTGCAGTTGTTCTGCGATAGAATGTTTGAGAACCGCTGCTTTATGTGGTTACGAGGTCTGGTACTGAAGTCCGCATTTAGAATATTCAAGAATTACTGACAAACTGTTGTTTGCGATTTTTATTTATCAGTTACATAGTCTATTTGGAATTTGATTTCTCGATAGAATTACTTATTGTGCGTTGAGCTAATTATTTTATTGGTGGTTATCCAGGAATTACTTTGTTCTATGATAAGATTTTTGATTGTATCAAATATGCTATGTAGTTTATCAGCTTCTTGGGCAGGCCCACAACACCATTTCAAATTATTCCGGCTTCTATTATTCAATAGAAAGTGCTTAACCTCTTTTTGCTTGTATTTATTTTTTTGATTAATTCTAAACCGCATGACCTCCCGAGTATGCCAATATCTATGCACATGCACGTGCTCAAAAATATTAATATTGCTATTTGTTGTAAACATTTAATGCTAAGCTAAGTGGTTGGCATTCTAAAGCATAATATTTAGAAAGTGAGCCGCAACGCTAATTCGTGTTATGGTGACAAGCAAGTTCGATAAGCATCATTGCTTCGATTTGGTTGTTTGCGCGCTGTTGACTTTATGTTTGTGTTTGTTGTGGTTTTTAAGTTTATTGTGTTTTGTGCTTCTCTGTAGTTTTCGGATTGATTATCTCATCAAATGGCATTTAACAATTTCACAGTTTTTGTCGAATGTCCTCTAGCACACTTGAGACATAATGGTATTTCGAGGGAATAATTAATGGCGTAATCAAATTTTTTGTCAATGCGTTGTACTACTTTGTGCTTAATGTCTGGGGATTCAAAGGGATCCTCGCTGTAGTTACAAATTGGGCCTTGCAAATTCGTGTTGTTTTGGTTTTGTTGCTTGATATTATATTTATTTAATATTGTCGTACTTAGTTAAAGTCGATTTCAATTAATTAAAATGATTATGACGTTAGTCTGAAGTTTTCTTGTTTCTATAGAGAGGCGAGAGTATTCAATTATGTTTAGGGTGTATCCAATATCTTGTATGTCTGTTTAGTTTAGTTTATCAATTTTGTTCGTTAATTTCAAACTTATAAAATGCCATTATCACAAATTATAAATGGGATGGAAATTTTGCTTCTAAGTGAAAAAGACACATTGATAATTGAGTTGGTTGTTAGTATTGTGTAGATGTGCTTCATTAATTCATAAAGGCAAAAATTCATTGAAAGGTTAATTTTGAATCTTCTATGTGTTCAATTTGTATAATAAATTAGCGCTGCTTTAGAACATAAAAAACTTATTAAACCACGAGTGTTAATCTTACCTTAACTATTTGGGTAAAGCACATAGTCTTGTTGTTTAATACGCCATTCAAAAAAGTTAATTTAATTATAAATAAAATGGTGACTATCGAAATTAGATAATAAATAAAATAGACCTTACTCAGCTGCAGTAGTTGCCTCAAGTATTAACACAAATCTATTTCATCCGTTCTAAACTAATATTAGTAGTTTTGAGCTTAGAAGAGTTAAATTTATTTCCAGTCTTTTTGGCACATAGATAGAACATAAAAAGGTTCGTACGAAAAAAACAAAATATTTGCTTCTGCTGATAAAACTTGATGCTATTTAAAAATTATTTATTATATTTACAGCCATTAAATATTATCTGAAACGGCATATTTCTTGCGACTATCATAGAAGACACTAAAGATAAGTTTTGTTGGTTGTGTAATAAACTACATTAAATTTATCTTTAAAGTCCGCTTTAGTAGTACTATAAGTAACAAAAGATTATGTGAAATAATAATCTGCCATATTAATTTTTTTCACTGACATATGAATGTATGTTTAAAAATTTTGATTAGGTATAAAAAGTGAAAATTTATTGTAAATGTCTCTTAATTCTCAGTTAATTACACCTATAAAAATACGAATAAAAATAAAAATTTTCAAATGTAAAGACTAACCTACAAACTTTGCGTTAGTTTGTACTACTATAAATTAGTGTACACAAAACCAATAAGAAGTGTATAATTGTTTAATGTTAAATGTAAAAAGAGTAGTTGGTAGATACTTTTCTATGATTCCTACAGAAAATAAGCTTACCTCGAGGCTGTCGACCTTGAACATAGTTCTTGATTTTCGTTATTTTCTTCCCCAAGAGTAATCTTAGCCCAAGTGAAACCTTTATTAAATTTATATTTTTTCCCTCCTATATGTTATTCAGTTGAAGAAGACAAGAAACAAACAACTGAAATTTTGTTAATTATTGTCAAGGAAATGGCTGCACTTGATATAAAATATTCCCGGGATAAAAAAACAGCTCTGCAATCATATTTCCGGGAAGAGCAGTCTTTGAACAGTAAGATAATTATATGCAAATGTGAGAATTCTGAAAATGAGAGCTAGTATAAAACGGCTGTTTTAAGTAGATAAATTGCAAATTATAGAACAACTCCAACACTGCCAAAACCCACTCGTAGGAATTTTAGAAATTCGCTGAAAAGAACAACAAATGCAAACACTCAGTAGAATTTGTAGTTCTTAAACAAATTGACAAATTAGGATATAATGCAGCAAATGAAAGGATTCCAAATCTAGGCGCCAACAACTACAACCGATAATGACACAATTGAAATTAGACCCTGCGGTACAATCTATATTAAAAACAGAAATTACAATTATTATCGGACACAGCAGGCGACTAACATCGTATTCCTAAACAACATAAGACGCCTATGCGAGCATAGAAATCACTTAAACTACCATACATCCTTACATAAACAAGACGGGTATATACAACACGAAAATCTATCCGCGTGCAGAATAGGGAAGCGAAAATACAGTAAAATACAAAAACACAACTAATAAACAATAAGTTAAGCTTTTTGCTGAGTATGAAAAACAGAACCGACCATCGAATGATGCACGGCAAGAAATAAAAAATAACGAACGACATACGGACAATTGATGGTGGTTCACAATCTTGTGAACTGAGAAGTTGGGATCTCATATGTTCGCCTTCTCTGCTTGGTCATCGCGCACCATCTCTGTTGCGGGGCGATGTGACAAGCATCGCGCCTTAGACGACCGCCATTATTACTCCTTGTTCGTACTAGACGCAGGTACTCAATTCTTCTTGGTGACGCCAGGCATCAGAGAGCTCCAGGAATAAACCCTGGTCCGTTCGCACCGCAGCCCGCACCTCAACCGCTGGCAACGATGACACCTTAAAATTATTCGAAGGAAGAAGGACACCGAAATTACTTGGACTAAATATAGAAAAAAAAGATAGAAACAGACACCAAGAAATCCAACGCGGTTACCAAAGAGACGAAAGTACATACATAAATAGTCTAATCGAAGACGTACTAAAAAAACTTTGTCTAAAATAATATTAAAATCTGCATCAAAGATTAAGTAATTACTAGACAATTGCGAAAAAAATTATGAACACTTTATTCAAATAAAAAAACAAAAATAACTGAAATGGAATATTTTTTAACTATTAAAAGAAATGTATAAAATAAAGACAATTCACTAGAAGGGGCAACTAAAGAAAACATAGAAAAAAAAACCAAATATGTTGGTATGTGAAGAAAAAACGTTATAAAAACTAAAAAAAGAACATCACAAATGGCTCTTACAATTATCAGAGCTACCAAAATTTTTAGGAGTGTATGGCACTAAAACAACACACATGATATCTTAAAAGTATGGAACTTAACATTATGACCAGATGGTTAGAGAAAACCAATGTTTATGTCAATACATAAGCAAGACAACAAACAAAAATGATAACCTTTATTACAAAATCCTTCTCAATATAATAGGCTGAAATTATATCCTACTTGGCCGAAATTTGCAGTGGAAAAAATGGGAACATATATTTAAATTAAAATTTTTAAAGCTTTGTAAATTACAACAAATATTCCGAGATACACTACTAAAAATTTAAATACCTACGTTTCTCACTCCTATACATTGGTAGCTAAAGAAAGATCCAGATAAACAATAGTTACCTATCACATATAGTTGAAAGAGGAACCGGAAAAAAATAAATTTTGTCACTAACTTCATTTAATAATAGGTGTATAAATAAGTTCTCAGCTTTTTTCTGCAAAATTAAAGTTTTATTTAAAAACAAACAAAAAAAAAGCTTAAGTATCAAAGTATTCTCCGTTGGCATCGATGATCTTTTGCCATCTTTCGGGTAGCTTGCGAATTTCCTGGTGCTAGAAGCTCACCGGCTTCGAGACGATAAAGTTATCGATGCATTTTCGGACTTCTTCTTCTGTTTTGAAGTGCGTATCAGCCAAGTGATGCTGTAACGACCGGAATAAATGATAATCTGAAGGGGCTATACGCCGCATGTAGGAGAAGTTCCCAGCCTCACGCGTCTGCAGCTCATCCGTGTCAAATGTTTGAGGGCGTCCAACGCGTGGTTGATCTTCAAGACTAAACTCTTTGGTACCACTTTTTGCACGTTGCATGACTTACAGCATTCTCACCATATGCAGCACAAATCATTTCGGTGGCTTCAGCAGCGTTTTTCTTAAGATGAAACGCGAAGTGGATAGAAAATCGAATAAGCTCTTTTGTGATTGCCATTGTGAACACAGCTGATTATGGCATGATGTTTCGAAAGACCAAATGTCATTGCTTTAAAACCACAAGAGGGCGGACTAATGCGTTACATGTAAACGGTGATTTGCGTCCTGTGAAATCTAAAGATGAAAACTTATTTATACGCCTATTATCTACAGAAAATTATAAAAAGTTGACTTGTTATCAAAGTCGGTAAAAAAATAAATATCTTTAGATTTTTAGACGATGATGTTCTTTCTGGTGGTGAAATTTGAGAAAAAAACTGTAAAAATTTATAGAGAAACTTGACAAAACACGTTAAGCTTATAGTCGATATATAAATACTGACAAAACAATTGTAGGTGGAAAAACAAAAATAAACCAAAACTATGAGCGATCAGAGATAGCAAAATGGTAAAAGATTTCATATATCTAAAGGTATGAATGAATACTAGAGGGAGACAAGATTTTAGACAAATGGCTAAAAAAGAAACGGCTACAGAGAAAACATAATAAGAAGAAACATGGTTTTTGATATATTTCACGTATTGAACGATTAAAGTCACAGAATCAACAGATGTAATATATGGCCCTGAAAAAATGCCGATTAGAACGAAAAACACATCGCTCAATTATAAACGAATTCAAGGAACTACAAAAACTAGCAAGTGGAATATACAAAAGCAGACGAGATGAAGGCTCTTTACATAATATGACCAATCAGACAACAGTAGATGGGACGAAAAAATAAAACAATTAACTGGTACCACATTGCATCAAACTACAAAACTACAAAACATCAAAGAAAACAAAGAAATCTGGTTAAATCAATAAATAGGAATAATATGCAAGCTAGAGACATTAGTTTTCTGAAAAAAAGAAAACTGACTGAAGAAGAAGGTTAAATGTAAAGGATAAATTGTTTATTTTACTAATCTTCCGTTGAGAGTTAAACGTAAATTACATAATTCAATAGCTGAAGATTTCATGATAATCTTATTAATTTAACTGATCTAATTGTTTACAGGAAACTAAAGACGTTATTAACTTACATTTTTATAGTATATTAAGTATAATATATCAATAATATAAATTATTTTTTATTTCACAAAACGTTGATACGAAGTATTAAAACTAAGAAATTTTTTATATCACTCTAAATATAAATGTTTCTACTAATTTATATATTGTATTGGAAATTCTCTTAGATAAATAGGCAAGAATGTTAAAATTTTCTGTTAAAAAGTGTAATATAAGAAGATCGTTTTTTTAGGAATGTAAACTAAAAAAAATTTAAAAATTAATTTGGTGAACACATCACTAATATTTCTCTGTGTAAGTTTTTGAGTGTCAAAATTTAAGTTAGAAATGAAGAAGTTCATTTTGATCTCCACAAAGGATGCAGAATTATAGGGTTTTGGTAAGTAAAAATAAAAAATAAACGCATTTAGACGAGTCTTTGTAATCGTTTAAATAAACAAATAACCATTAATGTGTATTATGGATAAATAAAAGACTAATTTTCTCAAAGGTAAGTTTTTTGCTCAGTTGCGTGTGGAAACGTTTTTTAAATTTAAATCTAAACATATAACGTCGCGTAATTTTTTTGTGACTGTCTATGAGAAGTCGTGATATCTAACGACTGCTTATTGTACAAGAACTCAGCACATCTTGGATAGTGAAAACGAAAGTAGCTTTGCTACAATTGTATTCCTTCGTACATATTTTTCACTAACAATTAAACGTTGGTGGACGTTTAAAGGCGCGCTTACTTAAGTTTTGCTTTTCATTGTCAGCATTTGTTCGTCCTTCCATAAACATTTTTCTCTAAGGCTGACATACCTATAAGACCATACATATTACATATCGCGGTATTAATTTCATCAAGTGAAAAATAGTGCAGTAGCTTCATTAGTTTCACTAGTGCTGTACTTTCGTAGCGCCAATTCCATGTTTATTGACAAGCCGTGTTACTTGGTATGCATTGCTTGTAATAAAATTTACTTATACAGTGTTATCAAAAACTTTTTTATGTGATATCATTGTATTAGCCTATACCTGTAGTTATACTATAAATTACACCAGAAATTATTGTCTTCTAGTATGCGGTAAAAAGTGTAGCACTAATCGTATTTGTGCCATGGTATAGAAGGTAACGAAAAACCACTACGTTACTGCTTCTTAAGATAGTGGTAAATTTAAATGCGGATTCTTCAATACAAACGTATTAAATTGACTGAAGGTGTAAACAATCTTTCGGATAATCACTGTTAAATAGATGAAAAGCATGGTCTAGGCAAAAAAGAGTGATACAATAACTTGATTTATGATTATATAAGCCAATATAAGCCAGCAAGATTTCCATAGAAGAATTTGAGTACATCTAAGCCAAATTTTGTAATTGTTAAAAATCACTAGATTATGAATTTATATTTATGACTATAGGTGAATCATGGTTGACCACCACAATGGAAACAATTTTAAAGGGTGTAAAAAAGCTGAAAAGATTATGATATTTTTGGAGTTTTTTTAGATTTTGTTGAGCGGTTATTTAGAAGGAAAAAAACAGAAGCTACGACTAAGCAACATGGTATAATGTTTTGTGTCAGATAAAAATATCAGATATACTGGTTAGAAGAAAAAGAAGGCTATTTAAAAATGACGCAACAATATAAGAACTGCAAAAGTACAGAAAAATGTGCAATAGAGTAAGCAGAGAATATATGAGATTAAAAGAGAGGACATAGTAAAAAAATGTAAGTTATGGTTGAAATTGTCAGATGTAAAACGCCATATCGTAAGGTTGGACATCTGGCAACACCATAACTTTAAAATATTTTTTATCAGCATCGCATAATTTGTTTCGTGCGAAAATGTCGAGTTTTGAGCCGAATAAGCGTCATTTGCGGGAACTTTTGATTGACTTCTTTAATTTGAAGAAATCTGCAGCTGAGGCGCATCGATTACTTGTAGAAGCATATGGTAAGGCTGCTTTAAGTGAGAGAAGTAGTCGTGAGTGGTTTCATAAGTTTAAGAACGGCGAGTTTGACGTCGAAGACAAAGAACGTAGCAAAAGGCCGAAAGTGTACGAAGACGCGGAATTGGAAGCATTATTGGAGGAAGATTTCTGCCAAACGCAAGAAGAACTTACACTTACATTAGGAGTGACTCAACAGGCAATTTCACATCGTTTAAAATCGTTGGGAACGATTCAAAAGCAAGTAGGTGGCTTCCGTATGAACTGAAGCCGAGAAACGTTGAACGCCGATTTTGCACATGTGAAACGCTACTTTCCAAGCATAAACGAAAGGGTTTTTTGCATCGCATAGTCACTGGTGATGAAAAATGGATCCAAAAAATTCAAATTTGGTGTCGTGAATTATGTGTTGCTCAAACCGAACGAAACCATTACTGAGACTCTCTACCGAACACAATTGATAAAATAGAGCCGAACACTCAAGGAAAAACGGACTCACTACTACTCCAGACACAACAAAATTATTCTCCTGCATGATAAGCTCGTTCACATGTTGCGGCGCCCGTCAAATCCTACTTGGAAACACTCAATTGGAAAGTCCTACCCACCCGCCGTATTCTCCAGGTATTGCTCCTTCCGATTATCACTTGCTCCGATCGATGGTTATGGCCTATCTGAGCAGCACTTCACATCATATGAAGATACCAAAAATTGGGTAGATTCGTGGATAGCCTCAAAAGATGAAGCGCCCTTCCGACGCGGTATCCATATGCTGCCAGAATAGACAATACTTTGAATTAAAACGTAAGGCATCATTTTTTCACAATAAATGCCTAATTTTTGATAAAAAACGACGGAGACTTATTTGTACTTCTTTAGAATATGGTAGTGGCCAAGAAAAATATAATACTCCCTTAAAAAAATACAACAGCATATTACAGAGTCCAAAAACCGATAAAAAAAAAAGAATCTAATCATGGAATTTGAGGATATTACCAGAACCTAAAAAAATAAAATGGAGAACTGCATAATTAGAAAAATGAAGACTAACACTATTATAATGATAAAACTAGCTATCACGAGGGAGATACTAATATTGCGAAACTGAAATATGACAGAACAGTTAAGAAATAGAAAACACCATTGGTGTGGATTATATAACAGTGGATAATAATTAAAAACGTCAAACAGGTCAACCATATATATTATATGAATTAATTTCAGCAATGTATAGAATAGGAAATGTAACAAAGCTTTCAAAAATACCACTCTACCAATTAAAGAAAAGGAAAAAACTAAAAAATGTTAAGTTTATAGGAAAATGGGTTTAATATCTCATACAGTAAAAAGCAGATCAATTTGAATTTAAGAAACAGCCAGGCATTCAGAAAGCCACTGCGGTTACTGACAGAGAAAACACTGGGAAAAAGATATGGCACTTATAGATACGAAAAATGCCTTTGATAATATCAAATGGCGCCTTCTACGAAAAACAAATAGCAATCATTTCCATTGGGCAATCAAGAAAGAATTGCTGTTAGTGCTTCTATACAAGATACGTCGAGTCGCTTTAGAGAAAGAGTCCTTACGGAATAAACCCTACTTTGAATGACAACGCTAAAATAAATGAAAAGCTAGGGTGATGCTGCGCAATAAATCAGTACAACAACTCTAGAAGTACAATTTTAAAACGTCGACCTTTTCATATTTGGAATGCATAACAAAGAAGACAACACAAAGATAATAGACAGAATTAGACAGGCAAAGGCACCTTTTAAGAAGGAGAATAATTTATTAATATTTAATAGACTATAACTAGAACACAAATTAATTTTTGAAACCATTTGTTTGGAGTATAACATGAAACGGGTCTAAATCCTGGACAGCATTCAAGCAGAAAAAAGAAGATTAGAAGACATTAAAACGTGTTGCCTTCGGCGAATGATAAAGGTCAGACTGGTGGTCCAAGTTAACAACAGAGAAGTACTAGCAAGAATACAAAAGAAAGCCTCTGGAAGTATTTGCTAGGCAATTCACACTATATTGTTACAAATTTGAAAATCTTAAGCCGCGGCTCTATTAGAAGAATCGCTTATTATGTTCATCATGTTTTAAATTTATTTTATCGTCTTATGTAAATATCCGTTTTTTCTTTTTGATTCGTTATCTTATATCTTCCAAGACCAACCACCATGAAGATTTTATACACTCAGAGTATTATCTCTTTTGTTTTAGGTAGGAACTTTTTCTATCTTTATGTGTTAATTGCTTTATCCTAAATTAATTTAGTGATCATTGTTATTGATCCCGTGATGTAACTCGATGGTTTTATTTAATTTTTCCTGATGTGTAACATATTACCAAAATATTAATTATGATTTAATATTTCCCAGTTTTCTCTACGGTGCAATTCTAGTTTTCCTTTAGTATACTCTTCTTCTAAGTAGCGCAGTTCCTGCTTTTCCAATCTTACTAATTTTCTCACTTCAATCTTTTTCTATAATTTAACCGTCTAGTTATGTAGCAAAAGTCCCTTTGGCGGTAATTACTACGTCGTAGTCTCTTAATAACATTGGTATATATTTAAAGTTCAAAAGTTATTAACACCGCCCTTGAAACTCCGATTGTGTCGTTAATTGAATTGCATGCGTAAGTATAGACTATAGAGCCACATAATGTCACCAAATGGCGTTGTTGTAACTCACATAAGAAAATGTAGTGAATAATTCGTTTTGTGTTTCGGGTGTAGCTGTAGACAAAGCACAAAACGATAAAAGCAGACACTTATGGGTATCGACAGATGGCGTGTTTTTTTACAGGGGGAGAGTGATTACTTTAGACTTTCGTATGTGGGATGCAGCACTGAGTCACAGAATTATATTTCGCTCAAAGATGGTAAAGACTGTACTGATAAAGACAAAAGCAGCGGAAGCAACATATTACTCAACTGGATAATGGCAAACGGAAGAATTACATTCGAGGCACTGGCAGAACTTTATAAACGCATCCATGTTGATTTAAAAATGACAAATAACGAGAAGATCTCGGCACTTAACAAAAAGAAAGCTCGTAGAGATATGCTAATAGTTCTGCCAACTTTCTTTGAATAACTGGTTATAACAGACGAATCACGGTTCTAGTAGCGCATCGAAAAAAAACATTCTGTAAAGTAGCAGTACATTGAAAATCCTCATTCCAAGAAACCCCGATTGGGATTGCTTATTTGAATATAAATAATGATTATCTTTTAGAAGAAGAAAATGATTGATCGTCATCTCCTAAGAACAGTGCCAATGAATGGCGTTAGAACCATTACTGGTAACTGTATATTAATTGTTTTTAGAACTTTAGTTGCGTTATGCACGTAGATTCTTTAATTTTAAAACTCTATTGAAAATAAAGCATTTTATTTGTTCTTCCAATATTGATCAAAAGCTTTTTTATGCGCTCTCTAACACTGTTTAGAAGATATAAAGTCTAATAAGACGTTTGGGTTTTCTTTGATTTTTATTTATTCAAAATTTTCCTTTTTTATTAAATTTCCTGGCTATTTCGTATCATTATCTTAATTACTTTTTACAGAAGGTTAAATATACAATAAGTGGGGCATTCAAAATTTAATAACTCTTTAATTTTAACAATTATTTACAAAAAAACTAGTCGATATAAGATTCCTTATTCTAGTAGATTTTATAGACACGTGCTCTGTTGATGAATTTTTGAGGCAATTCCTTCCAAGCCTTCTTTTTGAGTTTTGACATTCCAAAGACACCCTTTAAGATACCCCCAAACGAAATAATCTATCGGAGCAGCATCCAGACTCTCGGACATCCACTTGTTAGGTGTGATGAACTTCATCTGCGGCCTTATCCATTCCATTGTTCACTTGGATGTGTGACTCAAAGCCGAATCCCGATGAAAGATAAAGTCACCATTTGGACAGAGTCGCCGAACATTTCTGGCCGAGAATTTCTTTAAAATGGAGTCACGATAGAATTTACTATTGACTTTAAAATCCGGTTGAACAAAATGAAGATCAGTCTTGCCGTTGCAAAACACTCCCGCCCAGACCATAAATTCTTTTGCGAAGAATTCTTTTCGGCCAACTTTGCAAGTTTCGAATTTTTTCTCTTGACGTACCTATTTTTTTCTTTACACCAACTTATCCATTGTGATGACTTTCTCCACTTTTGGTTGTTTAGAATCTTGTATGACGTGACCTTTCTTATCGCGATGTTGGCGGCCGTCAAAATATGAATTTTTGGCTTGATTCCCTTGTTTTCTTCATATGATAGCTGATATTCGGTGGTTGGTTTCATAATGTTGGTCATGTATTCTTGTGTCAGCCGATTCACTCGATTTGTTCAATTATCCAACTTTTTTAGGTCTTGATTTTAAAGTTTGCGAAAAATTGGGCGTTTCGATCTTAAAAAATCTTCCTTTTTCGGCGTATTTTTGTTTCGATTTTTGATGTTATAAATGAGCCCTTACTTACCTTGATACTGATACTGTCGAACGCGCCTCTCAAGTTCGGGATCAACTTTGTGACGTTCCATTATTTTGATTAGAATGAATTTCAATTAATAATTAGAGGGCATTGTTTTGGACAATGTAACAATTTATACATAAATAATTAAAGTTTGAATTTGCCCACTTATCCTATATATAACCCTCTGTGTTACATTCTATCTAATTCTCTTAATTTTACTGACGCCTTGCACCAGAGGCAATTAACCAGAGGCAATTAAAAATTATGTTTCTCCCTTACTCCCCCCTCCCTTTTATTATATTATAAATTAAGTGGTCGTAACGAAAATTCTTTTGTTTTGTTTTATATCTAGCAGCTTGTTTTAACTTTATTTAATTAAACTTATGCTTTTACGTCTTCCCTGTTGGGAATTTATTTAATTGTTTCTTTTTAAAAACTATAATAGTTTTATTGATTTAAAATTCTAAAATAAAAAATACAGCAGTAGTTACTATTGTGCTTTTAATGTTTTCTAATATGAGATTATAATTAGCGTAATATAAACAATAAATAATAAAAGTATGATTTGGAAAAAATGCTGTTATTTAGTGCCTCCACAATATTTATTTAATGTTTTGATAATTTGTTTAAAAAGCATCGTTTGCTACGTATTAAAGACCGGAGATTACGCAATATTTTCGCATCAACTAATGATTTATAATAATCTTTACGAAGTACATTGCATTGTTTGCAAATTGTTAGACAGAAATAGCACCTGACTTAAATTTTTCTACAAAAAACATCAGGTAAGAAATGTGTTTGCGTTTCTTAGTTGCCTTTTAGCAAAATATAGATATAGCATAGTTAATACATATAATATGCCAACTCTCATATTGTAGCGACTTTTTACATTTGAGCTGCTAATGCTAAACCATGCATTGTTACGCTACTAGCGTTTGTGTATTCGTCAGTATAAAAACATTAAAAAAGAACACTCACAGAAATATCATTAGCAAATTTTATTAGAAGCAACAAACTAGCTAAAGCGCATTACTGCGAGTAATTTTAAAACAATAGTTCACAAAGTACCGTATACAACACTGATAGACGTGTGGAGAGTTGAAAAACTTTGAATTGAGTCCAAGAAAGTGGATAGATAACAAGCAAAATGCCTTAAAGTAAGATAAAACTGCTTGTCTAAGCTGTACTGGAAACATTTAAAATAAATGATGAATATGTAAGAATAATATTGCAGAAAGAAAGAGAAAATAGCAGCTGCTAGAATAGTGAAACGCAACTAAATAGACAAAAATGTTTATTGAACAAGCTGTACCAAAGGCATTTGGGAATGACAAATCGAACTTTTGTGTAAATTAACGATGAAGTCCTACTTTTCAGAATGGCTGACATTGATTACGGGATTACAGCTTTGGGTTTGGTTATGACCACAAGAGATATCCCCGAGCCAATGCACGAAATCGAAAGTGGAGGAACAGTTGCTTAACGAGCAGTGGCTGAATGGTTCAAGCGCTTTAACAAAAGGAGACTATCTGCTATTAAAGTTAAATAGAGAAGATTTGTTAATAGCGTTAAAAGATACATTTTCATTAAGCAGTCGTGATCTGATATTGATTTTTAAAGATTCTTATTAGATTGTGTTCAACCACTTGACTTCGCTCACAAATAACTCCGACGGGATCCGCATGAACTCACCGAAGCAGAAGCCGATAAGACGTTTGAGGAACACAACAGCGTCGGGGTTTTCTGCATCCGGTCTGCAGTTTATGCACTGCTTTATTTAACCACGGTTTTTTCCGAAAAATAGAGCACTCCTTGGGTGGTCAACGATAAGTATTTTAATGAAGTTGAAGAAGCTTGTGAAGAATTCTTTGATTTGGAGTCAGAATTTTACTTTCAGCACGGTTGCAAAATTGTATAAAATAATGGCCTTTATCTTGAAGACTAGTTGTTATTAATTTTCAAAACCTGTAATCTGCAGGCGAAAGTTAATGCAATCACGATACTGTTTGACTGTCTCTCAGTGTGTGTGTGTGTGTGTGTGTGTGTGTGTGTGTGTGTGTGTGTGTGTGTGTGTGTGTGTGTGTGTGTGTGTGTGTGTGTGTGTGTGTGTGTGTGTGTGTGTGTGTATGTGTGTGTGTATGTTCGCCGACATGATATCTCCGGAACTATTTAATCGATATATTTCATAATTGGTCAGTAAATATCTTAGATCGGTATCTTTCTTAGTATAAGACTCGTAGCTCTTATTTGATCTGAGATACGTGGGGCACAAAGTCACTTGCACGACTTGGTGATATGATTTTAATGCAAGTTAATGTAGGGCTTAAATTCCGTTCTTTTAAAAAGTAAAGTTACAAGCATGTGGTTTTATAACATCTTGCATAACAACAAAATTAGAACTTATACACAACAGCCACGTTGTAAATTTCCAAGGTCATATTAACTTAGTATTTAGCATTAAGTCTTCTTGGAATCACCAAATCAGTTCCTTTATCAAAAATAATTTGCCCTGAGTTTTATGTTGAGAGCAGTAGCATCTGAATAATTAATTCTCTTTACTGCTTTTAAACATATGCCTATCAGATTACACAAGATGGAATCTTCATTTATCATTCCATGGTGAAGTTGACCAGCATAAAGTTGGCGGGCAAAAATCACTTTATGCTTTAGTGGTTGGCAGAATTAACTTTTGAGTGTTTTTGAGTTAAAATGCCTTTTTGACTTTATTCAAAAAAGTTTGCTTTAAAACATCTCCACCATATGTCACCGAGAGGTCAATTTGCAAGTCTCTAATTGTTAATGTTTAATAGCAATAGGGAAACAAAACTAAATATCGATTTAAGGATTTTGTTTATTCCACATCTTATATTCATCGGTTCTTCTAAAAATTGAATGACAAATAACTGAGATGTGAATTTGTTATATATCATTTTTATTTTCAAGTATTGCAATTATTTTAACAACTTTAATGCTTTTTTAATTAAAATGTGACAAAAAAATGATTTTGTTAAGGAAAGGGACGTGAGGCGCTCCGAGTTGCCCAATACATCGCAATAAAGGACTAGTTAGCCCATTTTTTAACCAAATGTTACTAAGGGATGCACTAGCACGTTTATGATTTGATCTTAAAATGTTACAGAAGCAACCTGAATAATGGTTCGAGCCCTGGCTGTAATAGTTAATGTGGGTTTACGTCACGGTGTAATAAATTAATAAAATTAATAATTGCATTAACTTTTAATCCACAGTTACAGATTGCAAATTTAACTTTTATACCGCTTCTCGTTAAGAAACTATATGTCTATGCATTGGTTAATAAGTTTATTTAGATTTTTTCCGTTAAAATGTATTCGGGTTGTCTATAGTACTTGCATAGGAATATTAAACAATATATATCTTTAAACTTTTACATTAATGCGCATTGCGTAGCTGTGGAAACATACTACAGAGACACAAGAAAATATGCCATATATATGGGGATGATGCCTTTACACAAGTGCGACTCGCCAAGTTTTATTAAAAATTTCAAATTGGAAGATGCTTTCCATAGTTTTTGATCATCAATAACAAAATTCATCCCAATAACTACGAGCGATTGCTTTGGCACTCAAGATATTACATACAAGCGTATAAAACCATTTTCATCAGCTCACATATGTTTCTCTGCTCAATGTTTGAACGTCTGCGTGAATTAATCGAACCCATTTTGATTATTTGTATATCCATTAGTTATTTATTCCGAAAACTCTAAGTAAACAATACATTCTTAAAGAAAAAGTCGACTAGAGATCGTCTATGATAATCTAATGCACAAATTATCATTAACTCAATGTAGTATTTCGAAAAATAGATTGCACCCGAAGATCACATTAAGGATGTCAATAGAACGAGCTGTAGTGACGGTCATGTAAACAATTAATTTGTTCATATACTGTTCACAATTAACAAGATTGGACTAAGCAAGAAAATCACAGAATTGTTAAATCGGAAGAGTGTCGTCTTCTATCAGACCACATGTGTCTTTGACAAGCCAGAATCTATTGCCTACCATTAACTGGAATGTTTTAAAAGGTGTCCCAAAATTAACGCTAGATTTGAATTAAATAGAAAACACGATTTTTAGTCTTTTGATTGTAATTTTTTTATTGAATCATAAAGTACATAGGATAGGGTTAATTATGGAACAACACATCGGGCAAATGGCCTCCACGGCTTTGCATACACATACGCACTCGTTTGTCGAAATTTTCCATGACCATTCTGCATAAATGTGGCTGAATTTCGTTGATGCAACGTTGAATCTCCTCGTTTAATGCACGCGTGCTTGTGGACTTGTTGACATAGACCTGTGATTTTAAATAACCCCATAAAAAGAAATTTAATGGTGTCAAATCACACGATCTAGGGGGCCAATTCTGATCACCGAAACGAGATAGTACACGACCTGGAAATGTCTCATGCAGTAATTGAAGTGTTTCACGGGCTGTGTGGCATGTGGCACCGTCTTGTTGAAACCACATATTGGCCACATCAATATCATCCAATTTCGCCAAAAACAACTGTGTTATCATGTCGCGATATCGAGCACCAGTATCAGTCACTGCTTGACCAGCCTCATTTTCAAAAAAGTATGGTCCAATTATGCCTCCAGCCCAAAATCCACACCAAACAGTGACACGTTGTGGATGCATTTGTTTTTCGATAATCACATGTGGGTTCTCAGAACCCCAAAAGCGACAATTTTTGCTATTACCAAACCCATCAAGGTGAAAATGTGCTTCGTCGCTTAGGATGATTTTGCTCGAAAAATCAGCATCCATTTGTTGATGCCCAATAATCCATTCAACAAACTCTCTTCGCTGTGCATGGTCATTAGGCTTCAGTTATTGTGTTAATTGAATTTTGTAAGCATGGAGACACAGATCTTTAGTGAGTATACGCCGTAGAGAGCTTCTTGAAATTTGCAATTCTTGTCCACGACGCCGAATTGAGGTTCCTGGATTGTCACCGACACTCTCACGCACTGCTTCGATGTTGACATTTGAACGGCTTGTTTTTGGACGACCATTGTGTTTGGCGTCTCTAACGGATCCTGTTTCTCGGAATTTTTCAATTAATCTGTTCACAGTTGACGAAATTAAAACACTATTTCGACCATATTTTGTATGAAAATTTCGAACAGCGGCCGCCAAGCTTTCATTATTTTTGAAATATTGTTCAATAATGAAGACACGTTGTCCTATCGTGTAACGCTCCATTTTTACAAACCCTAAACTGTAAGCTGTCGATTTGTTTTTGTTTTAGGGTTGTCAACACTTTACTGCATAAATGGCGGCAAATTTAAATCTTGCGTTAATTCTGGGACACCCTTTACCTCATCTTTCATATTTATCATACATCCAATATTATTTACATTAGTCTTAAGTAACCAGATATTTAGTAAATTACACATAAAATAATTAACAATAGCAATAGCATGAAAAATTTACTTCTATAGTCTTGAGCATTATAATAATAAGTAAATAAGTTATAATTGTAATCAATACAAGTTAAGACTAAATCTATGTAAATCTGATTGGTAAGTCTATTGGTTTTGAACCTCTTGTATTTTCACTGCATTACGTAGAAGGTCTGCTGCCATCGTATTAAAGTGAAGGGACTAGCTATCTAGGTATCGTATGCTGAGCTTTGTAATTTCTTTGCTAATGTTAGGTCCATGCAGATCTTTATAGATAAGTTTGTTTGGTACATACCATAGAGCATTTACAATATCACGCACTACCTTTGCTTTAATCGCTGAATTACTAACAGATCCATATAGCTACAACTCATAGTTTTACAGTAGATTTAATATCGAATTATGTAGAAGACTTTTTTTCTAGATGTAATTAGAAGCGGGAATCTATTATCAAGCACATCCTGTGGAAATTAGTATTCAGTCTTTTTCTTTAGTTCCAAATATATTTTCTCTATATAAATCGTGGGTCTAGACGAATCTCTAAATACTTTACATTTTCTGTCCAGGAAAGTTGTTGGTTTTTTATAAAATCTTGAAGACAAGTTTCCTTACGCGATTTGACTTGATTTGGTTCAATTTGCTCCAATGCGCTATTTTTTAGCCAAGCATAGATTTTATTTAAATGGTGTTCCCATAATAGCTGTATCATCGGCAAAAGTTATTGTTACTGCGAGATTTGTAGTTGGAAAATGAAAAGCGCATAGTAAATACAGCGTAGTAACCAACATGGCTCCTTGGAACAGTTTTCTGTTAGCTTTAAGAAAACATGTCCGTTTGTCAGGGGTCAGGCTCACTTGTCATACTTTGTGTAATATCTAAAAAGGCCGTTGAACAGTATATTTTTATTATTGTGGATTAGGCCAATTAATCGGTACATCTGCTCTTTGCCATCTGGAAGCGGATGTCAAGGTATTCATAGATGTAGTTTTTTTCTAGTTTGATTTTAGTTGTGTGTGGTGTAAATGCTTTTTTTAAATGATCTTTTTGTCTTGATTCCTTTTTGTCCAGGTTGCATTTGGTAGTTTGTACGACTAGCCGATAGCCAGGAAAGTTTTTGTCTTAATATGGTATTGAATATGTCTGTGATTAGTTTTCGCTAACTCTCTGGTCGTTTTTAAGTTTCTTTCAGTTATTAGATCATATCCGAGTTAATCTTTTTGAATTAAATTTGGTAAATATAATTTTTTTTTACTTCTCTTACTTATATCTTATTAATAGGTAATGCCAGCTGGTAGAAGGTGTTGAGGTATTTATGGATATAGTTGTTTTTTCTGAAGGTATTTCAGCTGAATATAGTGTGAATACTTCTTTTAAATGGTTGGCAGATACAGTTGCCCTGTCTCGATCACTTTATGTCCATTTAGTAATCTGAATGCAGGAATGTTTGTTGTGGTTGCTCGAGTCTCTTTGTTGTTCTTCAGTATAATCTATTGCCTCTGTGAGAGACAATGTGTTTAAGTGATCTTAGATTGCTTAATTCTTTATGTTATATAAGTGTTTTTAAGTTTTCACGTGGTACTTCGTCCTTTTTTATCAGTTGATGCTCTTAGATTTTGTCATATTCTCCTTAGTCTACACTTTGCAGCAATTTTTTCTTATATTTGTTAAATTCTTTTATTTAAATGATTATATAAACTTAAAATGTCGGTTTTAGTTTCTAACGGTACTTTAAGTGTGAGTGTTTATCTAAAATTCTTTCCAATTATAACACCTCCGAATTTTTCTCAGGACTGGAAACAGATAGAAATATGCGGTTTGTTTCAAAATACGCGCGCACCCTTTCTGAATGCGTGATAGAGATAGCAGCACTGCACGGCACACAAGAATCTAGCAACAGCGACGAGAGTGAGGACTATTTTTGATACTTAAAATGGCGAAGTTTTCATTACAAGAATAGCGTGTAATCATTCGTTCTCCCCATTTCCGTAGTGTGGCACCGATTAAAATTCAACTCCAGTTGAGTGAGACACATGGTGATGGCGTTATGGATGTGTCTAATGTGCGTTTGTGGGTGCGACAGTTCAAAGAAGACAGAACGTCCTGTGACAACAAACCAAGACAACATCGGCTTCGCACCAGTCGGTCTGACGACATGGTCAAGCGAGTGGAGAAACTTGTTTTGAAGAATCGCCGAATGAGTGTGGAACACATCGCCTCCAAAGTTGGCATTTCTGTAGGATCTGTGCACACAATCCTGCATGAAGACCTGAAAATGCCACCAAGACAACGCACCAACGCGACGCAGGAGTTTCTTCGTGATAATAACTTTAAAGTGATTTCTCATGCTCTCTACCCACCTGACCTGGCTCCTAGCAGCTTTTGGCCGATTCCAACGATAAAAGCCACTTCCCGTGGTCGAAAATTCACTAGTCATACCGTTATTGCATCAGTGACTTTCCAGTGGTCAAAGAAGACTCCTAAAGATGTTTTCGCAGGGACCATGAAATGTGAAAAATGTGTACAGCTGCAGGAAGATTACGTCGAGAAGCGACACAAGTTTCACAGTTTTCTTGTGATTAGTTTGTGAGAAAAAAAATCAGGGGTGTTATAACTTGAATTCAACTTTTGCGGTAATTTTGGGATATGCTTTTTGTTATAGAGAAGTCAGTAAGATCAAGTAGTTTATTGATATCTGAAGAGACAGCATAGAGATTGTTCTTGTCTATTCTCTTAAACGGTTTTCTTCTTTTGAGTGTAATCGCTCTGGATCCCCATCGGTGTTGCTTGGCAATGTGGTCTTTTGTTGCAATACATCGAGTTTTAAGAATATTGAAAATGTGATCAAACTATTCCTGTTTTATTACATGTCTAGGTGGGTAGTATATCGCATAAATTATCAAGATTTTTAGTCAGTCTTCCACATTTACACTTAGCGTTGTATGACAGTAGTTCCCGTATGCGTAATATCATCGGAGTGATGAGTACCGTAGATGAAATAATTATGAATTTTTAGGTAGGAACGAACATTCAGTGAAATGGGCTTCGGATATGAATACATTATTTAGCCTATTGTCTAATATACATGCTTCTAGTTCCTTCCTATGTGGCAAAGTTCATTGGCATTCTATTCCACGATCAGACTTGGCTTTTTTTGTTACTGTTTATTTTGTTCGTTATAGAATTCTATAAATAAGGCCGTCAAACGGCACCTGGATCAATTTTGCCAATTTTACAAAAACCCAATTATAACACATCATTCAATCAGTCCCGCGCCTGACCACTAGATGGAACCTCTAACAAAATATCGGCATGATATTTCAATAGTGCCAACCTTCAGACGATTACAGTCAAGATTTTATGACATTTAGTCAATTTGTTACACTGCTTTAAGTGACACTACTTTTGTTATTTCCAAAGCAATTTGGTGTATTAATTTATCATTGCTTTTTAATTAAAAAAAATACCGTTCAAACAAAGCAATAGCTTGATAAATGTTACCCGGACTTTGTTCCAACTGAAACCATGGTTAAACGTTGGTTTGCTAACTTCAAACGCGATCTTACATACACAAATGTTGCTGAACGCCCTGGACGTCCAAATGAGGCAACTATTCCAGAAAACATTGAAAAAACCCTAAAAATCATTATTGGCAATCGCAAAGTTTAGAAAGATAGCTGATACTCTGAAGCTATCAGAAGGTAGTGCTTTCATTATCATACACGAATATTTGGGTATGAGAATGCTGTTTTCGAAATGGGTGCCGCGTTTGCTCACACCTGAATAAAAACAACAACGAATTGATGATTTAAAGCGCTGTTTGGGCATAGTTATGCCCAATAAGTTGGAGTTTTGCGTCAATATGTGACAATGAATGAAACATGGATTCATAATTTCACTTCGGAATCAAATCGGCGCTCTGCTAAGTGGAGAGCAGCCGGTGAAAGCCGTCCGATGCGATCAAAGACGCATCAGTCAGCTGGCAAGATGTTATGGTCCCTGTATTTTGGGATGCACACGGTATTATATTCATCGACTATATGGAACATGAAAAAAAATTAACAGCAACTATTATATTGGGTTGTTGGAGCGTTTAAAGGACGAAATCGCAAAAAGATCGCAGTTGGCAAAGAAAAAATTTTGTTTTACCAAGTTAACGCATCGTGTCACAAGTCGTTCAAAATAATGGCAAAAATGAACGAATTGAGCTTCGAATTGCATCGACACCCACCGTATAGTCCAGATCTGGCTCTAGCGATTACCACCTCTTTTCCGAACTTAAAAAGATGCCCCCTGGCAAGAAATTTGGCTCGGATAAGGAAGTCATCGCCGAAACTAAAGCCTATTTTGAAGTCAAAGATAAATTGTTCTACAAGGGCGGCATCGAAAAGTTAGAGAAGCATTGGCATGATTGTATCGCCGCCAAAGGAGACTATTTTGATGTACAAACCAGAATTTTTGCAAAAAATTTTGTTTTATTACTTAGACCCGGGACTTATTGAGTGATGTGTTACAGCTAGTCCAAAGATGACATAGAGTTGATAGACTAAAACCCTCAATACGTAATTGATTAAAATCTACGTTGTTTATCAAAATAAGTTTGTTTCATATTCAAATAAATATTTCGAACAGTATGTTAAATAAATTGAACCATTTTCCACTTAAAAGCATTTCGGTTTTGTATCTTAAATGTTTTTTAGGGATCATGAATAAGAAAGAGTTAATATAAAAAGCTAAATAGCCTTTATCATAAAAATTATATATAGACCCAATTTGTTTACGCGTTCTCGATACTACTGAGTAAATTAATCGTAATTACGCTGAATTAAACTGCGACTCTCGCAGCCCAGCTTCCTCCTTCACAATCGGGCGCAGATAACCTCTATCTCATATTTTAAACAGATGCACGCAATTGCAATTGTATTCCGGCTCCCTATCTTGTTTTCGAATTATCGCGCTAAAAATTCCACGAGCGATAAGCCAATGCGTAAACAAACGCCAGTTCTAACGCAGGAAAGTAGGGGCTTTGTTGTGCCACGCTTCCGGCTGAGATTTTAATAAACTGAAAGAGATTCTTGTTTTGCTCTAATAGAAACCGATAAAGGGTGTTTTGTAAATAAACTCGCGAGCGTGACATGTTCATGGCGCGTCATGTACAAGCGTGCTCCTGCAAGGTTCTGAAATTCGCTGTTTTTTATTGTAGTCACTCTATGGAGTAATATTCATGCAAAGAAATATTATTTTTGTTAACAGAATGATTGCCATTCTGAAATATATATATACAAAAGTAAACCAAATTAAAATTATTTATTTGTTTCCCTTAACTGTTATCTGTGTGTGCATTTTTCCATTTTAATCTGTTCGTAGATAATTTTTTTTATTTTCTCTTCTATTTCTGTTATTATACATGTCTTTCCTGTTGTCTTTTGTTTCTCTAGACTGCTAATTCTAATTGCATGATCGATTTATTTCAATTAATTTTTTTAATTTTTTTTATTACTGATTCTTGTTCTTTTTACAATTCTTCTATTTACAATTTTTTCGTTTTTTGTGGTTCCACATTTTCGACCTGTTTTCCTGAACTATTTTATTTATATAGCATTTATTTTGGTTTTATATCTTTTATTGAATATCCAAGATTTACTCTAGTAGAATTACAGTGTTATACACGTTTTTGAATTCCTAATTCTGTTTTCTTCTTTTCCATTTATCCCAAATATATGTTTTATCCTTCCTTGTTCTATTCAAATTTTATTATTTCTTCCATTACTTCTTAGCATATTTCCTAAATATTTGTATTCTTGATCTTTGCAGGTTACTTATATATCTCTTATATTATTTCGTTTCTTTATATTTACTATCGTCAGTTTGCTATTATCTTTTAATTTTGTTATTAAATTTATTGAACTTTTGTTGACGAACTGTATAAAATACACTTTCTACTTTTATAGATATTACATTTTAGTATCCTATTACCGTTTGTAATTGTTCTGTATTTTATTTTGTATTTTTAATTAGCACAGTATAGCTCTTTTGCTTTCTTTATTACTCTTTCCATAATATTTCTTAAAATAAATATGTTATCTTCAGTTTGTCTGTTTGCTCTGTATACTACTTGCTCTCAACAATTCTTGTGTACATTTTAAAGCACATTAAGGACAAGCGTATTTTGTATAATTTTCGTGGTATGTATTTTCTCAATTTTTCTATATTGTATTGGTGTTTAAAGTTTCATTGCATATTTTCCAAAATCCCGTTTCCTCTCTTTTTGTATTCATTTTATCATTTCAATATCTGTATTATCTTCTCCATCTGTGTTTTCTATTTTTATTTTTAAAATTGTACCTTATACTTCCTCTTTTTTAACTTTATGTCGTCGTAATTCTCTTGTTTATTGTCTGTATTTTTATTTAGTTATTTTTTCACACTAGATTTATTTTTAAAATAGTCTCCCCACCTGACTAAAATTTTATAAAATGTTCTTGTTTGGTTATTTTTCTTCTGGTTTTCAAAGTATGTTCTTTTTATTGCTTTTATTCTATTCCAGTTTGTAGGTCTTTTTTAAATTTTCGATTAAGTTCCTGGTTAAACTTCTTCAAACTCTTGTGCTTTGTCTTTCAACTTCTATTTTAGTGTGATTTCTTGGGTTCATGTAATAATGTCTTTTTTTAATAAATATCTTCCATACTTTTTTCTTTTTATTAAGGGTTTATGTTCTTATATTATATATTAGCCATCTGTTTCTTCTTGATATTTTTTAATAATTTTAATTTGCATATTACTATGTTTTTGCATGCTTTTTATGATGGGTATAAGTATTTTATGCTAGGTTCTTAGTTCTACTTCTACTACCGTCCTTACCTGTTTTATTAAGTATTGTAATTCTTGTAAATATACTTTATGTTTTTTGTAATTTTTTCTTCTACGCAAAATATCTTATAGTCGTCCTATAAGTTAGCATTAGCTGATTTGAAAAAGTTTGTTTTTGTTTCCTAATTGGTTGCTGCTTCTGAACGATTACTTTTAATTCTAGTCGAGGCCTATTTAGGCTTTTACAAATATAAAAATTAAAGTTTGTTGCTTACAGTCCGTCCGTCTATCCGTCTGTGCGAGGCTTATTTCAGCTTTTAATAACAGGCGCCTATTTTGTTATTTAATTGATAGCAATAGATATAAATATTTGATAGTTTTTTAATTTGATATAATCACAATTGGCTTTTATGATCCAATATTTCGACTTATTATTATATCATCCTTTTTAGCTGTTCTAAATTTGGTTTTGTACATTATTGATTTTATCACTTTCATTTAATCAAAGGACTTATTGAAGTGTTGTTATCATTCTTTCAGCAATTTTTAACTCAGTTGTAATATCGCACCTTTCTTATCCTTACCAGTTTGGTTTTCTGTTTTTTTATTCTTTGTATTATTTCGAATAGCATTTTCCATTTCCTTCATCGTTTTTTTCAAATCTTATATCAAATTTTATTTAGGATTTTACATTTACTTTTGGTTGTTTTGTACTTAGGGTAATTTTCTTGATTTCTTCTTCAATATAATTCAACTATCATTTTGGGTTTAAATGAGTAAGAAATCACAATTTTAAAACGCAAAACAAATTATAGTAACTAAGCGTTGTTGAAGTGTGGACAATGTAAAAGATGGTAAAAGGATAAGAAAAAATAGAAAAGGTCATATGAACATGGGTTTCAAGAGGTTAGCTCTTCACTCGGGGTCTCAATCTGCCTACTCCCCAAGGAGGCTATGAGTCTTTGAATAAGACTTATTGAATAAGTAAGAAATAATCTCTTACCACTTTGTCGGTATATTTAAAATTTGCCCTGTACATTATGCGAAATTTAAAGTTTTATGTCCATCTCAACTGGGATATCAGAACAAATTAAAAAATAAAATTAAAAGACAAATAGTCTGTATGACACAAAAACGTCAGGAGGGTAATGAAACTGGATTTTCTTGGTCGAAACAGAAGGGCCAGAGACGGAGTCTGGCGTTTGGTAGGGAATATCAGGTAAACTCAAAAAATCCGCCACTGACGCGTAAGCGTTTGGGTGGCACAAAGTGTTTAGAGAAGCAACTGTGGACGTCGAGGATGAGTAACGCGCAGAGCACCTGTTAACGTCTTACATTTCGGATAATGTAGCTAAGGTCAAAACGGTTTTGGACTTTGATCAATGTTTGTATATTACATTGGTAGCAGATAAAGTAAGAATTTCAAAATTCGTTACGCATGAAATCAAGACGGAAATGTCATGCGCCGCTGCTAGTGAAAAAGTTGCCCATAACCCGGACCTGGCTCTATCAGACTTTGCTTGTTTCCCCGACTTGAATCTAGCTTGAAAGAACACCATTGTGAAACTGTTAAAAACATGCAGGCTGCTCTGAGAGATATTCTGGTTCAAGATTGCTGGCAACGGTGTAATAGTCCTCAAGAGTGTTATTTTAAAGAATATCAAGTGTATATAAACATATCTGCAATAAATGCAATACAACGACCGCAAAAAATTAAAATAAACAAAATCGTTGTTAGTCTATATGCAATATTTGTAACAGTTTTCAAAACGCTAAATGAAACAGCGAAAATAAAATTATCAAAATTGATAAACGACACATTTAAGAAAATAAATAAATGTAAAAATAAAACAAAATCATAATCTGTTCCTTTTATTTGATATATATTTATTGCTAATAATATATTAGCCAAAAGTAAAGACACGTAGCGTATTACTCGCATTAGCATATGTAAGTACCAAGTCAGACAAAGAAAATCACAAACGAAAAGCAACCGAAGTGACTATCTAATTAATGAAACCGGAAATAAGCGCAAAATAATTAGAAATGATACAATACAACAATATATAGGTAACTCTCTTATAGCACAGTATTCTATAACATGGTTTTAGTCTAATACATTCATATATTCGCAGAAAATCCCGTATAGCACCGTACCTCTACTATTTGTTTGGGAATGCTTGAACTTTAAGTTGACTTCAGATTATTGCATATTTTGTGATTCAAGTTTTCACTTCGTGAATCGCAGAAAATATTATTTATAAAAATTCCATTGTTTGTGCCTTCAAAAGTAACTTATTTTAAGCTTTCTTGAGTATGTGTAAAAGCGTATCTTTTTATTTTTAATACTAATTTTTAAAAAGTTAAATTTTAGTATCAAATTAATAATGGTAAGGCTCTAAGGCATAGGAGCACGGCCTGCAAACTGAGAGGTTAAGGCTCTCATATGTTCGCTCTCTCAGGCCGGTCGTCGCGCACCATCCCTGATGCGGAGCCTTAGGCGACCGCCATTATTACCCCTGGTTTGAGTTAACGCAGGTACTCAATCATTTTCGGTGACTGAGTAGGCCACCCGCCAGGTATCAGAGAGCTCCGGGAATGGAATCCGAGTCCGCCCGCATCGCAGTTCGCGTTTCAACCGCTTGGAGCACTCCGGCGATTTCAGTATCAAACTATTTTTGATAAAAATAAGAAGACAGCGTTTAAAAGAAAATCTAATTCTCTTGATGTAAAACTATGAAAGGAGAAAAATCATCACATAGTGCGAAAACTCTTAAATTTAAGTGAATCAGCAGCCCGAATCATTGAGAAAAATGAAATGAAAATATAAATTCTGGCGCTGTTTGATCTTTAATAGCTACAAAATATGGAGCTCGTCCCCGCAAGCCAATAATTGAGAAAATGGACGGCACCATCATCAAACAAAAAGCTCCTAAAGTTTGCAAACACCTTAAACGAAATGGAGAATCTTCTCTCAGTCCAAATTTTGTGGCAACTAAAGATCGGTTTGAAAAATGTAAAAGGCGTTTGAAATTCATAGCCTAAAAATCCGAGGTGAATCTGCGTTGTTTGATCATGAAGCTGCCTGGACCAGAAAAATAAAAAAATTATAGAAGAGTAAAGAGACACCACATCAAGTTTTAATGGCGAACTGGGTTTGGTGGAAAAATGCCTTATAAAACCTTTATGCCTATACAAGAAAAAACTGCACCCGGATTTAAAGTATCCAAAGATCGCGTAACATTACTTTTGTGTAGTAAGGCTCCAAGAGAGTTTATGACAAAACGCTTCCTTGTTTAGGTTTTAAAATTCCCCTGCACGTAAAGACGCAAATAAAAACGTCTTATCGGTATATTGGAAAAAATATTCAAAAGTTTAGGTAGCTAGAAATTTATTTGAAAAATGATTTTGAAAGTATCTTGTGCCACAGCTGGCAATCATTTAAAGAAAAAGAATTTACTGAGTTATTCCAACGTTTAAATAGTGTTTCTACTACCAAATACTACTTTGATGCTCCAGCCATTGGATGGAACTGTTATTTATCCCTTTAGAACTTACTACATTACAATAAGTTTTAAACATAACCGAGTCGAGATAAATTGATGTAATGAAAGCTTTGAAGCAATTTTCAATTAAGTACAAGAAATGGTCCTTTACTTTGATTTGCTGGATTTTTGAAGAGTTTCTTTATAAATAAAATTACTTACATCTAACCAAATGTTGGTATGGAACTGTTTGTGTTTTCTTACAGAAAAATGTCTTTTAAATTTAGAATTCATTCTAGGATTATGGTTGAAAATTATATGGGACTTAATTATAGTGTGGATATAGTGAATACTTGTAAGTCAACTTTTTTGTAATTGTTACTAAACAAAAAATGTAAAAGTTTTGTCTAATAGTTATTAGACTTTTTTTATTATTATATTATAATATTAGTATTCATAAAGTTTGTAGTATCCACGATTTTGAGTTAACGCAAATATTAACTTTCTGCAATTCTTCTTCAAAAGGTATAACTGGCATAATCCAAAATGTTTGATTATTTTGAATCTGTTATTGCAACAATTGTATACGTTTTAAACTGTCTTTTTAATAAAATTTAGTTTATTGACAATAATTTGAAGCAAATCATTAGCAATTGCAGCACGATACTTCTTCTACTCCAGTCACAGTATGCGCAGAACGAATTTTGGCACGATGTTTCATGTCAAGGTATTTTTGTAAAATTTCACACATTTCAGTTTTTGGAATCTTTAACTCGTCTTTTAGTTTTTGAATTGTTAGTCGCCGATCCTTGTGTATTGTAGCCCATGTTCAACTGTATTTAGAGTTCTTCTCTTTGTTGGATACGAATTCTCGGCCATCTTTCAGTAGTTTGTATAATGTCTTTATTCTGCACTTATCGTGTTCGAAAACTTACTGCATCATTTCAATTGATACACTATGGATAAATATTCTAGCTTTGTACATAATTTGATGCAGATACGCTGTCCTACTTTTTATCTTCTTCTTCTTCTGCTTGTGCCGTATCCTCATTGGACGTTGGCGATCAGTCTGGCTCATCTAATCTTGTTTATCGCTGTTCGAAACAGGGGGACCGATGTCATTCCTGTTCACTGCCTAAGGTTGTGAAGCCATGAGATTCTTCGTCTACCAGGACCTCGTTTGCTTTCGATTTTTCCTTGCATAATCAACTGCAAAAGACGACATTTATCATTTCGCATGACGTGACCAAAGTATGCTGGTTTCCTTTTCTTAACAGCATTAAGGATCTCTCTGTCCTTGTTCATGCGCTGAAGGACTATCTCATTTGTTACATGGTGTACCCATGAAATTCTGAGCATACGGCGATAGCACCATAGCTCAAAAGCTCCCAATCGTTTGTTTGCAGCTTCTGTGAGAGTCCATGCTTCTGTCCCATATAAAATAATTGAGAAAACATAACATCTAAGTATTCGAGTACGAAGTTGCAAATTTAAACTCAAATTACAAAGTACTTTCTTTAGGCGGTTAAATGCACTCCGCGCCTTTTCGATTCGAACTTTTATTTCCTGTGTATGGTCCCATCTCTCGTTTAACGTACATCCCAAGTAAGTAAACGCCTGTACTCTTTGTAAAGGGGATTGATTTATGTGGAAATTCACGTTTATGTTGGCATTTTTACTCATGATCATCACTTTTGTTTTACTTATGTTAAGCCGCATACCGTAATTTTTACTAGTTTCTGTTACGCGGTCTATTAATCTTTGCAATCCTTCTGAAGTGTTGGCCAGCAGAACCGTGTCGTCCGCATATCTAATATTGTTGACTATCTCTCCGTTTATTTTGATTCCATCTTCTGCACCCTCTAGGGCTTCTTTGAAGAGATTTTCAGAGTAGTCGTTAAATAACATCGGGGACAATACGCATCCTTGTAGAACACCTTTGCGGATGTGAAATTCTTCTGATGTTCTGTCCCCTATACGGATTGTGGCTCTTTGTTGCCAGTACAAGTTGGCAATGATTCTGGTATCACTGTTACCTATTCCTGCTGATTTTAATGTTTGTATTAATTGCTCGTGTTGGCGCGGTCAAACGCTCTTTTAAACTCAATAAAACATGCAAATATATCGTAGTTGACATCACGCGCTCTTTGTATTAGTACTTGTATCGAGAATAAGGCTTCCCTTGTTCCAAGGCCATCTCTGAAACCAAATTGCGATTCGCCGATATTTTGTTCTAACTTGCTGTATACACGTTGGTGGATGATGTGTAAAAAAACCTTTAGTATATGGCTCATTAGACTAATTGTGCGATGATCTTCACATTTCTTGGCCCCTGGCTTTTTTGGTAATGGGATGAACGTAGAGAGTAACCAGTCATTGGGCATGTTTCCTGTTTCGTATATTCTATTGAACAAATCTAATACGGCCTGCGTGTGTTCTTCTTCCAATAACTTTAGAAGTTCTCCATGGGTTTCATCTGGTCCTGCTGACTTGTTGTTTTTTATTCTCTTGATGGCTTTCAACAACTCTTGTCTAGTTATAGTTGGTCCTAATGTGCCAACTATTACATCAGCGTCATCTCTATGTTCATCCGAAAATGATTCCTCCATGTACTCTTCCCATCTTTCTAGTATTTTCTCTTTGTCGAATATTGCTTTATTATCTTTGTCTGTGACTATTCCATTGGATTTTGTTCTTACTATTCTTGCAGTTTCCTTGATCTTTTTATGTAGGTTTAGTGTATCATGTTTTCCCTCTAAGGTTTCAATTTCTGCACATTTGCTTCCTAACCAGGCTTCCTTCGCTTCCTTGATTTTTTGTCTAATAATATTGTGTATTCGCTTATAATTTAGTTCACTTTTATTTCTATATCTAAGATCTAGTATTTCGTCCGTCATCCAATCATTGTTTTTCTTTCTTGGGTTCTTTGCTAGCTTATTCTTTGCAATGACGTTCAGCGTTCCTTTAATTGTTTCCCATTTTTGTTCTATATCGTTGCCCGTACTTATATTGCTTTCAGAGAATTTTTGATTTAGCTGTTGTTTTACTTCCTGCCGTACATTCTCTGTTTTCAGTTTCTGTACATCTATTCTTGTTTGTCTCGTACCACTTGCCGTTGCTTTCTTTAATCGTAACCTGAATACAGCTAGCAAGAGATTGTGGTCAGATGGAACATCTGCGCCAGGATATGTTTTAACCGATGTAATCGAATTGCGGAATCGTTTGTTTATCATTATGTAATCAATCTGATTTCTTACAATGTTGCCGTTTCTATCAGCGGGGGATTTCCATGTATATAATCTTCTGCTTGGTAATTCAAAATAAGTATTCATAATAGAAAATTGTATTTCTTTACAAAACTGTACCAGCATTTCTCCACGCTCATTACGTATTCCAAGACCATATGTTCCTACTATTCCTTCGGTTGCTTCGTTGCCAACTTTAGCGTTTAAATCTCCCATAATTAAGGATATGTCTTCCTTCTTTGTATATTTTATTGCTTTCCTTACGTCGTCATAAAATTGTTCAATGACTTCATCATTGCTGTCTGTTGTTGGCGCATAAGTTTGTATTATGTTCAAACTACAAGGTTGTGCATTTATTTTTAACATAGCAACTCTATCCGATATTGGTAGGAATCCGCTTACTGCTTTTTGAACGTCCTTTGTTATTATAAAACCAACTCCATTGCGATGTTGCGGACTATCATCACCAATATAGTATATTTGATGTTCATCTACCACACACGTTCCACTTTTTTATCGGGCCCTTAAAATATCGCCTTTTATATGTTATGAGTTATTAATATAAAAAAATCTTGCAAAATATAGTACTAGAAATCAAAGTTACTTTTTCAAAATTTTCAACTCGTGTAATAAAGCAATTTAAATTGTTACCGTCTCGTGCTGCATGCAAATGCATAATACGCGCTCGGCCCCAAAAACATGCAGCTAATGTTAGTATAATAAAAAGAGTTTGGACGGCCGTGATATAGCCTGGCAGCCTATGAGAGCAGACTGTAATACGCATGCGTTAATGAAGACCCTCTACTGGCTAAGTCAAAAGCTAGATGTATTTTGAAAACGTTGGATTTGCAGTGATTGAGTAAATAAAGCAACAAATCTGCATCAAAGTTTATGCGAAGTTGAAACATTTAGCCCTAGAAACCATTCGGAAATGGAAAAAATTTATAAATGTGATTCGTCTTCTAGAATATTTGTTCGGGTTATAATCAAAAATGATCGTCAAATGATAGTTCAAGAATTAGAAGTATTATACTAGAAGAGATTCTAGACTGCCTAAGAAGTTCAGGCCGATACGACGAATTAGTTATTTGCGATTCCATCACATTGCATAATGCCTTGAACACTAACAACGTCTGTCCCGGACATATCCAGCCAATGTTAATTCGATGAAAACAGTTAGGTTGACCGCTATGTAATTTTACACCCCATGTGAATAAGTATAACTTCATTGGCAGAGTGAGTTTGTATTTAGACGTCGGTGACCGAACACCTGTAGTGTATGATCGTTACATTTAAAATTACTGAACGAGTAAAGTAACAGATTTCTATCAAATTTTGTCGGTAAAGTTGGAACATTTGCCTAAAAAATTTGATGATTTAGAAGGCTTTCCAAAATGACGACTCAGAACTGGCTAGGAATCTATTGAAGGTTTTCTATGCTTTGGCAGACTAGTAGGGAGCAGACCACTGAAAAATGTTAAACATGCACGGGCTACAATCAATAAAGCTAGAAGATGAGCTAAGGATCTTAAAAACTAAAGCGTGTAAAATTTTGCCGGGAGATCATGGCATCAAACGTGACACTGCAAATATATTTTGCGGTTGCTGTTACCAGAGCAGGAAGAACATCTTGGTGCAATTACTAGTGATTTGCTTTATACTGCTGCCAATTAAATAGATTTTTTCAAAAAAGTTATAAACGAAGATGATACGTAAGTCTACGCGTAGCCGAGAAGCTAAAGCTCGATCGTCTCAATAGAAGTCTTCTGATTATCCGCGTTTCTAGAACGTGGATAGCATTTTGATATGCTTTAAAGGAGAGTGGGAGTACGTCTGATATTTCTATGTGACTCGATATTTTTGGACTAGGCTATATTTCACCTCAAGAGTAATTTTTCCTACAAAACTGTAAGGATAATCAATGAAACTATGTAATGATACCAATCAGTTCTTTTAATTTGTATAAATTTGAATTATGGACTCGTAAGGGATTATTTAGAAAAATAGCAATTTAATTAAAGTTCCTCAACTTAACTATGAAAATATGCAAAACGCACACGTGACGTGTGCTTACTCGCGCTTACTCAACTGTTCAGAGTTGTCCTCATTCACGCAAGCGCATTACAGTTTACTCTTATTGGTTCGCAAACTATTTTTTCATTTATTTTAATAGATACACTGTTTTGAACTAAACAAACTCCAATCTATTTTTTAAAGAGACGCGCCTCATATCAAGCAGAGTGAAAGTGTTGTAATCAACTACTACATTTATGGTAATTATAACAAACGGTTATTGCCTACAAATAAATGCTCTTTACAGTTTCCTTTATTGTTCTGAGAAGCTGCTTTTTATGTTTAAAACAACCTTGACACGTGGTGGGATATTTATCTAGTAAGAGAAAAAATGCAAACTTTAGTATACCGAAACGGATCCTGATCTATCAATAATTCTACTTGTAACATATATATGAAGACAAATGTCAATGAGACCAAAACGTGGAAAAGGCAACCGCAAAATAGTTTTTTTAGATAAAACTAAAAAATAGGTTTGTTATACTTTCGTTTGGTCGTCGCAACAAATAAAAATAAGTAAATGAATAGCTGTTTAAATGAGAAAATAAAATAGAGAAAAAAAGAAATAGCGCATAACAGACAGAAAACAAGTCGGGTACTAAATTAAATACCTAATTATCATCCAAGGAAAATGGATGAAATAAATTAATGATAACGTTTTTATGTGGAATGATCTCAGCAATAAAATTCCGTTTATTGGTCAGCAGCATTGCTACGGCTATAAATAATTGAATCCTAATGTAACTTCTTTACATTAGCTATTATAAGATTTATTTGAAAGTATATTTTTGGCAGTCAGGTGTACACACATAACTGGTAAATACGAGGTCAGTTAAATTGTTTTTAGAATTAAATTTTCATGTATTTGAGTTGCTTCACTAATGATGATAATAAATTATGTCTACAACTTTCTACTTTGTACACGTTTCAACTCCTGCGCACTTCATTCTGAAATTTTTGCAACCATTCTCAAACTATTCTCGAAATGTTGTTCTAACGCCTCATTGTGCATATGACGTAGGAGTTTAAAGATTTGATTTTTCAGCACTAGTAATCGCGATCTGGATTCATCGTCATCAACGTTATCCAAGACCATTCTCAACTTTAAGCAACCTCATTATACCTAACAAGCCTATATCACTTAATTCGGCGCGCCGATTATTTTCCATCAAGGTCTCGCTCTTTGCCACACTCATTTCAACATCACTCTTAACTTTAAGTTAATATCGAGCCTTTCCTCTGATGGCAAATAATTTTTGTTTTATTATCTTTTAAATTTTTTTAAACTTTTGGAATTGTCTTTTGTACCTATTATTATTTCTTGTAATTTCTCTTTAATTCTTTTTTCAAATTGTTAGAGTTTTTTTTTGTATTCTCAAGTTTATTTTTAAAGTTTGAAATATTCTTCTATGTTTTGCTTAATGTTTTGTAATTTTGTAATAATTTCCTGTAATACGGTTTTATTTCGTGTCGTGTCTCGGCCTTTTAATTTTTTTTGTAGATCTCCCGCCTTTAGTTCCTCCAACTTGACTTGTATTGGGATAGTAATTTATTTAAATAATCTTTTAATGTGTAATAGATTCCATTTCTAATACCAGTTTGTGTATTTGATTATTTTTGTTTGTTAACAATATATTTATACATTTAAACAGAAAGTAAACAAAGTAATGTGGCGTAGTTCTCAACCCTTGATGTTCCGTGCGTAGTAAATAAAGGCAGCCTATACATTTGAACGGAAAGTAGACAAAGACGGCCGATATAAAATTTGGCGTGCCCGCTCTGAGCGCTTAATTTAAACGGGGAGGTTCGTACACGCACGTCGCGGCCGCTCTTGCTCCTTGCCAACTGGCCGGGCGGCTGTGGCTATCGGGCCACTGCATATATCTTTTATGGTGTAAGAACAGATGCATATTTACTAACTTAACTAATAGTTCCCTATCCGTTGTAAAAACGAAGTCAAAATGTAGACGATACTAGAATTAAGATATACACTTTCAGAATCAAAACAAACATTCTGTTACTGCTGTCAACATTAATCTAGGAAAAAATTAAAAATTACTGGAAATGTACATAGGAAATACGTAAAGTTAAATCGATTTCGACTTTAGGTATTCTTTACGTTTAAACATAAAACGTAAAAATTACGAGAATGAATTATAAACTAACGCATAAGCTTTGTATTGATTCAACTCTACATATTACGTATTTCTTATGGGCGGTTTATGCTTATGTGCATTCTGAATGGACGCTAAGGCAAATTGCTCCATGTTTCCGATACAGGGAAACAGTCGATCCAATTAAAAATTTATACGTTCGCACCTTGCAAAAATTTGAGGAAAGGTGGGTAAAAAATTGTCAGCCTAGGACGCCAAAAAGCAACCCCTTGTTTTATGACGATACACAGGAACTATTTATTTTGGTTTATGCAATGATTAACTAACATGCGAATATTATTACAAATTATTTATTCTCACAGCCCAATTTACTTCCTAATGCACTTAAATCCTAGAATTCTCAAGATACTGTGTCAGTGCGCTGGTTGGATTGCTGAAATTAGTGATCGAGCCAAAACTGTAATCATTGCAAAGTTTAGGGTAGCTTTACTTTCTGAAGTTATCCGTTAAAAACGAATTACCAAGAAATATTAAATCAGTCTAGCAGATAGACTGATTCTTGTAAGAGAATTTAATAGGCTTTTACTTTTGTGCAGTAAGATGTGGCAAAAACCAATTCTAGGACTAATGCTGTTTTTGGTGATTTATGATCTTATTTGTTGTTAGAAATTGACCAAATTTAAGCGCTCAGGCCGTCTGAAACGGCCACCATACTAATAATTATTAACAAAATGCATATATAAGGAGCCAGTGTAATTGCGGGCTTGGGGTGTTTGGTTACAGTATAAACATTTCTCAATCCTGGGATCAAATGCATGATGGGTGGCCTACTCAGTCATTAAAAATAATTGAGTACCTGCGTTTAGAGTAAACAAAGGGTAATAATGTAGTCGCAATGCTTACCACATCGTCCCTTATCAGAGACCGGGCAGTGATATGAAGTGAAGAGAAGTAATTGAGTTAAAAATTGTGTACAATAAATCAATCAAGAGACAATATTTAGGACATATTAACACGGTCATTCATTCCAGATAGACGGAACATCAGATAGATTAAAAATTATCCAAGTGATATATGGGATGGTTTGTGAGTAGGTATGGGATGTGGATTTATTATTACAAAACAAAATTAAAAATATAATTATAATGGTGAATCTATGCCAAAATTGCAAAATAATGTAACATATTTTTGGAACTGCAAAAAACTTTGGTTATCAATTATATGAAAAGAGCCCACTGAAAGCCACTAGTTAGAGAAATATTAAGAAGAGCCCAAGAAAAATGTAGGTTTATTTAATAATTTTACCTATTCATTTATATGTTAACGACTGCCTTAGGCACCTCAAAAAAAACAACTACTAGCAGCCAAACAAAAAGTCAAAAATATATTAGTCTGAATATCTTGAGCTTTAGAGAAATTGTGGTAAGAATTGAAATCGCAGTTGCTTTATGTTACATCAAGTACTAAATATCTTTCTGTTAAGTCAAAAAAAAGTTTATTTTAGAATGGTTAATTTATTTTTCATCAAACATTATCTTTCTAGTTTTAATTCTAATTAAATATTCCAGAAAAGACTTTAGTATCATTAACAGTATTTTTACTATTTAATTTTTATAATTTCTTCTTCTAGTTTTATATAGACTTTATTTATATTATATTATGTATGTATGTATATATATATATATATATATGTATTTGTAATTTTTTAAATTAAGTGTCTATAGCAAATAATGGACTTATTTTTTTGCGACAGAAAAAGTTTCCGAGCAGTTAGAAGAAGCTGTATTATCTTACGCTGTAATTTTAGATAATTTTTCTATTTCTTATTCTAGATGTTGGACACAAACTCTTCATTTATTTTTACACTTTAAGTTTCTAAGAAGAAAAATATTTTTATGTACTAGGATGTAAAAGTAAAATAAATAGAAGCGGTGAATTATATCAATACAACGCAATATTTAAATAAAACCTACAAGTAATCGGTTTAACCTCACATAGTATAGATTAAGTCGTTTACCATTTTCTGACATTTTTCTGTCATTAGCTAGGTTTTGTTGCTGGGATTTTGTTTTTTGAGGCATATTTTGTTAAATAACGTGGCACAGGTCCTTAGTTAGATTTATGTTTGAAGTCTGTGGTGGTCATGGCATAAGACAAATTTTTTGTTCCTTTTTCTATTCAGTTGTATGCGTACGACGTTATGGAACGTCGTCCACCATAAAAACAAAAATGCTATCATCGAAGACAGTTAAAAGTGTATTACTCAAATTTTAAAAATATTTGACGGTATTTATTGTACCAATACACAAAGCTAAACCTGATCTGCCACCTATACCACCATAATAGTATGTTTGATAAAGGAATTTATCGTTTAATTGGACGCATCTCTCTGTACCCAGGTTAGACTGCTACTACTACGTTAACAAAGTTGACTTTTACCCAAAAAATAGGGGCCGCTAGCCATCCAGTCGGAAATGCATCTCTGCTCTCTAATTTGAACGGCTGTATTTTTGGAAAGTTGGATCTTGTTAGTGCTAACCGTCTTTAAATTAAGTGATAATTTGATTCACTCTGAACAAGGGTGCTTTTTAAAAAGGATTTATCGGCCTAAAAGGTTTGGTAAATGGTTAGTTATCTCAAGGGCAACTTGAGTCATACATATGCATGTGCAAAATAATGATGATAAATGAGAAAAAGGTTAATTAATACAAAAATAAAATGTAACAACATACTTCGTGAGGAAATAATAATCTCTGAAAAATCTACAATCTACAAAATTTTATAACAAATGATGGGAACATAGATATAGAAATAACAAACAGGGCGAGGAAATCAATTAAACTCTACTATGCATCAAATGCAATACTAGGTAAAACAAAACTAAATCGAGACATAAAACCAAGAATTTATGTCACAACCACCCCAACACTGTTAGACGCAAGCAAAACATTGACTTTTCAGGAGAAACACATAGCAAAGATCGATGTAATGGAGATGAAACAATTAGGAAAAGTTGTCAGAAAACAAAAGAAGTGATAGAATTACTAACAAAACCATCAAAAAGATGACTAAGCAAGAACTAATAATGAGACAAATACAAAGAGCACAACTAAACTCGGATGAACCCAAACAGATAGACCAAAAGGATTTGGGGAGCAAAAGATTACAAAAGAAAAACCAACGAAAACATGGTTACAACAAATGGTAGATGTGAAAAACGAAAGGGGCAAAACTATAGAAGAGATAAAGAAAATGACATTAAACAGAAAGGTCTAAAATAAATGAGTGGAAAAAACTCAACCTAAGTTCGACACTTGAAACGACACAAGGAGGGTGTGAAATAAGAAGAATAATAAATACAGGCAATATAATGTTTCTTCGCCGGCGTGGTTGCGCGGTTGAGGTGCGAGGTGCCGTACGGACAGACCCGGGTTCGATCCTGCAGCTCTCTGATGCCTGGCGAGTGGTCTACTCAGTAGCTAAAAGTAACTAAGTACTTGCGTTCATTCTCGCCCTGCATCCAGAGATGGTGTGCTACGACTGGGCACATATGAGAGGCTCGACCTTCTCAGTTCGTAGGTCGTGTTCCCATGTGGAGCGTTACCATTCTAAAAATCAAAATTTTTAAAGTATCTCTGGATAATTATGTAATTATCTAGAGATACTTTGAAAGCATAATCAAAGATAAAGTACACGTATTCGTCAAACTAAACCTGTTCTAGGTAGTAGAGCGTAGGCACTGTAAAGAATAGGGTTACCATACAATGAAGCGCGAATGCACATCAACTTCTGCTGCAAATTTGGGAAGCAACGACGGATTTATAAGTAAAAATGTATTTACAACTGGTTCAAATGCCTTTACAGCGGGAAGGAAACGATTAAGAATGAACCATAGTCATGTCAGTAGTCGACAAGCTGAACCTCAGACAGGAAAAAGCAAGTACGACTGTTGGCATTGTAGACAACTAACTGTATGACTGGTAGCAGAGGAATTGGGCGTTAGCAAAGATGCGGTGTCCACCATCATCCGCAAAGATTTGGGTAAACGAAAGATGTATTTCCAGCTTATAGCACATAACCCAACAGACGAACAGATATTAACGGATAGAAACATTTGAAAATTTTAGTATCTGTTATCGATTCTTAAAGAGGCTTTGTTGAAGTACAAGTTGTATTGTAAAATTTAGAGATTACTTTGAAAACCAATAAAAGTAATTTGTTTGTATCTTCTGTTTTGTTTGTTTTCTGATACCATTCTCCAAATTTTGTAGTCACGACATATTTCTTACTGTCAGGTATCATTATAAATTTGGCCTTTATTACGCATGCGACTAAAATAATTGTATACAGGTAGTGTTTAGTACGAAATAGTTATTAATTTATTATTAAGAATAGTTGTAAGGATTATCTTATTTTAAGAATTAAGATTCTCCAGGCAAGTTGAGTGACATATTTATAAGTCTAAGTGATCGATGGGTTCCCTTCAGGTAGATGGTCGCTGTCGTCTCTTTTGTGTTAAATACAAGTTTTATGACCCTATTCAAATATGTAATTATGAGTTTAAGATTTGTCAGCGGGTTTTCTCATCATTAAGCTAAACAATTGCAGCCGTCTTCCTTTTTGCAGGTAATTATTGTCCCTGATTTCAAGAACCCACCCCTTGAATTTGATGTCACTCACTTGCCGACTCAGTTTGTAATAGTTAGTCAGTCGTTAACAAGCAACCTAATCGAATGTCTCGACTAATGCACTCGAGTGCATTCGCAATTTTGTATTTTAGTTTAACTTCAGTCAACATTAAATTGTAGTTTCGAAATCGCAGTGTTTCATTGAAGAAAACATCATCGCAAATAAGGGGATTTAGTATTGCAATTTTTCCCCCTATTAACTATCGCGACAAACTAGCCGCGGTAACAAACAGGTAGTTTATCCTTTTTCGCAGAATTTATTTTGTTACTGAATTACCAACTCTTTCTTGTTGTCCCTTTTAATATTGCTCTAAATTTGTACTAGTAAATTAAAATTAATAGTAAAATATTTTTTGTAAAATCAATTATTTGATTTTGAGTTAGTAGTTCTAATGTTTTCGAATCATTTTTGTTGTTTCTCAGAAAAGTCTTTGAGGCACAGGGTGTAAACAATATTAAGCAGGAACAACCCTTTATCATTTGAAACTGTTTTAAGCTTCAGGTTATCTCCTTTTTATAGCACTCGGCATTTCTTCGAAACTTGAAGCACATTAAGTGATAACACTATAACATGTGCTAGGAGTGGTCACAGTTTGCATCTAGTCTTACAATATTTAGAAAAGTCTTTGACAATGCGTCATCGGTCATTTCCTCCTTTCAGGTTTCTATGGTTTGGGTTCTTCTGTAGTAAGCCTTCCTTTTTAAACATATTTGTAAAAATATTCCAATTATGCCAGACCGAATGATTTGGACAACCAAAGTATTTTAGAAATAACGCGGTCGCTAAAAATGGCTTAACGACTAGCGTGTGATGTAGAGAATGTAGCTCTATCCTACTGAAGATATCAAATGAAAGATTCTTCACGATACAAATGGTTTAAAAAGTTGTTAAAGATCATATTTGCAGCTGCTTTTATCGCTGTATTATTATGGTCAGATTAATTGTAACCCGTCAGAACATTACATAGCAAATATCATTCTTCTCTGATCAAATAATAATATTTTTTTTTACATATCGTGTGGGAATTTTCAGGTGCTTAAAATCGGGAATTTTGAGTGTTAGCGTACTCCGACAGGTAAAACCACGGTAACTCTGAGAACCGCGTGTACTACAGAATACCCGGGTATTCTTGAATAAGTGCCCGAAACCACTTGGTTGGGTTATTTTAATTTATAGAAACTTTATTTTTTACGGTACTTTGATAAATGAAAGATTATGTAAAAGTCAACACAGCGACATTCTGAGAGGCGTTAGTAGTCAGTCCTTGTAGACAATTTTCTATATGGTGATCTTATACAATCCCTTTAGTTTCAAATTTATCCAACAATCCTAAATTGCTGAGCGGCTAGGAGGTTGTTGGCCTCTAAAACTTTCCAACAATTGACGTGTTATGACTTTATCGATTTTGTTTTTCAGTAAATGCTAACAATAAACATTCGTCCCTCTAAAGTATACCGATACGTTCTCACACTCAAATGATCGCTACTCTGTGTCAAATCACTAAGCACTACACTGTAGATACAACTTTTTCCATAGATCAAATTTAAATTTCTGTTTCAATATCTTCATTAGTCTTAAAATTATTAAAGAAATTCCGAATTTGGCGATGAACGAAACACCATTTAATTCAAATGATTTAACATCGTTCATTTTATAATAAACAAAAATGATAAATAAATTAAAAGAATTAAGATCTGAAATGATTAGAGATTTGTTCTGTTCTGTTCTGCTCTGGTTGTTTTTTAAATTATTGTTTTGTATGTAACAATGCATTTGTTCTATTTTTATATTAATTTCTTCCTCTATGTGAGTTTAAGACATCTATTTCCCTTCTTTAATCGTGGATTAAAATATTTACTATAATATAACGTTATCGGTTGTTGTTCTTAATTTTTATTTTAACTCATTCAAGCTTGTTCGTTCTAACTTGTTTCCGCTTATAATAAATTTTAATTCAAAGACGTTTAATTTGCGATCTAAAGGAAATTCCGGCTGGAGTAAGAATGTTACCTTCATTCAATTAAAGTGCCTTTAAGAATCACATGCATATCCTTTGCTCCCAATGGGAATTTCCCCTCTCTTATATACTTTTTACTGCAATGATTCACTGAAAGTTAAAAATGCAATTCAATGTATTAGCTTAACGAACTGACTAGCAGAGTTAGGAATTACCTATGTAGGTGTAGGCAAAGAAGATCAATATTTGTACTAAAATAAACTTGTACATTTTTCCAATTATATTTTTGCTGGCAACATTACAGTACTTAGTAAAAAGAAGATCAAACACGAAATAAGAAGAATTTAAAATGAGTCAGCAAATCAGTTATATAATAAACATGTGTATACACAAAAATTATATTCATAGAATAAAAACAATTATATTTGCTAAATATACAAGGTAAGAGCCAAAAGTTTCTAGCTTGACTATGTTCCAGTAATAATAGAAACAAAATAACGGTAATGTCAAATACCGCTAGCTTTGGTAGAATTTTTGTAAAACTGTAAAACTTAAGTAGCAACAGTCACTTGAGTAGGTAATGCCGCATCATTTTGCATAATCGAGTATTAAGCCGTAATTAAATTTTTCAACAAAGAAGGGCTCAATCCCAGTGATATTAATCTATGCTGGGTTGGCGTTTACGGTAAAACAATTTTGTTTGAGCTAAGAAATCATCGAAGACGGGCAATGTTAAGATCGGCCAGTCGAAGTGCTCTTTGGGAAAAATGTCATCTAATGCGAGGTGCTGCGAAAATTATCAGCAAGGATAGTCGTGTGACGTAATCTTCATGAGCATCCTTATAAGAATAAGTGCCAGATGACTGACTTTCGTCGGCAGTTCAAAAACACCAATGTATAACCTGACAGTAAAGAAGAAGTTTTTACTCAATTGTTACATGGAATTAAGCCCTAATCATTTCCTATTAAAAAGGAACTCAATGGAATGGCGTAGACGGGACGGAAAACGACTAAGCAAGGTAAAGGCGAAAATAAAGTATGGCAAGAATCTTTTAAGATTTAAAAAGAATTTTACTAATTGATTTTAAGGAAAGAAGTAATTATCAGAGAGTATTACACTAGTTTACTAAATAATTTGCACGATGTGATCAAGGAAAAGAAGGAGCCCGGCATGCTGTTCGCCATTTGCATAAGAACTTTCCTGTTCATAAGGCCGCAATTCCTCAAGTTGCTACAAATAATTGTGGCTTGAAGAGCTTCTCCACTCACCGTACAGTCTGGACTTAAACCACAAGGACTATTCTCTAATTTTGAACTGAACGTAGACTTTCGCAGTAGAATATTGAACAACGAGTTGTAGGAGGCTGCTTTGGAACATTTTGCAAATAAATCTCTAGAGTATTCTACCAAGGCTACTAAAATGCTAATCTCAAAGTTTACTAATTGTGTTGAGTACTTGTAGACTATATTGAAAAATGACTATATTGTTTTATTCCTGTCACTCCTGTAATATCGTAGAGCAGGAAATTTTTTACTCTTACCTTGTAGCTTTGGGTTCAGAAAAATTGGAAAAGAAAGATTGAGTAGGAAAACCCAGAAGAAATAAAAAAAATTAAATAAAAGCGAGAAAGGGATGCTACTTGGAATTAACAAATTTGTATGGGATTGACTTACAGTAAAGATTAAGTATTTTACTTCCTAAAATTGTCTTAAAGCAATTTAAAAAACTTCTTCGTATAAGATGCGAGTAAAATAATAGGGAGCTAAAGAAAAATTTAATTATCAAACTGTTGGACTAACACAGATGTCATAAATAAATTAAGGCTGTTTGAGAATTAAATATAAGCTTGCCTTTAGCTGTACGTTTGAAACATCAAAACTACATCAAATTAGTATAATGAACAATTAGAGATAATTTACTGTGGCACGAATTGTCACTCAGAACTCAAAACTATGAATAATTGATGACAGGATGCGAACAGAAGCTAAAATCCTGGATTTGGTACCAAATTTTCACTTAGAATAAGGATGATTGTAGTAAACTCCTACCCAGTCATAAAATGTTTATTTATTTTTATGCGTTAAACACAGAATAATCTGCCTAATTTTTTGCTTAGAAATAAATTTTTGTGTTATCTACCGTCTTGGGCAATTATCTTCTAATTCTAGGCTTCCCACACCAACAAACTTTTTTCCGCTTTGTTGCCGACCATCGCCGTAGCGCTATTTTGCTGGAACAAAGGTCGACCCCGCAAAAGCCGCGGCTTTGTTCAGGGCAATTGATTTATGGCTGTTATTGCGTTTTTTCCTTCCACGGGCAGTCACATCCAGCGAGGAGTTAATGAATTTGCTCGCACCTCGGCGGCCCGGCGGAGGCGCGCGCAAAAACGCAATTTGCATTAGCGTCAGGCCGTGATTTGGCGGGTAATTAATTGCTAGCTATAGCCCACATTCTGCGGTTCGCTCGTCGGCCAGGACGTCGAAATAGAGCTGCGATCGGTCCGTTTGTGTCAGCAGCGCATCGTTCAGCCGTGATCGGCATCCACACGTCATTACGAGATTGACTGCACTTTTTAACGCGGAAGGCCAGTGAGATTATTGCTGCTCTTATGTAAGAACATTGAGCCGCAGATGACTTGCTCGGCATACCTTCATGATGCAATGGACTGTTTTTGTTTTAAGATGTTGCGTTCTAGAGATAAATAAAGATTTGATAGCTACTGCAAAGCAAATGTTTATAATGAGTACTAAGAGACGTCTGATTCTTGTATTATGCTATGCACAATGGCTGGTCTAATCAATTCAACATATATAACCTATTTTGGGTTTCAATTCGAATTGATTGTAGGTGGCAGGTAGACAGGATTCTTCCCATACTCCCCCTCATAAGCAGAAATTACACGATGTAAGGTCAGGGGACCGTGAAGGCTATCGGAGATAGACCTACAGACCGGTATGTTGTATTTACAGTCTTAAACCAGATTGAATCATCTCGATGTGTTGTGAATAACTGTGGGAAACTCCAAAATCTGGAGATTAGTTAAACTTAGTGCACAACAGGGTACGCATTTGAGCTTTCCATCGCTCAGGTGCGCTTATTATGTTTATTTATTTTGCCACCATAGAATAAAGTTGTAAATAATGATGAAGTTAAAAAGTTCTAGAAATGCACTATGTAAAGATATAAAAGACTAAACTTGTAATTGGCTAACCTATGTAGTACTTAGATTTTAGCACTGCCTGACAAAAGGCCGCATTGATAAGAAAGTTAGACAAGGGTGTGAATAAATACATTTTTTAAAAAATAAAATACCATACAGAGCAAGATAATTATAGTAGATTATAATTAGCAATAAGAAAATATAAATGTCCAGTTCCTACCATAAATGAGTTTATGAAAACATCAAATGACTAATTAAGACGCAAGTGATTAGAAAAAGAAAATAGTAGAAACAAACCAAAATAAATATAAAAATAAGAAGTGAAAAGACATTAAATAAAATAAATAACCAGAAAGCTCAAAAGCTTTGAGAAAAGATAAGCTTTTACTTTTAAAAAGTATAATCTTCACTTTTTAGGTAAAGCAAATTACTTAGGTACTCGGATTTGTCCATTGGTGCTGTACAAATGTGTAAAAAATATTTGCGAAAGTCTAAAAATGAAGACTTTCTATTGTACCCAAATGTTAGGTTTGATTTTAACGCAAGTAGCTTCTCAGAAAATAACGTAGCCAGTTACACTAACTATGTACGAAAACTATTTATGCAACTCAAGGAACGGAAAGTTTAAAATAGTAACTGATTTTGAATAGGGAAGCTTTCTGTTAATGTATATTATTTTGTTGTTTTTGATATGCAAATAAAGCTTTTTTGAACATACCTATATATAAGGTCCTAAACGAAAGTTTTTATTTGATTTTGTCTAAATATTTCTTACATTGTAGAATGTCACTGACAGCCCTATAATAAATTTAGCTTAAAGACAGAAAAAGATTTTTTATTCCTCTCTAATACAGCATTTGTACTAAGAATTGTTCCTTGAAATAGTTTATACCTCAAAAACTCATTTAGTAAACATAAAAATCTAAGCTGTTATTAGACAAACTCCAAAAGAAACGAGAAATAATTACACAAGCACTAAAAAGAAGTTATATAATTTACACTTTAGCTGCCATGTTTTAAGTCACAGTATTTTAGGGAGAAAGCCCCGAGAAAATATTTAGATACAGAGGTCAGCACTATTAAACTGGCAAATCTATAGCAGTACCTCATTTTTCTCAAAATCTTTATTAGAAATTTTAATTTAGCACTTTAATTTTAGCAACAGTTTGTGCTGTATCTGTCTGCAGTTCAAGATAAAAAGCTACGATTAAAGAAAAGAAAGGCAGAAAAAGTGAAATGGGAATCAATGAATGAATAAGCAGCTGACCTTCTCTTGTGATGTGCAAACATATCACCGCTTCTCAAAGATTATGCATTAGACACATTACAACCGCATGTCTTTAACTTCAAGTCTTCTCTTGAAAAAATAACTGTTTTAGTTACAACTAGACTGAGTCCTGCTTTATACCAAACTCTACGAAATTATCATAGTTCACCAGCGTTCGCCTTTTCTATAAAGGGCGCATCGGTTAGAACAATAACAAGAATTTAACTGGCATGGTTTTTAGATGGTTCTTGCAAATATCATTAAACAACAAGTTAGTGGAGACTATTTTTCTCTCAAAGAAGTTTTTTTATATTTCTAAAAAAAACTTCGGTGCAGACTAGGCGTCTGGAGAGTTGTAATTACACAAGAATGTTTGTAGCAAAAAAATGGTTACAAGACAGAAGCGGGCTCTATTTAAAAAATCATAAGTTTTTGCACTTCAAAATGGCCTTCTACAAATGGGTTTGTAATAGCAATACTACAATCAAAAATTTGGCATTTCTTTGCATCTGGGTTTCTATGAGAAAAAACCAAAAACCTATAAACTCAAAAGCCAAGACTTTGCAATATTTAGACTATATCGTTCCTGAAACTAAGAAAGAAGTCTTCTAACAATTAATTTTAATAATTGATGTGATCAGTAAGAAAAAACTTGCATTCTTCAAAGTAATCATGGACGTTCCAAAGAACTGCTGCAAAAATACTATATCTTTTATTTTTATATGAATATACGTAAACAACAAACCCAACTTGGTATATGCAAGATTGTATCTATTTATCAATACAAAACAAACCTACAGGGTTGTATCCAGAAGTAGTAGGACTGTTTTTTTTCCGCGCGCGCGATGCGATGGAGGGGGTCTGCAAGGCCTGATGTTATAGAGCGGAGCCTTGGGAACAGGTTTCGACCTACGGCAGTCGCCTGCGTGCGTTATTTGAGTGTGGACCACTGTTTTAGTGACCTCCTGTTGTGACGTCTCGTCGTCAGTTGCGATGGAGCGAAATTTGGAGCAGCGGTACGCCATCAAGTTTTGCTACAAACTTGGAAAATCAGCGACCGAAACCAAGAACATGCTTACGCAGGCCTACAAGAAGGATACCATGAGCCGTTCCTCGATATTTGAGTGGCACAAGTTGTTTTGGGAGGGGAGGGAGCTTGTCGAGGACGACCAACGCGCCGAACGTCCGTTAACCTCGCGAATGGACGACAATGTGCTGAAGTTAAGCAACTTTTGAACTCTGACCGACGGTTAGGCATTAAATTAATTAGTGATGAGCTGAATCTTTCGTACGGGACAGTCCAACGCATCATCACAGAGGATTTGTCGATGAGAAAAGTGTGCGCGAAAATGGTGCCGTGCCACGACGCGTGGATTGTGAGGGATCTCCTGGCCAAATTCGGCCCCCAACATCCCTGATGTGGCACCGCTGGACTTTTTTCTGTTCCCCCGGATCAAGAGGCAGCTCAAGGGGCATCGTTTCCACTCGATGGAAGCAGTCCAAGGGGCAACAACGAGGGCGCTGAACAACATCTTAGAAGACGACTTCCAGAAGGCCTTCGCGACCTGGAAGGCTCGCTACCAGAAGTATGTGGATGCCCAAGAGGCCTATTTTGAAGAGTATTAAGTCAATGTACTAAAATGTTCAATAAATTTTTTTAAAAAATCAGTCCTACTACTTTTGGATACCAACCTGTATATCTATATATGTACTGTACTATTTTATTATATAAAGCAGTGTTTCGACCTGTACTGACTCGTGAAGTTCAGCTTTATTTATTAATATAAACAAAATCCAAGTATTCCAGAACTTAGAAGCAGAATAATGCAATACAACGTAGAAAATATTATTTGAAAAATAACTTTGTCAATACCCTACAACATAGCGATAACACTGTAATACTCGGACATAGGAATATTCATACCCGTTTTAAACGATAATTATTTTAACACCTAATAACTTCATATGAAGACAACAGCGACCAATAAGTTAGATGATTTCTTCCACGCCATTGTATATCAAGATGTGTTATAAGGTATAATAGGAGTATATAATAATCATAAATCCTTGGGATAAGAAAACGAATTGATTATCGATATTATAGGCTCTAAACTCATCAAAGTATTCGGAGATCCTCGTGCTAAACGTTATCTATACTTTCTCTGCCCATTCAACGTGGAAATAATGCAAGCATCCTTGGCACTGTTCCTAACTCTATTTCCATGGAAGAAATATATAATTTATAACTTTTATAATTGTGTTAATCCTTCCCTGTTAAAAAACTTTTGTTTTTTAAATAAATGTTTAGTTAATATGTAAAATGAGTGGATAGTAGTCGGGGCTACTAACGTGAGGTTTCTGTAAAAACGCCGCTTTGGCCAATGTAACCAAAAAAATGTGTGTAAGCTAAAATTGCATTTACTCATCGTTTCGTTACCTGACTCAGTCCTCCACTGTCTGACGTCGTTGCTTATCGCTTGCAACCTTCCTCTGTCGAATGCTGCGCTCCCCGTTGTCATCTATCCAGTAGTCTTCAAGTATGAGTCGTTTCAAACTTAACCGTTTTGGTGTCGATCATGATTTTGGAATTACACTCAATATTTGTATTGAACTTAAAGATGTTTTTACGTCAAAAAATTGTTGGAAATTTGGTAAATTTATAATCCAAGAGCTGAAAGTAACTGCACCCGTCTTTACACTTTTCTACAAAAGCAGATTAAGCAAAGGTGATGCTTTTTAAATGTATGCTGATCATATTTTTTATGTGTTTTACAGAAATTTTGCATATATATCTTGTATTATGCATACTTTCAAAGTTTGTACTAAATTTGCGGGTAGAATAAGAAATCACATAAGATCTACTTTAGACATGAAATTGGGCTGCCGAAATAAACTAAACTTCCATTTTGAGAAACTTTGGATTTCAGATTATTCTACAATTATTCAATATAAAATTTAAATAATAAAAGTAAATAAAATGCGATAGAAAGTTATCTAAAAAAATATAGTTTTAAACTATTTGTTTTAAAATTAGAAGCTTCTATATAGCATATATCTTTCGACATATTACTTTGTTGTGTGCATTTGATTTGTTGATGTTTTTGTAATTAGTTGTGCAATAAATATGAATATTATTACTTTTCGTGAATAAGTGTCAAATAAGCTAGAGGATTTTTTAGCACTATCTTAGAAGTCAAATTTATTATTTTAGAAAGTAAAAAAAATTGTATTAGGATAATATAAAGTTTATCATACATTAATTTGAGAGCGATCAGTAGACATAAAAAGAGTGCAAGAGTGTACAAATAAAATATATTTGACGGTAATATAAAATTTCTTATAAATTTGTTGGCAGAAACTCATTGTAATGCTATTTAATGCCATGATAAGACTAACGTATTTTTTCGATCATTGGAAGGCTGCCCAAATTATTCTACTACCTAAACCTAAAACAGAAATGATCCTCTTAGAGATATATTAGTCTTTCAGCCCAACTATCTAAAATGTTAGAAAAATCTTTTGTTATAATAAAGGTTTTTACCAATAATTGAGGAAAACCAATTAATTCCTAAACATCTAGCTTCAGAAACAAACTGCATAGGATTGTAGGTCAGATAAATGGAAATGTGGGAAGCAAAAGATATTATTCTGCTGCTTATAGGCATTAGTCGACTATTTGACAAGATCTGGTATGCCGATCTACTCTACAAATTAAAGTTAAATCTACCATATCCCCATTACCAGATCCTGAAATCGTATCTTAACATTTCCTTGTAAAGCACCAAAGAACGAATACATGGATCTGTATACCATTGATGCTAAAGTGTCCCAGGAGCATATTGTACTATACGCTCTATGTACTGTATATTGTGGATCTATTCCGTAACCAGAGTAACGACTATTGTGACCTTTGTAGATGATACGACTGCGCTAAATCACATAAAAATCCATTGTCTGTTTTAAAAAATTTGCAAATAAACAGTTAAAATCCAAAGATGGTTAAAGAAGATGCGACCTAATGAAACTCAGTCCATACACGTAATATTTATGATGTGAAAAAGGACATGTCTCCTAGTGAATTTAAATAATACACCATTACCTCAAGCAGAAGATATTAAACTATTTGAGAGTCTAGTTATAAAGACAAATGACATGACATTTACAGAAACGAAGCAACTAGGTTACAAACTACTGGCTAATAGGAATGAACTCGCAAATTTAGTTAGAGAATAACATCTTTATTTATAAGAACATATTAAATCTTTTATAGACCTACGGAATTCTGCTCTGGAAGACTGCTAGTATCTTCAACATTGAAATATTGCAAATGCTCCGAAACAAAATACTTAGATTGTTAGTTGATGCACTACGGTATCTAACTTATCATTGAACATGATCTGCAAATCTTTCCCCTCCGTAAGGAAATCAATAAACGTTCAGTAGATGATTAAAAAATACTTTAGTTTTTATCTACGCAAAATTTAATTAAAAAATTAAGAATAAGGTTATCTCTGCATGACAATGATTGTAATATAGTGCAATACATTGTACTTATTGTGCTCTATTAATAGGACAGATACTAAATATAATGCAATCCTCGTCAGCAAAGTTAAAAGAATAGGATCATAAAAATAATTAATTCATCTTACTACAGCCCTAGATCTTGTCAAAGTAGTCCCCCCCAGCTATCTATGCACAGTTGACACCATTTCTGGGAGTTATGGAAGCAAACAGAGGAAGGTTTATCCGCCGGCCATTTAGATTTCCGCAATATCTTAATTACCCTATTTTTAAAATGGAGAAACAAAAAAACACGGCGACAGGGCAGGCAAATATAGAGGATGTAGTAGAATATGGTTATAACGTTTGAATAGATATTCGTAAGTGGCTGAAAGAAAACGGCGCGAGAAGGTAAAAAAGATTAGATAGAAGAGAAACTATAGAAAATAGAAAACCACAGTAAAAGCAATAACATTCAGAACTTTCATAAATAGTTAAAGGGACAAATCAAAATCCATAACGACAAAAAAGAAAGAATAAAAATAAAAATGGCAGGTAATAGAGGCAGAACAGCAATTTAATGCAGTATGAGAAGAAAATTTCTAGGAATTATTAACTAAAAATCAAGCAGAGGAAAAATTAATAGTAGATGATACTGATAGAATGGCAATCGGATAACTAACTTCTGAAGAAATAAAAGAAGTTATAGTAAACAGTCGCAATGCAAAAGCACTAGGAATATAAAAAATAAAATACAAATGGAAGATTTGTGCAGGGAGGACATATATGCGCTTATATTAAAGATATGGAAAGAGAAAAACATACCTGATGAGCGGTAGATACGCTAAATAAAAACCAAACGTAAGAAGGGGGATCAAAAAGAAGCAAACATCAAAAAAATTACGTTATTAAGCACAGCCTATAAAATATTGTCAGCGATAATCCAAAAAAGACTTAGGGAAAATACAAATACACCAATTTGTTTTCAGGGAGAAAAATCAACAATAGACGCGATATATGTAATGAAGCAAATAGTGGAAAAGACGCAGGACTACAATATAAACTCCAATTTTCTATTTATTGACTTTCAACAAGCCTTAGATTCTCTCAATAAAGGACAATTAATGCAGATCATAAAGAATCTGGGTGTAGCGGCAAAGCTAAGAAGAATTATTGGTGCTACTTTGAGGTGAACCAGGACTAGTGTCAGAACACATAAAGGAGAAACAAATGAATTTGTAAAAAACAAAGGAGTTAAACAGGACGATCCATTGTCTACAACGCTGTTCAATTTAGCAGTAAAATACATTACACGAAAAATAAACAAGGGAACGATAAGAACAAAACGAGGGCAGACAACCTGGTCATAAAAATATAATGTCACAAATATGAGAAAAACAAAAGTAATGGTAATCGGAAAGGAAATAGGTAATGAAATGGTAAAGGTGGGCAATTTGGAATTCGAAGAAGTGAGCCATTTTAAATACTTAGGGGTGACAATAACGAACAAAGGAGTGCGAGCAGAAGAGATAAACAAAAAAATCATGGCATGAAACAGAGTCTTCTATGTTAATAAAGCTAGTTGCTCACAACAACAACCAAAATGAGAATTTATAAGGCACTAATTGGATCATTAATGATGTATGCGTTAGAATCAATCTCAATGACAAAAAAAGATGAGGAGAGACTAAGAAAAGCTGAGAATACAGAATACTAGGACCAACCGAAATAAATATAAACAAATAGATATTGAGGAATAATCAAGAAATATTGCAATCTTCGACTTGGAAGATATAGTCAAGAAAATTAAGCAGCAATTAGGGCACGTATTGCGGGAAGGTCCAGAAGAAATAATAACGACATGGGAACCAGCGTTAAGAAGAAGAGAAGGAAGGCTAAAATCAAAATGGATTACGGAGGTAAAGAACGATTTAGACAGAGCAGGAATAGCTAACGGGGAGATAATAACAAGATACAGGAAGAAGTGGCACAAAGTACGCAAAGAAGTAGGATAGACTAAGATGGGGACTGATCCTCTCCAGTAAAATGGAGAGGTGCCAAGCCACATGATAAAAGTTTTAGTTTATTATTTGTTCTTTGAGCAGATATTCGTGGTGCATTACAAAATCACTTTTTTTATCTAATTTTAGTTCTTCTAATATCATGCGCATAGTATCTAATGTTGATGGGCGGCTGGTTCTGAATCTTTACCCTCTTGAAACCTTTCAAGATCATTCACAGACACAGTTTATCAATAATGCCACGTCACTGAATGCTTGCTGTATCATTAAACTTAATGTTAACTTTGTTACTCATATAACTTCAACCTAAATGCACCAACAATCTAAACAGTAGGTTGCTTAACACAGTTGAGCCATAATATCATGGAAAAATAATTCAAAAATTAGTCTTAAAACTTTTCTGACAAAGATGTAAAACAATTTTGTTGGTAGAAGATCTTACTCGAAACACAAAAGTGGTACAAGGACAAGAGATTAGTGAATTCGCTTGAATATAGGCTATAAAAAACTATACAGAAATTTTAAAAGTATGCGAAAATGTTTGGAAAAATTCACGTACAATAATATCTCACGCCTAATACAGGCTTAGCCTACTATAGATAGTAAAAATGACAGTAACGAGACAACTTTTTTGAGCTAACAATAACAATGACGTTCTTGAAGCACTTAAACTAGCTACGACCCTCACTGGAGTACCCGAAGATTGCTTAATAAGGTGCGACTCCAAAACTGGGGCACCAGTCGCAAGTTCAGACACGAGGTCAGCGTCGTCGCAGCGGGGCGGCCGTCCGCGGCTTCGCCCGCCCGGCGGCTTCCCAGAAGATCCGCCGCGACACCCCTGGACGCCGTCGCTTCCCAGCCGCGCTAAGGAGCCGTGATCGGAATTTATTACCTGTCAACCTAAATCCGCGATCGTGATCTCGCTCCAAGGCCAGCGGCGCGCTTGTCATTCTGGGCAGGTGGATTACGTATGTAAATTTATGAGGGTTTTGTTCCTTACTGAACCTAATTACACGGCGCGCCAACACAACGAACTTATTGGAACGCCCGCGGGCTCGCCGCACTCGCGTTCTTAGGATGTATTTATGGGATTCGGTTTTTATCAGCGGCGGCAGGGCCGGCTTGGGAATCGTGGAGCGAATGTCAATTTGCCCTAGAACTTGCACTTACTCGCTGTTGGAACATTTTGTTACAAAGAATGATCCAAATTGAGCTAAGGAGTTTTTCCTGAATAAAACACAAAACATTGGAACGACCCGAATTTTATTGCTATGAGTGTGAAGTGTAGACTTGGCATTACGTACGAAAATATAATGGCGGTCAAATTTCTCCCATGACACGCGACCATTCTACTAGTAAAATTTTCCATAAAGTTTTCAGCCCTACAACCCTTCCATTTACAGAAGAAAGAGCCTAACGGCAACCGATGTCACCTCTCTGTGAAATAACACGACCTGGAAATTTGGTTTAAGAAGGTGAGTGTTTCACGTGCTGTGTGATATGTGGCTCCACCTTGTTGAAACCACATGTCATTCAGGTTCAAATCGTTGATTTTATTGAAAAAAGTTATTTAGCATTTCCTAATGGTGTATAATATTGACAGTATTATCGTCCTCAAAAAAGTAGCAAGCACATCAAACAGTAAATTGGATGCATATTTTTTTTCTTTGTGGATATCACGTGGATTTTCACTACCCTGGATGCGACAATTTTGATGGTTCACAAAACAATTAAAAGACAAACTTTTTAAAAATCAGCATCAAGTACTGTGTATAAGTGCCATAGTAGTCTTCAAACAAAGTAATTCAAAGATACCAGAAAAACAGAAACCCAAAACTAAGAAAGCAACGCAGTTCTCGCCAATAGCTGTTGGTGACATAGAGAATTTTAACCAAGTGATAGAGAGTACAGCAAAGATGATGGCAGACTATCACATTAATCCAAACATAAAAATTAATGTACCAGGCGAAAAATGAACAAATGAGGAAACCTGGTCTATCACAGCAACCAAAAAGTGCTGCTCGAATCAAACATACAAAAGCAAAAACAAGAAAAGTACTATTTCAGACTCAGCACCTACACTCAAGTAATAAATGGCAAAAACGAGAAAGAAAACAATAATAAATAGATTAATTTTCAATTGCATCAGCTCTCTAACAGATATTGGCAAAATTAAACAACATGGATAAACGTATCTCTAAACTGGAATATCGTGCCTAAACAGCGATACCTAAAATTAAAAATGATTAAATAGCCAAGATTTATGGAATGGAATTCTAAAGGCTGCAGTAACACCAACAGAAATTGTAAGTAGCCTTAGATTTAGAAAAAAAATGATGTATGTTCCATTGCTGAAACACATTGCTCTAAAGAATCACATGTTGAAATTTAAAGGATATAAGATCTCTCATGCCATTCACTGAGATAATCACAGCAAGAGGCGGAAGTGCAGTAATTGTAAAGGAATCTGTCCTACACCATAAAGAAATAGGGTATCAAACTGAAGAAATACAAGCAACATCTGTTAATGCCAATATTAAAACGTACGAAATTATTATTATATCGTTATACTATCCGCCGAGATATGCTGTAAAGAAAGAACAATACATTAACTTTTTAAACATACCAGGGAGGAAAAAAAACAAAACAAAACACATACATTGGGGATCTAAAGGTAAAGAACTTTTAGAGGCATGTAACCAACTAGAGCTTAAAACATTATTAACTGGAGAGTCAATTTATTGGCTTACATATCTAAACAAAATCCCCGATCTCATAGACTTCTTTGTAATCACAATTACTTGCACATCCGAGAAGAATGAAACATGAGTTTTGATTATTGCCCAAGACTCCATACCTTAAGTGACAGTTCTGTTAAAAAAGAACTGCCTTACAGACTCGTCAGTAGACTGACGGATTGAGATATTTTCAAAATTACTCTTGAAAATTCCATTGAACTCCCGGTCCCTTTAAAGACAGAAGAACAGTTAGACAATGAAGTAGAACTATTTTTCAAAAACATCAAGCAAGCAACAGAGAAAAATACCCCAGAGAACAAACTTAGAAAAACGGGAACAAATCATAGAAAAAAGGAACCAGAAGAAATTGGCAACAGACCAGGTCACCTGCAGATAAGACAGTTTTAACCAATGCTGCTCAGCAGTTAAAACAAGATATTAAAACTGAATCGATTGATGAATATTTGAATAAACTTAGTAATGACAACAAAACTATGGAACGCTACCAAGAGATTAAAAAGGCCTACGCTACAAAATTCTAGAATTAAAAACATTTAGAGATTACTTAGAGATAATCCCCAGGGTCGATCTGTACCAACACAAAACTATGTTCCTATCAGACTAACATGGCCAAAAGAAATGTCTAATAAAATTAAAACTAAGATTAACCCAAAAAAGCTCCTGGATTTGATCTAATTACCGGAGTAATCTTACAGCTACTTCCAAAGAAAGCTATCATTAAACTGATCAATTTCATCAATGCATTATTTAGATTAAAATATGTCCCTAAGATGTGGAAAATAGCAGAATTTAAGAAGATTCTCAAACTAGGAAAACCTCCCTATAAAGTAACATCGTATAGGCCAATCTCCTTGCTACTTGTTATTCCAAAACTCTATGAAAAATTACTTCTTAAGAGATAAAAACTGATAATAGATCTCCTCTTATCAATATAGATTTAGAGAAAAGCACTCTACAATTGATCAAATATACAGAACAACTAATGTAATTGAAAAATCGCTAGAAGAAAAGAAAGTTTGCTTTACCAGTTTACTCGATGTTGATCAGGCATAAATGTTTGTTTAATAAACTGAATATGCTACTGCCACGACAGTATTCTTGACTCCTAAAATCTTATTTGACAGAAAGATATTTTAGAATTAAGCAAGAAGAAGCTTACTTGAAATAAAAGAAGTTAAGGTAGAAATACTGAGCCCAATACGCCACCTATTATATACCAGAGACATCCTAATCCCAAACAGGAAACAATAGCAACATTCGCGGATGATGCAGCTGTTTTAGCTGTTGTAAAAGAACATAAAGGAGCTGCTGGGATGCTCCAAACTTCCATAGATAGAATTATATTATTATTAAAATAAACGACACTCAGATTCTACATACAGAAAATGGCTAAATATCTAGTCATGAATCTTGACGCAAGTTTACGCTGGAAAGTCCACGTAAAAAAGGAAAGGGAAGAGTTTGAAATAAAATATAAAAAATGTATTGGTTGTTTGGAAAAAATTCCAACTTGTCCTACTATACAAGCAAATTTCAAAACCTGTGTGAACATATGGCATCCAATTAAGGGGCTCTACTAGTAAATCCAACACCCAGATAATGCAAGAATTCCAAAACAAGGTACTAAGAAACATTGCTGGTGTACTTTGGTACGTTCGTAACGGTGACCTACACCGAGATCTTGAAATAACACAATTGATCAAACTAATATTAAATTTGCCAACAGCCACAAGCAATGGTTATTAAACCATCGAGGCAATGCAGCTACTTGATAACACCAACATAGTAAGAAGATTCAAGAGGACTAAACCGTATGAGCTAACTCAGTAAATATAATAGTGTAAAGCAGAGTAAAGTGCGGCAGTGCACACAGTAATTTAAAGTGTAAATATGTTACCAGACGCTAAGGACTGCTAGAGAGTAAGGCCATTTACTATAATAATAAAAAAAGACTGTTTTTTCTAAAATTCTGTTTACATATATGTATCGTGTTTCCGGTAGTCCGTTTCTTTAAGTTCTCGAGTCAATTGAATTTTATACGCTTGTAAATGCAGATCCTTTGTTAAAATGTGTTGCGTAGTGTCATCTGAAAGATTCAGTTGCTGTGAGTTATGATGAGTTGGCGTGATTTGTTGCTTATGTACCCTAACACTTACTTGAGCAATATTGTCATTTACTAATAAACTTAAATGATATTGATGCCTTGTTCCACAGTATTCGATACAATGATGAATTTGCTATGTGTTTAATTATCAACTATACAAATGCAAACTTTCAACGTTTACAGAACGCATTTCAAATTCTAAAATTCAATTTAGATATAAAAATAATTTGATACAATCACAAAAACGTGACCTTCATAAATATATTATTACTACCATCACTATAACAGTTACCTTACTTTGTCACATACCCGACACCGTCGTATGCGACATCCATTTCAGTTTTTCGGTTCTAAAAATAATAAAATGGTGTTTTATATTTAACTGCAACATTTTCAGACATTTTAGAATTAAAACAAAAGAGGACAACCTAATCATTAACTACTGGTGGTGACAGAAATGTTTTTGGACAATAGACATAGAGTCAGCATTTGTTCTGTTTCTACACGTTGTATTGAATCCGTCTTATAATCATAAACATAACTAAAAATCTTGAACAACATACTGAGATCAAATTTTGTTTGAAGTTCTTAGCCAATTAAAATTTTTTAAAAGCCAGTTAGACAGGTGTTTAGAGTATCACTCACCTGAAAGACAGCAGGAAATGTTAACAAAACTTCTAAACCTATTCATCTAAGAAGATCGTTATCTAATAGTTACTTCATCAATACAATTGTAATCCATTTTAAAGCCTTCTAGGGCCGCATGGTTATGAAATTTATCTGACATTAAAAATGTCCTGAGATATATTACCTACTACACATTTTAACAGAAAGTAAACAAAAACAGCTGATGTGAAATGTGGCGTGGCTGAGCTCTGAGCATACGTTTGATTGCCTACCTTCAGGCTCGTTTTGCACATCTTACTTTTGTAAGGTCACGGCACCGACTTTTCCCATTGTTATGATTTGTAAATAAATTGTTCCACGATCCCACTTTGCAAAAATTGTCAGCCTAGGACGCCAAAAATACCTTTTTGCGGGGAACCCCTCGTAAATATTACAAGACTATAACATTTAAATTATAAAAACTTTTGTTTCCAGACCTGACACATGGTGTTACAAAAGTTTGTCTTCAGATTTTGTTCGTTCAATTAGAGCCAAACTCTCATCGTCAGGTTTTGTTTACATAGAATTAGTGACTAAAACGCGGGTTTTCCATTTTTCATAAGAGACGGACATCGGATCGCTGAACAATCATCCGATAGGGCTTCAATTCAATATGGAAAATAGATTCTTGCAATTTAAAATAAATTGAATTTTGATTGTTTTAAACTATTTTTGGAATGAAAAATACAGTTTGACTATAAAATGACTGAGTGCCAGAAATGGTCTGGATGATAATGAGAACAGAACCGCAATACTACGCACAATGACCACAGATAATAACATCGAAAGAGTTGAGAAACATTTCGAAGTTAAGAGATCATCACTTAATCGAATTGTCAGGCAAGATATGCAACTTTTCGTTTACAAAATACACATTCATTAGCCATTGAGTGACAAAACCATAAAAAATCGATTTTAATTTGTTCTCGAGTTATCGAGTATAAGAAGATATAGTTCTTTGATGAGTATTACCACAAGTTAGAAGATTTTGTGGACACTCAAAACTGCCGGATATGAGATTGGCAAAAACCAAAAGATACTGTTCTAATCTGCTATGCCATTATAACGCCGACACAACCACTGGTCAAATTTGTAAAGAAAAATTTTGAATCTCTTTTTCAATCACCTAAGTCAAACTTCACAAATTTCTAGTTAGTGTAAGATAGTGCCAGTGTTCATCAAACTCAAGATAATATGGATGTTAGCTGAAGAACATTCAGTTCGAATATATCTTAACCATAAAAAAGCACCAAGGTACGAACTAATATCGGGCAAAGTGCTTGCTGGATTACCTAGAGTCGGTCTGGTGTTTCTAAGGAACCTTTTCAATTCTATCTTACGTTTCCATTATTGACCGTTACCACTTAAATTCGCACAGATAATTCTCATACCAAAACCAGGTAAACTTGCTGAGGAAATTACATCTTACCGTCCAATAAGCTTACTGCCCCAAGTTTCTAAACTGTTAGAAAAACTTTTAGTCAGGAGAATACATGAAACAGATATATTGGATAACTGCATCCAGGACCACCAGTTTGGGTTCAGAAAGTATCACTTTCAGCATTCAGCAATGTCATCGCGTCGTAAATATGATCAACACAGCACTGGTCTCTAAATCTTACTGTCCAGCAGTATTTATTGATATACAACAGGCGTTCGATAAAGTATGGCATAAGGGGCTCTTATACAAACTCAAATTACACCTTCCAAGTTAATATTATTTACTTATAAAATCTTATTTATCAAATCGACACTTCCAGATAAAGTATGGCCAATAATATTCTGCCATTCATTCAATCAACTCCGGAGTACCACAAGGCAGCGTTCTTGGACCTCTTCTATATACATTGTACACGGCAGACATACCTACAACAGTAGCTACAACTATAAGCACCTTCGCTGACGATACAGTTCTTCTCTCTCATCATACCAATCCTCAAACAGCCTCCTTAAACTTGCAACATCATCTGCCCCTCTTACAAACCTGGCTAAAAAATGGAGAATCCAAGTGAACGAAGCCAAATGCACCCAGGTAAATTTTACCTTAAATCGCTTGGAATGCCCGCCGGTGCATCTGAATAATATAGCAATTCCCCAAGCTAATGAAGCCCGCTACCTGAGTCTTCATTTAGACAAAAGACTCACGTGGAAACTGCATATATTAAAGAAACGAAAGGAAGTTGATCTACGACTTAAAAAAATGTACTGGTCACTTGGTAGGAAATCGTGTCTATCTTTAGAAAATAAGATTCTACTTTATAAAATAATAATTAAACCTATCTGGACCTATGCCATCGAGCTGTGGGGATGCTCCTGCAAGTCAAACGTAAACATAATCCAACGCATGCAATCAAAAACACTGAGAATGTTAGCCAATGCTCCCTGGTATGTTAGCAACGACACCCTGCATACCGACCGGGAAATGCCAACAGTAGTAGAAGAACGTACTAAAAGAAGCAACAACCATTTCCTGCGACTTCAAGTTCATCCCAATGTCCTGGCATCCAGCCTACAACATGATCCACCTCCTAGACGACTACAAAAAACGTGGCCCATTGATCTAAGAAGAAACTAACGGGATAACATCGATGGATGGACTCCCCTCACGCCACTATCGTCATCTCATTAGCTCATAGGACCTTATTATATGTTTATTATATAAATGGTTCTGATTGTTAATCTGCAAATGAATTATAAAAAAAAGTTTGAATATCATTGCTCTCGATGCAAAGACAAAGACAGGAGGCGGTATTGATAGACTAGCACATTCACCGCATCTGAATCCTTGTGACTATGTATTATGAGGTCTAACGAAAGATATTGTGTGTCATTTCAGTTAAAGATATCCAGAAAACCTCGAAATTTTGAAAGAAAGGATCAGCGAAACAGTAGAGTCGATTTTTGGAAACGTAAGGCACAAAATTATTGGCCATTTTTTAAAAAGGTTGTAATTTACCCAGTTTTGATGACATCTGTATTTTTTTTTTAATTTTTTGACTCGACAATATAAACTTATGGGACACGTTGTAGAAGTGAAGAAAATTTTAATTTAATAAAATTTCGTTGTGTAGTAAAAAGAATGTGTACAATTCGACTAAATTTGTTATGAAAATGGAAGTTCGGTGAAAATGTTTTTATAAATATTTATGGTTGTCATAATTGTACAACTGAAGGTGATATAAGTAGTGTAATTAAAAAATGGAAGGAACTAGTAATGTAGTCTGCATAAAACATCAAAGCTGGTTCACAAGCAAATATTGCTGTGGAAAGACGCTTAGAACAGCTGGGCATCCCTCAAACTTCAACATGATGAATTTTACGATATGATTTAGTCTTAAAAGTACACAAGATTCAATTAACTCAAGAATTAAAGCCGATTGACCATTTACCAGGTGTACAACTATAAAGTAATTTGAGACAACAGATGGTGCGCCAATGCAGTGTGGAGCATAAAAATTTGACGTATATGCCATTTTGTTGTGCCACCAACAAGAATCAACGCGCACAAGTGATGAGTTGAAAAAGTGTTTGGATAGTGTTGTTTTGCTGTGTTCAATATGTCGAAATTTGTTCCAAGTAAAAAGCATTCGCGGACAGCATTATTTTTTGCTTTCATTTGAAGAAACTGCTGCTGAATCATACCGATCACCTCGAAAGCTTATGGTAAACTTACTCTATCGCAATATATGTGTGAACGATTGTTTCGGCGTTTCAAAAGTGGCTATTTGATGTTGTAGACAAGGAACACGGAAAACCGCCAAAAAAGTACGAAAATGTGGAATTTCAAGGATTGTTGGAGGAAGATCATTCACAAACACAAAAACAACTCGCAAAGCAATTGAACGTTAGTCAACAATTTGTTTCCAATCGCCTACGAGAGATTGGAAAGATTCAGAAGGTCGGCAGATGGATACCACATGGGCTGAACGACAGGCAGATCGAAAGACGCAAAAACACATCTAAAATTTTGCTCGAACGATACAAAAGAAAGTCGTTTTTGCATCGTATCGTTACTGGGGATAAAAAGTGGATATATTTTGAGAATCCCAAGCTCAAAAAATCATGGGTAAACCGAGGTACACCATCCACATCAACCGCAAGATCGAATTGCTTTGGCAGAAATGTGTGATATATTATGAGCTGTTAAAGTCTGGTGAAACGGTTAATCTCAAACGCTACCAACAACAATTGATCGATTTGAACCGTTCCCTACTCGCAAAACGGCCAAAACATCAAAAAAGGAAGTACAAGAATCTTTTCCTACATGACAGTGATCCATTACATATGGTAAAACCGGTTTGTGACAAGTTGGAAGCACTCAATTGGGAAGTGATAGCTACCCCGCGCGGCTTAGTTACCAGACTTGGTATGGGTCACCCACTTGCTGAGCAGCTCTTTGGTTCGTTCGAAGATGTGAAAAAATTGATCGATGAATAGATCGCGGCAAAAGGGGAAGATTTTTACTGGGGTGATTTCAAATTACTCGAAATATGGGAAAAATGTGTAACTAGTAATGGAACATATTTTGAATAAACCACTTTTTATTATTTTTCCAAATTTACGTATTTTTTTGAAAAAAATCCGCATTTTATACTTCGACACCTGGTAAAATGCCTTAACTTAGATGATTTCAATGATTGCAACAAAAATCTTCTTCGGCTACAAAGCACATTTCTTCTGAATGACTGTGAACTAACAAAATTGTCGAACTTTGGGAGAGAAAAATTCAAGAATGATCCTCAAACAAGTTTACATTCATAAAAGTTTTGTGTGGTGAGTGACTGGACCATACTTTTTTGAAGATGACGATGGAAATGCTGTTATTTTGAATGGACCTTGCTATCAAAACACGGTAACCAATTATTTATGACTTAAGCTAAATAATATTACGATATGTGTCATACAGCTAGAGAAACAATGATTTATTGAATCGTAAATTTTCTGAAAGTGATATCTCAAAAATTTACTGTTGATTAGTCTTCTAGATCATGTAATTTAATATTCCCAGACTATTTCCTTTGCGACTAATTAAAAACCAAATACAGGAATAATCTATATGTCCATTGAAGCTTTTAACGCGGAGCTAATTCGTGTCATTGGTGATATTTAGCCAAATTAATGTGTAAAAGTAATTGAAGAATTTAACAAAAGAATGCCCATATGTAGAGCAACAACAGATTAATTTGCGTAATATGAATAATATGCAGCAGAAATTCTGAGATTGTTATTTACTTTTTTAAATAGATTATTTATAACAAAAATTAAATAACTTAAATCTGAAACTTTTAGACGCCACCTTGTATTACTAAATAACAATAGTTCGGTTTCCTAGGCTTTCAGTAAATCTACAACAGCTTGCTAATAGTACTAAAGTGATATGGAAATATGTTTTTAAAAAAACTAAAACGTACAGGTTTAAGTTGAATAAATATTAAAGCATTCGTCTGAAAGCAATAAAAAAGCAGATGAATGTTACTGACTGCTTAGAAGGTTAAACCAAACAACAGTTTATGTCTTCGCAGTGGAATTAATAAGAAAGCGTTTATAGAATGGTAAAATGTGTTAAAATTTGAAACATTTAATAACAGCAGCTTATGAACTTTGAAATATAATTTATTATTTTTTAAAAAGTATTATTCTAATACAGGGTGTTTTAAGACAGTTTCATCTGACTTAAAATATTTATATTATAAAAAATAATGAACATAGACACTTAAAATTAATTTTATGTTACAAGGCTAATCTTGAAATATTTTTACATACCAAATCATAGGGGCTCAATGCCCTTCTTGGGATGCATCGTCATATATCCATACGCGTAACCAAATTGGTTTCAAACAATTTGCGAGCATATCTGGATCCACTGTTATGTGGTAGTTGGAAGAGAAGGCAGACTTTTATAAACCCCAACAAAAAAAATCGCGCACAGTGAGGTCCGGCGACTTTGGAAGCCAGTGATGTACAGTTGGATCGTGATTCAAAAATTCTTGAACTTCCAGGCTCCAGTGTGATGGTTTCCCGTCCTGCTGGAAATAAAGTCATCCGAATCGGTCTCTAACTGCGGAAAACCAGTTTTCAAGCATATTTATATATGTGATTCCCCTAATAGTGTTCTCTAAGGAGAGAAAGGGGTCGTACTCCTTTTCCTAAGAAATTGCATAAAAAACATGAAATTTAAGAGAGTCCGCACTCCATATTTTCAACACTATGGAGGTTTATCTTACCACTTAAATAAAAAGTAGCCTCGTTAAAAAATTCACAACGTGTTACAAAATTGTCATTTTCTGTCACCTTGTTGAGGATGAGTTCACACATCTCTACGCGTCGTTGTTTGTGACTTACATGAAAAGCTTGCCTGAATTGAATTCTGAACGTTTTATAATCAAACGTCGCTCCAAAACACGCCAGGCAGACTCTATCAGCACGGCGAGTGAATTTTGGGGCTACGTACAAAACTCAGCCGGATGCGCTCCACATCTTCGTCTGACACACGCGTACGCCACTGGATGTCCCTTTACACAGACAACCGTGTCTTGGAATTGTCTATACCATCGCCTACTTCTCTGAGCGGTAGGAGGTTTAATACCATATGGTCGCCGAAAATCCCTCTGAACAGTTGTTATGCACTCACACTCCGCAAAGCGTAAAATACAAAATGATTTTGGTTGACCAGCCACCATTTTGACAAACACTGATGTAACAGGTGACGAAATGCGCTGATGCTACCTATTGACAACCGCGTGAAACTTTGAGAATTCCCTCTTTCCAACAGTACAAGTTATGGTTTTCTAAATCGGATGATTATTTCTAAAACACCCTGTATAAAGTCTCATACCTATCCATACCTATTCTATTCTTTTGGGGTTAAAGGTTATTAATTTTACCGCAGTATAATAATTATTTAATTTAAATTATATTATTGTTATTAATATTTCATGGAGCCAGCGGTGCCACGCACATTATACCAGTGCCAATAACACAATTCAATGTCACATTCGCGGAAATTTTGCTCACGTACTTTTGTAATTTCATGCGTAAAGCGATCGTGTTATGCTCTGTTCCTTTCGTAGAATGCAGGACTTCGTCGCTCTTTAGTAACTCTTTCTGAAAGCGATTTTAAAAGTAAGCTCTGATCAAATCAAATTTTATATTAACTCCTGAATCAATATTGCTTTATAAATAAAGCAAAATTTTGTTTAAAGCTCAAATATCATATCTATCTATACATTTGAACAGAAAATAAACAAAGAAATATGGCGTGATTTTCGGCCCTTAATTTGCCCGTACATTTGAACGGAACGTAAACAAAAACGGCTGACATGAAATTTGCGTGCCGCGCTCTGAGCGCTTAATTTACACGAGGAGGTCCGTGCGTTCGTATACGCACGTCGGGGCCGCTCTCGCTCTTTGCCAAAGGGCGCCGCGGCTATCGGGCCGCTACATTGCTGAACCCAAAAAGCGCGTCTGTCACGCCCATTTGGTTTGCTTCCGCAGAGCAAAGTTTCGATTGTACGCACCAATTCATATTGGACGTAAGCATAAGCCGTCTAAACTTTTATTAGAAAGAAGTCTCCATTTTGTCATTACTCTGACAATTTCCACAAACTTGCTGCAAACTATTCTTTGGATTTAGCACAGAATTACTTGTAACAGCCAACTGAAGCTCGCTGTTGAAGAAGAACATGCACTTCTTTTATTTCGTCAATGCATAGTCGATGAGATCAAGCTCTTCCAAATATGAGGCGTGAGACAATACGATTGCCTCTAGAACCTGCAGAATGATGTGGCAACTAACATGTGGGTTCGTATTGTCATATTAAAGCAAAGCGAGTTTACGAAATAATTTTGCAGTATCATTCACTAGTGATGCTCTCACAATAGGACAGCTAATTAATCAGCAAAATTTTCTCCTGATTTTAACAATTAATTGTTATGTGTTTTGGAGTAAACATTTCTAGCCCTGGTTTCTTGAAACGAAGTCTTTCCACATGCTGGTAACTAACATCTAGTGCTAAAAGCATATTTCGTATTCTATACTTAAACTTTCAAAGAATGTCTCTGTATCCACGCTATACAGCTGCATCAACTATCGACAGACTTTTACACGGTTCTGCTTATGCTGAGTGGCGAGATGGAACCCCATTGCGTATGATATTTTGATCTGCGAGTGTTCATAGATGCTGGTATGTAAATTTCCACAAAACGAACTTGTATCTACATGTGCACCAAATGTGATTCTCCTGTTTGCCATTATTGGATTATCTGCTCTCTATAAATAAACTAGGCGTTTCTTGATGACCATCATTGTCTGCTTCCATAGTTTTCCACTAAATGCGTGACTCAGTAACTCTATCAACCCCGTTTGATGTCATGCTGTGAGTGTACATTTTATTTAATTAATAGTTTCAAAAGAAAATGTCAGTTATTTTTAAAAGCTCTAAATATTTGAATTAATCAATATTTGCCAATTTCCATTAGTTTGTCCAAGTGTATTAGATTAATTATTTTTTTTAGATTTTGTGTATAACATTTTTTTCTAATTTATTTAGATCGATTTGAGTAATCTTTCATATACGTAACCTTCTAATAGTTTGCGGATCTCTAAGGACAAACATAAATGTGACTGTGCCAAATTAAATATATGAAGAAGGTGCACAATAACACAAATATAACAAAAACAATGACCCCCGGCTTTACCGAATATCTATTTTGAAGTTTTATGGTACCTTGCTAAATTAATTAATCCGTCATATGTTAGGTGTGACTGATATCTTTTGCACGCAAAAAATCGCAAACGCGACCTTTGCGTTGAGAGAACGGTTTTGAAATTAAGTTCAGGGTCATTATGATAAATCAAAAATGTGCCGGTTTTGGTGATATTCACAAAAATGCATATTTTTTATGAAGCTGCTTCAATAGCTTTATGTATTAGCATAATTTTTCTCCCATACAACTCAAAATTTAAATTTTTTATTTGGCGTTATCTTCACAGAAAAACAATTTATATTTGTTTAATCTGCCACATTTTAAAATCAGTGCATCCGCCTATTTTTCATCGTTCTCATTATCTATTGCCAAAATTTATATGTCCATATGATTATTAATTATTTAATGCGTAAATATGTGCCATGAGCAGCTTCAGGAGATTAAAAAAATATCTGTCGCACATTATTATCTCGCGTTATAACTATGCTACAAAGAAAAATATTTTTGTACACTAAACTTAATATTGAAACTATAGAACAAAGAAGTACTGGTTTCTATATTTACTATTCGCAAAATGCAGAAAGAAATGAGTGAGAAGCTTTAGTTATCGATTAATATTTACGATAATTTACTTCACAGAAAAAGTTAATATTTTAAGACTGAATTCGAAAGTTATATAAATAAAAGAGGCGCTGAAAGCCGCCGCCAAGCTTTTCTTCCCAGCGCTCGCAAGGCTGAAAAAGCGGTCCACTGTTGTGCCGGGCAATCAAAGGTGCGTTGATCTCTCTGTATCGACAAAACGCAATAGCTACAATCAGCATCAAACTTTAATGGCGCAAGTTTAATGCCACGGTGGCATCGTTGCCTTGAGGATTCCCGCACGACTATTTAATAGGCATTAATCAAAATCGCGGGTCGCACACCCACCCAGCGCCTGCCGCAGGTTAATTTTTGCGAAAATTAATTGCCTGCCGGTGCGCTTTCGATTCAAATCAATGGCTGATTTACGCACGACGTAAACAGCCTAATCGCTACTGATACAGCTTTCGATTTTTTTTTCTTCTCTATAGCAAATAATGTAATGCGACTTGGCATACTTTTTAAGTATTTTGCGTTAGTAAAAACTATAAATATGGATTCAGTTTAAACTTCAGTGAAACAATTGCGTAAAACTCATGTGATCTATGCAGCCTGTTAAAAAAATTATATATCTTCTTCTTTTTTAAATGTCGAAAGTTGGCGATCATCATCGCTATTGCAATTTTAGAAGCTGCTGCTCTGCAGTTCGTTAGAAATGCATCCGAACCACTTTCTGAGGTTTCATAACCATGATGTTCCTCTCCTTCTCACATTCCGTCTTCCTTGGATTTTGCTTTTGACCTGTTGTAGACCTCTAAATCATTTTAGATTGATACGTATACTTCCTTTTATTATTATTGATGTTCTTTTGGTACCTTGTTATCTATTTTCTGTTCTGACATTTTTGATCATGCATAATATATTGAATGAATTTTTAATTTTTTTTTATTTTACTAGAGATACCTTTTTGTTGTTTATTAATAAAGACATTATGGTGTCCTTTTTACGTCTTCAAACTATAATTCAAAGTAATCAACAAACACATATGCATAGTATTAAATAACCTTTAAGATTATGATCACTCGTTTTCGTGGGCTGACTTTGACTATTATGTTATAGTGAGAAAGTATTCATATTTTTTGTCCTTCAGGTGCCTATATGTATATATTCCTTTTCTTACTTACAATAAATATTTGAGTACTTTTCGTTTACCAATTCAAAAACGGATTGACAGTGGTAAAAGATTAATCAACTATTAAGTGAAAATATCAGTGACAAATAAAAGTTACAACATTGGCATGAAAATTTTAAAGAGAGAAATTTTGAGCCAAAAGGTCCGGGGATGATCTGCTTGTCTCATGATAAAGACAAAAACCATTGACTGCTGAGTGCCTTGCGGAGGGATTCAACGTATTTAAAACACCTGTAAGTCATCTTTACAATAGTAGATAAGTGTAAAAACAACAAGACGCCCCTTTTTGCCTTCCAGACACAAAAGAAATTTTTTTTAAACTTGTGTCGAAAAATGAATTCTGTACAGTAGTCACAAATAAAATGGATGGTGGTTAGACTGCTAAAACGCTTTCAGATAGCATGCAAGAGCGAGTCATCATCCTCATTTCTTCTCACAACTTGATAACACGATAGTACAATTCCACTGTAGCAAATTGAATATTATGCATGAGACATTGAGTTTAAAACAGCCGTCTTTGGTTAACAGACGCGGACTAGTGCAAACTAGGACCAAAGCTGCAAAAATCATTGGTGTTGGGTTAAAACATTCTGCCTCACTTATCTTATTAACCTGATCTTTTCTTTACAAATATTTATCATCTCCGAAGCCTGAGCAACCCCATATAAAAACGGCTTAAAAAGATATGTTATTTTAAAAAACACGTATATTGAAAAAATGATAAAAGAAGACTAATGAATGCATCAAACAAAATTAAAAATATTTTTAGGATAATTGAAATAACGAAAAAGACGTAAGTGAAATCTCAAGTAATAGAAGGAAGATGTTCAAACAATGAGTAAAGAAAAAATAACGCCTGCAAAATATTCTAATATTAAGAGATAAATTTGTTTTATGTTTCATGTATCTGAATTCATACAAATATACACTTAATAGCAAAACAATCGACTCACTAGTTGAATGCGCAATTTCGTCTCCTGTAAAAGTAAAAACATTAACGTGCAAGGAGTATCTTTATTATTGACCTTTAAAAAACTGTCGCTATTGCTCTAATCTGATGGCGCATTTAAAAAAATGTGCATCGCGAACGGGGTTTTACGAATCTTGCTAATTGATACGCATGTGCTCGACGACTGTGATTGGCCTGCAGTACGCTTGCAATCTGGTAATTCAGCTCAGTCACTTATCCGAAGTTGACGTAAGTAAGTAAGTGACATAAGTACTTGAGTTATTCTCAAGAAAATGGATGCCAAAGTAGTTCAGACAGTTGCATTATTGAGAGAGAGCCTTAGCCAGAAGGTCATGTCAAATTGACTAAATCTGAGTTAATCAGCTGTATCGAGAGTGTAGCGTCGGTACTGAGAAACCGATGGCTACGTCCGCTGGCAAGGAGGCGGTCAGAGGTGTTGTCGGCAGCGCTTGGATAGTGAGAAAAAGACTGAAGGCGGCCAACCTGACTCCAAAAAGGGCAGCTGCGGGTCTCAAGCTGACTGTAATCCAAAGGCAAAGGCAATTAAAATTTGCTCGAAAACATCTCCATTGGGACCTCGGCCATTGGAGTCAGATATTGTTCACCAACAAGTCTAGTATGTGCCTATATGGCAACGATGGGAGGCGTCAGGTCTATAGCAAACAAAGGGAGCGATTTGCTTATTGCTGTATTCAAGCTTGAGCTGTAAGGCATAAGCTTGTTATATTGAGCATTAAAATCAAGATAATGGTGAACAAGTCATCACATCACGCGTCCATCACAGAGACATCAGAATAAGGCTAGATGGAAACACAATTGGAATTGTAGACGAGATAAAATACCTAGGTATTGTAGTTGATAAGAGCCTCAATTTCAACGCCTATGTGAAATACATTTTTGACAAAGCTAAAAAAATTACACTCGCACTAAGGAAGAAAATTTATGTGGCCTGAAATGTCTCCACTGGGCAATCACTTCAAGTGATATATAAATGTGCGATTTTGCCAATTCTGACCTACGCCTACGAAATATGGACCCATCGACTGAGAACTTATAGAGCTCGACGGGAGATTCTATCACTGCAAGGAGCCATATGCAAGATGATCTGTCTGGGCTATAGATTCATAGTTAATGAGGCAGCGAGCGTCATAACAGGTCTCCCTCCTCTGGATCTTGAGATAGCTAGGATAACATGCCAGAAAGTACTAAGGAGGGCTCCTTCGGTGGTCTTTCTCGATGAACTACTGCTGAGAAGAAATTTTGACACCTTTCAGCACCTTAAAGAGTACATGAACCTCAAAATTCTGGATGTCTGGCAGAGTAGGTGGGAGCACTCCGATAAGGCTCCTGCTACCCATCAGTTCTTTCCAAGCGTCCCAGAGAAGCCTAGAACTTATTTTATTCGGGTCAGTACCCAGCTGCTATCTGGTCATGGTAATTTCGTATCTCATATGTATAGAATAGGGAAATCTGAGACCGATAATTGCCCAAGCTGCAGTGTGAGAGACGACCCTATTCACAGGCTGCATGATTGTGTCTTATTCGTTGAGGAACTGAGCGTTATTAGAACAAGCGTTGGGTGGCCCAATTGCGGTCGAGACGCTGCCTGATGCCGGTCTGGAACATCTCGAGGACTTCGTCCGAAACACCACTGCCCTACCCAATGGCAACCAGTTGGCTTAAGTGCGGGTGTGACGTGGCGAGTGACGTCGCCTGTCAGTGTACCTAAATAAGCTTAGGTTGTGTGGTTGCGTGCGTACTGTTAAATATGACCCGTCAGTTATTCCAACCGTCTGCTAATGTGTCATGGCAAACTTCAAGCTCCCTGTTGTGGAGGCGGGGGCCAAAATAGCCTCTCGCACACCACAGATCCAACTAAAACATCATCATATTTTCTCCATACATGTTCTCATTATGCTTTTGTGCCAAATTGTCCTACGGCTCTATTGTTAATATGTGCTTGAAATAGTTATAGTACATACTCATATCTGTCAATTTTTAATGGCCCCTAGTAGTTGCCATTATAGCACACATTATTGTATAATGTTAAACGTCTCAACACCTTGTCAGTAAATAGCCGGATGAGCACACATATTGCCTAAGTTCTTGTTATATTCAATGTTGATAAACAGTTGTAGGGGCTTTGTGTGCTTTGTCGGTGCTGGGGAGATGTCAACCTGGCCTATGGTAGGGTGTGTTATAGCTGTAAAAAACTGATGGAACTAATCTTCTACTACTAAAGATTATTTATGTAAATGTTAAACCGTAGTTTTATGTCCTTGTGTACTCTATGTGTGTATTTTCTTACATTGTTTCTGAAACCAATTTGCAGCAACGCCCAATTTGGCGTTTTCTTACTCAATAAAGTGCCCTTGAGCACTTTTTTTTATTCAATAAACTGTTGTTTATATGGAGGTGACTTTTACATGTTGTGGACAGGCATTTCTATGCATAAAATAGCTGAGCTGGTTTTCATGCCTAGTAAAGGGCGCGGAGGAGGTTTAACAGCAAACCGCTACATCAGGGACATTTTGGAAGAATATATTGTTTCATTTGCAGGATTTGTTGATAAGGACTACATGCCAATGTAAGATGCCACACTGCGCGAGTGACCCACCTGACTGACATCGGTATACCGAAAACGGACTGGCCTCCGTGTAGCTCAGACTTGAGTCCAATTGAGCATGTTTGGGATGAGCTTAAGACAAAGAGTCCAGAAATATTGCATCAACGAGCGTGATGAAACTGAAAGCGGCGTTGATTAAAGAGTGGGAAGCAATCCCTCAAGACAGCATGCGTAATCGCTTGGAAAGTGCAAATAGGAGTAGGAGTGACAACACCAAGTATTAAAAAATCATTAAATTAATTTCAACGCAGTATTTCATTTTTTCCTTCTCATAATCGCTTTTTCCCTTTTAATTGTTTTGTGTTACACATATTATTAACTTTTTCAGAACAGGTCTGATTCCAATCAAAGTGGTATCATTTGAAACCGCAGCTTTTAAACTTTCAAACAGTACACTAAACTTGATTTGGAATGAATCGGAGTGTATACACATTCTCTCAAAACTCGAGCATGTTGCTAAGTCGATTTTTTGCTCTCAAATGTAGTATTTTACATAGAAAATAAATTTTAAATTTTGCATTAAATCTTGCAGTAGATTTTCATCACTTACATACATAACGACTGAATAAAATGTACTTTGTCTTTTATATTATCATAAACTTTGAAAACTGCAGTAGAAATGTTTTTGATGCAAATTTATTAAGGATAATATTGAATGTTAAAAACTGCAATTGGGTATCGGTGTGTAAAAATGAAAACAATTTTGTTTTAAATGATCATGTTTTGTGTACTAAGGGTGCAATAAAATAAATAAAGCTACAATACGAAACAATACGATAATGCAGAAAGTTTTGCAATATTGTTTATAATTTTCATCAGTCGATATAGAGCCGCAGTATATGTTAATGAGACTAGTTAGCACTCTTCATTACCAAAAAGAAGTTACGTCGCTTGCATATCCTCCTTTGAAGCAGAAGGTTGACCACCGCATGCAGACGGCGCGCTCAAATTCAACGTTTCCGCGAAGCTGGTGGAAGTGAAGCTTGCACTCTCTGGTTTCCCACACTTTAGGATGCAACATTTTGTAAACCGCAAGATCCTATATCCTGCCGAGATGTCGCTGGAATACTTAAGTGGCGTCACGCCCGCGGATGCCAATCAGCTAAATTTGAACGCGGCTCTAAATTTTAGCGAAGGCCGTTTCCATCGATATGGAAAGCTGTCAAATAGGTTGCCTATACAATCTTTTCTTGAAATAGAAAATCAGCTTAATTTTTTATGGGTTAGTAAATATCTACTTTTTTATTGGTGCTTTTATTTATTATAAAATCTAAACCACAAAAAACATGTCAATCACTAAGAAACGTCTGTTCGTCTTTGAAAAGCAATAGAAAATTTTTAGTAAAATGTAAGAGTATTATTCACATTAAAGAGTACAAATCAGCAACTACCTTTAAAAATAAATTAAAAATGTGTAATACTCATTCCAAAAATGTGGTCTCCTGCGAGTAGATCCTGAGACATTTTGAAACTTTAATGCAATAATTAAACAACAATTTTAAAATTTTTGCAAACTAAGAGAGAAAAAAGATTTTTCTCGTAGTTCGAGATTCAAAACCCAGCCTCACGTAAAATTTAAAGTACCAAAAAATTGCTAGATAATCATATAGTGAAACCCAATTGTGTTTCTAGTAAGATTGAAATAGATTATTCCATTCGTTGGTTTAAGATTACTTTTAATTTTTTTAGTACACCACTTTTAGTAAACTCTTCATCTTTGCTACAAGCCTGGTTTTCATTTTCTATTTACTTTGTTTATAAATTTTAATAAACATTTTGTTGTACAGTAGTTGATTCTCTATTGACAACATTTTTTTTCTAATTTACAAAGATTAAGGTCTCAAAAACAATTGCTTTATTATTATTTTATACAAACGAAAGTAGTAAGTAGCATGAAAACCTTAGTTGAAGGTATTATTCCACAAAACACAACTAAGGAAAACATTGCTAATTATCTTTATTTTTCGCCTGAAAAACTAACAAAACAACGAATTGGACTAAAATAAAAATAGAACGGTTTAAAGCATAGTAATTGCATTGAAACTGTAAGTTTAAAGATGGACAATTTTCTTTAGCTTATTTTTATGTATAACTGCAAAATTGTAGGTATTGACAAATAGAAAAATGAACTATGTTTTTATTTTACAATATTAATAGTTTATCAATCTTATTTTCACCAGATTATTAACAAGCTTGATATAGATTAAGCGCCGCAAATAATCCAAGTGAAAGCAGCCTGTGATAGTCAAATCAACTAATCTTGAAGGTCATCTAATAGGACCACCGATGTCACTTTATCAACTATGAAAAAAGTTAAAATACTCCCTTATAGATGTGGTAAAAAAGTTAAGTTAGAAATACTTCCTTCAAGAACATTCTCAAGATATGAACCAAAAAATTACGGTATGGTGCTCCTCTTAATTGATTTTATAGAATAATGGGTCGTGCAAAACTATAACCAAAAATTTCATTCGAGAATTTAAACTGTAGCAAATTTGATACCCAGCTTGAATAACGAAGGGTAAACTTTAGTCTCTCTAATCGTACTTGTTATGAAACTTACAAATTCTGCTTTTTTAGAGGAAACTCTCAGACATTATAAGATATTGAAACAAAGAATTCGTAGGCTCCAAATCGATTTGAATAAAATGCGAAAATGTATAAAAAATTTTACGAAATTTAAACTGAGATTTAGGATGACCAGTTATAAAGTGCAGATTAGTAATCTCAATCGAAATGATTATGAAAACCAAATTCCTGACATTTTTAAAGGATATGGGACAGCTCTGAACTAGTAGAATTTAACGATCAATAGGCTAAACGAATTTGATCCTAGTACTGGCAATTGTTTATATGGGGACAGCCTGTTCTAGTAGAATTTAACGCGATCACAACCTAACACTGAATTTGATCTTAGCTACTGGCTTTAGAACTTGACATAGTGGGACTACAAAGTGCCGCACGATGACAAATGAGGACTTAAACAAGAGCCTAGAATCTCGCGACACCAAATTCGGTAAGTTTCGAAGGGTACAAAGAAAGCGATCTGAGAAACACAACGCCGGCTAGAAAAGACGTAAAAAGATGATCTTGGTGATGATGGGGCTCAACATTCATAGGGTTTTGCCCATCCCCCTTTAGACGATTAACACATTCTCGTAAAATCCATCGGTTGAACAGCAATCGTATAATTTATTTGAGAAGATTGAGGGCTTGCACTCTATATGGTGAATTCCTGTACAACTTATGGTGTTTTCTCATAAAGTTTAACATTTTTTGACCATTCAAATGTATTTATTTTTGTTATTTTATTGTTTACAATTAAAACTACAATAAAGTGTTTATGTAGATATGACATCATATATCTCCAATTTTACATAGAGTGTGGTGGGAAAAAACGAAATGATTTGAAAAAGTTGTAATTACATAATTTTAATATTTTTTCAGGCCTTGTAAGGAAGATCTGGGAGATTAATTGTAAAAAGACACAGTTATGCAGCGAAAGAAAATTATAAAATTTTATTTTAAAAACTAACGTTTGATAATAGCGGCTCGACGAGCTTAACGTAGCCATTTCAGCTTATTAAAGATTCGATTTCCATTTATATAATTAAACATTTAGTGGGACGTTTAAAGCAAGAGGGTTCAGCAAAGAATTTTACAAAATCTAGAAGACCACGTTCGGCCAGAAGTGAAGCAAATATTCAGCGAACACAAGAGATTGTTCAGGAGAATCTAGGAACATCAACTCAAAGACGTTTACTTCAGTTGAATATTATTCCCATGTAAATTTCAATTCGTTCAAGCATTGAGTCGAAAGACTTTGAGCAAAGCTTAAATTACGCCGTACAGTTTAAGAATTGGCCTGAGAAAATAAAAACTATCCATCATTGTGGAATATGTGGAAGTAAAAAGTCCAGGACCGTTACATCCTCTCAAAAGCACATCCCAAAAATTGTCGGGTTCTATTTTTTTAAAAATCAAGATAGGAATGCCGCAACTGTAATTGCTGAGCAATTGCGACGTATAATTCAAACTTTTCTGCGACCTACTCTTAATGATAATGAAAGAATGGGGTTCCAACAAGACGGAACTACTGGATACACTGGCCGCTTTAATATGTACCTGTAAGTGTGTTTAGGTTTAAGCGGACTGTATCGTATTTTTAATTTCAAAAAAAGAATTCCAATCAAAAGCCCAAAAGTCTGGAAGACACTCACCGTAAAAGCGGAAAATTGGCTGCAGGAATTAGTTTACCCGGGGCTGTAATCAGGGGAAATCGAGGAAGAGGAAAAAAGGATGTGGACGGAAAAAAGAACAAGTTACCCCAATCTTCGTTGCGGGGCCGATCAGAAGCGTCTTTCTTGATGTGGGTCCTTCAGCTGGTTATGTCCCAGGTTTACAACAAGTTTTTTTTTCTCCCACGCCGGATCAAAATATAAAAGAACTCGGACCGAGTTTCTCCGTCGGCAAATATCGACTCCCCTGCACACAATCGGCCTACAACAAACGACCTTTGGGATGTAGAAATTCCTGCCACCAATCAAACACGCCGGCGAATTCTCGGTCAAAACGGTTTCGTACCCACGGAAAAATTAAAGCCGGCCGAACGTTTCCAAAATCCATCAAGGCTACACCAAAAAATAGCCGTAGCAGGCTCAGCTTTTATAGCGCAGTTTTTAAAATTTAATCTTCAGTAAGAAAACATTTTCACGGCGATCGTCGGTTTATTTTTTATTAAAATTCTGTGGTGATTAATTATATACCGAAACTACAAGGTCTACATGGTAAAATTATATATGTCCACTTTTAACTTATAAAAATAAATTGCTCTGAAGTTTAAAAATAAAAATCGAAAGAACAAGCACATGAAAAATTTACTTAATCAATTAATTTAGCAAAACTAAAAGAAAACAAAAGCGGTGAGCATGTTATTGGTAAATATATTTATATATTTTTTAATTTGGCTCAAAGCAATCTCATTACTGTATTTTATTATTAGTAGTATTATATATATTTTTTATTAAATAATTTACATTAATTGAATAAGTCTTGCCACGTTTTAATAGATTAAATGGTAAGTTGTCACCTTTTGATTACTATTGCAGTTTCTTAAGTAGATGCCCCATCTCAAATGAAGATCATGTAGGATTTCTTAGGCAAGAGTATAAGAAATAAGGCTAGACATTCAGACAACAGCAAGCTAGTACTCATAATATTGTTTTAATACAGCAAAATGTTACAGAATGTTACTGTGGGTCTACGGATGTAATTTCCTATCACTGTCAAGCAAAGAAGCTTTCATATCAATCGTTTACATTGGTCTACTGTTAATGCTTCTTATTGAAATTCCCCAACTCCACCGATTTTGGCCAGTCGTAATAAAAATGTATTGGTGTGACGTTAAAAAATTTCAACTGACAATAACGCCCTTTCTTTATTTTGTAAAGTGCCATATAGCTAAAAAAAACCATTTAAAAAACATGATTTAAACGAAGGATTTTAGCCCGGAGCTTTGCCCTAGGAAATTCATGGAAAAATTTTGAGTCTTTGAAGGAAAATTAACTAATTATCTTTGTTTTACGTAACCTTTAAATAAACCATTGTTTTAGTACAGTTAGTCGTATAGTAGCATCAGGTCCGACGGATGGGATGGTGAATACGTGAGCCGTAAGCAAAAGAAGTTATTAAAATGCATTCTAGTACCCTAGGCAAGTTGCAACTCAATGGCTCTATTGGAAGCGTATCGTTTTATAGTAAATGCTGATTTACAAAGAGATTTGAAGCAGATATTTGTGACACTACCCTAAAGACACTCAGATGAGTATTGCAGCAATGCCGCATTACCTGCACATCTTCTGATTCAGATAGAAAATTGGGTAACGCAATACCAGGAAATAAAAATTATAAATGAGTTGCCAGATAGGGTTAAGAAACGAGTAAAGGATGATTACCACATTTAAAACTCACAACCTTACATGGCAAAATATTATTGTAAAATATTGCTTATCGAAAAGCAATTAGAAAAATCATATTTGTAGGTGGAAGTAAATTTACAAATTGAAACTAGCTCATATTTACTGAAGGGATACTATTTGGAATTTGGCTTTCTTTGAAACGGTCCTGGCCTGTAATTGGGAATTTTTTTTATTTCAGTGCTCTATGAAACACGTTAAGCTGTACGTTTGCTGTTTTTCAGCAAATGTGAACATGGAACATTACATCTCTTTACAAAAACGTTAAATGTAGAAAAGAAGGCTAAAATGTATAAAAAGTGTTTGCTAAGACCTGCTCGAAAATGGTGTGGAGATGATAATGAAGTATAGTTGTTACAAGAATTCATACAAAATTTTGGAGATTGTAAACGTGGCCAGTATTCAAAATTCTTACCATGCGGTACTGGACAATAATAATAATAATAATTGGATAGATCAGTAAGTCAGGGCGTACTAACTTATTCTAAATACTTTGCATTGTAAATGCATTGTATCTTCTTTATCTTAAATTTAAAAAATCTTAATATCTACTGAGTGATTTTGTGGGGCTAACTGCATATCTTAAGAAAATTTAATTTGTTTTATATATTTTAAGCGTTTAATATGTTAACACTTCTATTAAATTTTATCTGCAATTCAATATTTTTGTTTTGTTTTGTGCAACGTTCTAACAAGCTATTAAAAAACAGCCCTGACTAGTAAATTTCTTATTTTTGCTAGTGGTTAAAAATCAATCCGAGTTTTCAAAATCAATGTGTTAAAATCTCTAATCAACATATCTCAAAAATGTATTAGCCTCCAAGAAGGTTTTAAATAATATTTTGAGATCAAATAAAGATTTTATTGACTACAGTGACAATCCTGTTTTAATTGCTTAAAAACTGTCAGTTATTATAACGAAAAATCAAATATAAACCAAAATTTCTTTTAAAAAACTGCGAGGCAAACAGAGGGGGACGCGCTTCTCAGTGTAGTAAATAGGAGTGCCTGATTTTATAAGGTACCCCTCATTACCGTTTTTACTCACTATCACGATGGCAGAGCAAGAGAGGTTTTTATCCGTTACACAGCGAATTATTAAGAGAGACATAGTATAAACTAATGAAAATTTTAAAATTTTGGGGAGACTCAAGGCACAATTCAGGGAATACTCTTAAAAATACTTAAGTATACGTGTTGGTAAACAATTGTTGTAATCACGAGAAGTGGTTGAAAATAAAAGCTACTGACGTCGTTGAACAGCCAGCGTGCTGAGGAAAACATTCTCGTTGTTTGTCACCTTCTCGATGATGACCGCCTAGTTCAAAATAAATGCGGCAGTTAATCATTACGGACTATCTTGGGTTTCAAAAAGCGTCCGAAAGGTAGGCTCCATACAGCTGTCTAAACTCGACAAAAATTGAGAATTTGTTTTGCGCTACATAGGAATACTCTACTTATGATCCGGACTATGTTAAAACCACCTTCACTTTACAATAGCAAAATCCTTAGATTGTTAGGTAATTCTTAAACTACCTAATCGTTGGAAAAATGTGTTTATAAATTAGGAGATTACGTAGAAAGGTAACTTTGTATAATTCTATTTTCATAATGCTTCAATAAATTTTTAAATATTTGGTTTATATTTTATTCGCCTCCGTAATAGTTTTATTGGATCCCTACTATTAATTAATTTTTGCCATCAACGTTAAACGTAAGAAATCGTTTAAAATCGGCAGGTATTTGTCAATATTTGCTAAATTTCACTAAAAAATTGGCCATTTATTTTTTATGTACGAAGTACAATTATTACAGTACGTGAAAGGTGAAAAAATAATAGCATAATTTAAATTTTTAACTAAAAAAACTAAATAAAGAAAAATAAAATGGCAAAAGTTGTTGGAGAAATAGACTATTTCATTCAAAATATAAAATGTTTGTATTGGATAGATTTTTAAAAAATCAGAGACGCATATTTTTAAAATTTTCAAATAAAAGATTAAGTTCACAAATTTAGATAGCCCTTAATGGTAAAAATCTGTTTATTTCTAGTTCTGGCGCAATTGTTTTAGGGGATATAGTTTCTAGTCTTCACTAAACGCCCTTTATAAATAACCAAAAAAGTTTCATCGCATTAGAACCTTAACAGCTGGTAGTAAACCAGAAAAAACTTTGGTGGCTATGTAGCGTTCTTTCAATTTCTACCAATATAATAATAGTTCCCCGTAACAGGCCTTGAAGGCCCTTTGGGGTCGTAACAGGATAAGTCTGCTACAATCTAGAGCCTACGGTACACAAGGGTAGTAACTTGGCTAGCTATTATTACTCCAGAGTTTGACCTCCAGGTACTCATTTATTGCAGCCTGAGTCGATCTGGGCCGTAAAAATGCCAGTGATTGAGAATTGGCGAGAGCGGGATTCGAACCCGCAACTCTTGGTTTCGTAGTCTAGCGACCTATCCACTAGGCCACTACGGCTCACTCTCCACCAATATTAATTAAATATATATTACATAAATATCATTTTATCATAATAACAAATAAACAACCAATACTAATGGTAAAACTTCTTTAGCCTACATTAATTGTTGTGTTGTAAGAGTTTTTGAAAGGAACAAAATTTTGGAGTGATATTTTTACTTAATTTCAAAATTAGTTTGTAAAGAACAATAGAAAGTAAATAAAGAACAAAGACAAAGCATTTAATATTTAAATACAATTGCAATATAACTACAAGATATTATAAATTATAGAACTACAAAGTCGTCAAGATAAATCAGAAATTTTTGTAGATATATTGCGGGAAAACTAAAAGGCCGTCTCATGCGCATGCAAAATCTCCTATTAGACACAGCAAGTTAGCTTCACATAATCAACAACGTAACCAAAAATACAAAAAACTTGATTACTAGGAGGAAGTAACTGGAGGCGGTAAAATACAGCAAGCGATCTGATCGTAAGAGAAGTGATGAATTCGTCCGTGAATTGAAAAAGAAGATCAATCAGAATCCTAGACAGACTGACCTGGCAAAATGGGCGTGGAGAGACCGACGGTCAGTCTATCAGAGCAGCAGGATGTGCACCACAGGTCTTTTGACCTAAGGAACCGTTGACGGTTGACTGAGGAAAACAAAATAGACAGGAAGTTAAAAGTCCAAGCACAACAGCGCTTTTTAAGATTCTTTTCGAACGAAAAGAACTTTATCCAGGACAGGAAGGTGAGTTGTCAAAATGGCCGTTATGTCTGCCAAGATGTCTTTAAAGTTTCCCGTCTCTGTGATGGTACTGGGGTTTGTAAGTATTGAAAATAAAGTTGTGGCGTCTTATTTTTTTGACGAAAGCTTGAAGGTGGCCGTCGTGTTTGAGACAATTGTCAAGCCCTGAATAAACGAGGTGGCCGCTGGATTAAAGCACGTGTTTCAGCAAGACTCCGTTTCAGCCCACAAGGTAAGGATGACCCTTGCATAACTATACAACAATTTGTAACTACCCTCTAACCCAGACTAGTACAGGTAGGGCGTGGTAAAGGCAAAGGTTAATGAAAAGCATCATAACACCAAGGATCTCAATCATGGAAGTAATAACCCAAGAACCTGCGACTGGTTGTTGGAAGACATATTAAAGATTTCATATAAATAAATTTAAATTTTCTTGCATTTTTTATTGTTTATTTATTTTCGGAATTTCCCCCGACGACTCTGTACACAAAAAATAAGCAAAATACAATAAATTTCGTGGCATTGTAGTTTTAGTACGATAATTGCACATATTTTAATTAATGTTATAGGAAATATTTGTTACATCCGTTACATTGCATATCAATAAAAATTCAACAAAAGCATAAATAGAAAGTAACAAAACGTTAATATTGTTATAGAAAGACTCACCGGTGCCGCGTAGCCACGAACAGCAGCGAAGTTAGCCATTTTCACAGAATTGCAAAAATACCATGCTTTCTCAGCGATCTAGTGTTTATATACACATAACTGTGGTTATCGTTGATCACTTAATGCTACCTACTCTGTATGAAATCAGATAGGTATCTTTAAGTCTAATAAATGACATTAGGTGAGCAGCAAGAGATCGGCGCACTCGATTGGATTTAACAGGAGATTATCGTAATCCGGCACATCGGGGCTTAATTGGATCGTTTCCTCGTTACTGTACACTTTATTTTCGTAGGTGATAATTGAATTAATTTACATACAACACATAAAAATCACAAAATTGCTCAAAAAAAAATTTTATTTGTCATAATTATATTACAGCTGAGGAAAAACTAACGAATGAGCACTTTGTTTTACTAAAAATTAAAAAAAATGTTGATCAGTAGTTTTGGTATGATTGTTGTATCTTGGGTAGCAACAGAAGCAAATACGATAGGCAAATTTATATCTCAGGGATTCGTAAATCGAGCTTTGTAAGCGATTCCCCTTATCTAACAGGTGGAATTAAATGATCGCGTGATATGTTTGAAAAATAGTATCCATGTCGTTTACTTGTCATTTTTGCTTTGAATACAAACCAAAGTTATTATGGTTCAAAATTAATTTTTAAACGACTTTAAGTGCTCTACAGAGTTTAAGGTAATTTTTGGTTTGCTTATTCAGTGAGATTATTTTGGCGAAACATTTAAATAGGACATGATATTAAAGCAGCAGTGAAAATAAATCTTACAAGCAAGTATTTTTAGTGTATTAAGTACAAACATAGTTCCTCTTACGAATGTAAATATTTTTTTAATATAAAATGTAAATGTAGCAAGGTCAAAAAATTTAACTTGAAGGAGATTTAGTGAAGGCAACAAAATAAGTATACCTCTTTTTAAAATATTATCTTCCTGTGCTTGAGAGTATTTCGCTAGATTTAATTAATTTTTTACTATGTAAAATATACTACAATGGTGAGAACTAGAAGTAAGTACAATGGGTTAAATTAGATTGCAGTAAAGGTAAACAAATCTCTTGCACGTATATGCATGAGATAAGCGCCAAAATTCAGGTCAGCCAATTAAAGTGCTTTCAAAAGAAAACGTTGGGTGTTGCAAATTAGGCGTTTAGAAATAAAAGAATGACGGGGTCTCCATTACAGTCACTTTCTTTACTGGCTCCCAAATGGATACACCAACTTTTGTCAATGATTCAAAAACAGCAAAATGTGACCTATTGTGAACAAATTGTAAACTTCTGTCTCAACAACAAGGAAACAATATTTCAATTTATTGTTATAGGGAATAAAACCACGATTCTGGACTATGATACCCTAGCATAAAAAAAGTCAGTTAAATGGAATAAGTCGGACAAAGCTGCTGCAGTAGAACGAAAAAGATCATTACAACATTTTTGGGATTCAAAACAAATTTTATTAGTTGACATTAAGGAAAGAAACACAAGCTTATCAAGGAAAAGATGAGTCTAACTGTTTTTCTTCTGTTCATAAGGTCGCAATTGCTGCAAAGGCTACGGTTTTGAGGAGCTCACATACTCAATTTACAGACCACACCTATTCTCCAGTTACTACTATGTATTTTAAAATTAGAAAATTCAACAGCGATTAAAGAGATGCAGGAGACTGTTTTAGAGAATTCCTTTTGTGATTCCAAAATCTAGTAAATCGTGTATTTCTTCCCTGTCGATCGGCCAATAGGTCGATACTACTGTTAAATTATTTGCTCTTAAAGCAGCATATATCTGTCTGTCTTTTGAAGTTGTTATCCTTGAACCCCTAAATTCATTTTTGCCTTTCCAATCTTCTCTAGTGATAAATTTATTTCCTATATTATCGAAAAAGTGCTCGTAGTCTTCCTTTTTATTATTGTATTTTGGGGACAAATAAATTTCCAATACGTTGATATATCCCATATGATGTTCCATTGCAATGTTCTGTTCTGTTTGATGCCATCTCTTATTATAATTGCTGTTCCTCCATATGCATCGCCGTTGAGATGTCTAGTCCTGTATAGTCTATATTTTGGTATATTTGTATTATTAATTTGTAAGAATTGTTTTATTTCATGTGCATGTTGGCACAAGCCGTTGGTATTCCGTATAGCTATTTTCAATGTTTGAGCCGTTAGGACATTTTAGTTACTAGCGTTCAGATGAGGTTCATCATTGTACCCATTTGACTGATAAGCTCTTTCATCATGTTTTTCAGTTCTATTAAATCGCCATTGTGTTAGTTCGATGTGAACGGATTTGTTTGATTAATGTTATTTATTTGTTGCGGGTATTGGTGTATAACTTGCACGTACGCCATGTTAGATTGTACATATCGATTTGCATTATAAATTTCTTTATTACTCTCGTTTTGTTTTAAGTTGACGAAAAATATAAGACGTATGTTATTTGTCCTCATACAGTGTGTCTCTTGACTATGTACTGCATACATGTGTTTTCTGATTTTTGTTGATTCTGTTGGTCATTCGGTTCATTTAAAGGAAACATACCAAAACCTTGAAGTGGTCTTCAACAAACTTAGCTATTCAAGCCATAAATGGACTATTTGTGGCGATTTAAAAGTCATTTCACTGTTTCTTGGTCAACAGAGTGAATACACAAAGTACCCATGTTTTCTTTGTGAACGGGATAGCCGTGATAGAAAACAGCATTACATTAATAAAGAGTGGCCAGTCAGAAAAATCTTAGAGCTCGGTACAAAGAATATTGAGAGGGCGAGTCTTTTAGATCCAAAAAAGTTTTGCTTCCTCCACTTCACATCAAATTGGGTCTGATGAAGCAATTTGTTAAAGCCTTATCAAAGAAAGGAGTATGCTTTCGATATCTTTGTCATCAGATTTCTGGTTTATCTGAGGCGAAGTTGAAAGAAGGAGTGTTTGCTGGACCTAGCATCCTAAAACTTATGAAGAATGACAACTGAGAAAAAAATGGGCCCAAATGAAAAAGCATCATGGGTATCTTTTAAACTTGTTGTAACCAGATTTCTTGGGAGCGAACGGGATCCTGACTGCAAGGCCATTGTAACTGAAATGTTGGAAAGCTTCAAGAAGTTAGGCTGTAAGATGAATCTAAAAGTACATTGTCTCCACTCACACCTAGAGACACTCACACCAGACAATCTTGGTTCTGTCAACGAGGAACAAGGTGAAAGATTTCACCAAGATGTAAAGGAAATGGAAAAGCTATATCAAGGAAGGTAGAATGTTAACATGATAGCGGGCTACAGATGGATGTTAAAAAGAAACGAACCCCATCGATTTTACAGAAGAAGAAGCACAAAACGAAGTTTTGATGAAAAGCGAATACAATACTACAAGGACTATTAAACAAGAAGAAGATTCAATTTTATTGATTTTGTGTTGTTATGAAAAATGTTTGGTTACTTCTGTTTTTAATAAAATGTAAAATAAAATACACATTTCATAATTTTTTGTTTTTTGGCTTATTATTCCTAAAATTCATCTGCTTTTTGTGAGAAAACTCTACGTGATAGAAAAAAACGGTTTTTGTTTTTGAGTTCAGCACTGAAAATAAGTGACTAAAGTTAAAACAATTTTTAAAAAGTATTTTTTGCAGGCCTGTGTAATAAAGATTGGTAGAGGTTTTGGGTTCTTTTTTGTTTATCGTTACATACATGTATTTCCACGGATTATTTAACCAATTACTTAACCAATTTTATTTTATTTGCTTGATTTGAGCAACCTTCTTCGTCTGTGTTTCTTGGTCGTTTGTGGCTTTTTGCATATTGCCATTCATAATCACGTGGTGTTTGAGATAACGTGGATTATCTTACAGGATAGAGTATTGTTTGGTTAGATATTTGAATATTTGGTTGTTGTTGATTGTAATTACTAACAGAATAATATTCATATTGACTGGCACATACAGTGCATTTTAATTATATATTGTTGGAGTTTGTTGCATATAGGTCATGCTGTTAAAATATGGGTTATTGGTCATTTTGGCCCAGCCCGATGGTAGGTATTTGTGACTATTAGCACTGTAAATTGCAAGATTTTGGTTAAACGTTTAAAATGTAAGTATAATTGATTTATTTTGGTTTATTATTTTGTTATCTTAATACTAATCTGGGGTCACATATTTATCACTTTGTTTTTAATTTTTCGTCACGCAAAATACGATCGCGCAATCTTACTTACAAGGCTGCAGTTTTTGTCGCTGTAATAGGGCAGGTGGAAATGTCTCGCAACATGTCTGTTTGGCTTCAATGCACGAACCATACTCTATATTCATATCTAGATAATAAAACGTTTTCGATTAGTATTTATGCAACAGTATCACCAACAACGTATATTAATGCAGAAATTCCCCAAGGGAGCGTTATAGGTCCTTTATAATTTAACATCTTCATCAATGACAACCCTAACACAAAAGCAGATTTAGCGTTATTCGCAGATGATACTGCATTATTGGTTAAAAACAACAATCTTTTAGTTGCAATTATGCAATTACAACACGCGAAAAATAAATTGACAAGATAGGTCAAACGCTGAAACCTAACGATAAATTATGATAAGTGAGCATCAAAAATCAACGAACCACCACCAATAACAATTCATTCATATGGACACACATCACAGAAGCATTCAAATACTTAAGTGTGTATTATTATATGTGACTTACATGGAGGTTCCATATAGCTAAAATATTAAACGAAGGTCATGCAAGACCAGCGCAGCTATATCCGGTTATCAACTATCGTCATTAAAACGTAAATGGGCAAAGTTAATCTATAAAACATTAATATGACCATTAATACTTTACGCCTGCGTAATCTGGGATAACACATCCAAAACGAACCTACAAAGAATCCAAGTTTTGCAAAACAGAATTCTTAGAATCTCAGTGAATGTTTTTTGGTATATTACCAACAGACAACTTTATACAGATCTCGGTTTATCCACGATCTCAAAGTACACAAAAAATTAACCATAAACTTTCATGCAAACATTAAAATTGTTCCTGAGCAGTGTTCTTTCAACTTGGACAAAGACAAATACGCACAAGATTGAAACGCAATCTACCGCAAGACATTATCCAAATTAAAGTAATAGTTGTAGTGAAGGTGATTAGTTACTACATAAACTAATTTATTGTAATAAATCATAAGTGGTAATATTAACTATTCCGTTATTCTGGTATATATTTATGTATGTATGTGTTTATATATATATATATATATATATATATATATATATATATATATATATATATATATATATATATAATAGGTCTTTACGACCAATAACCAAATATCTGGGCTTATTCGCTCAGCAAAGGATCACTGCCCCAATGAATCCCAAGGAGTGTATGAAATACCTTGTGGAGACTGCCAAACGACCTACATAGGTCAAACAAATCGGCAAATATCTAGCTGAATATACGAGCATTCTCTGGCCGTACGGAAAGGCGATAATGGTTCGGCACTTGCCAAACACAGCAAAGAAACAGGCCACAAAACTAATTTCTCTGGGGCTAAAACCATTGCCTTCATTTCCCATTTTACTAGCAGAATAGTGCGTGAGGCAATTGAAATAGAAAAACGCCCACAGCGCCTCAACACAAGAGATGACAGCCAGCGTTTGCCTGTCATGTGGAAGTCCCTTATTGCTCCGCACCGCCAATTATGCAATACCCTTAATCCTACAAATTTTCCCCAACCCAACGCATCTCCCGCCAAACAAACTTTCACTTTCAGCCCTATAAAATATCAAGCAGGTCACACGAAAGCTCAGTCTTATTCAAAGACTCATAGCTTTCCTTGGGGAGTAGGCAGATTGAGTATAAATACTGCCTCCATGCCGCCATCTTTGCTTGTCATTTACGTATTTGTTGTTCTATCACTCTGAAAATATATGGAGGTGTTGCCAAAGAGTTGCTCTTTCGACTCGTACAAATTGTACTATGAAAAGTTGTGGCGAATTTTGGAGATACATCTCAAACTTCAAACTCATTTTTCACCACGAAAACAGGGTCTTGAGCACCATTGGGAAGAGCAGATTAAAATCTATCGATTTTTATTTTTCGATTCTCCTTCCTATGAGTACGGCGAGTTGAACACGGCGCACTCGGGCGAAAAATACGCCGCGAGCGCCGGGTGGCCCATTCTCAGTGGACGCGTCCATTTGAGAGTCACATAATGAAGGTCCTGTTTATATTCCGCTATTTTATTTATTCTAAACATTTCATCTCAAGTATATAAGTTAAGTTTTTAGCATGTAGTTTTTCTTTCTTAATTGGTTCTGCATTTATTGTGCAATAAAGAGTTCAATAGAAATAAAACACTAATCAAGGCGTTTCAATTATGTATCCAAATTTAATAAAAAACATCAATATCGTCGTTTTTTAAGGCATGTTTTGTATTTCTTGTTATTGTGCGTAACCTTAGACCAAACACTATTTAAATTTAAAATTAGCAAGTCTTAATCCCGCAATTTAGATTACAAGGCACTTAATTGTCACGCGACGTAGTGAAAAACAGAATCAAAAAGAAAACAAGGAATGCAACAAAGAATCATTCATTATTCTTTTTATTGTAAAAAGCTAACTAATACTAATAAAGTTATTGTGCTGATAAGCAAAAGTAAGTAAAAATTATTTCTTTAAAAATTATTAGTCGTTTCAAATATAAAAATTTGTACAACAAACTTTATAAAGTGTTTTTACCTCATATAACAAAAACTACAAAAGAGATCAATATTATTGTTCGACAACATTAATAACAATAAAAAAATAGACAAGTGGAAACAACGGCAGCAAATGTAATGGACAGGGGACATATAATAGACGTAGGAAACAACGAGACTACAAAATAAGTATGGGAAATAAGTGAAACACGCGAAATACAAGAAATACAAAGAATACGTATGTTAGGTAGAATACGAAAAATATCTAAAATATATAGGATATACTAAAGACAATGAAGACACGGAAATTACAGAAAACACAAAATATGTAGAATATACACATTACGCGGGGTACATGAGCTATACGTGGTAGGTATACATATAATACGCAAGACATAAAATATACGAAATACTAGAAAGCGCACTAAGAATACTGAAGACGAAAATAACGCAGAAGATACTAAAGACACAGAATAAAGGCATAGAAGATACAGAAGATGTAAAACATACAAAAGTCACAGAAAATGCGGAAAACAAATACGAAAGATAAGAAAGACAAGATACTTGAAATATGCAATATACATAGAGTATGTGTTTTGGTGATTAATTTCAATTTGTGGGTTCTTAAAGTCGGAAAGTTTCAGGACTCTGCTAATAATAATAATTATGGAATTTTGAGTTTATCCTGTACACGGTATGATAAAACTGTTCTTAAAAGAATTCCTTATAATAAGGCGATGCAGAAAAGAAAGGGAATTGTTTTATTTGACTTCCAGTATAAACCTAATAGCGCAAAGTTTATATATATATATATATATATATATATATATATATATATATATATATATGTATGTATGTATGTATAGGTGAGGAAGAAATTGGAAAACGCGACTAGACCATAAAGCCAGATAATAAAAGTATTGTCAGCGTACCTCATCCAATGGATACACTTTAGGAGAAAAGAACCGGGGATTTTACTTCAATATTGGTCATAAACAAATTGGCTATAACAGATAAAAGTGGAAGGAATTTCAGAATTTTTAAGAAGTAATAAGAGTTTTGCGCAAATAATGAAGCTTGTTCTCTAAGGAGTTGAAAAATTTTCGCCAGGTATTTGGCCAAGTTGTATATAGAGGACTCAAAAGTACTGACTTTCTTTGTTGATTTTTAAAAGTCCGTATACTTTTAGCATTTTTAAAGATTTTTTTTTGGCGCATAAAAAGTTTTTTGTTATTGGGAGATGTGTTTGAGTTGCAAATGATTTTTTTAATATATTTATTTACTAATATATATGCACACACAATAAACAATAATGATGAACGGTTAAGAAGAAGAAACCACTGTTTATAACATGAAGATTTCTTACAAATATTGTGTTTAATATGCTATATTACAATAGTATCGAATTCTTTATTTACAGTTATGTAAATCTGTATGGTAAATCAAGTGGCGCAATTCTATTTAATCTTTGTATGTTTACACTATTATCAAGAATATTTACTGTTCGACAGTTTGGATGATATTCTAGTTTCTTTAGATACCGTTCACTGAGTCCACTTTTAGATCACTCAAAATGTCTGCGTTTCTTAGAAAGTGTGGAGCGTTGCACCTAGCACGTAACACTTTGGTTTGGAAGCGTTCGATAATTTAATCAGTAGCGATTTCTAAATTTTAGACCAAGTTGTTTCCAATTTTTTCAAATATGATCTTTCCACGTGAGTCCCCTGTCAAGGTGTAAGTATTTTACCTCTGTTTCTTGTGGTAGGGGTGTATTATGCATGAAGACTTGCGGGGTGTTTGCTCTACATTTCGTAAAGGTTATATGATGTGATTTGGATTCGTTTATTTTTATCCCCCACTTTGTAGCCCACTTTTGTATGTCATTTAAATGTACCTGCAGAATCTCAGCGGCTATAGTGGGATTTTTAAGCCTAACCATAATTGCTTTGTCGTCAGCAAATGTGGCTGTGAATGATTGATTACTGGTGGGTAGATCAGCAGTAAAGAGGACGTATAAAAGAGGCCCCAGTAAGCTGCCCTGGGGTACTTCAGATCGGATTGGATAAAGTTCTGTTAACTGTTGTTCGTATTTAACTTGGAAGAACCTTTCTTCTAAATAAGACTTGAGGATAATGTAGTAGAGAGGCTTTTAGTTTATAGAGAAAATCATCATGCCAAACTTTATCAAAAGCCTGGCTCTCATCAAGAAAGGCTTTTCTTGAAAGGATTGGTTTACAAAGTCCACCACTCCATAGACCTAAGGTATGGTGGAATTCTGTTGTCTGAAGCCAAACTGATGGTCTGGGATAAGGTGCAGTGAGGACGACCATTTTTATGTTGAAGAATTGTTGCGGTGCCAACTCAACTTGCTGCAATCAAACTCAGTGTGCACATATTGACCGGAGTTGACAGTATCGCCATGCTTCAAAAATTCAATGTGGACTATGGTGTAGCAGTCTCAAAAGAAAGTCACCCGCACCACTTTTTCCAAAGCGAAGACTTTAAACATTTTTGGGTTAAGTGTGGAAAATTTCTTTTCAATTTTGTTTTATTTCAGGAGTCTGCTTACGTGGGAATCAACGCGCTAATGATGTGAGGCACTCATTCAATAAAAATCTTTGCAATTCCACTGATATCTTTCTGCTCCACAAGGCGATAAACAAGAATCAGTTGGTTTAAATGCGCTTCCAGCTGTTCATTCTTGACTGATCATGTAGATTTGTTGCGGCTAGTCTTCAGCCTTCTGCACTTTTAATCATTGCCTAATACTAAAATTTACACAAGCGTTGTCACAGACAGCAAAGATTCGTCCTTTAACTTCAATACGCACACAGCCCTCAATAAAAAAGCATTTCTTCGACCAAATGTCTGTCACTTGCAATTTCGGCTACTACAATAAAGCTGCTTGACCTTTCAAGGAAATGCTATTGAGTGTCTTTGTAGTCAGCGAGTTAGAAGCAAAATTACCAGATATATCACCTAGAAGGCAAGAGTTTTTAAAAGACCCTCGTATAGTACAGTTTAGGATTTATAGCTATATAAAATTCAATGATTTAATTAGATATTTATAATTACATATATCTGCTTCTAGAAAATAATCATAACTTCAAATTTGGCGAGCTGTTGCGAACAAGTACGAAGTACAACCGAAGAGCCGAGATTGTCGAAAGTCTTTGCGTTTGGCGGCTAAAATAATTTGGTTCTTCGAGTACCCTAGATCAACAGTGTTGCAAAATATAAAGCTTTTGAGAAGTCTGGAAAGAATTCCGTTAACCTGTGCAAGGTAACCTAATAACGGTGACCGCATTTCTTTCAGAAAGAGGAAATTGCCATAAAAGAGGTTTATGCGAGTATTTTGACGAATGTCCTAAAACTCTGGATAAAAACTGTGCCCTCGGGGAGGCGATATGTACTTCAGCAGGATGGTGTACCGGCACATACGAGCTATTTAGTTCAAAATTGGTTGTCGGATAAAATGGGCGTGTTATGGACCAAATAATTCTGGCTCCCCAATAGTCCTGATTTTAACCGGCTTAATTATTATGTTTGAAGTGTATTCGAAAGGGTTACTAACAAGTACAGACAATCTAATATGGCATCTTTACGCACCACTATTGAAGCAACATTTGCCAATATGGACAGCGCTACTTTACAGAGCAATATATATATATATATATATATATATATATATATATATATATATATATATATATATATATATATATATATATTTGACAAAAATTCTTTTGCATGTCAATTACGTACCCGTCTATCCTTGACCCGACGAGCTTCCATATTCTCTGTAAAGTAGCGCTGTCCATATTGGCAAATGTTGCTTATAGGCTATATATCTTTACTTTAGTTATTTGTAATTCGAATAATCTTTTAGTGCTTACTTCTATGTGTAAATTGCGGATAACAATAAATAAAAAACTACTCATAACATTGTAATAAATTGCAAGAACCATGTCTTTTCTCCTGTTTTTGACAATTATTTACGACTTATTCTCTAGAACTCAGCGCTTACAAGCATCCTTTAAACGCGTATCATTAATTTTAAAATAAATATTTGAACGAGGCTAATGCACATTATCGTATTATTCAATGCAAGCAGTAATTTTACAGTGACGTTAATTTTCGAGCAAATATTTATTAATAAAATGCGATTTAATTATATAAATTAAACGATGTTGTTGCAGAAATTCACTTGAGGTGCACTGCCTGAATTGAATGCGTCCGTAACAATGTGCAACCTAGCGTTAGGTGTTATATTAATAGGGGTTGTAAGTATATTAGTATCTTAGTTAACTCAATTTTGTTTATGTTATATATGGTTTGAGGTATCGTATGGTGTCGCGCAAAGCAATGAGACAGTTGACTATCGACTATCTGGCGTCTCTCAGGTGCAAACGAGGGCTATGGTGAACCATCCCTGTAAGTCAGTGGGTCTGATGTGTCAAGACTGCAACAGTATCAAGCTATGCACCCGCAATTACACCTCAGACGAATTCCAGGAAGAAATAATTGGATCTTGTGATCAGTCGAACAACGAAACTTGCCTGAACGGCCAGTGCGTCACCGGTTCAAATCCGGTGTGCTTGATGCAAGACCAGAGGTTCAGGTGCACAAGCGACGGGATATTTCCAGACCCGATCGACTGCCAAACGTACCATATCTGCATAATGTCGCTCTCCAACCCGGATAACCCCATGACCTGCTCTAGCACTAATGGAGTGTCGTATGGGTTCAGCGCGTGCACCAATTCCTGCAACAACAGATTGTATAACAACAAATGCCCGGCGACCACCCCAGTGCCCATGTGCAAGAAAATGGGACAAACTGGTACTGTTCTAGGTTGCTCAAACCGATACTACATCTGCAAGCAAGTTGTAGGGACTGATGGTAGTTATTTGTATCCAGATCAGTACCTCTGTCCCAACGGAAAAGATACAATAACAATTTTGCGTGCATTTAGATGTTTACGATCTAACTGTATGATCAAGTATAATTTTGTTGTAGTTGTGAATATTTAATAATCGTAATTATGTTGCTACTTAAACCATAATCAGGTGTTGAAATGACTTCAATGACAAAAATCAGTTTAGCTGATTTAATTCTTGCGTTTGATAAAATCAATTTTAAGGAGTGATAATTTTGTAAAAACTGTTTATAAAATCAATAAAAGTGTTTTAATAAAACTCGCTTTTAAACAAATATGTATAAATCAATTTCATACGGCCATAATTCCTGAACTGTACACTACACAAGAGTGTTTTTAAAACTCTTTCCTCTTAGCTGATAGGTCTGGTAATATGCTATCGTAGCACATGAAATAGATATTGTAATATATTCTAATTCGTTGACTATTTTTATTACCATGGTCAAACTTTGCAGCCAATTGAATGTTTGTCGTTAGCTAGGTTAATGTCTGGAGTTTTGTTTACACTCTAGTTTAACACTGAATATGGCGTCAACCAAGATCAGCTATTTAACTGGAGAAAGCGTCTTAATTGTGGCCGTTTTTTACGAGAGAGCCAAAGTGCCCTACTACTTTCAAGGCACACTACCTTGCCTGTCTCTACAATAGCAAGGTAAAAAATGCCATGATAACGTGCTCTATAATTAAATTCAAAGTGTACTGGATGACAATTTTGTCAAGAACGGACAGGCTAGCCACTTCGAGACCTTAGAACAAGCTCGGGAGCTTTATGAACAAGAGCCCACAACTTCGGTCTTTAAAGGCGCAGCTCAAGTCGGTGTGAGTATAGGCTCTATGCACACCGTCTTCACCAAGAAATTGAATCTATTTACGTGTAAGATTTAATTGGAAATGCCTCTGATCGAGGTCAATATTGGCAAAAATTTATTTTTGCAAAAGTGATCATGGAGATGGTTCTGACCAAAAGTTGGACATAAAGCACGCCCATTTCACGAATAAAGCCTAGTTTCAACTATATGGCTATGACAACAAACAAAATTACCGACATTGGGGTACATCGAAAACCTATATTTGACTAAAGTTTATCGTTTGCACCCAGAAAAAGTTAGTGTACGGTGTGCCAATTTTCCACTATCGAAATATCGACCTACTGTTTCTGACAAAATATGTGGATAATCGCACAGAAGTTCTCGATAATTCATTCCAAGTGAGAGAGACAAAAGACAAGTCAACACAATACTAATTTCAGAAAGAACCGCCAATTGAACATTTTTGACATCCTCACAGAAGTTTTTTAAAAAAATCATAAGTCTGAACGCTCCTTCCCCCCGAAGGATAGAAAGTGGCATCCAGTGGCCCCCAAATTTTACCAATCTAAAACCCATGTGATTTTTTGATCTTAACGATAGGGTTTATCCTAACGAACCCCAGTCTATCGACGAACTCAAGAATCGCATCACAAAAGAGGTTCTGTCCATTTCTGAGGACATCAAAAAACCGCAATTGAGAGTTTCGGAAAAGGGCTGAAAACCCATCTTTAGTAAAGTAAATTTAAAAAATATAATGCACTGAACTCTAATTATTAATCATCATAATATAAATAAAAATTCAAATTTTATCTTGTGTAATTTTTTTTATAATGACTTTTAATCGTTTGCGTCACATAATAAAGGCCCTGCATTTTCCTTGAAATATCAGGTTACTTTACTGTAGTGACTAAAACGATAAATGATACAGACAATTGGTTGAAGCAGCTCTGTTTTATTTAGGGTTGTGTACTCATTGACATGAATCGGTGAATTGTTGCTGTTAATGACAGCTGTGCGGATGCTAGTATTATTAGGCAGTGAGCCAGAAGTGTGGAAGAACAAAATCTAGACACAACAAATCTGCATTATCAGTCAAGAATGATTAGCTTCAATCGCGTGTAGATGAACTGATTGTCCTTGGAAGTGCTGAGATTTCTCTTGAATGAATTCGCCACATCATTAAGCTTTGTTTAGCTATAAGAACTACGCTTCGCAAACTATGTACGAGGTGCGTTCAAGTTCTAAGGTTTCCAAATTTTTTTTTCAACAGTGAGAGTAAGAAGAAAGATGCGGTTAATTTTAAAAGACGCGGAAAATACTTCTGAATTTGTAATATAGGTAGCAGCACCAAACAACATACCCAGGTAATCATTCGTTAGTTCCTTTTACGTGGTGAAACGCTCATCGAAATGAATGAAACAGAAATTTTCGAATTGCCTTGTATAATCAAAATATGATAGATAATTTAATTTAATACAGCTATAAATCTTTAACTGTGTTTTGTTTGAGAGTGTTTCTAAAACTTTTACCTTCTAACTAATACATCTAATAATAATGTTTATAGCACATTAGATTAGATTAGATTCATTTAATTTAATTTCCCATTTACACGTAGTTTTATACAGAAATATTACAATTTTAAATAAAAGTAATTATAGTAAAATTAAATAATAATATAGGTCTTACATAAAGAGAATAATACGAAACTATTTTAAAACGAAGTGTATCGCTTAGATTATTAAAAATTAAAATTATTAATAATAGCTACCTGCCTGCACTAGGTTGAGAACCTGTGTCTCAGGCCATCACTAACACTAGAATTTTATATAATTAAGGACAATCATTAAAAAAAATTAACTATAATAATAACTTATTTTCATTAATTACACAAAATTAAGAGTTATTATTTGTTCAGCGAATATATATAGTAATAAATCATTGAATTGCCCCTGAAATACAGAAAGATGTGCGCTGAAGCCAGGTTTATAGTGTAAAATTTATAACAATATTTTATATTTATCTGGTTGCGTTAACCAGGTGAATCAAAATTTAAACACTCACTTTTAAAATATACACTATTATTAATAGTAAGATACAAATAAAATCGCCATTTTTAACCGCAACAAGGTAACCGTAGCACTAACACACGAATGCCCAAAAATAGGCCAGTGTGTACCTGACTACTGAAATACCCGCACTTTTTTAAACCGGCCAATAAAAGACAGTTATTTAAAATGAGCGGAAATTTTTGACAGTTTTATTACTATATATATTTTCTGAACGCACTATAGGTACTAGTAGATGTAATATACATTTAATATAAATTTCTAACATACTATTTTAAAATTTCTAACAACTTATCTGTGTCTTCGTAATTAAGTTTCTCCAGATATTCTGTTAGAATAATATTACATTTCTTATAACTTACACTGTATATCTGTAGTAACTTATTAAGATTGTTATACAGAAAAGGTCCTAAAAATATATAAAATCTATTAACGAATGCAAGTCTGGTTTGAGGAATTACACAAGCCAAGTCCATCCTTCTCTTGTCAGTGGATCCAGGGTTAAAGGGAAGTTCAGTGTATAGTTTTAATATGAAGTTTAGTATAAATAATTGACGGGCTGTTAGTACATTACATGTCAAGTAAAGCCGACGTGTTGGAAACATAGAAGGACGAAAAGTGGCTACCTTGAGCACTGCTCTTTGGACGCGTTCTAGGGGAAGTAAAATTGATTTAGCAGCACCACTCCAGGATGTAATGCCACAGATAACAATAGATCGACACAAAGCTAAATAGACCTGCCTTATTAATTTGTGTCAATCGTGACACCTAGATATGTTATATGGTCTGTTTTAGTTAACGTAGGACTTGTGCATGCAGTGTCACCATACATAATACAGTTATGGGCGTAAATGATTAGGTTAGTAAACGGTACGTTATTGTTTTGCATTGAAAAAACATGTATTTTGTTTTATCTGCGTTTAAGGTTAGAAGATTATTTAGAAGCCAATCGGATATCAGTCTTTAGTGGCAAAATTACCCAGTTAGCCTTCATATGATCGGTAAGCAGTAAAATTCCGTGCTTGTTCTTAGAACCCTCTATATGTTCTTGTGTAATCTATTCCTTCTGAAGTACTTCAAATGGCTCAAATAACTTTATTGCTCATTTGAGTTTAGAGTTAAATAATAATATTTTATAATTTTAGAATCAAAATATGTATCCGAAATAAACCAAGCATTGTATTTATTTCCATTTTAGTGTGTTTTCCAGTAGTAGTTACTACATCACCAATAGAACACTGAATTTTTGGAGGATAGTTTTTGGAGTCTGGCACATACTAGAGATCTTTTGATATCCTCACAGTATCTTTCCCATTAAGCTCTCCAACCCCTCTCATTGCTTCGTTATATTCAATTAAAAATCTTTTGTATACTTATTGGTATCTTAAAGCTATTGTCCCATTTATACTTTCCTTGCGCTTTCTCTCAACCTTGCGAGTTCTTCGCTTCGCCACAAAATCTTTCTGTTGGATGCCCTCACAACTAGCGAGCAGTTATTCTAGGTAGACAATAGCATCCATGTTTAACCAAAAAATGCTGCAATATACGTGAAACTTTTATTTTTTAAATTATCAATTACATATATAAATTATTATAAGTGCCGTAGAGGTCTAGTGGATAACTCGCTTGACTACGAAACCTAGAGATGCGGGTTCGAATCCCACTCTTCCAATTCGATTACTGGCATTTTTACGGCTCAGCTCAACTCAGGCTGCAATAAATGGGTACCTGGAGGTCAAATTCTGGGGAAATAATGGCGGTCAGTACGTAGCTCTAGCCTACCCTTGTGTACCGTAGGCTCCAGATTGTAGCAGATCTATCCTGTTATGTCCCCAAAGGGATATTGCAAATAGTAATCTGATGTTTTTGTAGTAGATTTTTTAATAGTTAATAGTTTGATATATTAGCATAAAATGCAAAAAACCATATATCTATTTATATCTGCTAAATTAAAAAAAAATATTAAAAAATAAGAGATAAGTGATTTTACATTCTCAAACCTGCCCTTAACACAAACATTTCTATAAAACGCTGCCAATCTTCATCGGTTAAGTTTCGCCTTTCCATTGCCTCACACGCTTCTTGAACTCAGCTTGTAGGTGGTTACTCTCTTTCTTCGCTCCTAGGGTTTCCAGTTCCAAACTATTTGTGGCCATCTATTCGGTACCATTCTTCTCATATGGCCACATTCCTTTAATTTTGATTTCTCAATTTTTTCTAGAACCGTTTTTTTTTATTTTCATACTTTGTCTAAAGTCATTATTTCTGGCATGTTCTAATCGACTTTTCTACAACTTCTTTGTAACTTCTTTTCGTGTCTTTGTACATTTTGTTGTAAGCATAATATTGAGTTTAATTTTTGTGTGGCTTATTTGGCTTGAATTATTCTATGTATGATTTATTTTTGACTTTTCATGTTACTGTATTTAAGTTTTCATATTATTTACATGTTTTAAATACGTTTTCATCTATATGCATGTCTTTTGTAACCATACATTCGGTTTTACAAACTTTTTATAGGTTTCATGCAATTTTCTAGTCATGTAATTAATATCATCATCAGCTGCCAGAACTATTTGATTGTCTGACACAATTTTCAACAATCTCAATTCCCATTCACCTGCATTTCAACTGTTATTCTTTTAATATCTCATTTATACATATATTTTAAAAAGTGTCGGTGACAGACAACACTCAGTCGTAATTATTTAGTAACATTAAATGATTTTGATACTACTTCTGGACCTAATACTTCACCATTTTTTATAATTTAAAGTTGTTTTTGAATTTGCTTTTCTGTTATTTTTTCTATTTTGTGTATAATATAATTTGGTGAAGCTTGCATAGTTTTTTGTTTCGTACACTCTTGCCTGTTTTTCGTAAGTGGATCTTTGTAATATTCTTCCCATTTATTAGTTTGTGTCATTTATACTATATTTGTTTTTTTCAACTTTCTTGCCTAAGAGTTTTTAATACTTTTCAGGCCCCTCTAGTTCTTATTCCTCTTTTTGCATTCTCTAGTTCTCTACATATATTATTAATCTTTCTTTATTTGTTTACTTATTCTTATGTACTCCTTTCTTTCTTCTTGCTTTTGTGTTGCCGTCCACTTTTGATAAGTTTTTCTATTTTCTTCTACGTCTTTATTTTCCCAATATCTTTTGTTCTTACCTCTTTCAACGATTCGAATGCGGTTTCATTGTTTGCTTGTTATATTTAATTATAACCGTCTTCCACACTGCCTTGTAGATCTTCAGTTAATTTGATTACTAGTCTTAATTATTGACTTGTCCTGTAGTAAATTTAAATTGCATTTTGTACTCTTTAAATTTGCTTCTTCAGTTTTTTTCTTTTGTTTGGTATATTTTTCCCTATTTTGAATTATATTTTTGCTCTAAGTAGCACGTGTATGTTTGTATTAAGTAATCTATTATAGACTTTAGTCCTCGTGCTGGTTGGTACCATGTGTATTTCTGCTTATTTAGATAATGGAAATCACTATTATTTTTAAGTTAAATTTATTGCATATTTCTATTAATCTATTGCTATTATAGTTTATTACGTCTTCGTCAAATTTTTTTATTACTGGATCAATGTTCCTCGCGTCCTTTTTTCACATTTAAATGTCAAGAGTACAATTTCTTTTCTTTTTTCAATTGTTTCTAGTATAGTAGTTTAAATTCATCCTTTGCGTTTTTGTTTGCATCATCTGTAGGATGATTGTGTGGATTGATGTGCCCAAATATTTATAGTTCCATTGTCATTAATCTTTCATTTACCCTTTCCCAGTATTTAATGTGCTTTTTATACTTTTTTGATACAACAGTAGCTACCCCAACCTTTTTCCTTTGAGCATTACTTTATACAACCATATGTAGTTTGTATACTCTTTATTTTCTGTTCCTTTTTTGTCTCTGTAAGTGTAACTATGTCAATTTTATAAATTAAACCTTCATTAAATAATTTAGATTAATCGAGTTGGTTTTTCCACGTTTTAAGAGATTAAAAAGTAAGTTCCCATCTTCTATTAATTCTGGATATTTTAAAATTATTTTCAAACCCCATCGACAGATGGGCTTTAATGCTAGTTATTAAAATGGAATGCTGGCTGACAAATAACATGGCAATTATTAGGAGGACCTGACTTGTCTTTCTGTTGCAAAGACATATTTTTTACAACTACCCGGTATAGATTTATATCTTAAAAATTTGGTCTCTGTGAAATGAAAAAAACGCAGCGCAAGAGGAACTGTGTTAAACTTCACTTAAATTTGGGTTAAAAATGTTTGTAGATCTAATAACTCAGTGCTGGAAAAACTGGTTTATATATTGCAAAATCTACATGTAATTGTGTATATATAATAGGTCTAGTAAAAAGAAATCCATTATTTTTGCGTGAAATTGAAGGTTTTATTTAACATACTTAGAATGAACCGATTTAGGTCAAATGTGCACCGTTTTGTTCAATAACTTGTTGCCATTTTGAAGATAATCCCATTATACATCTCTCATAGAAGCCCTTGCCCTCATTGGAGCCTGGCGTTGTCTTGATGAAACATAATTCCTGTCCTAGTGGCCAAAGTTGGCCGCTTTTGGGCGATTGCTTTCTTCAGACGGTCCAATTGTTCACAGTACAAGTTCGAATTAAGAATTTGGCCGTAGGGGAGCAGCTCATAGCATATGATTCCTTGCCAATCCCACCAAACGCACAGCAAAACCTTCCTAGCCGTCAATCCATTTGCGCTGGTTCACCGCGCTTCCACCATGACCGTTTTCGCTTGATGTTGTCGTAAGTGATCCACTTTTCATCTCCATTCGCTTCAGAAATGGGTCGAGTTTGTTGCTATTCAGCAGCGATTCACAGATACCCATACATCCAGCTTCTTTTTGTATCCAGCCTTTTCCAAATGGTTCCAAACGGTTTTTTGTGCAATTTTTAGCTCCTGGGCAATAGAAACAGTGCTTATATGACGGTTGGACACTTCCATAATTTTATCCACATTTTCGACAATTAGCCTTCCAGAGCGTGGTGCATCTTTGACATCGAAATTACCGGAACGGAATCGACGAAACCAAAACTGCGCTTGATTGACTGTTACAGTATTAGAACCATAACCACTATTCACATTTTCAGCCGCCTCGTTTGCGTTTTCACCTTTATCGAAAAAAAACTGTAAAATATAGCGTATCTTCTCTTTGCTGGTGCCCATCTTTGACGTGAGCTCAAACAAAAGTGAGTCAACAATTCACAAAACTGTCAAAATATTTTTTTAGTACGAAATGTCAGCTTTCTAACGCCATCTAGTGTAAACTGATCGGACTTTTATAGTGCGAGATACAATTTATTAAAGCTATCTATTGGAAAAATAATGGATTTCTTTTTACTAGACCTATTACATATAAAGCACCAAAACAAAATTTTTTTTGAGGCATTTTCATCATGAATGAGATTCAAAAATAAGAATATCTTATCTGCATGTAGTCTTGTTTACAAATATTTATAAAAAAATCAAAAACTAAATGGTACACATGTTATCAATTGTTCCATTTTGCGTTAGAAATAGCAAACAATAATAATTATTATAGAATTTAAACTGTAACATATTTGTTATTGCCTTTGTAACAGAACGTTTCAGGCAGTGACACAGAGCGTATTTTCATGGTAGCACACACCACAAATTACAGTTCACAGAGTTAATGTAAAAAATATCGGATGCATAGTTAGAAAAGAAAACATGTTTTAACATTGCTTTCAAGATGGTTTTATAAAATATTTTGTTTGATTAATTCTTCGCATATTATGACACGTTTTCGTCACTGAATCAATTTTCATAATTGCAGAATTTATTCTGTCTCTCTTTCTCATATAATTTAATTTTCCTTCCTTCAGTTGCCATTTTATTATTTCACAAATCAAAAACCTTGTATGTTCTTGGTTTGCATTATAAATGGGTTTAAAGTTTGTTAAATATATATATTTTATAAGGTTTCGGTCTTATTCTACAAATATATTAACAAACATAGAGTAAATGTATAAGTATTAATAGACCTACATAAAAATCTTGGCATTGAAAAATATTGGTAATCGCGATAGTGTATTATACCTATTTAGTACCACTTAAAGTCAAAAATGATTGTTACTATAAGTATTATCTCTTCTCTAATTTTTTAGGAAGAGTAGATTACAAGGTCTGTCCGGAAAGTAATGCGCTCATTTTTGTTTTAAGGAATTCATTAAACCGATTCGTACAATTACTTAATATTCTTCAAAATACAGTCCTCCTGCTTCAACACACTTTATATGGGTCCTGGAAGTCCTTCATTGGTATGTCCTTTAGTAACCTCGTCGTAGCCGCCTTAATGTTCTCCAGGGTCCCCAAATGCTGTCCTTTGAGCGATTTTTAAATCTTCGGGAACAAAAAGAAGTCGGGCGGGGCCACATCAGGACTGTAGAGCGGCTGGGGGAGCGTTAAGATGCCGGATTTGGTCAGGTAGCATTGTCATGGTGCAGCTTCCAGGAATTCTTGATCTCGCTTCTGACGAGGTTGACCCGTTGCTTTAGCCTTTCCAGTACTTCTGAACAAGGGTTCACTGAAACAGGCACTATGACACTCCAGGAGCTCGGAGCTGACTGGCGCGGGTCGCGCTGTGTTCCCAAGACTCCCCCCTTCCCTTCTGTGTAAGTGGTAACGTTGTGTGACGGAGAGTCACGGCAGAAAAAATAGGGCGCATTACTTTCCAGACAGACCTTGTATATTCTTAACCAGAGATATTTCCATTTAATACCTATTCACTCTTGCTAGTGTTCCAGCAGTTTCCGTAACACTACTACAAATCATCTTTGGGTGTAGCACGATTCTACTTGTAGACAACTAACTGAAAAGCGATTCTTTACAGCGCACCGCCTCTTTCATTTTATCAAACAGAGTGTAATCGCTCGTCACAAAATCCGACGAATATAAGGCGTGAAGTAGCATTGTGTGCCTGCGGGCAAAGATCTGTATTTTCATGTTTCATGGCGGCATTGTTAATATGTTGACAAAGTTGCTTCAGTAACTCACCATACTTGTTGAACTTGTTTGCTCTGATCAGATATTCAAAGAACTCTCTAGATCCACGTTGTTCAGCTACAACTGGTAACTTACACCCACACGCTTTCAAATAATGGTTCTTGAGTTGTTAGGACGTGGTCCGGGTTTGGAAATTATCGACGTTTCGTCCACAACTGCGGGGATATCTTTAGAAGAAAACCTAAAAATTAAGTCACACACACACACATCTTTTCTTTTATTTTGAGATACTTGGGCGGAGCTCCTTACCTCTTCACTTGCTCTCTGTAGTCTCTCATTGGATCGTGGTGAACCGAATAAGCCGCTTCCATAGCAGTCTTCAAAAAGATCTTGTGTTGCAGCATTTGGCGGTGTCTGCGTGAAGGTGTTTGCTTCCTCCGGGTTTGCTTACTCCCGACCTCCTTGGCTTCTTATCCATCCAGGCTAAACAGTGACGTGAAATTCTGTATGTGGAGCAGAAGATTCTGCAGTATTTCTCCAATGTTTGTCACTTCCTCCAAGATTTGAGAATCTGGGGGACGAATTCCAGAAGCTTCAGGATTAGCTGGAAGATTGTGGAAATCTTTAGGGTTGATTGACTCGCCTGGGGCGTCGCTGCTGCCTAGCACTGGTACCTCTGTTGCTGTTGCCTTTAGGTTGAGCGTATCACCTTTACGCTAGCGTAGCTGTCCGATGTTGCGATTTGTGCTACTACACTGAGGTAACTTTTAGGCTGAACAGTCTTGCCAACTGACAGAATAGAGGCTCTTGTAGTTAGCTCATATGACGAACTCTGTACGGGATTGCTAGCAATCCGTGGAATGATGCTCGTCTCCGCATTTCACGCACTTTACTGTGCGGTGGCACTGTCCTACTTGCTTTGCGAACTTGGGTTGTTGCATAGTCACTACATGTCCCATATTCTTGTACTTGGAAGATTTTTTTTATTTGCGCGGTCAGTTTCGACAAACACGAGAGGCATGGGACCGCTGACAGCACTTTAGGCACGCTCAGCGTTGTTACAACGCCGTGAAATGTGTGAAGTGCAATGAAGGACATCATTCTGACGACTGTAAGAAGCCCCGGAGCGAAAAGTTACCTGTAAAAACTGCAAAATTTTACCCAGTTAACTTTAAGGGATGCTGTGCATACCATAAGCCAGTTCCCCAACAGGCCGAGAGCAGTCCAGGCAGCTCTGACACTGCAGCAGCTTGTGGGGACGGGATAACCCCTGCCGAGCATCGCCCACAGGCAGCTCTTCGGCGTCAACCGCAGCCTCCTCCCCCACAAGCGAACATCAACCTAAAAGTCATAGAAACCATCGCGGTGACGACGCAGAATTCCAGAAGCTTGCAGGGCTGATGTACTGCAAGAAAGACGTAAAAGCCATTCTTGAAATGCTTAGGACTCTCTGAAAGCCTAGGTCTCAACAAGCTTCCATCATCTAGGAAGCACCTATACGGCTCTTCAGCTTTCCAGCGTCAGGGCTTCCCAAAGAAGAAAGGTTGGGAGTTTAGACCCAGGTACCTTGTTTTCCAGACATATCAACGTCAACGTCAACAGTAACCTAATTTTTAGTTTTTCTTCTAAAGATGTTTGCCGCATTTGTGATAATTTGAGAATAAAGAACACATTTCATGGAGACGCTTCTAACGTCAGAGTATAGAGAAACCATTATGCGCAGACCTTATCATTTTCAAGTACTCATGGTTGATGGTTTATAAAGTTGCATCCCAAAATGCATTTAATGCAGTTCGCTTGTTTACCATCAGTGTTGGTAGTATAGAGGACATCGTGAAAAATCACTTAAACTATTGCAAGTCCTGGTCGTCTCCTGGAGCAGTTTGAAGACAAAGGTGGTGAATTTTTGGAATCACCGATGAAACTTGGGTGCATTACTTCATTCTCAAGTTCCAGCAGTCATCACCCGAATGGCGGCATACCAGTTCTCCCAAACCCAAGTGAGCGCGGAGTAGTCGTTCGACGGGAAAAGTGATGGCAAAGTTCTTCTGGGACTGGCAGGGGGTTATTCAAGTTGACTTTCTGACGGATGGCAGAACAGTTAACACTCACAATTCCTGGCAACAGACGGGAAGGAAAAATCCAATCCAATTGAAAGACAGGTGGAAAGCGGGCAGCTTTCCTTCAAGACAAATACGCCAAAACAACAATGGAAACCCTTTGAAAATTGAAGTAGAACCTTCTGCCATATCGGCCGTGCAGTTCCGATTTGGCTTTAAGTAATTTCTACCCATTCGAAAAATTCAAATCAGACTTCGAAAGTGGATACGCTGCCAACCAAAGACCTTTTTGAAAGTGGTATCAGGGTGCTTCCAGAACGTTGGAACAGATGTGTTTTCTCTGGAGGAGAGTAAGTCGAAAACTGGTAAGTGAAAGTGTTTAGCAATTTTTTTTTGTAAAAAAATCAGTCCCGGTCATATTTGAATCACCTTGTATATACATTGGAATTACCTGCGTGCATTTATTATTCAGTGTAAAACGTGGACATGATATAAATAAAAGCAGAACGACGCAACTTTTTTATTGTTAAGGTAAAATATAAAAACTGGTAAGCAAACGATAGAGGACTGGAAAATGGCTATAATCTAACAAAATAGTGCAGAGTTTTAAAAGTGACAGGACCAAATTAAGTTTGAAAATTTACATATTACGTAATTGGAAATGGATATAAACGTGAGATTATTGTGTACAATTACTTTAAAATGTGCTCCCAAGTCTTACTTGGTGGCGTAAAGAAAGAAGCTACTAGACAAACATAACAGTGATAAGAGTCGACGGGTACGTTTTATGCCCAGACTTGTTAGCGACCACAGAGCTTGGTTTTATTATCATGAAATCTAGTTAAAAAATTAGAACAGTGTCTATGGTAAATAAGCGCATAGCACTGCAAAAAATCATTCTTAGTCACCAACTGGACGCATAATTTATCGTCATAAAACTAAAAGGCATTTTTAGAAAAGTAGTTGATTGAACATTACGACATGTAACACCATAGATCCTTACCAACGATTACCTTCAAATTGGACTTTTAGATACTGAATTGCAAACTAAAAACTTATGGAAAAACTTATAGAAATAATCAACATAGAAATAATTAAATCGGGCATATGCTAAATAATGTGTGACTTGTGTGTATTTGCTTCCCCCCCCTCTGCTTTTGCACAGTAATTTCCGCCTTTGAGCTCCCATATCTAGCGAAACGATGTTTTGCAATTCGGTGTTGTGTTCCGCTGCATACAGTTGCTAACCTCGTATGGATGTCTGAAGCAGTTATATACTCTCTTCAAAGAAACCATGTCGTCTATGGTTGTCCATGGTGATCTGCTTTTGTGGTTTCCCACTTTGTCCACAACTGCGCTCGTAGCACTGTACGAATGAGTCACAACCTTGTTTAAGCGTTACAGCAACGCTATCTGATAACATCACGTGTTAGAAATACCAATCTGATCGATACACTAAAACACTTACTTAATTTTTATCGTAACTGTCATCGCTATAGCAGCTTCTTCTTTTAGATGCTTGGATCGTTTTTGTGATTTATGTACTCGAAAAGTTTTTTAGTTTTTAATTCAGTATTTAAAACTCCAATTAGGAGGTAATCGTTTATAAGAATTTATGGGGTTACATGTCGTAATATTTAAAAAAATGCTCTTTTAGTTTTATGAGAATAAATTATGCGTCAAGTCGGTCAGATTGTAGCTATTTTCTAGTCCCCTATCGTTTGCCTACTACTTTTTATATTTTACCTAGGCATTAAAAAAGTCGTCCCGTTCTGCGCTTATTTATATCATGTCTACGTTTTACATTGATTAATAAATGCACGCAGGTATTTCCAACATATATACAAGGTGGTTCAAATATGACCGGAACTGATTTATTTACAAAAAAAAGAAATTGCCAAACACTTGCACATGCCAGTCTTCCAACGTACTCCCCTCCAGAGTCAAAACATTTTTTTCCATCGTTCTGGAAGGTCTTTGGTTGGCAATGTATCCACTTCCGAAGGTCTGGATGGCGGCGTCGTTTTCTGCAAACCTCATACCTTGCAAGTCTGATTTGAGCCTTTCGAACAGGTAGAAATTACTTGAAGCCAAATCGGAACTGTACGGCTAATAAGGGGCAAAAGGTTCTATTTCAATTTCGAGAGGGTTTCATTTGTTGTTTTGGCGCATGGGAACATACATTGTCTTGAAGGAAAGCTGCCCGCTTTCCACTTGTCCTTCATTTGGATAGGATTTTTCCTTCACGTCAGTTGCCAGGAGGTGTGAATAATAAGCTGCATTGATTGTTCTGGCGTCCGTCAGAAAGTATACGTGGATAACCCCCTGGCAGTCCCAGAAGAACGTTGCCATTAATTTTTCTACCAAACGGCTTCTCTGCGCTTTCTTGGGTTTGGGAGAACTGGTATGCGTGATGATTGTTGGGACTAGGGAATGAAGTAGTGCTTCATCGATGGTCACTACTTCGTTTTCAAACTGCTGTAGGAGACGACTGAAAGCTTGCAAAAATGCATGGTACCCACCGTGCATTTATTTTGCGATAGTTCAGGTGGTTTATCACCTTGTCTTCTACACTACAAACACTAATGGATAGCATTGTTCCAAGTTCCTTGATAGTGCTGCGCCTATTCTCGCGAATAAACGTGTCTGCACGATCAATGTTTAGGTCGGTGACGGATGTTCGCGGCCTACGATTATGCGATTTATTCTCCAGTCGCTCTCTGCCCCCTCTAACGCGCCTACGCTACTCAAACGCATGAATCCATACTGCTGTTGGAGTCTGGTAAATTTCAGCGGACGGGACGTTTTATTCAACGAGGAATTTGATTACAATGCGTTGTTTCACGCAATACACGGTACTTTTTGTTCACTTGGCACTCTAGCAACTCCCAAACAGGACTAAACAGGTTCCAACCCGAGCAGGAGGGAGGGTGGAAGTTGTAGCTCCACTACCTCAAGGTTGCACAGTGGGGCTTGTTTACACATAAATCAGTTCCGGTCATATTTGAACCTATATAGTAAGCTCTTTGATGATCCGGTACTCTCTGCATCTGTGTTTTATTTCTGCGTTTGCAATTTTACATCTTTCTTGCTTTTACTGTGTTCGCCTTTTCTAGTGTGACATACACTGCAGTTGTATACATTTTAATCTCTTTATAATGTGAAAATTAAACGTAATCCTAAGTAATTTGCTTAATTAAACTGTTCTTTCACTTGTTTCAACGGTTAGATAAAGTAATCCCGTATGGGGTTGCTAGTTCCCCACCAGGCGTCTCCTCAGGTGACATAGGGAAATACCCATCAGATATGATGGGTACTGGAAAAATCAAGCACCCGAGGTGGACCGAAACTAGCATAGTAACGTCCGAATCCAATGGAACGACTGCAAATAGCATCAGTTTTTAAGGTTAGAAGCGACTGAGTTACCCGCAGAGTAGGCAACGGAAAACCACTCTGGATAATTATTATAGAAAGAAATCAAGATATGCCACTGGCAGTTCTTAGGTGAAAATTGCGACTTGGAACGTACGAAGTTTATTTATGGCAGGAAAACTAGATAACACTATATAGTAAATGAGGATGCTTAATATGAACGTACTACTAATAAGCAAATTAAGATGGCTAGGCACAGGTATATGTGATAAAGAGAATGGAAAGCTATATTATTCAAGAAGCAACAGAAATTACCAATATTATCGAAATGGCGTAGCAGTATTTTTGGAATGGGAATATAAAATATGTTAACAATTTTATTCCAAGTTTAGAGAGACTTTGCTATTGCAGAGGTTAGCTTTTTAATGGAAACATTTTACAAGTGTACGTTTCGACGGCAGATAAGAGATATAATGAGGAAGTAGAACAGTTGTACGACAATATAGAGAATGAATTAAAAGCAACAAAAAATCATGATATAACCTTCATTATGGGTTATTTTAATGCCAAGACAAGACAATGACGATGAGAAGACTTAATTCGAAACTATGGCTTGGGAGAGAGTAATGAGAGAGGGGAAAGGCTTTATCAGTTTTGCAAGGAATAACAGATGGTAATTGCAAAAATTTGGTATAAATTTCATAAGAGAAGATTATACACGTGGTGTAATGGAAAGATAATGGAAGAAACGAACAATCTATGAGAAATCAGATCGACTATATTCTCATCAACAAAAGCTACAGGAATTGCATCAAACGAATATCAACATACCCAAGTGGAGATATAGGATGGGATCATAACCCTCTTACGGCAAATTTATCACTTAAACTAAAAAATTATTTAAAAAATGAGGTCTACTAATAGATGTAAATAAAGTGAAAAATAATATCAAAGGGAAAACTACAAATGAAATCAACGAAGAACTAGACAAATTAAATAACACGTTTTATACAGAAGTAAAGGTACTATAGCAAGACCTTAAGAACAGTATTCAAAAAGTTTGTAATAGAAATCTTAAACCAGATAGAAGAATAAAAAGAAAGAACTAGATAAACGCAGGAAACGTAAACGCAATGATTTTGAATATAAAAGGAAACAGCGAGAAATAAAGTGAGAAATAAGGAAAGCAAAGCAGAAATAAATGAGAGAAAAATGTGAAGAGATAGGGAAACTCAAAAAAAGCACGACACAAGCGGAACGCACAAAAATTTGAAAGAAATAGCAGGATTACACAAGAAACGTACACAATGTTGGTTAACAAACACTGATGACACACCAGTGTAGGAAGTGACACATCAATAGAACTTGTGGTTAAATTACATTGAAGAACTATTTGAAGACGAACGTACTGACACTCATATAGAAGTAGAAAAATTGGAAGGTTCACATATATTAAAAGCATAAGTGAAACATGCAAAGAAGATTTCGACTAATGAGAGGGCAACAGACCTAAACGAAGTTCCTATGAAAATTCTAAAGCTTATGAATGGAGAAAGTTTGAATTTAGTAATAGAACTATTTAATACGATATATGACTCTGGAAAACTGCCAAAAGACTGGTTAAAGTCAATTTTCACTCCTGTACTAAAAAAAATCAGTTTGCCAGAAAATGTAGCGGTTACTGATTAATTAGCGTAATGAGCCACCTCTTGAAAGTCTTTCTATGAGTAATACATGCACGAATTAGACAAAAAAGCATAGAATATTTGGACAATAGCTAATTTGACTTTAAGAATGGTTTCGGTACTCGTGAAGCATTATTGGCAATTACAAATATTTTACATAAATGTTCAAAAAACAAAAAGACGTGTTGCTTCATTGATTATAAAACAGGGCTTGACCAAGTGAGACATACAAGGTCTGTCCGGAAAGTAATGCGCCATTTTTGTTTTAAGAATTTATTGAACCGATTCGTACAATTACTTAATATTCTTCGAAATACATCCCTCCTGCTTTAACACACTTGCTCCAACGAGATTTCCATGCTTTATATGCGTCCTGGAAGTTCTTAATTGGGATGTCTTTTAGTAACCTCGTCGTAGCCGCCTTGATGTTCTCCAGGGTCCCCAAATGCTGTCCTTTGAGGGATTTTTTTAATCTTCGGGAACAAAAAGAAGTCGGACAGGGCCACATCAGGACTGTGCGGCGGCTGGGAAAGCGTTGAGATTGTTCTTTTGGTCATCGGTGAGCAATCTCGGGACAAGTTTTGCGCACACCTTCCGCATTTGAAAGTTTTTCGTCACAATATCGTGCACATTGGTTTTCGGTATGTCAAGTATTTCTGGCATTAGGCGGACACTCAGTCTTCGATCAAAGTTCAACAATTCGCGCACTTTGTCAACCGAACTTTCATCTCGCGACGTTGAAGGGCGACCTGATCGTTGTTCGTCGGCAACCTCCTCACGACCCTCCTTGAACATTTTATGCCACCTTTTGCACTGTGAATATGACATGCAGTCCTCATCAAAAGTCTTCTGAAGCAACTCAAAAGTTTGAAACAAAACTGTATCGCGTATCGCTGTTCGAGAGTTTGTTCCATCTTAATTTCGACAGAGCACTTACGCAAGCTCTGAGCTGACCGGCGTGACTCGCGCTGTGTTCCCAAGACTTTCTCTACCCTTCCGTGCAAGCGGTAACGCTGTGCGACGGATAGTCGCGGCAGAAAAAAATAGGGCGCATTGCTTTCCGGGCAGACCTTGCACAGAGCTGATAAAATTATGAAGCACCGATACGACCAGAAGAAAGATTGACAAACAAAGAGTAAGTTGATAGAGGAGTACTACAGGGCTGCATCGTTTCCCCATTGCTGTTCAATTTATATTCTGATGCTATATTTAAGATAACATTAGGCGGTGAAGAATCCGATGTGAAGATTAACATTAGATATGCGGATGATACTGTTACTAGCAGATGCCACTAAAGATTTATGAAGACTTCTAAACAAGGTTCATCCACACAGTACCGAAATGGGAGTAAGCATGTTGACAAAACTAAATTTATAGTGTTCAGTAGACAACACCATTTTAACGTCAATTTATATATAAATAATAACAAAATAGAACGAGCTAGTGCTTTTAAATGTCTAGGCTTTAATCTTTCACAGGACCTCAGTCCAGAAAATTAAGAAAAGAATAAAAATAGCTCGCACCACCTTTAATTCAATGAAAAGAGCATTATGTAATAACGCACTGAATCTGAAACTTCGACAACGTATAACAAAATGCTACATAAATGGTAAGTAATGGAATGTTTAACATTGAAAATGAACATGATAAATAGAATAGAGGCGTTCGAAATGTGGTAACAGAGAAGAATACTGAAGATTCCATGGATCAATCATGTGTCAAATGAACAAGTGTTAAGAAGAGAGAATTATTTACCACTATCAAACAAAGGAAGTGGCTTACTTGGGTCATGCAACTAATTATGAAAGGAAAAATCGAAGGTCGTAGAGGAATTGGAAGAAAGCGAATGCCATGGATCAAAAATATAAGAGGCTGGACAGGTTTAAGAACTATAGAACAAATTATCGCAGAGCAGATGACCGGGAAGCATATACCACAAAAGTCTAAAAGGCTGGAAATGGCACTTAAAAAATAAAGAAGTAAATGTAATAGTAATGGTAATGTTTTTATCTATTTCCAATTTCCAATCCCCCGTAACTTTCCTTTTATTTATACCTTTAGTAACGTTATCTGATATTAGTTTACATAATACAAAACGCAAAAAGTTTTCCTTAGTTCACTTGGTCCCTAAATTATCTTAAATCCAAGTCACTCTAAATAACCATACTTCTGTTGTATCATTTTCTAAAATTAGTTTTCCCTAATTCAACCCTTGCCACAATTAAAAACAACACGAAATTAAGATGTGTATTGGAAAATAAAATATATCTATAAAAAGGCCCAACTAATATATCATACACACGCGTTCAAATTTAGTATCCAAACATCTTTATATGTACACGGGCATGTAGCATCGCCAAGAGGTAACTGGAAGCGATGGGTTCGCCTGATAGCGCTTGCAAATCGCCTCCCATTGCATCTCAGAGGGGCTATATATGGCCTTTGACCGCAAGTTTCCTTTGGCGACTTCCAACTCCTAAAACGAGGGCCCTACAGGAGTGCCCAATTCACTTTATAGGCACTTACCTTTAATATGCCCCTATTCCTGGTAATGGCTTCCTCAACAGTTAAATACTTCTTGGAACTGCAGCCCAACGCCTTATCAATTTCCGCTTCCTTTTTAGCCGTCCTAAAATACGCCAGGAAGGTAACAAGCGGCGAGCCGGTCGGAAAGACTTACTTCCTTTGGAGCAGTTCGTTGACGTGGTCTTCCTTGTCGCGGTATTTCTGCAAAATTTGCTGCACATCTTCTAGGGGCATGGCTAGAGCCGCAGCGGCAGCGTGACAAATCGGCGAATCAATAAAAGTGTTGACGTTCTATTCGAACGGTCGCTATGGCGCTGGCGTAACGGTTCCAAAGTTATAAAAGTTATGAAATGATTGTAACATTTTATACGACTCATTGTGTTACGATAATTTGGGGCAAAAATTTCTGCGCGGCACCGCGACCGACTCATTTTTGCTTGCGAGCGCGCTCCTCGCCGGCAGGTAATTTGCATATTATCCTTCAGGTAGCGATAAGTTTATCAGAACGATGTAGTTGCGGCACTTGCGTTGTACTTTGGCACTAATATGTTTCAATTGTGCATAAAACAGACAAGGATGAGCGCGCGATAAAGCCGCCTTGCGGGGCTTCGCCAACGTGTCGCTGCTCACTTGCGTGTTGCCATCTGGTACCGTCACTTTGCTACCTTGATCTGTGCGGACAAATTGGATATGGCAAATTTGTTCGTGCGGCTCGAGTTAGCAACCTGGGCGTCTTCGGCGCGGGAGGCTGCGGTGAGTTCAATGAAAGGCGGCGACTCATTAAACGTTTACTGTAGTAGTCATCAGTACGTACAACATTTTTACATGGCAACTTTATAAAAATATAAATGGCCGCATCTTAAGGTAAACGCATTGACGCCAACTTAGGAAGACAATTGACCAGGGCAACGAAACTCAACTAACTGTCTGTGATAACTGCGGCATACATTAATTGTCGGCGGATAAGCGCTGCATGCTGTTTTACTCTTAAGCTGACTTACCCGCTCGCTCTATCAACTATCATCAACTGAACATCTTCATTATGTATTGCTAACATTAATACTGATTTGAGCTTTACATTAAATAGTGTCTGATCATGTCAGGATAGACGTAGGTAAACTAAAAATATTTTTTACAGTCACAATATACAGGAAGTGATATGTAGCGTATATATACAAAGTATTATGTAAGGATGACCTTTGAAGCCTGAGTCCTGCTGAGTGTACATGTTTTCTCAATGCTGATTTACATTGATAGATGTGTCTCAATTAACTATGGGCAGGACCCATGGCTGCCAAGGCGATTATACTACGATAACATTTCAGAAACATTGCACTGCTTCTCATTGGAAGATAACATCTGTGAAGCAGCAACACTGTCCCCTCCTATTTGCTCAATTATCTTACTAGCTACTTAACATTTTCGTAACATGTTACAGTACAAAGTGGACGACATGTTATACTTCATTAATCAGATATATTAGCACATAACTATCAACAAGGTCATGCTTATGGCCGATAAATTAAAAATAAAAAGCGTTATGCGGTAGTTATAGTAATGACTAGTTCTTTTCCAAATAATTAGTGCCTAGGTACTACATGAACATTCCGCATATTTAGTCCAGTCGTTCGGAAGAAGGAGCGTTCACAACATGTTGCCGGGCTCGCTCCGGGTGGAGGCGTGGTACATCTGCTTCTGTGGCACGAAGCTGCTGAGCGAGGGCGCGGCGCCCCGCCAGGTGGTGCCTGGAGGGCCCACGCGGGCGTATACCGGTTGGCTGGGGGACACCAGGTCCGGGGGGTTTCCTGCGGCGGCCTTGCGCTCCTTCTTGGTTCGTCTTAGGGTGTGCGTCGTCGGAAAGTAGGAGTCGGAGTAGACGCTGCGGTTGTAGTAGCCGCCGTTGATGGCGGGGTAGATGGGCTCGTCGGGGCTTGGCGAGGTGCGCTTCTGACTCCATCCCTGAAAGATTTATGCATGCTAAAGAGGGCAAATTTTTACACTACGAATGACACAACCAGTACATCAATGTCTGAATCAAACAAATTGTTTTGGTCTCTACCTATAATGTTAGAAACATCATAGAAATATTACTTCTCGATTTGGAAGAACTAAAATGCCTCAATTTCGACTAAAGTGTCAATTTATTTTCACTATTCAAAGCTGAAAAAAGAGCACAATCCTCTACAGCAGGAGTGGGCACTCAGTAGTTCAATATAGCCGATTTTAATTAGTTTGTTATCAGTGCATAATCTCACCAAATTTGACTAACTTTGGTAGCAGCTTCTGGGAGAATCAGCCGGAGGCTGTAGTATTAAAAGAACCTCTATTCTATAGCGTTCTTGATGTTACCGGGTTTAAGCAAAAGCGCTATTTACCTTTGGACTATCTAGAGTCTTGTGTATCTAAATTTATTGTAAGAGAAAAAAAATTAAAACTATACACCCTTTAAAAGACTTCCTTCGACGAAGATATTGGGATTTTAGCATTTTGTTGATCAGTTTTTAAGCTTTGTTGTTGTTCTTTAATATAATAATTTTTCAAATGTTCCAAACACACAAAAACTATGAATATAACAAAGTTATCTAGGCAAAAATAAACATCATTTCAATACAGTACTAAGGTAGAGCGTATAATTAACTGTAAATGATAATAACTAGTTATTAGTACTGAATTACTATCTTCGGATGATGTAGTGGATTTCCTAGTCCTAGTCTTAGTATAAAAAAATCTCTTGGTACAGTAACAGTGAATAAAATCGAATATATTGTAACTAATTTTCGAACGCCCCTGTAACGTAACTTTTCCGGAATATCGCCGAATAGGCATAAATGTCGCCCGGCGGGACTGCCGCAGCATTCCGAGTTCGAAGTGACGCCGGCGAGCGAATCCAGGGACGGAAGCTGTGTTGACATAGTGTGCCGTTTTACGTCAATAGTAAATTTTCATGAGTTATTCGCCACTGCCAATTTAAAAAAAAGATGGAGTTTGTCTTATAGAAAATTACTGCAATGGAAACGATCAACGTTCATCCATATTGAAGTAGCAAGTGACAAGTGACAGCAAATAGAGTATGAGATACAGAAAGTGGTGCATATCCATAAGATACAACCGATAATTTTATACATGTATAAGGAGAGGAAATAGAGGGGAGAGAGGAGAGAGAGAGGAGGAAGAGGAGAGAGAGAGAGGAGAGAGAGGAAGACCTTAAAGGCCGCATATGCCAGAATCAGGACCCTAACTGAAGCTGTGGTGGAAGCTCAGGGTGATTTCTTTGAGTGATTCTGCTTTAATTGTCATACCACCTTTGCCATTTTTTTAAATACATTTTCCCCTGTATAGAAAACTGTCAAATTTATCCCAAATTATATATAATGGCTAATAAGGACTCCGTGGACAATTTGAAAATTTGACAAGAGATTTTTGCGTAGTCCAGAAATAACAGAAAAATCATCAAAGTAGCTCAAGCGACTTACACAGCTAAAAAGTAGAAAAACACTAGAGTAGAGAAAAAGATAACGTTAAACAATAAAGGACCGCAATGGGACGAGTGTTTAAAAGCATGGTGTGATTCATGTATAAAGACATTGGATTATTTTGCGGTTGATCCTAAATGTGCGCCCTCATTAGCACTTTAAACTTCGAATAGCTAAAGCCATGTGAGCGTGAGTTATTATTCGCAATTGCGATAAGCAGAACGTAAAAACGAACGCAATGCAATTTTAACGCAAATGGAGACTTAAAACTGTAAATTCATGCGTGTTTTAGATAAAGCAAGTCTACAATCTATTATGAGATAAAATTATTAAACATACAAGACAGACCAGCTCACTGCTATACATACAATTACCTGCACTAACTTGGTCAAAAATTAAAGGAAAATGATTACGCATTAAATAATTAATTATTAGATTAACTGCTGCAGTACATATTTTGACCAATACGTTGCAGAAACCTTCTGGTCAATTCTTGTAGGTAGGAAAAATTGTTTTCTCTCTCAAGGCAAGATCAAAATTGTATCATGATCACTAAACCAGGTTACAAAACAGTATCTGGAGTATCACAATGTTTACAATAGAGGGAGATAAATATTTTTTTCATTAAACTTCTTACTGATGAGGAAAAAACTGAGTTTATTTTCAATTGAGGTTAATCACTACTTTAGAGTCTAGACAGGTTCTAATAAGAAAAAACATAGGAGTGTTATAATGCTGGTTTATTTTTGGCCACAGAGGCTTCATCTGTACCCTTTTTATACAACAGTTCAGTGTTCAGGGTTATCACAAAATACAGCTAAGAAAAATGTTAAAGAAATATTCAAAACACTGCATGTGTGAAAGATACCTTCAATGATATTTATAAAGAATCAAATAGCTTAACTATGGCATTAAAGCTGTAGAACTGCCTATTTCAAAATTTTCAAAAAACTGGAGGCAAATAAAGCACACTAGCTGACAGCTTTGCAAAACCAATTAGTGTAATGTGTGGTATACAGAAAAGTGCTAACAAATTATACAAGATTTCTCCAAAAATTAACTCAGAAACAATAGATTACTTACAATGATTTCTGATGCTCAAGTGTATATGATATACCTAGCATAAACATCATGTTAGTTTGGTACATTTGAAGATGTGGGTTCAATTCCTAGCTAGGGTCAATAAAGTCTTTTATGTACAAACATATCAGTAAAACAAACATAATGGCAAGTTCTAAAATTGAGGTGTGATGCCATCGTAATCAAACTTTTTAGGAGGAGAGGTTACCGTTGAATATTGGTGAGTCTATAGGGTCCAGAAGAAAATTAATTTACCTACATAAGTATTGTTGACAGAAGCATATAAACTAAGAGGTTATTTAAGAGCATGAGATCTAAGACCTAAATTTATTATTTTCTTAAAATCTGCACTGAGAACTAAAACACAATTTAGCACTATGCTAGCAGTGCAATAAATCAAAGATAGCTCTGATGAGTTGAAGTGTTTAGGCTATACTAGTAAATATCAATCCTTAGCTCTTGCTCTAACTCCCCACTCCACCCTACTAGAGAAGTATTTGTCACTCAAAATACACTTCTCAATCAACTTCGACTTTTTAATTGTCGATTACAAAATATACAAGAAACATGGGCGTTTTTAAATAAATTCTGTTGAAAAGTCATCAGTGGTTATTTTTATATGAGGTATCTGAAGATACAAGTCTGAGTAACTGCTTTCCTCTATGGTAAAGTCATTATGCTGCACCAACATTATATGAGTGTTTACCGCATGATGATAGGTGCCCTAACAAAAGCGGTAACTATGGGAGGAGCAATTTAAAACTTCTAAGGTACTTGAATTCAACTTTTGCACTTATCTTTTTTTAATAGTTTTTACCATAGCAGTTTATTCATTATCAATTATTTAGTTAGTTAAATTGTGTGTTAATTAGCAGCAAATTGATAAATATGTATACAACATAAGGACGTATGGTCTAATTAGAAAATAAAAACATTGCAGCTAGATAATGGCTATCACTTCCAGTTTAATTTAAGTTTGATAATTCACAGTATTTACTTGAAAATAACTGGAAGTCCTGCTGTTATTCTATCAAAATTCTAAATAGTAAATAATTGAAGCACGACCATTGCTGATGAAGGAAGTCTGCAGAAAGCAGAATAGATAACTAAACACAACAATTTTATTGTTTTACTTCTTTTCGCTAACTGAATCGAGTCAATCCAAATGATAAGCATAATTCGTCATTTATTTATTTTAAATTAAGCAAAATGATGCTTTCTTATGAAAATTTGCGTAACTCCTGATCACTAAACAGGCAATCAGATCACATACTTAGCAGAAAACTACATCCACTGAAAAGCACTCTTTTTTTAATTTTCCAGTACCATTCATTAGAAAGTTTTCAATAGCAATCTTCTTTTAGAACTGTCGACTGACAGTACAGATATATCTCTACAGACTCTAGTTCAAATTTTAGCAAGAAGTAAAATACCAAGACTGAATCCAAAGTTCTAACTTTGATAACATGTGACTTATGACGTTACTTACATACAATTTAACCCTTATAAATAACATTGATCTTAACTGACCAAAACTTAGGAACATTGCTAGAACTCCCTAGCCTAACAAATGTTTTATCAACAAACATACTCGGGTCAACACACAATAAGAGAGTAAAGTAAACTGAGGGCATATTATTGAAAATGTTTATATTACAACATAATACATAGTAAATGTAACAACAGTCAAACAAAGAGAAAAAGCTATAGACTTGAAAAAGCCTGGACACAAAATGCGTCCTAAGATTTACAAAACAGAAGAACACATACAGCAGTGCCTACAAATTAAAGCAGTATATAGTCTAATACTAGACTGTGTTTAGAAAGCTGCTCAAGATCAATATATTGAGAGAAAAATTAAAGTGTAAGAAGCTGATAAGCTCAACAAGCATTAATTGGTTCATTACCATCATTACTAGTTTCTATAAGGTACATAAGCATCATAGTAAAAATTTAAAAGAGGAAACTGGTAAATTAGACCTTTCTGTTAAGGAGTGCAGACTAACGTATTGCAACAGGCAATGGGACTTTGTTAGAAGAATTTAACAATAGTCTCCATGTTTGTAGTACATTAGCTTACCAAATAGTTTGCATAAATGAACCACAAATTACACATCACAGTAACTGCACCGGAGTAACTGTTCAGTTAGAATTGTTAACTTCATTTCCAGCTGCATGACTATTCCTTCAAGAACTCTAAAACTATAAGACATTTTGCTTTAAATAACTTATTTCTGGTTTTTTAGATTATAAAAAAAATCTGGTGAGAACTGCAAAGGCAATACTTGTATATCTAGCAGAATGAATTTATATAAGAATGAATAAGTGCAACTTTTGCTACCGCACTTTCAAATCCAATTTGGAGAAGCTCACTCAGTTGTAGAAATTATTGGAATGAAAAATTATTATTATTTGCTATCCACTACAGAAATGTCTTATAATTCTTAATTTAACATATTTTGTGATTTTTCCAGTCACAAGAACACAAGAAGTGACATTACTTTTCGTAGAAAGTAAAAACGATTGATTGTCAACACTTTCAAACACTTTCTAACCACACACCAATTTATATAAGGCAGGTGCTTTAGCAAAAAGGCTGCTGTGACAGTTCTCTGTTAACTTTATGAAGTATATATGAAAAGTCTATCAGCTTCACTGAGGAGTCAATTGAGCATGGGATGAATATCAACCCTTGGAAACGATTGATCTACTTAAAGCACAAATAAGAATTGGATATGAGGAAATTGATAAAATTGTGTGCACTATACACAGGTACACATCATACATATTGTGGTGTCGTCGTGCTTACAAACACAAACTAGAGCTCTTCTACAGAATTGCCACCTCATCAGTCTCCTACTAACAACGGAATACTTCTTAATGTGCGCAAGACATTCAACAAAGCCTGCCATCAGAGGCTGCTTTACAAGTTGGTGAAAGTCAACATCTAAACTACAGTCAACTGCATTGTTTCACCAAGCTGTGGGTGATAAGCATTTTCCAGAAATCATTGGCTTTCTTGTGAGTAACTTGTCTGGGTCACAATGTTAGCTTTATACATTCATGATTCTTCCATGTTAGCCATCTTGCCAAATCATTGGCTAATCAGAACTCAGTTGGAAAAGGTGATGGATTTATTGTAGAATTTGAACATAAAGCATTGAAATTAGATTATAGACAGTGTAATTTCGTCAACTAGAAGAGTATGTGAAGTATGTGAAGATCTTTGAATTAGCAATTTAATGTGGAAACAATGTGGCAAAATATTTCAGAGTCATCCTAAATCTGCACTAACAAAGCCAAGAAGACTTGGGCCAGTTTGTGTCTAGTGATGAGATAACATAACTCGCTTTTTCTGGAGATCAAGTTGAGATTCTACAAATCTATAATTAAATTGATCATATGCTATAAGTAAACTATGAATATAAAGAAGCTTAAAATAGTCAAGAACAAAACTCCATACTTCATAAAAATTTACTTTTCACAAAGACATAAAACTGCCATCTATCTATAAGATTTAATAGAGGCAACCTTCATGATATTTGGAGCATTCGAGTTTACGACAACAAACTGATTAAAATCCTGGCTTGTATTACGGACAATATCCCTGCCCACAAGTACATTAATATGGGGCTATTCTTTTAAGGTAATTAAAAAGGTAACGCCTCACACTATTTACTTCAAAGTATGGAGATTATTAAAAGAGGTTTGCTGCGCTAAGGCTTATACAGAAACCAAATTGAATAATGTCAGAAAAGTTATGTATATATCCCAAAACGGCTGCTAAAAAGAAGGATTTGTCCACTACTTTGATAGCTTACCAAAAAGATCAAAGAAGGAAATTTCCAAATTGTATTTGCCTGACCTAAAGTCTATGTAAAACTGTAGAATACCTTAAACTGTACTGATAATAAAAGAATACTTTAATTGGTGTGTAATTAATGATAGGACATAAAAATTTCTGGTTTTTAAGTAGGATTTGAGCATAAGGAAAATTAATCTAAATAAGAACCTTAATGCCTAAGAAAACATTGGCAACATAAAATCCAATAAAGTAGCGCAGCAGCAAGTAGCTCAAGAACAGTATGGTATCTCAATTTATTAGATATATTTGAGAGTCAGGGAAAATACAATGCAATGCTCTACTCCTGTGGTTCTTCATTGTGGTGTTAAATAGTGTGAGTAATAAGCAAATTCAATAATATATACTGATAATTAGGACTTATCGGAGACTATAATGCTCACAGTTAATCATTGCAGACACAAATCATTGCTTCAGCTATAAACTAAGATACTTTAAACTTTAATAATTCATGGGCTCAGTTATTCAAAAAAATCCGTAAGTTTTTTTGCCATGAAGAAGTAATTAAGAGAAAAATTAAGAAAAGAGACTATCAAAGAGAAACATTTCGAGCTTACATAGATGGTATGATTATTGTGTTAAATCAGTAATGATGGTCTTATTGACTCTGTTAAACGATTACAAAACATTATTGCAAACGCTTAATATGTTAAAAATTGCATATGATAATCCTACTAATAGAGTAAGGATTCCTAAGAGACTGAAATTAACATTTCATGTTTTCTTGTGTGCTTACCAAAGAGTTTGCAGTTCTCCTATTGTTGGTAACAAGCGTAGTTGTAGCATAAGGCGCTGGAGAGGTAGCACCACTGTGCTGGCCAGCCATGCTGCTGTCGACCTCGCGTAGTCTGCGATCTGAGAAGTTCTGCAGTTGTCGGGGCCTAGGTTGGGGCTTGCATAGTCCTGCACCTGCATGTTACTGTAATCTTTCACGTTCTTATCATAATGTCTGCTCAGCTCCGAAAAACTCTTAAAGTTCTTGGAGTAGCTGCCATCTGCGCTGCAGTTAAACCGGTCCGGCCTGTTATAGTCGATCTGGTGCAGGGGGTTGGTGTGAATATTAACGCTATTGTGGAGGCTGTGGCTCAGGTTATTTGACTGGTTAATGGGGCTGTCCGATGTGATTAGCTGCCCGTTCAAGCTGTTGTACTCTCTGGAATAGTTATCGCTGCTCAGTTTGGCATACTCGGGCAACGCCGAGCTGGCAAACTCGGGTATCACTTCTTTATCCAGCCACAACGGAGCCTCTTGCTTCATCGCTAAAGGAGTCGTAAGTACGCCGCCATTGGATCTACTAGCCGGAAGCGCTTTTTTGGCTAACATTTGCCTCCTCCTCACCAGCAGCATTGCACCAAATAGAAGCACCATTACCGTCACCATGCTTATGAGCAATGCCATGAACCACGTCTCTGTTATAAACTCGCCCGGTTGCATTTCTGCCCCGATTGGCCTAGACAAATGAACGTTAAGTAAAATTACACAATATATTTAGATGTCTCACCTCTGGTGATGCTGATCGCTGATTCTGGATGCTGGATCTAACCTCAACATAGCAGGGGCGCTGAACGGCCCAATACCAGCTCGCGTGGTTGCAGCAACTCTCACACTGTAAGACACACCAGCAGTTAGATTTCCCAGCAGTAAAGTCGGAGCAGTTCCCACAGTCACAGTGTCTAAAGGTGCGTCGGATTTGTTGGCCTTCACTTCCACTCTATAACCCTGCAATTCGCCGTTTAGAGCCATCGGGGGAGGACTCTTCCATTTTAAGTAAACTGCAGTTGAGTTTAATAAAAGAGCTTCCATGTGAGAAGGAGAATCGGATGGTACTAAAAAGAAATTATTAGTATCTAACAGATTAGATTTAATTTTAACTTACTATCTTCTAAAGTTCGGATAATCTTAGAATTAGAAGGGGTTCCTTCCACTGTCTTATAAAAAGGCACGAGGAAGAATTCATATCTGGCCCATTTAGATAGATTGTTTACTGTAAATGCAGAGCTGCCACCTGTGTGTAATACAGTGAGCATGCCGTAGCTCTTTGGTAAATCCGGTGCTCCATCTACCGGTACATAATAGATATATAGTCCTTCAACGTACTGAGCATCTAATATTTCCCACACGAGTTTTATGGCAGTAGAAAGAATCGGAATTGCTTCTGTGAGCTGCACTATATTACCTGATATTAGGCTTGCTCTGGCTTCGCTAAGCTCAGTAACTTCAGGGTTGCCCCAATTTAAGGAAGAATCTGTTCCCACAAATATCGGTTCTGATAACTGAGATGGGGGGCCTAAACCGTGCGCGTTTTCGGCCCGCACAAGAAAGGTGTATGCAACACCCGGAGTAAGTAAGTGTTGTGTAAAGGTAGGTCCCGGAACTCTTCTCCCAACAATAGTCCAGGTGGGAGTTACTCCTTCTTCTCTTCCATATAGTTCTATTTGATACCCAAGCAGACTGGAGGAGCCAATTTTATTATTTTGAGCCCACGTTATTGTTACACTTCCTTCAGACTGATTCAATGCATGGGGCCTGCTGGGAGGCCCTGGCAGCATAATCGGATCGGGAGCTTTAAAAAAGTTGATGTTGGGGTTTTTGGGATTTTCTACCAATAAGTGGCCGCTCCAGGTGGCTTTTCCTCCTTTTGATGAAGCCACACACGTATAAATCCCGGAATCTTCTTTCTCCAAGCGAGAAATTTCCAACCGGCCTGACTTTACCATCTTGATTCTATCATTTGCTTTAACCGGAACGTCTTCTTTGTACCAGTCTATGGCGGGTTCGGGGATTCCTGTTGCATCGCACGTTAAAATTGCCACCGAGAATATTGGAAGACTCTGATTGACGGGGCCGCGCACTATAACAGGCGGAGGCCGATCTTCCTTCGAGGTAACAGTCAGTCTTGTCCTGGCAGAGGCAGAGCCCGCCGTGTTGACGGCGGAGCAGACAACGACGGTGCCGGAGTTTTGCACTTGAGCGTTCCTCAAAATCAATGTCGAGTGGCCATCAGAGGAAGCGAACGCCTCGAAGTTCCCTGACGGCGTCCCGGGGAAGATTAGGGTGCGGTCGCCTTCGAAGGACCAAAACACGAACGGCCGCGGGTTTCCTTGGGCGTTGCACTGGAAAGACACTTTCTGACCAACTTCGACGGTTTGAGCCAGCGGTTTCGTGTTGAAGGATGGTATGGCGTGGACTGTTAAGGTGGCCGACGCGGTTAGCGCGCCCGCCGGGTTGTCGGCCTCGCAAGTGTAGCGGCCTTGGTCTTGAAGGGTGATGCGCTCTAGGCGAAGGCTGCGGTCCTCCAGCACGCGCACTCTGCCCAGGGGCATGGTCCCCCCGGGGGCGTTTCTTCTCCAGAGCACGTCCGGCAGCGGATCGCCGCCCACGCCGCAAGCGAACTCGACTGTCGAGCCGATCAGTGCCGTTAGGTCTTCCGGGGGGCGAATGAGAAATGGTTTAACTGCAAATGCATTAGGTAACTCAGTAAATTAAACCATAAATGGTTGGGTTGCTTACCATGAACCTTTAATACGGCCACAGCCGATTCTCTTACACCAGCAGTGTTCCGAGCAACGCATTGGTACCTGCCGTCATCAGATGGTCTAGCATCGGTTATGGCTAGGCTGGAGCCATCGACTAAGCGCAGCCGCTTGTCTAGCTCTAAGGTGTGTCCGTCTTTCCTCCAAGTAACCTGCGGCTCGGGGGTCCCCCTGGGTGGACCGCATTCTAAGAGCGCGTCTTCTCCTGCTGCCACTCTAGTACTTTGAGGTTCTAGGCGAAATTCGTCGCGTAGAACTGCGAAAAGAGGAAACTACTTTAGTGTGCATACGATTAGTTTGGCAATGATATATTTCTGTTCTTATTTGCTTGGTAAGTGGGGAGAAATGATAAAAAACGTGCACTGTTGTGGTGTAAAATAATGAAATGGTGTTCATCACACTTCTGACTTGTTTAACTTTTTCTACTTTGCATTTTTATCACTGTTGGAGGGTAAATAGATATGGAAAAACCATTAGTGAATATAAATATACTCATAGTTCTAGATTCAACTTACCATCTTCATTTGGGTAGTATTAATTTGAACTGATAAACTGGGAGTGGAAGCAGAAATGAAGACAATAATCACAGTGAAAAATAAAAAAGAGCTATAGATCTGGTAAAAATAAAAAATAGAACAATAAACAAAACCATTGGGGAAAATAAATATAAATTAAAAAGATCAAATATTTTATCATTTATAATCACAAAAATCAGAAAGAAAAAGGTATAAACAATACATAAGACACTGATTATTTTGGTTAGAAGTTAAAAAAATAACAGAAACAAAATGCGGAGCAGGATTAACAATAACGCAAAATAAACTAAAAAATATTATAAACAAAATACGTAAATAAAAGGCTATAAAGATAAAAATGAGACCATTAGAAGATAAATGAAATGTGAGAATAGTATATGAATAAAACGACAATTCAAAAAAGAAAAAGATGTAGTTTTCAAGAAAGTACAAAAAGGAGGATAAAGTACACGTAGAAGATTTAAATAGCGCGTAGGAAACTAAATACATGGGAAATGAAGGAAAAATAATTAAATACAATAACGGAAACAGAACAATAGAAATAAGTATAGAAAATAATTTAGTATTAGATACAAAATTCAAATATAAAACATTTACACAAATACGTAATAGTTGTAGGAAACGTAAACGATAAGTTAATTGTTTACTAATTATATATATAAAAAAAATTATGAGTGCTGCCGCTGCTGCTGCTGCTGTCACACAGGTCAAAGGTCAAATCGTTCGTGCCTTTCCGTGCCGACCCGAGCGCCTCCGAAGGACAAATTTCGGCCCGGCGACAGGCGCGACCGAGGTAATATATTTCCGGAACCGCAAGCGATGGAAAATTTTCGTTTGAGGCGGGTAATAAAGCACTTATATATAAAAAAAAATTATGAGTGCTGTCACACAGGTCAAAGGTCAAATGTCAAAGTTCAACTCTAACTGGGTATAGGTAAATGCGTTGTCATGGCAACGGCGTACGCCAATTATGTCAAACAGAGCTTCTTAATCGTGTTTTTATTTATTTTTAAAAACTACTATGCGAAGGGGCTCAAGCATGTCGCAGTTGGACAAGCTCTCGGGGCGCTATCAAACCTCGTTATATATATAAAAAAAATTATGAGTGCTGCTGTCACACAGGTCAAAGTTCAACTATTGCTGTCAATTGTTCGTGCCTTTCCGTGCCCACCCGAACGCCTCCGAATGACAAATTCTGGCTTGGCGGCAGGCGCGGCCGAGATATTATATTTCCGGAACCGCAAGCGATAGAAAATTTTCGTTTGAGAGCGGGTAATAAAGCACTCGTTCTTAATAACAAACATAAATTGAAAAATTTACAAAATGTCAGAGTATAGCATGTATAGCAGATATAAGAAATGGCCACTATTTAGTATAAAAATTGACCTGAAAAAAAAGAAAAGTAGACGAAAGTAAAAATAAAGTCAAGAACAAATAAAACTAAAAGGACTTGAACACTAGAGAAAATAGTAAGCGGAAAAAGAACTATAAATGGGCTAGAAAAAAATAAAAAATTTAAAAGCTGCTATGGAGAGTTGTGAAAAAGGAAAATAGTAAATGAAAATATGAAAAGGGCAGAATAATAGAATTCAAACGTAAAATCGAAAATTAAAGAGAAAAAATATATAAAGAAAATACAAAAAATACAAGAAAGATAGGAGATTACAAAACACACAAAGAAAAGCTAAAAAAAACCAAAAACAACGATTAAGACAGCAAAATAGAGTGATGGATAAAATTGGAAGTGACAGGCAGTTATATAAATAATTAAAAACTATTTTTGCGGAACCTTAAGACATCTGAGACAAAAAATATAGTAAATTTAAGGAAACATAATAACGAACAAAGTTTGTCCCCAAAGGAATTTGTCGATATAGTTGAGAAAATAATAATAGAAAAGATCTAATGTGGCTTTTAGGGAAAAAAGCACCAAAGACATAATATTTACTATTACACAAGCTAGCAAAAAACTTATTAATAAAGACAAAGAAAAAAGGGAAAAATGTTAGTGATTTCGAAGTAACTAACAATCAATCGAATGCAACATTTCAGATTACTAACTATTTTTTAGCAACAATTTTGAAGACAAAAATAAGAAAAATTAAATTGACGATTAAAGGAGAAGAAGAAGGAACAAAGAAATCAAATAATAAGAAATAAATAAACAGAACCATAATAATAGACGTGTGGCAATATTCACTCGTGGTATAAAAAATTTCCTGGTAGTTAAGAAAAGTAAAACGAGAAGTCCAATGCAAACTGCATTAGAAACTTGGAGAATTTTATTATTTATTGTCCAAACATAGAAGCAAATACAGGAAAAATATTACCAATAAAACAAAAGGAGTTTCTTGTTTACATGTAGAATTAATGCTAAAAATATATTAAGGATGACCATTTGGATGTTGAAATCAAACTTTTTATATATTTTAATTAAAATAAAAGAGATGATCGAAATAATTTGAAAAGTAGACCAAAAGAAAATTACAGAGATATAGAAACATAACATAATAATAAAAAAAAGAACTCATATTAGGTAATATATTAGAAAGCACAAGTAAAGAGTCTGAAGAAGATATGAAAATACCATAGCAAGAGAAAAAATATAAATAATAAATACAAGGAAAGGCATAAATAAATTGTATGTTCTATTAATAAAGCTGCTAGAAAAAAAGGAAAAATAAATTACAAGGTTAGAGCTAAAGCAAATCAAATTTCCAATGAACAAATGTGACCATCCAGAGAACGTTATAGAAAGTATTGTGTCTAATTTCTCCTAATTATTATTTTTAGTTTTTCCAAAACCAGCACTAAGTTTTAGTGTCCACCACTGTTTGTCAGTTGACTATATTAAAGTTGGTAAAAAAGGCTTGATAACTGAGAAGTTAAGGGTTTCATACATTCTCTCTTACTGTCTCCTCATTGTGCATCAACTTTAATATGGGGCGATGTGGTAAGCACCGCGCATCGGTATCACTTGTTCGAGGTGAACGCAGATACTCAATTATTTTTAGTGATTGAGTAGGCTACCCACCACTCATTTGAGCCCAGGATTGAACTCGGGTCAACCGCAGGGCCACACTGGCGCTACTAAAGCTGATGCCACAATACCAAGACACCTGTTTTGTCGCCGCCAGCATTAGTAAGTAAAAGTCTCAAGTTTGACATTTTTTACAGCTGAAGGGGTTTGGAAAAAAACTATTCGTTAGGACATCTAGCCTTTAGGTAAAATCCTTGCCAAAAATTCGCAGTGAGGCTTCCCGAAAAGAATCTCGACAATCTTTGACAGTTAGTCTTTTGCACCTTTGCTGATTATCAGAGTAAAGTATTTCCTGCTATTTTCGAATGCTGTCCAAGAGACACTAGGTCTGTGTCTAAATAAATAATAGGGCACGGTCACATTGGTTTCCTCAAATAGACAATTAATCTTTAATACAATCTCTCGAATGCTGACCACCTGCCTGCTTAATACAGGGTAGGCATCATTATTGCAAAATTGGACAGCTCCGAAGCTTGAACTGAGGTGCCATAGTCTCATGGTGCTCTTTTTGTGAAGTTGTTGCTATATAAGAAGTGGTAGGTAAGAAACTTCTCTGTCAGCCCTTTGATTAAGGTTCTTCTTAGCTAGATAGTTATAGCATAGTTTAGCATCTCTTCATAGCGTACACCATTGACAGTAACAAAGTTGTCAGCTTCGTCATCAGCGAAGTATTGACCAATGATTCCTCTAGCCCACAATGCATATCAAACTATGCGTTATTGAGGATGCATTGGCCTTTCTTAAATAGCACGTGGATTTTCCTTACCCCATGTGCGACAATTTTGACAATTCATAAAGCCATGTAAAGCAAAGTAAGGTTCATAGCTCAATATGTTTATTATCTTTGACGGATTTTGCCATGTGTTCAGATACCAACTAGACAAATGCAAACTTCCAACATTCACAGGGCGCAAACGACGCGAAAAACCTAAAATTCAATTTGGACCATCGTATATATTGAATTTATGTTATAGTATGGGCGAACATGTTAGCCAATTAGATTTTATTGCAGAGTGAGAGTACCAAAAAAAGTTCTGTTATGTAGTGGACGAGCTAGTAATACTCAAAGTATCGGAAAAAGCTCAACGATGGTCCATAAGCAAGAAAAATCAATGTCATCACTCAAATCGTTTAGAGTAAAAATGAACGCGATACCCGGAAATAAAGCTCCGCCGCGCAGAAGTTCCAATAACTTGCGAAACTCCCAACACGGGAGCCCACTCGCGGCGGCAAGAAACGCATTACGCGATCGGAAAAACGCAAACACGTGTAAAATCCGCAGGCGCGATTTGCATATAAACCGAGCGTTCGCCAACTTATTCATTTTGTTTGACAGACGACGGCAGACAGGCGTGCAAAGCCCCGCTATCCCGGCAAGCCCGGAATATCGAAGGTGACGCCCGAAACGGCGGAGCAGGCTTAGGCCCGCTCGCTGCCTCGCGCTGCTCGGCAGCTTTTATTGACAAGCCCGATATAATCAATTGGTTTCAACTCGGGCTGATTGCTGGATTGTTCCGCGGAGCTGCTCGGCGTGGCCTTTTTCCCGGAACTCCATTCCGGGCCGAGTCGGGCTGGAGTCAAGGACAGGTGCACGAAAAAAGTTCGGATTGGCTATCGTCACTGCGAAATATGTGCTGCCGATGAGCAATTTTAGATTTTTTAAAAAGAACCTCTTAAAATTATAAAATGACCAAAATCTTGTGGAATGCACAAAATAGTGAAAAGTTCTGAAATATTTAGAGATCATGGAATTAATCTGCAGACATAAATTACCCTGAGGAAAAAAGACTAAGGTTATTTTTGGAAATGGTAAAGGACAAATAGATCATTATGGAATTAGTCAGTTAATTGTGAGTAAAAAACAACAAAGACTATAATGTTATTGGTGATATAAGGTGACTAAGGTGACCAGCTATACCATCAGAACACCAGCAGTTTCTTTTGTCAGAAGCAGACATTCATCGTACAAGCGTTGAAATACCTTCATATTTCTGTAACATCCAATGGAAGATTAATGTAATTCAGCACCGACAATTAATTGTAAAGGAAAATGCTCAAAGAGCGCTTATGAAAGACAATCTTCGAAGTAAAGGAGATGTTTGTTTTAGACATATACTTTTGAGGCGCGACTGTTAACTTCTATTTAGTGAGACTCTAAATTCTGCAGAAAATTGCAATTGGTTATTAATGTACAAAATCAAAATTTAAAGCAATACAACTTGCTTAGAAAAAATTGACATGGAGGTTTTGGAAGTGTCCATAGATGACTTAAACTTCATCGCTTCAATGGTTAACTTATTTGATAAAATAATAGTCACAAAGCCAACATTGGCCATGAATTGGTCGACAGAAAAAAGGTTATCACTACATGAGTCAAATAGTAAAGGTATGTTTCTAAATACCTCAACCTGAAACTCAAAAGTTTAGGACCGACAAAACGTTTGTTTTGTAAGCATTTTAATCGTTTGCTTGAAAGGCACATTTGGTTGCTGGAGCTGCAGATTCAGGTTCCTCATTCGATCAATGAACGGTCTAGATGGTCCGACGGCCAGACAAAATCGTGTGGATGTTTGCCGAAAATTGGCCGTACTTGGGCGGCAGACTGTCTAGACTTGAGGGCTCTTCAAAGTGGTTGGTTGATTAAAAATGGAAATGATTTAAATGGCCCAGACGAGTCGGGGGCCAAACTGAGCCTTCGATTCTGACAGCTATTGGTTGCACGTGGGTGATGGGCAGTCTGGGCTTGAGAGCAGTTTTAAAGGCCTTCCGAGATATCGAAGCAGCACTCTTAGTTCTCACGCGACAGAATGAACGTCAGCTGAGAGCCCGTGTCTATGAAGACATAGTTGCCTAAGTAATACAGTATTATAAGCTCTATCCTTACAATTTAAAAGAACTGGGCAGAATTATTGGTACAAAATATATCTATTGATGTTTTTGTGGTACTATAATTCTAAGTAAAATCTAAAAACGTTTGGTTGCATCTTTGCACTTTGTTTTACATTTTGTATTCTTAACGACGAAGCCTTAGTGGCTACGTTTTTATACTGCACTCCCGTTATGATTCTAGACTTATATATAAATAGTGCAGCTAACAGCTACATGAAGTTCTGGATGATATACATGAAAGATTTAATAAAACTAAGTCTAATCATATAAATTTTACAAACAAAAAACCCAGTATGTTCTGATAACAATTATCAACTAAGTCGTTCTCCAATGTAACTCAGTCAAGTATCTAGGAATGAAACTGGACGCGAAAGTTGAAATAGTTGAAAGTTGAATAGACTTTACACAAATTAGTTTTAAAATTGCCACCTCATCTTCTTGTTGATTGTAGTTTGTACATGTTTAACATTTTCTTATTGTTGGTCTTTTAAAATGTGGATCACATTCAATAGATTCCTGGCCATCTCTCAAACTTTTGTAGTATGTCCTTTGTTCGTGATGATTTCTGAAAACCCCCTGAATCATGCAAAAAGTTTCCACATACGAATGTTCCAGTTTTGCACAAAATTTGATGCAAACGCTGATCCATTGTCAAATATAATGTAAACGGTCTTATAATAGCATATCTTCTCCAAATTGATTCGGATAGTGGAGTCGTCCTCGTTCATGGATCACAGTTTACTTTCATCGGCGTGTTTATTATGCTAAGATAGATCTTGTATAATTCTCTCTTATAAATTACAACTGAAGCAATCTGTTATTTTTCATTGAATAGTTAATGAATACCCAAAACAAGAGCGTGTTACTTGTAAATATATTTCAAAGCATATAATAATGCGATTACGCTTCTAAGTGTATTAGATTCACCTTTTAGAACAGAAAAATGTAGTTACATCTCTAACAATTCAGTTGCATATTAAAAGATAAACAAAGAAGTCTTAAGAGTGATATAAAATGGGGTGTTTATTAACTTGGAAAGAATTTTGTAAATTTAAGCGGAAAATGGCTCAAATAAATAACATAATTGTGGCTGCCACATGTTACTAAAATGCCACAGAACTCATCAGAGGTGGTAGTGTGGTATTGGATATCCTAGGACTACACTTTTTCGACAAAACTGTTACTGGTGATGTGTAAATGCTGTATGAATATGTCGTGCCACGTGTAAAAGAATTGCTTGGTAATGAAACGATTTGCTTTCAGCAAGACAAAGCATCTCCCCACTACCATCATAATGTAAAGAGGATAAATGAATTGGAAACGATAGGGTTGAAATAAAATTCAAAGATAAATAACAATAACAATCAAAGAGTTAAACGAGCAAATTGCTAAACAATCTTGTGATGCTGTAGAATTCATTGATGTGTTATCGGCTGTGTTTGCAAAGAAGTGATCGTCAGTTTGCATATTTGTTAATATGGATTTGATTTTATTTAATTTTTTTATTCACATAACTAAACCTTGTTTATGAGTCAATAAACACTGAATTTATTGACATTTAAAGAGTGAGTACATTTTACTGTATTACCCTATATAATCAAAACACACGTCCAATTAGGAGGTCTCCTTGATCTATATATTATTCACTTAATCGTTTAACTTTTCAGTGTGTATATATTAAAGTACAAAATTTTATTTTTTTAGATGTGGGGGTGTCAAGACAAATGTAATTACAGATTATTTTGAGGATCCGAATATTTTATAAGTACTCTTGTCAAAGATTAAAATTATTATCTCTTTTTAGTGCTCACGTGCCTCAATAGTGGCAATTTAAATTAATAAAGCAGAAGAAATGTTTATTTTTCTAAATATTGCTTTGAGCAAGTTGTCAATATTATGCAATTTTCACTTTTCGTACTGTATGCCTTATTACTTTAACTTCAACTAAAGCTCGGTATCTACCTTCAGTCATATGTTGGCGTCCTTTTCTTCCATTGAATTTAAATTAATTTGTTTACAATCTTGCATTAGTTGTAGTGATTTATTAGTCTTCTTAGTTTATTAATACGAGGGTATCCCAAAAATAAGGTCTACTAGTTTTAAAAATAAAAAAATGTTTGTCTTCAATTATTAATACGTCATTTTTTAGTTTAGATATTTTTCTATTTTCCTACATAATCGGCAGTTTTTGTATGTCTATGTCATACTATATCAGCGACATGTCGTTGAGGAGACGTTGGATTTATTACTTCACCTTATCATCGTCGCTAAAGCGCATTCCGGACAAATATTCTTTCAATTTATGATCCTCCGATCTTCTAAGCATGATTTGTTCAACCTAAGCAATTGTCTCCGGTTTTTTCTTCGTCGTGAATTTTCATACAATCACTTGTAAACTACATTATTTGCGGATGTTTTTGATATCCATTCACGACTTTCCATACACTTTCGTTAATTGGCGATGAATTTCGATTGGTTTAACGCATTTTCGCCCGAAAAGCAAATAACTGCGCGAACTTCGCATTTAGTGGTAACAGCAAGCAAGACCTCCATTACGAACGGCTGTTGAGCGTCCCCGTAGGCTAAACGATTGTTTGCTTGAAAGTGGGGTAGCAGAAAACGCGGCAGTGTGGCCAAAAGCCGCGCGAGCCCCAGAGCTTTGGAGACCTTATTTTTTGGGATTACTTTCGTAGTGAGTATACTAAGTTTAAGAATGGCCAAAAACAATCCCGCCACACTACCGCAGCCACATCCTTTTATATTGAGACTTATCTTTTTTAGAAATAATATCGTCCCCCTTTTTTGACAGATTATCGGTCATCCACCTCCATAAGTTTTAAAGTGTGTTTTGAGCACAAATTGCGTAAAATTGGAAGCATATCAAATGCTTCCTCCTTTCTCCGTTTTAATCTGAAATTTTAGATGTAAAGGGTGTCCCAGAATTAACGCAAGATTTAAATTTGCCGCCATTTATGCAGTAAAGTGTTGACAACCCTAAAACAAAAACAAATCGACAGCTGATAGTTTAGGGTTAGTAAAAATGGGGCGTTACACGATAGAACAACGTGTCTTCATTATTGAACAATATTTCAAAAATAATGAAAGCTTGGCGGCCGCTGTCCGAAAATTTCATACAAAATATGGTCGGAATAGTGTTTTAATTTCGTCAACTGTGAAGAGATTAATTGAAAAAGTCCGAGAGACAGGATCCGTTGGAGACGCCAAACACACTGGTCGTCCAAAAACAAGCCGTTCAAATGTCAACATCGAAGCAGTGCGTGAGTGTCGGTGACAATCCAGGAACCTCAATTCGGCGTCGTGGACAAGAATTGCCAATTTCAAGAAGCTCTCTACAGCGTATACTCACTAAAGATCTGTGTCTACATGCTTACAAAATTCAATTAACACAACAACTGAAGCCTAATGACCATGCACAGCGAAGAGAGTTTGTTGAATGGATTATTGAGCATCAACAAATGGATGCTGATTTTTCGAGCAAAATCACCCTAAGCGACGAAGCACATTTTCACCTTGATAGGTTTGTTAATTGCCAAAATTGCCGCTTTTGGGGTTCTGAGAACCCACATGTGATTGTCGAAAAACAAATGCATCCACAACGTGTCACTGTTTGGTGTGGATTTTGGGCTGGAGGCATAATTGGACCATACTTTTTTGAAAATGAGACTGGTCAAGCAGTGACTGTTACTGGTGCTCGATATCGCGACATAACACAGTTCTTTTTATCGAAATTGGATGCTATTGATGTGGCCAATGTGTGGTTTCAACAATACGGTGCCACATGCCATACAGCTCGTGAAACACTTCAATTACTGCGTGAGACATTTCCAGGTCGTGTACTCTCTCGTTTCGGTGATCAGAATTGGCCCCTAGATCGTGTGATTTAACACCATTAGATTTCTTTTTATGGGGTTATTTAAAAGCACAGGTCTATGTCAACAAGCCCAAAACCACGCGTGCATTAAAGGAGGAGATTCAACGTTGCAACAACGAAATTCAGCCACATTTATGCAGAATGGTCATGGAAAATTTCGACAAACGAGTGCGTATGTGTATGCCAAGCCGTGGAGGCCATTTGCCCGATGTGTTATTCCATAAATAACCCTATCCTATGTACTTTATGATTCAATAAAAAAATTACAATCAAAAGACTAAAAACGGTGTTTTTTATTTAATTCAAATCTTGCGTTAATTTTGGGACACCTTCTATATGGTATTAATGCAAATCTATGGGTATGATTTAGTTTACTACTAAATGCAATGTTAGTTAAATACATGTTTTGTTTATTTTTCTTCATTGATATACTTTTCCTTTTGATTAATTTATTTCACACATAAAGGATAATCTGTTTTGTCCATTTAAAACCTTTTTGTTAGAAATTGTGCTTTTATTGGTTATAGTCGTTGATATTATTTCTGATAACTGATTTTGAAGAAAAAGTAGATTCAACTGTTTAAGTTAATAGTACTATTAAAGACCCTGTCTAAAAAGATGGTTAATAGTACAGCAGAAATATAGAACTTTAGCCTTTAAAAGTGAAAGAATTACCTATATAATGTGTGTTAATATCTGCAATCTGAGTTTAAAAGAGGAATACTAAGTAAAAATGGTTTGCTTTGTTAGGCTAAGATGGAGAGGATGGACTACCGACGGTTCTACATTCCAGTTTAATTGAACAAATTTATCAAAAAATTATGTTTAAAAACTACACTTCTGAAATAAATATATAATTAATAATTTTAAATAATAATTAAAAAGAAGATAAAAAGTCTAGAGTAGTTATATACATATATAACTGAATTGATAGAAACAAGCGAGGTAAATGTCATTGTTTATTACATACAAAAAATTGTTAAATATGTGTAAGTTAATAAGTGTAGTATTACAATCTAAATAAAATTGTGATGACACAAATAATGAACCTACCTGCATTGTTTTTAAAAAATTGGTTTAACCAATTGCAATTTCCTCTAAAACAAAATTTTGCATTTTTTTATATTGCAATCGGTAAGTATGATTTATCGACAGATATTAATATGTAATCCAATACTAAAGAATACCCCATTATTATTATTATTAAAAGCCATTGCAAATTTGGTTAAAATGTGTTGGAAGCGGTACGAAAACTTCGTGGAATTTTTGGATATACTTTTGGAAATGGTCAAAAATTTATTACAAAATTGTATGAAACTAGCACCGTGAGCTAGTCAAAGTGTCACTATCTGAAAATATCGTGCACAATTGGATATTTTGAGGAGCTGCCTTCGGAGAATATTCATTAAAAATCTACGCTTTTATGCATGCAAAATTAAACACGCATGGTGTGGCGGCCTTTTCGCCCTTGAACCGCTTTATATCGCGGCGGCATGCGCGCCTATGATATCTGCTACTTTTTGCCGTCGCACACAAACGGCATCTGGGCTTTTGCTCAGCCGACAAGTCTGCATACGCCGTCGGCGGCACCTTTTGATATGAAAGGTGCTGGCGAATGAAAATTGCCCGCAAAGACCTGCCGCCAAGCCAGGCGCGAAGCCCGGAAACACTCGCCATCCGCAGCGCGACCAGTACGGTCGTGTCTTCACCCCGCAAGAAACACTCGCCATCCGCAGCGCGACCAGTTCGGTCGTGTCTTCACCCGCAAGAAACGTTCGCACGCAGCGTTCGGTCGCGTCTTATCATCCCGCAGATACCAGAGCCGCAACGCAGAGGTGGCCACCTTAGAATCGCCGACGAAGCCGAAGCAGAAGCCGATACAGGTGAGCGATTTGGCAATACTCGTTGGTTGATATCGGTAGCCGCCCCCATCCGCTTACGCGACGGCCGTTTAAGGGACGATTTGGGCCTTCTCGGTTGACGTTCCAAACGGGCCGTACTACGTTTCCACACCGCACCACGAGAGCGGCTATTTACACGCCTGCCTCTCCAACGCACCAAAACTTAAACTTACTGCCAATTCTCACAATCAACATTCTTTAGTTCGTTTTTTAGAGCATCAAAAGTGGATTCTTGGTTTTATCGAAAAATTATTTTTAACGACAAAACATTTTTAACGCGATAGGTTTGTAAATAAAACTGTTGCATTTGAGGTTCTGAAGATCCTGGTGTAACTTGTGAAAACAAATTGTTACTCGAGTCACTGTTTTGCGTGGATTTCGGGCAGGTAACGTGATATACCCATACTCACTTGAAGATGATGCTGTAATTGTGGTAATTGTAAATGGTCATTGTTAGCGTTATATGATAACCCTTATTTTTTAGAACCAATCAGGTAATATACATCTGGATGGCACTATCACCGTACAACTTCGAGCAACAGTCGATTTGCTAAATCAAAAGTTCCCTGGTCGCCTAATTTTACAAATTCCAGCATCAAGTGGACAACAAGATTTTGTGATTTAACTCCGTGCGACTTTTGTGGGGTTAAAATCTATGTATAAATAGTTGACAATTTGCAGCTGAAGCCAAGGTAGCCATTTCTCAGGCTTAATTTTTATATTAAATCGGAGATTGTGTACTTTAATACTCAATAAAAATCTAATAATAAAATCAATTTATGAGTTGTTTATTCAAATTTTAAGTCTGCCGTTTGATTTGAGTCGCCCTTAATTTGTATTTGAGTGCTCAAAATAATTTTGTAAGTCATTCTTTAAAAGGTTTTTAAAAATCTTCAACGCTTTCAAATTTATATCTGATGCTTACAGGAAGTAAGTTCCTTTGATCATTGATTTAATCGAAAAAGGTACGATGCAAAATAAATCATATGTTCAAATCTAATGTAAGTACACAATTTAGATGAAACATTAAGATAAAGCTTAACATTTCTTTGCTGTTCACTTTCAAACATTAAAATTGTCAGACCAGGATAAGAAAACATCTGCATTTAAACAAGACCCACTTGGTCTAAAATTTTCTCTTGCGATGAAATATATTCCATAACTATTCCTCCGTCTATTTGCCACCAATGGTTTTTGGTTTCCAAATTGTATTTTAGGATTCGAATTATGCACTGTTTGTTTTCTGCAAACGTTGGAAGTTTGAATTTGTACAGTTGGTACTTAAATACGTGGCAAAGTCCACCAAAGACCACGAGAAACGACATATATTTGTGAACTGGATTTTAGAAGACATAATTGTTGCTAATTTTTGCGAAAACCTTATATTGAGCAATGAAGCTCATTTTTCTTTAAAAGGCTCTGTTTGAATCGCCGGAATGGTCGCATTTGAGGCAGTGGAAATCCAAGTGCTATTTACGAAAAACCACTGCATCCTCAAAAATACACTGTTAAGCATGCATTTTCAACAGGAAGATGGTTGAACCATATTTTGTTGAGGGCGAAGCTGGGAACACCGTTACTGTCACTGGTGTATGCTAAATAACTTTTTTTCAGTGAAACCACCGATAGGAACTTAAATGATATGTAGTGTCAACAAGATGGAGCTACATGCCATAGAGTATGTGAAATAGACACTTTACTTCAAAGCAAAAGGTTGCAAAGAAGTGACATCAACTGACTGCCGCGGTCTTGCAATATAATCCTATCGGACTTTTACTTTGTTTATGTTAACAAACCCGCTGCGATTCTAGGGTTAAAAGACAACAATAGATGTATAATTGTTGAAATAGGCCAGCAGTTATTGAAAATTGCTAAGGAAAACTTCGCTAAAAGAATGGTGGCGTATCAGCGGAGTCGTGGAGAGCATTTCGCCGATATCATATTTCATACGTAACTGCCAAGTCTCTACTTTACGGATTGTTCCAATATTCTATGTTTTATTTAGGAAAAATTTTCTGAGGTCCAATTTGGACCACCCCATGTATAAAATCCCAAACATAATATTGATGTTCACTTCAATATTACCTCTTCTAATTACGTCACCTTAACTAACAATCAATCTTCGACGTTCTTCTGCAGCTGGATACCCTCTCCGCCCAAATTAACGGCGATTAACTCGTCCCGGAACGCAATTAAGCGATTTTAATTAAGTGCCGGCGGAAGAAACGAATGACCGCCGCGAGCCGGCGCCCCAAAAATTCCCGAAGGACACAAGGAAATGAGAGCCGCTGATTGATATATCTGCGCCAATTCGAGCCAATCGCGCCTGCAACTATCTCAATTTCCGCCTCCGCGCGCCCCGGAATTGACTTTAAATTCCTGTTTATTGACTGTAGGTAACGTATGGCGGCATTAATTTTTATTTAGGGGCAATTTGAATGCCGTAATCGGCGATTACGCTTTATGAAGCAATATGTGTGTAGCAATTGCGGGCTGCTAATGGTCTGCTAAGTATTCGATGGCGGCTAACTTTTTGCTTTTATCGCCGCTGCGGATATACGGGCGCGCGCTTTTGCGGCCGCTTTATCCATTTTTATCGCTTTTCGGGAGGATCCAATTTGCATGGCGTGGCGCTTCGCTAGTTTAATAATAAATGAGTTGCGGTTGTTACTATTAGCAATAAAATGCCTTTAGTTTCTTATAAAGCTATAAAAGGTCGTACTTTAGCAATGTAATGCCACATACATATCTAATTAGTAATTTTGGGACTTATTTGATAATTAATGTTATGCAACGAAGAATTTCAAAAATTAGCTATAAAGCAGAACTTATAAAATATACGTAAAACATACATAAATATCAATAATCGAATAATAGAATCATTTAGAGGAAGCAGATGTTAAGTTATAAAATACAGTTTCCAAGCTAGGGGTGTTTTTACACTATGGCCAAAAGTATCCGGACACATTTCTGTGAATCTGTCTGTTACAAGTATTAAACCATTATAGAATGAGATAAAAGTGCAGGCAGTAGCATATGTACATCATACGCGTGTGTTAAGCTTAATTTACACTGGTAGACAAAATCACTCAACTGTCTATAGAAAATCGAAAACTGCGTCGATAGGCTGTTTGGAACAAGTTCCAAAATAGTTGGTAGAGTTTGTCACGCGACCACATCTGTACACATGTCTCAAATCAGAATGGGAAAATTCTTCTGACTCACGGCCGGAGATATTACTGCTTGTGGGTTGATAGCTACTCTCTTGGATAAATTGAGATTAAAATTTCACGCGGTTGATGCCCAGTAATCTCAAAGTGTTACTTCAGATGCTTAGTAGGAAAATCGCCAAGCAGCACACGAATTTCCAGAAAACCATCCCAGTTTCTCTAAGATTGGCTAAGATTCTCTAAGAGACTAAGTTTCTGTCTAAATAGCACGTCCACACTACAAAATGTTGCGCTACAAGTCTCATGTTTTCTATTCGAGATGGAGGACTGTCTATCGATAATCGCAGAACGGTTTTGTCTGCTAGACAGGAGTATAAACAGATATTTTAAACATAGAATGATCTTTGGATGCAATTATTGAGACAAATAGGTTTGTAAAAAATTGATCTTGATACAGGTGCCTAAATCAACTGTAAATTATGTCATTTTCAATGATCAAGTAATAGAAAGCATAAACTTAATGATCGTAGCCCCCAAAACTCTTATGAGGATAGTTCTCAAAAAGAGAATGTTCTCAGTAGCAACGATCACTTGTGATCTTCAAAATGCTTCTGGCGTCATCTCTACCACCAGGGGTGTTCGCCACAAGTTTAAAATCATGGGTTTTCAATATCATGCGACTGCCTACAAAGGTAACATAAGCACGATTAATGCCAAATGTCGTTTTCAATGGTACAAAGCTCACCGCCATTGAACTGTCAAACAATGGAAGTGATGAATCTTGTTACAGGATTTAGCAATTGGATGGAAGTATCTTGGCTTAGTGGATATCAAAAAAACTTTTTTAAACTGAGTGTATTTTGCCAGTTAGTAAATCTGGTAAACACATTATGGCTTAGAGCAGTTTTTCGTGGTTCGTCCGTAATTTTTTAGTTCCTGTCCCATAAGGATGAACGCTGAGACGTATCTTAATATTTTTGACAACTCCATGCTTCTATGGCAACAGTTCGGGGAAGGACTTTTTCTTTAAGTGTTTTATGTACCATGGTTTGAAAAGGTGGGTATTGAAAATTTGGACTGGCTCTTACATGGCCCCGATTTCAATCCCATTAAACATCTCTGCAAAGAATTGACACGCAGATTACGCGACAGGATAAATCGCCTATCTTCAGTGGCTAGAATTACTGAAGTTTTTATGGAGGAACACAAGACAGTTTTTATGGCAGATATAAAAAGTTGGTGGAAAGTCTGGTACCGGTCCCAAAATTAAACCGACGTCTTATATGAATCTCTGATTCTACAACAGTAAGAGTTCGGATACTTTTGACCATGTAGTACATCCCATTCGAAGGAAGGGTGTTTATGGCATTCTCATTTTCATAAAGAAATAAATCCTCGTGTTTTTAATTGACAAAACGTGCATTCATTTAAAAAGAACCAACAACCAAAACAGAAAATAATTATCTAGTCATTGCACCGATAGTTACAAATTTAGTTATAGCTTAACACTAAAAAAGTCTCAAAAATCAGATTACGGTAAAATCTTCTTCTTCTGTATCTTTTCATATTTTGATATCTGTAATCATTATTATGTTTGATAATTTCCTTCTTAAGCTTGCTTTTTAGGTTTTTTTTACAACAGCATATCTGCTCTTTTATTCTTATTTGTTCATATACATATGATTCTTAAAGATAACTGTACACCGTTTACTACTTTTCTTTTTTACGTTCTAGTATTTCGCTACCATAATTTTTATTATTTTTGCTAATATTTTTTACATTAAAAATTAACTAAAATATTAAACAATGGTATTTTTGGAAATTATACCGGTATACCATCTTGGTAAATGTTAATTGTCCAAACTTTCGAATACTAGACTGTAAACAAGTTTGTATCGATTTTTATATCCAATTGACAATGTGATAGAATTGTCATAGCATTTGAAAACGCATTCTTTTACGAACGTTTTGCTGTACAACTTATTCCTTTCTAGGACGGTATCCGATAAGGTTTCCGCGTTCTTTTAATTCACTATCATAAGAAAAAGGGTGCCTCTGTCGCTGCCAGGAAGTTTGTAAAGTCGGGAGCAAAGATGGGGTGTTGTATATAGCAGTGATTCGATGACGTGGACCTAGAGGATAATTCACACTTTTAAATTTTTAAAATCAGCCATCAAAAATGCCCAGAAGTATTCGGTAACGTTAGCAACTTAAAAGCTCAACAAGCTCAGTGGCGGATCGATGTTCGTCGCCAACTTTTTCAAAATCAAAAAAATTCAAAATTCTGTCAAAAGACAGATCTTTCTGACACCGAATCGTAACCTCCGATGAGAGATGGATCTTTCTGCGCAAACGAAGAATAAAGTGATGCTTTATGTATAGTGGGACGTTGAAAGAGTTATACATTGGTTAAAAATTGTTAAATTATAGTACTATAAATAAATATGATTTATATACGAAAATATTTGCAAAAAACAGTAATGCAAAAATCATATTCTATCGCCAATTATAAAAAAAATGGCACGCACTTTTGTTACAATGTAGTAGTTGGCCACAAATTAAATTTAAATTGTATAAATTAAGACAATTAAAAATTATTATACATCATCGCCATTTATAAACTTAAAGTTAGAAAAAACTGACAATTATTGTGCTATTTTGGTAATAAGCATTTTAAACAGACTGTCTGAAAAATAATAAAATTTAGAAGAAAATGCTACTTGGTCAAAGAGACTCAAAGCTGAAAGGTCGCGTAATGGTAACAGTCTTGTACTAAAAGAGCTTATAGAAAAGGGGTTAAGCTTGGGTCTCTTGTGTGTTGATCTCAATTTTCTTTTAACTAAATTATTGGAAAAAACTTAAGACAAGAGTAATAAACGTAACCCGATTGAAATTATAACGGAGCTATGTAAAAGAAACAAGTCATACATTAAAATGGAGAGCACTGTAACAGATTTTAATTATAATCCGAAGAACTGAAGTAGAGTTGCTGCTTATATTTAACTTTGTTTAAAATATTTACTAAAAGAGATGTACTCATTTTGAAAAGAAATTATTGGAATATGGAATACAATATAGGTGACGCAATGTTGCATACGTTACATGATTATGTGGTAATGGTTCAGAAATAAAATGCTTTCAGTATATGTGCCGAAGTTCTAAGAAGAATATAGTAAATGAGCACTCACAACAAAATATGAACGAGAAGGGTGTAAACCCAAATTTGCAACTACCGAAAGCTTTAACTAATACAATAAAAAAAATTTTATTTGACTAAAAATCGAACTCATGCTTTGTTTTGGTCTGAAGTACTTGTGTACCAAATTTTGTGCCAATCAGAGCTTTACTTTTTGAGTTATCGTGATGACCGACACACACACAGGCGGGATTGTGATGTCATTACACAGGCCTGCAAAAATACTTTTTAAAAATTGTTTTAACTGTAGTCACTTATTTTTGTCTGTTTTTCAGTGCTGAATTCGAAAACGAAACCCGTTTTTTCTATCACGTAGGGTTTTCTCAGAAAAAGCAGATGTATTTTACGAATAGTAAGCCAAATACAAAACATTATGGAATGTATATTTTATTTTACATTTTATCAAAATCATAAATAACCAAACATTTTTCAAGAAAACAACACAAAATTAGTAAAACAATGATCTTCTTGTTTAATAGTCTTTGTGCATCGTTTAAGCTTCCCATCAAAACTTCGTTTAGTGCATCTTCTACTATAGGATCGCTGGGAATCGCCTCTTTTCAACATCTAGCAGTAGTACGTTATCATGTTAACATTCCACCTTCCTTGATATTGCTTTTCCATTTTCTTTATATCTTGGTGAAATCTTTCACTTTGTTCCTCGCTGATAGAAACAAGATTGTCTGGAAAGTAGTCTAGGTGTGAGTGGAGAAAATGTACTTTTAGACTCACGTTACAACCTAAATTCTTGAATCTTCCCAACATTTCAGTTACAATTCCCTTGTAGTCAGGATTCTTTTTGTTCCCAATGAATCTGGTTACCACAAGTTTAAAAGATGCTACTTTTTTTTTGGGCCCATTTTTTCTCAAAGTTGTGATTCTTAATAAGTTTTCGTATGTCAGGTCCAACAACTTCGCCTTTGATAATGCCTTAACAAATTGCTTCATCAGATCCAATTTAATATGAAGTGAAGAAAGTAAAACTTTTTTAGATCTAAAAGACTTACCCTTTCAATATTCTTTGTGCCGGTCTCTAAGGTTTTTCTGACTGGCTACTCTTTCTTAATATAATGCTGTTTTCTGTCACGGCTATCCTATTCACAAAGAAAACATGGATACTTTGTGTATCCACACTGTTGACTAAGCAACAGTAAAATGACTTAAATTACCACAAATAGTCTATTTATGGCATGAAAGCTAAGTTTGTTAAAGACCACTTCAGAGTTTTGGGATGTTTCCTTTAAGTGAACCGAATCAACAAAAATCAAAAAACACATGTATACAGTACAGAGTCAAAAGACAGAGTGTATGAGGAAAGAAAACAAAGGTTTGACAGCTACTCAGTGTTGCCACCCGACTAAATGTGTGTAATGGAATTTTTTTATTATTTTTTCCGTACAAAAAACTATAAAAATCACTGATTATATTTTAAACAATTTTTACATTACGGACCTGTGTTACCTACCTTTTAAGCGTTAGCACGCTTTCAGTAGTTAATAAAACACGGTATACATTTTTGGGAATCGATATAGAAGAATTATAAATAGTTTATAACTATCGGTTAACAACCAAGTGCTCCGAATATAAACATCTGGAATCAATTTTTACTAATTAGGAAAAAGGTACTAAGAATATTCATAGATCAGTGATACAATTGTACAATATAATAGGAGATCTAGAAAGATAATAATGAATAGTACAGTTAAGAGTACACTATGGTTAACTAGTGGTACAAAAATCTAACCTTCATCAGAAAACTACAAACAAAAATATATAGAGAATAGACGTACTAAGAAAATCTGCAAGAATAAAGAAAGCTCAGGCGGTGATTCAAATGGAAGGAAAGAATGGTAATTGTTTTAACTTTTTCTTTGTCTTAATGTTTTTGTGTTATTTATAATAAAAATGTAGTTTTTATGTTTCTCTGTAATATAAAGCTGCGTTTCTAATCAGAACTAATATCTGGTACTATTTATCTGCTATATGCATTGCAAAAAAGTTCTTCATCTTAATACTTGCTCTGTTGTTAACTTAATAATTATTATTTCAAATTATAAAATGCTTTATGTAGTCCAAATTACCTTCCAAAACATTTTCAAGAGCAATAATTTCTACTCTATGTTAAAATGTTAAACTTGACAGTACTATTTTAGGGAGATCTTAGATGTATTTATTTTTTTTTGTAGTAGGATGGTTGCAGTTATTTTAAGTACTATTTTGTTTGTTTTATGTTGGAAACTGTGATAGATTTGGTAATAAGAGATTTTGCCACTAAAAGTTTTCTAGAGATAGTGTGGCGGAAGCTGCCATTAAAATGATTTTTTACGAAAATCTCTAGGAGAGAGAGAGGAAATTGTTTTACTTAACTTTCATGCTAAAATTTGTTGTTGGTATAGATTTGGTTTGCTGGGAAAAAATTGGAAAGCATCACCGACATATCGTATCCAATAGGTAAGTTTAAGGCGTTATTGCTTCAAAATTGGATATAAAAAGATTTGCTATAATATAAAACAGAGAAACTCATATATAGGGGTAAAATTTATTTTAAAAAGTAAAGTAGGAATTCGGTAGGCGATAGTCATTTAAGGAGATTGTATCGTTTTTTATATCGTAAGTTGATTTGTACTGCTGTTTGTTAAAACCATGCTATTTAGAATACTTTTAAATATAATTAGGAATATCCATAAAATCATGAAATTACATTTACACTCTAAAAGTATAAAAAACTACCAAAAAAATATTTAAAAGCTTAAATTAAATGAAATTAGCAAAACAACAATATCAACAATGCAATTATTCTTATGGTTCTATTGGAATTGTTATATCTTGTACGCATCACTAGCTGAGGTGTTTATTTTTATTATCAATGTGCAAAATTAAAGTTGCTGGATTTATTTTCTCGTAAATAATATAATGTTAACTATAGTCCACCTAGTCAAAAGTCTATTGCAAAATTTAATGAAATCAATAATGACAAACTGAGGTTCATTAAGCTTTTCTCAATTTGCTCCCTTTAGACCAACATTCATTTTGGCCTATTTAGAGAAATAATAGAGCCCGTCAATTCATTTTAAGCCAAAAAAGGAGATACTTTTTCGTACCAATCGTGTGTTTAAGGTAGTAAAGCTACAATAGAATGCCTTTGTAGGCACTTTTGGTGTTGTTTTTTGCTTTTTTTCCAAGTAATTGATTCTTCGTGGAAAAATGTTGTTTTTTAAAGTTTAACAATTTTTTGAATAAATAGAAATCAGATATGGGACACGTTAAAATAATTTTTAGCAAAAATATAATACAGCTCATTACTGCCTGCAGCCATTAATAAACCCTTGGACAAAACTTCATTTAATTAAACGACAATGGTCATAAGATATTTTGGTGATTTATTTTGTTCAAGCTTTTATGGTAGTGGATAATCATTATAAAATATGGTATATACTCTCTAATTTTGTCACAAAACCATCAGCGAAGTATCTAAGTCTTGTCTCAGGTGATTACTTGCTTAAAAATTTTAACCCACTTTTACATTTTGGGAGAGATGTCTAGAAATTGTTTAATTTTTACATAAAGAAGTTGGGCTCTTAATAAGGCTTTCATTTGCATACATTTTACAGCAGGAGTTATTATTAGTAAATTTCTGTCACCATAAAAATAGATACTGCTGACATTTGATTCATAATAGGATAAGCATAGTTTAGGTATAATCATTCGCTAATTATAAAAGTTCAACAAAATAAAAAAACAATCAACATATTTTTTCAAAGTGTTTTACCTGATTACTATGAAAATTCTGAAACAACATATTAACATACCTTTCAGACTGAAGTACATGCCTAAGATGTGGAAAAAGTCACAGATGTTATGATAATTCCGTATCTAGAAAATCCTCATCATAAAATTTTATCATACAGACCTCTCTACACTGCCTGCCATCTCAAAACTATATAAAAATCTCTTTACTGAAAGGTTAAAATCAATGAGAGAAGAGAAAGACGTGATTGCTTTGAATTCGGAAAAAGTTATTCGACCAATAATCAAGTCCGTAGGATCACAGACATAATTGAGAAATTACTAAAAGAAACAAGATCTTCTTAACTACTAGGCTTTTGATAACGTATGGCATAAAGATTTGTACTACAAGATAAGCTACTCCCATGCTATATATATATATATATATATATATATATATATATATATATATATATATATATATATATATATATATATATATATTACTCTGAATTGAAAGAAACTAAGGTAGGCGTAAGTTTGATGATATCACTGCAATTTTGCAGCTGGAAGAAATCAAGACGAGCAGCTAGAAATCTCCAAACAGCTATTATATATATAGACCAGACTCACACCTGAACAAGAAGTCGGCGCATCTGCTAAACTAAATGCCCTCTATCAAATAGATGCGAAGGATTTCACGGGAGGTGTTATGGTGCATCATGTGGTTGGTTCTCGGGTTAGAAGGCCGTGGTCGGAGTTCGAAAACTCTTTTGTTCACAACTGTAGCGGATATATTCAGAAAAAAAAACTTCTAAAAATTAAGTGACTGTGCTGTACACTTTTGCGAGTGTGGTAGTAATTGTATTAAGGGGCCGTTGTTGACATATCATCGGGATGGTAGATGATGTGATCGGGCTAGCTGCTACGTCAATTATTGTATGTTCAGCGAATACATATAGTAATAAATTATTATGACGCACCCCTGAAACGCAGAAAGGTTGCGCCGAAGCCAGGTTTACAATGTAGCATTTATAACATTATTTTATGTTTACTTCTTTGCGTTAAACAGGTAGATCAAAATTTAAAAACTCACTTTTACAATACACACTATCACTAATAGTGAGATACAAATGAAATCGTCACTTCTAACCACAACAAATTAGCCGCGGCACTAACAAACGAGTGCCTAAAAATGGGTCAGTGTGTACCTGACTACTAAAATACCTCCACTTTTTTAAACCGGCAAATAACGGACAATTAGTTAAAATAAGGGGAAATTTTTGACAGTTTTATTACTATATGTATTCGCTGAACGCATTATAGTTCGTTGCAGGTAATATTTTGGCATTTTCTGACGTCACTTGCTCTTTCAGCGTATAGCGGTCTGTTTTTTGACCCTTAAGAGCAATAAATCAAGATTTAGGTAGATTGAATCATTCGTCTCTGTTAAAATTATTTTTATATTTATAAATCTCCACCTTCTCTCTATATAATCTCGGGTACTAATTTCTAGGATTGGGTGAAACTTTGTTTGTCCGAATTTTATCTTGTGGTCAGAATTTTCCAAACCATGTTCAGCAACTGCTAATTTTCCGGGTTAATTAAAACTCAGATGACATTTGTGTTCTTTTATCTAAGTGGTATTCGTTCGGTCCGTAGTTCCAATGTAGACTTACTCACATCTCGCGGGTTTCTTGTATCTTTGATTAGTTTAAGCAAATCATGTATCTTGGTGGTGGTAGTATAGATGATTTCCACCTTGTGTTTATTGAGAATTTTTCTTGTCCGTTCCGTAACTCTGTTGATATAAGGCAAAAAAAGTTTTGTCTGCCGTGCGAATTTGTTAGGTTTAGTTGCTCTATTTATCTCTGTCCTCGAGTAGCCATTCCTTTGTAAAGCTTGTTGCAAATGTTTTAATTTTTTATTCAAAAACTGTGGTTGACATATACGTTGTGCTTGGTCTACCGATGTTTTCACAACCGTTTTTTTTTGACTTCGGTGGTTATTCGACTACTTATGAAGGTGTCTGTCCGTATGCGTGAGTTTTCTGAACACGGTGTGTTGTACATGTCAATTCTCCGAACTCACCAATTATATGTCTAAGAAAGCAATCTTATCGTTCGACTACAGTTCCATGATAAATTATGCATGGGTGTATACAATTCAAATGTACAAGAAATTATGGTAGGGTCTCCTTTCCGTGTCTCCATATTAGAAAAGTGTCATCGACGTATCTTAACCTTATCGCGGATTTTAATAGTGCTGTATTGATGGCGACCTCTTTAAATTTCTCCATGTAGTAATTGGTGATTACAGGGTTAAATGGGCTATACATTGCTACTCCGTCTTTTTGTTTGTAATATACGCCTTGCCAAACAAAGTAACTAGACTAAGGTATTGCTGAAATTCCTGTAAGGTATTGTTAAGAAAGATTTTCTTCAGGTGATCAAGGGCATCTTGAATCTTGACTCTGAAAATGGTTAACAAAATGTGCTGAATCCTTGATGTAACTGCTGGTATTTCTAATATACAGTTACAACAGACTGGATAAGTATTTAGCCAGCTTGTAGGTAGGGCCACCAACGGCACTGACAATGGGTCGCAGCGGTACATCATCCTTGTGTATTTTGGGGAGCCCGTATATTCTTGAGGGCAGAGCCTCTGATGTTATTAGTCTTTTTTTGATAGTGTCATCCAGAGAGGAATTCTTTATCAGTTCGATTGTGTCACGTAGTACCCGCGATGTGGAATCGCGTTGGAGCACGGTGTAAATGTTAGTATCGAGCAGTTTGGTCATCTTCTTTGTGTAGTCCTCCTGTGTTAGTAAAACTGTGGCATTATATGTATCTACTGGTAAGACAACGATAGTGTCACCATTCTTGAGTTTACGTAGAACATTTAATTCCGCCTTGGATAAGTTTTTCTCACTCGGCTTAGCACGGCTTAGAATGTGTATTGTCTCGACTCGTACTTCCTCTACTTTGTCCGTTGGAAGGCTCCGTATGGCTGCTTCTACGTTAGCTATCTCCTCAACCGGAATGGACTTAGGTGCTACGGCAAACTTTTTACCTTTGCTGAAAGGTTTATTAAAGTTTGCTTATAATCCAGCTTCACGGTTGGTGTTATGGTGCATCGTGTGGTTGGTTCTCGGGTTATAAGGCCGTGGTCGGAGTTCAGAAACTCTTGACGTTTCGTCCACAATTGCGGCAGACACATTCAGAAGAAAATTTTCTAAAAACTAAGTGACTGCCCCATGCGTTTTTCCTTTTATACTCGTGTGAGTGTAGTAGGATTGATGTTGGGAGGCCGTTGTTGACGTTATCGGAATGGTACGTAACGTGAACTCCGTCCTATAACCTGAGAACCAACCACACGATACATCTTGGTGATAGACTTTACTAGAAAATTTATTTGAAAAATAAACATGGAAAACTTGATATTAAATATAAAAAATGTATTGGTAACCTAGGAAAACCCCAAGTTGTCTACATACCTATAACAAACTGTTCTTGTACAAGCAGATACTAAAACCTACGTCAACACAGGGCTTTCAATTTTGGGTATATGCCAGTAAAAACAACGTACACGTTATGCAAGGATTGCAAAATAAAGTGCTAAAGAACATGATCAATGCAACTTGATTCTGCCAAAACAGCGACGTTCATGAAGACCTCTAAATGGATACTGTTAACAAGACAATTTCCAAATTTTCTGGTAGACATGAACAAAACCTATTCCACCATGTAAATGCCGAGGCTATCCAGCTCCTTGACAATGCAGGGAAGACCAAGCTGTTTAAGTTGGTAAACAATTCTTTTACTCTTCCTCGTACTACAGCCGATTTTAATTTTTAATTGTAAGTTATTCGCTGACTAAACGATAAAACATTAAGTTACGAAGTAATGAAAAAATATCGGCGATCATATCTTTTAAAATTCCAGGCGAGAATTATCACGCAAGGGCCCTCCAGGGCGCGCAGCTAATTAAAAACCGGAAACACATTTAATCGCGCCCGCGGCCTCGAAGAAGCGCGGCGCGGCTACCTGCAGCGGCTTAATCCGCGACGGAAAATTTATGAAAACCGAATTTAATTTCTGCATAAAATATGTGCAGCGCGAGCAGCCGTAATCCGGCAGTTAATACCCGCAGCGACTAGGACTGCCAAGGAATTTAATGCAATTATGGGCAAATTGCCCTTTGATAGCTAGACGTCCAATCTGCAAATAATCCAATTTGAGGATATTAATGCGCGATTGGTTTTATCGAGTGGATCGAAATTAAATAGCACGGCGGCGGCGGGGCGGGCCGCCGGGATGCCGCTCGCGGACAAATGGCGCCTGTATCGCTAGTTGGGGAACAGGGCATAATAGACATAATTTCCGGGGAAGACATTGTGGCTGTTCCGGGCTGGGGTCATATGCGGAAATGTCAAAAGCTTCGAGTGGCTGCTAAACGCGCGGAGATACATTACGGTGTCACCCTAATTGCAGTATAGCTGCCCCACGTTTAAATATGTTGTTATACCGGTCCCGACCTTTTACGTGCCATTACCTAAATACACATTTCTTAATTCTTTTAAGCTTTTTATTTAAGAATTTTATTGTAACATAATAAAGTGGGAGAACTATTTTACGGAACTATACAGAAACATAGAAGTAAATACAGAAAGCAATAAAGCAAAAAAATACCACAAATACCAACTCACGAAGAATTTAAAACGGTACTACAGGGTCAGATCAAATATTTGTGAGTTAATTAAACAAGCAGGTCAAGCTACTCTAGAAAGAATATATAGTTTAATAGTAGAAATATGGACTAAAGAAGAAAAATTATCAGGAACAGACTGAACCAATATTCAGAAACAGAAGTAGGTGATTACCAACAAGGGTTCAGAAGAGAGAGGTCCACCATTGACACCATCGGCATCTTAACACATAATCTAAAAATCCATAAACACAATGCAGACCTACATATGATGTTCATAGACTTTAAACAAGTATATGACAGCCTTAACCAACATAAACTCTTAGAAGAAATGTGTAACTTAAATATACCAATAATAGAATCAGAAACAAACGTGGCAATACATGGAGGTACAACAAACGCGTTCAGCATACAAATACGGGGATGCCCTGCCTAGAATGCTCTTTAATATAGCATTGAAAGAGGTTATCAGAAAATTAAACGTTAAAGGATCGTAAAGTGATTGTAATAAAAAGTAAGGAGAGCTTGATTGATACAGTACTGAAACTGAAAGAAGAAGCAAAAGTAAAAGGCTTAATAATAAACGAAAATAAAACTAAATACATGTTAAGCAGCAAACAAAAAACAAATACAAGAAATATCACAGTGTGGAAACACGTTTTCGAAAGAGTAGAGAAATTTAAATATTTAAGAGTAAGAATTAACGAAAATAGCGAAAATAGCTTATTACATCTTTAAAAACCTGTTACTCAAGAGAAACTTGAGCAAGGCATTGAAGATTAAGATGTATAAGTCAACAATCCAATCAGTGGTCACTTAGGCTAGTGAAGCAATAAAAATAACAAAGAAATATGAAGAAAACGTAAGAGCTTTCAAACGTAAAATCATTAGAAGAATAATAGGCCCCAGGAAAACAGAAGACGGAGAATACAGACGGCTGATGAGTTTTGAAATAAGAAACATACTACAAGAAGACATAGTAAACTTTATAAAATCACAACGTGTCGTTTATAGGAGGGACCCCGAAACAACAATAAAAAAGATATTCAAATAGAAACCCAAAGCAATTAGGCCAAAAGGTAGACCAAGAGGAAAGTTTATCGATTTAACTGAGTCAAATCGGGTTTCTTAGTATTTTTTTTAATTGACTGAACATACAAAAGTCGCATAATAACATGTCTGGAGATATGCTTGTGGAGCAATATTTGTTGAATTTTTGGCAAAAACACCCAAGAATAATAATTGCTGAATTTTGCTGATAAACCTTTGGAGCCCAAAACATCATTTAAAATTGCGTCTATTGAAACTATTGATATGCTGTCATCTTTAAAAAGCTCTGTTACAAGTAAATGACGATTCCCCATAGCTTTGGTTCTAATTTTTTCGATATTTTCTTCGGTTACTGATGTTGATGGACGACCCGAACGAAGTTTATGTTCTATAAATTCACGACCTTCTCTAAACAGCTTGTGCCATTCGAATACAGTTTTTCTCAACAAGGATTGATCACCGAATGCTTTTCGCGCCATTTTAAACATTTAAGTATCATTAATTTTATTTTTAACACAAAATTTATTGCAACTTATTTATTTAACATACTAAACTGAGATTAAAAGTTAATATTACTGGAAGTACAATTATCATATTACATAAATTGCTTTACGCCACTTTAAATACTCTATTGGGTTGACTAGAAAGTAATTGCCGATTTTCACTAAATGTCTGAATACGCCACAGTTATAGAAAACGAAAGATTCTTAAAGCTAACATTACAACGTATCTTAGAAAAAATTCTTGGAAAAAATTGACTTTTATTGTTATTGTATCCTTTTGAAGATGGGAGAGAACAAAGTGCATTTTAGACACTTAAGGTTCTTCTATTACCAGAAAGGCAAGAATGCCGCACAAGCAACAAAGAAATATGCGATGTTTGCAGAAATAGTTATTTAGCTGAAACAATTGTTCGAAAGTTTAGATCTGGTGAGTTCGTCCTAAAAGATCAACAGCGCTCGGGTAGACTCTTCACCATTAACTATGAGCAAATCAAGACACTGATCGAGAATATCCACGATATGCGACGCGAGATTTAACAAAGATTATGTGGAGCTTGGTTACGGAAATCGCTAAGACGTTTGGGTTCCGCATAATTTGATGGAGAAAAATTTAATGGTCGCATTTTCATCTATGACGCGTTGTACAAACGCAATGAAACTGCACCGTTATTGAAGCAATTAGTGACGGGCATTTACAATTTTGTGCAAAAAAGATCGTTAGGTAAGCGAAATGAATCAGTAGCAGCTAGATCCAAAGCTAGCCTACACCCGAAAAAAGTTATACTTTGTATCCGGTTGCATTGGAAAGGAATTTTGTATTATGAGCATCTACCAAATGACCAGTCGAAAAGTACTGTTTGTAACTGGACGAATTAAAAATAGCGAATTAGCTAATAGAAAGAGCGTCGTGTTTCATCATGGCAATGCTAAGGCCTTATGTCTCTTTGACTACCAGATAAAAATTGTTGGGACTTGGCTGGAAAGTACTGTGCCACTGCTATATGCACCAGACATTTTCATTGATTTCGGTCTGCAAAATTCTCTTAACGGTAAAAGCATTAATTCTTTGGAAGCCATAAAAAACCACTTTGAGAAGCTTTTCGCCCAAAAGCCTGAAAAGTTATAGAGAGAACGAATCTTAAAGTTACATGAAAGATGGAGAAAATTGTTTAACAAAACACAATTAAATGAATAAACTTTAACACATAAAAATTTTGTCTTAAATTTTTGCGTAATAACCATAACCAGTTTTCCGTACAATGCAATATAAATAAAAAAATTAATATACAAAATTACACAATTAAAATGTTTTTATGTCAATGTTGCTTCGCAGTTTCACTAATAGATTTTCGGCGTAAGATCACAACATTAGTATCGTTTTAAACTACGTACCAAAATAATTTGACGCTCCAAATCAATTTACTATTTCACTGGTTTCGTTATTGTTGTAGTGGAAGATAAAGAATAAATACAGTTACGAGGGCGTGCTGAAAAGTAATGCCTCCGAATTTTTTATTATGTTCTCAATATCCGTTGAGATATTACATGTCATGCATATTACTCGGTCGACTGACGCAAGTTGAAATCCTCTGCCGCTAGAGGGCTCCGAAGTGTAACATGGCGGTGTATAACGTAACTTTGTTAGTGCGTAGAAAACGCCCCTACAGTTGAAATCCATAGAAGAATGAAAGCTGTGTACGGCAATGATTGTATTGACATCAGTAATGTGCGACGTTGAGTTGGTCGTACTCGTAATGAAGAAAACGGTGGTGCTAACCTCAACGTCTCTGTCAGAGCTGGGAGTAGACGACCGTGCACGGCAACTGACGAGATGGAATCGGGCTGATAAACTTATCAGAGAAAATCGTCGGATAACACAGACACAGCTGCCAGGTAAATGTGGCATATCACAAGAGCGTGTACAGGCCATGATTGCAGAACTGCGGTACAAAAACAACATCTGCAACAATCCGATGTCTTGAGTTCACTGTCATCGATCATCCTCCATACAGTCCCAACTTGCCCCTATCCGATTTTCATCTGTTTCCAAAACTTAAAGAACACTTTCGAGAAGTTCACTTTGATAGTGATGGAGCAGTGCAAGCAGAGGTGAGGTTGTGACTCCGTCAACAAAGTCAAACATTCTACAGTGACGGTATCAACAAACTGGTCTCTCTTTGGGAGAAATATGTTCGTCGCCAGGGTGACTATGTTGAGAAATAAATATGTGGACATGAAGAATAAAAATGTAGAATGTTAACAAAGTTTATTTTGTTTAAATAGCTTTAAAAGTTTTCATACAAGAAATAAGGAGACATTACTTTTCAGCACGCCCTCGTAAAATGGGAATCAAACGTATCACACAAGACGTAAAAGAGAGATTAAATTAGTAACTGATGATAGATGTTGTCTATTTTAAACCCCATTTTAATAAATTGCAAAAAGCATATGTAAATGCAGAAAAACAGTATACCGACAACTAAAAAAAATAAAATTTAAAAGATATGTAAGTGGTCCTACAGTTTACTGATGCAATAACAGAAAAAACTGCCACTATATTTTTTTTTGATCTCTGGGACGTTAGCAAAAAGTGACAAAGATGTTTAATATTATTCTTTTATAAACCAATAATGTTTTAAGAAGACACTTTTATAATAATTCTTTTGAAGCTTCCCAGTAAGGACGGAATGAATTTATATAGAAATAAGCAAATACGGGATTGAGTGGCTTCACCTATAAGCAGTCTCCTTCATCAACTAAATGTTAACTGAAAATTCTGAAAATCTGTTCGCATTTGTCTTAGAAATTTGAATTCTACATGGTTTTTCCTTTTCATCCTATCTTGGCTAATTCTTTTTTTGTTTACTTAAATGCCTTTATAGCCCTCCTTCTTTCTTTCATCCTACGTTTATGTGTCTTACTTCTTATTTCCCGTTTCCTCCTTTTTGTTTTCTACCTCTCTCGCTTTTTCGTTTCGTTTCGTAATTTACATTTCTTCCCCACTACCGCCCTTTCCTTCTCTTTGCCACCCTCGTTTCTACAATTTATTACCCACTGCTATGTCTTAAAGTTTCTATTCTTCTTTGCAAGGGTTGGTTTTACTTCTTTATCTGATATTCTCGTATTCTTTTTAATTCCACTAATATATATATAAAGGATACTTTATAAATGACATCAAACAATTCATCTCGCAACTCGTTAAATTCTTATAAACTTATGTATCGCATGCTTTATTTATTTACATTCCAGAATTTCATTTCAGTGTGTCTTTTTTCGGGAATGTATTTAATTTTGAACAGTCGAATAAATACAAAACGAATTATTTGTCTTTTAACCCAAGGATATAGCGCCATTATGCCACGAATGCTAGAACCACACGACTACCATTTAATGATATGCAGCATGTTAAGGCTTTTATACTCAATGCTCCTAATACTCGATTGCCAGATATAAAAAGGCGGTAGTCCTTATGTAATTTACTCTTTTAGACGATTAATCGAGTGAAGGAAATTCTCTACCCAATAATTGGTCGCACGCTAAGTTTTCCCAATTTTATGATCCAATGGGTTTTTATCATCCCTCACTCTTGCTACATCCACTCTAACAACTGTCTAACAAAGAAATAAAAACCTCGTTTTGTTACGAATGTGATGTACTGCATATTTAGTGGTTTTGAGTTTTAATATCCACCTTCATTTCCATCCATAAAATTTATTTCGCTTAATATCCAAGAAGAGTTCACCCCTCTCCAAAGTAAAGTCACAGTCCTTTTGATGAACAAGAAAAAATTAATTTAGCCTTCACAATTTCTTTGTCTTCCTATTGGGTGTTGCAAATCAAAACATTGGCTCTATAAATTTTAATGGAGAGTTTGTGTACCAAAACGCAACAAAATTGAGTTACGATTGCCACAACATGGCATATTTTTGCAAAGCGATTTATTTTGAAGCCAGGACGGATGAAATTCATGCAGTCTAGCAGTTGGAGGGCAATAATCGAGCTAAGATTGAACGTGTCGCTTTTCTTCATCTCATTTTTTAATTTTTTCAGATATTCACGGGGTTGAATTTGCAACACCTCAGTATATAAAATTTGTTTACATTTTTGATGATCAATTTTTCTATTTGTTTTATTTATATTATTTAATTATAGCTAGATTTAATAACTAGCTATGGGCCAATTTTTGACTGACCATAATAGGACAACTACATAAAAGTTGGGGCCAAAATGGGAACTGGCACCCCTTTCCCATAGTCTTTTATCTTCTCTACTTCTTTCCTTTTCCCTCTTTGCTTAAACGGCGTCGGGTACCTCTATCTATTTTCTATAGTTGTTTTTGTCTCCTGTCAATCTGTTTACTTCTCCCAACATTTTATTTTCCTTCCTGCCATTTTCTGGATGTTGTCTGTCCACATTCTTCTTAGCCTACCGCTTGGTCGTCTGCCTTTCATTCTTGTTTCTAAAATTTATCTTGGGATTCGGTGTTCTGCCGTTCTTTTTGTATGCACATATTATTTTAACTGTTTATTTTCTGTTGTGGTTAATTGCGGTATTTGTTGAGTTGGTCTATAATCATTGTATTTATTTCTTCTCGTTTTTCTAGCTACTTTCCTTAGGTACTTCATTTCCCTCATAGTTATCTTGTATTTATGCTGGCCTAGCATAGTCAGCTTTTTGCCCCATGTTTTATAAGTGTGTTCTGTCCTTATTTTTTCTATTATATTTCTGTTTATAATGTAGTACAATTGACTTGCTTTATTCATCCTATTTAATATTTTGCTGTCTATTCTAATTATTTGGGCTGATTGGTGATCTTGCTTCAATATGCGCGTTGTTTTTGTTTTGCCAATGTTGATTTTTAGTTCGACTGCTTCTATTTCCTCTCCCCACACGTTTACTGCTGCATGTGGTTGTTCTCTACTTCCTGTTAAGACCACAATATCATCTGCGTAGATTTTGTTTTTGATTTCCACCAACTCTATGTTTCAATTGCCTATCTTTAGCTTTTTGGTTCTTCGCTTGCTATTTTTAATGAATTTTAAATGAATAGTGTTCACAACTAGGGTAAATAGCAGTGAACTGAGACTATCACCTTGCTTGATTCCTTCCTCCATACCGAATTTTTCCGTCTGTCATCCTCCTGGTTTTACTAATCCTTTTACTTCCTTATATACACTCTCTATTACTCTTATCAGCTTGTAATTTACTTTTAGTTGTTGCAGTACTTTCCATATCTGTTTTCTAGGCACGGTGTCGAAAGTGGCTTTAAGGTCAATGAAGTCCTTTCCTCTGTCTATCATCTTTTCCATAGTCATTTTTAATGTGAAAATATGGTCATATATCTGTCGTCCTTCTCTATATGTTATTTGCTCTTTCTCTAGCTGTTCTGTTTCTTCTCTCAGCCTTCTTTTCAAAATTCTTGAGTATATCTTTAAAGCGCAAGAAGAGAAGCGTATGGCCCTATAGTTGTAGCATTCTGTTGTTTTTCTCTTTTGTGTATCGGTACTATGTAGTTTTTTGCCAATCTTCCGGTATCTTCTCGAATTCCTATGCTCGTCTGCATATTTTGGTCATCCATTCTACTACACTTGCCCTTCCGTATTTGATTAACTCTGGTCGTATCCGGCTGCTTTTCTCTACAGTTGTGCTTTCTACTTTACAAAATTTTGCATTCTATGAAATTGCGTATAATATAGTAATTTAATTACCAAAATTACCAAAAATGACAAGAAGTTTAAAGGATTGACATAATCTAATATAGAAATTAAGAATTGATATGCTTTTCACTGCATTTAAAAATAAATTAGCCAGAAGTTGTAAGCCAAAAATGTCCTTGCTTTTTTTTGTTTAAAACATACCCAAAAATATTGCCAAGAAAACGTAAATTAGTAATGAAAAGCAAACGTTGACCTATTAAATATTAATATACTGATTTAAAATATTACATTTTAATGATTTCTTCAAAGAAAAATAGAAAAAAGCAACATCTATAACATTATCATATTTAACAGGATATTTTAATTTATTTATGATCTACGATTATAATAGTGGAGTATAATGGAATTGACATGGGATAGCTTTTATAAATAAAATAAAAAGTAAAGATTTTAGTTTGTGATACAAAGTAAAACATTATATAGAGACAAACTATTAAACAACAAAATAATTTACGTATCTTTATCTTCGCTACATAAGCAGTTGCTTTTGTTAGAATCTAATAATTTTAACACATGGGCATGTAAAAAGCTGTTTTTGATTCTTTTTTATTAAAATAATTTGTTGTAATTCTCTTAGTCTTGCACTTTTTTAAAGTTTATCATGCAAGTGAACGATAGAAGTCAGACATTTTCAAAAAAACGTAGTTCACAATAAATTGTAATAAGAACAGGATGAGCTAGGCATCTTTCCATATCCACTGAAATTATATATCAGTCACAATAGAGTAGAGGACTTTACAACATCGTTTGTTTATTTGCGATAGCTTTGTTCCAAATGATGAGTTTCACCGCAACATAATTGCTATTTCTTCGCGAATTCAACGTTGGTCGACACGAGGCCGTTCTCAGTCTAAGTCCTATGCTCAAGCAAATTGAACATTTCAGAATAATCACAAAAATTGCAAAATAAAACACCACCAGACGCTCCAGAAATATCGCAAAAGTGAGACGGGCACAAATTAGAAGCCCGGGAAAATCTGCTCGAAGACACATAAATGAGTTGTGGTTCAGTCGTGAATAACTGAAAAAGAATGATTTAAAATTCAATCCATACAAATGCGGGTTGTTCAACAGGTCAAAGTAAGCGATGACGAGCAACGAGGACAGTTTGCTAAGCAAATGTAAATGGTTTTGGAAAAAAATAAAAATGCAACTATTATAATTAGCGACAAAACTCATCTTCATTTAAATAAAACAGTAAATAGGAAAACCTGTATTACTGAGCCTTTAAAAGTCATAGGAGCGCTCAAAAAAAACATGTCCACTTTGAATTTATCACAGTAGCTGCTCCTTTTGACATTATCAAAAAATTTTTTTTTAGAAAAATGGCCTAACACTGACCATTAACTCGAAACATTACATTCACATGCTAAATAATTTCTTACAACTAAAATTGCGAAGACAACGAATAAAGATAAGGGATGTTCATCTTCAGCAAGATGGTGCCACAGCGCATACAATTAATGGAAGTTATTTGAAACATGTTTTCTGAACGTTAGATATCAGGTTGTAGAGATGTACCACAGCCCCCAAGACCTTCTGACTTCTCCTATAATTTTTTCTTATAAGGGCAGCTGAACTTTCATGTGTACACTTAAAAACTCTGTATTTTATAAACAAATTGAAGGATGCCATCCGATAAGTAGTGGTTACGAGTGATCAAGAGCTGCTGGACAGTGATGGATGATTTCAAACCACAGATTAAAAACTGAATGACATTGTTCTTCATAATTAAACGAGAATGGTGTAAAACTATAAATGAAACTTTCGACAGCGGTGTGGTGAATTAGCGAGAGGTGAAATAAACTAATGTTCCTTATGACGTCTGCTTCCGAATGAGGTATCACATGACATATGTTATGTGATGGAAAAAAGTTTGACCTCACCTTTGACCCCTTGACCTTTGGCTGATTTGGCTCAAATTCAATAGCAAAGAAGGTATTAACCTAAGCTATATATATGTATGCCAAGTTTGAAGTGAATCCGATAATTACAACGGAAGTTATCGTGTCTCCAGACAGACACACAGACAGACAGACAGACATCATGTTAAAATCATTAACTTTCGCCTATAGCGTTCCGCTGTCGAAAGTTAATAAGTAACTCAAATGATATCTTGAACACCGTTTCTGTGAAAATAAATCCATTTTGAGTTAAAAATATACGAAGTACTTTTATTTAATTATCTGACACCTGTACATGCAAGATGTTAACTACGTCATCTAATGTAAAAGATTGTAAAAAAAACATATAGATAGGGTAAGATTAAGGGCTACGATAACTTAAGTGTTTCAAATAAAAACCCTAACCATAAAATGGCAAAAAAACCAAAACTAAACCGGTAAAAGCTGCACTTGGAGCATTGGCTTAATTTGACTGAAGTTAAAGGTAATGTAGAACTTTGTGAAAATCTTGGAAGATTTAGTAGCAACTAATAAACTATTTATTTATAACAAGATTGTACTAATTGCTACCTGGAATATACGCAGCCTGAATATAGCAGGAAAACCACTCCGGGCGTGACGACTCAAAACACGAAAATGGAGTCGCAATTATGGTATCTCAGTACCTCAAATAGCAAAATCAGTTCTCAACTTTATTCCCATCAACAAACGAATGTTGTTATTACGATTCAAAGCTCCCACAGAAACAAAAGAGAAGCCTGAATATGATAAAGTTGTAAAATTTTGCAATGACTTACATAATATTCTAAAAATTACTAAAAAACGTGAACTAACAATGATTACAGGTGATTTCAACTCGAAAATGGGAACTGGAGAGGAAGACGACATGGTAGAAAAATACGGTCTAGATATACGAAACTTAAAAGAAGATGTACTCGTCAAATTTTGCAATAAGTAACAGCTTTCTGTAGCCGATACTTTCTTCAAACTGCCTTCAAGGCGTTTATATACGTGAAAATCGCCTATAGACAGAAAAAGAAACATTGTAAGAAACCAAACAGATTTTATCATAATTAAGACAGAGTTGAGCAAATACATTAAAGCAGTAAAGACCCGCCCGGGCGCAGACGCGGATTCGGATCATAATTCAGTGGTTATGGACTTCAAAATGCGCCGATTTCTAAAAGTCAAGACAGCGCCTACAACCAAGAGAATAAATATACGAAAAACCAATATCCAGAGATTAAAAAAAGTGAAGAAGTTGGAGGAGAAATTTAAGATGCCAATAAGTAAAAATCCCAACAAAACAGAAAATGAAACTGAAACTGAAGTTGAAAGAACTTGGGATTTTATAAAGAATAACATTGTTGAAATTTAGAACTACACAATATCAATATCCAGAGATTAAAAAAAGTGAAGAAGTTGGAGGAGAAATTTAAGATGCCAATAAGTAAAAATCCCAACAAAACAGAAAATGAAACTGAAACTGAAGTTGAAAGAACTTGGGATTTTATAAAGAATAACATTGTTGAAATTTAGAACTACACAATATCAACAGTAAAAATGTCAGAAAACAACAATGGACGACTGACGCGATACTAGATTTTATGAACGAAAAAAGGAAATATAAGACTAACAATGCAGATAAATACAAACAGATTGACAAACTAATTTGCAGAAAGTGTAGGGACGTTAAAAAATTGCTAAGAAATAGAACAAATATGATACGTTTAACTTTCATAAAAAGCTCAAGGAATGACACAAAAAAATTAAAAAACCACCAAGCATTAACATTCAAAACTAAAGAAAATAAGATCACAGTAGATCTTTAAGAAAAAATTAAAATGTGGAAGAAATACACTGAACAGCTCTTCGATGATAACAGGCCTGATGTAATTGTGCCAGAAAATAACGCAGAACGAGACAAAAGCCCAGATATCACTAAAACAGAGTTATCTATGCTATATACGTACAGAAAGATGGAAAACAGCAGGACCAGACAGAATTTATAGTAAGATATTAAAGATTATTGCGGAACAATAGGCTACAACTATTACTATCATTATTCAATTCGGACTAGTTGAAATCAACTTTTATCACAACACCAAAAAAGCCTATCTCTTTATCCTGCGATGACTATCAAATGATCAGCCTAATGATAATAATAATAATGGTAAGGCTCTACGCCCCGCGTGGGAGCACGGCCTGCGAAATGAGAGGTTAAGGCTCTCATACGTTCGCTCCCTCTGTCCGGTCGTCGCGCACCATCTCTGATGCGGGGCGATGTGGCAAGCACCGCGCCTAAGACGACCGCCATCATTACCCCTTGTTCGAATGAACGCAGGTACTCAATTATTTTTATTGGCTGAGTAGGCCACCCGCCAGGCATCAGAGAGCACCGGGAATTGAACCCGGGTCCGTCAGCATCGCAGCCCGCGCCTCAACCACTGGACCACTCTGGTGGTCCAGCCTAATGATACATGTTCTAAAAATATTTCTAAAAATTATCCATAATAGGATATATAATAAATGTGAAGAACAAATCAATGACACGCAATTTGGTTTCAGAAAAGGACTGGGAACTTGTGAAGTAATTTTTTGTTTGAATGTCCTGACGCAACGATGTCGAGATATGAATGTACATATATACGCGTGTTTCATTGACAAACAAAAAGCCTTCGAGTGAGTTAATAATTAAAAACTAATATAAATACTACAATCAACTAGAGTAGACAACAGCATAATTGAAGCGCTGCATTGGCAACAATCAGCTTAAAGAAGAGCGAGAAACTAGAAAACCTATTCTCATAAAGAAAGGTATCCGCCAGGGTTCTACGTATCCCCAATCCTTCTGTATGGATGCGAATGACCACAGAAAGAAAAATAGAAGCCTTCGAAATGTGTACCTTCTTCTTGTGGTTCCTATCCGTTACCGGATGTTAGCAATCATCATGGCTATTCTCGCTTTGTTAAGCGCGACTCTAAAGAGTTTTGTTATTGTCTTGGCATACCATTGTCTTAAGTTTGCAACCATGATATACGTCTCCTGCCTGGACCTCTCTTTTCTATTTTTTTCTGGTAATATCAGTTTAGAATTTCATATCTTTCAGATTCTTCATTACAATGTACATCTACCGACGCATTTTACGAATACCCTGGACAAATACCAAAGTACTACAACAAATAAAAACCGATAGAGAGCTTCTATTAACTTTGAAGGAAAGAAAAATACAATACTTTGGGCATGTTCACCAGATCGTCTACAGCGCAGCCATAATAGAACTAATAAGAGGCTCTTGCAGCTTTGCAAGAATATAAGCACAACGGGAGTCATTGAAGAAAGCCTGCATTAATTTTGCAGATGGAAAACTTCAGAAAACATATGTCATTGTAAGGGTTCACCCAAGTAGAGACAACAAAAAACCAAAATCGGAGTGTTATGCTAAGCAATCTTAAGGTTTTGGAAATTAGAAGCTTATACCTTAAACATGAGCTTTAAAGTAATCGCCTGTCACTAATTCAAGTATAATTTCAGTCTTTAAATGTTTTAAACTTTTATTAGGATCAGATGAGGGGCAATAAATAATGGAATTAAAAGAAAACATGACAAAAATTTTACTAAAGTCCAAATAACAAGTTCCTTATTGTAAAAAAGTTCCACGGAAGGTGCAAAACTTCCTCAACGGAGCCTTTTGCGGGCTTGGAATGGGACTGCGAGAAAATATGATAATTGTGTGTATCCTGCAGATATTTACATTTTAATTCGCAACGGCCGGCGATAAAACCAATTGCGCGCGCGATCGGAATCATTAACGAAGTAATTGGGGCAATTCGGCCGGCGCGTCCGGAGCACCCGCGCCGTCCCGACGCGGCGCGCCGAATGGCCGCGGCGGCGGCCGCGTTTTGTTCCCATTTGTATTCATTTTAGCGTTCCGTAATGATGTTACTATATGCGTCACGATCCCTGTTTATGGAGCTAATAACAATGTGCACCGTTCATAACAGCATTAGTCTGGCCATCATGCTGCATGTTGGCGCAGCGCGCGGGCTAATATGCTGCATCCTGCGCGGATTACAGCGGTATCAATCAAACTGCATTGTGTACAGACAGGTCAATATCGAGTGTTTTAGCGCGGCGATACTGGGTAAGTAATTGGATTCCGATGCGCCCGTACAGTGAGATGAAAGCGAAACGCCTACGGCAGCAGCCATGACAGACATTAGATATCCCAAAATTTCCATTTAATAATAGTGATTAACATTACTGATCACAGAATAAGCTTTCCAGTTATCAGAAAGCTTCGAAAACTAAAAAATACAAATAGAGTACTAGGACAAGTGGTAGTAGTAACAAGATTAAGCGTATTATAATGAGTTCAAATCTGCATTGCAACTGGTGTCAGTTGCTCCTAAACTGGCAGTGAAATAGTCAAAAACGTAGTAATGGGAAATTTTCCAGACAAGAAACTTCAGTCTGACATGAAGGAAAAGATTGTTCTTATCTGAAAGATGCTCAAATCTGTCAGGTATATGACCTTCAAGTAAGAGAAGTTTGTGCCATTTAGGTACTCTATGCCTTATACAACAAGCACATGTCGCAAATTGCTCAATAAGTCTGAAAATGTCAACAACATTGTAACAAGTGGCCCAACCTTGTAAAGAAAAATTACAAGAATCTTCCAATGGCATTGGATGATTAGTGTGCATGGGTCCCCGAGAAAATACGACAGAGCTGATTCAAGAACTGGTTTTGAAGATGCAAAAGTAGAAGGTATTTTGAAGGAATATGAAATATAAAGATCTATTACAAGACTTCTCTAGTATCAAAAGTATTAATTAGTATCTTTTTTGAGATAATACCAATATCGTTGTCACCTAATTAACTTAACTGTACGGCTTTGAAAGTTTTAAGAAAACAGTTATAAAGATCAATGAAGATCAATAATTCGTTTTCTGTAAAGTACTGGAGAATTTGAACAGGAAGGAACGGAGCTTCTTAGTCAATGATTATAAATAATCTCGGATAATGTATTTATGAGCAAAAAAGTAATAATTGCTTATCATTCTTGTTAAAACGTAATATCTATCTCTTAGACATTGGTACCATCCTTTTCAAACCTCTAAACTATTGTAGAACATGCTGCGTTAGCATTAAAAAATCATATACTTTCTTTTGTACTCTTTTAAGTGTGGAAAACCAAAGGAAACACTTGTTGACACAATATCACATTGTTACAAAAAAAACGATACTGCAAAAAAAAATCTGCCTGGTTTCTGGGAGTAGTGCTGTAAGTGTTTAGATATTCGCATCCATTGCAGATATGGACTTGGTGAAGCCTATGGTTAGCAAAATCCGTGATATATATCGTGAACCGACGGATGCTTTAAATGTTCCTCGAATAACGGTAGATAATCATCTCGTAAAGCTCGGTTCTGAAGTACATCTTCATCACCTAGCAAGCTCTTTAATCGCTTTTCTTCGTGCGATTTGCTTCTTCAATGAAAAACAAAGAATTTTATTTGAAAGGATTCATGACTAGTGGTGAAACTTAAATTTTTTAAAAAAATGTTAATTTTAAATGCTTTTGGTACGACGCATAAAAGTTTCTTCTTCTTATGGCCCTTCTCCTTCACGGAGGTGGGTTATCATCATTCTTATACGGATTTTGTCGACGGCCGATCGAAATAGTTTAATGCTGCTGCAATTAAACCAATCTCTAAGATTTTTTAGCCAAGACATTTTACGCCTACCAACATTTCTTTTACCCTTTATCTTCCCTTGCATGATGAGTTGGAGCAGTGCGTATTTGGGATTTCTCATTACATGGCCTAAGTACTCTAGTTTCCTCTTTTTTATTGTATTTATTATTTCACATTCCTTGTTCATCCTTGTCAAAACTTCTCTGTTAGTTATTCTTTCAATCCAGGCTATACGCAACATTCTGCGGTAACACCACATTTCAAAGGTTTGTGTTTTGTTTGTTTGCTCTTTCTTAAGTGTCCAAGCTTGTACGCCATAGAGCACGATATTAAATACATAACAGCGAAGCATTCGTATTCTGAGCCCAATGTTTATGTTTCGGTTGCAAAGTACTTTCTTTAATTTTGCAAATCAGGATCTAGCTATTTCTATACGAGTTCTTATCTCCGTTGTTTGATCAGCTGTTTGTTCTATCCACGTCCCGAGGTATTTGTATTTCCTTACCCGTTCTATTAATATGTTTGCAACTCTTAAGTTTCCTTGAATGTGTGGAGTTTTTGTAACTACCATCCATTTGGTTTTATTAAAATTTATTTTTAAGCCGTAGTGGTTACAGCGATCATTTACTTTTTCAAGCAGATGTTGTATGTCAGTAAGGTTGCTTGCTAAGAGGATTGTGTCATCTGCGTATCTCATGTTGTTAACTATCTCTCCATTTATAATAATTCCTGCAGATTCCTCATCTAAGGCTTCTCTAAAGATGGATTTGCTGTAGATGTTAAACAGAAGTGGAGATAGGATGCATCCCTGTCTCACTCCACGGCGTATCTCAATTTCCTCGGTTATTTCTGTTCCAACTTTTATGTTAGCACTCTGTCCCCAATATAGGTTACTAATTATCCTCACATCTCTCCTATCTATGCCTTTCTTAAGTAAAAGTTCTTGTAGTTTACCATATTTCACTTTATCAAACGCCTTTTCGAAATCGATGAAGCAGGTAAACACATCTTGGTTCATATCCATGCATCGCTGGTATAGCACATTAACCCCAAAGAGAGCTTCTCGCGTTCGAAGACCTGCGCGGAAACCAAACTGGGAGTTACTTATTCCTTCTTCCAATGTTTTGTAAATTCTTTTATGAATTATTTTCAAGAATAGTTTTAAAATATGTCCCATAAGTGCAATAGTTCGGTAATCTGAGCAATCTCTTGCGTTAATTTCCTTGGGAATTAAAATAAAGGTAGATAGCAACCATTGTTTGGGAATTTGCCCAGTGTCATAAATAGTGTTAAAAAGGTCTAAAATAACATCTAATGTTTCATCGTTACAAAGTTTAACAATTTCTATTGGTATCTCGTCCGGGCCAGCAACTTTGCCTGTTTTCATGTTTTTTAGTGCATAATGTAGTTCCGATTTTAGAATTTTAAAATTTTCGTCCTTTACTTCTAAACTGGTGTTTTCCGGCCTTTCGTCATTGTAAAGTTCTTGGATATATATCTTCCATCTGTTTATTTGATCTTTTATATCTGTTAGTGTATGTCCATCCGCATCTTTGATGACATTATTGGCGCCACTTTTCTTTTTATATCCTGTTACTTCTTTGATGTTTTTGTACATGTGGAAGTTGTCATGCTTACTTTGTAGTAGTTCAATTTCTTCACATTGTTCAGACAGGTGTTTTTCTTTCGCTATTTTTATTTTACTTTGTATTGTTTTATGAATTTCTTTATATTTTTGTACATTTAGCTTATTCCTTCTTCTCAGATCCATGAGATCTAAAATATCCTGTGTCATCCAAGGTTTATTTTTTATTCTCTTACTTACTAGGTGTTCTTTGGTTACAGATGTTAGTGCATTTTGTATTTTGTTCCATTTTTCATCAATATTGTTTAAAAAAAAGTTTACAGCGATATAAAGACCTGGTCTTCACCCGAAAAAAGTTGTGATGTCTACTTGATGGAATTAAAAAGTTGTCGTTTATTATAAGTTGCTTTCATAAGATGAAACTATTAATTCAACGAAATACTGCTCTACATTAGACAAATTGAAGAAAATTATCGGTACAAAACGGCCAAAATTATCTGGTGGGTAAGATATCGCAGTCTGGCACAATAACGCCAGGCCTCACGTGTGTTTAGTAGTTAGAAAAAAAAATGTTAACATTTGACTGAAATATTCTACCTCACCTTCTGTAATATTTAGATAGTGTTCTACGTAATTATTATCTGTTTATTTTATTAACAAATTATCTTTGTAGTAAAATACTAATGAGACTCCAAGCATTATACAAACGCTTTTGGTGTTAGCGAAGTACATTCTCTTTCTTCTAAATTAACGAGTTAGGCTAACCATCCGCCCGGAATACGCCCATTATGGTTTATGATTAGAAACAGACTAGTAGTCTATACAAAATAGTAAAGAATAAAGAATCAAATTAATATGGCATTTTGTTAGCCAACCACAACAGTTTTGGAAAGGAGACATTTGATGTCTTTTGTAGAGATAGCGCAAGATGACATGGCAAAATGTGTCGTATATAACTCAATCATATAATACATAAAATATTTTACATGAATTATTTATTAATATAACAAAAAACACTTTTATCGATGATTTATTGTAGCACAACAAAACTTATGGGAGTAACGTAATTGTTGTTAAGATATTTAACTTATGCGTAGCAGTTGTATTAATAATTTTAGGAGTAGTACGGCTGTAGTTGTGGAACAGTGGTTTACTTTGGCGTAAGGATACGTTTGTCTGACTACCAGTAAATATTGCAAGTCTTAGACAAATTACCTTTGAGAATTTGTAAGTACTAGTGCAGAATGTGGTGATAGCAGTATTGAGATAATTATGAGGGCAATTCGGAAAAATATCCGTTTGCACATGCGTGGAAAATAGGCGCGGATAGCCACGCCCGTCTTGTAGTGCTGTAGCCAGTAGTTCAGTAGGCAGTGTGAAGAGGAAGAAGAAGGTTATGTTGCGGTATACTCAACACAAATGAACGCTGTCATAAAATATCCCCCAAATGTACAGTTCGTGCAGTAATAAAGTTTTTGTCAAGAAACTTTCAGTAGCTGAAATTGATTGAGAAATTTGATGTGATGAGTAAAGGTGTTGCGTGTTTAAAGACAGACATACGAAGATGCTCGAAGAGACAAAAACTAGTCAGTCATCAGCAAGAAAGTGACAAAACCTTCCTAAAATTCGTCGGTTCACGCTACTTAAACTTCTTGTAGACTTTTTAATTTAATTTTAATTTTCTTGAACCGTACGAGGTAGTGACAGAGAATGTGATATACTGCAAGTATTTTTCCTTTCTAAATTGTCTTTGTGTTTAAGAACTTTTTTTCAAAGTTTGTACAAATGGATGTATGAGTAATTAACCGGGGCTCAGAAGTGGGCGGTAGACTTAACGATATCTGAAAAGCTTCTACATTGGATTTGAACAAGAATATTAAATTTTTATGTGAAATAAAACACAGAAGCTCTATTTTAATTTAAAGATTAAATAAGCAACATAGTTGCAGTATAAGATTTTTCCTCTGCTCCCCACCTATGATAGCAAGGAAATTAGATATCTATTCTTCAATTTATGTCTTATTTCAATTACATATCAACATTTAATAATAGTGATTAACGTTATCAATCACAGAATAATTTTTGCAGTTATCAGAAAGCTTAAAGATCTGAGATACTAGTATCAGAATGACCTCTGGGTGTTAGTTCTTCTTGAACAGTAGCATGAAATGAGCTGGAAATGTCATCTTGGTCAAAAACGGAATAATGAGCAATTTTGTGCTACACACTTGTTCCTATGCTAGAAGATAATTGTCCTCTCATACAACCTTATTCAAGTGGTATCGGAACTTCCAGACAAGAAATTTCAACCTAGAAGACGTTCCTAAATAAGGACACGTTTGACACGAAGGAGAAGATTTTTACTATCTGGAAGATACTCAAATATGTCAGATATGTAATTTTTAAGTGAGAGAAGTTGGTCTGAAAATGTCAACAGAATCGTAACAGATAAAACTTATGTGAAGGAAGGCTTAAAATAGGTATGATTCTCTAATTACAAGAATTTTCTAATAACATGCGATAACGAGTGGTTCGACAAGTGATTTTAAAGATGCAGAAGTGTATAGACTATAGGGAAAAAGTGCCTTGAAGAAATATGTAAAATAAATATCTATAATAAAACTTTTCTAGTACCACATGTATTAATTTGTATCTCCTTTAACACTCCTTTAACACACTTTTTGGTACAACGCAGAATTAAATAAACAGTAGAGTTTTAAAAGCTTTAATTAAATGAAGTTATAAAGAACAATGAACACTAATAACTTATTTTCTGCAAAGTATGGAGGAATTTCAACAAAAAGGAACTGAACTTCTCATTCAGTTGTTATAAATAATATTGAATATTTTTTAGACAAAAAATAACAATTTGTTGTCATCATATTAGTAAGTTGTATGTAACATTAAAAAATCTGACTACATGTTATATAATTCTGTCCTAAAATTGCCTTTCGCAACCTGTGTACAGCTAGTTCATCTGGCAGTGTTTACATAAACTTCCAACCTTATCTCTTAGACGTTAGTGTTGCCATTTCAATATTCATCTAATTATTATAGAACATTTTACGTTCGGATTGAAGAACAATGCATTTTCTTCCCTACTCTTTGAAGTATAAAAAACTAAAAAAAGACCATAATTGTAATTACATTGCAAACGAGGTTGTACAGTTTATAAGAATACTGCTGTAAGTGTTCGGACGATTTGCATCCAATGCAGATATAGTCATCAAGAGCATGGTTGATGGCGGATGCTTTAAATATTTGCCAAATCATGTTTGCTCCTTTAATAAAGAGAGAAAAAAGTTAAAAGATTAGCGACTGGTGATACGACTTCTGCAGAAAGGCCTGGTTTTTACCTGAAAAAATTTTGATGTCTATTTGGTGCAATTGGAATTTACTACGAACTGCTGTGGCAAGACGAAACTATCAATTCAATGAGATACTGGTCCAAATTGGACAAATTGAAGGAAGTAGTTAGTACAAAACGGCCAAAATTATCTAAAACACCAGGCCTCACATGTGTGTAGCAGAATAAATATTGTTAACAATCGACTGAGATGTATTAAAATGTTAAGTATAAGAAATTACATGCAAAAACGATAGTCGAGATAAATACCCTGACTTGTCACATTGGCGCGGCAGTTATAGGTCCAACTTTCGGATCAAAAGCAACGGCAAATATTAAACCCTCTGCGGTTATCATACTTTGCTTGTAAAGTACATTATCTTTCTAAAGTAACGGGTTAGTCTAACCACCTGCTTGGCGAACGTTTAACATGGTTTATGGTTAAAAATAGACTAGTAATAAAAGAAGTAATAAAAAAAGAAGAATAAAAAAATTACATAAATATGCACATGCAATGGTATTTTGCTAGCAAATTACAAAAGTCATGGAAAGTTGACATTATATGTCTTTTGTAGGAGTAACATAAGATAATAAAGCAGAATAGATTATATATAACTCTGTGACATAAGATAATACATAAAATTTTTGCATGTATTTTTTATTTACTAATAAAATAAAAGGAACCTTTAAAGCAACCTTATATAATTGAGGACTGATTGTAGTACAACAATTTGTGGCCAATCAAATCGTGTCTAGAACTAGCTGCTGACCATTCGTCTCTTATAATAACATTCCATTCAAAGATAACACATGTACAAACGAGGCCAATACTATGTAATACTAAAACAAATCGGGGCTATTTTCGAACTAGCCTAACGGATAACATATACTTAAAAATACCACTTAAAACCAAACACGACATAGAAAAAGCTGTACTCGAATTAACCAACACAATTCAACAAGCTGCATGGGCAGCCACACCCACCAAGAAAAACCTCAGCATCAACAACTGCCCCTTAATTCTAAAGGATAAAATAACCGAAAAAAGACGCTTGAGGAAACAATGGCAAACTACACGATCAGAAGCAGACAAACGTGCACTGAATCGGTCCTCGAAACAATTAACAAAACTACTGATGCAACACAAAAATTATGGCGTCGAAAACTATCTAGCAAATCTCACAGCTACGGAAATCTCTGATTACTCGCTCTGCAAAGCTGTTAAAAAAATTAAAAGGCCCATAATGCACAAATCACCCATTATCAAACCAAATGGTCAATGGGCTTGCAGCAGTAAACAGAAAGCCGAAACCTTAGCTAAGCACTTAGCTAATGTTTTCAAACCTTTTCCTAGTCAAAGTCCTGAAGTGGATGCTAAAATAATGAACTTCCTACAATCCCCCTTTCAAATGAGTCTTCCTATCAAGCCATTTAAGATCCTAGAAGTACAAAAAGTAATAGATAAGTACACTAATCCTAAAAAGGCACCAGGCTTCGACCTTATAACTGGGGAGATTCTCAAACAGTTACCTGACATTGTTGTCCAAGCACTGTTAGATACTATCCAGTTTCTTGGAAAATGGCCCAAATAACAATGATACAGAAGCCTGGAAAAATACCTACCGATTCCGCTTCCTATAGACCAATTAACCTCCTTCCAATACTCTAAGGTTTTTGAAAAGCTACTTCTAAAAAGACTCCAGTCAATACTGGACAAAAAAAGAATTAATACCCAATCAATTCCGTTTTCGACGACAACACGCAACTGTAGAACAAATCCACCGAATAGTAGATCAAATATACAACGACTTTGATGAATATAGATATTGCTCCGCGGCGTTCCTAGATGTATCCCAGGCCTTTGACAAGGTCTGGCACTTGGGACTATTATATAAACTAAAAAAGTTTCTGCCATACCAATTCTATGAAGTACTAAAATCTTACCTATCCGACCGGTATTTCTACGTGAACTACCATGGCGAATTCACGAATCTGCAGCCCGCTGTATCTGGAGTTTCCCAAGGCAGTGTTCTGGGACCTATATTGTACTTGTTGTTCACGGCTGACATTCCCACCACGAATACAACAACAACCGCCACCTTTGCTGATGGCACAGCTGTTCTGGCATCACATACTAACCCTGCCACTGCATCCCACAACCTGCACGTCTCCCTCAACAAAATCCAACAATGGCTAAAAATACGGAGAACTAAGGTGAATGAAAGCAAATCCCAACACATCACTTTCACCATGAACCATGACAACTAAATAAAATATCTAGGACTCCATTTGGACCGACGCTTAACCTGGAAAACTCATATATTCAATAAACAAAAACAACTTGGATTATAATACAGGAAAATCTATTGGATGATCGGAAGGGGGTCTAGGCTATTAGTGGAGAACAAACTCTTGCTCTATAAAGTCACGTTAAAGCCTATTTGGACGTATGGTCTTTCTCTGTGGGGAACAGCCAGCAACTCCAACCTAGCCATCATTGAACGATTCCAAAATAAAGTGTTGCGTGCTATAGTTAGTGCTCCATGGTATGTGCCAAATAAAATGATTTCAAGTGATTTGCGTATACCCACTATCAGAGAAGAAATAGAAAAAAGTGCCCAAAGATATAAAGACCGATTACTGACACATCCCAATCAATTAGTGAACACTTTGAAGGACAAACCTCATAAACCAAAACGTTTGAAACGATTTAAACCTAACGAACTTCTAACACTCTTTAACCCATAATCTAAATTGTTGTAAGCTCTACCACTCACTTGTATATTATGCCTAGTGAAATTTATAAAAAGTGGCTTATTGTAGCCCTACTCTACATGCCTTAAGCAATTGGCAGTTTATACTGCTGCTTGCATTCATTATTATTATATGTGTCACGCTAAGTACTTATTGTCCCTTGTAATTAGGACAGATTGTATAACAAAGGAGTTAAATAAAAAAAAAATTGTGACAGTGGCGTAATTTTTCTTAAGTTACTTGGTATATGCGTAGCAGTTGTATTGATAATTGTAGAAAGTAGTTTATCTGCAACTGTGGAACAGTTACCAATAATAATTTTTTAATATTGCAAGTACAATATAAGAAATAACAGTTTGGGGTAAAACAAATCAATCTTATGAATATGTTTCTCTGACTATCAATAAATATAACAAGTGTTGGACAAGTCAATTTGAGAATCAGTACTTTTAGCAGCTGAGGTTTACTAACTTGATAAATAAGATAAATGATGATGTTTGCATGTTTAAAGATGGATGCATTAACGTACACGATAGGGCAGTAGCCGCCCATCTATGGGCAACGATAAATTTATGCATAAAATTAACAAAAAGTTCTGTTAAGTCTATTGGTTCACGATATCTGAATTTCCTCTATACTTTCTTTAACTTTGCCGAACTGTTTTATACGAGGTAGTGACAGAAAATGTGGAATATTGCCAGTTGTGCCCGTTGGGTACCAAGACGTGAGTTCTGCTTTGAACTTTATCCCCTGTTATGTCAATAAAGAAAAACAATTTCTAAAAAGAAGTGTGATCTGCGATGAGGCCTGGGTGTCTTACATAAACGCTGTGAACAAACCGCAATCAATAGAGTGGTATCATACGCAATCGCCAAAGAAACACAAAAGAACTCGGCAAACGTCTGCCAGAAAGGTTATGGCAGTGACGTGGTTCGACTACGCTCCAGAAACTGCTTCAAGATGCTGTTACGGGGTGGTTTCATTTTAGACGGGAGAACTTTTGTAGAAGGAATATTGAATTTTGTAAAACGTGATGATAACTGTCTCAATTTTCATGGCGATTATGTTAAAAAGTACCGTGCTATTGTTTCTTTCCGAATTTCTTTTATATTTAAAAACACTTTTTGCAAAGTTTGTAAAAGTGGATTCTTCAACAATTGACAAAGGATTAGAAGAAGATACACTTGCCGATCTTTGAGTAGCTTCTACATTGGATTTGACCAAAAGTATTGAATCTTCACATGATATGAAACATAGATGCCTTAATTTACCACGAAGGTTAAACAAGCAGCACAAGTGGGGTCATAAGAGTTTGCTTTTGTTGTCCCACCTACCCCAAAATCCAGAATTGCTTGTCTGTCTTTTAAGACTTGGAAGGTACTATCCATGTGGTTTGTTTTTTGATATACGGGGTCGTCGAGACAAATTTGGAAAATAAATGTACACTAAAAATTACATTATAATACAAAAAACACCTATCACCATAAACTTAGCATAATTAAAATGAATAGTATTAAAAATCATATTATTCAGTATAGCCCTTATTAGCGGTCACGATCTTTTCGACTCGACCTAAAACTTCTGCAGGCCAAAACAACTTTTTCTTTGTCCATATATGTTATTGCCCTTGTGATGGAAGCTCTTAAGCTGTCCTTGGTGTTATGGTATCTCTCATTAACTTTCCCCTAGACCACGCCACACACATAACAGTTAAACAGAGAGAACACAAATTATTGTATAGCCAAGCCTGGGTTTTCCTTGCCTTGTGGACTGGAGCGGAGTGTTGCTGGAACACATACTCCCACCCTATGCAAGGCTTGACTGTCTCGAGCACGTGGATGTAACTCTCAGGTCTTCCTCCTAGAAGTGGGGCGCCATGACATCCCTTTCATTGTTCACAAGATTCAGCACCATCACAAAGGTGAGAAGCTTTATATGCATGACGGCAACCATTTTGGCAGATCCAACGATCATTTTGGCGATTCATCTTTCTGACCCGGACAAAGTTCTTTTCGCTGTCGTGCTTGATATTGTTCAGCTTGAATCTCTAACTTTCTGTTTATTTTGCTTTTTCCAATTAACAGTTGGCGGTCCCTCAGAACGAAAGACTTGCAGGTTTTGGTGCACTGCTACATAGGTCGTTGATCTCACCACGTCCATTTTTTGCCAAATAAGTCATGTTCTGCCTAAGAGCTTAATCAGTTGTCTGTTTCAATTCACAGACGAACTCATCACTTTTCTTGGTTGTGGTGAGTTGCCTTGTCAGAAATTACTTCCTTCTGATAGTCATATTACTCCTATTTCATGGCTATGTTGTAAACTTAGGTATTTTAGTATCCAAACCACGCAGTAATTCTTGTCAACTATTTCCCGGGGCGACTATAGCAGTTCTGTAGCATATTCTCAGCTCATTTTGTCGATTATCGTAGATTCATGTGAAGCTACCTAATAGCAGATTGCGTATGCGCACAAGCCGGCCTCTCGGATTTCTCCCATACAACCTTAAAAAATCTGGATTTCCCTTGACAACCCTGTATAGATCATAAGTGCTACTTCATGCCAATAAAAATTAGCACACGAAATATCATTCTCAAAAAAGACCTGAGATGTGTTTCAAAATGCTGTTTCTATTTATTATAACATACAAGCAATTGTGTAAGAACTTATGGTAAAAATTTACTTAAAAAAAACAATTGCTCCCTGTATTCACGATTTGGACTGAGCTTTCGGTAATCATGAAGCTTCTAGGAGCATCATGCTTCGGTAGCTCTTGGTCAGTTACTTCTAGATTATAATAAGTAGGTGAAGAGAAAAGTAAAGTCACCGCTCCACTTAGTGATTGCCCCATTGGGGAACAATGTGCGTTTTCTGTGGGCAAAAGGGCTTAAATCTGCGCAAATTTATCGCCGGATTTAAGCACAGTATGGAACACGCACAATACGTTTACGAGTAGATAGAATGTTTTAAGGCAAGAAGAATAAGAGTAATGGATGAAAAACCTGGTTGCTTATTAACATTGTGTATGGACCAACATCCAACATCCAATCTGTAGATGTCTTGATCTAGAGCTATCTAATGACTACATTTGTGGCCTCTTAAAGGAAACACTCCACGGCTACCACTTCAACTTGGATGGTAAAGTTCAGGAAGCTTCATCTAAATCAAAAAGCCTTTTTTGGCGAACAGATGCAAAAGCTCGTTAAACGATACCAGAAGTGCGTCACTGTGCATAGGAACAATGTCGATTAAGTTGCATGTGCATTTGTTCTCCAACAGTAGAAATTAAGTTGTTATATGGAAACTGCCTTTTACTTTTTGATTCACTTAAAGATTTTTAGAAGCTGACGCTTCATTTTTTCCGAAGAAATGAAAGTTTCGATTAACCTTGAGCTACTGTCGCAAATAAGTTAAATAACAACCAGATTTTTTGTACTATATATAGAATTGTTCCAAACATAAAATTGAACTCCTGTAAATTTAAAATGTTTCAGTTGTGATAGGGTTCGAGTGCCTAATTTTATAGAAATGTAAACAGCGCACGAAAATTTTATAAAAACACAAATAAAACGGTAAATCGAATTACTATTTGGTTCGCTGTGCAAACAGCACGGAGCACGGCGTCCGGGCACCGTTCCAGTAGCGGAACGCTATGTTTAAATTGGGAAAACTGCGTGGAGGGCCCTCGCCGAACATATATCGAGCGCTGAAAAGCCCTTGTCGCTCACTCGCATATTACCGAAAAACGCGAGCACTCCTTATTTATTTCCCCCTTTTTCATTTTACATTCCATTTCATCTGCCATTGCGCGCTTACCCGTTCCGTTTAATCACGGCGGAGAAGCGTCGTCGGACAAAGATCCCGCCGGAGCGCGACGGAATAACACAAGCGACTTATTCACTATTTGTCCTGTGTTCAAATTGTATTCCGGAGCGTCTGAGCGGCGGATGAGAATGCAGTTTTATGGCGACAGCAGCTTGTTAAGCCCTAATGGCTTCGGCTGCCGGCCTCGAGCGATAAAAGTTACGGCAAGTCGGCGCAAATTTTCATTACACGTTTTTAATTATTTTTTCAGAAAGCTTTTACTATGTAAATTCTGTTAAATTGATAGTCAATAAATTTGGAACTCAAAGTCATTACAGACTTTTCTGTATACGAAGTGCGTTCAAGTTCCAAACCGAACAGAGAGAATTAGAAAGATGCGGTTAATTGAAAATAAGGCGGGAAATATTTATAAACTTGTAATATAAAAGCCAGAACTATGCAACGTACACGGGTCGAATTACCGCCACTGCAGTGAGTGTTGTTTTGTATACTTTAAACGATGTTTAGTGTTAAAGAACAGCTTGTCATCATCCGTTTTATCCCCTTGGGTGGTAAAAAGCCCATCGAAATTAATCGCCAATTGAGTGAGACATGCGGTGAAGGCGTTATAATGTACATTCCGTGAGTGTGAATGTTTATAGAAGGTCAACAATGTGTGACAATAAACCGAAACAACCTTGGCCACAAACCAGCCGAACTGAAGCCATGATTGCGCGAGTGGAGTGAGTTGTTATAGAAGACCATCGATTAGATGAGGGTGATATCACCTCTAAACTTGACATTTCTGTAGGATTCGTGGAGTACATTTTGCATGATAACCTGAAAATATGGAAAGTTTCTTCGATGTGGGTCCTACAAATGTTGACCGACGAACACAAGGCTGCGCGAATGGCAATGTCTCAAAATATTTCCGACTATGAACGACACTCTCCGTGGCCGCTTATTTTCCAATTGAGTCGTCGTTGCTTCAACAATTTTCCAGTAGGCAAAACACACCTCTTAGAATCAGGGCGACGACGTTGTGAATAATGCGTACGTCTAGACGGAGATAACTTTGAGAAGTAACATACATTTCAACTTTTTGAGAAAGTATTTTACAGGAAAAAAAAATAAAAACTTTAAAACTTCAACGCACCTTGTAGTTACAGCTGGGAGTGAAAATAAAAAATAATATTTGTGACTTCATATGTTTGATATAAAATAAGAAAATTCTGAAATGCAGAGCAAGACATGACGTTGGGATGAAAAATATACGAGAAAAGAAGACTAAATTTTTTGACCAACAAGGAATTTTTATGAATATTAAAACCGATATACCAGAATGTGTTAAAAAATTAGTAAACATTTTTGTAAGATGTTCATCGGATCAATGAGACCTGGGTTGAAAGAACAGTTAGGAAATCGGCAGTCTAAGAGCGTTTCAATGAATTTAAAGTTGAAAATGCAGATTTGATGCACAAGCAAAAAGATATACAAGACGTATAAAGAAATTAATTGTGAAGCCGTCCTTGACAAAATTGAAGAGAATCCGTCTTTAACATGTCGTATGAGTTTGAGTGCTATCCGCAACATAATGCACGAGTTTGGCAAGATTAGCAAGAAATCAAAATGGATTCCTCATGAGCTCACTGATAACCAACTGTCATTAACTTCTTCAATACTAAGGACCAAGACTTCTATGCCCGCAGAATAGTTTTTTGCCCGACAAGTAGTAGGAAGTGAATGATGTTGAGGAAGGTACTTTCTTTGTTGGATCTTAATTTGTTAAGTAAATAATATCAAACGGGCTAAATTCTGGAAAATGTTTGGACTGTTGAAAAGAAGAATAAAACTGTGAAACAATAACTCGTGGACTATTCACTCAGACAACACTCTAGTAGACATGTTGTCGACCACACAGTTTTTGCCAAACCAAAGAACTTTGTTATTACAATTATTCATCGTATTTAACCCTATGCAATTATTTAATTTCTTGAAATCAAATCTGCATGCAAAATAGCTTTATTGAGTATATAAATGCAAAAGAAACAATGGTAAAGTTCAAAGACATTTTGTTAGAAAAAATCTCCCAACGGTAACATATTTGTATGGAACATGATAATAAACATTTATATTGCGCAAGTCTTTTATTAAAAAACTTAAACGTTTAATGCAGTTATTCTATAGATAGAATTTGTACAGAGGCATAATTAAAGATTCAAAAATTAATTATTATTTGTCATTAAGTTTAAAACGAATTTTTTTATTATAATGGCCAATAACAAAAACATCTGGATGATATTATCCTGATTGTCATAGCAAAATCCATAAAGGTGTTTTGAAAAACTACATGTAGTGCAAATTAGTGAGAAACCAATAAAATTGCCATTTTGACTTTTACCAAGAAGTAAAAATGAACATGCAACCAGTTAATCTAAGCATTGTCATGATTAATCATCTGAGAGATGTACATACTAAAGATATGGTCAATAAAGCTACTAAGGTGTTGATGATATACAAAAGACCCTATAATGGAACGTACACCATGATGGTAAAACTCATTATTACTTTTAGAACACTGACTGGGAGCAAAATTAAATTAAGTGTTACAGAGAAAGACACATTAGAAAGTCAGAATATAGTCGTCTTCTAGGAAAAATGAACTTCTCCGCCAGTAAAATAATAAGATAGTTAAAGCAAAATTCTTGCAATAAAGCGAAATACTAAAGGTACTGAGAAAATTTATCCAGGTCTAAAAAAAAGCAAGTCTTTACTTAGCGAATTCGGAAGGAAACAAGATAAGATGTACAGGAAGCAACAGAAATAACCCTAAAATCCTAAAGGTCGCTTTAGTAGAACTGAAATAAAGAAACTTTAATCAGGTAAACTATGGTGAGGTATATCAAAACTAGAAGATCCTATCTTTCTATATATGTATATATATTTAAGAAACTCAAATTGTTACAATAAAGCGATACATCACTTGATAAATGTAAGAAGATACCCTTCGATGACTCTTCTTAAAAATTTATTTATATAATTAAAAAATAATAGAAAGGTATAATACAATGGCTTCCAACCTTTTTTTGGCAAAACGCACCTTCTTCTTCCGTGACATATGATTCTTATTATTCAGAAAGTGGCGAATCTTATTCGCGTGGAGGGAGCCTAAAAGGCCATTAACTGTTAATAACAAATTCTTGAATTGCCCTCCTTGAAAATCAAAATAACCTCCTGCGAGGTGTAGACCCTACGTTGGGAACCACGGGTTTCGTAGTTTTACATGTTTTGTATTAGTGAAAGAAGTACTGGTATAATTTCTAGATGTTTATAAATTTCTTATTTAAAATGTAACACCGCGAGTTGTTTACTATCTAAAAGATTTTTAATAAAAAATGTTCCATTATTTCCATTTGAGTCATTACTTTACTTTACAACTCCGATTCAAATTCAAAACAGCTTTGTACGAAGATCAGAGCCACACGATGCATCATAACATCGGCCATGAAAGCCTTCGCATCTATTTGTTTTGTACAAAGGTAAATTATCGCTAAGACACAGTTAGGAGTTTGGCCAAATAACCAACAGACTCTTTCATTTTGTCCGAATTCAAATCTTTTATGTGTAGATCCAGATACTTTATACAGTCCACTTAGGGTAATATTTGACAATTCTAGCTAATTTCAGGAGCAGTGTATTAACGTTTGATAAAAGTTTTTAGGCTGATTCGATTTGTTAATTTTAAATAGCTATTTGTAGGTTTCATTATGAGACTTTGATTACGGAGGTATTTAAAAAAAATGAAATGCAGAGACTCTCCATTAAAATTTATGGTACCTACGTACCAGTTTTTCAATTATCAACCCCCAAAAAAATAAAACTTAAAAAGAAGTGCATTACAAAAAATAATATTAATTCTATTTATTTGTATCCAAAAAGCCCAGGACGTTAAACCTTAAGATTAAAATTCTTAAATTTTCAGAAAATTGAATGTTTGTGCCCTAAGAAAGCAAAATATAACAAGTTTTTATTTATGTGTTTGTTAATTGTTTGAGTAGGTACAATAAGGGTAGGAAGATGAAAAACTCTGAATTATAAAATTGAGAAAGCTAACGTGTGACTTATCATTTGATAAATAAAACAATATCTGTGTTTTTGTTGTTTAAGCTTTCTTCACTCGATTCATCCTCTAAGAGAATAAAAAAGGGGGGGAGATGTGGTATTGTAACCCAAAAACCGAAGGCATGAGGTACGACATTGTGTAGAAAATGAAATATACCTTCGTTGTGTCTAGCAATCGATTATTAGGGTACAAAAACTCACTTAATTATATAAAAACTGAACAGCCCTAACACGCTACAAATCATTGGATTGAATAATTATTTTGTTTTTAGTGGTTAGCCTATTTTTCAAAACTACATACATTATGAATAGAGGAAAATCGAGGCGAGGTATTAGAATTCAAATACATAAAGCATTACTAAATAAGTTAAAAAGAAGCTCGAGGATGTCGAAAGTAAGTAGTAAAGCTTGTCCTCGCAAAGAAGAAGAAGAAAGAACCTATGGCATATTAATGGGTAAAAAAAGAAACTGAAGAAGCGGAAAGAGGGAGACAGAAATTAGAAGGCCAAAAAAGGAGGAAGGAAACATATAGATAAAAAAACATAAAAGTGAGAGTGTGAAAAAGGAGAAAAGTAAAGATGGAGAAAAATTTTATGCAGGTAGATATAGAGTCAGTCAAGATAAAAAAGCAGAATCAATCACATAGAATTTAAGTTCACTCCATAAAGGAACGTGGACCTTTGAATCTGAATTGATGATTATATTTAAGTTGTTTCTTTGCAAAAACAAAAATGAATCCTGTTAATAAAAGATTCTTAAAGAGTTGAGAGAACAACAGGATTGTCTTATTTTGATACATAAATATGATATACTAAAAGTTCTGGTTTGGTGTTTCTTTTCTACTCAATTAATATAATTCAACAAATAAACCAGTGATAGATAGTAATAAAAATGCCTTAATGTTATATAATCACCTCTAAAATGATTAGATATATTTGTACGATAAAATGACAAAAATTTTCTTACAAAATGATGAATCTTAAGTTATATTTGCAGTAATTGAGCAGAAATTCTGACATTTTTATTTTTATGCAATTCTTATTGCAAAAGAATATGGCTCTATTTATCATATATCACCCAAAAAGACGTTCAGATCTTATTTTCCCACTTTCTTTTAAATCTTCCTCCTCCTCAGTCTTAATTCTCAGTAAGGAATATAATGGCCACTGCGGCATCTTGAATTGCTCCTCTCCATTTCCCGGTTAGATCTGTGATTTGATCCATCCATCTAGTAGGTAATCGGCCTCTGGATCTTTTTCCTCCGACCTTCCCCTGTATTACTAATTTTCCATGTTGTCAGAAAACATAAATATCGGATACTAAATATTTTTTATTTTTTAATCCTCCAAGATTATTATAGGGTTTTACAAGCTGGCTAATATTTAAAGGTTCCTTCTATCTTTAAAATTATTAGTTTGCAGTAATACACAGCACACGTTGACACTTCGTTTCACATTAACATTTCTTATTTTAATCGACAGTTTATTCGCAATTATTTATAATGTCAGGTATTTGTTACAAGCCTCTCGACAGGATCTTTTATAATTCTTATCGGAAAGTCATTGCATATAGTACATTGAATTTTTTCTATTATCTGTTATTATTGGTTTAGAGCAATTTTTCTCCTTTGTAGAAGATGATGGTCGAATAATTAAAAGAGAAAAGCAAAACCAAAAACAAAAAATTAGTTCAAAACAATTGGAAAAACAATGCTAAAGAACGCTCTATTTGTGCTGAAAGCTAACGCTATAAAGATTATCAATTACTGGGATTGTTTGATAATTATGGTAAATTTATATAAGGCCATAACTTGTTTGGTGGTGTTATGTTAAGCAAATGTTACTCTATTCATAAAAACAGGCTAAACTTGAGCTAAAAATGATTAATTGATTTTTTACAAAACTACAAATAGAGTCGTCAGAAAATGGAGAAAAATGTTTTGGATAATAAAAGAGCATTTTTATTAAAAATTACAAAACTTATCAAAGTAGATCAAAGTAGAGGACTCCACCATTATTATTTATTTGTAATTAAATAAATTTAAAGATGGAAATAAAGCTTGGTCGAAACATCTCAAGTTACTAGCGAAATTGCTGGCATAGTAAGCAGCCCAGCTAAATGACCGCATAATAAATTGCGTATAAAAAAACTTTGCGAAAGCTGTATACTGCTACCTTTAACTATTGATTAAAAACAAAGTCGTTTGGCAATGTTAAAACGCAATTTAAAGAATATACCAGAGACAAAGCACAAACAATGGATAATGCTATATATAAACATGCTAAAGAAGGTAAAGATTGTTGTATCCCTTGAGGAGATAACAGTCACTGTTTTTTAGGATTTCTATGACCTACTAATTGAAGAGAAAAGCAACCGAAAAAAATTGCTAAAAGTACTTTTTACCAAGACAACTTAGTGTCTGTTACACAAGTCTATTGTTGCAATGTAAAATTAAGGATTTAGAATTTTAAACAATTCCTTATTGCCCCTATTCTGAAAATTTAAATTCAGGTCACTTTTTCTGCCCTAAAATTTAAAAAATCGGTTTAGTAACGTAAATGTTTATTTATCGCCATTGCCAATAAATGTTTTGCTGCTATTTTTTAAACTCACTGGAGACTAGGGCAAAAATTGGTTTTTGTCAAAAAATTACGTTTAACATGCTTTGCTTCTTTAATTGTGAAGTCTCTTTAAATCTATAGCTTGAAAGTACGTTTTTCGACCTCTATCTGGTTATTGATTTTTTTTCTTCAAATCATGTCTCTATTTTCATATTAATTATAGAGTGGAGCTTTCTTTCACCTTTTGCTTTATATTATTTAATTTATTTTATGGCGGTTTCTTTATCTTTCGTTCAATTTCACATCTCAGTAACTTTTCTCAACGAAATAGAAGCAGCGACAAACAAACTGCAAACAGTCGTCAACAACGTCACTAGTTGGACTAAGAAATGGCGGATTAAACCAAATGAGGCGAAGTCTACTCACATAAACTTCACCAACAAAAGAGTTGATTACTTACCCATAGTGATCAATCAGCAGACAATTCCACACGCTAACACAGCGAAATACCTGGGCATAACACTCGACACCAAGCTCAGGTGGAACGAACACGTCAAGAAAAAACGCGAAGAACTTTGCATTAGATTTAAAAAGATGTGGTGGTTACTTGGAAGACACTCCGAGCTATCCCTGCATAATAAGTTACTGTTGTATAAACAGATTCTAAAACCAGTTTGGGTTTACGGTGTGCAACTTTGGGGATGCACGAAGAAATCTAATGTCAAAATTATACAAACCTTTCAAAACAAAGTACTTAGGAGCATCGTTAACGCCCCCTGGTACATCAGAAATGACGACATCCATAAGGAGCTAAAAGTGCCAATGGTCAATGTGGAAATTAAACGGTTCGCGAAGAAGCACGAAACTAGATTACATGAACATGTGAATGTCGAAGTGTTACAATTACTCGACAACAGTGGACTTACTCGTAGGCTAAAAAGACTAAAACCTTTCGATCTAGTGTAAGTGCAGTTAAGTGAAATAAGGGCAATTAAAACAGGTGAAATAAGTGTTTTAAACCATATGTGGAGTGTGCCAGTGGGAACCCATCCATCAAACGCTAAGACTTGCTTAGATGTAAGGTAACCTACATTTAAGTAAGAATTGTTCGAATTAAATTGCTAGATAGTTATTAACTAGTTGCAATGTATGCGCCAAGTGCGTAAAAAAAGTAACTTTTCTCACTTTATTGTAGAAATATTCGTGTCATAGGTCTCCATCCTATTTTTAGTAAAATTAGTTAACGATGGTTAGTTGCTTCTAATTAAAGTATATTTTTACTTTGTATAATTTTAATTTTCTAAAAGAAATTCTTCAGTTTTTACTTATATCCTAATTTACTTCTCTTGATTTGCAACTTTAATCTTTGCTACTTTTCTATTTTGATATATTTATTAATTTGTTTTTATTTATAGATAATGAGATAGCAACATTCTCGTAGAATACTATCTGACAATTTTGGTTCGTATCTTTGAATTAAATATTCACTTTGAATAGCTTATAGCTATTAAACTTGAAAATCGTACATTCATCGTTCCTCAAAATGGAATCATTTAAAAACATTTATATTATTACAGAAATAAAATATCGCAAAGAAATTATTCAGACACCTTCAACAAAAACGATTGATCATCGCACACGCTATTTCTAAAGGCGCTCTTGAATTTAAATTCTAGAGACTTTTGATTCGTTTTAAAGTCGCACGAATACAAGATGGCGCAGAGGGCATTTGTGGAAGTCGAATAGAAGAGTCATACAACGGAAACAGTGGTGCAAATAAATTGGTGTTGTTATAGTACCCGTTAAACGTTGCGTTAATTGCATTATAATTTATAATTATTGTACAGCAGTGCAACCCTTATAAATAAAGTTTCGTTTTGAATTGCATAGTCGTTTAGTTCACATTTATCATAAAGACTGGAATTCATCATAAAGTGGCAAAAATCGTCGTGATTTGTTAAAAGAACTAATAAAACCAATTAAGGGGTTGATGAAGAAATAACAATATAATAAATAATCATGACAACAACTCTGAACATAAAATGTATTTTTAAATTTATTATTAGAACTCGAGTTTTACAAAGAGTGGATTATAAAATAATAGAACAGTATAATAAAGCAGCTTTGTATGGCGTAATGTTAAACTTGTGAACTTTTTATTTCTCCTGGAATGGCAATTTGTAACAATAATGAAATATTAGGCTCTATAAGAAATGGAAACTTTTGGCTGTGTAGAACTAATTTCAAAATTTGATGCCTTTATGGTCGAATATGTAGAAAAAACTAGAAATCATAGTTATTAAGGACAATGTCAATTAATTTATTATACAGGTAGCGGACTAAGTTGAGGCAGAAATTGCCCAAGAAGAGATTGTAAATGTCAAATCCATAATTGTGGATTCAACGATAGATGTGTTGCAGACAGACAACTAACTTTTATAGTACGCTATGTGTTACCTACAGAAACTTCCGTTGGAAGATTTTCAACATTTATCTGACTGTGGCCATACAGGTGAAGAGCTAGCGAATGGTATAATGTCGACTGTAGATTTTGTAGGTCTTGATCTAAAAGTCTTCAGGGTAGAGTTAAAACAATGCCGGCAGCATGTCTGGGTGCTAGAATAAAAAAAGTAAATCCTCTAGCCACATCCATCTTTTGCGCGGTCCACTGTTTAAAACTAGTTCGCCCTGCAGTTGCAAAGAGCAGCGAGCATTCGTTCAAATATTTTTCTTTAGAACAGAAATGTCTAACTGTTTTAGTTTTTAACCAAATGTTGGGATATCTTGCAGTCACACTTTAAAAGTTTTGTCGACAACCCGATAGAGCATAGTTGATGCCAGTCAAACATTATACAAATTGTACAACAAGGTTCTTAATGCTCTGATATGCATTATTCATTATAGTGCTCAGACAAAGAACGCACAGTATATAGCAAATGCAATATTAGAAAAATTTAATAGTCTTAAAATGGCATTAATGGTATGTTTCTAAAACTATGTTTCAAAGAGATATACTAATAGTAACCGAAGATTGTAATGTAACGATCAAAAAAGAAAATTACATACGTAACACAATTGTCGTGACTAATAACAAACGGAGCAAAATTATATGGCTTGGCATCAGTTATGAATATCAGCACCAAATTCAAGCAAAAATGATGGTACCAGGCAGAGTAACAGGAAAGCAAATAGACTACATACATATTTCAAAAAAATGAGAGAGATAAGAACATATAGGGGCGTCAATGCGGATTGAAAGCACCTTCTCATAGTGGCAAATATAAAACTTAAAATGTTAAAAGTAAATCTCCAAAAACCAGAAAATGGCACATTGAAAAACTAAAAATGAAAAACAGCACATAAATTCAGAATATAGCTAAAAAGACACTTCGAAGGAAAAAGCAGCGAGAACATACAGGACGAATGGCAGAACATCAAAAACGCCATAATGGAGACAATAGAAAAAGTGCTGAGAAAAGCGTCATGAGACTGGGGAAAGGTAATACTAACGAAGAGAGACCCCACACTGTGTCAAAACTAAAGAGGAATTATGCTACTAAATACTAGTTACAACATTTTTGACCTCAATTATTTGTAACAAACTGGAACAATATTTGGAGACGGAAGTAAGTGATTACCAACAAGGGTTCAGAAGAGAGATCCACCATTGATTCCATCCCCATCTTCACACAGATAATAGACCTGCCTATAATATTCATAGACTTTAAACGAGCATTTGATAGCCTTAACCTACATAAACTTTTAGAAGAAATGCGTAACTTAAATATATAGGGGGAGGTCCTGTTTACAATGCTCTGTAATAATATTGCAACGGGCTATCACAAAACTAAATCTTAAAGAAACTATCGCAAACTGATAGAATTAATCACAAATATTTAAAAGTAAGAACTAACGAAAATAGTGACAGAAGCGAAGAAATCCAATAGCGCATACAAGCAGGAAATAAAGCTTATTACATCTTTAAAAATCTGCTACTCAAGAGAAACTTGAGTAAAAGATTGAATATTAAGATATATAAGTCAACAATCCGACCAGTGCTAACTTACGCTAGTGAAACAATAAACTTAACGAATAAATATGAGGAAAATTTAAAAGCCTTCAAACGTAAAATCACTAAAAAAATAATATTCACCAAGAAAACAGAAAAAAGGGAATTTTTAAATGAAAAACATACTACAAGAAGACAATCAACTTTATCAAATTACAACAAATTAGATGGTTCAGACAGATCTACGGGAGAGATCCCTATAGAGACCAGACCTATAAGGCAGACCTAGATTTGCATATTATGGAAAGCTAAAGCTGGAGAGCAGACAAAGAATAGGAAAAAATAGAGCAAGATTGTAAACATGGCGAAAATATATATATGAAACTGTGAAAATATGTACTAACTTACCACACCCTTGTCGAGTCGCTAAGACTCCATAGAGGAGCGGTCTCAATCCCGAAAGGGATGTATGATCTTATGGGCAGATGCTCCAAAGAGGAAGTACGGATATAACTATATACAATAATTTAAAAGGTTTTATAAGCACTCTTTAAAACCAAGATGAGTTTTTAAGGGTGGAAAAAATTGATGTGTAAAACTGAAAACTATAAAACAGACATAACAAGAAAGATGTAGTCAAAAGTTTTTTTTTTTGGTTAAAACAAAATGAAAATTACGAGTTTCTTGGACAACAGCCTGTCGTTATAGAATTATTTTATTGCAATTCATTCTCTGAAGCTCAAATTAGTACGAAAAAGATTAGTCCATACAGAAATAATAAGGATTTTGGATTTATAAGGAAGATCACTCAAATGTGGAGTGACAGAATACCTCAAAGGCATATCAGTTTTTAAAATAGGTTCTCTTTTATCACTTTTATAAAAACAATAAAATTATTGATAAGAAAGATAAGTAGAACCACAAAGACTCCTATAATTATTGTAGTAACGGGACGTAGAGTATACTTTTCCCAATACTGCCATGGTAGTAAGAATTTTCTAGGTACTGAAATTACTAAGTGAACTGGAGAACGATTCTTTTAGCATTTAAAAGAGTGAAAAACTTTTTGAGATCAACGTTAAAAGAAAAAAGAGGGGCCTCGTACTTTTATTTATTGAAGGTGAGTTTCTACAGAGTTTTTTTTTTGATGACAGTCCAGAGGTTTGCTAATTCTATAATTAAGAAAAATGTTTTTTTATTTATGTGCTAATGTACGTAAACATTGTACACATAAATTGAAAAATTCAAATAAATGTTTTGTCTAAACAATTAACTTGCAAAAATTTGAAGGAAAAATTGTCAGCCTAGTGCGCCAGAAAACTTGTCTAAGATGTTCATCATTCCTTTTAATTGAAAATATCCCCTATTGCAACATTCTCTTCTCTGATTATCTTCTACCACTTGGATTTCTATCAATATCAATTGTTCAGATTTTGTAATAATACTAAAGCGTATTTGTAGTTATTGAAAAGAATAAATCAGATATATCTCATTCATCTACTAGAAACGCAAACGAAATCAAGAAAATGCCCTCCTTTTGTCGAGAATAGGCATGCGGTTCTGCTAAGCTTTTTGTGAATCGGGAACAGATTTTCTGTTTTTTCCTTTCGTCAGGACGCCCACCTCCATATCTGTATCCACGCCGGCCATTGTGGGGCTTTGTTGCGTTTCCTATTAACAATATTAAACCTGATATGAATCTTATCAGCGGCGATGCCCGATGTGATGGATTCCGCATTGTCCGTGAAAATGATTTATTAAGACGCCTCCCGGCAGCTCGGCGCGCTGCCCACCTCGCGCGTAGTCCTCCGTGATCGAAACGGCGCGCGAGCCCCTTTCATCCGGCACAAGGGGTGATCCGGCCCGCGGCAGCGATCGCCGAAATTAAATTAAAAATTATCGGCGCGCTCCTCCGCTTCTGCAGCACAAAGGAGGTTTGACGGCCGGAATGGGAAATAAATTCATGCCGCTCTCGAATGTGCGTCCAATTTTTGCGCCGCGGGCGCCTAATAATTGTCTGTTTCAGGCGCGTGATCGATAATGTAATTTTATGGGGGCGTTTGCACTAATGGGTGCACCTCGGCTCTCCTTGAGGTGCAGACAGCGCCATCGATTTGGCCGTGTCGCTGGATGTGCGGGCCGGCCAGGTTCCCCCAACGAGATGCCCCAGGATGACCCTGCGTTAGGGAAAGTGTTGCTTTTAATGGAAATGTATCTTTCCTTAAACCATGTGTTCCTTTATTACAAACATTTATAATTCTATTGTTTATCATACAAAAGCTCTCAAGATTATCTTTTGATAAACTGAAAACCTGAAAAATGTACAAAAACTTCAACATATTTTGGCTTTTTTAAGTTGCTTATATAAATTAAAAACTTTCATTAATTAAATTAAAGTATAGATCTCCTTTTAACATGATTAAAATGGAGTTTGTAGTTTTAGTAGTAATTCAGATATTGATGGCATTTTGAACTCAAAATCACGTAAGATATTACAAGCTTGTTCTCAGTTGCTCTTGATTAGACTAGCACATCAAAACAAAACAGGTACTAAGTGAAAGTTAGTACCTTTACTGCAGCTAAATAACATTCTTAAACATCTGTGGACACTAATGTTGTTTGCAAAAAGATGTATCTTCTATTGTGGAACTTTATGTAGGACAAGCTGTTAAAGATACTTGAAGAATGAATATAAAGCACTGGGATATGCAGATGACTGCATACTATCCCAGGGAAGATTTAATAATACTGTTAGAGAGCGGATGTAAAGGGCTCTGAATCTGGTTACAAATTGGACAGATGCAAACTCTACCATAGTAGCATTCACAATAAGTAGAAACCTAGAGAGACTAAGATCTCTTAGACTCCAAGATGTAGAAGTAAAAGTATCTGGTGAGGTAAAGTATCTTAGAGTTATTTTAGATTCAAAACTCACCTGAAATCAACACATCCAAAAAAATAAAAAAGAAGGCGAAGATAACATTAGTATCAGCCAGACGAGTTCATAGAAGAACATGGGGTTTAAAACCAAAAGTGATGTATTGGATGGATATATACCTAGGATATATTCAGATTGGATATGGTGAGCAAAGATGACAAAAAAACCACCACAACCGTATTAAATAAGATAATACGAAACCTTGCTTGTTTGAGAATAACGGACGTCATAAAAGCAACACCAACAGTGGCAATGGAGACCCTGCTGCACCTTCCTTCTCTTCCTTTGAAATGATGGGAGAGATAGAAGTAGCCCTTAATACACTGGACAAAGACTATATGGCAGTGGGGCATCTGAAAATTAGACGTATAATTGAAAACAGACTGGATATGAGAACAGACCATATGACGGCAAAATTTGCGTTCTACATAAATTTAGAGGTTAATATTATGAGTTGAAATAACCATATAAACGAAATAAGTAACAGAAACAAATCGAGAAAAATTATTTGGTATACAGGCGCATCAAATATTGGATCTGGAACATGAGAAAGCATATACTGTGAAAAACATTTATATAATTTATAAGTTTTAGGATGGTGAATTGTAAATATAAACACAATAGATGTACGAAACCTATATTATAATGTACGCAGTCCCTGGCAGGCAAGCCAAAAATAGCTAGCGACAAATCAGTAGGCAGACATGCACCTGGCTACGGCTTACCGCCCTCTCGCCTAGGGTAGGCCGATGTGCCTCTTGCAACAGCTCAATGTTAACTGACTGCTTTCGTCGTTTATAAACCGGTCGCAGGAAAATATTGAAACTTATCCCCATTGGGGAGAATAAAGGAAAATATTTTCTAAAATTATAAAATAAACGAAACCAAAAGCCGTTAAAAAAATAATCGTTATAGGAAATATTTTCGATTTTTTTCACTAAGAAAATATATATCCGTCTTTTAACCGGATACATTTGTTGTACTGCAGCGCCCCAGACAAAGTAATTTGAAACCTTATCAAAATAAGTAAATCAACATATTCATGGATAGTTAGGTGTATCCCTAAAGGCATTAAATAACCCGAGGCATATAACTCCTACGTCAGACAGCCACTGAGTGGGTCGGTAGAGTTGAATAATTTTGAACGTGACATGAACATTGAGTACCATCATTGGAATAAATCAATCTTGACTAATCAACTGTAAATTAAAACGTCTGGGATGTGAACAGCCGTGAAATGCAGTGGTAGGTCGCAAAAACTTAATGATAGTAGACGTCGCACTCCCAAGAGAGTGGTAATGAAAATATGGATGTCCTCGGTAACAACTATCACTTATGATTTTTAAAGCGCTTTAAAAAACAAATTTCACGGTTGTACGGCTGCTCAAGGTACATAAGTACATTTAATGCTAAACGTCGTTTGCAGTGGTTCAAAGCTCATTGCCATTGGACTGTGGAACAATAGAAATAAGTTCTGTGAGTGATGACTTTCGCTACATGATCTGGTAATCCAACATACGCATCCGGGTTCGGTGGATGTCAAGAAAATAGTTTCTATTTGAGGCTATTGCGCTAACAGTAAAAATTTGTGACATAAAAGTTTGGACCTGTTTTTTGTAATCCGGCCTGGGTCTCTTAGTTCCTGTAATTGAAAAGATGAACGCTGGTGTTTATCTTAATATTCTTTATAACTCTATACTCTTTGACAAAATTTAGAAAAGGAACTTTTTGTACCAACAGAATAGCGCTTGTGTCTACACTAGATTGGCTTTTCTAGAACCCCGGTTTCAATTTCATCGAATACCCTTAGAAAGCAAATTACGCCCCATGCTAAATTGGCGATCTTCAGTAATTAAACTCTCTGCAAAAAGCCTTCTTCAACGAGTCTAGGATGTGATTGATACTAAAAGCTAGACTTACTTTTGGCTATATAGTGTATATTTGTTGTGTTGTTGTTGAATGCCTTTGTTCATGTAGTTGATGGAGACATTTTGAATTTTCTCGTATTATGATGTACAGAATATCTTTCCTAGAAGAGGGTGTAAATATTAACCCAAACTTTCACATTTAGTGTTGCAAAGAACTTTCTGCTTTGGCGGAACATATCAAGTTAACTTTATTGTAGGTACCAGGGCATGACGAACTAGAACAAAAAGATAATTAACTCCATATATAAGCCTCGAACCGGCTCTGGGAGTACTTAAAGGTACAATACGAAGCTGGGCGAGCAAATTGGTCAGAAAGCAACAAAAAATACTGAGAAATTATAGCGGAAGAAAGACATGGAAAAACCTTTATAAAGAGATCATCTCGTAAATGAGGTGAAGAACTATTAGTGCAAAGAAAAAATCAATTACGAACTATTACAGGTCTCCTCACAGCACATTGTTTTCCTAGAGCACATCTCAACAAAAAAGAGCCCTACAATGCAGACCTGAGTTGTAGACAATGTAGCAAATAAACAGAGACAGCCATCTATATCTAGTATAAGTGAGGCTTGAACTTACAGCAGGCAAGTTGTTTATGGGAAACCAATAATGCATCCAAAAAATATAATAACAATCTAGTAAAGAACTTGTACAAACAAGAAACCAGGACACTGGAAAAAGTGTTGTAGAGAAACTGAGAAAAGCACAATAAGTTCATGAGGCTTCCATGATACCGAAAACATAATTAAAATGGCTCTAAAAATTTTTAAAAAAGTGTCGACAAAATTAAAGGTTATCGATGGGATGACTTGGTGGTCCGTAATTTTTTCTGACAAAAACCGATATTACCAATTTAGTGACAGTAGTCCAACTTGGTTATGAAGGGGTTGGTCAATCAGTTTGATAATAAATTCCGTTACCAAGCTGTCGAATATAAAGAAGTTAGTATAATGAGAGCATGATAATTGTGAGGTAAAGGCATTGGCTTGCTACAATGGTGCGCGGCGGTCCTGGGTTAAATTCTCAGGTCAAAAGCAACAAAAAGCACCAAACGCTCTCCGGCCGTCGTACAAACACGTTTGATGGTGGCAAAGCACATTATCCTTCTTCTATATTAACGGATTAGGCTACTCACCTAGCCGGAGTACGCCTAATAGGGCTCATAGTGCTGTACAACTGCGTGGTTAGAAACAGGCTAGTGGCCTATTAAAAATAATAAACGAATAGTTGGTATGATGGTGTGGTGGTACCCTAAATGGCGCTAAACACATTAAGATTTTGAATTATGGAGTTCTACCTATCTTCAATAATAACATTTTTATTTAGTAGCCCTTGCCACAAAGGGCATACAACTATCACGTGAAAAGAGGGACATCAAATTCGATTTTTATTATGGTCAAAGTATACATTTGATTTAAACCATGATAGATTAGCAAGAAAACCGAGCTAATGGCAGCGTTAATAGAATAACGGCAAAACTATGCCAGAAAATGATTAAATAGATGCCCTATCCTAAGGTTTAAAAGTATTTCATAAGAATAAAAGAGTATTTGCTTATTTTATTCTGACGCCCTAATGCGTTTTTTTAAAATGCTAATCTTTTTGAAAAAAACTTCATTAGGCAATGATTTCCGTTCAATTCAAAAACTGATTTGTTGAACATTAAACAACTAATTCTAGTTTCAAAACAATTTTATATAATTTTGATCTAAATAAATATTTTCCTTGATTTGTATTATTTTTTAATAACAAACCTAAAATGTTTTTACAAATTAGAAAACTTTGAGACTATAAATATTGTATAGATAGTAAACAATTAGAACAAAAGACATGTATGGTTTAGAAATCCGTATCAACAGAGATATAAAAACATGTAAACTGTTATAAAAGGTTTTCTAAAAAAAAATATAAAGGTTACTATTAGAAATGTTGCTTAAAAACTTAGAAAAATTAAGCTGGCAGGCATAATAGATGAGGCGGCCGTGCAAAAACTGAATTAAATATAAACAGGAACTTCTGGACGTTAAGTATGTAGGTGATTGTTCTTATAGGATACCTCTCACAACCAATTCTTCAGTTGGTCACGATATCAAAATACAAGATCCATTGGGCAACGGATAACTAAAAGTAATAGAATTTAAGTGTACTGATGGAATATACAATTTTGGGAATACGAAAGAAGTTGATAATGAAAGTCAACTATGTCGTCTAAGAACCGACTAGAATATTTGCCACCTTCTCTAGGATAACTAACTAACGGTCATTGAAATCGCGTCTATCAAACTTTTGAAGAAACAAAACGCGCATATTGTCGAAAACATTGTGAATTTGTAATCTCACGTCGCGTTATCCCGCTTGAAAACGCTTGACTATATGTAACTGCCAAAAATAAGGATTTGTTTTGGACTACACTGGAGCATTCTTCCTATAGTCCAGGCTTACTACCCTACAATCATCATTTCTTTGGAACACTAAAGTAAATATTTGGATGACAGAGATTTGATTACAATGTGGCAATTGAAGTGTTTGTGCGCTGATATTACAACCACTTTTATTTTACAATAGCGGAATAAAGAAACCACCCTTCTATTGAAGAAAATGCATTTCTAACCAGAAGAATATGTAAGGAAATTATTTTGTAGGTTTCTATCTTTATAATGTATAAATAGAAAAATAGATTTATATCTGATTTATCTACACACATTATGAATAAATGACCTACAGAGAGGATAAATTAGATCGAATATTAAACCTGATGGAAGAGATAAAAGCAGAACAAACAGATGTAAAAAATAAAACACAGCAAATTAGAGAGGAAGGTTTTTACTAAAGAAATATGAAAGCTGCAACTTAAAAATAAAAATATGAAAAATGAGAATAAAGAAATTAGGAAAAAAAATAAAAAATTAAAGAAGAATTGAGGCAAATAAGAAGTAATTTGAAATGGGTAGAAAACAAAAGTAATGCAGCTGAATTACAAGAAGCTACAACAAATTTTATAAAACAACACAGAGATGTAAAATCAGACGTAAAATAGGCCGGAAAATTTGTTTAATAAAGCTGAAGAGGAGAGCTATAAATTAAAGGTTATGAAAGATAAGTCAAAGCTAAAAAATTTAAATCAAAAAAAATTTACATTAACAATGATTTAACAAAACAAAGAGAAAAAGAGAGAAAAACAAGATTAAGAGCAAAAAGAAATTAGAAGGAAAAATGGTAATAATTGGATATAATAAAATAACAATAAAGAGAACAGAATGAAGATAGAATAAAAACTAAAAATAAACAGAAATAGCAATACCAGAAAACTGAATCAACATGCATGTAGAAAAACTGATCAGGCAACAGAACATGATATGAATACGAAAGCAATAGTAAAATGCAGGAAAGATGTATAATATGAAACAAAACAATTAACCAAGATATGGGCCAACTAGGCTCGTAGAGGTAAAACATATTAATAATGTATAGATGATATAAAGACTATCCCAATAAATTGGATGCAAGTAATATTAAAAAAATAAAATTGACGTTTTTTGTAATATGCAAAATGCGTATTACTAGTTGAAACAGATAAAAGCAGAAGAGTTTTATTACGTATCTTATTATTATTGTAAGCTAAAAATGGATCTATTTACACAAGCTCTTTAAACTTGATGTACCACGCCCAAATCGATTAACCTGCAAGTGCTTCTATTTTGTATTTTTTTGTACAGATTTACATTTAGAGAATTCTAAGATACAGAAAGTTCTCTGTTCATCAGTGAACACCATAAATTTTATTGTATTTGCTTTGTGGGTGAATCATAATTTATATGCTTGTTGTTTGAGAAAATATTTTAATGCTCTTGTAAGCATCTTCTATGTCTAGTTGTCATGTTTATATTTGGTACACATTTTTGTTTTGTCTTCATCTAAGTAAAGCTCCAGCTCAATCTATCCTGTTTTTTCGGCTGAATTTTGGCCAAACTGAAAGCAACTAAGTCCGTTGCGCACTCTTTGGTAATTTGCTCAAGAAAAAGCTTTAATATGATACAATTAAAAAAGAAAAAGTAAACAAAAAATAAAACTCGATTACAATCTTCTACCTGACAAGACGAGGTCAAAGAATCTTTCGTAACTGTTATCTCTAGAACCTCCGGAAAACTTAACGAAGATTAAGAAATCTTGAATTTATTTTGAGTTTATTTGCTGCTCGTCCGATAACAAAATTGTCTTATTTGTATAAAGTTGACCGCTCCACTTAAAGTACACGCCAAAAAGTTGGGCGAAAATCACTAGTGTAGTAAATAGGTGAATGAAGGAATCAAAATATTGATACGATGCAACAAAAAAATTGTAACTTCCGTTTTCTTTGCAGTACGATATTGGAAAGTTTTCATAACAATGCCGATCTACAACTTTGCAGTTTTATAAATAGTAGAATATTTGAAATATTATATATAGACAACAATTTATTAAAAATAAACAAATTTAATGAATAGTGGGGCTGTTTCAGCCAAGTTGTAGTTTACTAAATAAATTAAACCCCTTATAAGGACAATAGTTGTTATTCCTTCTATATCTTGTATAAACACATCCAATGTAAATCTTAAACTTTTAAAAACACAGACTCTTCGTTTTAATTAATAAAAAAAGAATCGACGAAGTTATTAAATAAAACAAAAGTGGGGCTAACCAAAAACGTTAACAAAGGTCTAAGTGGGTTCGCCTTTAGGCTACCAAATTTTCTTTTTTAAACATTAATTTTTTTTATTATGTGTATATTAAATACATTAAAAGCAATGAATGAAAATAATTAATTAGTCTAAATGGGAAAATGATAGGTGTGATAGTATGTCTCATTGCAAAAGTCAAGAAGATATTGTTGGGGAAACTTAGACGTATTAAACAAATCAAGCTTGGACAAAAGAATAACAAAAGATAAATTTTAAGTATCAGTAAAATACAACTTTATAGCAGCCACATAACAAATATATAAAGCACAAGAATATTATATGAGATCCGATAAGAAACATTGCACAATGTAATTTGGCTTATTGTGCACATAGTTTTGGTTCTTGTTTAGACCGTTATATTACATAAATTTGACTATTTTTATTGCCCTGCTTTTACCAACTTTCACCAACTATAGTGAATTGGGCCATTTTGATTCTACCTTTTGTGGTTTAGATAGGGCAAGTCTACGTATTTACAACAACCAATATAATCCATTTATTAAATTTATATATACTAATCTTTTGTTCACCTGTTTTTATATACTTGCATGATCTAATAAGACCTGAAAGATTCATTTACAATTTAGTAGTGTTTACGGTAGTTGATTAAATAGGGATTCCTTGATGTTTTGGCACAATCTAACTAATAATCTTTATAGATGGACGGGAAATTAAAATTCTTTTAGAAATTCTAGCATATATTTTCTTAAACTAACATTACATACTAATGCAAATTTTGATAAAGTCGAAAATGAGTCTAACATCATGTTTTCAAAAATGCTTGACAGTTAAGACTACTTTATTGTTGTATATACGTTCACATCAGATACATAACCATTTGCAGCAATCTAAGAGCGCCCAAATTGTTATACCTTCTTTATTACCTTGAGAAGTGCACATTGCACAACTGCAAATCTGCTTTTAAACTTCGTCATATAATTTTCAGTATTTTGAAAGACGTTTTCTTTTTACTTTTAAAAATGTGTGTTCTCGGCAATATCAATACAATAATAAGGTTTTAAGAGAACCGACGGTTACTGTAATTATTTAAATTTAATATTTAAATTTTTTTTTTTGGGTTTCAATGGGGTAGTGCATGCGTACCGCACGGTGCTGCATCCAGTTAGCATCGCATAGCCTCTCCTACCCAATTCCGACTCTCACCTCCAAGTAGCCTTTATATTAAGATAAAGGTGGTGAACCCCGGGAACCTGAGTAACCTCGCCGGAGATCTGGTATCCAACCCAGGTGGATGGCGGGGTCAGGGCTGACGAGAGCGGGAGAAAATGGTCATCCGAAAAGGGGGTGGGGCGTGTGGGCCAACGACCCTGCCCCGTAAACAGCACTGTTAAAAACGCTACACAACAAAGATGGATGCATAATAGACGACAACAGCAAAGGAAAAATGACAAAGATTTGATTTTTGGGACATGGAACGTCCTAAGTCTGCATAGAGTCGGAGCTATGCAACAACTACAACGGGAAATCATCAGATATAGAGTAGATATTGCCGCCTTACAGGAGATAAGGTGGAAGGGTAAAGCTATAATGGACTTTAAAGACTTCACGCTGTTTAATAGTGGAAACGACACTTTTATCTTAGGCACGGGTTTCCTAGTCCACAGAAGCAAATGACATATGGTGAAAGAATTCAAACCGATTAATGAAAGGATCTGCACACTAAGGACAGAAGGAAGATGGTACAATATAACATTCGTAAACTGTCATGCACCAACGGATGTAGCAGACCAAGAGATTAAAGACCAATTCTACGAGGACCTAGAAAGGGTAGTCAGTACAATACCAAGAAGAGATGTGAAAATAGTGCTTGGAGATCTGAATGCCAAAGTGGGGAAGAAGATAGAATATAGAGAGAGTAGGACAATACAGTATTCACCAGGAGAGTGACGACAATGGTGTAAGGCTAATAGATTTTGCCTTGAGCAACGGAATGATCATTAAAAGCACCTGTTTCCACATAAAAGAATACACAGGAAACATGGCGGCACCCAGACGGAGTCACCAGGAACCAGATCGACCACGTACTGATAGAAAATAAACATTCACCAGACATCATAGACATAAGAAGTTGGCGTGGAGCAGAAGTCGCCTCTGACCATTTTCTGGTGAAGGGGTATACAGACAAAAGTTTAAACAGATCTCCAGGAAACCAAAAGTTGAAAACAAAAGCAAGCAATATAATTTAGAGGTGTTGAAGCAAGAGGAGATCAGACTTAAATATGAAGGAAAAATTAAGGAAACAGTGTCAAAAAGTAACAAGCAACAAACAACTATAGAGGAAAAATGGCAAGAAATAAAAATACAATCAACAGAACAGCCAAAGAAGTTTTGGGAGAAAAGAAAAAGGACGAGGAATTCCTGGTATGACGAAGACTGTAAGCAAGCACACGAGAGGCAGAAAGAGGCAAGGCGAAGAATGCTACAAAGAGCTACAAGGCAAACAATAGAAAACTATCAAAATAGAAGAAGAGAAGCGAATAGAATATGCCGAAGAAAGAAGAGAAGGTGTGAATACGAGAAAATAGAAAAAAATGAAGCAGCACTATCAACAAAGAAATGCGAAGAAATTTTATGAAGAACTTAAAAATAGTAAGCAAAGATTTCAAGCCAAAACAATGTTCATAAAAAATAAGGAAGGGAAGCTGATTGGAGACGAGAAGGCAGTCATGGATAGATGGGTGGAATACTTTAAAGAAGAACTAAATGAAGACTATGAAAGAGATAACCAGAATTTAAACCAAGGACACGAACGGATGTACGGCTCCCACCTAAACATCGAAGCTCCAACACTGGATGAAACAAGAGAAATAATTAACGCTCTTAAAAACAACAAAGCCCCTGGCGAAGACAGCATAAATTCAGAATTAATAAAGAATGCAGGGGAAGAGATGATTAAAAAAATACAAGCCCTCGTGAAACAGATATGGGAATCGGAAGTGATGCCCGAAGAATGGAGTAAAGCCCTAATCTGCCCCATTTTCAAAAAAGGAGATAAACAGAGGTGTGATAACTACAGGGGAATCTCCCTCCTTAATGTGATATATAAAGTATTCACCAAAAGTTTAGCGAACAGAATGGATGTTTTCACTGAGCAGATAATAGGGGAATACCAGAGTGGTTTTAGAAGGGTCAGGTCCACAGTAGACCATATATTTACAATCAGGCAAACCCTAGAAAAATGCTATGAGTACAATATAGATGTTCATTAGGTTTTTATAGACTTTACAATGGCCTACGATAGTGTGAAGAGAGAGTACCTGGAAACAGCGATGGGAGAATTAGGAGTCCCAAAGAAATTGAAAGGACTTATCATGATGACGCTGAAAAACACCAAAAGTAAGATTAAAATAGGTACGAATATGTCAGAGGAATTCGAGGTGACAACAGGTCTTAGACAGGGTGATCAATTATCTACGACCTTATTTAATTTAGTGTTGGAAAAATGCATAAAAGCCATACGAATCAACCCTGAGGCTCGTTATACAACAGGTCAGTGCAATATCTAGCATATGCCGACGATGTACTGATTATGGCAAGAACAAGTGAAGCACTTAAGACAGCCTATAGAGAATTAGAAAAGGAAGCACAATTAGCGGGCCTAAAAATAAGTGAACTTAAAACAAAGTACATGTTCCAGTCAAGACAGGAAAGAGGAGGTCAAGCCCAACGTCGAATGCAACTTTTGGAAACAAACCGGTAGAAAGGGTACAGCAATTTAAGTATTTGGGAAGTATTTTAACCGAGACAAATGATACGAAGGCCGAAGTAAGAGCAAGGAAACAAATGCTATTATGCGTTACAAAACATTTTCAAGTCCCGCAACCTATCAAGATCGAGTAAATTAAAAATATACAAGACAATTGTTAGACCCACAGTAATGTATGCGTCCGAAACTTGGACATTAACATCAGACGATAAAACAGACTCCAAATCTTTGAAAGGAAAGTACTAAGGAAGGTGTTTGGCCCAATACAAGAAAGAGGAGAATGGAGAATAAGGAGAAACGAGGAACTAAAGCAGCTTTATAATGAACCAGATATCATAGCAGTAATAAAGAGTAAGCGACTGGCTTGGTTAGGTCACGTGCACAGGATGCAACAAGAGAGAACGCCAAAATCAGCATACGAGAAAAGCCAGAGGGAAGACGATTAAGAGGACGTCCCAGAAAAAGATGGGGAGACGATGTAGAGGAGGATATAAAAGCCTTAGAAGTGCGGAGATGGAGAATGAAGGCGGAGGATAGAAAGCAGTGGAGAGATATTGTGGAGGCCAAGGCCCTTTAAAGGGCTGTAGCGTTAATAATTAATTAATTAATTAATTTAAATTTTTAGGAACAATAATTCCCCTGCGCTGTGTAAAATTTCAGATTTAATCGGCAATTTTTTTAAATAAAGATTATAGGACGAATGAACTCATACATTGAACACTTTTCCACAGCTTATTAAAAGAGTACAATCTAGCAACATGATAATTTCTTCGATGTCTTTGATTACATATATTTATATTTTATTATTTACATATTTTTATTTTTATCTGAACTCTTTAGATTGTACTCTATAATAGATAGTACACTAGTTAGCAAGCATCATCAAGCTACCACGAAAATAGATTTTCGAAGAGTGTTCTGATCTGGTTGGTTTAGACGACTAAATTATGGTCTTTGAAGCGGTGCAATGATCCTCATTACTATCGAAGAATTAAAGTTTTCGTCAAGTATACCAAAAACTTGCCTTCATTTATTCTCAAAAAAGTTCCTTTTATTAATTATTTTCCAAAAAAATTCTCTTGGGGGCACCGCTGTAGTCGATTAATTACGAACGATCGATCCTCTGTTTAGAAAACCAATGCGCGGATGAGTTCGAATCTGGTTGAAAGTAATGGATTTCTACGACGTAGACTTTAAGTCGCCTGTTAATTAGGAATAAGCTCGTTGCCAGATTCAATACCGATAGCGTAACCGACGAACAAAAATCCTTACTTTATTTTTCGTATGTCTATAAAAAGCACGCGTACTAGGTTGGGTTTCTTTTATCGCTTATATTCTTTTAAACTGTGTTTTTTTAACGCGTTTGAATACGACCTTTAATAGAAATGAACATAAATAAAAATATATTGAGAATGTCGTGGAAGAAGAAAATTCAAAATATAAACGCGCATAGATTCAAAAAGTGAAGAGAGTGCACCAGAACATAGCAACTCTGAAGATTTATTGGAAAAACAATAAAATTTTTAGATGTGATATGTCCTAGGCAAAATTATCAAATAATGGTGAAGCCACATTAAAAAGGTATCCGCAAAATAATTATTATTTTAGCTCGTTTAGACGTGTGGGCTTAGCCAGAACGATCTTATAATGGAACGTCTGGATGCTGAAACATCTGGGCTCCGAAATGGCGGCGTCAAACCGGCCAGCGTAAAAAAAGCGACGCCGGAAACGTATTAGATCGTGGAAATACAACGAAAACGCAACTGATTGTGATAGTTCTTCTAGCATAAAAATTCAATGATTTGTTGACGGTCTTCAAAAGTGTTATCAGTTTATTTCTGTGCTTAGAAAATAGGCAAACAATCTAGTAATGCATATTTTTAGCTTCACAAAATACACGTATCCTGAATAAGCGAAAATAAGAAAAATATTATTATTGAAGGTAAAAAAATAAAGTAATTTGGAATTTTGCTGTAGTAAACTTTTTTTTTTAAATGTAACACTAAGGCTGGCTTAAACAAAAACCAAAACCCTCACCAACTATACTCACTAGCGATGGGTCATGAAATACCTCCAATAGTAGTATTAAATTAATAAAATGTCAAAATTAAAATGGATAAAACCTAAGTACCAATAGACTTGTTTGTTTCCAGTGACTGACATTTCCTTAAATGCGGTTATTTGGTAGGTTATTATATTAATAATTCTGTCTCAGAATCTACTGTAACTCCTTAAAGTCCTTAAAAACAATCTCGAAAAAACTTTAAAGCAATTTCAACAATTTAGTCGGGAATGTTTCTTAAATGTTAAAGAGAAAAAATAGTGGTTTTGAAACATGCACCTAGAGGGTCTTCAAGATAAATCCGAAATTTTGTTTAGGTTGTATTGGGAGAAGGCCAAAAAACTGTCTTATATGTAATTCCCTATTAGGTAGCATAATAAGTTAGCTTCATATAATTAACACATGACAAAGCCACTCACAACAAGCCATATGATGGCAAGAGAAGTGATAAATTCGTTTGCGAATTGAAAGATAAGATCTATCAATATCTTGGACCTGGTAAAAGAAATAGACGTAGCAAAGTAGAGGATCACTCTAACAGTGCACTAGGATCTGCACAACATACAAGTCTTTCGCCTTAAGAAAATGCCAAGTATTACTGCATCACGACAGAGCTGGCTGAGATTCTTTCAGACGAATAGAACTTTATCCAGGTGAGAAAGATGGATCGCTAAAAAATTACAGTTAGATCTGGCAAGATGTCTGCGATGTGCCTATTGCCACGCAAAACAAATATCCCACCTCTGTGATGATGCAAAAGGGATGTCACGGCGCGCCATTTCTTTGAAGAAAATCTGAAGGTGACCTTCGACAGCTGGAAGCAGCTTTTAAGCCCTGGATCGAGGAGGTGGGCTCTGGACGGAAATATGTGTTTCAGAAAGACTCCGCTCTAGCCTACAAGGTAAGGAAGATCTAAGCATGGCTATATAACAAATTGTATTACTACTGACCCCCCGACTGCAATCCATTTGACTGCTACTTGTTGGACGTGATTGAGGCGAAAACCAATGAAAGGCATCATAACACCAAGGGCAATTTAAATGCCTCCATCATAGAGATAATGACACATCGACAAGAAGAAAGGTCTATTGGTCTGCAGCAGGTTTAGGTCCCGGCTCCAAAAGGTTGTGGTCACTTATGCAGACCACATTGAATAATATGATTCTTAATACTATTTACTTTAATTGTGCTAAGTGTCATATAAACAAATTTAATTCATCTTATATTTTAATGTTATTTTCATGGTTTATTTATTTTCCTGATTTACCTCAATGACCTTACATTGTAAATTACAGAATACTAAATTCAGATACAGGGATACAGATTGAAGTTAATACAGATGATGTTAATATATACGAAGACTATCTTCATTTAGTTACATATAGTCAAATATTTAAGGTCTTACCTTGGGCAGTTATGTCGTCAAGATCTATGTATGCAAATTTTATTGAAAATCTGGAAATTTTTGATTATCCATTTTATTTCAAGCGAAATTAAAGTGATTTAGAATTCTATAAAAAATGCAATTTATTACTAAATGGTCTAAATTGGGTGAAATTAAGAAAAAGCAAATTAAAATCAAAAGGTAATTGGAGACAGGGCCGAAAATTAAAAAAATTAATAGAACCTAAGCAATCGCTTATAAATAATTAGAATTCAATAAATGAAATACTACAATGTTTTGCTGCAAGTGCATCAACAAACGTTATCAATAGGAAAGCCCGCCCAAAAGAAACAAATAGCTCGTAATAAGCATGCCTGCAGGAATCAGACAGCTCAGCCCACAGCATTTAATTAAGAATCCCGCGCGCAGTTGCCTTTATCTCAATTCATCAAAAATGCGGGAGCGCACAGCAAAACACGGGCGCTGCAGGAGCACGCGGGATGTTAATTTTATCTGTTACACGCGTCCCAAGTTAATTACTGCACAAAGCGCGCGGCGTTATAGTTTAATTTGTCGTTAATATGGACCCCTCCTGCCGCGCCGTCTGCTCCGATTGAAGATAGCAGTGGAACGTGAGGTCGCCTTGAGACCTGGGCGAAAGGGGTGAACTAAGTGCGCCCAGGTTGGCGCTCGATGGGAATCCATGCATACTTTATGGCGCCGTTTTGCGCCGGACGGCGCCCAAGATCGTAACGTTAAATTCGGCGCCCTGATGCGCGCCCCGAAGGTGGAAGTGCCCAACAGTGGACACTACGGGCCACTATTCATATACATATTACTTGGGGTTTTGAGTTTGTGCTAAACTTAAGGGTTCTGATATTGGAAGGCTTTAACATTCTGAAAGTGTACATTTGAGATTGTTCTGATCGTTTAATTCTCTTAACTGTTCATTAGAAAAATTATACAACTAAAGATATTTTTCTTCAAATATCAGTTATTTTTGTTGCAAAAAACAATATCTATGACAACAATAATAAAATTTGATACGTAACACTAACTTTAGTATGAGCCTAAAAGTTATATCGCATGAGAGTTTACAAAGTTGTTAGCAGCGAACAATTAGGTGCAAAATACGCTCAGAAAAAGCAAAACCAAAAACGATTAAACTAATTATTGATTACCGTTTAAATGAGCAAGGGAAGTCTTGATTCAGTTATTCGGATCAAGTGGACTACCATAAATTATTTCAGTTTCGTAAATTTAATACATGCTGAGAAATATGGGGTTAAAAGATATTGATCATTAGGGTCAGCTACAGAAAATCAAAAAATCTTATTAAAATTTTTGGTGACTATGCTTACTTTTTCCAAACTTACAAATGTTCCTAGAAAATACGATGTGGGTTTTACTTGTACCTTTTTAAATTTATTATATATGCGCGAAACTAAAGACGTGTTTTGAATTTGCTAAATGCCATACGAGTTCAACAATAGATATTTTGGTATCACAAATAGTAAATGTTAATATAAATGGAAAAGATTAAGCTTTTGTATTGATAGTATTAATGTGTACGGTTAAAAGTAGTAGATCTTATAAAACAATAGCATAAAAGAATATATTAGATATACATAAAAAATAGTATCATATAAATGATTCGTACGGCAAAATTTAAATGCCAAAAACGTGGTAATATAAAAACTAACATCTACACACAGGTAAACTAGCTTAAAATTATATTTATTACCATTTAATATGTTTAAACTTTTGAAGTTGGTGAAAAATGTGATCATAAATCTCACAAAAAACAGAATTGATCTTGTGTGAATAACGGTATCTTATGACGGACCCTATCTAAGGTACAGAGAAAGATTTCTGATCTATGGGCTTGAGAATAACACACAAAGGTTGTTAAAATTTAGCCAAAGGAGAATATGCAATCAGATGTCTCCAGGGAAGACGTTTTTTAAATCACGGAAGGCAGTCAGTTTATAGGAAGAAAACCTTGCCCAAAAATCACCTAGTACTTCAGGTTGGGGATCTGGACGATGGGCCTATACCCCCTCCTATGGAAAACTTTAGAAAATTACAAACCTGGAAATTGAACAGATCAAATAGGTAACGAAAATTGGCAAAAAATAGCAATAAAGAGACAATGGAACATATGAAGAATAGCACCAAAGTCAGATAAAGTATTTATATAATAAGCTATACATTTCCGGAGAAATTGTAGCTGCTTCTTATCTCTGTTGATCTATTTGCCGTGATGGATAAGACCACATTTTCTATTTGTGTTCTTTTTTTCCTACAGGTTCTGGTGTGTTTTAGCTTTATTTACTATTAGGTGTATAAATCAGTTCTCAGCTTTTTTCTGCAAAATTAAATTTTTATTTAAAAACAAACAAAAAAGCTTAAGTATCAAAGTATTCTCCGTTGGCATCGATGACCTTTTGCCATCTTTCGGGTAGCTTGCGAATTCCCTGGTGATAGAAGCTCACCGGCTTCGAGACGATAAAGTTATCGATGCATTTTCGGACTTCTTCTGTTTTGAAGTGCGTATCAGCCAAGTGATGCTGTAACGACCGGTTGATAATCGGAAGGGGCCATGTTTAGGTTATACGCCGCATGTGGGAGAAGTTCCCAGCCTAACGCGAAGATGTGTTCTTGCGTCGCTTTCGCAACATGTGGTCGGGCATTATCATGAAGCAGGATGACTTTGCGACTTCCTTGTCCAGTAAATGGCCTCTTTTCTTCGATTGCGTCGCTCAAATTGATGAGTTACTGTTGGTAGCGATCCGCCGTAACTGTTTCATCTGGTTTTAAGAGTTCATAGTGCAGCACACCTTTCCAATCCCACCAGATACAGAGCAAATTCTTTTTGGCGTGGATATTGGGCTTTGGAGTCGATGTCAAAGGTTTGCTAGGGTCTACCCATGATTTTTTGCGCTTGGGATTGTCGTACAAGATCCATTTTTCATCGTCCGTAATAATTTTATGCAGAAAATCCTTTTTTCAGTCCCTTGAAAGCAAATGGAGTGCGGTGTCACGCCGTCGATTTTGTTGTCTTCGGACAGTTTGTGCGGAACCCATCTGCCTTCCTTTTGTGTCTTATCCATTGCATGCAAACGTATAGAAATGGCTGGCTGAGTGACGCCAAGCTGTTCTGCAAGCTTTTTTTCAGTTTGCGCATTGTTTTGATCCAGCAATGTCTGCAGCTCATCCGTGTCAAATGTTTGAGGGCGTCCAGCGCGTGGTTGATCTTCAGGACTAAACTCTCCTCCGCGAAATCTTTGGTACCACTTTTTGCACGTTGCATGACTTACAACATTCTCAGCATATGCAGCACAAATCATTTCGGTGGCTTCAGCAGCGTTTTTCTTAAGATGAAACGCAAAGTGGATAGAAAATCGAATATGCTCTTTTGTGATTGCCATGGTGAACACAGCTGATTATTGAGGTTATTTGCATCAAACGCCAAATCGCATGATGTTTCGAAAGACCAAATGTCATTGCTTTAAAACCGCAAGAGGGCGGGCTAATACGTTACATGTAAACGGTGATTTGCGTCCTGTAAAATCTAAAGCCGAGAACTTATTTATACACCTAATATCTTTTTCCATTTTTTTCTATCTTTAGTCAGACTTTTCCAGTTGTGTATCTTCATTAATCTTATATTTTTCAGTTTATTCTTTCCATCTTGCCTTTGCTCTTTCTTTCGGTCTACCTTCTGCTGGGCTCTATCTTTTATGTAAGAAGAAAAAAAATGGGTACACAACACGTTGGCTGAAATTAAGAAAGAGTCTAGAAGAAAAATACAGAGCCACTCTATAGACACTTAAAACAAAACAAAAAAAAAGAAATCGTGTAATACATCGATAATGGAGCAAGAGCAATGGATAAAGCATTTTGGAGAATTATACAAAGATGAACCATTAGCAGGTGACCAGTAAGAAGTAGAAACGGAACATAGATCAGAAAATCTAGATCAAATACCGAGTTATAAAAAATAATGCAAGATCTACAGCTAATAAAAACACCCCAAAAATTAATAAAACTGATTAGAATAACAATGCAAAAGTTAAGAGCAATGGTCATTATAGCGCAGAACAATTCAGACTGTTTTGACGGAAATAGAAGAGTAGGACAGGGGGATGCCCTATCAGCGCTACTATTTATAACATCTTTAGATGGCACACCCAAAAAAGTGAAAAGTAGTGGAACAATAAACGTGAAATCCGTATAGATCATTGCATACGCGGATGATTTAGCAATTGTAGCAAGGAGCCGAAGGGACCTAGAAGATGCATTTACAATCATAGAAAAAGAAGCAAAGGAAAAGGATTGACAATCAATAAAAAGAAAACAAAATACATGCATTGTAGTTAGACAAAAGAAAGTAATGTTTGTAGGACTAAGAACTGGGCAGCATAACTTGGAAGAAGTAGAGGCATTTAAGTATCTAGGAATATTAATACATAAAAGAAACGAAAGAATAAATATTAAAGAGAGAATACAGGCAGGATATAAAGTTTTCTATGCCAATAAACAACTGCTGAAAGATAAGACATCGAGTAAGAACACAATACTGAACATTTACAAAACCATCATTAGACCGATTGTAACATATGCAGTGGAACCGGCAAACCTGGCGCAGAAAGAAGAACAACTTAAAATATTTGAAAGAAAAATTATAAGAATAATAATGGGTCCGAAAAAGACAGAAGAAGATGAAATAAGGCAGCTAATGAATTATGATAGATACACTGTTAAAAGAAGAAAATATAGTTAGGATTTTCAAATCACAAAGAATACGATGGTATGGTCATGTGTATAGGAAGAACAAAGAAGAACCGGTAAAGATACTAATAGAATGGAGCCTAGCAGATAAAGTATTTAGGGAAATTAAAAATGCAATATAAACATAATCACATTGATGGAGACAAAGAAATGAGTATATTCACATTTACAATGGATTGCCAAAAGATCAACGAGCATTTAATAAAGTAGCTTTAGAAAAAACCCTGAGAACTTAAAAAGTAACTGTCATTTTTATCGCCCTATATGCCCTAAATGGTAACGCTTAGACTGACAAAAAACAATTTTTTTGCGAAAGCGACAGTTTCTAGAGTAAGCAATCTGAAAGAAACAATTTTATTAGGAGACTTTAACGGAAGAATTGGAAAGCGATTGAATGACCATGTGATGCGAAATCTGTAGAGATATGTTAAACAAAATTTTCAAAAATAACAAACGGGTAGTTTAAACACAAAAAATATGTAAATATACGTGGATATAGTATATCAGGCAGCCGAAAGACGCAATAGATTATATTGTTGTCATGCAAAAGCGCAGCTTAGAATTTTAGATGTAACTGTTAGAGAGGCCCAAAATGCGGCATTGACTATTACATTCTAATGGTTAGATTTACCTTTCTTATAGAAATAAACAAAGCTAGACACAAGCACCATCAGAACAAAAGTGTCAAATAGTGTACTAAAATCTTGAAAGTCTGAGAGAGATTTTACAAGATTCCCATTTCAACTTAAGTTGGCAGCCAAACTTTTATGCATTTAAAACAGCAATCCAGACAAAATGTACAGTGACATAAAATAATGTATTCACAAGGCAGCCAGAAAAGCTTTAGGTAAAAAGCTAAACTAATAAAACATCAAAATATCTCGCCTAATGGAATAATAAACTAATTTTTCTAGCCCAATATTCCTAATGGTAAAGGATACCATAAAAATTAACAAGAATAACAAAGATTACAATTTATATTTACTGGGAAATAAATAAACGTATTAGCAAACCAAACATGGAAAACAATGAGCACGAGAGAACTATCTAACCAAAGGAAGCTCATAATTTCAAAGAGAAGATATTTAACATGCTGGCCTAGTACAATATGCACCAATACATAAAGCCCCAGAAGTGAGAAAATGCGTCTTAGGAATGAAAAGTAGCAAAGTTACAGAGCCAGGAAATATCAGTGTGGAGTTCATTAAAGCAGCTCTAGATATGTTGATGTAGACACAATATTTAATAAATGCCTAACTTTCATTTTATTCTCGATTAAGTGAAAAATAGAAAACTCAGTAAATCAACTTGTCTATAACTTCTTGTGTCTGAACATATCGGAATAATTATCGCCCATTGCCCAAAGTTTTTGTTGGATATATATTTGATGTTATAATAGATATAAGTTATGAGTAATTACTTTCTTTATCTTCTTGTTCTGTATTGTGCGAACCAGTTCCGGAAAAGCAAATCACCTTAAAATTCTCGTGACCCGAGTTCTCCTAATCAAAATTATGTCAGGTGCATTCAAGTCACTTGTTATTCGAAAGCTGCTAATGCAAATTCGAGTTTTAGAAAAATATAAAATACTTTTTACAAATATACGTATCATGCAAAAGGTAGTTTATTTAATAGCAAAAATAGCAACAATACCACAATTATACATTACTATAAAGTAATATTTCTTTAATACACTTTCCCTAAAGTGTATTAAAGAAATACTGTGTTTTATTGGTTTTTCTATTATATTAAAAAGTCTTTGTCATGTTTATTTTTTCTCAGAAGCGATCTATCACCTCGTTAATATTACAACTAAAACAAGTGTAGAGTGAAAATGTGATGTAAACTCAGAAAAGAGTATTAGTAAATGGTCTAATAACTGCAGCACGATATTTACTCAATGGTAGAGTAGGTGACTGATGGTAATAAAATAAAAATTTTTTTACATGTTTCTCAGAACTCTTACTAAAGATGAAAGACACGAATCTAAGTCAAAACTGGGTTTTATGCATTAAAGAATTCTTATATATTCAAATAGAAATTAAAGAGAAAGGCGACACAAAAAGGAGTTGTTTTAATACAAATAAAGAAAAATGTAAATATACCAAACATAGAGAAATGAAAGCTATCCAAAATTTGTTAGGTAACGAGTTGACTATTGGGATTCGGAAATGTGGAGTTTTTCAGGTGCATAATGCTACGATGAAGATGATGAGAGTCGCTAAAACTCATCCAAGCTTTTAACAGCTGGAGAATACAAGTCAGTGAAGATTTGCGTATCAAAGACAACTGTCACTAAATGTCATAAATGGTCTGAAAACTACAGAAACTACAGGTCCTAAAACGCTTAAAGGTTGTAACCATCTGACCTTTACTTTGTCGGGCGTTGAAGAAAATCCGAAAGAGATAAAAACTTAACACCACAGAAGACAAAAAGGAAGCACTTAAGAACTGATATATTCAGAAACCAAAATGTATTTTTGGGAGCAAAATTTATCGCTTGCTTAAACATCATTGGTAAACAAATTATGTTTACTCGACATAGTTTTGGCGTATTAATAATGTTGCAATATTGAATTTGTAATTCAAATGCTATTTTTTACAAAGTTACATAAGGCTCTTAGCAAGCACCTGTAAGTAAAGCATGGAATTTTGGAAGTCAAAAGCGCTTAAAAATACATATTGTTTTATAATAAAAGTTAAAAACGTACAGGAACGTGGTAGTACACATAAAAAATGTCTACAGGCACTACATGTTTTGTTCTTCAAATATTTCTTTCTTTCTTGTTAGTAAATTATACCTTTTTTATCATGCCTAACCTAGTGATACGTAATAATTGCCTTTGAAGCTTCTAAATTATCATAAATATTCTTTATAGAGATAAAAAAATCTATATAATCAAAGAGGATATGCTTGCAACATTTTGCAAGCCAACCTATAATGCGGTATCATACTCACAATTACATTGTATGAGCATTTACTGTGATGGGCTAAGGATTTTTATGTTTTCCGAAGAGAATATACTAAAGCAAAAAAATAAACAGAAGATGGTACGCGACGACCGGATAGTGGGAGTGAATATATGAGACCCTCAAACTCTCAGTTCACAGGCCTTACCCTAATTGCAAGACGAAGGTAGAGTACTATATTCATTTGTGTCATCAGTTATATCAGCTAAACCTTTAGTTAAAATCTCGCGTTGAGAGCAAAGCTCGCTATTACCAAATTTTGGAATTAAAACCCACACAACTAAACCACACTTTGCAATTCTGAGAAACTAGCGGCTATTATTGCCCAAATTTGTTTTATGAATGTTGTCGAGCGAACTTTAACATTGGATTCTCATCATCTGCTGCCGAGTCTTGTTACAAGTGTATAAGAACGAAGCAGCAAATGAAACGTGACAAACAACCTAAAAAATGGATAGACCTTATTATGGATAACAAAATAGCAAAGGCTTTGTCCGAATTAACTAGCAAAACCTTATCTGCAAAGTGTTTCAAGATATCAATTTAGCTGGTATGGTTTTTGTTGCTTTAATGAGCTAGAAAACTTCAACTTTCTATGTCTGGATGAAAGTTGCAGCTGAAAGGGTGCTACATAAATTGATTCAACATTATTTGATAGTTTAAATTATAATGAAAACACTGCATCAGATTATTTTGTGACGGGATATTAGGGGGAAGGGAGAGGGCAAACAAAATAAAGTTTCTACATTATTTATGTTTTGATGTCTTCAAACCTTACACAAATACAGTGCGGCCAAGTGATTTGAAGCTCTGAGCGGGCGTGTATGGTAGCGTTGCAATCAGACCCAAAAGCATTTTGCCGGTAAATTTAAGAGCATTACAAATTCATTTTATGAAATTATTCCAGAATTAGGCATTTAACTATGAAAAACGCTTACAAACAAGAAACTAATTCCCAATATAGCGCAAATGAAGAAACAACACGGAAATCTTTAACGGCAACCAAAACACTTCAAAATAATGCGCACGACTTTAAATTTGGTTGTACTCTTGGTTCACTCTTATGCTTTTACTTCACATATTTTGCGGGGCTTTATATCGCTTGTATGCGCTGTTGCCATAACATTTCCAGCCAGAGGCCACAGTGTTTTGGTTTCCAACTACACATTTGGAATGGTGAAAAGAAACGTTCAAAATCTAAGGAAGAATATGTGGACTTACACTCAAAAGTGGATAGTGTAAAGTCTTTCGGATTTGAGATGCATTATATTCAAAATAAGATCTGGAACGTATGTATATAAGAATAAAAAGAATATAAAACCGTGTTTTAGTTTAAAAAATTACAGCCAGTAATAAACATTGGAAGACTAATATGTCACTATATGGAAGAAGACATAGTAATGCATATACTGCCAATTGTAGGTAAAAATAAAGATTACTTTATCATATATGTCTGTATTTTGTGAACAAAACCGGATATATGCACATTATCTGTTTTTACTACGAATTGACTAAATCATTCTGCTTAATATTTTAATTAAGATAAACTTATGTTGCCAATTTCAGTTTTGTGTTCAAAGTAGAAATTTGTCAATTTTTTCTGGACGTAAGCGGTTTTCTAGGCGAGCTTTCTGATTTATTTAATTTTTTGAGACATGTAATGGCTTTTGTCAGAAAAGTTCCACGACTAGACTCTAAAGAATAGGAGTATCTTATTCAAGTTATTAACTAATGGTCCTTCTTCTTCTTCGTATGCCGAATCCGATTAGCGTATGCTGACTATCATATTTGCTTTTTTACTTTATTGGCCGCAGTTTGCAACAAGAAAGATGTTGATTTACCAAACTATTCTTGAAGGTTCTCCAACCAAAAAGTTTTTCTATCCGGGCCTCTTTCTTGTACTATCGTGCCTTGTATGATGATGCAAGATGTTGTATCTACGCTCGCTTACCTAATTTGATTATTTGGCTAACTTCTGTTGATTTACCAAAGCCATTCCATATTTTGTTTCTTGTTCTGTCCATCTAACTTAAGTGAAGAATTCTTCTATAGACCACATTTCAAATCAGGCCCGCGCATTCAAACGTAGTGGACGTACGCGAGCGAGCAAATTTTACCTGCTATATGCCGCAGCCTAAGGTTAGGCGTAGTTATTTATTTAACATTTAAATATTCAATTACCAACTTATCCTGTAAATAGTTATTTTTATACAACAAAATAACTGAAAAACTAAACAATGCCACGTCTATGGAAATTCAAACGCAAAATAAGCGTAAATTCGACTCACTAACACCTCCAATTAATGAACTGCAAAAACGTTATGCACGGATTCCAAATATAACGACACAAAATAAAGTCAGCGTTCTAAACAATCTTGAGAGTAATAAAACTGATAACCTAAATGATAATGATAATCAACACGTACTCTCAAACGACAGAACTAAAGCTCTGACAACAAAATCAAAAATACGTCCTATTTATCTACATAACGCCATAAACCACATGGAATTAACCGAAGATATCAAAAAATTAATAAAAGGTGAATTTTCAACTTTCTATATGAACACGGTTAAAATAAATTTATCCAACGAAGACGACTTCAGCAATTTAACTAAACATTTTAACAACTACGGAATTAAATATCACACTTTTCAAAATCCAAATGAAAAGCCACTTAATGTCGTGATTAAAAACGTTCCTTTATCTTTAACCGAACAAGAAATCTTCGACGAACTCTGCAAAACGGTGCCAATTATCAAAGTTACACGCCTCCTGACTAAAAATAAACAGCCACTATCAGTTTGTGCAGTGGATCTCACCGATAACGAAGATGCTAAAAAGATTTATGCTCTAAAAAGTCTCTTCAATTCCATAGTTATAGTTGAACTCCGTAAAAAACCAGCAAACACCCCACAGTGCTATCGTTGCCAAAACTACGGTCACACTAAAAATTATTGTACTTTAGATCATCGTTGTGTGAAATGCGGTGGCGATCACCAACATCACCAATGTACGAAAAACCCGAAGATCCACCAAAGTGCGCCAACTGCGGAGGCCCGCACCCAGCAAGTTATCGCGGATGCCAGCACCACTTACAACTAATAAATAAACGAATGACATCCAACAATAGCCACTCTTATTCAAGAATTAATAGAGACAACCAAACCATTTCTAATCGTACATATGCTGATCGATTACGAAATTCTACAACACTTACTACCAATCTTAACACACCCAATCAACCAACCACTTAGACAGACTCCTCTAACGTAAATAACTTTAGCAAATCTTTTTTGCACCTGCTTACTCCATTCCTTTCTCAAATTAAAAACTTCATCACCAACACAATCCTCCCCCTACTCTTCAATGGACTATAGGACTCCAAAACTTATAGCAAAATTATCAATCGTTAACTGGAACGCTAATGGCATCTTAAACCAGAGATCAATATTTATAGCATTCCTAGCCAGATATAACATCGATATTGCTTGCGTAACGGAAACTCACCTATCCGAAACAGACACGTTAAAAATACCTGGATATCATGTGTATCGCAACGATAGAGTATCTCGTAAAGCAGCTGGAGGAGTGGCAATTTTTATTAATAAAAAAATTATCCATAACCCTATCCTCAACCCTCCCAATGAAACCCTTGAAGCAATAGGAATCAAAATCAAACTCAGCGATTTGTATTTCACAATAATAAGTATTTATCGTCAACCCAATAAAAAGTTAAATGAAGAAGATTTTAAAGCCACATTCAACTCAACCGAACCACTACTGATGATAGGAGACTTGAATTCCAAAAACCAACTATGGGGCTGTCGAGCAAACAACCCCGAAGGAATCAAAACGAAAGGCTAGGCAACAAAATATTCCTTTCAAGTAACAGCTCCTGAGAGATACACATATTAGACATAATTCCACAAAAGAACTTTGACAAGCAAATACATCAGAATGTAATAGACGAACTTGACTCTGACCATCTACCTGTTGTCATATTAAATAGTACAGCCTCCACCACGACTTACAACTGGGATAATTAAATGGGAGAACTTTCAAAACATCCTCAACCACCAACTAAAGTCCCCACTCGGTCTGAATAACAAAGAAGATATTGACAACGCAATAGACAAATTAACATCTACAATTTCAGTCAGGGCTCGTCAAGCAACGCAAGCTAACAAACGCAACCACAAGCCAATCACCATCACCTTCCCACAGAAATAACTGACTTAATTAAGAAGAAAAGTCAAGCTAGGCGTGATTGGCAAGGAAATCGTAATCAGGATTCAAAACGTTTATTAAATCAACTTACCCATAAATTAAAACAAGTCTTGGACGAACTGCGAATCTCCAACTACCAAAGGTACATTAAGGACTTGGAACCAAGTGACCATGGAATGTGGAAAGCCACAAAACGTATATTAAAACAACGCGAGGAATTACCAACAATAACAGCAGCTAATATACCTTACTGAAAATCAGCAGCCTCTGCGGACTATTACGAAGAAATTTTCACTCCCAAATCTACTTGTCTCCCAAACCACCTTGTTTATATAATTAACCATATTGAATCCAATAAACCCTTAATAACTGAAACGATATTCTCTACCAGCCCTCACGAAATCAAAGCCCTAATTGACAATCTTCCAATTAAAAAATCCCCTGGGCCAGATCTCATTACAAATTTAGTGCTTAAACACCTACCTCAAAAACCCTAGCCTATCTTGCAACCGTATATAACGCATGCCTTCGACTAGGCTATTTCCCCAGACTTGGAAGCATGCACACATCTTAGTATTCCCTAAGCGGGAAAAGACAAAAAGAAAATTGACAGTTACAGGCCAATAAGCTTGTTGCCAACGTTATCAAAAATACTAGAGAAAATCATATATTCCCGCTTAATGAAAGAACTAACTCCTCTCAACGTAATACCACCGTTCCAGTTTGGCTTTAGAAAAACTTATTCGACTCTACTTCAGCTACAGCGCATCTCTGAAACAATAGAAGAAGGGTTCGAAAACAAAAGCTATACAGTTGCAGTCTTCCTTGATATCGCCCAGGCCTTCGATAAGGTTTGGATCGAAGGTCTGAAAAGCAAAATCATTAATCTCCGAATAACCAACTACATTAAAGCAATAATCTTCTCTTTTCTTGAAGAAAGGACTTTCGCTGTTCGCATCAATTCCGCAATTTCTGAATCGAAAACAATCAAAGCTGGTGTTCCGCAAGGAAGCGTGCTACGGCCGCTGCTATTTTCCATCTTCACTTCTGACATTCCGCCTACTAAAGCAACATTAGCAACCTTCGCTGACGACACAGCCGTCTTAACCCAGCACACCGATCTCACTCTAGCTATCAGTCAACTACAGAATACGATTCACCGACTGTGCTTGTGGTATAACCAATGGAACATACAAATCAATCCAAGCAAATGCCAAACGAAAATCTTTTCGCTAAGACGCATAATAAACCCTCCTAACCTCACAATCAACCAAAACATTATTTCATGGAATCTCACTGATGCTGTAGTTAAGTACCTAGGGATACTTCTTGATACACGACTCACATGGAAACTTTATATAAACCTCAAACTAAACCAAGCATACGCGAGACTAGCCCAACTGTATCCTATCATAAATAGGAAATCTTCACTTAAGTCAAAATGTGCCACTCTGATATACAAATCTATAATAAGGCCGTTGATTCTCTACGCCTCACCGATGTGGAGTAACACAGCAAAATCTAACATTCAAAAAATTCAACGTATTCAAAACAAAATTCTCAGAATAGCAGTGAACGCACCATGGTACGAACAACTCCACTATGAACTTGAAATGCCTACAGTTCAAGAGTTTATCAGTGAAAGTTCAAGAAAATTCTTTAAAAACATCCGCGATTGTGATGGCGCAATCTACTACAATGTCGGTAGACAATACATACACCACAGGCTCAAGCTCAAACTTCCTCAAGACTTGTGTATTTCCGAACCCGATAGTGAATAACGAACAAAGCAAGATCAGATTAAACATACAAATCTTATTAACATTATAATCATTGTCCTAGTAATAAGTTTCTGTTTAATTAGCTATAAATATCGATGTCATGAATAACATGTATTTGTTGAACTGGCAATTATATTTATTAAAAAAAATCAATTGATTCTAATCTTTTAAACAAAGTGTCAGTCAAATATATAGCTCTTAGAACCATAATATTTATTCAAACTGTAGCCTAGATATTATTAAAATTAAAGTTGTGGCGTAATTCGTAACAGATCTACCGATTGATGGTTCTCTGCTAACGACCATTAGTTTGATTATGATTCAATTTATATTAGTTGCATACATCGATTACGTTGTGGTTTTTCTGCGTTGTCGGATATAAGCACAGTATCGTCGGCGTATCTTAGGTTATATATAGGAACATCATTGATCTTTATACCGTACGAGGAATAATTGAGTGTTTTTTGGAAGATGGCTTCTGATTAGAAATGGTAAAGCAATGGAAACAAGATACATTTCTATCTCTGGTCCTAGGTCTTGTAAAACTATTTTCCTCGGCGGTCTGTGCACAGCCATCACCGTTTCTGTAGGCTATTGAAGCAAGCAATTTTTTTTAACCGGGATGCTTCTCAGCTGCACTACCTTCACACGACTTTTATTTTAGCACCATTTCTACATGATAAATAAAAAAAATACACGGCGACAGATCGTGTTAATATGAAGGATGCTATTGTTACTTTAATTGCTTTCTGCCCTCTGTCAGTGTGTAAGGAACAATTTTTGTATTAAGTTTCCGTTTCCCCAAATCGTTGCCTAAAATTTGGTGACATGCCTATTTAATTTTAGCTTTTCTGATATTACGCGGTTTCCTTTCAGTAACTGCCTCACTCTTTTCCATTTACAGTGGTAGCTGAATCTAAAATTGTCTTGCGCTAGATCTCTATTCTCTCTAAACCTTTTGTGCGAATCAAAGATACGGCTTCTCTATCCTCACCACCATATGTTTGCTGTATCGTATTCCATGTTTCGCTAGGAATTTTCCTGGCTTAACATACAATTTTATGTTAACTATTTGCTCGGAATTCATGACTATCACGTCACTTCCAAGTAAATGCGACAAGAAGTCGAACACTGGGTTATTTTAAGCACAGTGAGTTTAAATGGAAACACTTCTAAGGTCATGATTGAACAATATCTATTTCATTTGAGTATCACAGGCAAACAATTAAAAATTCAGTTTAGTAAATTTTCTGACAAAGGCTGTATTTCAGGTTTAAAATTTCAATAAAATAGTGTTTTTGGAAATTTTATATAAAACTTGTAAAAAAATTTACAAAGGATTTCAGCAGGACGGGCTTATTTTTGAAAAATTCTGATTTTAAAAGGCCCTTTCAAATGTAATTTTGACTTTTATATTGGTGTAAAATACTATTGGACTATTTAGGAATTTATAATTGATTATAAATATTTTAGGCTCAAAACTAAAGCCATTTGTTAACGAATAACTTAAGAAAAATTTTAACTTTTAAAACTACTTGATAATGCTAATAAAAATTAACAGCCTTTGCAGTTAATTAGCCTTAAAAACTGCCATAAAGTAGTAATTGACCATGCGCTCCGCTAAAACGTGCGAATTTAACGTGCGCTGGCCATGTGATATCTGGGAAAAGCTCCACCCGATTTACACATTTGTACTGGCCGACAGCACTACAATTTGGATAACGGATAAGCAGATCCACGAAATGATAGATGGCCCATTCGCAGATTAAAATGGCGCGGTCGCTCGTAAATCAGGTTTACTTTCGCGAATTTATTACTTACTGTAATACATGCGCGATTTACTGCCCGCGGATCCTTCGCTGACGTGCACGACTTATCTTGGCCGGCATTATGCAAACGAGAGGATGATTTAATCGCGCAGAGAGCAGGAAGCCGAACCTGGACAGAAAATGGAAATTGGCTAGCGCTTGTAGCCTGTGGGTCTGAATTATTAGGATAAAATTTGGTTCTTCGGAAACGACCTGTCGTCAATAATTTTTTTTACTGCGTAGCTAAGTCTGCATTCTATATCTACTTCTCAACTATTTAAGTAACATTTAATATGACAATATTTTTTAATTCTGCTGCAGTTTTAGAATATTGATATTTGGTCTTTTTAAATGCTAAATGATTTGGTGTTTTATAAACTTAATTATTACTTACAGTTATTGTCCTAACTAAATGTATACATGGTTTTAACTTTATCATTATGAAAGTGTTGTCAAAAGTAATTTTTGGCACATTTCATTTTAATAAGCAACTACACTGCAGCTGTATTGCAGATATTATTGAATAAAAACGTAATCAAAGACAAAAAACATCGATTGCATTATTCCAGAAACATTCGGGAAAAAGGAAAATCAATTTCCCTTAAGCTGTATAGAAAGAACAAAAATGAACTGTATGCACATCTCTAATTAAGAACAATTAAAATTAAATGAGAATTACAGATAGAAAAGAAATAATATCAGCAGGTGTGGTAATAAATGGTAGTCGAATTAACAACATTAAGTTCACTGATGACACTGTTCTAATTTCTGGAGGATCTACAGGGACTAGTAAATGAAGTAACAACAGTTAGCGAAGAATATGGGCTACCAATCGATATAAATAAAACAAAAATGATGGTGATTAAAAAAATAACATTAAAGACGAGCTGACCATTGGTAATAAAACGGTGAAAAATGTTCAGCACTTTAAGTACTTCGGCACTATGATTATTTATTGTCAAAAATTGAGCAAGCCAGACAAACATTCACTAAATTGAGGAGACTACTAACAGCTTAGAATCGTTCACTGGGCTTGAGAGAAAGGATGGTCAAATGCTATGTGTTCCCAGTACTATTGTGTAATCTTGAAGGATGGACTTTGAACAAAGAAACCAGAAAAATCTTTTGAGCTCTGGATATATAGACGTATGCTAAAAATTTCCTGGACGAATAGCATTACAAAGCGACAGGTTTTAAAGAGAATGAACAAAGAATTGGAAGTTCTATTCATCATCAAGGAGAGAAAGTTAGAGTATCATGGAGGCCAAATAATTGGACGAAGAAGTGTCAGACGGTCCTAGTTTCGCAACTTACGTGATTGGTTTGGACTTGCATATGTACAGTTATTCCGTACAGCCCTTTCAAAAATAGGAATCGCCATACTGATCAGCAATCTCCGAGAGAGACCACATCAGTGGTAAAAGTATATGAAAAAATACTACCATTTCCGAGTGAAAAAGGTATAAGACAAGGGGATACAATATTTCCGAGATTGTTTACACTGGCCTTGGAAGGAGTACCTAAGCAACTAGATTGGACAAAAAGTAATTAATATAAATAAAGAGCATATAAAGCATCTAAAGTTTGCAAATGATATCGCCATATTTACTGACTCTAAAGAAGATTTTAAAATAATGTTAACAGACGGTAGGCTTGAAATTTAACCTAAACAAAACAAAAATAATGTGCCACAAAGAATTAAAAATAATAATAAGACGATGTAATGCAAAACATTTGAAAACATATACTACCAAGGACGAACTATCATAAATCATAAATAGCTCATAAAGGAGCAAAGGCGCCTTTTAAGGCGTTTCAGTAGCAGTAGTAGACATGTGTGTGCTGAGGCTGTCAGTCTCATGCACTGCCATGGGTCCGTCCAGCCTTCCCAACTTTATTGGTTAATATCTTCCATTCTTTCCTATTTCCTGCAATTACTTTTGCTTGTTCCCAGGTTAGGTGGACTTGTTTTAATTCTTCTATAATTGTTCTTTTCCATGTGTTATTTGGTGTGCCTCTTTTCCTTTTTCCTATTTTAGTGTAGTCTAGCGCTTGCCTTGTTATACTCTTTGTTGATTTTCTGAGTGTGTGATCAATCCATCTCCATTTCCCTTGTCTCTTCTACTTTTTCTTCTTCTGTTCTTCTCCATAATTCTTCATTACTAACTGTTTCAGGCCAGAAAATATCACATATGATTCGGAGACACCTATTTATAAATGTTTGTAATTTCTGCCACTGCTTTTTACTATATTTCCAGGTTTCTTGCCATAGAGTAGTGTACTTTTTACGTTACTGCGGAAGAGTCTAAGTTTTGTTTTCCTGCTAATATTTGTAGACCCCCAAATTTTGTATAGTGTTTTAAAGGCATTTTGAGCTAATCTTATACGTCTTACTATACTGCCTAAATAACAGAACTCTTCGACTTCTTCGATATCATTTCCCTCTATTTGGATTTTGGTTCCTTTTGTTTTGTCTGTAATTAGTAGTTTCGTTTTCTTCGTGTTTATTTGTAGACCTACTCTTCTTGCATTGTTGTCTAACCGGGATATTTTCTCTTGCATGTGTTTTGCGTTAGTTGTTATTAAGCAGATGTCATCAGCAAATTCTAAATCTTCCAATTTGTTGAACACATTCCAATTAATACCAGTTTTTTTGTCCTCTGTCCTTCTCATTACCCAGTCTGTCACTATTAGGAACAGTATGGGTGAGAGGATGCATCCTTGTCTCACCCCTCTTTGAATTTCAATTTTTTGGGTTAATTGTCCTTCATGTTCTATACAGGCTGTAGAATTATCATAGAATAATCTTATTATCTCGATATATTTATTTGGTATGCCATATTGTTTTAATAGCTTCCACATTATTACTCTGTCTATTGAGTCGAAAGCTCTTTGAAAATCTACAAAGGTGATGAGGATTTCCTCATCCATTTCTGCAGTTTGTTCTAATATTATCCTCAGTGTGTTTATATGGTCAACACAGGCCCTGTTAGCTCTAAACCCTGCCTGGTTTTTAGCATTTCTAATAGTATCCTGGTCATTATTTTACTAGCCCCACAAAGTAAGGTAATTGGTCTCCAGTTTTCACATATTGTGCACTTTCCTTTTTTGAATATTTTTATTATTATTCCTTCTGACCATTCCTTTGGGATTTCGCCTTGTGTCCAAATCTTATTAAGTAGTATGTATAATATCTCTATTGAATAATCTGGGTGTACCTTCATCAATTCTGCTTGCAAACCATCGATCCCTGCTGCTTTATTATTTTTTAGGTGTCTCAGTGCATCTTCTTTGGAAATTTCTTCTACCGAAATATTTAATGTTTCTTCAGGATCTCCAATTTCATCTACTTCTTCATACTGGATTGTACTTTGTTTATACATTTTGGAGAAATATTCCACCCAACGATTTTTGATTTCTTGACTAGAGAGTATTTCACCGTTTTCGCTTCTTAGTTTTGCTGTACATATATATTTTGATCCTTTCATATTTTTCACTACCTTGTATAGAGTTCTTGAATCTTGTATTTTTGCTGCTTCTTCCGCTAGTTCTGTTATTTGATTTATGTAGTTCCTTTTGTCTTGTCTTGCACTTTTCTTAACTGCTTTATTCTCTCTAGCGTAGTCTTCTTGCCAAGCTCGGTTCTGCTCCGCTAGGTACTTCGCTTTTATTTGTCTTCTTCTATCTATTTTCTTTTTTGTTTCGTCTGATATCCAAGGTTTGTCATTTCTTCTATTATAGCCTATTACTTCTACTGCAGTTTCAAATAGTGTGTTTTTGTACGAACTATAATAATGGATAAATAAAACAAAGCAACAAAAATAGAAAAAAAGGTTGGTGTAAACATCGTTCACAAAATTAAAGTAAATATTGAAAAAAAAAGATCCCCAGTAACTTAGGAAAAGTTCATTTGATATGTGTATTATCCCTGTCATAATTTATGGTGTGCAATCATGGATAATCAGAAAAAATATCAAACTGCAAGTTACACAGCAAAGCATGGAACAATTAATATTAGAGATTGCACGAAGAAAAAAAAAAGAGAAATGAATAAATTTCCAATAAAAGAAAAGTGGCAATGTCGTGAAAAAAGTAAGACAGTTGAAATAAAACTTGACGGTCATGAAAGAGTAAAAGACAGCATATGGAATGCTAAAATAATGCAGTGGAAGTCGTGATTGGGAGAAGAAACAGAAGAAAACTAGTCTGTAGTTAGCGGGTTTAAAGTACACAAAATAGAGATAAATAAAAGTAAATGACGGAGGCCTATATTCAAAATTGGACGCAAGAAGGTTCTAGGAGAAGAAAATATACCGCGCTTATTTTGCTTCAATGAAAAAAAAACATTAATTAAACAAAATTCAGCAACAATCTCAAATGTAGAAAATTAGAGAAAAAGAAGACCAATTGATGACATTAACTTCAAATTATGAGAAAGTACATTAACATTTGCAAAAAATTTTATTTTTATGCATTTTTTTGTTGTCTTTTTCTTCTTAATTTGCCTTTTTCTGTCAAAGGTTGGCGATCTGTCTGTCAATTATCGTTCTAGACACGTCTGCTCTGAAAATTTCTGTTGAAGTACAGCCAAACCATCTTCGTAAGTCCTTTAACCACAAGTTTTATGATTTTCCAACTGATTTTCTGCTTCGAATTTTTCCTTCTATTATTAGTCTAAGTAACTCATACTTCTCCCTTCTTAATAGATGTCCCATATATCTCGTTTTTCTCTCTTTAATCGTGATTAGGAATTTAAGAGGTTTCCGCATTCGAGCAAGCACCTCTTACCAAATGTATTATTCTTTTAAACCCAGGATGTTTTTAGTATGCTCCTGTATACGTACATTTAAAATGCTTCCAGTTTTTTTAGGTTATTGGATCCAGAGTCCATCCTTTACATGCATTTTTGTTGCTTTTCATATTTATGAAATATTAATGATTTTTAACTTCGAGTTTCGATGTGATATTGTTGGGCACGGCATTGCTAACATATAATTGTTTAAAAATAGTACAATCTAATCTTTGTTCTGAAACCAATTACGTTCCGTCCGATTATCTGTTCTTGAGTGGAGACTTGTGAGCTGCTTTGAGCATCGACTTTGTGCACAAGAAGCCAAAACAAAAATCTTACGAGTTGAATGAAACACAAATCTTTGATTTAAAATTACCGATTTGAAAGCACACTGTCGCGTGTGATGAAAAATGGGTTTATCTTATTAATTATAATCATTCCAAACGCTAAATTCCTAAAAATAAAAATTCGCAACCATTTTTTTGACTGAGAAGTTTCGATAAAAAAGTTATGATTTCGGTTTGGTGGAATATTGGCCATATTATGTACTTTAAATCGGTTCCAAATAGAACAGTCTTAAATACTCAGCTACACAGGTAGTCAACTTAGACGTGTTTATAAAATCCTAAAGTAAAGGTGTCCGAATTTGATTAATTGCAAAGAAGGTTGTGCACCAAAGACCACAGACAAAATTGCTAAACTGAACTTGAGAGCAAAACAATTATTTTTATCTCCTGTTTTAGTCTAAGGAAAATGAAAATAAAAACATTAACATGCAAGGAGTATCTTTATTATTGAGCTCTAAATAACTGTTGCTACTGCATTAATCGGATAACGTGTTCAAAAATTTTGCATTTATCTTAATTTGACATAAGTAAGTGATGTAAGTCAGCAAGAAAATGGATATCACAGTCACAAAGCAGCCCAGGCAGTAGCATTGTTGAAAGAGGGCCTCAGACAGAGAGCCGTGGCAAATCGACAAAATCTGAGTCAATTAGCCATATCGAGCAAGGAGGCGGCCGTAGACGCATCACAACGGAGAGGGACGATCGATTTCTCGTCTCAATATCCATCGAAAATCGACATATGACTGGCGTTGACCTCAAGTAAAGAGTGTGGTTAAAGGTATGGTTGCCAGCGGTTGGACAGTGAGAAGAAGACTGAAAGCAGCCATTTGACCCCAAAAAAGGCAGCTACGAGTTCAAAGCTGACTATAGTCCAAAAGCAAAGGCGACTGGAATTTGCTTGCAAACATCTCGATTGGAACCATTGGGGTCAGATATTATTCACCGACGAGTCTAGGATGTGCCTATATAACAACGACAGAAGACCTCAATCCAAGAGAAACTGTCGCATATGAAGGTGGCTTTTGCCTATTCTGGGCAGGTATTTTTATGCACGGAAAAACTAAATTGGTTTTCGTAGCAAGTGAAGGACGCAAGGAGGTTTAATAGCAGATCATTACATCAGGAACATTCTAGAGGAATATGTTGTTTTGTTTAAGGGATATTTTGGTGAGGACTTCATGCTAATGCACGATAATGCCTGATGTCACACTGCGGGAGTGACCACTACCTACCTGGCTGACTTCTGGCTGGTATACAGAAAATGGACTGACCTTTATGTAGTCCAGACTTGAATCCAAATGAGCATGTTTATAATGAACTTAAGTGAAAGAGTCCGAGCCAGAAATCTAATACCAGAGAGCGTGATGGAACCGAGAGCGGCGATGATTGAAAAGTGGAAAGCAATCCCTCAAATCAGCATAGAAAAAGTCATCCGATTCCATGCGTAATCGCTTGAAAAATGCAATTACTAGTAGAGCTGGCAAGACAAAGCATTAAAATAAATAATTAAATTAATTTCAAATGAGGATTTAATTTTTTTTCTTTCATAATCACCTTTTATTTTCAACTATTTTGTGTTACACATATTCTTGGCCCCATAAGTTTGTCAGAACAGGTCCGATTCCATTAAAAGTGGTATCATTTGAAACCACAGTTTTTAAGCTTTTAAACAGCACACTGAACTTTACTTGGAACACTATCGGAGTGAATACACATTCTCTTAAACCTCGAGCATGTTGGTGAGTCGATTGTTATGCTCTCAAGTTTTGTTACATCCTGCTTACAGCCCTGATCTTCTGATTAGAGTATATTTTAAAATATGGCGCATTTTTGCTTAGCCACCGTTTTGAGGCGTGTTATTAAGATAAAGAAGCATGCCAAAAATTCTTTGTTTTGAACTTTAAAATAATGATGGGTTATATTTTAAAGGATACTTGTTTTTTGGACATTAATTTGCCCATAAATATCAAATTTCTTGCACACAGAAATCTTATAACTGCACGCATTTCACAACTCTGGTCGGATTTCCTATGGCAGCAATCATTTTAAGTTGATCTAGCGGGCGAGTAAACTGCAATACAACCTTCTTCTTCATCTCCGCACTACCTACTAAACTACTGCGTATAGTACCACAGGACGAGCGTCGCTACCCCACATGTTCTTCGCGCCTACGAAAACCTGTTTTTTTCCTAATTGCTCTTGTACGTTCTGCTATTGTAGACTTAGATAGTCGGAGCAGATCTCCAAATTTTTTTCTCAGCAGTGAGAGTAAGTAGAAAGATTTTAAAAGACGCGGAAATTATTACAATGTTCACCTGTCGAATTCCTGCCGTAGTGTCGTTTTGTTTACTTCAAATGTGACGTTTAGTGTTCAGGAACGTAAAAATCCATTTTTTCCACTTGGGTGGTAAAACCCCCAACTAAGTTAATCGCCAATCGAGTGAGACATGCGATTAAGGCATTATAGATATTAAAAATGTGCGTTCGTAGGTGCAAAAGTTTAAAGAAATTTGAGAGTTTTGTGACAACGAACCGAACCAATCGCGACCACAAACGAGTTCGACGGAAACCATTATTGTGCGAGTGGAGCAAGTTGATATTTAAGACCGTCACTTAGATGGGCGTGATATCACCTCTGAACTTGGCATTTCTGTAGGATCTGTAGAGTCCATTTTGCATGATGACCTGAAAGTGCGGAAAGTTTCTTCAAGGTGGGTCCTACGAATGCTGACCGACGAACACAAGGCTACGCGGGTGGTAATGTTTCAGGACATGTTAACACGTGATGCAGCTATAAATTTCCGACCTTAAAGGATGCGTTCTGTGACCCCTCATTTTCCAATCGAGCCGCTGTTGCATCAGCGATTTTCCAGTGGGCAAACCACCCTTAAAGAAGTGTTTTCAGCAGTTATAGAATCATTGCAACAATGTTGTGAAAATGTTTACGTTTAGAGGGGGATTTACGTTGAAAAGTAACAGAAATTTCAGCTTTTTTGGGTAAGTACTTTGTCAGAAAAAAATTGGAGACTTTAAAATTTAAACGCACCTCGTACCTGCTGAAGATCTGGTGAAATTATCTTGTTTCATGTTAGTTGGCCGCCCAGATCTTGCAACTTGATGCTGTGCGATTTTTTCTTCTAAGGCTTTGTAATGTCCTGGGTATATGCTAACAAACCACAAACAATTCCTGAACTGAAAACAAATGCAACACGTTGCTGCTGAAATTGGGCCAACTGACTTGGAAAGTCTTCGAAAATTCGATCAAAAGGGTCGGCGTATGCCAGCACAGCCGCGGCGGCCATTTGGCCGACATCATAGTACATAATTTATCCCAACATATGTACTTTATAAATCAATAAAAATTGTCCAACTAAATAATAATTTACTATTTTATTTTAAAATTAATTCCGGCTTACTCGACGGGCCACCTATTACAACGATAATTATGATGCTATTTTTGCTTGATCGTTGTACATACCCTATTTTGTTCTATGGACGGCCTGACTTACGCTGTGTTAATTAGTAATAAGATAAGAAGCTTGGCCCGATGTGTAACCTTCAGGATATTATCTAAACTTATAAAATTTCTTTTTAAGTCACAGTTAGTTTCCTACGTTAGTTGATTTCACGGTTAATCATTCTATTTAGTACTAATTATTGAACTGTTGCTGTGAGTATTTATGTAACTTATTTATTATTCTACTCAATGGTAAGTTTTTATAATTACTAATAAAAACTAAAAGGAGGTTAACGTAATCTGGGTTATCGCTTTTTAAAAAGGCCACTGGGTTTCGATAAAATATAACTTGCTTAAATGATTCATTCTTCCAACTGAAAAGCACTAATCACCTTAACAGTTCGAGACCGTCAGATTTTCTCATGTTAAAATCACTAAACTACTATGGCTAGTAATGATAATAAAAAAATATCACATTACAACAGGAGTTATTCAGAAAAAAACGAGTTCAACTCCCATTAGGTAATCAAATCCGACTCGGCTTTCGATTCGCCCTCGCCCGCCTAATCCACCCCGCGGCTTAGACCAAGCCGACCCGAATTCGAGTTTTTCGCCGAACAAAAGGCCTTAATTAACCTGGCGGCCCAGAGGACGCCGACGTGGCCGATGAGACGCAGCGCTGTCTCATTTCCGCCCCCGCGAAGGCGGCGTTTTTGCTGGCTGCTTGAACCCGCTTGTGTATTCATAACCTCACCTGGATTTAGGTCCCTGCTAGGCCGGCTGCGTAGTCGGCGATAATATTCCGTCTTGCATGTGTTTCCACAATAAAGCGCGGAGGCTCTTCCTCATTGCCATTTCGCTTATGCATTCGGCTTATTTTCAGCACGCACGATATATGGCCCAGGTTGCGCCGCGGCATATTTATCGTTGGCGAGACATTCGAAGTCGGAATTTTATTACGCACTTCAGGTTACAAGGGCGGAAATCGAAGTAGCTGTTCCCTCGCGAACTTTTAACAAGGCCTAAATAAAGGTTACTGAGAGCTGGAGGAAAGACAGGTGTAATTTGAGATGTCTGAAAGCAAATTTATACATTTTAAATTCGAACAAAAGATTTTATCAAATAATTAGTTTTTGCAGATATTTGCAGAGTTGGTATTGTAAAATCAAACCTTTTACGCGATGCGAAAAGCTGAACCGAGCTTTAGGTACTATTAAGCAAATCAGATGCAAATCTTCGGGCATTCAAAATACATATTAAGAATTTTAAAAGTTTTAAATTTTGTCTTTGTTATATTCTTCTTACTCATTTAAAAGAGAATTCTAAAAGTAATGTATGTTTTTCTCCCTAATTAATTTATTTGAATTTTTTTAAAATAGTTGCCTTTTATACCAGAGAATGCACTCATTTAAAGGTGACAAATATCCGAGCAAATGCTAGAAGTTGCAGGAAGGTAAAATCCAATTATCAAAGGAGAAATGAGGAAATCAATAATCTTCAAATAGAAAAGTAAACAGCTGTAATTACAAAATTTGAAAATATCGAACAACATAAAGAAGTAAAAATAGCTGAATACTAGAATAAATCAAGATTAAAATAGAAAAATCTTGTTTTACAAAGCATGACAAGATATATTAAGAATATCATAGAAAAATGAGTTTTTAGAATAACCAAAGAGAAATAGTGAAAAATATCAAGAAGTTTAGAGACAAATTACGTAAAAGAAAAGGTTAAAGAAACATATTACAGAATGTTACAAGGTTATATATAAATAAACAGAAAATAACAGGTAAGAATTATATCAGTCAAAGAATAAAAGATAAGCCTTTATACAATGAAAATTATATCAATGGGAAAACATTATTTTGAGCAAGCTGAAAATAGTTCACTTAGACAAGTTGAAAGAGTAGAAGAAAAAATGTAAATGAATTTTCACTAAAGAGACGCAAACGCATAATTAAATACTGAAAAAGCCTTACGACAATATGCTACACCAACAGAAATTTTAAAAACGGATCAGTTATGTTGCATAAAAAGCTATAAAAGTTTATAAAGTAGAATGAAAAGGAAAATACTTCTATATATTTAGAAGATTAGTTTAATACGCCCAATTTATAAAATGAGGGAGAAACTGACTTAAACCTTATTACAAGAACATAAAAAACCAAACCCAAATTAATTACAGGTTAGATTTTCATACTTAAACAAATATTTGAAAAGATATAGGAGCTTTAGATAAGTGCATGTTATTTGTTTGTTAATTTCTAAATACCTTAGAACAGTTTGAATAGAAACAAAATATAGAATATGCTACATGAGTTACAAATTCTAACGAACACAAAAAGAGTGATCAGATTCGTATTGGGAAAAATATAGATTTATATATAATTTTAAAATAAGACAATTGACTTAATACAAATAACTAAAAGAGTATATATAGCGTGCTTTACACCGATAACATTAATATTATATAGAACATTAGTGAATGTGCAAAGTTTTTTATTAAACCCATAATAAATAAAGAAAAAGCGACCATAAATAAAAAAAAGTGTAGTAAAAGATCAAACTAAAAAACTGAAATAACTTTCAATAAGGCGAGTAAATAAGCAAAGTCCAAAAGGAAAAACAAATAAAGAATGATCGAGGCAGAGATGGAAAGAAGCTACAGCAGAAGATGATACATAAATGGCAAAGAGAATCCTAGATGGTAAAAGTTACCTTATATTGTACTTTAGTTAATAAAGTTAGGTAAATGGTAGTCTATTATTATCTCCTTTTAGCCAATTAAACAATTGAATGTTTTACAAGAAACATAGTTAAGTCTTTTTAGTAGTCTGAAACTTAAATTTCACGCGTACGGGTTTTAGAAGGACGTAAGTCTGCTTAATTTGCAATAATCAATCCGAATTAATATTTTAGTAGAAAAGATACAATAAGTAATGAATGGTACAATCTTGGACTTAATATTCGCAAATATATTTACATATATATTTATATAAGGTGACTACAACCTATTGTTAATATATTTCTATGATTCGAATCATATATGGTATCAACTTGTGGCAGAAATGCTTTTTAAAAAAAATTACAATTTTGAAAAACATGTTAATTATATCCTTAAGTCCAAATTTAAAGTTTCTAATTTTTGTAAATGATCAATATATAAAATGTTAATGCTAAGAACTTAAGCTGTGTCACATTTAATATAAACGTATTAAGAAATAACAGCTGTTTTTTAAAGTTTGCCTGGCATTATTATGAAATTAGTACATTTGAGGAGTTTAAAAATTTACGTTACACGAAAACAATAAGTTTAAAACACTCAAGATAAATGTAAGAAAAAATGTTAATACAAATTTTAAATCGTTCTAGAATCGTTTCCAAAGTCATTTTAAAGAAGACTTAAATACTAATTAGAAATATGCAAATTTCTTAAAACAAAATTGGTGCTTTTGGTATACCAAGAAATTTATTAGCCTGATGAAAGCTTAGTTCAATTATAGTACCAACATATCTTTCAAAAAAATGGAAGTAACACTTTCAAATACTAATATCTATATATTATATTTATTTTTAGAGAAAATTACATTTTTATCAAATTTAGTAGCGCAATTTTCAATATATCATTAGTAACGAGTGTTTTTCCAAATTGAAAAGATCTCATACATATAACTCCAATTTTCAAACGACATAAATCGAAAACTACTACCTCATTAAACAGTTTTCATCATCGGGTAAGGTTTCTAGAGACTAAGTCAACATAAGACTTTGATAAGGTAAACCATTCACTGCTATGGGCTAAACTTAAAGGTACATTATATTTTGGGTTTTTAAGTTATCTCAAATCGAAAAAAGTGCAATTGAGATAGGAGTATATAGATTATTGTGCTATTGTAGATACTTATATCCTACAAATGAAAGCAACTGGACCGTGAATTATCTTATCCTCCGCTTTCGATGCTACCGTGGTCCCAACGAAGTTTTTGATATTAAACCGCAAACAAGTAAAAATGTATACTTATATCTACAACAAACAATTTATGGATAAGCAAAGATTATGCTTCCTATACAGTTAACCAATTTAATGCGGCCTACGGTATGTGTATGATCTGATGAATAGTCATCACCGAATGCACTATCAATCTCAACAAATGTTAAATGACAATCAACAAATAATTCATACAATTCCAACAACAACACAAAATTAGCCCTATTCTCCACTACGATTGTAAGCGTTTATCCACTTCAATATTTAAATAAAATGCAATAGTTTGGAGCATATCATTTGTTGCGGGATACCAATGGTCTAATAATAAAAAAAGAAAAAAGAAACACCAGACAATATTCATAACTGGTAACTCGTCAAAAAAAATAATTAAATCATCCATACAAAAAACTGGAAACTTTTTGGCAAAAAATCTGCAAAATAGACACGACCTAATGGCTAATGAAGATATAAACAATAATCCAAGTTTATCTTACAACACTGGCGTTACAAACTACAATAACAAAATTGAAAATTTAGCCAAAAAAGTAGAAAGAAAACTGTACTTTAGTAAGCAATTTGGTTAACAACATTATTAAAATCAATTCTTTAACTCCAGTTACATAGAAAAAACTGATAAAATATCTATGAGACAGAAAACTAATTAATTACAATTGTCAGCCAAAAAATAAACAAGTGTGCCACATATATCAATCCCAAGATGTGAACAATGGTTAGAAAAAGAGGTCACAAAATCAGAAATATTATAAATATTTGAAATGGTGAAACTAAGAAACTAACTTTTTTCTTCGCAGATTTTTTTTGCGCATTTACAGGAACTGCAGCCTCAAGGGCTTATTGTGCCCACTAATATGCACATTTTCTAGGACATTCACACACACCCATGGGTTGAGCGAGACTCGAACTCGCGCGCGCTGGCTAGAAGACAGAGGCAGACTTAAAACCGAGTATAAACAATAAAAAACATAAAAATTTCAGTTCTTACAAGGTAAGCTTCTGAATAAAAGAAGAGACACTTTACAGTACACAATCTAATCATTCCGGATATATTCAAAGCATACTGTGACAGACCCTATATGTGTAAAATTTAAGAACATCGCAACACTATGTGTCCTGCGGAAAGGCGCTCACCAGAAAATTACAAAGGTTGTTTCAAGTACAAAAACTTAATAAATACTAGAAAAAAACTCTCGGTTCAAGCCGACAATTTTTAAAGCACAGTCCCTACAGCATTAAAACACCCTGCTAAAAACTCAAGTGTAATATCACCACAAATTCATAACAAGATTGACAATCATCCACAAACCAAACTTAGCAAATCAGATAAATATTCTTTTCGCTGAATCAAAATCAATCGATCTGATGACCAAATGGTGCTGTCATCTCTTGTTAATAAAATAGGATTATAACGGTTAATACACTTTAGATTGTCATATATAACACAAGTAGATTATTAAACCATAAAAACAAATTAAACGCAGTTTAAACATTCCAAAAATTGACTTCTCATTTACAGAAAAAAACGTACTTCGTATACCAAATTGCGCTATGTATTCTACAACCCACTTTGATAACGCGGTACATAGTGTTATGATTAAAAATTGTATTTCTCATTAAGAACTATCCAAGTTTCAAATCGAATAGGTTCAAATTGTAAATGTGGAAATTAATGCCCTACATTGGTCAATTGTAACATCAAAAGTGTACAATCCACAAAAACACCGAATTATTTATAATTGGTACCATTCGTTTTTGTAGTTCTTAAGATTTAAATTTATCTGGAACTCTAAACACACCCTTTGTGGTTCTAAACTCGGTACGAAAAACTAGTTCGGATTTTTTCTCTAAAAACATACCAACCTATTGGCCTACCAATACATATATTTCCAGATTTAATAGATATCTTTAAAATGCGTGACATCTGCTAGCTACACTAGGGTCGAGTCAAATCGTGATATACCATCTGCCTATTTAGGTAGCCAGCCTTCTAATTAAGAAAAAAGTGGTACATACTTTAACGAACAAGAGAACAAATTGGGATACATTTTGAAACTTCATGGAAAAAACATAAGTCTACAGTTACAATTGAAACAACCAAAAGACCTTGATACAGCAGTTTAGTGTCTAACCAATCTTATCTAGGAGGAGTTCACACCTAGTTCAGATGAAGATTTGCCTGACAATAACAATATTACTCTATACACAGAAGAACTCGGGCGGGATGAAAAAGATAACGAAATGTAGCTAACAAAATCTACAACAAATTAATTAGAAAACTTAGGACAGGCCTTCGAGAATACGGAAATGCTATGTTACAAAACTACATTACAAACATTAGTAAAGAAGACTGAAATCTGAAAAGCCGTTAAAAAACTAGAAAAGCTTCAGATTCACATTTCGCCAATTAGGAGCAAATATGGTGTGTGAGCCAGATCAAGTAAGCAAAAGGTTGATACATTTTCAAAATACCCGGCAAGTATTTTTAAATAAACTACGATGATCAAGAAAATAAAGCATTTCTAGATGTGAAATATTGGATGTCCTTCCCTATAAAAACTTTCTCTTCAACTGGAGTAAAAATCAAATCAACAAATTGAAGCCGCTCAAAGCTCCAGAACATTATTTAATAATGAGCAAAGTATTGAAGATGTTGCTTAAAAAAGCTATCCTATTTTAACTAACCTATTCTTTGAAAGTATGTTCACATCCTGTTACTATTAAAACCTGGTAAACTACCTGAATAGCGACTGATGTGCTTTCCATGTCAAGTAACGTATTTGAACAGTTTTTATTAAAAGAATGAGAGAAAACTTAAAGCTTTCAACAGTAACACCTTCATATCAAATCGGATTCCGCAAGAACCATTCATCAAACAAATAGAATCATCAATAATAACATTAAAACCATTTAATAGAATGTGGTATACAGGATTTTTGTACAAGCTGAAACAACACTTCCTAAGCATGTTATTTAATCCCACAAGTTTATCTATCAACCGTTATTATTTAGTAAAATACATCTTCTAAATATTGTTCTATCAATTTTAGTCCCCATGTAGCAGTGTATTTGAACCGATTCTTTAATTCCTGCTTAGGTTTGACGTGCCAGGGACATCCAATGGCCTAATTGCTACCTTCGCTGAAGACACTGTCTGCGGACGCCTTTAAGTGCACTTAAACCTTGCCGACAAATGGTTAAATCTACGTCTAATTAACATCAACGAAACTACTATTTGTTTATGGGTTAAAAGAAGACAGAAATTGAACATAAAATTTACATTTGGCAAAAAATTATCTTGATAAACTGCTCCTGTATAAAACCACATCGAAGCCAATATGGACATATGTGCCAATATCAGCGGTATCTAGCGGTTTCAATCAAAAATTATATGTTCAGTAATTAATATGTTACTAAACAAACCAACCATGAAAACCTAGTACTAGCCTTCATGTAAGATAAAATGCACAGTTTGCATCCAATAATTATACAAAAACTGACAAACACTAAAATAAGCTGGTGAGTTAGCTCTCAAATGAAAAAATTCTAAGAATTCTAAAAAGAATTTGCACAGCCAATTTATTGTTGCAAAAAAAACCTCTTTTCGCAAGCAAAGTAGATTGTGCTAAATAATTTATATAGGAGCGACATCAGCGGATGATTATTTACGTCAATAGTGCATTTATTTAATGTCTTACAGGGTAGATAAAAATTTCAATTATTGTCAATAAAAAAGGCACTAAACTTTTTTTTAAATTATCACCATTGTTAACAAGACTAATAAAACTCTAAGGATTCTTTATCTTCACACAAAAATCATAGATAATATATGATCTTCATTAGTCTTATTATAGAATCAATTTGGTCTCCATTCTCAAATCTTTAGAATAGAGAATCGGAAAGGAATGAAAACACATTTTCATGTTTAAAAGCCTTTAAACGAAGAGTTTAGTAATAAATATAGATTATAGAGCTATAATACTGTCTTTCAATTTGCAATGTGCAGCAAATATGCTTTTTTGGCATTTTAAATAACACAAAGAATTGATTTTTTGGTTAAATGTATGTTTTTGAGTTAATACTAATTGCGGTTGTTTAGTTCATTGTTTTATCTAAACTCTAAACAATTAATTTCAATTTATTAAATTAGACAGATTGTGGAATCTTCTTTGACTATCTTATACTATATTGTTACTAAACGTTAATTAATAATAAACAACAAAATAGGGAAAAATAATTTTAAATTCACTTAAAAACCTTTAAAACTACTCCTGTTCTTTCAATTAAATTTTTATGGAAGCTCATTGTACCCAAATTTAATGAAACATTGAATCAAACGTTGAGGTAATAAAGGCTGGGTAAGAAGATATTTTGTTTAGAAAGCCAGACATTAAAAATACTTTAAACCACAGTTTATTTTGCAAAATTGAACCTCAATAAATATTTGATTATATTTACGAGTGGTCAGTTTGGACTTGAACGATTGCAAAAAGTTCATTAACCACAAACATTTAAAAGAAATTTGAAAAAGGGCATTGTGTGTTCTAGCAACTATAGTTTTTAGGATATGCCAAACATATTCTTCTTTTTATGAACTGTTTCTAATAAATAATTGTATCAATTCCAAATTTAGTTGTAAACCAATAGCCCCAAACCTAAAGTTTTAAATTTGCAAGACATTTAGGCAAAGAGATAGGTACTATTGCCTTATTTTTGTCTTTTATCTTAGTCCAAAAGGCTTTTCATTTCGAAATCCGTAATAGTTTTGCATTTTCAGATTGTCGCTACACCTGCTCTAGTTTATTCTTTAGAGTATTGTTTTTTAATTTCTTTTTGCATTAATTTGAAAGTCCAAGTCACGTATTTGCATGCTGCTTACTCATATTTATATTGGTATAAAAAATTAAAAAGGTTAACTTATAATTCTTCTGGAAAAATCAATTTTGATTGGATTTATTTTCAAGTCCAACAAAAGTAAAATTTTTATTAGCAATAAGGTTCGTGTTCTTTTCTTAATTATGTATAAAGCTTACTGAAAAATGTACTTAAAATTATTATAAAGCAATATATTATATGAAGAATTAAGCGAACCAAAATGGATCGGCAGATTTTCTATATCAATAATAAATTTCCTACAAAATATAGCATGCCAGGCAGTTACATAAAATAGAGGCGGATATTTATGGAACCTGGGCTTTACTCAAACCCCTCCGAAGCTTTCGAATATCGGGACAAGATTAAAATAAAAGAAATACATTTCGAATACAAATGCCCGGGCAATTTGTCTGCGGCAGCCCAAGGCGCCGGCCGCGGTGCCTGTCGGCGCTTTGGGGCTATCAAAGCCATGTTAAGCAAGCGGCGCGACAGGGGTGGTTTTAATAAACACGAAATAAGAGAAACAAACGAAACGGCCCCCGTCTCGAATCGTGTAATGCTTGATTATAATAGGGGCTAGACAACAATCAAGTAAAACACCCCGTACAACACCGACTCCATTAAGTCGCCGCTCAACACTTTCGGGGGCGGACTACGTGATGCCATTAAAAATATAAAAGAGTACGTGACTGAAATTTAATTTTCGCGCCGGAGCTGAACGTCAACTTGGAAATGGTAATTTGGGGATAGCCGCCCGTTTCTCCAAATCTGCCGCCATCTGAATTACATTTCAGCCGCGACCTGCTCGTGCCGCCCCGAAACGGCGCATTAGGCCCCGCCACGAGGCCGCGGCATTATAACCCAGAAAATCGGCCGATAAATCAAAAGCTGATACAATTCCGTCCTCCGCCCGGGATACCGCCGGCTGGCGCTTTTGTTTCAGCCGGCCGTCGTGCGTTAATAAAAGAGAGATTTATGCGGCGGCGCGCGGATGCGCCCGCCAAACATCTTAAGGCAAACGGCAGCAGACAATAAGCCTGATTGTTTATAAAATGACGGCATAAATCAGGGGCAGCACGCGATCGGGCTGTAGCGCTGTGCAATGCCGTTGATTGCGTTCCGCTGGCAGTCACGGGCCCACGGAGGTTTAGGGCTTGTGTTGTGCCTTACCTGAAAGCTGGCACGGGCTAATTTATCCTGCTAACGCGTTCGAGGGCGCAAAAATTAAATTATGTGGTGCGGATGCACGGAAGCCGGCGGGTTTGCAGTGTATTCTAGCGTTGAAGTCTCCTGGATAAATTGGTGTAAATTACTATTTAGACTTACAATATTACATTTATCTGATTAAAAATGTGTTGTTTCTATAAATAAAAAAATAATATATTTCAAATATTGTCTTATTAACTTAAAAATACCTGAATAATTTTACAGACTACCCATTTTTCTTAAATAAATTCCAGCTTTTTGTCATTGTGTACACACTAGGTAGGCTTTCTACTCCTTAGTTATGTATAGTAATATTTTAAACAAAAATTAGAGGAAGAGGTCAATTTTGGGCACAATCAATAGTAAAAAAAAAAGTTTATCGCGATATTGTATATGGTAGGGCATAAACATTCTTTGCTCAGTGGAATGTTCTATTTCCTTATTCGATTGTATTTTTTGCGCATCTTCAGCGACACTATATCTAGGCACAAATGATTAGTTTAGCGTGTGGTAGTACGATAAAACTAAAATTTTTATCCGAACTCTACCTCATTATTAATATTGATCATCTTCATATGTTTTCTAAAAAATTTACATCTTTACTCTAGTTATAATTTTTCATCTGATAAATTTTCCACATAAACTTCAAATAAATGTTGTTCATTCCAATTTACGATAGATAAGGTGATTTAAGTTTTGGGGTCAGCCCTAAGTCGCAGGGCGACAAATTTTGGTTGTAGGGTTGAGCACATCTTTTAGTTCCTGCTGAGATTTGTTAATTGCTGTCCACACATGTGCAACATTTTCTAATCTAATCTTTTAAAATATGGATCAATCTCAACAGGTTCCCCGCTATTTCTTAATTATTTTATACCATGGCTTTATTCGTGATGCACTCATAGCATCGTTTCTGAAAGCAATTTGAATTATCCAAAAATATTTACTGCTATACTCGCTTGGTCATTGCAAAAGCGACTATTACACAGCACATGTGCTCACTCACCGGCGTCTAACTCCTAATTGACCTGACCAATAAAGTCGTCTTAATCTAGGTATGCACAGTACAGTCCACTCTTATTGACTGTTTTATTATATTACCTTATGCTCTTGCTCACAAATCATTTGACTCGGCGAGGTAAAACTTGGCACACGTAAGCTCACATTTGTTAGTAAATAAACATAATCAAGTGTTAAAAATTTCTGGTAGTTTTGACAAAAATTTATTATGTATATGTTCAGCGAGTGACCAAAATTGGACCCATAATCGGACGGTAGTCAGGATACATTTATGATTTTCTGCAAAAAGTAGGTCATCAAGGGCATAAAAAATGAGAGGCGACCTGTAATTGCAAAGACTAGAGGAGGGGCTTATCACATGAGTCCCGATCCAAATATCTGAACAAATCAAGCTGTGTTTGGCTAAAACAAGATCATAGTCAGTTATTAAGCTGGCCATACACTTCGCAAAATTGGTCTTTGGCCGATTTTGACTGAGGATTTAACAAGATTTGGAAAACTCGTCTCTCAGAATTTGACATAAGAGCAAATGCAAGCTCAAATTGACATATGTTATGATAATCTCATTCGGTATAACCTCAGTTATTGAAATAGACCCTCTTATTGATGAATGTTAGGTACCCCTCTACCGCTCCATACCTAAAAACAAGGTAGCTCAGTGGCTAGGAGAGGTGAGACTACTCAACGAGAGCTAAGGCAAGAGTTCCGGGAAAGAAAGACGTTGATTATAGCAATGGATTTAGATGGAATCGCTTATTAGCATTTCTGCGAAAAGAAAACTACCGTCACTAAAATCTCCTAGCATTGTTATAATAATGCCAGACCACACAAAGCAAAGCTCGTTGCAGAGTATTTGGCCTGTAGACTTTTGAACCAGTGGAACAGCAGCTTGAAATTGCTATTGCCTCGTTAGTAATATAAAGATTAGTTATTGTGTAGTAGCATTTCAACAATTTTTACTGAATTTATAGCCACAATAATTAAAGAACGCAGCCTACACTAATTCATTTTAATGTGAATGTGGGGACAACAAAAGCTTAAATATTTAGTCTATAAACTTTCGACAACCAGATGTGGCATCCGCAGCTTCAATTAATATTTTATGTCCCTTTAAAGCGCCTTTTGCACACCAAACTTAATTTATTTTTGCGCGTGGCGCAGAATATTAATGAACCAGAAGCAAAGGTTAGGGCTATAATAATAAAGTGGCATTAGGAAAGGTTGCTTAATAAGATAATCATGAGCGACCCCAAGAGAGGTTAAATTATAAACAAACACGGTCTAGCTCCTTTAGTTTAAAGACTTAGCAGCATAGAATTATTGTTTTAATATAGGTCTAACGTTAATTAAAGAAATTATTTTAATATTTGTAGTAGCCCAAAGAAAATTATAATTAACAGAGCATTTATTTGGTGTTGTAGTGAAAAATGCAACGACAGTAATAAATGATGAACACCTGAGTGGTCTTGAAAAGTACAAGAATGAATTTTATAGTTAAGTTTTATTTTAACAAACTTTACGATAGTTTGTGTTACATTTTCTTAATTAAATCTTCATTTTGTGCAGACAATAATATTTAAACTATAAATGTAAATCCCCTATAGAAATAAATAACAGATTACTAGAGGTAAATCCAGAAAATAAAAAATGAAAATAACAATCTCCATATTGGAAGCTCTTAAGTTGTCCTTGCTGTTATGATCTCTCTCACCGACCTTTGTTTCGATCACGTAATAAAAGGGATTGTAGTCGGCGATATAAGTTGGCGATGAATTAGGTGGCCAGCGCCAATAGAAATTGTTATATAGCCATGCCTGAGTCATTATAGCCTTGTGGGCTGGAGCGGAGTCTCACAGGAACATCTTCAGCACGTCGATACAGTTCCGATAGTTACCTTTAGGCCTTCCTGAAAAAAGTGGGGTACCAATAACATCCCCTTTGCTGCTCACAAGCTCCAGCACTATTAAATAAGAAGAAGAAGACACTTCACAGGCCTGTTGGTAGATCCAATTGTCATTTTAACTACTCACCTTCCTATCCTGGACAAAGTTCACTTTGTCTGAAAGGAATTTCAGAAAGCCAGCGCTTTAAATTTCTGTCCATCTTGTTATTCTTAATCAAATTGGCGGTTTCTTAGGATAAAAGACTTGTACAGCAAGTCATGGTGTACTATTAGACTGACCTTCAACGTCGTCACGTCCATTTTTTTGTCAGGGGTTAATCATGCTCCGCCCAGGATCTTGATCAATCTTTTCTTTCTTTGAGCTGACGAATTCATCACTTCATTTGGGATTAAATCGCTGTCCTAAGTTACCTCCTCCTAGTGGTCAAATATGTCGTAAACTTGGGCTTTTCTCAATCAACTGTTGGAGGTTTCTTAGGACAAAGACTTGTTCTGCTGCACTGCTAGACTCGACCTCGCCACGTCCATTTATTGATCGATTATTTCTTTCATTTCGCGGACAAATTCATCAATTCTCTTGCAATCAGATCACTTGTTGTGAGTTGCCCTGTCAGGAGCAGTTACCTCTTCCTGGTGTTTGGATTCCTCCCTGTATTTTTTTTCTACGTCTTTTTTGCAACCAAACCATACAATAATTACTGTCGGCGATTTTTCGGCGAGAAGATGTTCGAGTATAGCAACTTGGTGATCGTATTATCGACTTATTTTCTCAATAACTGTAAGTTGTTGAGTATGTGAAGCTAACTTGTTACCTAACAGGAGATTGAGCATGCACACAAAACGGTCTTTTGGCTTTCTCACAATCTAACCAAAAAATGAATTCCGAATTCATCTCGAGGACGTTGTATGTACTCTAAATTGGCACAGACATTATCTAGTTTAAAATTTAAAGCTGCAGTCGTTAAACATTCAAAAGGCAAGCGTTTATTTTAGGATTTTCTACAGCAGTCGCGTAACGAAATCACATTTTTGATTCTGTACTTTAAACAGAATTTTTAGTTTAGATAAGTAGCTTTAAAATAACGATGACGTGTAGCTTGAAAGCTTGCGTTTGTGCTGATGCAAAGCATAAAGTTTACAAGTGGACTTAACGGGTAGTCTCCTACGAGTTTGTTTCGCATGTACTTTAGAATGCTAAATTTAACATTTCACTGCACATGCAAGTGCTTTATGTATCATTTATTTATCTTTCTCGTTAAAATAAATAACGCTGTTATTTTAAGCACAGCAGGACGGGAATTCGAATTCTTTCCGGAGCGTTAACGCGTGCAACTCTGGCGGCGCTTGCTGCAATAGCAAATCAAATCAATAGCCAACTGTACTGCCCGAATTGCTCCCTCTGAAACCGCATTCCCGTTGAGGCCGCGGTTCAGCTGAAGCGCACTTTTTGCCGGTGGAAAGTTCCCGATAAATCGCCGAGTTGCATCGCCCGGGAGGAGCTGAAACTTCTTGCGCCGCCAACCACGCATTATTCTGCATGGCTTGCTTGTTTCGTTACAGTTGTCTAAACAAGTAATTAATTCAATGAAAACAGGGCGGAGGCGTTTGTATCATAACGGCGCGGTGTTCTGCCGGGGGCGGCTTTACCCCTGCAACGCGCGCTAAGCTCGTAGCGAGCTGCCTGCAATATGGTAATGCCTCTTTCACCTTGCGGCGATTGTTATCAGGAGATGAGCATCGAAGACGGCGTAATCGTTTTGCAGCGGAATAGCCTTAGACCAAAATCGATTTTGGAATCCATGTATTGCGTTGTCCGGTAAGTTCGTGCTGATTATTAAGCAAAATTTATAGGGTCGATGATCATTTTATTCAACAAACTTTTCATCTAATGCAACCTGAAAATTTCATTTTTCCAGAACTTTTTAGGTGCCTGGTGAAAAACTTCAAAAAGTGTTTTCTATGGTTTCCAAAATGTTGAAGTTCTTGGCGTTAGGAGAATTTTGCAAAGACCTAAATAAATTAAAATCTAAAGGTGCAACGTCTGATAAATATGGCGGACTATCTTGATGTCTAGACGATTTTCCTGAATAGTTATATTTAATTCGTTAATTTCCACACACTACTTATTTGAATTTATCGAGTTGTTTTTTAGTAAGCGCTCATAATACAGGGTTCGTTTCTAATTTCACTAGATGTAATCCATTGCTTTTTTTCATGCAGACTAGCTTTGGGGGTAGCTAATGGTGGTTAATTTGCTTACTCCAAGACTTTTTTGCTTAACATTGTTATAAATGATAAGTTTTTTTATTGCCCATCTCTAATTGGTTCAAAAACAGCGAGCTTTCGTTTCGTTTGTATAGCGCATTACAGATGAAAATGTAACCTATCAAGTTTTTCTCCGTCAAATTGTGCAGAACCCGAACATTGCAGCGACTTACGTAACCAAGCTTCACTAAATGCTCTTGAACGATAGTTTTCAATATTTCAGTACCTCTTCTAAATCTTGTGTCGTGCTCAGGGTCCTGATTTGCGTTTTCCAATGCTATCTACTGAAAATCGGCACGAACTTTCCAGATAACTCAAAACTTCAATAGAGGGTTTCGACTATTGAGGAATGGCAAACACATTGTTAAAACTTGCTGCGTCAGAACGTATTCCCCCTTTTATCAGTAAGTATCCAGAAACAAATGCAGCAAAAAATTGCTATTAAAGACAAGCAGGTGCTCGTGACTTAAGGCCCGAACAAGTGCCGCTAATATGATTCCCCAAATTGGCTCGCGTCGTTCGCTGAAAATATCAATTTCACAAAGCAGCTTAGGCCCGCTGCTTCCATAAATATTAAACATCCATTCGTGGCGGAGTACCACGTCTTAGGCGCGGCCCGCCGACGGCGCGCTCATAAAACGGGGCTTACGACCCGATGCCTGCCGCCGCCGGCGCGCCGCCACCAGCGTCCACGCGGGCACTTGCCAGGCAATAATGGCCAGGCTAATTCGCCTCCGCGCCGCGTAATCCTCCCTTAACAACCGTCGCCGAGATCGGCGGCAGGGAGCGTCGAGAGGTCGCGGCGCACCGCGCGGCAGCACCCTCCAGGTGGGTGGATAAACAGAAGAGGGCCAATTAGCCACCTACCTCATCTGAATTCCACTTCGAGTCTGGCAGCCTGGGAGTGCCCTCCAAAGGCCGATATTGCGCCGCTTTAACGGATTTATATTCATTGATACTGTGGGTAGCGATTAGGGCGTATTTACAGTCTGTTCGGGATGTAGCTCGTGTTGGAGCGATAATGAGGCCGATTCTCAGCCCATTTGTTAACCAGCTCATAGAATTGTTTATGGCAACATATTTTTTGTTTCCTGCTCGGTAAATAGCTGCCCCTGTAATTAATCCGCAGGTAATCCTTGCAAATGAGGCAGATGAAGCCTTCTGTGATCAACTGAGCTGATAATCTGATTAGCACTAATTAGTACCTACTGAATTAGATGTATTAAATTTAATTGATTGGCAACATTAGCAGCCATTACAAATTTTCTTAATTAACATGAGTTTTTGTTGAGTAAATAAGAATTAACATCTTAAACTCCTTTGTGCATTCATGTTGTTATTGCTTATGTAACTTAGAAGTACATAATATATTGTAAATCGACTTTAAAAAAGCAAATATTTTTAAAAATATTCTAGAATACAGTCAATTTTAATGCTAAATTGTTACTGTAATTTTCAATTATAATTTTTTTGTGATTATAGCATTTGTGTAGGGTTAGGTGCATTATCTGCATAAGACCTGAACTTGGATTGGTTTTAGGAAAGAGGAATATTGGTAATCAAGATCTTGTGTCGATAGAATATTGTAAACTTAAGGATTTTTGTTATTAAAATAACTTCTCACTGCTGTACAAAGTATCGTAATAACAAATTCGTCCCCCCAACAGTGTTCCTAATGTTAAGGTACACGATATATTGTATCATAATAAAAAGTTTTAATATAAAAATGTTGGCTGTTACACATGGTTTAGTAAAAGATTTTATGCGGTTATTTTCATTTAAGAAGTTATAAATAGTTATTTCGCAATGATGAGTCAAATATAAGGACGCGTTGTCCTATTTTACAAGAGCGACAGGTCCTGAATGCGCTACTTAAATATCGAATAGCCAGTGCCTATTATATTTTTCTTTTGTTCCCCATTTTTGATTGTGGCCTTCATTCTCCACCGCCAATTTTATAGTAAGAATTATGCCAGTCTAGAACCTTGTACAGTAATGTGAAAAACTTGTGCATCAGCTTCGCACAATATTTTTAATTATAATATTAGGCTGTCGCGAAAGTCCTGACTCAACTTCAAAAAATTTAATTTTGATGAATTACGTTTCTTTGTGCTTATAATATTGTAACAACTTTCATGTTTGTATTCCAGATGAGTTTGCAAGAAAGTAGGTTTCGAGTTTTGATCCTCTATTGCTGGAAACAGGAACTTTCAACAAGAGATGCCGTAAAAGAGAACTGTAAGTCAGTCAAAAGTTTCAAGATGGTACAGGCACTTTGAATCCAATGATTTCAGCCTTAAAGATTTTTCTTGTTCCGGCCGGCCATTAAAGTTGGATACTGGTGACTTGCAAACTGCTTTGGACGCCGAACCTTCATCAAGCACTCAAGATATGGACGTTGAACTTGGAGTTGGCAAGTCAACGATTCATCGGCCTTCAGAAACTTGATTTTGTGCACAAAAAGCCCTACCAAGATCCGCAAGAACTCAGCGAAGCCCAAGCCACCAAAAGAGTCGAGATTTTCCGCCAACTGCCCAACAATCCATGAAGCGAATTGAGACGTCGGATAAGGCATGGGTCTTTTTGAGCAGTGGGTTCCAAAAAGACAAAATCTTCTATAATGATAGTTTCAGCAAGGTCATGATTTGCGTGTGGTGGAACTTTGAGGGCGTGCTTTATTTTGAGTTGGTTTCGAATGGTCGCGGCACCAATACCGAGCTGTACTGTCAGCAGTTGGACCGCGTCTACGATAAACTGGTGAAGTACCTAACTTTGGTTCAAAAGCGCGCTGTGTTTCAGCAAGACAAAGCCGCACACAACCAAGAAGACTAAGAAAAAATTTGAAGAATTGAACAGCGTTGAAATTTTTCCGCATCCAGCCTATAGTCCAGACATCGCCCCATCAGATTACGGCCCTTTCCGCTCAATGCAGCACTTTTTGAATGGACGCCGATTTGAATTATTTGAAGAAGTTGAAGGAGCATGTCAAAAATGTTTTAATTTGAAGCCAAAGAGTGGTACTCTGGCCAGATCCAGAAGCTTGCAGATCGTTGTCAAAAAGTTGTAGATAATGATGGCATGTACTTTGATAAATAGTTGTTACTGTTTTTAAATTTGTTCATAAAAATTAAATTTTTACAGCTGAGTTAGGACTTTTGGGACAACCCAGTATATATTTTTGTACATATTGAATAATTATCATTAGTTATTTGGAACTTATTATTACATCAGTAAGATCTCTACTCATTATCGTTTTGAAAAAAGTTGCGAGTGTTGGCGAGCAAAAAAATTAATTTGATATAGTGGTGCTCTAAGGGAGAACAAGGTTGGTCGATAGAAATCTTAATTCCACTAAATTGACTATTATGGTACAAAGCTGCAATTTCTGGCGTTTGTACATTCAATGTAAGGTAAATATTGCTTGCTTGTAGTTTAAAAGGATGTGGACCACATAAGAAGCCAATATGGCTTTAAGAAGCGTGAGGTAGGTGCTATTTAGTGTCGAATAGTAGGTTAGGAGGTTTTTAAAACAAGAATGCTCATCAAAATGCAAACTTTCTACAATTACACATCCTACTGTTGTCATAGTATTATGGATGTACGTTTTCGACTTGTTTGAAGATAAATGATTTATTTTTGAACACGAAAATGCTCTTGTTATAAGACAAAACTGAGTCAATTTCCAACGATCATCAACAAAATTAAAGAATAAACTAGCCAAAGTAATGGAAACCTTATAGAAAAGCATAGCAAACATCATATCCGAAAAGGAGCTCACGTTAAAAAAGAACTGATAAGATGTTTAATTCAAACCTGGATTCATTATATTCCAAAGCAGAACTTGCAAAGACTGCAGAATTCCCTAAATAAACGAGACCAGCCACTAAAATATTATTTGTTACTTAGATACAAACATTGACATTGATTGTAGATGACAACAATTCTGATGTAAGTAGAGACTTGTGGTTATTAGGGGCCAAAAATAGATTTTTCGAATTTGTTTATATTATTAGAGATGCAAAGCATTTTAGTCGCATAATTTTACTTTGCTCTAACAGGCAATCCTTTAAATATGGGATCTTTAACTATATTGGTACTAACTTTTTATATCCCTTTAAGCAAATTTATCAGTACTAATATCAGCAATATTCCCTTTGTATAAACGAATTGGTTTATATTTTTACTCTCGTAAGTCTTTCATCGATCGCAATCGTGTTAAAATTTCCATTTTGCCTAGTTAAGCGACAGAAACCTTTACCCCAATAGTTATTTCTTAAAATTTTGTTGTTTTTCGGGTTTCAGTTTTATTGTAGATGGTGGAAGCACTACTACTCTCCTCATAATTAAATTTGCCGAGGAAAAATGCTATTAAATTATTTTCATAAAAAGAATTTTAAAATGAGCTTCGATAGTAGTCAGTAGTGATTTCTTAGTAAAATGCTTTCTTATGTGTCTCACTAGTTTTTGAGGAATTCTAATCGGCTTCTTTAGGCAATGTTATAATATTAAACAATATTTTTGCAGTTTTACTAATTTTTAGGGGACCATATCCAACGGTGGTGTTGTAAGCAATGCTACTTGTTTCATAAATGAATAAAAATTCCCATTGCGGTTTTTCAGGTTATTTTTTGCATGGCATATAGTGATTTCCTCACATTTCTGTTGATTATTGAAAATCAGGGACGTAACTCTGCAACTAACGTTATTTTTACTAAATATAGAGAGGGGTATTTTCTCAATATTTAAGTAGCTCTTACAGAAAAATAAATTAAAATCTTTTAACTCGTTCTCTTAGACGAAATTGCGGTGTTTCCAGCCAGCAATAGTTGTCTCTATATTATTCCTGATTTAAGTAAAGCATCTTGTATCAGCAGTACGGATGATAATGTGATCTATACAGATGTATTATAATTTATAAAATAATATATAAATATTTATGAATATTTAACTAATTTATGTACACAAAAGCTTTCATAAACTGTGTGTTTTCATTTAAATGTCTATTTCTTAGTACTCATGCTAATTTTCAATACCATCTTCTCATAGATACATAGATTTTAAGACTCCACTTTCTCAGGGCATTTATTAGTCTTTTCAAAATAAATTACGTTCAGAACTACAGTTATTTTACAGGCTCGGTAACAGGAACTCCATTCCTGCGAATCCTTATAATTTCACGCCTAGCCTGCCAATGCTAATGCAGAAACAATATTTTGTATGTCCAAAATAAATTTATTTATTTCTACAGAAAAGGTCTAATATGAGTTATACTCATATTTGCTTTTAGGATGTAAGCGCAAAGTTTATGTTTATCTTTATCGATGCTAAATATAGAAAGCACAATTTACCTATAGATTCCTAAACTTGAGGTGTGTGATCCTTTCAGACTGATGACCAATTTCCAAAGAAACGCTGCGTTTAAAGACTCCAGTTGGCTCTTCCAGGCTGTGCAATAGCAATATTTACAATTTTCTTATAGTCCTGTCAATTAAAGAGTTCAGAAATTAATATCCAATTTCGCTTCAGTTGATTTTAAAATGATCACCAGTAGATTTTATCTTAACTGAGATTTTTTCGTTTTAGGAAAGACTGTTTCCTCCAGTTTCTAATTGGTTTTTATAGAAGAGCATTTATAGTGTTAGACGTTTTTATTTCAATGGTTCTTTCTTTGTATCAGGAGATCAAGATGGCAGAAGTAAACAAATCGCTAAGATTTTGGATAAAGGACCCGACACTTTTATAGGGTGGACAAGTTCTTCTTTGTATCGGTCAAGATCCAAGAATAAACTCTAATTTTAGCTATTTTTATAACGGTCTAGACAACTAAAGAAGAATAACTTTCCTAAATTTTTAACCTCGTAGGAAAATAAATCGGCGACAACAAGATTATTCTCCTAAACAACATTGTGCTCAAGGTTATAATAAGTGTATAAAAGTTTCTTCAAAATCGTCCACAAATTTTATATTACGATCAATGCTACTGCAGAGCGCTCTGAGGCGATTGCCTTGTCGCCTAGATGTTAGTGCCAGCAATGATTGTAGATACAAAGCAATATTTTTTAGAAGATTTTTGCTACAGATTTGACCTATTCTAATCTAAGGATACTTCCAACATTCTTAGTACTAGAAATTGCATTCTTGAGTTTCTCAATTTATTTATTTGATCACTTCAGACTTCTTACTGTTGAAATTTCTGAATAAGGAAGCCTGTATCATATGTCGGCAATCACCACCCTCCTTTTAAGGTTTTCCTGTGACACGCCATACTGAAAGATTTTTAGATGTTGGACTATTTCAATTACTACGCGTCCTACGCTTAAAAATAATGTGTTACTGATTTAAGAAACAACCCCAAACACCATTGCGTTACTATTCTGCTAAAATCGATTTAAAAAAGTTGGAATTTAGTTAAGACAACAAAATAAGCAATGTTCTAAAACTAACAAAATAAGAATGTATGATAGATTTGCGCTTCTTGGTCTCAACTTTTTTGCTTTCTCAGTTGTTTAAAAATGCGCCGTGGATCCGTGCACCGGCTCCATAAACCGCTTTGCCAGCAAACGCAGAGTTGCATTCAAAGCAGACGCGGAGCTTTATTAAACAGACTCCAGGTTTGAGGAGGCCGCGCTGCAGATTTATGCTGGAAGCCCCAGTTTTATGGTGCCCGCCGCGCCGTGCGCCCGGCTGCGCCAGACGAAGCGCGCGGACATAGATTTGGAAGAATTACTCCCCCGCACGCAGATATTTCCCTTTTATGAGGGCTGCAAGCCCGTTGTCTTGTTTTCCTTTCGGCTTACATTATCCGTCTCAGTACTTCCTAAAGGAGCTGCTCTTTTAGGGCGCGCTGGGCGGCGCTGGCCTGGACGTCATTGCGGGGAATCGAACTTAAACTGGCTATTTTCGGCGGCGCCATTAATAGCTAATTGTGGGCTGCCGCGGCTGGCACTTCCTTTCGGAGCGAATTCCGATCTGCCGGAATAGGAAAACTGGACGTCATATTAATATTTTATTGCGTCAAGCTGGAAGCTTGTTCTGGCAACTGTAACGCGAGACATGAATGCTGGAAACAATTATACACTTCAGGCGCTTCCCGTGTGTAATTTAGCTGATATTGTGATTATTCGGTTCAACGACCCTAATTCGCACAGTAGCACTGTTGAAGTTCCGCCAAAAAAGGGAATGTTACTACGGCTGGATAATGCTGCTTCGCAGTTGTAAAGTTTTGCTGGAGTTTCGGCAACTGCTGGAAAACTGCAATTAAAGGAAATGGAAGTTGATCATGAACTTTTGTCGACAATCAACGGGAATGTTATGATAATTATTTATAACTTAAGTTGAGCAAGAAATAAGAACTTACTTTAACAAATATCTCACGTATAAAACTGAAAAAGTGTTGCGGATAAACTAATCTAAAACTAATAATTTTTTCCCATATTTTAAGGTAAATAACGATATCGTGTGAAGAGAAAATTTTATACAAGAATAAGAAAGAGTAGGATGACAAGAACAGCTTTAGAAAAAGTAAAAGGGTATGTATATTAGCATTTTAATTGTTTTTGTAATATTTTCTAACTTTAAATTTTTTTATAAAGAATCGCTGAGCAATATGTTAAGTGACTAGTTTTTTTGTGTAACCATAAATATTAACGTTAGGTATCAATGCAGAAATCTTGTTTATATTAACTACTAGTCTTTTATTTTCAATAAAGTACGTCTGGTAATACAGAGAACATCCACAACAAATCTATAAGACGTTTCGAGGATAGGAAGCTCGTCTTCATTTGCCATGAAAAAAACAACATGTGACCTATCGCCAAATCGACGAGTGTTTAGTCGTTTCTGAAATAAAAATTCATAATATTTTGCACAACACTTTTAAATTAAAAAAAAATTGTTCCCTTTATGTACTTCATGTTTTAATTGACATGCAGATGGCACATGTTTTCTAGGTTCCCTGTGAAGCTCGGTAAGATTGAAAATATGAATTAAAAATTATAACGTTTCGATTACACTGCAAAACAAAAAGGAAAACGATTACCCAATGGAGAAAAGCTTCTATTAGCATACAAAGTAGAAAAGTTGGTTTGATTAGTTCCAGGATGCAAAATTGCATATGTTATAGTGCAACTATTTTAAAAGATTATAAAAATTAAAACTGCATTGTAGTACTTTCCTATTATTTTATGTATTTGATAAACCAAATGCAATAATTTTCTACAACGAGAAACAAATATTTTAATTAATTAAATTCTTGAACAAGTTGCATCACCAAGGGGGCAAAGCCTATGTATACAACTTTATCTTGATACCAAAATATGAAAATAAAAAAGAAATTTTGAAAATAAAACTAAAATTTAAATATACAGATGTGATTACTATGGAGACAGAAAAATATTATGAAATTAAAATATAAATTTGAACAATAATATAAAATTAAGCAGCTGAGATTCGACAACATTTTTAAAAATTATTTTAGAAAGAAACAATACACCAAAAAGACAGAAAAAGAATGGATGATAATCAAGCAATCCTTAAGTAGATGTAAGTTATTAAAATCGATTTTTGCTGTTCAGCTTTAGTATTCAGTAAATATTAATAAGCCAAAGAAAAAATAAAATAATAATTGGTAAATTGTCTCTTATAATCTCTTAGAACCTAAATAGTGGGGCGATAATCTCAGTGCTTATATTCTAGCACGGCACAAACCTCATTGTCACTAGGGAGTTCGACAACAAGAAGGTAATAACTCTTTTATTATTTATACATAAAATAGTCAACAATACTATTTTTATGGACTTTATGGATTAGCTTATGCCGAGCTTAATTGTGTAAATAATAAAATCTAAATGCTTTGTTCCCATAAGACTGCAGTAATTGCAAGCAAGTTAAACTCTTTGCATTTTTCTTTTTCATTAAATACGGCTGGTAACTAATTACCTTAAAATTTACTTTAGACATGTTCTCCTATGGCAATAGAAATCGTTTTGTTTTTATCTGGAATTCAGATTTTGTTTTAAGGTATGTTGCACGTAATTTTCTTGTAAGTGCCAATTTATAGAAAAAGGTTGTGACGCAAAGCAAAGAAATTTATTGATTACAAATTATGAACGTCATATATGATGTTATGCCATAAAAATTTATGAGGTAAATTCGGTGTCGACTTTTAATTGGCTTTGGCTGCAGAGACATATAACGTAATCAAATTTGTCCACAATTTTCTTAATTTTCAGTTATTATTTGAAAATACTTCAGAATTTTATATTTGAAGTAATGTTAATGTTTTAAATTTCTAGGATTCTAATATTCATCATTTAATCCAAGGGAGAAATTTTCATTCTTTAAAAGTTTACAAATCAAATATTAAATAATGTAAGATAGTTAAAATTACCTTGCTCGCTCTAGATTCTTCCAACGAGGGACACACATCCCACAAGAGGGCAATTTTATTGTAATGGGGGGCAATTCGAAATTGCGTTATTAACAGTTAATAAACTTAAGCTGCCTTCTCGTGAATGGGAGTTATTGTTTTAATAATAATAAAGTGGGGGGGAGGGTATACCAGGACTTTAGAGATGCTTAGGTAGGATATGGTCAAAAAAGGGTACGAAGCCATTGATTTAGACAGTGTGTGTTCAAAGAACCTACCTAATTTGAATCGAACATTTGCACAATAGTCTTTAATTAATTAATATTGTTCTCTACTAATCTTAAAAATATGAGGTAATGCACATATATTACACCTGAATAACATGTTGTGGAGATATATAGTACCTATTTCAGGGCGAACAACACAAATAATCAGGTTGCTTTAGTTTATGTTCTTTGGGCAGCAGTAGTCGATATAAAATAACGTACTGCTAATTGCAATATCTTGACTAGAAATACCATCCCGACATTGAAGAGTTCTAAAGCTTAATTGAACAGTGCACAAAAGTAGTAAAAACATCTGCAGTTTATCCATTAAAATTGCTGCGTGATTTTGTGCTGTTGCCTTCCCAATTGGTGAAAACATAAAGTTTTGGGTATTGGAACACATAATTTAGCTAGAAATTTGGTGCATAAGGGATGTGTTGTGTTGCAATAAAGTCAATTGATTTCTCAGCACATGAAAGGCGTTTATAACTCGGCCATCCTCTCCATATATGAGATGTATTTTTATTCTAAAGAAGGAATTTAATATCCATAAGGTTTTTGGGTTTACCCAAAAGCGTTTCTAACTTCTACAAGTTATGGTCAACTTTATTCTATTCACCATCCATGATATGCTGCCTGAAGTTTTCTGCTGTAGGATGATCTAGACCAAGACTCTGTTCGGTTTAGTCATCGGATTTTAAGTATTGTCCGTATATGTTGAGTAGACGATAACTTCTTCTTCTTAAAGTGCCTTATTCATTATTGAATATTGGCAACAATCGAGGCAAAATCTTGTCTATCTTTAGTGTCTCTTATCAACTCATGTGTACTCATGTGGGTCCAATCTCTAATGTTCTTAAGTCAGGAGCATCTCTTGCGACCACGCCCTCTTTTGCCTTCAACTTTTCCTTCCATAATGAGCTGCTAAATGCTTTATTTGTCATTCCGATATAAATGTCCAAGATAAGCTGTTTTTCTTTTTTTAATAGTTAATAGGAGTTCATTTCTTCTACACATTCTTCTCAGGACCTCTTCGTTTGTGATATGCTCCGTTCAAGATATACGTAGCATTCTTCTAAGCACCCAGTACTCAAAAGCTTGTATTCTCTTTTCTGTATTAGCCTTGAGGGTCCACGCTTCAGCACCATATAATAGTATTGAGTATATGTAGCACTGTACAAATCTGTATCTGGTTGTAAGACGAAGACTGCGGTTGGTAAGTAGTTTCTTGAGTTTTTGGAATGCTGATCTTGCTGTTTCTATTCTTACTTTTATTTCCATTTCTGGGTCTCCATTTTCTGTCAGCCAGCTTCACAGGTATTTGAATTTTTGTACTTTCTCTATTTGTCGATTATATATTGTAAGTTGTGTTTGTGCTATTGGTGTTTTGCTGAAATTCATGTATTTTGCCTTTTTAGTATTTATCTTTAACCCTATTGCGTCTCCTTCACGGCTTACTGCATCCATCAACCGTTGTAGTCCTTCTAGGCTATCCGAGATTATTGCGGTGTCGTCAGCGTACCTTATATTATTAAAAAGTTTACCGTTTATTTTTATTCCGTCTTCGGAGTTTTCTAGGGCTTTGACAAAAACTGTCTCTGAATAAATATTAAATAATAGGGGTGAGAGGATGCAACCTTGCCTCACTCCTCTTTTAATTGAGGTAGCTTCCATATTTTCATTATCTGTGCTCACTGTGGCGTTTTGGTTCCAGTATAGGTTTCTAATAGCTATTATGTCTTCTTGATCAAGTCCTTTCTCAGTCAATACTGTCAATAGTTTGTCGTGCTTTACACGGTCGAAGGCTTTTTTATCTTTTTGTTGGTCACGGCATTTTTGTAGAAGAACTGACAGGCTAAATAGCGCTTCTCTGGTACCAAACCCTTTTCTAAATCCAAATTGGGAGTCGCTCAGATCTATTTCACATTTCTGATATATCCTACGATGTAAAATTTTTAGAAATAACTTGAGAACGTGGCTCATCAGGCTTATGAGTCGAAAATCATCCCATTTATTTGCGTTGGGTTTTTTGGGTATAGTGATAAACTCCGATGTCATCCAATCAGAAGGCATTTTCCCAGTTTGATAGATTGCATTAAAAAGATTAGTAAGTAATGTTAAGTTTTCTTCATTTAGAAGTTTCAAAAATTCGTTATGAATCTGGTCTGGTCCAGCTGCTTTGCCGTTTTTAGAATTTCGTATTACGCTTGTTGTTTCACTTTGTAATATATTTGGTGCATGCTCCGTTGTTGTTATATGTTGTTCAGTTCTCACATCTTCAAAGGTCTGTTTTATGTATTCTTCCCATACTTGTTTTAGATCTTCTTTGTTTGTGATTAGTTGGTTGTCGTTATTTAACATTTTGTTGTAGTTATATTTCTTAGTCCCTCCTATAGTTTCTTTGATGTTTTTGTGTCAGTTAAAAGTATCGTGTCTCTTTTCTAATTCTTCTATTTCATTGCATATCTCATTTAGCCATAGTTCCTTCGCTTGCCTTATCTTCTTTTATATTAGTTTATTTAGTTGTTTATATTGTTGTTGATTTTTGTTTTTGTATGTTCTTCTGTTGTCCACTAACGTTAATTTTGTCCAACTATGGTATTTTGTGTGTTTGTGATGGCTAGTTTTATTTTGTTCCAGATAGACTCGATAATCTGCGCGGTCTGTATCGTCTACATCAGCAATTACATTATTTATTAACTCGTGTATTCCACTTTCTTTTATATTTTCGTTTAGAGTCTGAGCCAATTGCATGCAGTGGACTGGATCTTTCAGTTTCTGTAAATCTATTTTCTTGTTATATCGCTTTCGTAGTTTTTTGAGACGTATGTTAATGTATCCTACAACAGGATTATGGTCTGAGCCCACATCACTTCCGGGATATGTTTTAACGCCTGTTAGTCCATTTCTATATCTCTTGTTAATTAGAAGATAATCTATTTGATTTCGTATAATGTGTTCCGGGGTGTGTTGTGGAGACGTCCATGTATAGAGGCGCCTAGGTGGTAACTTGAACCACGTGTTCATGACGACCATGTTTTCTTCTTGGCAAAATTGTATTAGTCGTTCTCCTCTATCGTTTTGTTCGCCCAAGCCAAAATTTCCCACAATGTCTTCTACTTTGCCTTGGCCCACTTTGGCATTGAAGTCGCCCATAATAATAGTTACTTTCGTCTGTTTTAATGTTTTTCTTAGTTCATTTATGTGTACGTACAGTTGTTCTATTTCTGCATCTGGTTTTTCCATTGTCGGGGCATATATTTGGAAGATGTTAATATTCTTTGGTGACACTTTTAGTTGTAGTAATATTATACGATCTGAAAAGGCTATGCAGTTGATTATAGATTTGTTTATGTCCTTGTTGACTATAATCGCAACACCATTCGGATGATTTGTGTTATTGTTACCTGCATAGTATATGACATGGTCATCAATTTCACTTTTTCCACATCCCGGCCATCTTGTTTCTGATATTCCGAGAATTTCTATGTTTAATCTAGTCATTTCTTGAATTACGTTGTGTGTCTTTCCAGCCATAGAAGGCTCCTTACGTTCCATGTTCCAATTTTAGTGTTTTTTTTCTATTTTTTATCCACATTTGGGTGGTTCCTATCTTGTTTTAACGTGGGGATTCTTAGCACCCCTTGGTTATTTAAAACCTGCCACGGACTAGGGGCCAAATTCGGGTTTTGTGTTGCCATGATTGTTGGATAACACGATAACATTTATATAATAATAAAAAGTTTTTTTAGAACATCAAAAGACGTTACAATTTCTTTTGTTCTTTTTTAATTATAGTTCTATCACATAGTAAAGTAACTCAAATCACCTGTACAATTATAAATACTTTTTCACTATGCCACTATCAGTTCCACGTCTTTGTAAAAATATTTTTATTGCATAGGAAATCGTAATGTTGAAGTCGCCGAAATTTTATAAATGTTATAAACAGAAGCAGTTCTGAATTACCAAGTATTGCTATCATAAGCAAATGCCTGATGGTTTATTATCAAGAATTGTGTACTTTAAAATACTATACAATAATCATATGATGGCAACAATTTCGGCCTAGCAATGTTTTTGTTGCAAGTGGAAGTAATCAGTGCTTAAGCTTGAACTTTATGTAGCCAAATTATTAACATCATTTATACAAAACATAGTGCCACAACAGTCACCAAAACTCTTTTCATCGTATTTGTACTAGCAATTAATAAGAAAAAACTTAATAAGCCAGACCCTAACACAGGATTTAGGTTAGATTACTCATTATTATAGATGTAGATTTCAAATAAGTTGATGAATATTATCTGGTCAGACATTTTAAGTTATATTAAACAGTCTTCTCTGGTCTTTAACGAAAAATATCTGTTATAAAAAAAAAGTATTAAATCTTATAATCCTTCAGAGAGCCCTTTCTTTTAACATTATAAAGATCATCTAAAAAGAGGTACGAGCAAGTAAATAAATTTATTTCAAACAAGTGATTAGAGTAATAAAAGGAGGTGAACTTTGTGAGAATTGGTCGCAAATCCAATATTTGCCTAATTAGAAAAAATTTTACACTCTGACCGTAAACATCAAAATAGCTTTATTATATGTCCACTGGCAGTAAACATAACAAAAAATAAATTGTACTTTTGTGCAGAAGCGAATGCAATGGCGATTAAATAGTTTAAACGAAACATTCAAATTTATAGTTCGATAAGCTACCGTGATCCCCCTTTACACCATATAATTAGTTTGTATATAGGTAACATAAAAGAAACTGATAAAATCACTATTATTTTTTTTTTTTGGTTTCAATTATTCTTTTTTACATATTATTTTATTCGTTTTATCTTTTTGAAAGTTTTTTCTATGTTTACTAGCATGTGTACTATTTTTGTCGCATACGATGTTATTTTTATAATGGTATTTTTTGCCTATGTTTTTAGTTGTATTTTACCATAAAGCATGTAAGTATTATATATGATATAGTCATAATTCTTATATACATTAATAATGGTGAGGCATTCCTTTAGAAAAAGGTTGATGCTCTTATATAAACGACGCGCCTTGAACACCACCTTGTTATACCTTGTTACAAATAAACGCAGATGCTCATTTATTTATGGTGACTAAGTGGGGCACTTGTCAAGCATCTGAAGCTGAGGATCGAATCCGAGTCCGTTCGCGTCACAGTTGGGTCACAAACTGACACAAATTTGCTATATTAATAAAAAGTGATCGGTTAGTTTTTCGTACATGAGAGTGGCTGTAACTCAGTATAAGTCATCTGTTAAGATTTTACTAAAATAACAATAGACCTCAAGAGACGTGGACTACATATATAAAAGCAGCAGTTGTCATTATGCAAGTTTTATATTATAAGTTTGTATGATATGGATAGAGATATGATTAAAGTTACATTAAATTTGCAATCAAGTTCTTTGGTAATAATTGCTATAAGGCGACATAAAAAAGATATTATGTAAGATAAATATAGTTTATAGTTTTGCTAGGTGTAAGTATGCATCAACCATACATTTAATTAAATTTTTTTTCTTAAATACTTTAACATAAGTTAAGTTCAATTGGTAAAATTGTATTAAGAGAATGCTTTTAAACAATAATACAAGGCCCATTGTGTTATTTATTACTGGTCTTTGTACATCGCTAGGGTAACTAAAGCTATATCGCCGGTATTATATTTATCTTGCCGTTTTGGAAAAACTTAAATAATTTTCACCACATCATTGATTTAGATGGTAAATAATCACTCAAAGGATTTTCAAGAATATAATACTTTAAATTTTTTAACATCATAACTTATTCAGCAGCAAATTATGATGTTTTCTATCATTCCACTTTTAGAGTATTTTTAACTGTTGGTAGCAAAATATTCGTGTTTACTAATAATATTGTAACACATTACTAAAAATTATTATAGATGTATTAGTGCTGTATATTATAATTGTGCTTTTTGCGCATTTATTCGTATTTAAATCCAACAAACTGTCAAACAGATTTGTTTATGTAATAACAAATTAAAATTTGCTTAAAATTCTAGTGCCTCAGTGAAATATGATAAAAATTATAATGGATAACTTTAAGACACTAGTAATAATAAAACTGTATTTTTTATATTTGTGCGGAAAGAGTATTATCTTCTTCTCTTCTTTTTTTCCAGTCCCCATATGCTACTACGGCGTCGGGTTCTCCCTATGCATTCTCGGTACTGGACTCAATCAGCGGCCGTATCCGTACTTCTCTTAAGTTCTTCGCTCGTTCCCTTGCGTTCGGTTCTACGTTTTTCTCATTCTTCTCTCGGTTTACCTCTACGTCGTCTTCCCTCTAGTCTCGCTTCTAACATCTTTTTTGGGTACCTTCGGTTGGGTGCCCACACCATGCAATTGCCTTTTTTCAACTTCTCCTACTAGTGGTTCGACTTGTAGTTCTTCTCTGGTTGTCACGTTCCGAATTCTGCCTCTCCTGGTTTTGCCGCATATACCTTTTAGGAACTTTGCTGGCGTTATTTTACTTCTCGTTTTGTCCTGTATGACCCAGTTTTCACTATCATAAACTGAAGTGGGTATATAAATTTTTTGAATTTCTAATTTTGTTTTGATGTTTATTTTCTTATTTCTTATTATTGTCTTTTATAATGCGTAGTAAATTTTACTTACTTTATTTATCCTGTTAAGGAGTTTTTTTGTTCCTATATTAGTTATTATTGCCCCCAATTACTCGCAACTTTCTAACTCTTTAAGCTATTTCTGTTAAGTGTTATTCTATTGTTTCCTTCTGCTTCTGGTCTTGTTACATATATTAATTACTTTTGTTTTTTTTATCTTTATACCACATCTTTCTATTACCATATTCCACTTGTTGACCGCTTACGGTAACTTCTGTGATTATTTGCCACAAGTACAATACCGTCTGCATATATAATACCAAACATTATATTTGTATTGTTTCTCGTTTTTACTTCATATCAGTTTTCCTTGGATTCTTTTATAATCTGGTTATTCTCTAATAGTTCTAATGCGAATTAAAGTTACAAATTACAAAACCCAGTAAATTTTAATTTATATGACTTTAGGATCAAATCTTGAAACTTTTCAGAACATATATATCATTTAAAAAATGTTTTAAGCATAAATGAGTACCCAATGTTATCTATTTTCTTTACAGTAACTCTATTATGCCGCACATAATATAACCAATAAATATATTTGGGCATTCTTGTAATAATATAGTTTTCAACTGTTGTTAAAATTAAATGTTTTTATTCTTAATTTTTTAAGCCATACGCTAATATTATTAATTATTATAAAGGTACACTGCTTTCATATTATTTTATATTTTATTGTTAATTTATAAGTCATTAAGAGTATTAAGTCATCTTATGATCCTCAAGACAATTTTAATGGAATTGAAAGTTTATGGTTTAGAGTATAGGAAAAGTCTTTAAATATAAATAAAAGGACAATTTCAGGGTTTCATGTATTACTTCTCACACCACACTCGTTGCAAAGAGAACTTGATTTCTAAATTTTGTGTTTATTTCTATTATTTTCTCTTTTGATCCAAAACTGACAAAATCAAGAATATGAAATAATAGAACTAATCGTGTCATTAAAGGCCCATTAGGTGCATAAAAATAAAAAACAATTCGTAAAATAAAGGAAGATGTGCGTGGTACGCCCTGAAAATTTTGAGTCAATGTTGATATAAGAAAACAATTTGCGAGACTGCGGTGCAACTTGGCAGAGGATCAGAGCGTATTTGAGTACGCATGCTTGAATGAGGACGACTTTACCGGTCAATTAGAAATTAGATGCCAGTGAGTGTGAGACCCCCGTGAGAGGTTGCTAGTCCCCCATCGGGCGCCTCCTCAGGTGGCGGATAGAGGAATGCCTCCCAGATATGGGTGGTACCGGGGAAATGAAATACCCGGGGCGGACCAAAACTAGCAAAGGACACGACGGTTCTCCAGTAGGAGCGGTACTCCGACAGCGACTGTACCCCATGTTAGGGGCGGCTGAATTACTATCTCTCAACCCGTCTGGCCAGCGTGGGAAGATTAGGCCAACCACCCCCTTTATTTAGCAACAATGTCAAATTACAAAACAAAAAGATTTATACCCCAGGTGAGTAGGGCTACTAGTCCAGAATCTCACACTGATGATTACACATCAGTCTGTCTCAAGGATTCTGGGGGAGACACAAATTTGACAACTGCAAAAACAGTAAGCACACACTAAACTAATGATTGCTACATACAACATACGTTCACTAAACAAAGATGAAAAATTATACGAACTCGAAGAAGAACTTAAAAACATTAGATGGGATATAATAGGCTTAGCTGAAATTAAAAGAAAAGGCGAGCACTGCCTAACGCTAACATCAGGACACATACTATATTACAGAGGTGCAGAAACTGAGGAAATCGACAACATAGGAGGAGTAGGTTTTATAATAAATAATAAATTAAAAAATCACATAAAGAGCTACAATTCCATATCGAAAAGAGTAGCCTATATCATCCTAAATATATCTACATTCTGCAACATGAAAATTATCCAAGTATACGCTCCAACTACAAAATATGATGACGAAGAGGTAGAATCGTTCTATGAAGAAATTTCAGTAGCAATAAAGAATAACCACTGCCAATATACACTCATAATAGGAGACTTTAATAGTAAGATAGGGGAAAAAATAGAACCAAGCGAAGATAAGATCAGAATCCATGGGTTAGGGAAACGAAATGAACGCGGACAAATGCTCATGAATTTTACAGAACAACAAAATGTATATGTAATGAATACTTTCTTTAAAAAGAAACCCAGTAGAAAGTGGACATGGGTCAGCCCTAACGGAGAATATAAAACGAAATAGATTACATTTTATCGTCAAATAAAGATATTGTTAAAGATGTAACACCACTAAACAATATTGGCACAGGAAGCGACCATAGGATACTGAGAACAAGAATAGAAATAAAAACGAGATTGGAAAGAAAGAAAAGAATTAGCACTCCAAAAACAACGATAGACACAAGGATTTTAAAAGAAAAACAAGCACAGTATGAATACGAATTAAACAAGAATTTAGGATCCCCTGAAATACAGGAAATGACAATGAACTACCATAAACAAATGTATGTTAGACGCAGGCCTTAAAGTAGCCGTAGCTCGAAAGAAAAAAGAAAAAAGTTGGAGTGACAGAACAGAAGAACTATTCCGTATAGGACGAGAATTGTTGAAAAACGGAAAACGGAACACGATAGAATTTACAGAAACCAATAAGACACTGAAGAAATCAATAAGAGAAGATAAAAGGAAACAGTTAGAAGCACAAATTGAAAAAATAATCCAAGAAAATAAAAATATGAAAAGCATAAGAAGATCATTAGGTAGAGCAAATATCACAGCATTTAAAGACAATGAGGGAAAAGAAGTAAGAGATAAAAACGAAATTTTAAGGACCATAGAACTATACTATGAAAAGCTATACAAACAAAAAACGAAACGCCGAAAGATGTGGAACAGGAATTAAAAAGAAAATAATAAATGTAAATTCAGAAGATATCCCAGAAATTACTAATGAGGAGATTAAATTCAACATAAAGTCCATCAAATATTACAAGTGCCCTGGACAAGATGACGTAATAGGCGAGTTAATAAAAGAAGGAGGAGATACGATAATTCAAGCATTACAAATATTCTTTAATAAATGTCTGGAGGAAGGAAGGATTCCTGATGATAGGAGCAACGCACTAATTATCCTCATATACAAAAGGAGACAAAACAATACTTGATAATTATAGGCCAATATCTCTATTGCCCCAAATATACAAACTCTTCACAAAAATCATAGTAAACAGATTAGATGCAAAACTAGAATTCTACCAGACGATCGAACAGGCTGGATTTAGGAAAAATTTCAGCACAAACGACCGCATCCTCACAATCAGAACATTAATAGAAAAAGCCATCGAATACAATTTACCTTTATATATGGCGCTGGTCGATTTTGAAAAAGCTTTCGACTCGATTGAATTGTGGGCGATAGAAAAAGCCCTGCAAAACAGTAGAATAGAATATAGATACACTAAAATGATCCACTCCATCTATGAAAAATCAACAATGATAGTGAGGTTACACGAAAACACTAATAACATCTCGGTCGGTAGAGGAGTAAGACAAGGAGACTCGATGAGTCCTAAGTTGTTTATAACAGCACTAGAAGATGTGATAAAGTCACTTAACTGGGAAAACAAAGGAGTGAATATAAACGGCAAAATGCTCAATGACCTGGCCTATGCAGATGACCTAATCATCATATCAAACTCAGCAGCGGACTTACAAAACATGCTCGAAGAACTCAAGAACAAATCAGCAAAAGTTGGGCTAAAAATAAATAAACAAAAAACAAAAATAATGACTAACCAACAAGACAACATAAACATAAAAATTGACAACCAAACTGTAGAGACAGTACAAGAATATGTTTATTTAGGTCAATTGATAACATGCAAAAAATTTAACCAAAATCTGGAAATTGATAGACGCATACGCCAAGCATGGTCGGCCTTTGGGAAACAAAATAAAATACTAAAAAACCAAACAATCCCCTTAAAACTGAGAAAAGCTGTGTATGACCAATGCCTACTCCCAGTACTTACTTACGCGGCACAAACATGGACATTAAACAAAACATTAATGGGAAAACTTGCCAAAGCCCAGCGAGCAATGGAAAGGCAAATGCTAAATATAAAGTTGAAAGATAGAATAAGAAATGAGAGTATAAGGGAAAAAACAAAAGTAATAGACGTGAAGAGACATGTAGCATCATTGAAATGGAGATGGGCAGGCCACACCATGAGGCAAAAAGATGAACGATGGAACAAGGAAATACAGGAATGGAGACCATGGACGGGACGGAAGGAGTATGGGCCGCCCACAAACCAGATGGAAAGATGACATAAAATTAATAGCAGGATTAACATGGATAAGGACAACTCAAGACAGAGACAAATGGAGATTTAAAGGGGAGGCCTATGTCCAACATTGGATAGATACAGGCTGATAAAGAAGAAAACGAAGAGTGTGAGACCGTCACATTTGCATTAACTAAACCTGTAGAGCAGAAAATCTGCATAAAATATATATTCGTGCGTACACGCTATTCATATTATTTACAATATTTCGGAAATGATGTAGTAGGAATAAAAACATAGTACAAAAGTTTTAAGGTGGCTTTAAATCTGCTGAAAATAATTGGCGTTTTAAAAAACCAACAGCGAATTAACATTACAAGAACTAGAGAGATTCTTTAGAGATTCCAAAAGCTAATGCATGTAAAATTTTAATGAAAGGTCTTGGCGAAATAAATTTGCTTCTCAGCGTCTGTTACTAAAGCAGAACAAATCACATTAATGATTTACTACTAGCAGTGAACCAGATTTTCTCAAAAAATGAAACAGTTATACGGCTGTGATTTGGACACAATGGCTCAGACTTCTCAATGAAATGTCTCTTCTATCTTGTATAATTTTTACTAAATATAGATTTTTTGTTGTCTTGTGTACGTTTTTATCTTTTTTAGCTTAATATTTATGTATAGATAATTAAATTTACAATAGTAAATTATGACCACAATATCGAAAATGCTCTTCTTTAGTGTTATATTTTTCTTTAACGTTCTTTAATATATATTTTTGGAGATTGAGGCTAGCTTATTAAAAATTTATATTGTCGTCCACTTCTAAAAAAGAAAAATACCACTTCTAGCTGCTTCTATAAAGGTAGGCGTCACAGAAACCTTTAAGATAGAACAACAGTATAAAAATGCATATTGTTAAGTTATAGTTTTCAAGTAAATATCTGTAATATTTTAAAATAAAAATTTAAATTTATTTCTGTTATCCAGGATTTTAATTTAATAATTTATTATTTAAACACTGTTGCACAAATTTAATTAAAATGACCATTGACATAAACGTAACAAACATTGGTGATTTTGCAGCTTTCTTGCATTTTTTTGTCGCTGCCTGCGTTATTTACTTATTTAATGTTTATTATTTGAAAGGCCACGATTTCTAGGTTCTGATGTATAAGCATTAGATGCTTAGAGAATTTTTCAGATAGTATTAAGAGGTTTGATTCAAACAGAGAGTATACATACATGAAAGTTGCTTGCTGTTTAATAATTAGTGTAAGTAGAAGAATAACATTTAATAAAATCAAATTTAAAAATTATTTTAAAGTTAGTTTAATGTACGGTTGGGCTTTTTGATTTTTTATTTTCAGGGGTTGAGGCGGTATATTTGAAATATCTATCTATTTGTCAGCCATATTATATTATAGTATATATGTAGCTGAGAACCAAAACTTAGTGATATTTTTATTTATTTTCCTTATTTATGTTACGTGTTTTGGTGTGTTCAATATGCACATCTTTTTTAACACCTTCCTTAAACATCAACGGCTGCATTGTTAATACGTGGGTTGATTTGTGTATGTATTACATATATAACGCCAAGACTGAAGTCAAGTTCCTTGAGCCAGCCATCTTTGCTATGTAAGATGGAATAACAGCTTTTATTTTGAATAAATTTTGTGAGCTTATATTTTAGTCTTGTTCTTCCAACTTCAATTGCACCAAATAATTCGTTTTCCAATCAACATATTCTATTAAATAAAGAGCTTCTACCAAATAATTACTTTAACGTAACTCTGACAACACTACCATTTTATCCAAATTTCGAGCACCTTGGAAAGTATTTCTATATCCCCTCAATAAGTTTAATAAATGCTAGCTTTGAGATTAAGTTGAGGGATCATTACTTAAAACCGCAGTTTTTGTGTAAATTTTTTCTCAATTTGCTTGTTCGAAACTATTCGTGCAAGATATGATTTCTCTAAAAATAAAATTTAATGTTTCAGCATATTACTGTTAATAAATTTTATTCATACTAGGTCAGTGCTAAAAGTTTCCGGTCCGATTATAATACAGGATAAAACAATAGTATTTTATGTGTTTTAAAACATTTGTTATATTTTGAAATTAGAAAAAATACTTTAAAGTTTTATTTGAAAAGTTTTCCACAACAACCTGCTACAACTCTCCATACCTGTTAAATTTCCTGCCTCGTAAGTCTTTCTCCAGTTTTGAAAATAAATAGTAGTATGGGCTAGGTATGGATTAGAGAATTAATGGAAAAATTCTCAAAATCGCAGTCTTTTGCAGCAACCTGGCCTTCTTGACAAGAGCGTTATCGTGCAAAAGGAGAACAGTTTGATTCAGCATGCTATTTCTCTTTTCCTTGATATCGTTTCCCAATTTATGCAGTAAGCTGGTACAATACTCCTTGTTTACCACAGTATTCCTGCCCTTAAAATCAAATAACAAAATTACTCGAGTGACTGTTGCTAGGCAAATCACACAAATCTACTTCTAGAATTTTACAAACATTCAATCAACTATAGCGGTATGTGACGCTACCATTATGGCATTTCTATTTCTACTAGAACATGATTGGAAATCCTTGGTGCTGACTTTATATGTGGATTGGTAACCAAGAATAAGAGTAATACAAATTGTGGAACTAGGAACGATGTCTAACACACTCTGTCTATAGTTGAAAGTTCCCAAATTATGAGTGAAAGTCTGTTATGACAAATACGTTTTGTACTGCTGACATCTCCTCGTCTTACCCTATCCTGTGTTTAAAATTTTAACAATAAAAGGAAAACTGTTAAAACGTACTATAATATAAAAAACTGATTTTATCAGATCTTATTTTCACTCACACTAATCAGTATGATTCGAATTCTTCTTGAAGATTCGGCGAAACTCACATTTATTTGTATCAACTTTCGACGAGCTTTTTAAAGAAAGTTTAGAGATTTTTCTTGTAATATTTTTTGAAAACAAATGAGATTATTCAGTATTCTGCAAATGGAGTAGCGCTATTCTTGAAAATCCTTTCTATATACTATTTAGAAAAATGACAACTAATATTACTCTGTTCCTTTCCCTCGCACCCTGAGTAATTTTACGATTTACAAATAAAACGTCGGTAACGGCACAGGTTTTAATGCATCACTCATTACGGCGCTGTACTTAATCAAATAAATTTTTAGCGAAAACCCGCTGCCCAGGCAGGGCAGCGTCCGCTTTATCCTCGCTCTGCGCTGCCCAAATTCGCCTGCCCAAAGCAAAGGTTCGGGTCGCAGTGTTTGCCAAACATTCACCAAGACACTCCAATACCGAAGATTAAAGCTAACTAGAATCAACAAACCTCTATATATGTTCGGGGCATTAAATAATGAAGGGGGACCCGCAAAGATAAATAACATATACTCACTCCGGCTAAACACCGGATAGCTGATAAATTGCATCGGGGTAGCGGGCCGCCTCGCCCCCGCCCGTAAACCCCGGCATTTTCGCGACGGTTTTTCCGCTCCCGAGCGCGGCCGCAGCGGGCCAGCCTATATTTTATTAGGAGCCGGACGAGCCGGGGTGAGCGATGGAGTGATGGCGGTGATTTAAATCAAACTTGGACTCGGCTAATGGCACAAATCGGATGAGACCAAAAGTGGTCGTTTTTGGGGCGCATCCGATCGCGCGCGGTCTCATTATTCCTCGGACGCGGTTTAATGGCGCCATTTGTTTGCCCCGCCGAGCCGCTGCCCGCCATCTTTCACCCGCTAACCGCCCTTGAATTATAATGTTACCCGGAATGCTATAACGTTTATTAGCGTTTCCGTCTTCTTCGGCCGCGGGGGAAAAATTCCGTTTATCTGTCGCAGATACGCCATCTTTTAGGTGTTTCCCTTTCAAGCTAAGCTCCCATAAATGTTAAATAACGAAACTTATCTGGAAGCGTCTTTAATAGGCTCGTAAAATCTGTTTAAGCCCTGACTGAAATCACTTTTTTGTTGTCTGTAGATGCAGATGCTTTTTAGTGTTTTCAAATCTGATACTAATCGTTGGTTACTTGATTATCTTGTTAGAACATGAAGTCAAGTATATTGCAGTGTAGATTGTATTGGAAAAGATTTAAAGTTGTTGATTTCAATTATTTTCGTATATAATAGTCAAGTATTTTAAACGAAATGCTATATTTTATTTATTTTGAGCCTAAATGCTACTAATCACACAACCTTATAAATTTATGTTCATTGAAATGTATAGAGGTTTTGCTCTTGTTTTTTAACATTAAAAAACAAGAGCACTTTGTGCTTTACATGACGGAGATAAGTATTATAGATCTTAATGTTAATTACTAGATATTAAGTATGTTACATCACTACATTTTAGTCGAAATGTCAAACATGGAGAACTTTAGTTCGTACTAGATGTTACTCACTGTTGCTGGCGGCAGTTTCCGTTTAAGTCAAGTGTGAAGCGATCGTTTAGCGAGATTGTAGTACACGACACCTTCGCACTAGCTAATGTTAGTGTTAAATGATTTTGACATTGTTTTAGGTACTGGTCAATGGTAGGAATGTTTAGTTTCCGATGCAACTGGAAATTCATTACGTACCATTCGGCGTTGGTTATAGTGCATAGCACTTTATTTTGAAAAACTTATAACTTTTTCCCATTGGTTGTAGAGCTTGCACCCAAGACACTGAATCCATAGGTGATAATATGCTCTATACTAGTCTTGTATATAAGGGTCCCGCATTTAAGTAAGAGAAGGTTTTCTACTGATGACAGGGTAAGGCATGGATATGATTCAAATAATTTTTATTTATATGTAATCGCCAGGTTCATCTTCTATCTAGGAAGAATGCAAGATATTTTACAGCACTGTCTTTTGGGTTTCATGATATCGTCCTATTATTTAAAAGTGTTTCAGGTGGGTTCACTGGTTTACGGAGCATGAATATTTTAGTTTCGCATTTGTTAGCATTGAGTTTTATGCATCATTTTGTAATACGTCGGTTAATATATTAATATCATGTGATTGAGTGAGGATCGCAGTATTGTCAGCATACATTGCAAGGTCTGCTTGAGTGATGCAAGGATATCCTGCATAAATGTGTTAAATAAAGAGGGGCCTAATATGGAGCCTTCAGGTACGCCTGCTTGTATTTGGCGCGTTGGAGAGGTAAAAGGCTTTATTAGTACCTAAAAGATCTTGTTGTGTTGAAAGAGCATAAATGTGTTCCACAGGTATGGGGACATGTTCAGCTTTATCATTTTGTGTAGAGGATGTTTGATTCACACCCCGTAGAATGGCTAGGCGACGACAAACAATGGTATAATAGTGTGCTGTTTATTTTTAAATCCCTTGTAGATCTTTTCACTAAATCGTAGTAGTTAGTGTGTGATTGAATATGAGATTCTGAATCCAAATTGAAAGTGTAAAAGTATAATGTTTTCTGCTAAAAATTATTAAGGAACATTAATATTGCTTGTTCAAGAAGTTTTAATACGGAGGACAGTAGACTGTTTGCTAAATTTAGTAAATGTCACTATTATAACTTGTTAGCATGTATCAGAAAAATGTCCGGTTTGTAGTCGGGCATTATACACTGCAGTTAGAAAGTAGTTTAATTTTTTTGGTAGGTTTTTAAGAAGCAGCTTTTGGATCATGTCCGGGGCATTTCTTAGATTTTAATTTTTAACGTGATCAAGCTGGGAAACTGATTCTGAAAATATAGATTCATCAGTGGTGTGGTCAGTTGATAATTTTGTTGTTTGCTGAGAGTCACATGCATTGAGTAGATTTGGAGAGGTGGAGAAAGTGTGCTCAATAAGTTTTGAAATGAATTCACATTTGTCCTAGTCCTAGATCTGACCTTGGGAACAAAGAGTAGAATTAAGTCTGGTTGCTTGAGTGTCCTTTGGTAACTCTGGTAACTCTCCATATGCTTGGATCTCCGGGAGCAACTGATTTTATGTAGTTGTTGTATAACATAATTTGTAGTTGATCCAGTTCTATTCTCATTAATTTTGTTTTTTTTTATCATCGTCGGCAATTCTTCTAATGATTTTTGAAACTAGTTGTGTAGCAGTAATTTTTGCTCTCGTTGGCGTGAAGTGTTTTATTTGGAGGAACATATCCTTCTAAGTCTTCTTTGATCTGTCTCTTCTATTTTGACCTCTCATTTGCAGCATATACGTCTTTTTTGTTAGTTGATTATTTGATATGGCCTTGTGAGATGACCCAACTACCTTAACATATTTCGTTAAACTGTCGTTTCTATTTATGTTTTTTTATAAACTCCTGCCAATTCGGCATTTGTTTTTCTCTCTATTTGTAACTAACTTGACACATTTAAATAATAGGTTTAGTAAAAAATCAATTATTTTTGCATGAAACTGAGGTTTTATTTAACATACTTAGAATGAACCTATTTAGGTCTTGTTGCCATTTTGAAGGTAATTTCATTATGCCTCTCTCCTAAAAGCCCGTGTCCCTATTGTCCAAAAACTGAGACAGTTGATTTTCACAAACCTCCCTTGAGGCGAATTTTTCACCAGCAAAATAGTTAGCCATGGACAGGAACAGGTGGTAATCACTTGGTACCAGGTTTGGACTTAAGGTGAATGCATAACAACCTCCCAACTAAGCTCCCGCAGCTTCTGGAGAATCTCTATCAATGTGTGTAGGCTGACGTCGTCTTGATGAAACACAATTCCTGTCCTAGTGGCCAAAGTTGGCCGCTTCTGGACAATTGCTTCCTTCAGACGGTCTAATTGTTTACAGTACAGGTTCGCATTTTCGCCGTAGGGGAGCAGCTCATAGTATATGATTCCTTGCTAATCTTACCAAACGCACAGCAAAACTTTCCTGGCCGTCAATCCTGGTTTAGCCACCGTTTGCGCCGGCTCACCGCGCTTCGACCACGACCGTTTTCACTTGACGTTGTCGTAAGTGATCTGCTATCTTATATCCTTCTAAAGGATATTAAAAATAAATTTTAAATCAAATTTTGCACTCCAGTGTTATCTAAAAAAACATATCAATATCTAATTTTTATTACCTAACACTAATTTGCTTTATAAAGCAGAAAAAGTAAAGAAAACAATTTTCGATTTAGACCAAATAAGGGAATATACCAAATAATTACATTAAATATTATGGAGATGGTTGGTGAAACAAGACAAAACACCAAGTTGGTGTTGCTTTATTTTCTAATACTTCTAAAGAAAAATAGCACAAAATGAGAACATTTTGCTGTTATACATACTGAAGAAACATCTTTGCAATCCATCGATGAAGATATAAGAGATGGGTAAGTGGAGTAAATATGCTAAAAATATATCAAAGCATATTTGTATTTTAATTCCGTGAGTCTACATTTCTCGACTGCTAAACTTTATTTTACTTTATTGTTCTATCCGCATGTTATTGAATGAGCAGTAGTTGGTAAAGGTAGAGTTTGGTGACTACGACAGACCCCCTATAAGTAATTCAAAGGGTTCGGTTTTAGTAAACATAGTGCAGTGGATGATGTTATCGAGCAATTTCGGTTGTTACTGTTCAACATTTCTTTCGTCAACAGTTTAATATTGCACTGGAAGAGCAGTCCCTGATCATAATACAATACTCCGGTAGGTTAAATCGTTTCCCACAACTGGACCAGTTATGAAAAGAAAATTAATCGACCATTCCTGTACGACTTGGACTCGAAAAACGAGTCGTGCTTCAACTTTGGGCCTGTATTTTGAAATTCTATCAGTATAAAATTATTGTTTAAAGTCTTCTGTGATTTTGTCTAACACAAACTGTTTTATGAAAGAATGCTAGAAATTATTGCTTCTGCATTCTTTTGGAAAGCAGAAAAATCCACGAGAATTATACAAGAGATTTAAGGAAGTTAAGATTTATTACGACTTAGGGGTTGTAGGACCTTACATTTTTTAAGAAGAAGCTACAGTAACATTTTGTTCAGACTGCATTTTCATTATTTCATATAAAACATCTTTGTGTTTTGTTCTTAATCGGCCTGTTTTGAATTATCATTTTGAAAGCATGCCAAGTCTATTATTTTAAACTTTCTCAAGCGTTTTTCTTTAAACGCTCAAAAAAATGTTTAAATGTTTGTCTAAAGAAAAAAAATCAAAATATGCATCAATTGATAGCTGTTGTTCATTACGTAATCAAATGCTACACGATAGTAAAATTCTTAACTTAAAAAATCATATCTTAACAAAGTAAACAACTCTCATTTAGGGCATATAATAAATCTTTTTCGTATTCCGTTGCAGAAGAGTGGCCTAAAATTTCCCACACAGGATGAGTCTCTTAAAGATAAATTATGTTTCAGTAACGTACTCAACTAGAATATGTGCAAACCACGCACTGTGCCTCAAACTAATATCCTTATTTGCTGAAACCGATATACAATTCTTACTTAAGCCTAGGTAGCTAGTATTAATTTGGGGGCTCAATGGCGAATATTTTTGGTCAAATGCTTTTTTATTCTTAACCAAGGATTTCATAAAGGCGAGGAATCCTAATCACCGTACAAAATTTTTTTCAGACCGAGCTGCATTAGGGCCTCATTTATTTTGTTAGAAGACCTGCTATGAATTGGAAATCCAAGGTTTGTAGGTAATAACACGTTTGTGTTGCTACAGAAGCCTTTTACCATTGATAAAATTTATCTAGCAAAACTGACTGTATGGCAATCGACTCAATTGCTCCCCCGTGAAACTTAAGTGCACATTGTTGCTGTTGGTGTACTCGCTCAACCATTTAGTTGACTTAAAGGTCAACATCGACGTAGTATGATAATTCTCAGTTAAGTTCGGGTATCGACAGGTTTGTTAGCGCGATCTTTGAGATCATGGTTAATGGTGCTTGGAGAGGGCACTGACCTGCATAATGCTTACAAAAAATTGGCTGAGTATTAATGCAGTTTTAGAAGTCTGTAAGGCCATCAAGACAGTAAACCTGAACTATAGAACTATCTTTTATGGTGCTAACTGATTGTTTAGCTGGCAAATGTGTACGATAAAGTAAGATGTACTTAAAATCACATTTATGATGGCGACTAGTAAAGCTGGTGAGGTGAGCTTTAATTCGAGATGATCATCCCCTGCATCAAGAATTGTCTCAAAATGCTAGAATTTAAATAAAATTATTAGTTACAGCCTAGAATGCTAACGTTGTTATAGTCTTGAAGCCAAAGAGAGCGAAAGAAAGTCCGAGTATCTTTGGCTGAACTCTTTATACTCTTACCCCTGCTTCGTTTTCTAATTAATTGGCAATAATTTTCTCGGGACGAGCTGGAGATTGCCTGGTGTATTAGGGCTTAATTTGATTTATCAGTAGACCTGTCCCCAATTTTACATTCAAGATTTGATGGTAAGAGCACGTGTACGCCGCTCATTTATTATTAATTACAAAAAAATAAAACCAATACAAAATGTTAGTATAATATAAATTGTTATTCGAAATTGCCATCCTTTTTACAGTCCCGATCAGACTCCAATTCTTTTTTGTATAGGTTGGCGAATAAGTTCGTTTGGTTTCATTTTTTCTTTTGTTTTACAACGATTTGTTTGCTGTTTGGCAAAGTGCTAGTATTTATTAGAAAGATCTTTTTCTGCTCTACAAAACTGTGTTATTAATTTTTTTGAATAATTTAATTTTCCATCAATTTTCAGGTACAGAAATCGAATATCCAGTAGGCAAAAATCAGCATTTTCGACACCTGCTTTTCTTCGCTTTTCATCGAGGACAGAAAGCTGCCGAAGCCGCTCAGGACACATGCAGTGTGTACGGAAAAGATGTTATAGGCGAGCGTGCAGCACAAAAATGGTTTGCGAAGTTCAAAAATGGCGACTTTGACTTGGATGATACGCTCCGTAGTGGAAGACCTTCGGAATTCGATGAAGAGCGTCTCAAGGCACTTTTGAAAGAGGACGATCGCCAAGCAAGTCTCTGAAAAAATGAACTGAGATCATCAGACTATACTCAACCATCTTCATTCAATGGGATTTGCCCAAAAATTGGGAGCTTGGGTGCCTCACGACAAAGAAAATCGCCTTCAAATTGCTTCAAACATCTGGCCCGCCATCGAGCAACAGGTGGGCACAAACAACGTTTCTTGTATCGAATCGTCACGGGAGATGAGAAATGGTGCCTATATGTCAATATGAAGCAAAGAAAGAAGTAGGTGGCTCCAGGAGAAACTCCGAAGCCAAGAGTAAAGCAGGATCACCACCCAAAGAAGACTATGATCTGCGTATGGTAGGACTGGGAGGGCATGGTGCACTGGGAAACGCTCGAAAAGAACGCCACGGTCAACAAGGAGCTCTACATTGCCCAGCTACACAGCGTGAATGAAGCTACTCGACTGAAAAGACCCGATAGACAAGGCCAAGTCATTCTACCTTCACGACAACGCCAGGCGCCACGTTACACAAGTCGTCAAAGCCGCCCTTCAAGAGCTCGAATGAGAGGTTCTTCAGCATCCGCTGTACTCTCCGGACCTTGCGCCAACAGATTACCATCTTTTCCGCTCCCTGTCGAACCATATGAGGGGCGTTATCTTCAACAACGAAGAGGACCTCAAAAACTGGCTTAACAACTTCTTCGACACCAGACCGGGCGATTTTTGACGGAACGGTATCAACAAATTGGTCGAGAAGTGGGAACAGGTCGTAAACAGTAACGGAGAATACATTATTGATTAATTTATTGTTTTTTTTTGTTTAAATAAAACCGAACGAACTTATTCGCCAACCCATATGTGGCTATTTGATAAATTACTTTGTAGGTTATATTTTAGTAATGTTTTTAAAACTGTAACTGATCAAATTTATTCTCTTTCTTAGAGAGACGCTTGCCTGCTGCATGTAGAAAAAACTGGAATGTTCAATTACGTTTTGTTTAGGTTTAAACCCCCCGTTTAATATAATCCAAACTGTAGCCGGAACAACGTGAAAACATAATTGCGATGTAAAAGAGCACAGTTCGGTGCAAGTTTATTCAGCTGCCATTGCAGCGGCACAGGTGTATTAGATTGGGCATTAGCGTATCCACGAGGAGGCAACGAGGTGTTTTATAAAGCGGCCTTAACAAAATAAACAACATCTATTATGAGACACCTACTCTGAATATAAAATACCCAATTTCATGCTCTCTGCTCGCCATTGTTGCCGTAATCTCGATGCGCCGTAAAACTAAGAAAGGGAATAAAAGGGCGATGCCGCCCTATCTGCGCCCGCGCCAGGGCCAGAATAAGCGGCGGCAGAAGGAGAGCGTAATGGGATGCGCCATAAAAGTTTTAGTTTCTTTTAAATTCAGCGCCACGGAAGGGTTCGCGCGCAATGGCCAATATTTCCGCTTTCTCGTTACGGCGATGGCGCTAAAATTTTATTTAACAAGGCCGCCCGGCTAACGGCCGATCGGCGACGGCTTTACGGCCCGGTTTTTGGAACAAACCGAACGCGGCCGGCTTTTCGGAAAAATTTAATTAAGCGGAATGGCAGCTGCAAACGGCGCCCGCTTATCGAATTACCCTAAACGAAATGGGCGTCAAATCGAATAAATTGCAGCAAAAAATCTGACGGCGACAAGAGCAATTCTATTTCGAGTTGTATTTTATTTCTCTTGAAGCTAAAACATTTGGCCCAACGTTTGTCCAGCTTCTCGATTGCCCTTTGAAGGTAATTTTCTTCGAGGTTTTTTATTCGTTGGAATTCTCCTTCTGGGCAGGGATATTCTGGGTTTAGGAAAAGATGCCAAATAAGGTAAATTTTATCTTTTGCTGAACATTACCAATGTCGGGTAATAATTACATTATTGAATGGTTGGGTATCGAAAAGCCTCAAGTTTACAACGTAGGCAAAGAGTACAGAAAATCTGACCACTTGACAGGACAACTCACAGTAAGCAATCTGATCGCAAAAAAAGAGACAAATTCGTTCGTTAATTGAAAGAGGATTGTGGGCAGAGCATAACTGACCTGATAAAAGAGATGGACGTGGAGGTCGAGAGTAAGTCCAGCAGTGCACCAGAACCTGCGCTACAAGTCTTTCCTCCTAAGGAACTACCAACAGTTGGGAAAAACAAGAAGCACATGAAGTTCAAAGCTTAAGAAATGCTGATTTCTTGAGATTCCTTTCGTAAGAAAAGAACTTCATCTAGGACAAGAAGGTCAATCACCAAAATAGCCGCCGAATCCGACAAGATGCCTCTGAATTTCCCATCATCATGCACAAATAGTTTCTTGCCTCTGTGATGTTGTTGAGGCTTGCGAGCAGCGAAGGGTATGTCATGGTGGCCCACTTCTTTGAGGAAGGCCTAAAGTTGACCACTGAATTCTATATCAACATATTAGAAACAGTTGTCAAGTCCTGGACAGCTCTAGCCCACAAGGAAAGAAGACTTAGACATTGTATTACCATTAGTCCCCCGATTTGTGGCCATCCTTCAGTCCCGACTGAAATCCCCTTGACTACTACGCGGGTTGCGTGGTAGAGGCGAAGAAAAATTCAGGAAACTTTTTAGTCACCTTACAGGTTAGACAAAAGTCCGCGTACAAATATTGTACAGTTCATTTTATTAAATAAACCGTGCACTCGCAATACCGGCGTTTGCTTTACAGCGTGCGACCGCTGATTCGCGCGCCAGGCCCGAATCATTACCAATTTCAGAATCACACAGCAAATTATTCAGCCAAATTATTGCCGGGGGATAAATTGATTTATGCTGAATAAACAGGCACTTCCTCTAAGGACTCCGGCGGATTTAATAATGCCCGCTCACAGCTCGCTGTGCTGCTTTGTTTGCACAATAATGCCGATTTTCAAGATATTTCATTGAGTACATAATCCACCTCGCCCTCTGCAAACGCGTTGCCCCGAGTTTCTTATTGATGGCACTGCTAAAAGTGCTTTGTTTTGATAACAATGTGCTTAATAGGCTGTTAGTTATTTGGAAATATTTGCGCCGGGCTCGCATTCCGAACGAATTCCGACTTGCCCCTCGCGCCCTAACTATAAAACTAATTGTTTGAGCTTTTTAGCACGAAATCAATAATTTATGCAGCCATCTATGGGGATTTCAGGATGTATGCTTGCTTATAAGTTTCAGACAAACAAACATACGAAACAAGATGTTAAATGTATTAAATTAATCTTAAAGCTATGTCGAAGAAACTGATAAGAATGCCAATTTTTACTTATTTATATTTTGCCTTGCAGTTTTAGTAGTGGGAGGAATGATCATATATATTTTTTCTAATAGACGTTTTTAAACAAATTTGTATAATACGATTTACGCTACCACAGTAAAACAAAATTCATTTATTTATATGTTTGTTGTTCTGATTAATTAGCAAAATTCTTCCTGGATATGTTAGGTATAAATTAAGATTTTTTTATTATTTTGAAGATATTTACAGACCATTCATATGTATTCCACTTATACCTAAAGGTATCTTTATTGTAAATAGATAAAGACACAAGGCGTATGCTTTAAGCATGAAAAGTGAAAAATGATCTAGTGGAAGATTCACGTGCAACATATGAGTATCTTAATGGCTACGATTTATGTTTTGCTATTAGTAAAGCACATAAAACAATGTTATAAAAGAAATAATGATATCGCCCCGACACTATACACTATACAATTTTCTAAAACGGTCCTCGGTGATAAAGAATGCCTTTAACAATTATCGCGAGAAAATTTAATCAAACCTGAAGTAAACGCTTTGAAAAATTATAATCCAGTCAAAATGTAGATATATAGATACAAGTAGACTCATCCATACTGGAGAAGAAAGAAGCTTAGAAAGGAAAACTCCATGTAGACAATATCACTAATGCATAGAGCATCTCAGGTGCTCTAAACAAACTTAGTTACATTGCCGTAGCCATAAACGACATAAAAATTTAGATTTCCCCAAAACACAGTTAAAATATTAAAGGTAAAGTGACTCTTAAATAGGCTAATCTAAATTAAGAGTCGAGGATTATCTAATGTTTCAAATGTTAGTATCATAGGCAAAAATTACACAAATTTTCATCGTTGTACGAATTATAACAAACATAGAATTTAGAACTCATATTTGTGCAAAAAAAGTCGGACGAAACTCTAAATTGTGAGCATTTTCAATTGTTTGCTCTAATGAGCAGACATTTGAAAAACAACATTTTGTTGGTTGCAGCTGCAAGCTCTTTTTTGAGTAATAAAACTAGTTCAAATTTGGCTCTTCGGCCCCGCCGGCAGTTAGCCGCACGTGGGAGACTGACCATCTAAACGTTAAAGCCCTTCGATGTAGTTGGTTGCTTAAAATGTAAATGATCCAGATGGCTCATGTGGTCTGGTGACCAGACGGAGTCCTGGTCTGGACCCTCAGTTTAAACGGCAGTTAGTGGGACGTGGGCAACAAACCTTTTGGGGTTGGAAATAGTTTGAACGTTGTCCCAGATATTAAAGCGACTGCGTGGATTTTTTTACTTCAAAATAGGTGTTAAGTAATAAGCTATTATAAACTCTTTTAAAATTTTTCTCTTTACTGGATTCCATCCTACAAACTGTGACTTTATGGCAGCAAACACTAAGTTAAGGTTAAAATTTATAGAGCATATCTAGAGATAATAAATAGGTTTCCATCACCTAAAAATTCATTTGTAAACTCTTGAAGCAGCATCAATTACTTTTTTCACGTCTGCATGCTTAATTCAAAAACGCATACAGATTGTTAAGCTTCAAACAAATCAAAGAAAAACTTTTTTTATCTGTACGTATAAACTCAGTAATTGAGCTCTTATAACAAAAAATAATTATTGGTAAAATATGCATATTATATTTCTCTTCAAACTTGAACTGATACAAAACGAAAAGCTTAATCAGAAAAAACATCAAGCATTAAAGAATTCCAAATTTGTAATTATAATTGTCATAATCAAAGATTAACTTATTTTGTTATTAATTTCTTCTGTTTACTGTTTACCTAATTGTTCCAAAATGATATAAAAGATATAAATAGTTTTTGGAAATTAACTATATGAGAGCAACTGTACCTCTAACAGATAAACTGTTTTCTGATTATCATATTTACCATTTAATGAAATATAGCCGAACAAATCTAAAAAAAATATTAGACAGGTTTAATTTTTCACAAAGATAAAAAAATTTTCCTCAAGGTACCTCACCATAGAGTCATATTTGGATTTGTACTCTAACAATACGATTATCATTGGTGCTTAAATTCTTAAGATAAATTATTTAATAAGACGACTGGTTGACTAAAAGATAATCTGTTTTGAACTAAATAAGACTTCTTCTTCTTCTTCTTCTTTCTCGTTTCCCATTTATGCCTCACGGCGTTGGACATAGAAGTGAATACAAAAGATTTGTGGATGGCGCTGTATAGAATGTTACAAAAAGAACAGCTAATTATTAAAGCAATTAAAAATAAGCAGCACAAGTAGGTGTTTCAGCAGACAGCTAAAGTACGACCAGACATTTAGACTATTACAGGCAAGTATTAAAAATCTTAAAGAAAATGTCCTTTAAAAATATCTGTTGAACCTTTGTAATGCAGCAGAAGGTTTGCAGAAATAATTTGTCTGTACTAAGAGGTAAGAGTTTTGGCTCACATTTGGTAGAAAGCTTTTTAATCTTTGCATTCCTAAAGTATACAAAGAGGGAGACCAAGTTTGTTTTTTACTACATTAAAAGTGACTATTAACCAAATTAGTCACAGTAAAATAAACTTCCAATGTCATATAATATTGTGTAAAAGTTTAAATAAGTTAAGATAACCTGAGGTACTAAAATAACTTTGGAATGCATTTTGTTTTGGCAGATTAGGGCAATAAGAAAACTTTCTTTGGGTTGGGGTCTAACAGGAAATTCAAAATTAAGATTATTTTGGTAAACCACATTGTATTGTGGTACACCACTATTAACGTATCAGTGACAATATTTATTTCTATTAATTTTTACTACAACATGTATTTGGCTTCTTTAATAGAGAAATTATGTGAACTATGTGGTTATTGTAAGCAAAATGGATTATCTGAAACGTATTGTAGATGGTGGGATGACCTCTGAGTATTATTTACTCCTAAAATATAGCAGTGAAAAGAGATATATCTTGATCAAAAACGAAATGTCCGGACATTTTGAGCTACAGATGTACATGCGGTTTAAGTGCTACTAAGTTGCAGATAGTATTAGGGATTTATATAGAGAAGCTTTTAGTCTGAAAGGCCCTTCAGCTCAGAAAACGCCAATTCTTATCCGACATGGAGCGGAACATTGTTACTATTAAAAGAATGATCGAGTCCAGAAGGTTAATAGAACAATGTTTGGTCATTCTTACACTTGAAATTAATCAAAGACCAAATAGCATTTTTTCAACTCTGACTCGTTTCTTTCAACGTGCTTATCAAAACTCAAAACTGCTTTCTAATGACTGGTAGGGCGATGGGTACACCCAGATCCCTGGGAAAATTCGAAAAAATTTAGTCGATGACTAGTTCCGAAGGATTTAAAACTGCAAAGAGTGTATGAGGAATATTGTGAAACATTAAGATAGTTAAAGGTGCACTGCTAAATATCCCTAGTACACACAAAAAATACTACTAAAATCTAAAAAACTAAAGAATTTGTACACAGTTTTATTTAGTACATTTTTAACTGTGCTAAAATTGCACGCGACTTGACTTGCTTTCTTAGGTCAATGTTTTCGTTGATTTTGTTGTTATTTTTATTTAGGTCCAATTTTTGAAAGTTCAAGCAGTTGAGGACATGTTCTTTGATTTCCTGTGTTAAATTGAGGTACTGATGACTTCTCGTATAGTTTCTAATTATTTAAAACAAATATATTTCTTCTGGAGTTGGGCCGATGGCATTTAGGCAATTTCTGTTGGTTGCTTGAAAAATTTAGTGACTAAAGGCTTCGTTGAACTCGTTTGTCTTCCATTAAAATATTTCGATTTTTTAACCCCACAAACTATTAGCACACTTGAGATTTACTTAAACATCTTTCTCAAAGGCTCATCAAATTAATTGTCATAAAGGCTCTCCAATATTTTAACAAAGTTTAGTAAATACATACCCAAAGACAAGACGAGATCCTTTCTACATTTTTAAAACTATTAATTAATATTTTTGTTGCAGCAACAAAAAACTAATTGTACACAAGCCGAGTGTAAAGCTCTCATTAAACTTCCTATCCGTCAACAATTACATTCATTATTTAAATGCGCGGTGCACGCTGATGTTTACGAGTGTTTGATAAACCTCTTGATTATTCAATTTGCGTCCGACCACCGCTGTCATAAATTAGATGAGCCAACAAAAAGCATACATAATAGGTTCATAGTGTGTTTGCATAAATAAAGCGGGTAAATGTGGCCTAGCTGCGCAAGCACGCGAGGGCGTTTAAGCATTTTTAATTATTAGAGTGTAAAGGTATATAGAGTTATGCAGGAACGCAAATTTTATTGTTTTAAATTATGCGATTGTATTGATATTGAAATTATAGTATTTTTTTATTTAATGCAATATTAGTTAAGTAAAATTTTATATTATGTATTGGATAAGCACAAATTTGTTAAACGTTTTATATTTTATACAAATTTCAACTGTTATATTTACACTTAAAACCTTGCAGTGTAGATTTTCAGTTACGAACAGTATAACAATTCCAAGTATTTTATTTTTATGTACTGAATTCTGAAACTAATTTGTGTAGAATTCATAACACAGAGAGGTATTATAATAATTTTGTTTACTAAAAAATAGTTAACGTAAAAAAATTAATTAAAATCATAAACTTTTTACAATATTTATTACATTATTTTATTTTATATCATTGACCTTTTTGCGTTGACATTAGCTGGTCAGATGGTCGGTCACCAGTACATTTCACACATCTTGGGTTATGGCAACAAAAGCTTTTAGCATACCCACGTCTTTGGCATTTTAGGCACTGCGGTAGTTCCCTTTTGGATGGGGTGGCTCAAATTTATATATATTTTTGTTACTAAGGTTTGTTCTTAACAAAGGTAGTGCTTTATTATTAATTACGTAATCGTATGCACACGGAGGTACTGCTGTCATCATTAAAAGTATTATTAAACATCACGAATTACCCAAATTTAGTGAAAATTACCTACAAGCAGGCAGTATCGCCGTCAGAGGCTGAAATAAACAATTAAATATAGCAGCAACATAATGTCCTCCAAAACCAATAATCAAAAAAGAACAATTGAAAGACTTTTATAAAACTCTTGGTCATCTCTTCATTGCAGGTGAAGACTATAATGCGAAACCCCTACAGTGGGGATCTAGATTTTTCATGCCAAGAGGACGGCAATTCTATCAAGCAATGAGCGATAATAATCTCCAACATCTTTCCACTGGCAAACCTACACTTTAGTCAACAGACAGATGAAAAATCCAAGATTTCTTGACTCCTGTGCAACCAAACAAATCCCATCAAACTACCTCAACATAAAAAGTAACCTTGAATTATTTTCAGGCCGCTCACCAATTGACAGCATAACCAGTAACGAAGAAAAATGCCCAACAAACATCAAGCAGAATAGAAGAGAAATCTAAAAATGCTGGAAAAATACAAGAGCGCCAGACGATAAAAGAAAACTGAACAAAGTTGTAATAGAACTCAAAAATTACTAAATAATGCAAATAGCAAAACTATCTAAGACTACCTTAGCCGATTGAGCCAAACGGATGCTACCAATTATTCTCTGCGAAGGGTACCAAAGAAATTAAACAACTACAGAAACACACACCACCGATCAAATATACTGATGGAACCTGAGATTGAACCGAAAATAAAATTGCTTACACTTATGCCAAACACCTAGTTAAAGTTTTTAAACCATACCCGTCACAAATTGCGTAAAAAAGAAAAGAAAGTTCGTCAATAATTAGAAACCACACATCAGAGGAACTAGCAATCAAGCCGTTTAAGGTAAATGAGATGAAGAAAAAAGCTCCTGGGTACAATTTAATAACTGAATCAGTACTTAAGGAACTTCCGCGCAAACTCTCACAACGATTTTAATGCTGTTCTACGGCTGGGCTACTATCCATCTCAGTGAAAAGTATCGCAAATAATAATGATTTTATAAACAGGGAAAAATTCGAAAGAAGCAAGCTCCCACTGACCTATCAGCCTTCTGCCACTAACATCTGAACTGTTCGAGAAATTGTTTTTACAAAATTAAGACCAATATTAGAAAGAGACGGCTTTATTACATAACATCAGTTTGGATTCCGAGTAAATTATTCCACCTGTGAACAAGTCCATCGGGTTGTTAAAAAAATAAACTTCTGATTTCTATCAAATTCTAAAATCCTATCTAGCAGATAGAATTTTCCAAATAAAATTGCCAGACAACCACACAACCTTGTTTCAATAAAATCACGCGTCTCACAGGACTGCGTTTTTGGGCCAGTTTTGTACTTGCTCGATATAGCCGACCTACCGACCATCAGATTAACCTCAACTGCAACGTTTGCATCTAGTAAGAATCTAACAATTGCATCTCGCAATCTTTAAGGACACCTAAGTCAGATTCAAATGTAACTTAAAATGGCGCATTTGAGCAAATGAAACAAAATCTACACAAATTACACTAAACAAACAAACATACCCTCCGGTCACCTTGAATAAAGTTCACTCCCACAAAAAGAAGTAATGAAGTATCTTGGTCTACACTTAGGCAGAAGATTGACATAGTGTACTCATATCGTGAACAAACATCAGCAACTTGGCTAAAAATTTACAAAAATGTATTGGTAATGGGATGTAATTTTCAACCGGCACTAGAAAACAAAGTTTTGCTTTGGACATACGGGATCCAACTCTGGGGTTGAAATCTTGCAACGATTTTAATCAAAAGTGCTCTGGTCAATTATTAATGCGTCGTAGTATGTGCTCAACAAAGCGATACATCGTGATCTTCAGATAAAAACTGTGCAAAGTGCAATTAAAAACCATAGGGCCAAATATAAACTACACCTTCAACTTTATCCCAATCTTAACATTTCTGCGGCGAAAAAACTGAAAAGAGATTATCCATGTTTTAGTTATACTGCATATATGTATACACATAACTGATTACTTCTCACTTTATTGGTCACATAACACATCCGTGTTGTATATACTATACGAAGCACGCCAAAAGGAGCTCTACTTCTATGTTCTATGTATTAGATAATATTATATACTTTAGTAAATATCTGTTGTAGGATATTTTGTAAATAACATTATTTTATTTAAATACCAAAAAGCCGTAATACAGAGGAACGTGAGAAGGTACATCAAAGTATTTTTAGTTATATTTTAGCACTTAGCGGAACATAACCAGGCCAGTCTTATAGTTTATTATTTGTTTAATAATTTAGTACAGATTATGTAAGTTTAATATAAACTAGAAAGTAAGTTATTTTGACACGTTTTGTAAAGCTTCTTCCTAAAACTTCGGTTTAAAACAAAAATACTACAGGCTATATGAGTTTGAGACCTGTTAAATTTATTAATGTGATGTTTTAAATGCACATGTAGAATTAAGCTTAGTAAGTACAACCTTTAAAATTACCACTATCGATTATAACTTACATAAAGCTTATAGATATAATAAAATTTCTCTCTATTACTTTTTAATACATTTTGGCCATTGCGTAATCTAAAAAATAATCCTAATTTAATTTCTTTAGTTATTTTGTTCATTATAGCCATTAAAATGACAAAACTGGATAATCATCTGAAAAATTTGGACTTTTATAAATATATTTGATATTTATTTAAGCAAATGTTTAGGTTTTTGGCGTTATCTAAACATTTATACGTGTGCACAACTCACAAAGACAATTTTGGTATTTAAGCTGGTTATGTCCACAAATAATTTTGTGGGCTCGCGTTGATTTTTTTTTGATATTTACATTCTTTTTTATCTGTGTGGCCTGAAGTGTCGCATTTGCGTTTTCGCAACGTCAGCAGAAGAGGAGTATTGGGGTAAGATAAGCCGCTAACTCTTTTTCTTATATATTTGTTCTTAGTTTTTGCCGGTGTTTATTACCCTGGTCTGTACTTCACCTTTTTTGTTGATCAAGTACAGAAGTAAAAATAATCGACGTTCTGCTTTCATCACACTTCTGTCTAGAGTATACTACTTTTTGAATCTACTGCAAAGGAAAACGGCAACGATAAAGAACTTAATTACGATTAGTTGCCACATGATGTTATCTACTGATTTTAAGATTACACAGAGCTGCAAAAGATATAAACTAACCTCAACCTTCCAGGTCAAATGCAACCAATAGAACACCCGCACAACTAAGAAGAAGAATAATAATGCAAATGCTAAGTCAGCACTATGATTTATTAGTACATCAAAGCAATTTGAAAGCAATAAAAAAATTCTCAGCTATAAAAAAGGTCGTGAAGTGGTTCGATGGAATTTTGCTTCTTACCAGGTAAAAATCTAGATTATAATGTATAAATCTCTCTAGTAAGACAGGTCATAAGTAAGCATAATAAAAGATAAAAAGAAATGCTAAACAACAAGTGGAAAAACTGATCGAGTGTACAATCATCAAAAATACACAGAATTGTTGAATACGAATTTCAGAGAAATAATCCGTTACTGTAGAAAATATTTTGCCAAGATGTTCATTAATATCGCCATGCTTTCGGAATTTACGTGGAAAGAAGCGAAAATAGCACTTCTAAAAAAACCACGTCAATGAAGAATTAGAAAAAAATACCTTGTTAAGTTTATTAAAAATTGTTGATGGTATCAGTGCTCATCTATTATTTACTAAAAAAATTTCTTCACGTTTTTGAATTTGTTAACTGTAATAAAAACTTTTTTGGGTTTGCAATCGGCATGACCAGAGAAAACAAGACTGGAACATGCCCTTTATAACACTCAAAGATCTTGAAAAACAAGAAAAGTTCCTTTAACTTAGTGCTTTGTAGAAGATAAAGAAGTTCTGCTTGTCCAATGGAATAAAAATTCTAATATAACAGTCTCATCTACGTGTAATCAAAAGGAATTTGTTTAAAATGTGCTATTCTCGCACGCAGAAGAGTAAGACCCTGCTTCACAGCCAAATATAATCAAATAATATAACATGATTCTGGTAGAATCGAACTGCTTTATAATATGGTCTCAAATGATCAAAATGCATTTAGAAACAAAAACTAAAGGTGAGCTATTTTTATAAACTTTATTGACGTGTCTGTGATAAATGCGTAAAAATTGTGGTCCTTTGTGAACTCAAAAGAAAAAAATCGTTTATATAGTGGGATAATTTGTCATTTACATGGGTGTCCAACTTTCAAAGGATATAAACAGACTATGTGTCCATTTTTAGTTTTATTTCTTACTACGCCTACTTTAGATTCTGTAACTCCTTTTACCTTTTAACATTTTTGCAACGTATTTTGAGCACCCGTCCCTGAAAAACAAAGTCCAGGTTGTTTTTTCTTGCTTTGCATTTTTAATTTTGCAATTTTATTTTAAAGTTTTAAGTTTTCTGCTAAATTCTTTGTTATTATTGTAACAAATTTCCGAACGGCTGATCGACATTTGCACTACGTCGCGCCCAACGCCCGACCCTTTTAGGAATGCAGCAGGTGCGCACGTTCGCGAACATTCCACAAGGTGTGAGCGCGACGTTTCTGGAAAGTTTGCGGCTATTTGGGCATATCGCCGAAGAATATCGGAAAGCGAACGGTTTGGAAGAATTCAGACTGTGGTTCCGGTTTTTAAGTAGACCAGGCGGGTGAATTCATATGGAAGTTGTGTTTACATAAATAATGTGCAGTTAGTTATAAATAGTGTTATAAATATGCATAATTGTAGACACAACAAATAAGTAGCTTTACGTAAATTAGTACGTTTTATTTTATTATATTACAGCATCTATAAATTTGTTGAACCTGGACTTTTTGGGGATTATTTTTTATTACTTTTTTATTTTATCTGTTCAAAACATTTGTTACTTTCTGGAGGTTGTTAAGGTAGAAAGTAAAAAAATTTATTAGAGACACTGAAAAATTATCAATGTCTGAGGAAATACAAAGCTTTACTTACAAATAGATGACAAATAGAATCATTGTAATAGACTGTGGAGCGCTTCCCATGTTAGTTGAAAAGTTTATGAAAGTTAACACAATTTCAGAAAAGATGACGCCTTATAATAATAAATTCTTATCTTACTTATGTAAATTTATATAAGATACAATAAGGAGGTGTAGTAGTATTAATTTTTCATTGTAATTCACTTCAATTGTATGTATAAGATATATGAGCATATAATAAAAAAGTTATTCATAACAGTTAAAAAAAAAACAAAATATCTAGCCTAATTGAGCAGCAAATAATAATTTCGGTTTTGCCTCACTCAAATAATTAACCGATTTTTCTTTTGGTGCTTCAGAGTAACCAAATCTCCCTTAAATTATACTGTATGGAATTTAATTACGTCTCAATGTCGTTGATACATGTGAACAGGTTAGTGATTTCCATGAAATGAATATCAGCTTTAAAATGATCTATCTATCTTCTAGTGACAGTTGCTGGAATGCATGCACATTATTTCACTAGCAAGCCTTTGATTAGCGTGAATAATAAAAGATCTTAATAGAGTTTGTATAATACTATCAGAACTGGTCTAAAAAAGACTCGGAGAGAATTTTATTTACATATAGAAATCATTTTAATTTTTTTGAAGGTAATAAAAAAAGTAAATGTAAGGCTTGGGGGCGCGGTGGCTCAGGTGGTTCAACCAGCTGGCTCTGTCCTCTAGCCGACATGCGCGAGTTCGAATCTCGCCCAACCCATGGGTGTGTGCGAATGTCTGTAAGTGCACAAAAAAACATGCAAGGCTTCTGTAACAAAAGCGTTTTTAACTCCCTGTGAAACATGGAGGAGATATGGCTGTGGATTAGACATATTGGATTTATTTTATCGAAACAGATTGTATGAGCACCGGCAATTCTCGCAAACGAAAATGATAACGGAGATATTGTACCGTCGAATTGTCGAAATGTGTCTTTTGGATGGACACAACATGGATTATGATTCAAAATGCACGTCTAAGGTTGATAAAGTAACATATAAATACAACAAAACAAGAATTTCTAAACTACACCACTCAATCGAGGACATTTTGGAGGAAGAGTACCGCTATACAAATGTGCGACTCACAAATAAATAGGAACAAGGGTTCCCTCCCCTACGAAAAATAACAGAGTATTCCGAAATCTGTCCTACAGAAGCTGATATCCTTTAAAAGCTCTTTCTTCATCAAGTTCAGTCATTTTCAAACTAAAAACTAATTATATTTCCACCCTTTATATTGTTGTTAATTATCACTTGCCAATAATTCGTTGTTACTGAGTTCAAAATTAAATTTTGGAAAACAATAATTGAAGAAAATTGAGAAAATAAATCGAACGCCTCTTTATTCAAGTAAAACTAACTGTATACTTGTTTTTCTGGGAACTGTCGTAACATTTCACAAAAATGCATGTGTTATTACTTTTATTATTAATAGTCGTACAAAAACTTTACACGCATTATTACAAAATAATATTACAAAGATAAGAATCTGCGAATATTCGCAGACTGGCATTAGCCGGTGAATCGGCAGTTGAGAAACACTGATACAAATAATTGTTTATTGAGCTCGGAAAACCTTTATTTGGCACTATATCTTACATATCAAATATTTCTTGTTTTTATAAATGCAATGGACTGCTGCTATTTAATATTTTGTTTCTAGACTAAAGATTATAACGCCTCAAGTCGGCAAAAATAGACTTTCCAATTCGACTTTGATTGTGTCTTAAATGGTATTATAGGCACATCTTAGCCCCCCGAGTGGTAACTTCTATGTGTACAAAAAAGGCTTTACTGTTTAGATGAACTATTTTAGCGTCTAAATCTCTATATGAATTTAACAAATGTCGTTGGTGATTCTTCCTTAATGAAAATATCTCCAAACATCACAAGAATTGGTAAAACAGGTTGAATGTGGTCAAAACACACTTTCATGTAAGAAAATAATCCAAAACGCGACGCGTGAGCTTTATGCATGATCAGCCAAAACAACAAAAATGAACAGGTCACTGTTTGTGCTTATCTACTCGACTGCTATCATCTTGCGGGAAATCAGCACCGTCAATTTTTCTATTAATTGTTGCTAGTGACAAAAAGTGATATCTATACATGAATTTAAAAGAGCAAGATAAAAAACTTAACAATGATCAACTTGCGCCAAGCAGTGCTACTTTGATGGGACATGAAGCGAATTATTCACTGAGAAATAAAACGTTGGCATCTTGCAAAAACCATCTATATAAAAAAAAGTTTAAATTCTCTATATGAGATGGTTCTTCAATTTGATAACGTAAAATACTATTTGGTAATATTACCAATGTGGTATGGTTACTCAAGAACTCGGTGGGAGGGCACTTGCTATACTTTCAAAACCTGAGGACAGTATTGGCTCTCCGACTGATCAGCCTTAAAGGGAACTTTTTACCTTTGAGGTATTATGAAACTGCCAGAACATTGGAAAGAAGAGTAATAAAATATTTGCAACAGACACTTTAAATAAAACGTTGGCAAAGTTTCACAAAACAGAAGTGATAAATTATTTTTTATGTAACACTATAAGGTTTTGACTAATTCTTCTCATTTGTTGGTCAATATTTATTTTAGTGAAGATAACTACGTTGACAAAAATAAACGTAAAGCTCGCTGTTGATGAGAAAACTCCAAGTAAACTTCTGTTTTCCCGATTGAACTGCAACTTAATTCAAAAAATGAGATTTGCTCTGATTCGATTATCTTTTGAAATAAACTTACATATCTTTCAGCGGGATTAGAAAGTTTAAAATTCAATTTGAGTTCCTATAAGCATTATTTGAGACAAATATTTTTATAGGGTGATCCATATTGAACTTTAGGCAGTTTTTCCTGAATAAAACTCATCATGTTACAGCAATGCGCCTTTTATTACTATCAGTCTAAAGACTTAGCGGTTATGTATGAAATATGCCGGCCAAATTCGCTTCACGACTCCGCTGACGTGCTACCATTTTTTAGCAAAGTTGTCCATAATGCTTTCCTATAAATGCGCCTATATTTCAGCAATCACATATCTTCTTTATTGGAATTATGCCAGGTTTGTTTATATAAATGCTGTCCTTCAAATAATCCTAGAAGAAAAAGTCTATTGAAGTTAGATCACAAGATCGCGGTAAACTGTCGGTGTAACATCCATTTGCGAGATAACACGACCCAGAAATTTGGTTTAAAGTAAAATGTTTTGCGTGTTGTACCACATGTGGCTCCATATTGTTGAAACCATATATCATTTAAGTTCTAATAGTTGATTTAATTGAAAAAAAAATTGTTTAGCATCTCCCGATAGCGTACACCATTAACAGCAGCAGCGTTGGTAGCTTCGTCCTCAAAAAAGACAAGACAATAATTCTACAAGTCCACAATGCACACAAAACAGTACATTTTTGTGGGCGCATTAGTATTTCGCGAATAGCACGCGGATTTTTACTGCACAAGGTGCGACTATCCGTAAAGAAATTTAGAGAACAATGAGTTTTATCGCCCAAAAGCCTGTTTTCATAATAACCTTGGATGATACTCTATCAGCTGTACGAATGAAAGCTTTCAATGTTCAAAGAATGCAAACAACGTGTAATTCAAATTTTACAGTTCGGTCTGGATCACCTCACAGATTCTATTTTTTTGGCGAAGCAGCAATTTAAATTGCAAAAATATCATAAATATTTTTCGGTTTGATTTTGAAAAGGTTGCGAATGTAGGTTTTATATTGTGGGCTTTTTTAACTATGTGCATCGTTTGTCTCATGCATGATTTTACCTCACACTTTTTGCTTCTTCATTGATGAGGTTCGAAGGACCAATTATTATGTAAGATAAATATAAAGTGTCTATTTAGCTGAGGTGCTGTTATTTTGAGGTCATTGGAGGAAACAAAAACGTGGTATGGTCCAAACATCAAAGCTTCTGCTTCCCTGACTTATACCTCGATTAATTATTTCTTTCATTGCGCCATGTACACAGGGCTTAGCTTTATTGCACGGTTAAGAGTAAGCAGGGAAGCCAAGTTTGACGGCGTCTGCGACGCGCGCCTTTGTTCGGGCCCATAAAGCGGGCCTGCATCGCAGGACGGCAAACAAGACGACGCGGAGTGCATTCGGAATCTCCTATTATCCGACTTAATTGTGAAAGGGCACGGCGAGCGGGCCGTCGCGAGCACGGCCTAATTTAACTGTAATTGCATCCCTCTTAATTGTGATTCTTTTCATTGTTGCCTTATCTGGGCGCTTTAATGCCGCCCGCTCGCAGTTAAACCGGCGGCGCTCGAAATTAATAAGGTTCGTTATCCGAAGAAATGTGATCGGAACGGCTGCATCTCTCGTAAATCTGCCCGGCGCTCTTCCTTTTTCCGCGGCCGTCCCTGCGCCGACGACATCCACTTCGATATTATTAGGGGCGTAATCACCTCGACGGCATAAATTTGGAATTTGCACTCGCGCTGCGGTTCCGCTGATATACGGCCGCCTAATGACCATAAATCCGGCCATCTTATTAAAAACCGAACCAGGAACAAAGAACGACGCTCTCATACGAGGCAATTTTTGCGCCCCTAAGCTCGCCATGATTTATCATTTGCAAACATAGAGAAATTATAAATTGCTCGAAGCTATAACTTCCCGCTTTAGTGTTCTTCGCGCTATAAAACTGCTCATTATGTCTCCTTTATTTGTATTCGGGCAATAAAGCGCGCAATTAATACTGCAAGCTGCACCGACCTGCGCTAATTATTTTTAGTGGCGACGTATCATCATTTGCTGAAGTAGGTCAATGCATAGAGTTGCAAACAATGTATCATAATGGGCTCAAAATAGAGCATTTAATGGTTATTCCATATAATTCTCTTTTTTGTCTTCTTTAATCAGGATATCCCACATTTCTTCAGCTTGCTGGTGATTAATTCAATTCAAAATAATAGACCCAATTTTGTAAGTTTATAATTCAAAATTAGAACCAGTGACAAATATGATGTAAATTACGTTTAGTTGTATTCAAATTATAGTTTATAAATGTTCAGTGTGCAAAATAATATCTAACTAGTGGCAGAACTCACCCCACATACGATGAAAAATCACTGAGCTGTGATATGGTTTCCTAGGCCTTTCAAAGCCGTTGATAGACATGATACATACATAAATTCCTTTTTTTACGAACCTCCACAAGAAAAACTAAAAAGGTGTTGAGATTAGTAGATAGTGGGGGCCAAAATACAAGTACTAATTCTTCATTTTTTATGCGTGTCTTATCTGTTACTGAAGTAAAGATTCAAAAAATGTCAAACACCCCGGTGGAGTTCTGCCTCTTTGGAAAATGAAGTTTACAAAATCTTCATTCAATTGCAAAAAGCCAGTTTCGCAACATTGAGAGATACGTTACCCCAGTTACCGTGTAACCATCAAAAAAGAAAGGACCATAAACCTTTGTTGTTGTCTTCGACACAAAACACATTAACTTTAGAAAGATCTCTCTCTTGTTTTTATGAGGATTTTGCAGTTCCTATATTGGAACATTGTATTAATTTACTTTCTCACTAGGTAGAAGGACAGAAATGTGTCATCTTTTATGTTTTTGAACATACTATTAGAAAATTCTATACGCTTTAACTTATTGTTTACGCGAAGAGTCTATACCAGTTGGAAGCGGTATGGTTTGAACATTAAAGGGCACCTAAGATAGTTGTTTATGGTAGTTCACGTTCTTTGCCCACTCTACGTGTTGATGCAATTGGGCTACGCTCTAAACTCTCTAAAATTCGTCCCATATTTTCCTCCAATATACCTGGTCGAGCTATGCTTTTATCTTAACACAAACCAGCCAGTTTGATAAAATTGCTGATTTCAATGACAAATGCTTTTACTCGTAATGTTGTAATGAGGATAAAATCCACGTTACACCGCAGTCGCAGACTTGTTGTACTGTAACCATCTTGCTCACAATTGACGCTCACAACTAACGTTGATGTTAGCAAAGCTTCTTTGAAATGCGTATCATTCATATGATCGTTCCATATAACTGTATAATATTGAATCCATCATTTTTAATTACCCTGTATATTAATTCCATATATTTTTATGTTTCTAAGGCATGGATTAATTTTTTTACTTTATATATGTACTTTATGTATTAAATATGAAAGGAAGATGCTTAAAGAAATGAACAGAGGTAGGAGATTTCATTAAATAGCCTTCACCATCTTCGTCTATTGAACCAAGATCATTTTAGTAATTCACTTTGACCTGGCACGCTTCTGGTGACAGATTACAGCTACAAGTTTCGTTGCGGGGACATTCAGCCGTGCGCGCAACGCCTTTCAGCTTGCCCTCGCACTTAGAAGACCATTCTGAGCTACCTCCGATGACAGCCGCTATCGATCCCGCTCCACGGTTTGTCTTTCAAAGAGCGGCGCCGAAGCGCAAGACAAACTGAAAAGCAAACGGGGATGCCTGAGTTGACACGGAATAAAGTAGGGAATTTACTTATTAATAACAGATAAGGCGCTTTGAATAGTTCAAGGGTAGGCAAGGGCGCGAGTGTTTGCATTCCGAGCCATGCCTTGGTCTTTTCTCGGTGGCTGAATCAACACCGAAGGTAAATAGCAGCGAACGATGTTGTCGTTTCATCTCCGGAGACCCACGTCGCTCCGGGTCCTTATAAGTGTGCACAAGTGCCCGACGTTTTTAATCGATTCGTGTTGCACTTTTCGGGGTCGCTTCATCATAAGATGCAAAAGGGCCTTGGCAAAGAATTCCATAAATAGCTGAAAAAGTTCTGATTGCTAATGAATATTTCTGCATAACTGAAAATAGTAAGTTTAGTCAATATTAAAAAAGCTAAATTTTTAGTTAAGACATTAGTAATGTTTTTGCCTAATTGATAGTGATGTTTAATTATTTTAAACCTAATTTACTTCACTAATATATGGAAGTTAATTTAAATTCAGTTAAGTGCTTTTAGCTACAGACTCTTCAAAAAGATCATAATAAGTGCAGCTTAATTGAAATCATTATGTCGATACTACTCTTGAGTTAATTCAATGTTTTGAGTTAATTCAATAATTAACATAAGAAAGCTTTAAGATATGGATTATGCTACAAAGGTAGCACCTTTTGTTGGAATGGTCAATCTAAATGTTTTTACAGGAGAACACTTTTGATAACTGGCCCCCGCTAAGTACTAACCTCTCACTCATGGCTCTTTGTGTCGTCATAGTGCCACATCCCGGAAAATAGCATTGACATGCAAGGTGATTTAAGTGAAGATAACAGATATGGTGTAACCTGGCAGACCCAAAACCACAGTTCCTATAGGTGAGAGGTGTTTGGAATTATAAATTATCACCCTAAAATGAAGGAAAAAAGAAAAAGGTAGCAGAATAAAAAATTATAAAAATATAAAACACCTTAGATAGAAATCTACACGTTAAAATACGGAGGGGGTTAGTTTTTCACAAAATCCTCCGAAACTAATTTTAAATTTCAGCCCAGGATAAATGTGGAAAAAGTGTGAGTTGTAAAAAAAAACAAAGAAAGAAAAGAACGACCTTAAGAATAGAGACATTAAATATGCTAGAGATAGCGACCAAAAAGAAATAAGTAATAATAAAGATAGAAAACACTAATATCATCCAAAAAGAAAGGAAGAGGTCAGAAAACATACGGAACCTACATACACCTATAAAATGGAATAGCCAAAACCAAAAGAGCAAAAAGTGGGGAATCCATATTAATTAAAAAAAACTGGACAAATGCGTTAGAAACGTGGGATTAAATAAATAAAAGACTAATAAAAATTAATATAAAATTATGTAGATATAATACGACAATTTTAGGAGTTTACATTATAATGATGATGTACGGGTAGATAAAAGTAAGAGTCTATTAGGATCCTAGTCGAACAAGAGAGAGTTGATAGTAATCGGAAGCTTGAATAGCAAAGTGGGGAAAAAATGATGAGACACTTGAACAATTTAGAGAAGAACGGGTGATTGAATGCGATTACTTATCAGAGAACAATTTTTTTAGCATAAGAATATTTACAAATATACTTGGGTCCATCCAATACGACGGTTCAAATATATTACTGATATGATAATAGTGACAATAAAAAGTACAAATTTCATCACCATATCAAAGGAACAGCGACGACCACACACCAGGAAAAAATATAATAAAGCAACGTGCAAAACAGAGCTGTTAAGATTGGCTAGGATTAAAAACTGCACCACAATAAATGGGAAATGCATTTAAATAAGAGAGTAGTACAAGAAAATCCAAATGAAATATACGAGCATATAAAAACTAACATTTATAAGACAGCATTCGTAGCTCTCGAAATATAAGTAAAGAAAAGTAATAAAAATGAAATCTTCAGCGAGGAATTACAGAAGATAAAAAATAAGGACAATTATTTGGAATGGCTAAGGAAAAAAACACCAAAATCCAGAAAGCAGGTGAAATACAGAAAACCAGTCAACACAAAGTAAAACAAGAGAAAAATAAATACTGAGAACGTATGTAGAACATAGGTAGTACAATAGAATTCAATGAATCCAAAGAAGTAAGAAGAGCAATTCGTAGCTTAAAACAATAAATAAATGGCAATATAAAACTAAATTTAATAACACTTGGGAAATGCTTAGAATACTATGAGATACTCCTACAAGAGAAAAGAACATAGAATGTAACAATGAAAAATATACCAAAATAAATAAAAATGTTATGAAACAAACAGAAATAACAGTATAAGATATAACAAAGGCATTAAATAAATCAGCAAGACCGAGAAACATTATAATAAAATAAGTAAAAAGTTTCAAGAACTAGATAGAGAAGGCCATATGTCCATACAACAGAAAAAGTCATATTGTATCAATACATAAAAAAGGTACTGCATAACTATGGAGGTACAAGCATATTACCGACAATAGTGAGAATACTAAGAGTTACAAAAAATAAGATAAAATATTCAGTAAAAACAAAAGTGGATTTAAGTCGACTAGATCATGTATGCACAATATCTACTGCATCAGGCAAGTAATCAAGGAGAATCGAACAAAATAAAAAGAAGACATACGTTAATGAAATGAAGTTTAAGATAACTAAAGCGTTGCACAAAAACATAGAAGTCCAAATTATAATGGGGAATAAACTAACAAAACCAATAAAAGCGTGTAAAGGATTGAGACAAAGCTGTACCTTATTATCCCTATTTATCATTGAACAAGCATTATAATAACGACATAGGGAATGCAAAAGAATAAGAATACCGATAAAACTTATACCCACCAATGTTTATCGACAGCCAGTTAATTCTGACACAAGATGAGAAAGATATAATATAAATGCTACCAAAATTAATAGAAATATACGATAAGGGTTTCACAATAAATCTTAAGAATTTTGAGAGGGAGAGAGAAAGCGAAAGAGATGAGAAAGAGAGAGAGAGAGAGAGAGAGAGAGAGAGAGAGAGTCTTTTAGTTTTTTTATTGTATGAGTCTTGTCAACTCAACAGATTTGGTTATTTTTCAAGTAAATTTAACTGCCAGAGAGTCTAATATATCCCATTTTTTTGATGGTCTGGGTATTTGGTTATTTGATAATATACTTTTGTATTTAATCATCGCTTTTAGCGTAAGCTGCTTTCAATGAAATAATTTATTTTCATGTTAAAAAGTTTTTATTGTTTCAATTAGTTGATTATTTATTTAATGGGGCATTAAAATTTTCGATTGATACGCAAAAGTAAATATTTATGAACTATGCAAGAAAAAGAAAAGAAGAGTTTACCTACGTTCTTTATCATTTTACCAAAATTGCCCCGCTTTATCTGTAGATTACCCTTAAATATTCCAATTATTTTAATTGGGTATTTAGATATGCAATTAGAAATATCTTTGACCGAGGTCAATTTTGGCAAAACATTCACTTTTGCAAAAGTGATTATGGAGATGGTTCGGATCAAAAAGTTAGAGACAAAGCCCGTCCATTTCACGGATGAGGCCTATTTTCAATTAGATGGCTATATTAACAAACAAAATTATCGACATTGAGATACCGAAAACCCACATTTGACATAAGTTCGTTTCACACAGAAAAACTTAGTGTACGGTGTGCAATTTCCCACCTTTGAATTGTCGGCCCACTGTTTCTCAGAAAATATGTGAATGAAAAAGTGTATCGCACAGAAGTTCTCGAGAAATTCACTCAAATTGCGAGAGACAAAAGACAAGTCAACCAATATTGATTTCAGCAGGCTGGAGCCACCGTCCATCGGACTCAGGGCATCTTTGACATCCTCACAGATGTCTTTGGAAAAATAATTATAAGTCTGGATGTCCCTCTGTAAGAAGTGGCCTCCAAGTTCCTCCGATTTAAATACATGTGATTTCTTCTTGTGGGATTATCTTAAGGATAGGGTTTATAGGAACAAACTCTAGTCCATCGACGAACCCAGAATTGTATCACAGAAAAGGTTCTGCGGACACCATAAAGCCGCAATTGAGAGTTACAGGAAAAAGGTTGAAATGACCATCTCTAGTAAAGGCGGTCATTTTGAAAACATAATGAACTTAACTCCATTTATTCGTCATCATAATAAAAAAAGAAATGATAGTTTATTTTTCGTAGTTTTTTTATAATAAATTTTTATCGTTTGCGTCACATAATAAAGACCCTGCACGTTATTCGCATACGTTGCAGAAGGTTTGAAAAATATTCTGATGGACAAACTAAACTGCAAAAACTTGTTGCCTCGGAGAACAAAAGCAGCTATGAGACAACCTAATGTTTTCAAGGAAAAGGCAAACAGGTTCAGGTAGATTGTGTGGTTGGTTCTCGGGTTGCTAGGTCGGGGTCGGACTTTAAAAACTATTGATGTCTCGTCCACAACTGCGGCGAACATCTTCAAAAAATTTTCAAAAAATTTTTAGAAAATTTTCGACCACCTAGCAACCCGAGACCCAACCAAACGATGCACTAAAGAGCCGGCCGTGGAAGCCTTCGAATTTATTCGAACAGGTTCAGCTTCATCTTCAAAAATGGACGACGGCAACAAAGATACTCTCGTTGATGTAAGTTAATTGAAGAATGGGTTTGAATTGTATGCGATAGCAAATCAAGAAACATCCACGCTTCCCTGCTACCACTACCAGTAGAACTCACGCAACTCCGAAGTGATATGGGATAATTTCTACACAGCTATTTTCACAAGTGGCACATACCATTGCGATGTCAATGCGATAAAAATTCCATTATTTTCAAACAAAATTTCGATCGTGGTTTTTTGCCTTGCGATGCCCCTAACCTTTAATTCCTAGGGCACCGATTTTTCCTAATTATACACCTTTTTTATAACTTTCAAACATTTGTAAATCTTATAATAAGTAGCATCTAATGCTTTTGAAAATTATTTTTGCGTATAATCTCCAATAATTCCTGAACGTTCTTTGCTTTTTACGTTAAAATCGCTACAACTGAAGCATCTAAACCACTATTTGCATGTCGTTTTTGATGGAACGCGTTCATAATAAGTTTGTACAAATATTCGATGAGATTCAACAGCAGTTTTCTGTATATTGAAGTGAGAAAGTAGCACTTCCCGCAAATTACGCCTATTTTATTGGAATTTTGGCATTTTTTACGAACAAAATTATTATTTATCAACTCCGAAGCAAAATCTACTAAATATTGTTAGTCTGTCATTTACAAGACTTTAACTATATCAAACTGCAGGGGTGATATTTTCAATTTGATGACAAAGTCATTATAAAAATATGAATAAACAAGAGCTTCAAAGTTAAATTTGAGATCCATTGAGAACTACTTCAGAGAAAATGACATATTTTCGTATCTATAACTAAACAAGCTACCAGAAATCACAAAGTAAGAGTAACCAATCTGGATGATGATAAAATGGTGCGATTAAAAATTTATCTCCTAAATTCTAGAGCATTTTAAATACTCTAGTTTTTGTGATCAAGTTTTCTTCCGTTACACACGTTTAAAGTGGTGGTTTCCTTTATTGGAAAAGAACGATTTATATTATTTTCTAATATTTTAATTATTGTTTAATTTTTAAAAACAAAAAATAAGGGAAGTAAGTCATCTCTGAAGGGCACAGTTGAATTAATGCGCTAGAGGAACTGCAAATTCCATCATTAGATTGGTGAGAATGATAATACAAAACACAGTCGCGATAGTTAAGCAAATTAATAATAAATTAAAAATAAGAAAAGACTAAAGCAAGAAAAGCCGCTATCATGTATTTTATTTAACCTAACTCTGGAAGTGATAATTGGTATAGTGGAATAAATAGACAAGGAACTTTATTCTTTAAAAGTCATCAGTATCTCATACGCCAATTATATGGTGTTATTAGCAAGAAGCACACAAGAACCTTAGTAAGTCACGAATAATCTAATGACATCTGCAGAAAAAAATGGGTCTACAATACAATATTGGTAAGACAAAGTTTATGTAACTCAAGAACAAGAAGAGTAACTTTAAGAAATCTTAGATTTAATAAACAAAATGAGGATGTCTGGGAATTTGAAGAAGTAGAGAACCTCATGTGCCTAGAAGTCTTGGTTACTAATAAATGCAAAAAGGATACTAAAATTGACCTAAGGATAGCAAAAAGTAATAATAAAGAAAGACATTTGATGGAAAAAACGAACATATATGAACTGTTTAGGGGAAATTTATTAAAAGAAGATTGCCGTAGCTAAGTCATTTGGAAAAAATGGACGATGGAACAAAAAAGAAAAAATCAATAGAATAAGACCGGATAGAAAACATATTAGAAATTGGAAAGAACTAGCAATAGACAAGGACAAGTGAAAGAAAATGACATACCTTAATACCTAAATGGTATATATACGTTTATATAAATCACTTCTGATTGTGGTCCGTATCATCGTATCAAATAGACAAAGTGCAAGTAAGAAGCGTTGCAGTTCAAGGTTAAAGCAAAGGAATTAAAGGTAGTACTTCTAACATAATAAAGGATTTATTTGATTTTGCAACACAAATCTCTTGGTTTTCTTTTGGTTTTTTCATCACTACGACGATTATAAAAGAATTTATACTGTACTCATATAAAGTTTAATTAGTCCAAAAGATAAAGATTGCGCTATGCAATTCGATTCCAAAAAATGGTCAAAGCTGATAACGGATTTATTTAAAAATTGCCGGGGCGATGAAGCCCATTTTCATCTTAGTGGCTTTGTGAATAAACAAAATGCTCAATACTAAAGTGCCGAAAGCGCAAAAGTCGTTCATCAATGTGAGCTGAATCTCACAAAGTTACTGTTTGGTGCGAGGTAACATCAGGAATGATAATCTGACCTCATTTTTTGAGGACAATAATGAGAATACTGTGAAATTTACCCCTCTTACTGTTACGGAATTTTAGAAACTTTTATTCGGCCAGCTGTTGAGAACACGGCTAATTTATGCCGATAACAAGCTGGAGCAACTGCTCATACACCCAAAGAATCCAATCTGCATTTAAGAGACATTTTGAAGAAAAAAAATTACGCAATTGCACTTTTGAAAGACCCACATGTTAACTTGATTTGAGGGCATCCGATTTCGTTCTGTGGGGTTACTTAAAAGATCGCGTTTATGTCAATAAACCCCACAATAGTCAAAAACTCGAGAAGAACATTCGGAACAGAGACAAAAGCACACGGGCTGGTGTGGTGCAAAACATTATCGAAAGAGCCAGTGTTTGTGAAGAAGGAAACAAAGGCTATTTGTGCAATATAAAAAAGCCCCTAATGATATAATTTGTTGTGTATTAAAACCAAATATAAATACTAAAAGGTATAAAAGTTATTTGTTGTTTAAATTATAGCGTAGCCCATGGTTCATCCTGTACTTTGTGTTCCAGAATATATCGACTATTTATTTGCATACTTTATACAGTATGGTATCAGAATGTTTATCAGAGTGTTTTATTTATGCACATATCCCTTTTATTGACATTATAAATCATTAAATATAAAACATTGTTATATCTAAATTAATTAATATGAATTGGTGTGTGGGCATAATTACACCAAGTATGCAACCCATCCTACAACAGAGGCAAGCATACGGTCTACGTACTTAAAACATCAAAAACGTTTTTTTCCTTCGTTCCTTGTAATTTATAAGTTAAAGTCAACTTTTAAATGTACGACAGCGCGTTTTCTTACAAAAGCTCGCGTACTTTAGCTCCGAGCATTAAGCAGCCGCTATCCAAACGCGGCTGAGACCGAGAGCGCGCCCGACACTCGGTCCACCAATTTCAGCAGGAAAACACCCCGCCGAATTTGAATACAATAACAAAGTGCAGCTGCGAGATCATCTCGCGAGCTAAGCGAGCAGAAAATGAGAGCACTCTTGAGGGAAAAGGCAGATGTCACGGCAAGCCGCGGATGACAGCAATCGCATCGACGGCCGGGGAATAACCGGCGGGATTGATGGTGTGGCACCTGGCGGATGAAGCGAGAAATTGCGGGCGGATTGACACTTTGCATATTTCAGGCCGCGCAAAAACGGGCGGCAGATGCCGCCGCGCGTTATTAATGGCGGGTAGACAACACTCAACACGTAGGCGCACGCACTTTAATAAATCAAAATGAACGCGGCGCCGCCGCATCGTGTGCACGGCGTACGTGCCGCGAAGCCGCAACATGCAGCGAGCCGTTTTTGCCCGCCGCGGAGCCGGGAGGTTCCGTTATTAAATATTTCTCCCGAGACGCTTCGGGAAAAAACGATTGACGCTTGCCAAATGACTTTAAAGCTTCTTCTTGGAGAAGCTCTCATCCACTTTGCGATTCGACTTTTATTAATGGAAGATGCAAGTTTGGACGTATTGCCTGTCTCATTGTAAGTGGGAAGTTTTCGATGTGCATTTTAAGATGCAGCGCTGGCAGCGGGGCCAAGATCAAAGCGGAAAATTCTGATTTGTGTAAACAGACTTCGGAGTCAGCAATATACCTTTTAGTGTACGAAAAAGTCCGGCTGCGGGGTCTTCTACTGAGTGTGACGTGACAATTCACTCATGAACGTGCAAAAATCGTTATCCCCAGAGAACACGAGTTTGTCGTCGAGGTTCATATACGGGCAAAAAGACGTAATTGCAAAATGTTTTTTATTTCAGATATAACTGAAAGAATATTTTTCCAGTATCCTTGTTGCAAAGTCGAGGCTAAGAAGATTACGTCAAAATGCTCCATATTGCTGGCATCATATTTCATATATCACAAGCTCTCATATTATTGTCAGTATAAGAAATCCCGCCTGAAAATTTATCTGAAAAGTATATTTACCTTTTAGGTAAAATAATAACTGCGTTTATAAAATTAAGTAAGCTGTCCATAAGATAAAGATATTTAAATACAAAAAAAACTACCCTCCAGTATTTCTGTTGTAAGATTATGCAGTTAAATCTCACTTGACATATCGACTGAGCAATACATTGTAAGTTTGAATCCCAATGAATGAATTAATACGACGGCGTCTTAGTTGGTACCTTACTATTGCAAGTTTTAAGGTTTTCAATTTTTTTCTGAAAAAGTATGTTCCCAAAAAGCTTTTGTTACTTCTAAACGTAATCTCCGTTTAGACGTACACATTTTTTAGAATGCCGTCATGATCTTATAGCTGCTGAGAATACCTTTTTAGAGATGTGTTTTGTCCACTGGAAAGTCGCTGATGCAACGGTGACTCGATTGGTCTTTCATGGTCGGAATTTCATGGCAGCATCACATGTCCTTAGGCATTGTCTTATGTTCGTAGGTCAGCATTCGTGGGACCACCTTGAAGAAATTTTCCACATTTTCAAGTCAAGCAAAATGGACTTTATAGATCCTACAGAAATGCTGAATTTAGAAGCGATATTAGGCATACTTAGTAGACGGTCTTCCCTAACAAATTGGTCCACTCGCGCAATAATGGTTTCGGACCGGCTGGTTCGTGATCGAGGTTGCTTCAGTTCATTGTCAGACAACTCTCAACCTTCCTTAAACTTTCGCACCCACAAACGCAAATTTCTAACACTCATAACATCTTCACCACATGTCTCACTAGAGTGCAGGTCTGTATAATTATATTTACTGGGGTACTTTTTAATTGTATTTTAATTAAATGACTATTATACAGTACAAAGATAGAAAATACTTATTTATAAGTATTTCTACCCCATTTTTATTCTCTCCATTATTTGTTTCGAAATAGTACAATAAAGTGCCAGCAAAATGGTGGTTTCGCTGCTTTATCTTACAGAAGCAAAGAATTTCTATTTCTTGCATTATATAAAATTTTCACATTCTATGTTTCTATGCTTTGTATTTTTGATTTTTTAAACCCAGGGATCCTTAGCAGCCCTATTCCATTTAAAAGGTACTAGTGGTAAGTATTTTGGTCCTTGCCGATAAATATCGAACGTTCCTTGACCCGCCACCTAAAAACGCACCCTCTAAGGGTTGCAAGATCTCTTGCAGCAAACACTTTATTAAAGAAACAATTTTGTTTTTTTTTCTTTTTCATCATTTTATTTGTGTGCACTCGATTCAAAGTTATCAATGTTTTTAAGTAGCTGATGTTATGACTTCGGGTGCATGCAATTTTTTATAGAGTACTCTATGCTTCCGCCCTCTTTCGTTATTGTTATGCCTGCCAAGTTTTTTGCTTCAGCAACTAATTGCAATTAGTTCATGGTCGATAAGTAAGCATACTGCAAAAGCTTATTAATAAGTATTATGCTGCGTATATCTTTAAATACTGCAGTTAACAGTAGTTGCAAAAATTTGCTGGGTTGCAATCTGCTTAAGGTCAAGTTGATCTTTAATTAGTGGAATTGAATTAGTAATTGAAGAAGCTCTGATCCACGTGGTTTCAATTATTTTTTGGGGGGAGAATTATTGTACTAAGGTTTGAACCATTATGAAGTCTAAAAGGTTAAAGTTGTGACGATCTCTATATTTAAGAATCTAAAATTCTAGAAATTTTCTTCTAGAGGATGTTGTGACACTTATAAAGTTTTGGTTATTCACACCTGTGATTTTAGATCCGCTACACACTTTTTTAGAAGATTTGTATAATTTTTTTGAAACATATTTGTAAGAAATCTTCAAATGATGTATTTTTCATTGTTTTTACACGGTTGAAAGAGGGAACAGTTGTAACAACTCGAATATCCACGAAACTATCCATGGTGCGATGAGAAGTACAAAAGGAAAAACATGAAGGTCACATGTCCGAACATGATTCCTAGGGTTGGGTTGCACTCCGCGCACTATGCGTGCTTGTATAGGTGCCTATTGTATTTTGTCAACCAAAAGTAAGTATTTTTGATTAATTTATTATTTGAAATGCTTTGATATTATTATAAATACCGTATTGAATGTTTGCATGTCTAATTGTTGTACCTTAGAAGTTATTTGTATTGCAGATGCCTAGGAAACGCATCAGAACGACTTCAAGAGGCAAGAGGGACCTAACGCGTTATAAGAACGCTTACAATGAAGTCAAAAAAGGGACTTTTTAAGACGAGCAGCAGAGAGCTATAGAATTAACTACGTATCTCTATTATAATAAATATGAAAGAGAGATAAATGTTAGTATAGGATATGTAGCTTATAACAGAGTTTTTATGAAGGATCAAGAACGTCAACTCGAAAAATATCTGATTCGTTATGCAAGCATGTGCTTTGGATTTTCTACGAAAGAAGTGAGAAAGTTGGCATTTAAGTTTAGCGTCAAATATATTTTTTATAAACCCCCTATTTGGATTGAAAACGAAATGGCTGGAGGGGAGAGGTTTTGTTCATTCATAAAGAGGAATCGTAAATTATCTGTACGCGTAGCTTAAAGTACAAGCCTGTCTAGAGCGATCACTTTTATCAGGAATAATGTCGATGCTTTTTATGAAATCTTAAACCACAGAGCATATACAATATCGATAGAACAAGCGTAACCACTGTTCAAAAGCCTGCTAAAGTAGCAGCAAGATATGGAACAAGGCAAGTTCCACAAAACCTAAAACCAAAGAAATAGTGAATACAACACAACCCAAACAAAGTAATACAGGTGTTCTTTCAGAGTTATCATCGACAATCATAACGGCGAACCTGGAACCAAATATTCCTCCTAGTGCTATTGATTTGACGATGGATCACATCGAAAGTAAACCATCAGCACCTAGTCGGTCTACAAAGCACTCAACCTGGGTTCTCACCTAAGGACATACGGCCCTAACCAAAAGCTTCTTCAAGTAAAACATAAACCAGAGATCGCAAAACCAAAAAGTCTGCAATTTACACATATGTCTGAAAAGAAAGCTATCAAACAAATACGGAAACAGACAGAAATTACTGAACAATAATAAACAAACAAAGAAAAAATTACCAGAACCATCTACTGAGAAGAAAACAAAGATAAATGTATCAGCTTCATCAGAAGAAAATTTTTACAGCCTTTTTTGTCTAGAACCGTACTCAGAGAGTAGGTCTGAAGAAAAATGGGTGCAATGTCAAAGGGCCTGTCGACTATAGTCTTAGTTAAAGTGTACAGATGGTGATTGATAGTACATTTGTCATAACTGCGATGAGTCTGATTAGATATAGTAAGGTAAAGTCATTTTGTTGATTTGTGTGTGTTTAAGCTTTTATTTTTTTATTGTATTCTTAATTATCATTTAGAAGTTATTTTATTTGATCTAATTCTAATTTTAGCTAGTTTAAATTAAAAAGAATTACTAATATTAATTTGAAAATGCAAATTTTATAGACAGTATAGAAAATACTGTTTAGAATGTTTCTAAGATGGTGCCTATTAGCCTTAAGTAAATCAAAAAGTACTATTCTGTAATTTATGATCAATAAAACTGATTTAAACGCAAGTATTGTGTATTATTTTAGAGTGTTACAATCGCCCCTACACCGGGGTCAGTTATTCGCACTTTGTGAAACGACTCCTATCTGCCAACCTATTATAGCTGGGATTCTAATTTTGATATGCATTTAAAGATAAAAAACGGTCTTTCAGCTCAATGCTTTGCTCACTGTTTGTATCCATAATAACAGTATTATAGGCAGTCAAAGCAAAATGTTACAACCGTATCCAGTCTACTCTAATAAAATTATCATAAAATGTTTGGTAGCAAATTTTTTGCATGAACTGGATACAAACTTTTTGATTGATCTAAATTATTTACTTACTATTGCATTCAAAATTAATCGTTGTAAGTTGTACGTCAGAAACAAGTAGCAGGCGCAGATAAGAAATACCATCTTTAGAGTTTAAATCTACGCAGCGGCTGTGCACACTGACTAAATTAACTGCTGCTGTTATGGTCGTTGCATCATTAGTTTCTTAAAATTATAAGCAATACGTAGTTTCTATTTTTGTAAATATACAATTTATGATTTTTTGTATATAAATAGTATTCTGTGTAATTCATCTTTTACTAAAAACTAAAAGTTTAGATTTATATGCTTTTGTTTATATTGATACCGTATTTTATTTGAATTATTTATATTTTTTAGCATATTATATAAATATAAAAGCCATATTTATTTGCAGAAAATCTCAGGAGATTTAGTAAAAAAAACAATAAAGTTTATTAGGTATTTTAAACTTCTAAATTTTATATTGTTGTTAAATCCGCCCTAGAATTTGAAGTCTTATAAGTGACTGTATCGTCGTCTTGGCGCATATTCAAAAGTGTTAGCAGAGAATATAGATAGTACGCAAAGCATGGAAAAGTGAATGAATGCAGCTGTGCTTATTTTACTATGCATGATCTCAATACCAATGAGAAGTGTGCAGACATCTTATGAAATGTTCGCAAAAATCGTTTTATACAAATATTTAGGAGATAGGATACACTTAAGTGATTATAATAACTTTGAGTGATGATTTTATTTTTTGATGAAATTTGAAGTTAAGCTTTTCGGTGAGATAACTTTGAAAGTTTACAATTATTTATTCAACGGCGTTTTTAAAATTCTGGTGTAAGCATCTGCAGACGTGTGCACATTAGCTCAAGTTATACATTTTACCTACGCGAATAATACAATGTTAACAACAAGCAAAAGTGAAACATATTTAATGCCGACTGCTAACCGCATAGACTAGTTCCGCAATTTTAAAATTCATCATCACCAGTAGGACATTCAATAGCAAATATCTCGTCACACAGCTATACAGATTCTACCAAAGATTCCAACTGTAGAGCCCAGTTTTGTAGTTCACTGATCCACCGACCATCCAATCGCGTATCCTAGTGCTTAATAAGATCATCTTCTTTACAAAAAATGCAGACTCATCAGTAATCATTCTTAATATTCAAAGCTGGAAAGATGTTACAAATAAAACGTCTATGAAGGTCCTCTAAGTCTACGCCGCCAGTCAACCGAAACAATAGATATGATGATAACGATACCACTAATTATAACTCACCTATCGTACTTAGCATTGAAACTACTACCAATATTATATATAGTGCAGTAAAATGCGTGACCAAAATTAACATGCCCAAACGAAACACATGATTTAAATTGTGCAACATTTTTTAGCAAGGTTGTCAGCATTTTGCTTGGTGACATAAAAAGAATTTAAACGAACGGATTCAGTTGCAGACAGGCCAAGGTCGTACTCCCATTCAGGTGAAAATATTGTTGTCGTGCACGATAGTGTGGCAAAACGTCTATAAACTTCACTACGCTGGCAGTTATTGGAACCGATAGTTTGAAAAAGTACCATGCAACGAATTTTAACAAAAGATGCATCCACACCCATTCCAGATTCAGTTAACCCAGGAACTAAAAATTGTATGGGCGATTTATCTCCTAGAACAGCAAAATGACCAATATCTCGCAATCTCTGGGGATTCGTGAAGACCAAAATTTATACTACGAAAGTAAAAAAATTCCCAAATAAAAGCAAAAATTTGAAAAATTATTGACAACATTGAGTCACAGCTATGTGAGAAGTAATCGAGCTTATTAATGGGGAAATCGGCTATAGGGGCGGAGAAAGCAATCTATAAACGTTTTTAAATTTTTTGTAACTTGCCCACTTCTTGCCAGATTTAGATCAAAGGGTCCTACCGGTTAAGATAGGCGAAATGCCCCCAGATTCGGAATTTCTAATGAACCTAATAATGTTTTATCTTGAGGTAAAAATTATACGCGGACATAGTTCATATGGTCCCAACCCCCCTTCCCTCTCACTCCTAGGGTCAAAAAGGGGTTATTTTTTGTTTTAATTTTTTTTATATTGATGTGTTTAATGCAAAATTCTGAAAAAATTCATCAAGGTAGGTTATGAATAGACCTATCAGTAAAAAAATTTTCAATGTCATCCAAGGTCATTTGGTATTTAAAAAAATAAAAACAAATTTTGTTTTTGAGCTAGAAAGCGTTGAGTTGCACGCAGTTTTTTCACTATTTTATAAAAGTCCATTAATTTTACCTCTAACAGAACTTTTAACACATTTCGTGTGGTCGCCACCCTAAAAATTCAATTTTTCGCATTTTTTCGATTTTTCGATTTTACAGGTAAGTGTTGATATTTAGCAAAAACTAATTGAACCTTTTTATAGCATTTTATAAGACAAAATTTCGTTTTTTTAATTTTTTCTAGCTCTAATATTAAAAAGTTATGACTAATTAAAAATTTTTTCTACTTGATTTCGATATTTTCCAATTATAACGGCGCAGGTGGATATTTAGCAGAAAACTCATAAGACATGTTTTGTAGCATTTTTAAAACGAAAATTTTAGTTTTATTTACATTTTAGACTTAATACAAAAAATTATGTGTAAATCTATTTATAAGTTTCTAAAAATTACATAGTTAGTTCTTATAGCATATATATAGTTATAGTAAAGTGAATTATAATAATATATATATATGTAAACTACATTTTAATCTTCATCACTGGTTTCATTAATCTCTGGTACAAAGTTATCTATATCGAAAATATTGGACAGCATTTCGGCGGGACGTACTATTTTGATAACCATCGGCCGTAAGAAAGATGATATATCAAACTAGCCACGTGAGAACAACATCTAACAGTGCGCAGTCCAGGCTTACACGCCTGCCTCTCCATTTTGGTTCTTACGAGCCGCATCGGTATCGTATCCACACCATCCACGAGAGCGGCTATTTACACGCCGTCCTCTCCATTTTTGGTCCTTACGAGCCGGATCGGTATCAGATACAATTTATTACGCTTTATTCAAGTAAAGTTCCCTTATAATGGATAAGCTTGAATTAAAATTAGTTCAGTTAACTGCCAAAACAGAGGCGATTTTCGAACGATTTAATCGTTTATATAACATATCAAAAATATTTCAAATTATGAATTACGCTCAAACGAATTATTTTTATCTCAAACAGAAGCTATTAGTGAATTATACAACAGGTTTGAAACAATAATTGAGGAAATTAACAATTTGCAGTTTGAAATTGATCAGACTCCTCCAGACTACTCATGTTTAAATACTATTGAAGATTTATATTCGAGTATTAAATATAAACGCAACCTTATATTGTCAAACAGCAAAACATTTACAGTAGATCAAAAAAGAGGTATCGTAAAATTACCGCCAATTGAACTGCCTTCTTTCGATGGCAAGAGCTGGCCAATATTTTACGAAATATTTCGTACCAATGTGCATTTAAATACAAATTTGACTGGCGCGCAGCTTGTGCAGTATTTGATTAGTAAATTAACTCATGACGCTTTAAAATTAACCGCAGGTATTATTCCTACAGGGGATACTTATAATATTATATGGGACAGTCTTGTTAAAAAGTATCAAGATAAACGTAGTTTAGGCAGTCATTATCTAAATAACATTCTGGACATCAAAGGATGCGTCGGTAATGCTGTTAGTTTGAATACATATATAGAAAAATATTCCGCGTCCATCGCCGCATTAAAATAGTTAGACATTCCCGACCTATTAGATTTTGTCTTGTTACATTGTGGTTTAAGAAAACTTGATCCCCAAACACTTCAACAATTCGAAATTAGGGTGAGCGGAATAGAATTACCCTCCTGTAAACAATTTATTTCATTTACGCAAGATTATGTCAAAGTACTCGAGCGCTCGCATGCTAATAATTCGCAGACCAAGCAGCGCGCAAATTTCAGTTTACCTTATCACAGCCTTGGCCGTGGCGCACAAGGTGCCTGCAAGTCGTTTGTGTCGAGTAAACAGATTTTTAATACGCGTTGTCCGCTATGCGACAGAGAACACCAGCTATTTCGCTGCATTGAATTTAAAAATATGAAATCACCGCAAGCGCGTTTCGAGTTAAAGCGAAACGCGGCTGTATAAACTGTTTAAGTCAATCTCACTCGTTAACTAAATGTAAATCACGGAACGTTTGTAAAATTTGTAAAAAACCGCATCATTCTTTACTGCATTTTTCCAACTTAAAGAACGACCGCCCTATTAAGCCGTCTGTCGCGGCTGGACCGCAAGCATCTGACCGTGCGCCCATATCAACGCAATCAGTATCACAATCTCACGACACGTCTTCCGTATCGCTTAGTTCAGCAGTTTCTTCTAGTTCAGCTATATTGTTATCGACCGCACAGATCTATGCACATGGTAAAAACGGAAATACGCTCGTCGACAGGTGTTTAATAGACAACGGGTCGCAAAATAACTTAATTACTATGGATTGTTGTAAACGCTTGAACATTCATATAATTAAATTACGCAATTCATCTTTACAAGGTGTTGGTATGACCTCGCGACCTGTACACGGTTTTATTAATTTCGCAATAGAATCACGAATTAATCCTAACAACAAATATTACATTCGTGCTTTAGTAGTTGACTGTATTACAGACAAACTTCCCGCAAATTTCATTACATTAAATGAAGATATGTCATATGTCATATTTAAATAATTTACCCACATTTACAACACGTCCCAAAAGAAACACATGATTTAAATTGTGCAACATTTTTTAGCAAGGTTGTCAGCATTTTGCTTGGTGACATAAAAAGAAATTAAACGAACGGATTCAGTTGCAGACAGCAAAACAACAGGCCAAGGTGCACGATAATGTGGCAAAACGTCTATAATCTTCACTACGTTGTCAGTTATTGCAACCGATAGTTTGAAAAAGTACCATGCAGCGAATTTTAACAAAAGATCTGCATCCACACCCATTGAAGATTCACTTAACCCAGGTACTAAAAATTGTATGGGCAATTTATCTCCTAGAACAGCAAAATGACCAATATCTTGCAATCTCTGGAGATTCGTGAAGACCAAAATTTATACTACGAAAGTAAAAAAATTCCCAAATAAAATTTGAAAAATTATTGACAACATTGAGTCACAGCTATGTGAGAAGTAATCGAGTTTATTAATGGGGAAATCGGCTATAGGGGTGGAGAAAGCAATCTACAAATGTTTTTAATTTTTTTGTAACTTGCCCAGTTAGATCAAATTTGGCGCGTACATTCCTTAGGTACAGTCCAACAATGGAGGGATCAAATAATGAGAAACATGCCTATAGATACTTTTGAGTTTTACGCTTACCTCGCGTTAATTTTAATTAAATTTACATACAATCGCTATATTACTAAATCTACCTATTTCTTTACTATAAGGAATTTTTCTTTTACACAACATTAATACAATATTAATCTTCAAACATTTTTTATATAAAACATTATTTTAATATTCGCAATCGTATTTTTTATTTTACCGATTACCTGGATGGTACAACACATAGGGGTACGTACGCCAGTTTCAATTAAATAAAATACTGTTAACTATGAGTGGACTAATATAAAAAAAATCACCTATAAAAGTCAACAAATCTTCTAATTTTTTAACAGTTGCTTTTCGCTCTTTCAAGAAGTTTTTTAAATACTAGTCCTGAAGAGACTACCATTGCAAAAATGATTACTGGGGATCTAAAGAAAATAATTGTTTATTGTAACGTAAGAAATTTTTGTATAACTAAAGGTATCTGATACAAAAAATACAACGGATTTTTCTGTAATTGTTATAATCAGTGCCACTTTAATTAAAACAACCCTTACTTTCCTTATATAATCATAACAAAACGGATAGGAAAGCGTTTGAAGAAGTAGTTACTAGAAAAAAGGATAATACGCTAATCTGCATTGATTGTTAAAAATAGCCCATAAAAAATATAAATATACCTATCGATATTAAACAGATAATTGTAAAAAAAGAAATTAAGAAGAAAGTTATAGTCCTACTGATAGAATACCAATGAATTAAAAGCTGCATTAAAAAAATTCGTAATAGACAATTCAGTAAATTTTGCCATTAAAGATAATTTAATTTGAAAAGGCGCCAAAGGATTTAAACTCACTTACTTTGTACTTAATGTCTGCTGCCGAAATATGATCAAGAAAAGGCAGACCTATTTATGTAGCGTCTTTGGAATATCTTTTAATCAAGAAATAGGACAATTTCTGTAAGCGTAGCAACATTTATTTTTTTTATGCAGGTTTCATAATTTAAATTCGCCGAAATTAATATGGTGTTTAAATTAGGCAAGATTGGGATGTCAATTGTCAGTAAGTTTGGTTTCACAATTAGCATAACTGTTAATAAAAATAATTCTTGCTGAATTCCTGAAGATGTAATTCCCCATCATCAGTTTGCTTTCTGCTATGGACACTCTGTAATATAACAGTGCCCTACATATGTTTATCCACATAAGAAAGAAAATGTTATTCTGCTGTATTTTCAGATGGAAAACAAGCATTCGATAAAAGTATGGCATCAAATACTACGATTCAAAATTAAAAGCCTGTTCTATCATTAGTACGACGAAATATTTAGATTATATTTAATTGGTAGTTAGTTTCTGGTAAAATGCAATTAATGCCTTTTGAATTACTACGCCATTAAATCAGGTGTGCTTCAGGGTAGCGGTTTGGAGTCCTTCTTGTACTTACTATATACAGCTGATATTCCTACATGTTCTACTACTATACGGGGCATGTTTGCTGTAATAGAGATCCAGTCAGTTGCAATATCATTTAAACTGACTACAATAATGGATGGCTAATCAGCAAATTAAGGTCAACAACACAAAATCAATCCACATTACCGTCACCTTAAGGCAACAAAATTGCCCAGAGGTACACACAAGTGGTACAACCACACTTAAAGCTAAGGAAGTTAAGTACTTGAGAATTCACCTGGCTAAATGACTTACTTCAAGTAACAAAATCAATAAAGGAGAAAATGACTCGATTTAAAAAAAGTGCGTTCGTTTGCAAAAAGGAATCAAATTTTACTTGACACCAAAGTTATGTTGCTTAAAGTAACTTTCAAACCCATTTAGGCATATGGAGTAATACAAGTAAGTCAAACCCGGCTTTCGTCAAAGATACCATTCCAAATATCCCGACAAGTTGTAGATGTTTTATGGTATGTTAGCAATGGAGCTTAAAAGTGTTATTTGTGAGTGAAGTGATTGCGAAGTATTACAACGATTTACTTAAAAATGTTGCTAAGGAGGTGATTGTTAAACGTTTAAAATGCAAGTACAGATTTAAATAAGTTGGTGTAACTAAATCATACTCATCTAATTATATATTAATATATAATTATAGAATAATTGGCTGTTCTAAAAATAAATAAACAAAATGAATCACATTTTCAATGAATTCCGTCTATTTTTCTATTGAGAGGCAACCTAATATACATTTTAACGCCTTCTGCAACTTTAAAAATATTGGATGTGTCGTCGAGCAGCAGGGTGCGATGTTTTTACATTCCACGTTAGCTCAGTGATTTGTTGTTGAATTAATCTCAACGCGTTAGGGCAAACGTTATCCTGAAGTAGAATTACGTCTTTCCTGTTTACTAAAGATACAGCTGGACACAATAAAGGCGCTTATACCACACTTCAGGTATAGTGGTATTTAATGGAAAATGTTTCCCAAAAATTGTTTTTCGGAATTTCTATTTTTAGACAACGTAGCAACGTAACGCAAAACCCGATCTGACAATAAAAATTAATTTCTGATGTTGTTCATTTACTACTGTGTACAAATATAACCCGGAGTTTTGTTATAATTTTTGAAAGCCTTATTTATTCTTAAAAATCTATTTCATCGCCTGCGAAGTAATCCCCCTCAGCTGCAATGCACTTATGCCAGCGAATTTTCCACTCATCAAAACACTTTGAAAAGTCCTGTTTCGGTATGGCCTTCAGCACCTTCTTCGATTCGGCTTGAATCTCTTCTATCGTGTCAAAACGGTGTCCCCGGAGCGGTCTTTTCATTTTGCTGAATAGTCACAAGTCACATGGAGCTAAATCAGGCGAATACGGCGGTTGCGGAACGATATGGGTGGAATTTTTAGCGAAATGGTCACGAATAAATTAAGGGTTTTTGGAACCAAACGAGATTTGACTTTTTTGAGGCACAAAACTTCCTTCAAAATGGTGTTGACTGATCCATTTGAAATGCCAACTATGTCAGCAAGCTCTCTAGTTGTCAATCGACGATTTTCGAGCACCAATTCCATAATTTTCGCGACGTGCTGTTCGTCAGTTGATGTTCTTGGACGTCTTTGGTGTGGTTCGTCTTCAACGCCTTCACCTTTTTGAACATTTTATGCCATTCGTACACTTGTGTTTTAGATATAGCCTGTTCACCTAAGGCTTTTTGTAACATTCTGAGCGTTTCCGCAGCAGAAATATCATTTTTAACACACAATTTAATCGAACTTCTTTGTTGAATATTTTCTGACATGGTGAAAATCGAAAAAGTTAATTTTGGTTGTTTACGAAAACGAGCGTCACTCTTCAACTAGTTAAGATATTAACCTAAAATTTGACACAGATATCAGTAGCAGTCCTACCAACTTAAAACTAAAAAGGTTTGTGCCCAACGAAATGCCCGCGCAGTTTAAATTAAAAATTCCGGGTTATATTTGTACACAGTAGTAGATATAGTATAAAACAAAGTTTAAAAGAAACGACGGAATTAATAATTTCTATTGCATCTAATTAGCAGATCTTTTAAATTTTTTACGATAAAAAATATTACAGGATATACTTGTCACTAGTCCTTAATACAGTAACTGAGTTACTGCTCGAACGTTTTTAATTCCCATTTTTTATCATTCTCTTTAAAATTAAACATTCTAAACTCTAAAAACCCAATTGTGTAGAATTTTATAGAAGGCGGAATCTTAATTTGGTAAAAATCTCAAATTCAAGCCAAATACCAAAAAAGATGTAAAAAGAAAAGTAACAATAACTATCTAAAAAATGACGCAATGAGAGAAAAAATAGTTTCATCATATGGAATTATGAATACCAAAATAAACCGACTAAATGATTTCGATAATTTATCAGGTAATTCATATTATTTCAAAAATATCATACAACAGACTATCACAGCAAGTTTTGGCAATTTTTGAATATTTGCTGGTAAAACACCACACAACGCTGTTACCGTGTAATTTTATCAATATTAAAGTTTTTTACTTTTCAGCCTTCTAACTGACAAGACGATTGTCAAAATCATATAAAATTTTGTGTTATAATATAAATAAACCTTTTTTTTTTTGGTAATTTTTTTAAGTAAGTGTTTCTGCAGATAATCTAAAAAGTTTTTTTTCAAATCTTTGTGATAGTTTTCTGTGAGGGGTAATTTAAATAATATTTTGCATATCGTATTTAATATACTATGATTAATTTTAAAATATATAAAATATATAATTTCCCATTAGTATTATATACGTATGTTACTAAAAGGTGTCCCAAAATTAACGCAAGATTTGAATTAAATAGAAAATACAGTTTTTAGTCTTTTGATTGTAATTTTTTTATTGAATCATAAAGTACATAGGAGAGGGTTATTTATGGAGTAACACATCGGGCAAATGGCCCCCACGGCTTTGCATACACATACGCACTCGTTTGTCGAAATTTTCCATGACCATTCTGCATAAATGTGGCTGAATTTCCTTGATGCAACGTTGAATCTCCTCCTTTAATACACGCGTGGTTGTACCAAATTAATGAAACCAGTGATGAAGATTAAAATTTTCTTTTATATATTATTATAATTCACTTTACTATAATCACAAATTAAGAACTAACTATGTAATTTTTAGAAACTTATAAATAGATTTACACATAATTTTTTGTATTAAGTCTAAAATGTAAATAAAACTAAAATTTTTGTTTTAAAAATGCTACAAAACATGTCTTATGAGTTTTCTGCTAAATATCCACTTGCGCCGTTATAATTGGAAAATATCGAAATCAAGTAGAAAAAATTTTTAATTAGTCATAACTTTTTAATATTAGAGCTAGAAAAAATTAAAAAACGAAATTTTGTCTTATAAAATGCTATAAAAAGTTCAATTAGTTTTTGCTAAATATCAACCTTACCTGTAAAATCGAAAAAATCGAAAAATGCGAAAAATTGAATTTTGGTGGCGCACCACACGAAATGTGTTAAAAGTTCTGTTAGAGGTAAAATTAATGGACTTTTATAAAATAGTGAAAAAACTGCGTGCAACTCAACGCTTTCTAGCTCAAAAACAAAAATTTGTTTTTTTTTTTTTAAATACCAAATGACCTTAGATGACATTGAAAAATTTTTACTGATAGGTCTATTCATAACCTACCTTGATGAATTTTTTCAGAATTTTGCATTAAACACATCAATATAAAAAATTAAAACAAAATAACCCTTTTGACCCTAGGAGGGAGGAAGGGGTTGGGACCATATGAACTATGTCCGCGTATAATTTTTACCTCAAGATAAAACATTATTAGGTTCATTAGAAATTCCGAATCTGGGGGCATTTCGTCTATCTTAACCGGTGGGACCCTTTGGCGCGTACGTTCCTTAGGTACAGTCCAACAATGGAGGGATCAAATAATGAGAAACATGCCTATAGATACTTTTGAGTTTTACGCTTACCTCGCGTTAATTCTAATTAAATTTACATACAATCGCTATATTACTAAATCTACCTATTTCTTTACTATAAGGAATTTTTCTTTTACACAACATTAATACAATATTAATCTTCAAACATTTTTTATATAAAACATTATTTTAATATTCGCAATCGTATTTTTTATTTTACCGATTACCTGGATGGTACAACACCTAGGGGTACGTACGCCAGTTTCAATTAAATAACATACTGTTAACTATGAGTGGACTAATATAAAAAAAATCACCTATAAAAGTCAACAAATCTTCTAATTTTTTAACAGTTGCTTTTCGCCCTTTCAAGAAGTTTTTTAAATACTAGTCCTGAAGGGACTACCATTGCAAAAATGATTATTGGGGATCTAAAGAAAAGAATTGATTAATGTAACTAAAGGTATCTGATACAAAAAATACAACGGATTTTTCTGTAATTGTTATAATCAGTGCCACTTTAATTAAAACAACCCTTACTTTCCTTATATAATCATAACAAAACGGATAGGAAAGCGTTTGAAGAAGTAGTTACTAGAAAAAAGGATAATACGCTAATCTGCATTGATTGTTAAAAATAGCCCATAAAAAATATAAATATACCTATCGATATTAAACAGATAATTGTAAAAAAAGAAATTAAGAAGAAAGTTATAGTCCTACTGATAGAATACCAATGAATTAAAAGCTCCATTAAAAAAAATTCGTAATAGACAATTCAGTAAATTTTGCCATTAAAGATAATTTAATTTGAAAAGGAGCCAGAGGATTTAAACTCACTTACTTTGTACTTAATGTCTGCTGCCGAAATATGATCAAGAAAAGGCAGACCTATTTATGTAGCGTCTTTGGAATATCTTTTAATCAAGAAATAGAACAATTTCTGTAAGCGTAGCAACAGATGTCACTTTATTTTTTTTTATGCAGGTTTCATAATTTAAATTCTCCGAAATTAATATGGTGTTTAAATTAGGCAAGATTGGGATGTCAATTGTCAGTAAGTTTGGTTTCACAATTAGCATAACTGTTAATAAAAATAATTCTTGCTGAATTCCTGAAGATGTAATTCCCCATCATCAGTTTGCTTTCTGCTATGGACACTGTAATATAACAGTGCCCTACATATGTTTATCCACATAAGAAAGAAAATGTTATTCTGCTGTATTTTCAGATGGAAAACAAGCATTCGATAAAAGTATGGCATCAAATACTACGATTCAAAATTAAAAGCCTGTTCTATCATTAGTACGACGAAATATTTAGATTATATTTAATTGGTAGTTAGTTTCTGGTAAAATGCAATTAATGCCTTTTGAATTACTACGCCATTAAATCAGGTGTGCTTCAGGGTAGCGGTTTGGAGTCCTTCTTGTACTTACTATATACAGCTGATATTCCTACATGTTCTACTACTATACGGGGCATGTTTGCTGTAATAGAGATCCAGTCAGTTGCAATATCATGTAAACTGACTACAATAATGGATGGCTAATCAGAAAGTTAAGGTCAACAACACAAAATCAAGCCACATTACCGTCACCTTAAGGCAACAAAATTGCCCAGGGGTACACACAAACGGTACAACCACACTTAAAGCTAAGGAAGTTAAGTACTTGAGAATTCACCTGGCTAAATGACTTACTTTCAAGTAACAAAATCAATAAAGAAGAAAATGACTCGATTTAAAAAAAGTGCGTTCGTTTGCAAAAAGGAATAAAATTTTACTTGACACCAAAGTTATGTTACTTAAAGTAACTTTCAAACCCATTTAGGCATATGAAGTTGTACAAGTAAGTCAAACCCGGCTTTCCTCAAAGATACCAATCCAAAATATCCCGACAAATTGTAGATGTTTTATGGTATGTTAGCAATGGAACTTAAAAGTGTTATTTGTGAGTGAAGTGATTGCGAAATATCACAACGATTTACTTACAAATGTTGCTAAGTAGGTGATTGTTAAACGTTTAAAATGCAAGTACAGATTTAAATAAGTTGGTGTAACTAAATCATACTCATCTAATTATATATTAATATACAATTATAGAATAATTTGCTGTTCTAAAAATAAATAAACAAAATAAATCACATTTTCAATGAATTCCGTCTATTTTTCTATTGAGAGGCAACCTAATATACATTTTAACGCCTTCTGCAACTTTAAAAATATTGGATGTGTCACGTCGAGCAGCAGGGTGCGATGTTTTTACATTCCACGTTAGCTCAGTGATTTGTTGTTGAATTAATCTCAACGCGTTAGGGCAAACGTTATCCTGAAGTAGAATTACGTCTTTCCTGTTTACTAAAGATGCAGCTGGACACAATAAAGGCGCTTATACCACACTTCAGGTATAGTGGTATTTAATGGAAAATGTTTCCCAAAAATTGTTTTTTGGAATTTCTATTTTTAGACAACGTAGCAACGTAAAGCAAAACCAGATCTGACAATAAAAATTAATTTCTGATGTTGTTCATTTAGATATAGTATAAAACAAAGCTTAAAAGAAACGATGGAATTAATAATTTCTGTTGCATCTAATTAGCAGATCTTTTAAATTTTCTACGCTAAAAAAATATTATAGGATATACTTGTCAATAGTCCTTAATACAGTAACTGAGTTACTGCTAGAACGCTTTTAATTCCCACTTTTTATCCTTCTCTTTAAAATTAAACATTCAAAACTCTAAAGAATAATTATGTAGAATTTTATAGAGGGCGGAATCTTAAATTTGGTAAAAATCTCAAATTCAAGCCAAAATTCCAAAAAAGATGTAAAAAGAAAAGTGATAATAACTATCTAAAAAATGACGCACTGAGAGAAAAATAGTTTATCATACGGAATTATGATTACCAAAGTAAACCGACTAAATGATTTCTATAGTTTATCAGGTAATTCATATTATTTCAAAAATATCATACAACAAACTATCAATATCACAGCAAGTTTCGGCAATTTTTGAATATTTGCTGGTAAAACACCCCACACAACGCTGTTACCGTGTAATTTTATCAATATTAAAGTTTTTTACTTTTGTAGCCTTCTAACTGACAAGACGATTGTCAAAATCATATAAAATATTGTGTTATAATATAAATAAACCTTTTTTTTTAGAAAATTAATTGGTAATTTTTTTAGGTAAGTGTTTCTGCATGTAATCTAAAAAGTTTTTTTTCAAATCTTTGTGATAGTTTTCTATGAGGGGTAATTTAAATAATATTTTGCATATCGTATCTAATATACTATGATTAATTTTAAAATATATAAAATATATAATTTCCCATTAGTATTATATACATATGTTACTATATAGCACTAAAATATACATTTTAGATCCCGTACCATCATGATATTGTAGTATGACCTTTAAAAACCAACTAACAAGGTTTTGGATTATTAAAAGTTTATAAATAAATTATAGAAATTGTAATATGAATCCACAGTGGTAATGGTAGCTGTTAATAGTTAAACTGTTAGTACTTTTCAATGGTTTTAAGCCATCTGTAATGAATAAAGAGAAAATCATCAATGCCACATATTGCAAAGAAACCTTTCAGCTTTATAATATCTCAGTTGAGGCTATCGGCTTGTAATAAAAACCAAAAAGAGTAGATAATTGCAATTAAAATAAACAAAAACAAACATTATGTGATACGAGTTATGAAAGTAGTTAATGCCTAAAAGCTTTAAGTAGACTCAAAGGCCAATATATTATTGTTCATGCTGGTGTTAATCACAATTTGTTACGATTTCATATAAAACGTAATGATATAATTTCTCTATCTATGATTTTTTCTATTAAAATCTCATGCTTTTTACCATCCCCCATATTTCATAAAGGTTTTAATTGAAAACTGATATCCATTGCACTAAGGTTAAATAATAATTTACAATTAGTTTGAGCATTTCTCTTCTTTATTTTTTTGGCGTGTTCGCACCACTTAAGTATTTTATTTTCTAGTCTACTAGTTATTAACATTGTCACTACCCTTTCCTCTCATGTTACCTCGTTCTCATTTTATTTATTCTTTAAAAGTCTACTCTAACACCTAATTTATCCAGGATTTTATATTCGGAAACATTTCTCTTTTTAATAACAATGCACTTTAAACTAATTTACATTTAAACAAAGAAGCTCTACAAATAGTTTATTTTATAAACAATTTTTAGCTGCTAACTCGTCGTTTATGATAAGTAAAATATCTTTGGTTTCATAACCAGAACGTCAGTAGTGTGTGAACTATTTTTCACAATAGTAAGAGAAATGTAGTTTCTTTTAGATAAATAAGTAAATAAAAAATATGTGCAAAATAATTTATTTTAGCTTAGAAAGCTGTAGTTAGACTGGGGGTTCTTATTTTTTAGTATTGTATAGAAGCAGTTGGAATTGTATTTCTTCTATTTTAGATTATTTCTTTTTTGCTTTTCACACTTGTAGCGACGTTTTCTATGTTTATAATTACAACATCAACATAACCTAAGCAAGTAAAAAAGGAACAATAAAAAATAATCAGATTATTAAAAGTCCTGTTAGTAATTTATTAAAGTTATAAATCCTGACAAGGAATATTATGATACAACGGGTGTGTAAAGTTAGGTTTAAGTTATGGAAAATATTTACTATCAATGTTAAACTTGTAGGGCAGTCAACATAAAACTAAATATAAGTATACAAAATTTTATAAATAAATAAATTAAAATTTATTAAAACGATGTTTTAAATTTAAAGAAACATACCAGATGGACTACATTATAGCCTTCCGGCAAACAAAAAACGTAGATTGAATAATTCTAATGCTTACATTTTTTTCTACTTACAATTATTGGCTTGTTACTATTAGAATTTGTTAATTTATGCTTTTTGTTTGAAATGAATTTTCAGTACCTTTTGCTAGCCACAAACAAGCAAATACTAATATATTGTTGCAGAAGATAATTCCTGGCTAATAAGATGAGAAAAGCTGTTGTATAGTTGAAGAATTTTTTCTTGGGGTAGGTATAAAGAAAAAATCACTTGCTTGCGTTTTATATTTTAGTGAGTACTTCTAAAATTTTCTTTAATTTGTACTACGATTTCTTTTTCCTAAAGATGATTTTTATTGACCAACGGCTTTCATAACCTTTGTTTTTTTCATTCATTATTCTTCTACTTCGTGAACTGCCTAATTATGAGATGTCCATATAGCTGTTCCACGCTAATGTCCTTTTGACGCTATCAAATGCCTTTTCAATGCCAATAAATGCTACAAATATTTTATTTGATATAAATTTTACTATTAACTGTTTAACTATAAATATAGGATCTTGAACTTCTCTACACTTTCTGAATCCACCCTCTAGCTGATGTTTAATTTCATTCATTAGTCCCCTTTTTAGAATTCTTTCATATATCTTCGGCACTGTCGATAGCAATGTAACTCCTCTGTAATTAGTGCATTTGTGTTAATATTTTACTACTGACCTTCTTTTCTTAGCCATCGTTCCACCAGCTCGTTTGTTTCTTTTCCTTGTTAGCTTTTGTAGTTTCACATACTTCCTTTTCTATCGTTATTAGTGTTCCTTTAATACCCTTTCACCCCATTATTTTCTTATATTTTTGTCGTCTCTTTTCCCAACTTGTATATTTTGGTTTTTCTTTCGTTTTATTACGACTCATTTTGTTGATATTGTTTTTCTGTTGTCTTTCACATTTTATCTTTATTTTAGACATCAGAGCATATTCTGGTTATCTTTCCACATTTGCATCTTTTATTTCTTTCTGTACCTTCTGTTTATTAGGTAGTTTAGTATTAATTTGTTTCCTCTGCTGACATTATCAGGTTGTGCTGTATGTATTTAGAAGCCAATTAGCCTTGTAACATTGTTATTTCTAGTGTTTTTTCCATGATTTTCTTTGTTTCTTCTGATTTTTTAATCTTTCTTTGCTATAGATTCTGTTCATTGATCTCAGAATTCTTCTTCCTTTAATGTCGCATTTTCATTGAGACCATAGACTACTAATAACGTTATATTTGTTTGTCTGTCCACTTTTATTTTTATATTTAATATCTTCTCCAAAACTTCTTTTGTTGAATAATGTCTACCACACTGTTTATATTATAATGCGCACCTTCCAGTTCCATTCCTCTTTTTCTTCCTTTTTAATTTCCGTTATTCCTAGAATGTTCAAGTCTGTCTTTTTGAATTCTTCTTTTAGTTTTTCTTTTCCTGCTGTACTTCAATTGTGCCAGGTATCTATTTTCCAAATGTTTTATTTCTTTTTTTCTTTCTTGACTATTTTTTGTTTGTCATGTCTGTTCTCTTGTGCTCCTTCCTTATATTAATTTATAGTTTTTTTTTGAATTATCAGTATTTTAATGTATTAGTAAAATTATTTTAGATTAAAAACTATTTTTTAATTGCACATTTTCAAGTGAATAATACTACAGAATTTATTTTTGCTCCAGTATCCTGTATTTTTTAATGACAGTGTTAGTGAGTTCCTAAGTGCTACTAGTTGTGGTTAAATTTTAAATTTTAAATACTCTGTAAGAAGAAGTGGCATCAGAACCTTAGCGAGGCTGCATAATCTTTTAAAGCCATTTATCATATAAAAATGCCCGAAGGATTGACTTAGGCGCAAACTTTGTTTTCTTCAAATTTGACCCACAAAGGAAAGCCATTTCTCAGTTCAGGGCGGGCGCATTTATTTCGGGATTATTCCCTTTATCTGTATTCCATTTATGTCTTTCCGGAGGTAAGCCCCATTGTGATGTAAGTACATTTTCTACTCGAAGGATGCCGAGTCGGCTCGCGATCCGAATTTTTCCCTAATTCGCCCCGCAGCGCCGGGCGCCGAGGGGGCGAAATTAAACCGCGCCGCGAGCCGCCCATTGTTCCCCGATTAGATGTAATGAAAAATCGGGAAGCATTGCGAATACCTACGGGAGCGGCGGCATGGTCGGGCGGCTCCATCCGAGCGCGCCGGATTTGCCCGGTAAGGGACTTTGTGTTGGTTTAGGAGCTAAGTGGGGCGCTCGTCCTGGCGCGCATAAATGCTCCGCTTGTTTTATCATCTGCCGTGAGCCGACAGCTTTTGATTTCGCTAAATGCGAAGTTTTGCCCAGCGGAACGCTAAGAACCCGCATTAGTTCTGGATTCCGGCTCCTCCGGGGTTTCCTCGCGCGGCAGGCGGCTTTGAGAAGCCTTTTCTGTTCGGCCGCTTCCTTGCTGCTAATTGCTACTCCGCTGGATATAAATAATAAGAAACGATCTTCCGCCATGCCGTCTAGTGAAATGTAGTCAAGGAACACAAGTTTTGATGACTAAAGAGCTTAGAGCTAAGGACGGGTTTCCTATAAGATTCTCTTAGGGTCTATATACGTTTGAAGGAACTTTTAAAGTTGTCAGTGCTGCAATGCTAACTAATTTAATATTAAAACTATCTAATATCAATTAAGAAGAAAATAAGATATTCGTAGGTTTACTATAAGTAAATAAAAATGTAAAAATGAAATAAATTGCACACAGTTACGGACATAAGGTAGTCGCATTCAAATTTTTCGATTACCTCTCAATGCAAATTCAAACAATAAAGTTCAAAATATGTTGTTGCCTCATTTGGTGTGTAATAATTTTTGAAAACATTCATTATATTTTCTAACTATCCTTCAGGATTTCTAAATTTTATCACATCAAATTTTTTTATTTTTGGAAAATTGGGCTTATCTACATTAGTATTATCGCCATTAGTTTTTAAAGGTCCTTAATTATCCGCTGACATAATGCAGGCAATGTCTTCCTCAGTCAGTCATTTCAAAAGCTCTACTTTGTTAAGAAATACGTTTAGGTAGACTTCAACCCTTTTCTTTATTTATTTAACAAAAATGTTCTTTGCCCTTCTCGATCAAATTCTCAAATCACTACTGTTGAGGATTCTGTCAAATTAGTCATGAATGTTACATCTTGTCTCCCAGTTTACAGGTTTATAAGTTACCTATGTGTTGCTGGTGAAGACTGAAAAGCTCCCGCCCGATCAAAACATTTTGTTCTAAAAGGAACCAGTTTTCAAGAAGCTCTAATTGGAAACTATCTAATGAGAGGAATAGTTGGTCTAATAAAAAATGTACATCTTCACTCTGAGTAAGTGAACAGTTAAGTAATGCAATAAGTCTTGAGACATATCTTTGCACTTTTCACTCTCTGAAAAAAGATTTTATTGTTTCATTTAGTGACAAATACCAAAAATCAAAATTTTTTGTTAAGAATAAGTATATTTATAAAACTCCTACAGAAGTTCTTTCAAATTAGGGTGCTTTCAGATAGGAAAGCCAGCCCCTTTTTAATGTTCTGGTTGGGAATCGGATAATTGTTGTATTCTCGAACCCTGTAATAATAGTTTGGGCCAAATCTACGAACCTTCAACAAATGGATAGTAAAGTCTTCAAAAATGGTCCAATTCGTGGCAAATCACGGGACATCTACTAGCATACAAAATATTTTTAATTGACACTGTTGGGAGGTTTTAATTTTGTTGGTTTGGCACGTCCTCAGAATTATATCTCATAAGTCTAGATTGGTTTGATCACTGTATTGTAAAGTAGAAGCTTCTTGCATAAAGAAATTTAAACTTTCATTCAAGAAGTTAAAATATTTGTTAAAACTTAAGTTAATCTGGTGATGCTTTACTTCGAATATGTTTAATTGACGTAAAGCAAGCTAGATGTAAGTCTAAATATTTATTTTTAGCTTTAATAGTAACTAGAAGTTTATTTTATTGGTAAAAGTCACATTGTACAGATTTAGTTGATTATAATTCTCATTTATCAAGCCACTAATTTAATAAGCTTAGGTGACGTTTAAAATTTCCGGATGCAACAGTAAGGTCAGCATGCGTAGACGGGATGGCAGTATCATCAGCAAGAGTAACAACGACAGTTCTTTGATCTTCTGGTACGGCAAAGTAAATATTAAGGGGTAATACGTGTAATATGTGTGCATGAAATCACAGTTAATCTACAATTAATATAGGAAAAATAAAATGATATTTTTATTTTGGTTTTTTATACATGTTATGTTAATATAACTCTTAAAGTATAATTTTTTAATTATTTTAAAACAAAATGGTGGCGCTGTGGCTGATACAAGACAACTCCTCTTTATTGAGTGACCCCTGCTGGCGACCACCTGGAGGTCGCAATTTTTAATCGATAACAAAAACTAAAAAATATTTTAAAAGTAATTGTAAAAATTTAGTGAATTCGTAAGATTTTTGAAAATATTGATTTTACAAAAATGGCGTCGATTTGAAGTTATTTTTTACGAAAAAATCGGCCAAAATCGGTCATAAAATCGTTAATTCTTTGTAAATCAAAAAATATTTTACCAAAAAATGTCACTATAAAGCTACAGTTAAATTTGGAGTTGATCTGTTGAAAATTGAGGGCGCTGGTTGGTCGCCCGATTTACGTTTTGTTTTGTTGCTCTTTAGATGGTATTACCTTCTTGTTTAAGATTAATAATGTAATAATTAAAACTACATTTTCGCAATTCTGTAGAAATGCTTAAACTCTAGTTTGAAATAAACTGAAATAGACGAATACCACAAGGTACATTGGAGTATTTTATAATAGGGTACTAGCTAATAGAAAAGACAGGTTTGAGGATTTTATTTTCTAGGTCGATAATGCACCTTGTCGTAGGTCAAAACTAATTCAATCCTAGATGACCACCAAGAAAATTAAATGAACTAGCCAACACAATCCATGTATCTGAATTTCATAGAAAACTGATGGCAAAGGACATCAATCGTAATATCTAAACGGAAACTTTTGTCTTTTGTCTTTTAAACATGGATTAGTACATTATTTCTTTAAAATATTATAAATTGTTATTTTAAAATTGACATTCAAATATAAGGACACGTAGGCCTATTTTACAAAAACGCTAATTTGTATATCGAATAGTTAAACAAACAACAATTTTGTCAGTCAATTTCTCTTTTGTCTACCCCTCTCCCCAATTTGATATTAAAACTTATGCCAACCTAAAACACTGTGACAGTGGTGTGGTAAAGTTTTGCATCAACCTCGCGCAATATTATTAGTTACAATACACATTTTTGTAGTCCTAAAATTGTCTTTCGTTGTTTAACACTTATTAGTACCTTAGTAGTATCTGTACTCATTGTTAGAAAAAAAGTTGCAGAAAAAATGCGCACTGGTCGAACAAGAAACACATCAGAACGAGATAATGGTGCGCTAAGGGAGAACAAACTTAACCAGTAGAAACCTTATTATTGATTAAATTACGGGATAAAGCTAGCAATACTGATGTATATATCCGCTATAAGGTAAATACTGTTGGTTTGTGGATTAAGAAGGTATAGACTATGGCCTCTGAAAAGCAAAGACGTTTTTATTTGTAGTAGGCTAAGCACTATAAAAACTGGACCCCAGAACAGTGGAAGAAAGTACTATTTAGTAACAAATAAAAATGTGAACTCCCTACAATTAAATATCAAGCTGCTGTCATAGTATGACGATTGCACATCGTATCTGAAATAAGGAATGCCACAAAATGCCTCAAAACATTGCAAAATGGACATATTGACTAATGGGAAAACAAAGATTTTGTTTCTAGGACAATAATGCATTTTATCATATGTCAAAATTAATTCAATCTTGGATGATTATCAACAAAATTAACAGAATGAACTGACCAGGGCAATTTCCAGAACTTTAATCTCATAGAAAACTAACTGAATATATAATTCAAGCCTGGTATTGTTATGTTTTAAATAATTCCATTACCAAACTATACAAAATGGTTATCGAGAATAAAGACTAGTCAATTAAATATTAATATTAGTTTAGATTTGAGAAATACGTTATGTGCTTCTGATATTTCTATTCTATTATTTAATCTATGTAATATTGTAATTGTAATAAGTTGACCTGATTGTATTTTTTATTAAAATTCCTGTCGTGTCTTTTCTATAAAATTAATTGTGACTACCCATGCAACACAGAAGGCAAGTGATCGAAAGAAACTTTAATATAATGGATCATATGGTAAATGTTTCTTAATTTTTGAAGTAATGCAAGTATTTTCTTCTTCTTTTAATGTTGTTAGTGCTATCACTATGCATTTGATTTGAATATTTAGTAGTTATATTTTCTATATGTTCATATCTATTTTGAGAACTAGTAGTTTTCCGTTAAACTGTTAAGTGTTAGCTTTTTTCTTTTCTTGACTATTTACCAGGGGTGATGATTCTCTTATTCTTCAAAACTATTTTACTTAGTAATTGTCTGTTTATTAGTTGGCGTAAAATAAATTTTAGTTAAAGGATTATTATTATAAACTAATGTGATGGCGTTTAGAAAGAGGCTAAAAGATTTGTCGACCATCAAATGGTTTACTGATTACTTAATATTTATAAATGGCATTTAAATTAATGGTTTGAATGGAAAAAAAGGTTAAGGACGAAAGCCCAGGAATAGATATAGCGATTATAGATGCCGTAAGGTCCACAGCTTCTCCCTGTTCAAAAGGGTCCTGCATGATGAAGAACCGCATTCTTCACAAGAACAAAACACAACGAACTTAGACCAGAGAAGGTCGATAAACAACCGTACTATTGGGGCTGGTAACCTAATTTAGCGGTTTCACTCAAACACTCGTAATTTCCAGATGTCTCTGAAAGCACAAATTCAAAAACGAGAAGCAAGGCAAAGTTATTAGTAAACAAAAACGAGTATATGATGTATGAAGTAAAATTGATTAAAGTAATAAAAGATAGGAACAAAATAGTACTTTCCAAAACCAAAAAAAAACTTAAAAAAACCCTCGATACTGATGATAATTTATTAATATGTAGTAAAGTATCGCAGAAAATAGAGCCCAAATATCTTGTAGCTATACTAATCGAAAAACACTGGAAAAGCTCATTCCAAGTTATAAATACCTATGTCAACCAAAGAATTACGATGGTTGGCGTAGAGAGAAAGAGAGGACATTCAACTTTAACCGGATTATATGCCTCAGGAGATAATTTGAAGGAAAAAGCGCAAAGATTTTAGATCTTCCAAACGAATATAAGTACTTCAATAAAAGCAACTTTATAATCCTACCAGGTGGTCTAAATGCTAGAATAGGAAATTCTAGCATTTAGAAAAACCAACGACAAACGAGAATGGCTTAGAATTACTTCAACAAACTTAAAAATAACAAATACATTTTTTTGAAAGAACGATCTTAATAAATATACATGAACAGTCAGAAAATGATCGAATTGTATCGATTATATTAGAGTAAACCAGAAGCTGGTTTTAGGTGAAGATACACATATATTCAGAGGTGCAGTTATTTATTTTAATCAATAATAGGTTGTAAGCAAAATTGCACACTTCCTCCTTAAACAAGAAGTTCTAACAAATAGAAAACAATACTGTTGAACACACACGATTTACTTGTTGCAAGAAGGTGCTATTAAATATCTATAGCAATCAAGATTAACACAATATTTAACAAATATAGACACACAACCCGGGATAAAGAAAATATAGTTAAATTTAAAAAATACCTCACATAAAATACCCTATAAAGTGCTTGATAAAAGAAAGAAAAACTACAGAAAAAGTTGAATTAAGTTTTGCAATGCAGAAACTAAAACTGAAGTGCAAGAAACACAGAAAGCATGTAAAACCTGCTTGACAAGAAAATCAAAATGTAACTAAAATTGTAACGCGCAACACACATATGAAAGCTGAGAACGATATGTAAGTAATATAGAAGACGATGTCCACGGCAGACGAGAATTTGTTTTTTTATTTATGAAGCACCTAATCAAATGCGAAAAAGATAATTAAATATAATGTATAACGATAAGTGGACTAAACACTGCAAAAATCTATGGTACAATCCACAAGTAACAAAAGAAAACAAAACATGTAACAAAGAGCACACACCAGCAGCAGTGACATTCGTTGATTGCATAACTATAGACGAGTATGAAAACGTACCTACTAAAAAGTCCCCTTAAATGTAGAGCTGTTTAAGTATGAAGAGATACTTCTTATATTTTGATTGTTATATCCTTTTAACCCATGTCTCTCTTTAAAAAGGAAACCAAATGGGTACCGATAATTATAAGGGCACTCAGCCTACAAAATATATGCGAGGATAACAACTACAAGAATGCAAGAAATTACAGAAACTCTTTTCGAAGAAAAAAACGTTTTATATATAGGTTTGGTATTCATATTGAAACAACTAAGAGAAAAGCGGAGAGAAATAAGTTTAAAGACACGCGTTGCTTCATAAACTATATCAAGTCTTTTAATAGAGATAAAATGTGAAAGATATTAAAAAACAACTGGGTTTTGGACGCCTAAGAAAAGAATGCAAGATAACCCTGTGAATATACACAGCTGATTAATATAAATCACAACATTGCTTTACTATTCCACCTACACAGAAATGGTACATTTCAAATTTATAGGATGTGATGGTACTTATGAGTATGAGGATCTTAATAATAAGCTAACAGCATTCCAAAAAATCTGCATAACGGTAAAGAATACCCTCGGAAAACATGGATGAGAGAAATCTTATTGAAATTTTACAAAGTAACTCTACTGTACGGTAGTGAAGCTTGGTCTCCAGGAAAGAAAGACATATCCGAGTCTAAACAGCAGAAATAAAGTTTCTATAGTTGATATATATATAATGATATCGGGGAAGAACTTAAAATATTTTTAATTAATAACAAAGTTAGTAAATATCAAAAAAAGAGAATTAAGCAACATATAGTTAGAATGGACAACAGCCTTTTACCTAATTAAAGTCTGCCGTACAACCTACTGGGAAGGAGGAATGTAGGACATCCTAGACGAAGGTGAAAATTTTTCATTTAAATGCATTGTTTAATATAACTTTATGTTGAACTTACGCTTTATTGAAAAATCTAAATAAATACGAACTTTAAATTTGTGCATTTGACTTCAGGTTATCTTGCACCGTTGTTGGATGAGATTTCGGAGATTATCGTAAACTGTTTGTATATATTATTTGTAAAAAATAAATGTAAATTCAGTAAGGGAAGTTATTGAATTATTGAACTTGTTCAATAGCACGCAGGACCACTTGATATCTTCGTAATACAAAAACTAAGGCAAAAGTTACTAAATGTCAAAAATATTTTGTATCCAAAAACTGTAAAGTCATACGACTGACAAATTCATATAGCTATATATTATCATTTAGCGAGAGAAAAAGTTTAATAGAAAAATTTTAAGTAAAGAGAAAACATTTTTTTGTACGGAAGGCATACAAATTTGCTAACATACTGTTATTTGAAAAAGTGTAGATTTTAACGGAATACCATTGAAACCGGAATTTTTGAAACAGAATGTAATCTACACGGTGTGATATTTAATATAGACGATACATTTATTTAAGAACAGTACCTGCAACCGTGAGGGTGGCGTTTCTGCTCCTTGCTTTCCCCAGCGCGTTGGTCGCTTCGCACCAGTAGACCCCGCCGTCCGATTCCTTCCTGCTTTGCACAACCTCAGGAAGAAGAGGTTTCCGGCCGGGAGCAGCACGCGGTGCTGGACAGTCCTGACCATGGAGCCATCCTTGTACCAGGTTATCGTCGGTTCTGGTTCTCCGGTAGCGTGGCAGTTCAGTGTTGCAGGCTCGTGGCGAGCGACTGTTGTGTCCACAGGGTGTTCAATTATTCGGGGCGGCTGCTGGTTTGTGTAGTGATAGCCTGTAACAAAACTAAGTTATAAATACTGATCATTTCCAAGAAACATTTCAGAGAATAGTTGGGGAGAAATTGAGTGTAGCTGTGGAAGTGATTAAAGTAAATTTAAATTTTCCAAACTGCGGTGGTATAATAGGATTTTCCGAATATTTCCATCTATCCAATTTACAAGATACTACGCTTGCCGAAAAAGACAAACAAAGATTTTATTCAAACTTAGTGGCGTGAGAACGGAGCAATTCCAAAAATTGCGCGCCATAAACGAGTACATCAATTCTGCATGCTGGAATAAAGCTCGCCCAACCGCGGGATTATATCTATATTTTGGCTAGATAAAACTTCGCGCATAGAGCGGTGACTGCGCGGAGATGGCGCCGTTTATCACAAAACTAATCCGGGGATGCAGACGAAGAAGAAAATGAGGGCCGTAAATGTTTTGTTTTATGCTCGTCCCGCGCTTAATGCGCGCTGCATCCGCAGTGACCAATCAAGGCCGCCGCCTCATTGTATGGCCCCCGCATTTCATTCCGAGCAAAACGGAAAACGCTCGAAAGTCCCTTTGATCGGTCTGCTGCAGCCAGCCAAGACGGCGAACCGGCGCTCCTAATTTGTTTCAGTCGCAGGGTCACCCCGGCGCGGGCGCTTTAATCATCGCAAGCTCGAACTCTAATGCGTCTTTGTTTACTTCTTTTTCGCGCAATTAGCATCGTTATCCACTTAGGGCGCAGAATGCCGCGCAATTAATCAAAATTAACTGGGAAGTTAAGACCTGCTTTGTTTAGATAAGCTGGAAAATTATATAGATGGATTCCGCGGATACATCGGCGCATACCTTAAGCCCTCGCCCTTTCGGGAAGATTCCGTCTGTCTCGAGTTTCGAACAGACAATTTGTTGTTAGAGCGGCCCTAAAACTGACGATCTTATTTTTAACAGCTTTATGGCTCGTCGCGGACAAATAGTCGGAGCTTACCTGGGCTGGGCGCGCCATAAAACGGAATAATAGTTAGCAGGAGATTGCCGGCGTTGAAAGACGCACATTAAGATGATTCAGTGGTTTAAACAGTTTATTGCAGCTTAGTTTTATACGAACGGCAATGCCACTACTTACAGCTAACGTCATTTTTATGGCATTCTGTGGATGGTATCGACTATAATGTTTAAGGGTAATTTGGGGGTAATAGATTTTATAGGAGACAAAGTACTAAAAATGTATAAAGGATGCAATGATAATGAGAAAATTTATTGCCCAGCTGTCTATTTATTTGTGCCTTTGCATAAATTAATCTTTTAACTATCAATTGTAATAGTAAAACATTTTTGCCTTTGCGATATAAAATAATGAAGTATTATATTTCAACATAGTAAAATACAGTAACTAAAGTGTGGTTATTTTAAAATTTATAGAAATAAAAAGAAAATTGGTTGTATATATGAAACAGAAACAAAAAGAAAGCCAAGATATTTACGAAAATTGGCAAACAGTGAAGAAGGTCATAAATTAAATGTAAAAAGGAAATGGATGAAAGAAAAAAATACCGTAGAAGAAACGAACAAAGCGACACTAGAAGCACTTAAAAGATAAATGTAATCTAAAAATCTCTTTTTATAAGAAATAAAATCAAATATTTTATTTCAAAAAGTAAAATATGAATCAATAAATAAAAAACAAACTAAAAATTAGAAAAATATGGCAAAGTACAATAAGAGAAACGAAAGCAAAAAATAATTTTAGAAAAAGTTATGCTACTTAGAAATGACAATTAAAGGTAAGAATAATAAACACATAAAAACACGACGCGGAAGAATAGAACAGCAATCAAAACTGTCAAGAAATAGTACGTGAAATGTAATAATCACGTTTGAATACAATACGTCGACAGAGATAAAATGAAACAATCATAGGAAAACTAAAATAGAATAGTCGAACCCATAATCCAGATAATTATAAAAGTGTAAAACATAAATACAACAAAATATCAGAAGAGGAAAACAGAAAAGTATTGATTAAGAAATAAACAAATAAACAATATTATAGACATCAGAAGTGGTAAGGGCTAACCAACATTTTTAATAAAGCACAAAAAACTACAGAAGTATAAAAGAATAATAGTAAGTCTATGAGTACTAGAAAAATAGAAGAAAATTGTTAAAATTAAATTAAATTCAATTGTCAGAAAAAGAAAAAATTTATAAAACCATACAAGTTGTCATTTGGTTTTCAACAACAAACATTGTTATTTATCCAGGCTAAGGAAAATGCAATTATAAATGCGACTGCAAGGTTTTATGCAGCTGAAGGGTAACTATGGCAAGAGATCGGTCAATAACAATTATAAATAACTCTAAAAAATTAATAACGAGCTTTCGCTATACAACCTAAGCACTTTAAACGCACACTGGTGTGGCGGCCTTTTCGCCCTTGAACCGCTTGTGTATTGTGGCGGCGCATGCTGGTGGCTTTGATATCTGCCGCCACGTTTTGCTATCGCACACAAAACGGCATATGGGCTTTTGCTCAGCCGGCGAGTCTGCATACGCCGTCGGCGGCACCCTTTGATTTGAAAGGTGCTATCGAGTTAAAAATTTCCCGCAAAGACCTACCGCTAAGCCAGGCGCGAAGCCCGGCGACATACTCACACCGCATCACGTCCAGTGCGGCCGCATTTAATCAACCCGCAGATAACTACCCTGCAAGACATACTCGACTCGCATCGCATGCCGGCCAGTGCGGTCGTGTTCCAGGCACGAAGACATCGCAACAAGGTGGCCACCGTGAAACCAACGCCGCCGAAGCCGAAGCCGATTACAGGTGAGCGATTTGGCAATTACTCATCGGTGGATATCGGTAGCCGCCCCCATCCGCTTTCGCGCTGGCCGTTTAAGGGACGATTTGGGCCTCAGCGTTTTACATTTCAAAACGGGCCGTACTTAGTTCCCCACACCGCACCACGAGGGCACGGCTATTTACACGCCTGCCTCTCCACACACTAATGCAGGAATATCCTAATTAATCACTAAAAATAAATTTGCACTCTAATGAACATAAATAACAAACAAAATATAAAGCGATAAAGAACAAGTAACCCGCAAATGCACAAATATCCACTGAAGTTCTTTATTGCATTTAAATTTATTTTGCAAATAATATGGCGACACTCGCTGAATAAAGACATGAGCGGTCTAATTTTTGAAAATATCAACGAACAGGCGTGCAAAGCGAGCTAAGGTCAAGTTCATAAATTTAGAATTTGTATATATTAGCATTTTCCAATAAAGGGTAAAGTTTATCATAAATTTATATTAAAAACGAATTCAAATGGAACATAATGTTCCCTGTCCAAACGGCTAATTTAAGTTCTAATATGGTATTAACTAATCCACTGGCAAATAATTGCCAAGTCAACCTCAAGAGGTACTATTTGATAACCTACAGATCCTTAGTTTCTTTTTTTTTATTCCCCCATCAAAAATTTAATGAAACCTTTCTAAATGCTAGCATACTATTCCGTAATAATAATCCCTTAACTCAAGATTCTTCTACGTTAACTAATAAACGGATAGTTACTAAGTAATATAATTTTGAAGAAATATCAAAGAATTATCAACGCTGAAAAATAGTCAAGAAAATAAAAGACTTAACTGATCAACGCAAAATATATTCGATCAACCAACTACTCGATCTCAAAATGTATAGTATAGCTAACATAACTACCAAAAATTCAATGCAAATGCAGATTCATAACATTGACAACACTTAAAAAATTCCAATTTTACCACGAATACATACAGTGGTGAGAATAAGTCTTGTATTATTTTAAAAATAAGAATTAAACATACAACGCTCTATTGAAATACTTTGCGGCTACTTGTTTTTCATATTGCACAGGTAGTCACCATAATTTTATAAAGAAAGTACAACATTTTTATTAAAAAATACAATTGGCAGGCAAATTGATTATAATTACAAGATTACGTAAATTAAATATTATAATAGAGAGGAAATATCAAAATCATATAATACTTTTTCAAATCTAAACTAACGTTTATATTTAATTAGTCAGCCTTTATTCTTGTTAATTAATTTGTATCATTTTAGAATAAAAAAATAGTTCTAGGAACCATTTTTTGGATTGGATATTTGATTAGATTCATTTTATTGTGAGTTTACATTGAAATATGATGGTTGATACATCGTGTGGTTGGTTCGGGTTATAAGGATGTGGTCGGAGTTTAGAAACTGTTGACGTTTCGTCTACAACTGCGGCAAACATCTTCAGAAGAAAATCGTCTTTTAGAAGATGCACCATAACACCCGCCGTGAAAGCCTTCGCATCTATATGATGGTTTTGGTGATAAGTTTTCTGTGAAATTAAAATCTGGGAATTGCAGTAGCCACCCAGGATTAAATTAGTTTTGACCTATGTGATAAGGTGTTCGTCCTAAAAAATAAAATCTCCATCTCGAACATGCCTTCCAACTAAACAATATGTAATTCTGCTATACTTTAAGGTAACTTGTGGCATTATTTAACCCAGATATGACATGTACTTGATCAACTTCTTGATTAGACATGTATCCCCGTACCACAACAGCGACGTTCTTCTCTGAGACACTGCAATATAATATTCGTCCATAAATAGTATCTTCTGATACTGCTCTGGGGCCCAATTTTTGTAGTTTTAATCCATTGCAGATGAAACTGTTTTTGTTTCTTACAGACAAGTGGCTTTTTTCTTGGTCGACATCTTTACATTATATTAGCTGTACACACACTAACATTGGTAGCTTTGCACCGTAATTTGGTTTTCTTATGGCACCATCATCCCATACTGAGGTTCTGTATGGCCGCCCGCTACGCAATTTTTTAGTAACTTTTTTTAAAGGCAATAAGCAGAAATATTACTAATGTAGTAATAAATGCCCAATAATTAAAGATAATTAAGGAGTATCATTATTATAACTAAAACTATCGCATGAGGCTGATTCAGACTACTTCACACCACTGTATATCTACTGCGTAACAAACTACAACACCAAGGCAAAAATTATTGCAAATATTACAAAAAAGAAATAACGCTATATCAAAGCACTACGAAACAACCCCGTCAAATTAAAAGAATTTGCAACAAACTTAGAAAAATCTAGGAGTTGACAAAGTTACTTCTCCTACCTATCAACCTAAGGAAAAACCACCCTACAGAGTTGTTATCGGGCATTTGCATAATTTAATATCTACCAAACTCATTAAAGACAAGTTAAAAAAGCGGAACATTAAATTATAGTGTTATAAATATATGGTACAAGGTAATAAAAAATTATCAATCTCTATTCTGTATTGATTTAAAGAGCAAGGAAAACAACACAAAAATATAGAACACATAATTTCTGTGAATCATAAACAAGAGTTTATAATATTTGTAAATATAAACACAATTGAGATATCAGAAAGGCTCTTCTCGGGCAGAATTATGTTTTCAATTTTAAATCACTCCTCATATAACACAAATTATCCTGATAGTACAGCTCGTAAAAGAACTGCAGCTATAGGTAAAACCTTTATATCCCATCATTAGTTAAGTCTGTTTTAAATAGCAGAAATCCAAACTCCAAATATTTAAATAAATGCATTGCCTCGATCTTTTCAAATCACTGCTATGTATACTCGACCCAAAACACATAATATCCGCTGATAACTGCAAAGTATTTTTTCATATGCTGGATAGTAGGTTCATTGGTATCGGTGACTGAAATGTTCAGCACACCCAATTGTGTCCAAAATATTCGAAAGACTAATTGAAGTGTCAACCTGGATGAAATAATGTCTTCGTATCAATTCGAATTCCGCGAACATTATTTTACAAGTCAATAAAGCCACAAAATTGTAACATGATTTTTAAAATTTTAGGCGAAAAGAAATTGTGCACCACTGACATCCTAAACATTCAACAAACGTTTAATCAAATTTGGCCTCCTATACAAAATTAAACTTAAGTCATTACCTCTTTCTACAAATTCCATTTCAGTGACCGTTACTTTTAGGTCAAGTAAAATCTTGAAACAGCATCCTACCACTTTATCAAGTCAGGTGTACTTTTTCTCTATTTTATCTCCAAGGCTGATATTTCTACCACAAATAACACCACAACTGCCACATTTGCTAATGACATGGCAATCGCCGATTCATAGATACAGATTCACAAGTTGCTACCGAAAACCTACAAATAGCCTTGATGAGCTCCAAGACTAGCCTCGTAGAGGGCAAGTACGAGTCAATCGAGTCTAGTCAGCCCAAATCAATAAATGTACCAGCTGTTTGCATCAGTATACGAAACAAACCAAGTAAAATATTTAAGACTGATAATGGATAGAAAGCGATCTCGGAGATCGATGTAACCGCAAAGAAAACACAAATTATCGTAAAAATAAAATTACTTGGCTTCTTTGGTGCAAATTAAAGCTTCCAACCGAAAATATGCTTCTGTTGTAGAAGTCCGTAATAAAATCAATTTGGACATCTGGAGTACAGTTATGAGGCTGCCCAAAATCTTCAAACACAAGAATACTACAAAGAGTCTAGTCCAATATCTTAAAGGTGTTATTTGACGCTCCATGGTGTATCAGCAATAGAATCCCTCACAATATTTCAGGTATTTCACTAGTAGGAAAAAAAACATTTTACGTTTCTATATATTGATGTTAACGATATTTTAAACTTACATAATACTGTTATGTCTATGCTTTTGAACAGAAAGTAAACAAGGAAATGCAGCGTGGTCTTAGCTTTTAATTTATACCAGGCGGTCCGAGCATAGTAAACAAAGACAGCTTATACATTTGAACGAAAAGCAAACAAAGACAGCTAATATGAACGTTGGCATGGCCAAGCTCTTGATTTACACGAAGACGTCCGTGCGGGCGATTCAGTTAAAATCTGAGGATAGGTGGGTTTAAAATTGTCAGTCTAAGACGCAAAAAACACCTTTTTGAGGCAACCCCTAGTAACACTCACAACAGATAACAACTTTATAGGTATTTTATTTTTATGATAGTTTTTTTTCAAAAGACGGTAATTTCTGATCCCGCTATAGTAAAATAAATCGTGCACAAATAGGTCGTCAAATCTCTGCCTTTTTTATTTTTAGTAGTCTAAAAAAATGATAATCGCAAGGCGACAAATCCGGACTATAGGAAGGGTGTGGCAGTGTAGTCTTCAACAAATCCTCAATTTTCTGTTTAGTTTGATTAGCTGTGTTATTTGTGGACGTTGGCCTAAAGCGGGATTAAAAATTTGAGTTTTTTGGCAATATGCGAGTTTTATTTCGTTCTAAAGTTGACTAAAGCAATTTCGGCATCTGTTAATTAGCGGTCATCCTCGAGATGATGGCGAACAATGCGAATATTCCTCATGCGAATGGTCCTCAGGCGATGTCAATGACCTCCATTTGCATCTGGTTCTCGTCCTATCAAATATTGTTTGTACCGCGCGTACACTTCAGTTTTCTTAAGAATGCGTTGTTGAAATTCCAAAAAGCTTCATAATAGTTCGATGCACAATAATCGAGGGTACCTCTAACTAAAAAAGCGATAGTATAAGCTCTTTGAAGTGTCCCTACAATCGTCAGAAACCGCACTGTTTTCCGTTTACCTCACGGCGCATTGGTCAGCATATGAACTAAATAAATCCTTTTAAACATACAAATTGAGCAACTGACATAAAAAAGAACATAAACTATACAAGTAGACAAATTATGTAATAAAATACATTAAATCAAAACGAAAGTTGGTGTTAAAAAAAATAACTCATAAACTGATAAGAGAAAAATAAGGATAATTAATATAAAAATGAAACAATAAAACTAGTAGTCCAGTAAAAAATAGACAATAAGAAAACCTAATGGACTGTTAGAAACTACACAGGCGAACAAAAATTGTTTAAAACGTGGAAGCATAATAACAAACAAACCGATGGCATTAAGAGTCAAAATAATAAAGCAAACAAGTATTTAAATTAGGAAGACAACAAAAATATAAAGTGTGTTTTTTATAGAGGTATAGAACTTTGAAATGGAATAAAACAATGATGAATTTTTTTAAATTGACATGAAATTTACTTTATTCGAAAGATAATCTTCTGGCATTATAATTTAAATATGACTTCTGGCATATGACCGCCACGCTGGCTCGGACGTAGTCTAATCTGGAGGTCCAATTGTCGATGACTTTTTCCAACATTTGTGGCCATATATCGGCAATAACGCGGCGAATGTTGTCCTCCAAGTGGTCAATCGTTTCGGGCTTATCGGCGTAGACTAGCGACTTCACATATCCCCACAGAAAATAGTCTATCGGCGTTAAATCGCACGATCTTGGAGGCCAATTCACGGGTCCGAAACGTGAAACTATGCGGTTACCAAACGTTTCCTTCAATAAATCAATTGTGGCACGAGCTGTGTGACATGTTGCGCCGTCTTGTTGAAACCACAGCTCCTGCACGTCATGGTTGTTCAATTGATGAACGAAAAAGTCAGTAATCATGGCTCTATAGCGGTCACCATTGACTCTAACGTTCTGACCAGCATCGTTTTTAAAGAAGTACGGACCAATGATTACACCAGCCCATAAAGCACACCAAACAGTCAGTTTTTCTGGATGTAACGGTGTCTCAACATACACTTGAGGATTACCATCACTCCAAATACGGGAGTTTTGTTTATGGACGTATCCATTCAAACAAAAGTGAGCTTCATATATACGGCAGTTTTGTTTATGGACGTATCCATTCAAACAAAAGTGAGCTTCATCGCTAAACAAAATTCGCTTATGAAAATCGGGATCAACGGCAATATTGTTTTGGGCCCATTCACCGAATCTACGCCTTGCTAGGTGATCATGTGGCTTCAATTCTTGTACGAGTTGGATTTTGTAAGCACGCAAACCAAGAATTTTCCGCAAAATCTTCCATAAAGTGGATGGACACATATCCAATTCCTGTGCACGATGGCGGATAGACTGATTCGGGTCTTCCTCTACGCTATGCTCTACACCAGCAATGACTTCTTCTGTACGCACTGTACGACGTCTCTGTGGATACGTATTATCATTTAAAGTAAACATGGTGCGAAAACGTTCCATAGTTAATCGAATTAATTGCTCTGATGTACGATTATGTTGACCGTAAAATGGACGTATGCGCGATACGTATTTCGAACAGAACCATGACTTTCACAATAAATTTGCACAATTTGGAAGCGTTGTTCAGGCGTCAGTCTATTCATGTTGAAATGCCAAACCAAACTAAACATAAATCACTTGACAGCTGACAAAATGGCCGCCAGTTAAAAAAGTGTTGCCAACTTAAAGTTTTATAACTCTATAAAAAACACCCGTTATTAATATAAAACAAACGCAAACAGCGGGAAATATAAAATAAAAAGAAATATATAACATCAACTTGTGGGGGAAGTTAAAACAAAATTACAAAAACTATAAAAGTGATTTTAAAATTTGAATATGGTTAGTATATTTAGTGTAAGCTATCGTGAAATGTAATGAAGAGTGCCGCGAGATACCTTCTCAAATGAAAATAATAATAGCTTAATTGAAGGAAAGATGAAAAACACACAAAATGGCCACGTCTTGGTCTTAATTGAATGAACATTGTTTCCTATTAGACATTTCCGCTAGTTAACTTCAAGTGGAGTGCAATTTCGACATAAATATTGCAATGCTTTCATCCCGTTTTATTCTCAGCTATATTACAGTCAATTTTCATAATTTTGCCACATGGAGATTACTTATTTACCCACCGATTTTATAGAAAGTTAGTAGATTTTTACTAAATATTTACTAAGCCACTAGATAACAGTAATTTAATAATTAAAAAATGTTTTTTAAATTAATGTTAAAAATTATCCTAAGAAATATAAAATTAGTGTTCTGAAAATGGGTAAACAATATGCGTTAATAGACGCAACAGCACAGAAACGTTACGCTATTTCTTAACTACTAGTGCCGAGAGATAAAGACCTCTGATAGTAAGCCAAGAAAAGGCTAATTTGTATAAAGCTGTTCCGTTACTCATTGAGTGTCTTAAATCATCTTTCTTATACAATTTAGGTGTTCAAATAACGAATCAATTTCATCAAGTTTTATTACTTCGAGAGCGGATTTGATTAAGTTCAAAAATTTATTAATTAATTGCGTTAAATAAGCCTTCAATAGGGCTACAAATTAAGGAACTAAAGCAATAGAAACTAAAAGTTAAAATAAAATTAGAAAGAGAATCATGAGGAAATATTATATTTATAGAAATAAAACCCAGAAGACAAAATAACAACATGATTAAAAGATTAGCAATAATATTAAGAAGTTAAATGACGAAGTAAAAAGTTATTATAGAAGTAATGATAATACAAATTAAAACAGAAAAATGAAGAAAGCCATTAAAAAGTGAAAAGTAAAATGATGCCAAACAGCAGTAAATTAGAAAAAGTAAAAGAAACACAGAAAGGCTGGAAAGGAAGAAAGTGCTTCAAAATAATTGTGGAATAAGGCTTAACAGTAGGAGCAAAAAACTAAAAACAAGCTACCAACGACTAACACTAATGAAAAAATTAATTAGTTTTGGCTAACACGTAAAAGCCCAAAATAATAAAAAAGGTCTAAGAAATTTGAACCACTCGGAACCGATTAAGGCAACGAAACAGAATATTTATCAGAAAGAAGCAACCTTAACAAGTGGGAAAAATAAACCTTAAAGAGTCATTTAAAAATGCAGAAAATCAGAATAGAAATATTAAATGTAACAATATTTGAAAACAATAGAGGATATTGTAGAAATAATTATGTGGATAAAAATAGCGGAAAATAAGAATAACCTCCTTCACCTAATTATTAATCATAAAAATATAAATAATTTTTGGTAAGAATTACAGAAAAGTTTGATAATTATGAGAAACATAAGAGAATAGAGAACATGAACGAAACGGAATTATTAGCACAGAAGGTGAAGAATACATACGAGGTGCATTCAAGTTACAACATCCCCAATTTTTTCTCACAAATTAATCACACGAAAACTGCAAAACTGTTGTCACTTCTCTACATAATCTCCCTGCAGGCGTACACATTTTTCACAACGTCGGCGCCATGATTTAATCGCTTCCTTAGGAGTCTTCTTTGGCCACAGGATAATTTCTGACGCAGTAGCGGCAAGACTAGTAAATTTTCGACCACGGACGGTGTCTTCCATCGTTGGAACCAGCCAAAAGTCGCTAGGAGTCAGGTCAAGTGAGTAGGAAGCATGAGAAATCACTTAAAAGTTTTTGTCACTCACCTGGAGAGCACTTTTGCATTTTAGGTTTTCATGCGGAATTGTGTGCACAGATCCCACGGAAGCGATGTGTTTCACACTAATTCAGGGATCCTCCAAAACAAGTTTTTCCACTCGCTTGATCATGTCGTCAGACCGACTGGTGCAAGGCCTAGATTGTCTTGGTTTGTTGTCACACGACATTTTGCCTTTCTTGAACTGTCGCACCCACAAACGCACATTACACCTTCAGCACATGTCTCACTCAACTGGCTATGATTTAATCGGGGTCGCACCACGTAAATAGAAAAAACGAATGATTACACGCTGTTCTTGTAATGAAAACGTCGCCATTTTAAGTATCAAATCAGTCCTCACTCTCGCCGCTGCCGCTATACCCCTGTATGCCGTGAAGTGCTGCCATCTCTGTCACACATACACAAAGAAGTGTTCCCATCCATAAGAAAAAAATTCGGAGGTGTTATAACTTGAATGCACTTCATAAAAGCTTATAGAAACAGGTTTTTAGTACTCCGCAGTGAATAATTTTATCGTTACAAACACGTTCTCCTAGCCCAAACCAATATATAAATTTCCAAGAGGTCCTGAATAGAGGAGAAAAATTAATTGTGGCGTAATTAGTAGTACCTAGAGCAATACAAAAAGATGTCAAAGACAGGCGAGTATAAAGGGAACCGAGATTAGAAGTTAACATTAGTTTAAAAAATCTGGTATGAACATCACACGACTTTTCTGATCCTATTATTTGGGTAATTTTGGTAAATCCTGTTCTTAAATTTCTTTTTTCGAGTTTCTATTTCACCAACTTTTACTTTAAATTCATTTTTATTTCGTGATAACAAATAATTTTTATTCTCATGAATCTTTTGTATCTTCAACCGTTTAGATTCGCGACCGCTTTGCGACCGATTTTGCGACCTTGCGATCAAACCGATTTTTACCAAAAGTAAACTTGCATACCAAATTTCAAGTCTCTAGCTCTTACGGTTCTCGAAATATCCTGTTTACTGACAGACCGACAGACACACACACACACACGAACCAATGGCCCAAACCAACTTTTTTGGTGTCCTGAGCCTGTAATTGAAATGTGAAAAACTGGGTAGGTCAAATTTCCGCCCATTTATTACTTTCCTTATTATAGGATAAGGAAAGTAAAAATAAACGAAACAGTGTAATGGTAGAAATAGCATAAGTAAAAATAGAAGAAAACCGAAAATAATACAAAGATACGAAGGCAGGGTAACAAAACTTTTTGCAAATGGACGATCTAAATGAGAAACTACTGAAGACGTTAAGATATTCTAAAAGTATTAGAAAGATATCTTTACAAAAACAGACAAGTAGTTATGCGAAACTATAACACAAATGAAAGAAAATTATAAACAGCACATTAAAATGAACAACTTAAAGACTAGATTAAAAAAGGAATTATTTAAAAAACTATGAATTATATAAGGAACGAACAAATACAGTCAAAATATCAGTATCAAACGTAAAGAGATGAAACTAAAAGAAATTCAAAAAAGTCTTAAATAAAATAATAAAAAAATATAAAAAATGTTTTATAAAACCATACTGAACTTTTCACATAAAATAAAATCTACTCTGATACGTCTCAAAGATGAAAGAGGGACTATACTGACAGAGAAAAATATAGCACTCTGAAAAGGCTATTTTGAATAAGAAGAAAGTAAAGTAGGTATGAATGATGTATAGGTATAAAAAGACAATTTCATATAAAAGTAACAGAAATAATAACTATAATGATTAAAAACACAAACAAAAAGTGATTAAAGAATTTAAGTTAGAAAACCTACATATTGTGATAAAAACATTAAAGTACGGAGTAAATTCAAAGAATTAATGAAAACATGATAAATCATCTGGGAAAAAAGTGCCAAAGCAATGGAGTACAATAGTAATTGTCCCCATACACGATAAAGAAGATCTAAGAATGTGAAAACTGTAGAACAACATCACTTTAATGTAAAACAGCTAAAGTTTATATGTCAATATTAGAAATATTTTATACGTTAAATAGAAGTTTCTTGAACCACAAATAAAGAATCAGAAAAAAAAAAAAATGTGCAACGTACTATATTTAACTTTAATATATGGATACTATAATAGGGTACTGGCAAAAAAAATCGATCAGGAGCAATAGAGATGAAATATCTATGAAAAATACTTAGAATCAACAGAACAGATAAAATCAGATACACATAAAACATAAAATAACCAGAAACAGCATCTTTTCTTGAAACGATAGAACAGTAAAAGTATATGTATATCAAACAAACAATGGGCAAGTTAAGAGAGTCTAAAAAGCTAGAATAATGGAAGAAATAGATGAGGGCACCTTCGACAAATGCGGAACCAAAGCATAGTAAATATGTCACAAAAAAAGTAAAATGTGAAAAAATATAGAATGAAAACATCATTAATATTATGCAACGTATAGAAGTTTGGGGAAATATTCTCTTGGCGTATTTGTTAATAATTAATAATTAGTTAGTTTGCTTTCATTTTGTTCATTGAATTTATGTGAATAACGTGTGTTATAATATCTAAAGTTCAATTTGAAAAATATCGAGTTATTGTAAAACAGAAGAGCGGTTAAGTCGAGGAACCAAAGTGTACTACAAGTTTAGAAAGTTATGATTGAAGGTTAAAGTGCCAGATTAGTAAGTAAATAGGATTTAATTATACTAAGGTTAAGAAAATTGTAAATAAGGCGGAAAGTTGCTTGCAGTAATCATATAAGAAAATAGCACTACATAAAACGAGGTCACGCTAAAAATTTTGGAGGATAAGCACCACAACGTGCATCACAGTTGGAAAGATCAGCCGCCAACAGGGGATAAAAGAAAAGGTTTGAAATACACAAAGAAGAATCGACCATCTGAGGTGTTGAACCGGGGTCGACACTTATCGTTGTGTAGAGACTAGTCTTTAAGCAAATAGAAACTCTATCTACAGGTAAAATTAAAACGGCAAACATTTGTAAACCACGAAATAACAAGAAAAAATGCAAGTTCTAGAAGAAATAAGGGATAAATTAGAAAGAATGGAAGAGAGAAACATACTAATAGAAAAGAAAATAAATGAATATAGAAGTGAACTAACAGAAATTCAGAGAGAAAACAAAAGACTGATGAAAGATAACTAAGTTGGTAAGCAACGTATGTAGGAACAAGATAGAAGGATAGAAGAATTGGGGAGAGAAATAAAGAGAAGAAATTTAATAGTGCATGGAGTTGAATAAAAGAGAAAAGGAGAGCGATCTAGAATTAAAGAAAAAATGAGGGTAATAAAAAGGAGATAAACGAAATCAGAGGAATTGGTAATAATAGACCAATTGCGATAGAAACAAGAAAATGGATACTTAAAGTGACTAAGAAACTAAAAGGCATAAAATCTACGTGGAAGAATATTACTCAAGGAATATATTAAAACAAAGGAAAGAGTGATACAGCACATGAAATCAATCAATCAGAGCAGAATAACACTTAGCTGCTGTAAAATACAACAAATTAATAGTAAATGGTGATGCCTATTTATTTGAACAAATACAATTAATAAAGGAGCGGAAAGAAATGGAAAAAAAGAAGAGAAAATTGAAGCAAACGGAGAGGCAGATAAACTGTTAAAAGAAAGAGAGGGTATAACTGAGACACAGGCAGGAAGAGTGAAGATAGGAAGAAAGGCAGAATCCCGAATCAAAGTTTCCCAGGAAACAATTCAGACGCAGGAATGCGCGAGAAACTATTGAAGATAAACCCAGGAAGCAACCCAAAACATTAAAAGTAAATAACAAAGGAAGAACGAAAGAGACGACACAGGCCATAAAAAAATAATAAAGTAATCAATACAAAAACGAAGACTATCAGGGGAACAAACAGGAATATTCAAATGGAAATTGTACAACATAATAATAAAAAATAAATAAAACACTACACTACAATGAATGGAGAATAAAAACTTTGAATAAGAGAGGAATAAATGGAAAGAAATCGAATTACTTGAAATAATAGAAAATATTGATTACATATGCATAGCGATGACAGAAACAAAGAAAAAGGAGAAGGAATATAAGATAAGACATCTATCTGGAATGCACAAAAAAACTTTTAAAAGTTAACAAAAGACTTTTGTTATAAGCGCCGAACTCGATAAGAATCTGAAGCAAACAACAGGAACATAATTTTCCTTAAAGAATGTATCGACGCAAAAAACAGCGATTGGTGAAGAATGAAATAAAAATTAAAAAAATATCATTTTTACAAAATACAAATAAAGCAGTACAAGTAAGCAGAATAGAGGCAGCATTTACATTAAATAAAAACTATTAGAGTTAAAAAATTAGTTAAAGCAGAGCAAACTACAGCGTGGCTGAAAAGTACTTAGGCATTTAAAATTGGCTATAGTATTTATACAAGTAGTATTACTGGAGTCAAAATAAATTATAGTGAATATAATTTTATATTCCTCGCGAGAAGCAGTACCTACATGTATCACAAACAAAATGGCGCTTGTCCGTTCATGAGTCAGCTAAGATCGTAGCACGATATGAAGTGTAAAATTATATTAATCTTGTGTAGGGACGGTAGCGTAAAATGAAAGAGAGAAATACAATGCTACGCCTAGAATCATTAAAAAAGTGTCGCGCAGAGTTGATGATCACAGACTCAGTGAACGATGCAAGAAGAAGTGGCTATCCATCCGCGGTACGCAGGAAATGTTTACCCGCAGGCAGCAAAATCAACAGGTCAGCCAGCTCGTAAAAGTGTACTAACAAGACACGCACTGCATAAGGTGTTGCATAAAGAATTGAAACCCCACTACATACAGGAGCTAACACTTGAAATCTGTGACTGCAGAATAGAACATGGAGAATTAATGCTTCTACACTCGGAGGTACGGATTTAGAAGATTCTCGCCAATATTCCAAACGGCTTCCTCCAAAATATTATATTCCATCCCCGAACGTTTGAGGTGAAGCGAGGCGAATACTCGAAAAATATTTCCTACAACGGTCATATTTTTAATGGTTTCAGGGTCGGTCGGTGCCGACCGCAAAAACCCATGCCAAATTAATTAAGAATTTGGTTTCTTTTATCTGCTAAAATTATAGGAAAGATGGACAAGTTTCAACCCTTACCTGCGATTGGTTTACGAACGACAAAAGCAGGCTGTTAGCATTCAGCTGTTGCACGAGGCACATTGTCCTGCACCAGCGTAGACGGCGGCGAGCCGTAGCCAGGTGCATGCCTGCCTACTCAAATTCTGTCCTAGCTATTTTTGGCTTGCTTGCCACAGTACCGCGCACTTCAATATATACGTTTCGCAAATCGACTGTGTTTATATTTACAATTCTCTACCCTAATAGAGGAGACTAGTTGATGCCGTCGGTGTTTACGCTAAAATTTAAAGATTTGCTTTAATTTTCTTATGTACCTTAAGATTTAATTAAATTGGTGCAAAATTATGCTAGAGAAAATAAATAATGTTGCAAGGTAGGACAAATTTTGCATAAAAAACGAGAAAAATGTTATTTAGCTTGATAGAAATAAATTAAATAAATTTATGGTATTTAATTGCGTTAAAGCATAAAAGCTGCGACATAAAATTTATCTAAAAACTTCCCTACATTGTACATGATAACACAACACAAAGGGCTATCAAGTTATATTGATTACTTCATTTAAAAGTGTTGACTTGGATAATTGAATGCACATTATTCAAACAACAATAACCTGTCGCAGATCGCAATAAATGTGAGGATTGCAGCTTGTAACAATAACAATAAAACGTTCTTTATTGTCGGTTTTTTAGCACACAAAGGGCGCCATTAAAACGTCATCGAGTTTGTTTGAAACGCGCTTCCAGGTTTAATGTGCGAGACCACCTAGGAGCTGCACTTCTTTGGGAACCATAAAGCGCCGCAAAAATGCAAACTTCAAGCGCGGCGAGTGGCGCAATGCGTGTGAAGTGGCAACCGGGTGCTAACACGACAAAAAGCGTTTACGGGCGCGCAGACGACTCGAGACAGCACAATGTGCCAAAATGCAGCCACGCAAATGCAAGCGGGTGTTCGGTTTATTTTATAATTAATTGATGTTAATTGCATTGAAACTAGAAAAATACTGCAATATTGCTTGTCGATGAATTACCACAAAAGCTCAAACAACTGTTGAATCATCGCTGAACTATAAATACGCCTTCGCGTTCAACAGCAAGGTAAATACGCGAATTTTGAGGCCGCAAATTTAATTACACTCACATCGGATGGGCAAACATGTAAGTAAACAACTAAGTTTATAATTGAAACATTTAGCCAGCATTGTTTACTAATTCACCAAATCCGCGCAAGGGTGGCTTTAATTAAAAATTTGCTTCGTTTGCTTGTTTACACGTTTGCGCGCTGAATATTAATAATATCATTAGGCGCATAATACCTAGCCGTTTTGGTTTCAATTTGCTCGAAGCGCTGAGCGACGTAAACTATTTTTTGCATATTAAAAAGGAATAAGTTGAATTTAGCCTTTTTCAAAAAATAGTTGCAGTGTTAAAACTAAAAGACAATTAAATCTGTAGAAGTACAACATCAGATGATCTACAGTCTGTGCGACAAGAAAGTGGCTTTGTTATTTAGCAAGGAAACACCGCAGCACCATCTATACTAATTTGTTTGAATCTTTATTTAATGATCTTTTACGTAGTATATAGTTTGCCAGTGCATTATTGTTATCTTTGCAATAATTAAAAAATTTCCAAAACGATACGAAGCAGTGTCTTTGAAGTATTTGGGCCACATATTGAGAGGCAAAAAGCACTATTTTTTGAGGCTAATAACAGGAAAAAATAAAAGGTTTAAGAAACGTAGGACAAAGAAGAGCATTCTGGCTAGGGAACTTGAGAGAGTGGCATGGCTGTAGTATCAACGAATTATTTAAAGCAACAAAATACAAATCGCCATGATTGCTAACCTCTAATACAAGAAAAATTGTTTAGCATTTTCCAGTGATGTACACTATTGATAGTAAAAGCGTTTCCAGCTTCGTTCTTAAAAAAGTATAGGTCAATGATTCTTCCAACCCTCAATCCACAACACAACGTGCATTTTTGTAGATGCATGGGTTTCTTGTAAATAACTCTTAGATTTTCAATACTCCAGATGCGATAGTTTTGATGATTTGCAAGGTTATATAACATAGTTCACAAATATACGGCGTTTCTGGTGGTCTGTTCCTCTAAGTGTTTGAGTTGATTGAATTTTATACACCGGTAAATGCGGATCTTTTGTTAAAATACGTAGCGTAGTTCATATGACGAAAGGTTAAATTGTTATCAACCGTGAAGAACTGATGTGCTTCGTCCTTCATGCATTATATCACTTACTCGAGCAATATTGGCACATGAACGACCGCTTTTGTATTTATATTAATAAACACACCACTTGTTTCAAATTTTTGCACCAGATTACGAATAGCACGTACATTTGGCACATTACTGCGCCTGTTTTCATAATACACTTGAATGATATTGATGCGTTGCTGCATAGTATATGATGCGCAATTCAAATACTAAAGTTTAATTTGAATCGGCCTATAGAACAATATGAGCCCCGCACTAAAGATATTTCTAAGGATTGTATACGAACCTATAAAGGAGAAGTGTGAGGAATACATCATGCATACGCAATTTGAGAACCAGAGAAGCAATGCTTTCTATAACAGACGTTGCAGAAAAAAGCTTAGGTATGGGACAGAATTTGGTGGTTTTTGAATTTTTGGAGTGTGATAAGTGGTGCTCGTGTTTAAGGCGAAATATAAAGTAAATTGTACACAATAAAATAAATGGATCTAGTGCAAAGTAGAAAGACCAGCTAAGCAGCAGAGACTGGCTGAGTGCTTTGAATTATATTTATTTAATAAATATCCTAAAATAAATATTGATAAGGCTGTGACCTTCAAGCAATCGACTAGGAAAATATTTTGCACAAGAAAGGATGGGCAACTCATTAGACACCGACGAACGACACTAAATAATCAGAAAGGGTAAAGTACAAATATGGAAAAAATACTGGATGATATACGGCATAAACTAACTTAGATATAAGGACAGAACGAATTGGAAACATAGATGTAAAAATAGATAAATTACACGCAGAATTAGGTGAAACGAGAAGCGAGCATAACGAGTTAAAGAAGCAAAATAAAAGCAGAAAATTAAATAAAAAAGTGGAAATACTGATGAGGAAAATCGGTATTAATATTAACATAAAAGAGGAACCTGAAGAAATAAGAAGATTAGGCAGAAAAGTTAGATATAAAAGGAGTAGTAGACCTATTTTTGTAGAGTTTGGGTCCCTCTGAAAAAAAAGAGGTGATGTGTAACAAAAGAAATTTAAAGAATGTGAAAGTATGGATCACAGATGACTTTCCAAAGCCAATAATAAAAGAACACGAGAAATTATTGAAACATATAAAGCAAGCTAGAAAAGAGGGATACAGGGCGAATCTAGCATACAATAAACTCATTGTCAAATCAAGAGAGGATATGAAAAAAAGTATAGACAGCAAACAAAAGCTGTTAAACGTGAAGCAAGCAGTTCAAGTACAAATACAGAGTGAGGAAGAAACAGGCGAGGAAGATATTAGTAACTTAGATGAAGGCAAAGAGCAAAGAGGGAGATCCGCTGATGAAGAAAACTAAAATACCCAAAAGGAAATATTATCTGCAGAAGCAGTTCCAAAGAAAACAAGTACTGAGCCTTATAAGAAAATAAAGAAGAAAAGAAAAGATGAAGAAAGATAGCAGACGAAGAAATGAGTAGAATGAGTAAGACGATCCCAACATCAATTATTAAAAAACCAATAAAAATAAGAAACCGGACGGAAGAACTGATGACGAACAAGAAAACAGAACAAATAAACAAATTGGGTGAGAATTCGAATTAAGAAGAGACCGAATCAAATAAATCAAATAAAAATAGATATATAGTAGATGAGCTAAAAATGCTAAATACAATTAAAATAATAGCACTAACAGAAGTAACAATAAGGAGGTTGAAAAACTTACAAATATATAAAATCACTATTCAAAAGGAAAAAATTATAAAAAGAATAGCAATCTGGAATGTTAAGACCTTGTTCATACCAGGAAAATGCAGGAAATAATGAAAGAACTAACAAGATACAAAATAGATATAAAAGGATTGCAGAAGTTAAGGTGGAAAGGCAGCGGAGAAATAAGGAAAGAAGATTATGCGTTTGTGTTCTTAGGAGAAAAGAAACAGGGAAGAAACGGGGTAGGATTCATGGTAACTAACAAAATAGCGAAGAATATTATGATCTTTGAATCGGTAAAAAGATAAAAACTTGTTGGTAGTAAATGTATATGCCCCAACGGAAATAGCAGAACGGGCTGAAAAACAGGAGCTGTACGACACTCTAGAGAAATTGAGCGAAAAGATACCTAGGAATAATAGAACAATTATTATTGGAAAGTTTAACGCTGAGATAGGAAAGGAGAGTTATAATCAACAAGTTGCAGGGAGACATACAATTCACGACCAAACCAACGGCAATGGAATCAAGTGGTGCAACTTAACTGCAGCATTGAATATGGAAATTTCAAGTACTAAATTTAAACATAAAAGAATTTACAAAGAGACCTGGACAATATCAGGGAGCGCTGAATGAAATCAGATTTTAATTTCAAAAAAAAAATGACAGGCATGATAAACGACGTAAGAACCTAAAGGGGAGCGAATGCGGATTGCGACCATTTTATGGTAATGGCAAAAATAAAGCAGACAATAAATAATAGGAATCAAAAGAACAAAACAATGGGACAGAGTAAGGTTTAACAGCGAGGAAATAAAAATAAAATATGAAGAAGAATTAAATAAAAACCTAGTACAAAATAAAGTAAGTAAGGATATAGAAGAGGAATGGAGAAATATTAAACAATGCGTGAAAGAAACAGGAAAAGTAATAGGATTTAAAAAGAAGATTGTTTTTAAAGAATGGTTGGTGAATACAAAGCAATAATAAGGAGGAAAAGAGTGGTGAGAGAAAGTTTCTTAAACACCAAAGGTAAACAAGAAAAAAAATTATAGTGATTGAAGGAAAGAAGCAGTAAGAATATGCAAAAGCAAAAAGAATCAATGGGTTAATGCCAAATGGAAGAAATTGAGAATAACTACAAAGAACATAATACAAAAATGTTCTTCCAAAGAATACAAGAGAAACCAAACATACGCAGAAAAAGTATAAAAAACACAAAAGACAAAATAGAGCATAATGAGCAGATAATGGAAGAACTTTTATTAAGATTCGGAATTAACAGATGAAGAAGAGTTAACAAGACAGGATGAAGACGTAGCAAGGCCAAACCTTAAAGAGGTAATCCATGCAACCAATAAAACAAAAAGTGGGAAAGCAGCAGGAGCAAACGAAATAAGCTCAGAGTTAATAAAAATTTGAGGTGAAGAGTTGCATAAAAGAATTTTCAGTAGAAATCTGGGAAACAGAAAGAATACCAAAAGATTGGAAAAAATCAGTGATTGTTCCAATAACGAAAAAAGGCGACTTGAAAGATTGCAATAACTATAGAGGTATCTTCTTGCTGAATGTAGGGTACAAGATATATTCTAAAATTTTACGAAATAGAATATTGCAATATAGCAAGCTAGAAATAGGAAAGCACCAATTCGGCTTCCGACCCGGGAGATCAACTACGAATGCCTTGTTCGCAGTAAAACTGATTCTTGAAAAATGCTACTATTATTTATTGACTTTAAGCAGGCTTTCGATAAAGTAAATAGAAAAGAGCTTATAAAAGAATTAAAACATTTAAATATACCAGTAAAAACTATAAACTTGATTGGGGTGACACCATAACAAACCCTGCGGCAGTAGTTAAAATAAACGAAGACGCAACAGATAAGGTTACATTTATTAGTGAGGTACGACAAGAAGATTTGCTTTTAGAAAACTTATTTAATTATGTAATTGAAAGAATAATTAGGAGAACAGAAAATAAGAGAACGATAAAAAACATGGAAGTACAAATTATTGCTGGTAATGTGCTGATAATCTCAAGAACACAAGCAGGTCTAATCGAAACATTTCAAAAAAACATACATAAGCAAAAATTATGGGCCTAAATATAAATCTAAATAAAACTAAAACCATGAAGACGCAAAGAAACGAGAGTACGGGAAGATACATTAAAGTAGACGACTACAAGTTTGAAGAGGTGAAGACGATTAGATACCTAGGAATAGTACTAACAAAGATGAAAACGATCGAAATATAAAAGAACGACTAACGGCAAGGAACAGAGTCTATTTCAGCATTTACAGAATAAAAAGATCAGCAAACAAGCAAACATTAGATTATATAGAGCTGTAATAAGACCAGTAGTTACATATGCTGCTGAGTAATTCGCCCCACAAAGAAAGAAATATTAAGAAAAATATTCGGTCCAAAAATACCAGAAAATGGAAACATCGGCCGAAAATTAATCAGGAACTTTATGAAAAATATGGAGAAGATATAGTGAAGTTTATTTATTAAGGCTCAAAGAATAAGATGGATGGGACACGTAATGAGAAGCGACAGAGAAGAAACAGTTAAACGAATTATGGAATGGCAACCAATTGGTAATAGGCCAAGCGGTAGATCGAGAGAGAGAGAGAGAGAGAGAGAGAGAGAGCAGACGAAGTGGCGAGGGATAAAGCGAGAAAATAAAGATCCAAAACTGGAAAAGCAAGATGGAAAAAATTGTAAATATAACAACATACCCAGAATTATAAATTGATGAATAAATAAGGATAAGAGGAGTAATCCACCTCAATAAAAAGATTTAAAAACTTCAAATAAAGCGGCTATATTCTACCAGGAATGCATGAAACCTTCATATATATGGGACAGAATTTATATATTTGCTTCACTGACTTCCAAAAAGCTTTTTATAAAGTCCAACATAAAAAACTTATAAATGCTTTGAAACAAAGAGGACTAGATAGAAGAGATCTATGCTGGCAACAAAATTCGCCAAACAAAATAGATGAAAATTTCAGTGACGAATTAAACATACAGGGACGAGTGCCAGGGATGTATATTTTCACCAATATTGTTTAATGTATATTCAGAGAAAATCATACAAAATGCATTATACGGAAGAACAGACGGTAATGAAGTAAATGGTGTATTAATCAAAAACATACGATACGCAGATAACACAGTTCTGATAGCCTTTAATGAAAAAAAACTACAACTACTCAATATCGTTTCGGAAGAAAGTAACAGAATGTGGTTAAACATCATTACCCAAAAAACGAAAGTTATGGTCATCAGCAGAGATAATGACAGTCTTAATCTAATGCGCGATAACATCAGGGTAGACCAAGTAAAAAAGTACTTAGGAAGAGTTATTGATAAACTCTCCAACACCAACACGGAAGTAAGAGCTAGAATAGAACAAGCACGTACAAATTTCATCTGTAACCACCATATCAAAATGGAACTAAAAGATACGGATGGTCCACGACACTTTCTTGGTTGCCAGGCATGGACAATAAAACAAGACATACACAAACGACTGCATTTGAGATGTGATCATATAGAAGAATACCAAAAATTCCATAAATAGATCAAGTAACCAACGCCGAAGTACTTAAGAGACTTAAGGAAGATAATCTAATTCAATACAAATACGATATAAGGCAAGATCGAAGAAAAATGCGCTAGAGGAAAACGTAGGACATCCTGGATGAGTAACATCAGAAACTGGACTGACCTGAACAGAGAAAGACACACAGCTAGAAATAGATAGACATACACCATATTGTTAGCCAACTTTAGGCCTTGAGTCGGCAACTATAAGGGGAGAGCTAGAACAATGTAAAATGAAAATCATCGATCAGATATCAAACGGCGAATTCAATAGCCTACCAGCAATGGGCGTTATCTGATCGGAATGTGTAAGCTGCACATTTGGGCAGACGTATATTTAAATGAAAGGAAGACCCTCAGCTGCACATTAGGTTGTTGGCTAATCCGGCGAAATAAACTGCAGGCCTAATCCTGGAAGGTCGGCTCGGGATCAGCAGGACTATCGGGCCGGCGGCGATTAGTCGAGTTAGTTGGCTGTGTAAGAGGCTCAGCGTTAGTCTATGACGTGCTCGGCGGCGGCGGCGGCGATCTCAATCAGCGACGTATCAGCGGTAACAACCCCCGTACTTTAGGTAATCTCCGTACTGACAAGTATTAATAGGGCGTACAAAGCAGTCCGGCGGCCGCGCGGCCGCTTCTTGCACTTCTTCGTCCAGGTCCGTAATTACTCCATTTGTATTTCGGAGCCGTTCCTGGCGTAAAGCGAAGGCGATAAAACGGCGTATTTATTAAGACATGCGCCTGTTATCCTCTAAATTATTCCTGAAGGCGCTAATAAAGATAGAGCAACTTATCTAACGAGGCAGGAAATGCCTAACAAGGCCCCGAAACGGGTATCGCGCCCTAGACAAGGCATATTAGTCCTATAAATTGTTCGTTAACGCAACAATGTACTCACACGCGACGCCGAAGCTCGAGCTGTTTTTATTTCGTGGGAAGGCGAGCGGCCGCGCTGCGCTCAGCTTTCGTCGTGTCAGATGTAGTATCTGGCGGAATGTGGATATATCCAAGGTAGTTTCCGGCGCAATAAACGGCGGGAGGGTTGTTAGCGCTGCACTGTTTCATGGCGCCCCGGCGCCAAGTGCTCTCGAGCGACGCCCGAGGAGCCGCCGCCCCGCTCGCTGCTCTTACGCCGGCGATAATGAGCAATAATTGCGCGAAACTGTCCAGAAACTATAAATTTGGGGGCAATAAGGGAGAAATGAAACGCCCGGGATGATAAATTTGGCGCGGAGGGCCGGGAGTAATTATTTTCATAAATTTTTCTGGCCGGGGAAGAAGTTTCCCGCAAGTCGTGGTAATAACTAACAATTATGAACACCGTAATGTGCTCGTAACAAATGCAAGTTGTAATATCAAATATTAATTAAGATCTTAAGGGAGTCTTACTGCTTAATTTAATTATTACATTGTTGTTATTGTGCTTTTTACTAACTTTTACTGTGGTAATCTTTAACTAGGCCACATTTTCTTGATTTTTTGTTAACATTCTAATCTTCATATTTACAGGTAACATTTTATCATTGTTGTTGTAACATATTGTCACAAATTTTCGAACGTCCTCCGTAGCGCGGCCGCTAGACATTCATGCTCATCATACTTTGCGGCCGACACAATGTCTTCTAGGAATCCAGCTACCGCACGTGTGCGGCAAACATTCCAGAAGGTTGCAGTCCGGCCCATCCAGATGTTTCACGACCCTTCTGGTACCTTCAAGCTGATTAAATATCGCGCAGCGAGACGGCAACGAATTCGAATTCAAAGTGACGACAGCGAGGGTATCCAAGTGCGGATGCTGCGTGTGTAACATACCTAGTGTCGCAAATAAATACTGTGTAATTTTACGTCATTAGAGTGTGTGTGTGTGTTGTATTCATAAATAGTGTTTAATAATTTTCATAATCGGCAAGTAAAATAAATAAGTAGTTTAAGTTGAACTTTACAAAATTACATTTTGCCATTCTACTAGTAACAATTAAATTGTTTATTTGTAAAACCTTAATATTACTTAATTTTGCTTTCCATCTTTGCTAATCAAATATCCTTCCCTTAGTTAGTGATTCTATCCTGCTCACGATGCTTTTAAAACATTGGCCAAAGATAATACACACTTCATAACTCTCACTTAATTTCAGATTGTTAAAAAACTTGATTGGCTTATAAAAACACTAAACTATTCTCCATTAATAAAAAATCTAATTTTTATTATAACCTTCTAGAAATGTCCACAGATACTAAGAATGCATTGTCTACAACTTATTTCGTCTTAAAAAAAAGAAAAATCAATATGTTGTTTCAACTTACAATGATGAATGTGGCATTAATCACATGTAGAAACTCCATATGTGATATGTGATTTCTTAAAAACATTATTTTATTGTAAATCCTTATTGAAGACTATCACAAACTCAACATTAGCCACTTTAAAAAGAATAATCCAGAAAGTATGCCATGGTTGTAAACATTTTTATATGCTGATATGTTTAATGCACAGCATCCTTTCTTGTAAAATATCTAATTTGCAAAAGAATAAATTAACAATGTTCAATAGTCTTAATATCGCATATATCGTTGGAAGTTTAAAAGTTTTTTATTTCTTCATCACTAATAAATGAATTAACACAAACTACAGAATATACAGGCTCGTCGCATGTGCAGTCTTTCATTAGGTAACCCAAAAAGTCAGCTTCACATAATCAAAAACCTATAATTATCGATGATAATCCCTTATATCAGGAGAAATTATTGCATGGTTTAACTACAAGACCCTTACGACGTCAAGTAGAAGGAATGTAGCCACCAAGTAGAAGTAACTGCTGACAGGACAAGCGATCTGATCGCAAGAAAAGTGATGAATTCCTGCATTATTTTGTTATCTTTTGTGTTTATAGTGTAGTAATCATCTTTATCTTTAGGTTCAAAATGGTATTTGGCGATATAAAACTTTGTCTTGATCTGTTGTTGTTTGTCACCAAAAGATGCTGCAAAGGAGGTTTGTGATGTTAAAGAACAAAGAACTGTGAACCGTTAACTATTTCAAAAAGCTTTAAAGATCAATCATTTTCCGACCGATTATCAGTTTTGGATGAACGAAACTTGCGAGTTACTTCGGATGTCAAACCTTCATGAAGCACTCGCGATTTCTCGACGTCTTGCACATGATTGGTGCGATGGCTGGCGTCAATGTGACTCTACACAAGCAGCCTAACAAGATCCCTACAATTTTCGTTAATTGCTTGAAAATCCACTATGTGACCGGTTTTAGAAGCGCATTGTCACTTGTAGTAAAAAATGGATTTACATTATAAATCATGATCGGGTCTTTCGGAGCCAAAATCCGCTGCCAATTGCATGACAGGATCGTTTTGACAAAAAAATCATGATGTAGGTTTGGTGGAAAGTGGTCAATATTATGCACATTGAGTTGGTTTCAAATGGAAAAGCCATAAATGTCGAGTTGTATGGCAAGTAACTGACATATACGAGGTGCATTCAAGTTATAACACCTCCGATTTTTTTCTCACATACTAATCACACGAAAACTTTGAAACTTGTGTCATTTCTTGACGTAATCTTCCTGCAACCGTACAAATGTTTTACAACGTCGTCGCCATTATAATATGGTCGCTAAGAACGCTTCTTTAGGGGTGTGGTTTGCCCACTAAAAAATCGCTGATGCAATAGCAGCACGACTAGTGAATTTTCGACCACGGACAGTGCCTTTCATCGTTGGAAGCAGCCAAAAGTCGCTAGAAGCCAGGTCAGGTAAGTAGGGAGCGAAAGAAATCACTTCAAAGTTGTCAGCATTTGTGACACCCACCTGGAAGACACTTTTCACATTTTCAGATCTTCATGCAGGATTGTGTGCACAGATCTCATGAACTTGTACTGGTTGTTTGGAAAGAAATCAAACCAACCGTTAGAGAACAAATTATTATTGTCATCAAACCTATTTGGACTTACAGAGCAAAACTTTGGGGATGTGCGAGTAAATCCAATACAACCTTAATCCAAGGATGCCAATTCAAAATATTACAAATGATCACAAACGTACCTTGGCACATTACAAATCAAACCCTTCACAACGACCTGAATGTGCCTTATGTTAAAGACGTTATTAAGGAACGAAGCGCTAACCACCATGAAACCTGGAAAATCACAACATATTTCTACACGCATTAATGGAAGAATGCAATGACAGACGTTTAAAAAGATACTGACCAGCTGACCTAAGAATTACGTCATAGTTAGTACTGTATTGGAACTTAAGTTATCGAATTAGCTCATAGAATTGTAAGTTCTGATTGCTAATAAATCTTTAATAAAAAAAAAATCTCACAAAAATGTCAACTCTGGAGGCGATGTGTTCCACACTCATTCGGCGATCCTCGAAAATAAGTTTCTCCAATCGCTCGATCATGCCGTCAGACCGGCTGGTGCGAGGCCGAGATTGTCTTGGTTTGTTGTCACACGACGTTCTGCCTTCTTTGTACTGCCGCACCGACAAACGCATATTAGACACATCCACAACACCATCACCACATGTCTCACTAAATTGGCGATGAATTTCAATCGGTGTCACACCATGCAAATGGAGAAAACGAATGATTACACGCTGTTCTTGTAATGACAACGTTACCATTTTAAGTATCAAAAACAGTCCTCATTCTCGCCGCTGCCGCTAAAGTCCCATGCACCGTGCAATGCTGCCATCTCTGTCACACATTCACAAAAGGTGCGCGCGTATTAAATAAAGCGGATATTTCTATTTGTTCCCAGTCCCGAGAAAAAAAATCGGTGGGGTTATAACTTGAATGCACTTCGCATTTATGAAGTCTTAAAACAAAAATATTTGACTTTGATCAACTGAAAATAAGCTCACATGCACCCGCCAGTCGTGCCACAAAGACTACAAACAAAAAGGCTAAACTGGATAGGATTGAGGTTTCACGGTTTGTTTCGATCTATGACGCATTAATTAGCCGGCTGTCATTTTAAGTCCTTTGATTAATTTGAAGAAGCAAGAATTTGCTTATATTTTTTTGTTTGTAGACCAGCAGATTGATATCGTGGACAGATATGAGAACTTGCAAGAAATCGTTGATAATGATGGTCTGTATCTTAAGAGACAGTTGTTACTTTTGGCTCTAAAAATTAAATTTATGAGTGTTGAGGAACTTTAAAATTAGTAAACAGATATTATTTTCCAGCAATTTCATTGCTGCTCCTACATATTAAAATTATCAAAAATTATATTATTAGGCTAGACGAAAAATGTAAAAATATCGAAAGGATTATATGTTCAAGATAGAGAAATGATTTTCATCATTGTAATAATGTAAGGAAAAACGGCCGGTATTGCAACACTTCTAAAAATAAAAGTGAAATCACTGTATTAACGATTTTTACGGCTGTATAGACTAATGGTAGGTAGATCAGTGAAAATAATTCCTAAGTTTAAAGATTAGTAAAGTTTTAAAGTTGTCAATGGAAGGGGGGTTAAATAAAATACAAAATATTGTAGTTTAAATTACAAAAAATCATTAATTTTAGATATGTTACAAAGGTGTTTCAAAATAAGGAACAACATAACACAGAAAAAGCTTTCTACTATTTGCCTAATAAGAAAGTGACCATCATTTGTTATGTAAATTTGCTTAAATCATCATTTCGTGCTCTTTTGGTAGTGTATAGTTTGTTGCCGCCACATTGCGTTGTTGATGTCAGTGACTTCGTCATCTTTATATCGAGTGCAATCATTAGAAAAAGACAAATTGCGGTATGAAGTGGCTGCAAAATATAGCAGACTTACTTCATCACTCGGTTATTCTTAAAGTGCCTAAGTTCCAGCCCCTTAACCTCTTGTCTCGCTTTTGGAGGAACTGTTTATGAATGGTGGTGTCGGCCTTTCAACCCGCTTCTTTTGCCACCTACAGAAGAGTCATAATTTTCTGGCGCTTGTCTGTAACATAGCGTTCAAGACTTCTAATTATTAGTTTAGAATGACCTTGGATGTTGCTGTATAAATTTATTTCTTGGTCGCGTATGACGTTCTTGATGGTGCGAAATTTAAGATGTTCCTGGAGTATCACGAAGTGCTGAAAATGGAAAATGTGGAAGGCGGAGGAATTTGTTATCAAGTGGGTAAAGTGATATTTAGAGCCTGGGAAAATAAAAAATCTTCCTGAAAGGGAGATAGTTCACGTCACAACAACAAAGAAGATAAAGAGATCTTGTGTCTCTTTGAAGACAAGCCAGGCTTTTGCTGTGCTGCGCTGTGTCCGAATAAAACTTCAGGAGGAATTCAGGACGATTTAGTCCGCTGACTGAAAAAAATCTTTATTATCAGAGAATCAGATGGAAAAAACGACTGACGTAGGCAAAGATAAATTTGAATCAAAATTGGGTGAATGTTATCTTTACGGGCAAATCTTCTTTTTGGTCATGATCTTCCTTAGCTAAAGAGTGGTCATCAAAGAGTAATAGGATTCTTCACCGTATAGCGAATGCATATTCCAAGATGCCTCTTCAAATACGGTTTTAATTGACTCTTTCTGTTTACGGACGATTTAAACGCAGACAAAATGTGCATTATTTACCATGAATCTTTGCAGATTCTTGCCAAATGATTACGCAGAAAATCTCACTGAAAGTATGGACAAAAGGGATGAAGTTATATTCAGTAATAGGGGTAATTTGACCAGATAATAGGTAATTGCACAACAGCTCAGTATATTTTTTTATGGAAAAAAATATATTTTTAAATTTTCTGAAGATTATTAATCACAGATAAAATTTATAACACTAAATTTGAAAAATTGACCAAAATGCTAGTAGAGGAAAACAAGCAATAGATAACTAAGATTTTGAGCAAGCTATACGTCCACCTGCTCCGCAGCGGCCACGGGGCAACAGCAACGAGCCATTTATTAACGTAATTTAACAGCATAACGGGCATTCCCCAGAATGCAATCTCGAGTGGCTCAGCGCCGTCGAGGGCGCAGAGCCGGCGAGGGCGCGCGGCACGGCCGTTTTATTGGACATGGATGGATACTTAACTAAATTAAATTATGCATATATTACACGCGACCTTATCTAATCTCCAGTAGGAGGATCTTGTGTCTCCCAGCTGTAAATCTTGATCGCTTTACTGCGGTGTTAACGCCGCCGTCTCCCATTAAATTGTGACCGTTAAAGCGGAGCGTTCGAACGGTCGCCGCGCGGAGAGCTTTTATGGCGCGGATCTTTTAGTGGCTCTTACTGCACCACCAGACAAATTGTTAGAAATATATATTTTTACATCTGCATTTGGAACAAAGCGCTACTTTGTTCGCGTCTAAAAGCAGCTTTTATTATCCTGTTAGCAGTGATTGCCTCCGCCGGGTAAGAAATTCATCCGATTCGAGAGAATTCAGCTTCTAGTGACGTGGCTAATAATTGGATGCGTAATATACAAATTAGAATTTTTTAAACTATACAAACGTCATTGTAATTTTTTTTTCGTTAATTCAAAATAGGACTTAATTATTTGAGACTACTGAATGATTGCGTTTCGGCCATTTTTGCTCGAACACCAGCTATAAGCTTCTAAACATCCTCCACTGAAACTTTTCGGCTGGCTCCACTCTACATTTGTTTACATTTATGAATTATTTTACCTTCTCGGTCATCTTTTCTTAAGTGTCTTTTTACAATAACCCAGTAACGTTCAATAAGATAAAGCTCATGGTAGTGCGAGAAATTGTCTTTTTTTCACAAAATCATTTCTAGAATCAAAAAGCTCAAGGACAACACTAGAGCAGGTGTTAAATCTGGAAAAATAATGGCGAAATGTTGTGCTTACCATATAGAGGTTTTTTATGCATTCTGTCCTGTACACCGCCTCCAATTGTATCACATGTAAAAAATTCGGAACTTCTAAGACCACAAAAACATATGGACTGCCACACAAAAGTTTTCTTATTTTAATTCTTCCTACATTATCAGATACATATTGTCCCACAGCGGGATTGTAAAACTGAGACCCTGGTAAGGTACTGCTATCTATTTTGACGTCGGTTTCCTCATCCATAAGAACCCTACGAGTTTTGTTTTAAATGAAATTGCTATAAAATCATCCCCAACGTTTCTTTGACCGAAATCCTTGCTTTTGTTTATCTTCAAAATCTTCTGCTTTTTGTAAGTGCTGTTATTCCATTTTTTAATATTTTGAACAGTTCCTATGCTGCCTTTACCCTTTTTGGCTATTTCCTGCATTAGCAGCTTCAAAACAATCTTCACAGCTCTTGCATTTATTAAAACACTCTGATGTCGCGATTTAGGCAAATTATCAAACTTATAAAGATTTGGAACACTGGCGACTTTAAACACTTTATAATTTTTGCGAGATCTTGCAAGGACAACTTTGCTGAATACTACATCTGCAAAGATTAGCTTTCTGATTCGGTTGATTGCTGTTTATTTGACAGCTATTTTTAAACAACAGTAGCAATTACAAGCCAACATTCAGCCGGTGCGATCAATGTCTATTACTTAAAAGATGGTTGCAAGCATAAAATTTGAAGTATTATTATTGTGGTTTAAAAATTTATCGTACGTCTTGAATTTACAGACAGAAAGAACATAATAAAAAAATATGTAAAAAAAATAATATAAGAAAAGTGAGAGCTTAGCAAGTTAAAAGGATAGATCCTGATAATGAAAACCTCAAAAGGATCGTTTGGTGGGTCATTAAATTTTCCCTTGGATAAATATTTAATAAGGAACTGATTAATAAAATAATAATAATAAAAAATAAAACACGAAATTCCAGAAATAAGTAAATTTTTGTAATTTTATGTATTGATAAAAATATACAAGTGGCTAGTTTAAAATATGATTGGGATAAACATGATTGATGGTAAGTTATATAAAAATACTGAACAATGCACAATGCTCGAAAGGCGGAAAGGCTCTTTGGGGCGTTTAAAGGTATGCTTGCCTTAACGTCATAGGAGGTATGCAAATGGCGCTAGCTGCTGCCCTAGAAATGATGCTAAACTTTACATATTTATCCAAGAAGCACGGTCAACTGCCTATAGAGGCACACAAGGACAAACTCCAATCATCCTCATAGATGGAGAGCATGAAAAACTGAAGGAGAAGTTGGAAGCAAAGGACGGACTGGAAATACCCACCGACAATCCGATTCTTAGTTACTTTAAATTTGAAAAAACCTCAAAAATATAATACCAGACTGGGACTTCCAGGCTCCGCAGATTTTATCTGGTATATTGAGACTGCATTAGGTACAGGAGCAGAAGAAGGAACATTAAAATTCAATAGCGTTTAGAAAATTTCCTACAGTCTTTCAGGTGAAAATCATAGCTGTGGAACACTGCCAAGAAGATCAAAAACTTAACATTAGGGGTAAGAGGGTAGCCATTTTTTAGGATAGCCAAGCAGCATTTAAAGCTCTGGCCGCACCTGTGGTGAAGGCAAAGGTTATTTGGGACTGCAGGTGTGTGGCAAAGACAAAAAAGGAACACTTGTTTGATCATTTATTGAGTACTGGGTTTTAGAGGTAACGAAATGGTAGACTTATTGGACAAGAAAGGATCAGAAACAAGACCATTGTACCTAAACCTCTTTAAACAGCATCAAAAGGGTATCCATTAATAAATAAATACTCAATAAAACTCAAGAAAAGTGGAACAATACCAACCACTTGAAAAAATCAAAGATGTTCATACAGGATACCGGTTTAATAATTTACGGCAGGCCTCCTACGACTAAACAGACCCAAACTTAGGGTGATAGTTGGCCTGCTGACATGATGCTGTCGTCTTAGAGGGCATGTGCCTGTGCAAATTTTGCTAGAAAGAAGAGGAAGCTTTAGACCACATTTTGGGCTACTATGAAGGCCTTAGAGACTCAGATTCCTACAACAAAGACAAAGAAAAGCCAAAACAAAGAGCTATACAAAAGAGCCTCTCTAGACTCTAGGAGGTAATCAAAAACCTAGGCCTAGAGATGGAGCTTTAACAAATTAGAGCAGGGTAATAGGCCGTTGGACCCATCCTATTTTATATTTCTGTATCTATGTTAATTGTTAATTAATATTTGTTACAAATGGTCCTAGAATTAATTATAATTTGTGATAAGTTAGGTGGATTGTGAACTCCAACCGCACTAAATTGGTATTTCTTTTACTTATTAGTTGTAGTAAATAACAATTACAAGCAAAGTAATGTTATTACACTAAAAATATATTGTATATCAAAAAGGTGTATTTTATAAATAAATTGTACGAAAGAGTTATATTATTGGTTAAAAAATATTTGACAAGTATTCGATAATTTAAGTCAAAACATAAAACAAATGTGCAGATTTAAAGCACACGCTAGTATTTTTGACTTTTATAATTCCAATTTTTTAAAATTTGCATTTGTTCTCAAAAAACTAAACGATTTCGGTGATATATCAATAACATTTATTTTATAGTTAGCTGTTCAAATATATTACAAAATCGTTTAAGCTTATTGTGTTTTATAACACAGAAGACAATGCAGGGCTTTTTGACCCCACTTATAAAATTCTTAAATAACTTACTATAGCAACTAAAACCTCAAAATTATCTCTAAATACATTTATTAATATACTAGAAAAGTTTGTACAATAATAAATAGTTTGAGAGAAGAACAATATGGAAAACAAAGCAAGTCATCGAGTTAAAATTAGTTAGTATTACATTCAAAAAGAACGCATTTTATTGTTTTTCATATCACTAAAGCGGTGTGATTATTACATTTAGAGCATTTTTAGTATCTTTCTTGTTAAATGTTTTGGGATATGTGCATATATCAAAATATCATAGTTTTACAGCAGGCTCAATACAATTTTTTCAAATAATTCTTATTCAATTTGATGTATTCTTTACTTCGGCTTTTTAAAATTTCATTTGTTCTCAAAAATAAAATTTGGTGATATAGTCCTATTATTAGTTTAATTAGCTTTCAAATATATTAAAAATCGTAATCTTTTTGTTTTATACAGAGAATGAGGCTTTGACACTTTTAATTCTTATTATTCTTATAACTAAATGCGTCTTCCTTCTCTGACACATTCATCAAAAGTATCATCACGGTATTTATTAGCTAAATTTTCAAGCTCACGTGTGCTAAATATTTGCATAACAGTTGCGCTTCAAGAATATAATATATATTTATATAGCTCCACACGCTCTAAGGGGCTTTTAAACAACGCCCTTATATGTATGTGCATGCGATAGAACAAATTGCTAATACATCTACGAATCGACTCCTGTAAATAAGATGCATCAAACAGCATTTTAAAATTTACACTGTTGGCGATCAGTAGTCAATTAATGACCCCAATTCAAAAATTATTTCTTAGGGTGTATTTGAGTTTATTTTAGAGAAAGGAAACATTTTTGTTAACTATTAAAAAAATGACGTTTGACTACTTGGCTAGCCGAAGTTTAATTAATTAGTCTAAATTTAGTTTCTTTACCATTACAATAATATAAATAAATTTTGTTTTTAAAAAAATAATTTTTTTTTGATATTGCAAAGATCATAAACAAAGAACTTATACAAGACATTTTTAAGTCATGAAACATTACAAAGTCTGGGGTTTTCTAGACAGTGATGAACAGTAAATGCTGATACTCTGATCAAGACGGTATTAATAAAAATTCAGTGGTAGGTGCTTATGTAATTGTAAAAGACCAACAATTTTAAAAGAACAAACAAAAAAAAATGACGATAAAGACTTCACAGTAAGCCAAAGTTGTATGGAGTAAAAATGCCCTCATTTATTAGTAAACTCCACCTCATAAAATTATAAGTTAATATAATTAAACTCATACTAATGAAAAGAATAAAGTATGTAACAAGGATTCAGCATAAAAAGAAAGCACTATGCTGGAAGGATTTCGTTTGACTCTTACATCTGGTCAAATAATTCAAATATGGATTATACGTTTCATTTGTTTAAGACTAATTCTTGACAATTATATGTCGACTAACAATAAAACTAAATGAATTTTATAAATCCATCAGATTTTTTTGTTTCAAAGCAGTTTTGAGTTTGCAGAAATATAAAACGGCTGATAATATGAAGAATTAAATCAAAGAGAATACAAAGGATTTGGATGTAACAGTATAGTAGACAAGTTTTGTGCAATTTTTCCTGTAGAAAACTTGTGTTTTTAGCTATATTTGATTGCACAAATTTTATTATTCCTGTGTTATCCATTTCTATAATCAAATCAATCTGATGAAAACATTAGGAATAAATGAATAGAATGTTACAGTATAAGACGTACGCCTAAATAATAGGCCTAGTAAAAAGAAATCCATTATTTTTGCATGAAATTAAAGGTTTTATTTAACACACTTTGATTGAACCGATTTAGGTCAAATATCCGCCGTTTTGTTCGATAGTTTATTGCCATTTTGAAGGTAATTCCATTATGCCTCCCTCATAGAAGCCCTTGTCCCTATTGGCAAAAAACTGGGACAGGTGGTAATCACTTGGTGCCAGGTCTGGACTATAAGGTGGATGCATAAGATTCTCCTAACCAAGCTCCGGAGCTTTGTGGAGCCGCTATCGACATGTGTGGCCTGGCGTTGTCTTGATGAAACACAATTCCTGTCCTAGTGGCCAAAGTTGGCCACTCTGGACGATTGCATCCTTCAGATGGTCCAATTGTTCGCAGTACAGGTTTGAATTAACAGTTTGGCCGTAGGGAAGCAGCTCATACTATATGATTCCTTGTCAATCCCACCAAACGCACAGCAAAACCTTCCTGGCCGTCAATCTTGGCTTGGCTACCGTTTGCGCCTGATCACCGCGTTTCAACCACGACCGTTTTCGGTTGAAGTTGTCGTACTTGTCCACTTTTCATTGCTAGTCACTATCCACTTCAGAAATGGGTCGACTTTGTTGCGATTCAGCAGCGATTCACAGATGGAGATTCGGTCCATGGGTTTTTTTGCGTTAACTCGTGTGGCACCCATACAGCCAGCTTCTTTTTGTATCCAGCCTGTTCCAAATAATTCCAAACTTTTTTTTGTGCAATGTTTAGCTCCTGGGGAATAGAAACAGTGCTTATATGACTGTGGGACTCGGCTATTTCCATGATTTTATCCACATTATCGACAATTGGCCTTCCAGAGCGTGGTGCATTTTTGACATCGAAATTACCGAAACGGAAACGACGAAACCAAAACTGCGCTTGATTGGCTGTTACAGTATCAGAACCATAAACACTATTCACATTTTCAGCCGCCTGGCTTGCGTTTTCACCTTTATCGAAGAAAAACTGTAAACCAGCGTATTTTCTTTTTGCTGGTGTCCATCTTTGACATGAGCTCAAACAAAACTGAGTCAACCATTCACAAAACTGCCAAATAAGTTTTTTTAGTACGAAATGTCAGCTTTCTAACGCCATCTAGTATAAACCGATCGAACTTTTAGAGCGCCAGATTTATTAAAACCATTTATTGGAAAAATAATGGATTTCTTTACTAGACCTATTATCATATATTATTTAAAAATAATAACATGGTCAAAAATTTATAATTAATATAGTCTCTCTGAAATAATTAAAAGAAGACTTTTGCATTCAAATTATAAAATAAATAGAAATATTAATTCAAAACTTAATTGTTTCATTGATTTGTCGAAAAATCTTTAAAAAATGCGATTAATGAAAGCTTAGAACTTTGTGTTGATTGAAAAAGATGAAAATATATTCTTACTTTACAAATAAAGCTTTAAGTTGCTTCTTCAAAATATATACTTTGTAGCTAAAAATATTTTGACATCAATAAATACTAAAGATAACAAGGCATGCACATAACAATATTAAATCTTCCAAAAGATTACTCTTTGTTCAGCAACATTGTCGGTCTTCTCCTACCGAAGCTTGACACCAGACGCGAAGGTTGGCTTATTGCTCATATGTAAGGTAGATTTTACAATATTTATTAGTTGTTCAATTAAAGTGGAAATATAATAGCAAAAAGATGGAATAAGGTAACAAATATTGTTTTAATAATTCATATCATATATATTATCTATGCTCGATTATTAAATTAGTTAATAATAATAATAAGTAAACACTAAAATGAGATTAAAAAATATACAAAAGCACATTTGAAAAATTATGGCTATTTCTGAAATTCATATGCGGTATTCAGGATTGTAAAGTACACAGAGACCCAGAAAACCCATTACATTGAAAGATAATTTTACGAACGAATAACTTTTTTAATTTTTTAAAGCATTATGAAAGTACAAACTTATAAAGTTATTTTTCTAGATAATGTTTTAACTTAAAAACACATATTTCCAACGAATAGGTAGGTTGCGACATCAATCAATCGCACACGATCCCTTCTCTAGCAATGTGATCTGCTCTACGCTCCATATTGGCTTGATTGGATTTACAAGTGTAATAGTGTCTTTAAGTTTTATCAGCAACAATTCGGTGCAAAATATTTGTATGCACACGACAAGATGGTATTACTGTTAACCTCTTCGAAAATCCTCTAGGAGGCGAACATTCTCCTCAGTCTGGTTCACGGTTGACGACTTTGAGTTTTAATTTCAGCTGCTTCTTATCAACTCAAAATTGTTGTGCTACGCGTACATTTTTATGGATGTTGTCCTTAAACTAGGCCTTCGTAAATTTTTTGATAGTATTATGCGTTCTCTCGTAATAGCTGAGAGCGCCTTTGCTCTGGTATCGTAATATTGACTAAGAAAGTGATAGTGAGAGATACAATGCTAAATATCTTACCTGCAAAGCTCAAGAGAAAAAGATTTTCGAGTTTATGTTCGATTCATCCTCATGGTCTTTAATTCATTAGATAACTGTTACTCACAGATTCTAAAACAATTGTTAAAGATTACAAATGTCGGTACTTTAGGTGCAACAGTTCCAAACACCACTTGCGATTAAGGTTTATTTAGCAAAAAAGGAAAGTGGCTAAGTTATTTAGATAATTACAATTAAATATTGGCAACATGTTTTCATGTTAAATAAAACCAGATTCCAAAAGTAAAGTGAACTGTAATATTCCAAACAAATACTTCAGTAAGAAAAATTTATTTGTTTCACATACGTCTGACGCTTTAAATTTGCGACAGGAAAATATTTTATGTTTATTCATTATTTTATATCTTCATCTACGTAGAAAAATGCTAGAAGCTTCTAGAAATTAAAACAATTTTAAAATAATTTGCTGTTAGCCTATACGCTTGTTGAGCATTTGTGGAATATTGTTGTGGAAGTTTTTTGAGGTCTTATAAAACAGGACCATGCCTTTTTTTTAGAAAGTAGCTATTTTATAACGAGTAATAAAAGAACCTTACTAAATGTTACAACGTCTTTCATAAAATTATTTTGTCAGGTTAAAAATGGCTACTTAAAAATGTTAGTTAGAATTTTATTTCATTACAACTACTTTGTCCTCACTCAGCTCTATTCATTACAAATGGTTTTCGATATCTAGTATTTTCTTTTAAAGTCAAATTAAAAAAAAATGTTTTACTGAATGACTAAACTTTAACGTATGTAAATTGATACTAGTTAAAATATACTTTTAAATAAACGCTTTTTGTAATTTTGTTATAACTGTGTTTTAAACTTAATTTTCTTCTTCGTTTGCACAATGACATGGTTACTGTTTTACATTTTTGAAGCACTTCAATAATATAAAATTCTTAACGTTTTGAAAGGAAAAAATGTAGAAAAAACGAAACTCATTTTTTCTGAATAACATTCGATAATACCCTAAGTATCAAATATGCTATGGCTCTGTATAGCAATGTTCGTATTATCTATATAAACAAAGTATATCTAAACAGTTCGGTAAATGGTTTGATATCTCAACGGCCACATAAGTCAGGCATGCTATACAGAGAAAAGTGCCATTTAGAGTGGAGTACACCAGACTATCAGGCTAATCATGTTGTGGCCAGTCAAACGTAGTTAGTGTAAAAGATAGTCAGCGCAATAGAGGAACATAAACATCAGGTTTTATTAAAAATCCAAAAAAATACAGACTGAGATGCATAAAATAGTGATGCAAGAGACGAAATACGTCAGCAGAAAATATCTATATGACTGGAAGGAAACAACCGAGAATGAGTTACGTTTGGGCCTTCGACGAGCAAAACACTAAGCATGATCAAATTAGAGCGACAAATGCTGGCACGAGATAACTGTACAATTGATAACAAACAAATTGGGCATTAACAAAGATACGGTGCGACGGTTTAGGTAGGCGGAAGATCTGTTCTTGTTTCGTTTCCCACCATGTTATATCACTACATTAAAACACTTCCACCAAAATACCATTTCCACTCATAGCCAAACATTATGTAATTTGACTGTAGATGATTCAAATCTTTAACATTTTAGTGCATTTTAATCCCTAATTTAGAAATGTGAAATAAATTCTTGGAATTAATTAAGTTTCCTACACTAATAGAGCATTCGTTCACTTTCCTTTTTGCTCTTTCATATTTCTTTATAAATTCAATATGCACCAGCAACGAAGAGGTTAATCTGTTTCAAGAAATTTCTTTTAGTTTTATCTGCATCCTAATATTAATACCGAAAACTGAAAGAAATTTTGGTCGAATTGCTCTGCGAGAACTCCCGACTAATCCGATACCTCTCTCTTAGGGTGTATAAGAAGCACACCATCTCAGTTTTCAGTAAATTAGTTTCAAAACTTTTTCATTTGCCTAACTACTATGTGTCAGCCTTCTACATAAATTTTATTTCAACTTTCTACCATGGACACTTCCGAAATCTATCTCCAGACTTCTAAGAGTTTAAAGGGACAGACTCAACTGGTCCACGAAGGGTATACCCATGAGAAGAATGGCAAATACATTTATTTCTATTAAATATAACTGCTACAATTTGTTGAGTTTACAGGGTCTTATATATGGGTGGACCTGTCTGATATTGGAGATATGCGGACTACAACACTACGAACTGTTGTCATCGTCTAACTACAGATATTTGATCTGACAAAGGATTTCTTCTTTTTCGTACTAAAAGCAAGTAATGATTTATTTAATACGAATACAAAATGCTATTTTTTCCATATTTTCAGATAAACACATATGCACTCTGGTGCACGAAAAGCCCCCTTGTCAAAATGCAATGGCCGAAATCAAGATGAAAGCCAAGGAAAGCAAGAAAACTCCTCTATTTATCGTTTCAGTTCCCATTTGACTTTTGAAGCGGATAGACGTGCTAATCGCCGCTCCGAGTGCATGAAAGTTCAAGTGATAACGATTTTATACACAATAAACAGCTGGCCAAAAGGCAAGTAAATTATTTCTCATTATCTACATTATACTAAGATTAAATATTTTGTAAAACTAACGGACATAATAACTAATAATCACTAGCGGTTAATAAATGCTAGGAAATTAAATAAAAGGTAACTGTGTTTACCTATTAAACTTCATTAAACAAATTCAAAATGTTACCAGCATATAATGGCCCAGGAGTTAATTATAACCAAAATGGCGTACCATATAATAATCTCATGCAGGTAATCCCAATGAACAACGTTATACCGGGTGTTACATTAGCTAACACACAAATGCCGCAGTACTATAACTTTCAACAACAAAGTCAATCAATACCCACTAGTAGCAACTTCTTCATACCGCAACAGAACATTAACCCACCGAGCCCATTCCCATCCCACTCAGCAGCAGCAATCAAACAAGGAACGCCAGTACTACAGACTGACCTCAACCAGCGATGATGAAACAGAAAAAAACCCCAATGAAAATTCAAAAGAAAACCCATGGCAAAAAGTAAAACAAACCAAGCGAAGAAAAATAAATATACCCAACAGTCAAAACATTTTACTACAAAATAAATATAGCCATTTAACCGAGAGCACGACAGCCGCGAGGTAAAGGCCTCAACCTGCCAAACTGGCGCACGGCGGTTCCGGGTTCGAACCCCGGCAATGACAAAAACATATAATGCTCTCCGGCCGTCATACAAACACCTTTGGCGGTCGTAAAAAGTACATTCACTATCCACTCTCCGACCCGCTCGGCAAGCGTGGCGTTTAATTGCAAAATCCCCCCCAAAAAGGGAGGCCTATGCTCAATACTGGGCGCTACAAGGCTGAAGAAAAAAAAATTTAACCGATGCCATGGAAGAAGAAACTAACACAACACAAGTAGAAAACAAGGTCCCACGAACCCCGCCAATTTTTGTTTATGGCGTAATAAATTACCAACAAATGATAAACCAATTAAATGAAATCATAGAAATAGAGCAGTACAGCACAAAATCTCTAGCTAACAATACAATAAAAATCAATTGTAATACCTTTGATACTTACCGAAAACTGATTCACTTCATGCAAGTAAACAAAATTGTGCACCATACATATCAACCGAAGGAGGAACGAGCCTATAGGGTAGTACTCAAGCACTTACATTTTACAACTAGCACAGAAAGCATTAAAAAAGAACTTAGTAAAGACGGACATCAAGTCAGAAATATTATGAACGCAAGAAAACGAATAACAAAAGAACCTTTAAACCAATTCTTTGTTGACCTAGAGCCACCACAAAGCAATAAAAATATTTATGAAAATACAAAAAAAATATAAAACCAACTAAAAACTATTGAACCACCCAAAAAAGTGCATGCGCTGTCAGCAATATAGTCATACTAAAGCTTATTGTACTAAACCCTATGTATGTGTTAAATGCGGAGGGACTCATAGCACGAATAATTGTACAAAAAACAAAGACACACCTGCACGATGTGCATTATGCAATGGTCCTCATCCGGCTAGCTATAAAGGCTGCGAATTCTACCAAGGCTTACTAAAAAAATCCAACAATGCTAACAATAGACTAAACATTCAACACAACCCGTTAACAGCCATCTGTACAGAAAACCAACCTCAAACAAATAGTATCCAACAAAATTTAAGCTATGCAGGAGCAGTGAAACATAACAGAACCAACGAACAAAATACATTACGCTCAACTGAGAGTAGAGAACACAACGAACATCACACAGGAACACCCTCCATCAGCCTGTGCAAATTCCTAGATGAGTTTAAGGCTATGTTTCAGCAACTCGTACAACAGAACAGCATGGTGATGAATCTGCTTACCACGCTGATAAGTAAAATTCACTAAATTTCTAACAATAGCCCTGTGGAATGCCAATGGCCTTCTACAGCACAAAAATGAAGTTGAAATATTCCTTCATCATAATTCAGTGGACATCGTGCTAGTCAGCGAAACACATTTCACAGACAGATCATATTTTCGCATACCTAACTTCACAACCTACATAACCAATCATCCAGATAATACTGCACATGCTGGGACCGCCATTTTAATAAAAAGTACTATAAGCCACATCGAACTGCCAAAATATGTAACCAATCACTTACAAGCCACAGCCATTAAAGTAAAGACACTCCCATACGAATTAACAGTTGCAGCAGTATATTGCCCACCACGGCACAATATCAAAAAAGAAAATTTCAAGGAATTCTTCCAGACACTAGAGCATAAATTTGTTGCAGGTGGAAACTATAATAGTAAGCATACGTTGTGGGATCTCGACTAATCACAACAAAAGGCAGCCAGTTGGCTAATCTCATACAGGAAAATAATTACTCCTTTCTTTCAACGGGTACACCAACCTATTGGCCGCCAGACCCCAATAAGATCCCAGATCTTTTGGACTTTTATGTAACCAATGCGATCTCGCAAGTGTATATGAACGTAACACCATGCTACGATCTCTCATCTGATCACTCGCCGGTAATTGCAACAATCAGTCAATATGCTATTCATAAAAAACCAACGCCCAGACTTCATAACAAAACACAAATTGGGAACATTACAGGAACAAGATACAAGAAGACATAAAATTGAGAGTAAGTCTGAAAACTCCAGAGGAAATTGACACCGTCCTAACCACCCTAGTAAACATCCTCAAACAGGCTCAACATGCTCCAACAAATTCCAAAATCACAAGTATATAATACGGTCATTAAGAGGCTTATAGCAAGAAGAGCCAGGAAAGTGGCACTGTACCCATGCACCAGCAGATGTACTAAATAGATTAAATAACCAACTACAGCGTCAACTAAAAGAAATGAAAGAAAAGTCATTTCATGATTATGTTACCAATCTCAACAGATACGACAATTCCATATGGAAACCTATAAAACATAAAAAAAACCTAAGGCGCCAATACCTCCCCTCCGTAACATTGCAATAGCATATCAACAGTGGGCTAGAAGTGATAAGGAAAAAGCCGTCCTATTTGCAGACTACTTTGCCGAAGTATTTACGCCTAATGATAACCTTACAGACAATGCTATAGACAGACATTTATCCGAGATCCCTATCAACATACCAAAGATCAAATCCTTTACTCCGAAAGAGATTGAGAAGGAAATCAGCTTACTAAATCTTCGAAAAGCTCCAGGAATAGATAAAGTGACTACAAAAATGTTAAAGGAGATGCCAAGGAAAGGGTTAGTTTTACTTACCTACATTTTCAATGCTATCGCAAGACTAAACTACTGGCCAAAACAATTAAAAATTGCCGAAATAATACTAATCCTTAAACCAGATAAAGAACCCAACGACGTATCATCGTACCGTCCTATAAGTCTGTTACCAATTATCTCAAAATTACTCGAACGACTCGTCCTGCAAAGAATAAACTCTGACCAAATGACAGAAGATTGGATATCTATGCATCAGTTTGGCTTCCGCAATAACTATTCCACTATACAGTAAGTGCATCGAATCAGTCACCAAATAAATCAAGCATTAGACCAAAAGAAATACTGTCTATCAGTTTTTCTAGATGTCAGTAAAGCCTTTGATAAGGTATGGCATTCTGGATTACTATATAAGATCAAAGAACTTCTACCCATCACCTACTTCAAACTGATAAAATCTTACCTAAGTAGTAGAGAATTTTGCATAATTTTGCAACGTCCAATTAAATCTGGAGTGCCCCAAGGCAGCGTCTTGGGACCCCTGCTCTACGCGCTCTATACAGCCGATCTTCCCACCAATGAAAACACAACAATGGGTACGTTTGCCGATGACACTGTCATTCTCTCAACTGCCATTGACGCACTCATAGCATCGACCACTCTACAAAACCACCTAGACCAAATACAGACATGGACTCGTAAATGGAAAATCAAAATTAATGAGACAAAATCTGTGCAAGTAAATTTTACACTACGAAAAGGGTTATGCCCACCATTATATTTTAACAATATACCAATACCGCAATCTACAAGTGCAAGATATTTAGGAATATACCTGGACAACAGGTTTACGTGGAAAGAACATGTAGATAAGAAACGTAAACAAATTGACTTGAGGATGAAAGAACTCCAATGGCTAATTGGACGAAAATCTAAGCTCACGCTTGAAAACAAACTGTTACTCTACAACACTATAATTAAACCAATCTGGATGTATGGAGCAGAACTATGGGGATGTGCGAGTAAATCTAACTTAAACAAAATTCAAAGGTGCCAATCAAAAATACTTCGTATGATCACGAACGCACCATGGTACGTCTCCAATCTGACGATTCACAATGATCTAAAAATTCCTTACGTGAGGGACGCCATAAAAGAAAAAAGTACAAGACATCACAACAAACTGGAAACCCACGTCAACCCCCTGTTGCACCCACTGCTTGATGCGCAAAATGGTAGAAGACCGAAACGAAACTGGCCAGCAGATCTGAAACAGGATTAGCGAGGGCAACTCACTGGAGAAGTCCTCTTCACACCAATCACGACTGCCCTAGTAATTAAAAAACAGCATATTAGCTTATAGAATGACTTGTAATTTTGATTGCTAATTAAATGATATATTAAAAAAAATCTATCGTTTCGACTTGCACCTAAAAACTTGAGGAAACTAGACAAAAACATGGCGCGAGCAAGTGCTCGCTCTGAAAGCAAGCGACTAGAAAACCAGTTAATCCACAATCAGCCGGTGAACTCATCGTCTTGGAATCCGATAAGGTGATTAATCTTGATCGCAAAGAGGAAAATGTCCTTCTCTACAACAATCAACGCGAGGATCGACTTCTTGTTTTCTCTACAGAGCAAAATCTTCGCCAACCCCACTCATCTCCTCATTGGCTTAATGATGGAACATTCAAGATTGTTTCCAATATCTCAAACAATTATAGACAATTCACCAATGACTGACTTTGCTAAATATCTTCCTTTTCCTATCTTCTTTCTCTTTCCAAACACTGCTTTTTACTTTTTTTCCTATCTACAAAACTTCACTCCAACATCAAAAGGGCTGCGCTTTGTTAAAACCCACGCGAAACTCGCTACGCTCAATCGTTCTCCCTCACGCTAGTATGCGGTGAGCTTCGCCCCACACACCCTTTTACTCACTAATTAAATATCTAACAAAAATTGTATTTTTAGATGTAGGTATTCCTCTTATTTATACTCTCCTTTGTAAAAAATCGGAGAAAACTTATACTAAAGTATTTTAAAAAGTAAAGAAAACGATTCCGACGGCAGCCCCTTCAAGCGTATGTGTGGATTTTGAACAAATTGAGCACAAGGCATTCAAGTCGGTTTTCCCTTCTATCACAATTAGAGGATGCTATTTTCACATAGGTCAAACTCTTTTCCGTCAAATTCAGCAGATCCCAATTCTCAAGAAACTCTACAGTGACACAGCAAAGCCTAGATTTTTTCATAAGCTTAAATCTCTTGGTGCTCTTGCTTTTCTTTCGGTAGATGAAGTTTTGGAAGGATATAATGCCATTATGCACAATGACTTTTCGATGGGCGAAGAAGATGAGGAAATTTTCCAAGCTTTGGAGGAATTTTTACACTATTTTGAACTAACTTGGCTTAAAAGGCACAAGAGAGCTATGTTTCCAATTGATATTTGGAATCAATATTTAGCGATCAACAATGGACTTCCTTGCACTAACAACTCGGTGGAAGGTTGGTATCATCAATTTCTCGAACGTATGGGGGCATCTCTTCTGACTTTCCACATTTTCATGGAAGGACTTCGCAAGAACAAGGTATCATTCAAGGTCGCATCATTTGTAATGGAGTCGGATCTTTTAAAAATACATGCATCATCGCTATGTGACTGCAAATGAACAACTACTGGTGGTTATTCCAACATTTTCTATCATTAATTTCTAAAGTACTTACCAATCAAGCGCTATTTCCCTTCATTTTTCTATATTTTTTTAATTTTTCAAATTGTTAACTTTCAATTTGCCCATTTTCAAACAAATTTGTTAAAGATGGAAATCTCGTGGGAATTTGTTTCATTGTGTTTTATTTTTTAGTGAAAATGGTTTTTAGTAAAAGTGGTTTCAGTGGAAATGGCTGTTAGTGGAAGTGGTTGTATTTAAAATGGTTTTTAGTGCAAGAGATAATTTGTAGAAGTGGCTTTAGTGGAACTAGTTTTAGTGGAAGTCGTTTAGCGGAACTGTGGTAATATTGTGTCTCACGATTTGACAGACGAACAGAAAATTTTATTACTACTGCAGCAGAGCGAAACCTCGGAAATAAGATTTCCTATACCCGTTTCTTTTACCTGGCAATTATAGCAAATATTTTTCCTTATCTACATTTACTAAAATTTGTCAAGTCTCGATTCTTACCTTCGACCGATTTAAGAACGACAAAAATTGTCAGATTGCAGTTAGTCGTGGTAACACGCACTTCTCGCTACTTAAATTTGTTGCTGTATACTTTCCACGGATATCGCGTATATTAGAACGTATATTTATACATCGATTGTGCTTTTATTTACAAATCACCGCTTTAATACCCATATAACGTATCACCTACTCTTTCTGCGACCTATCGCCAGAGGACATGAAATTTAGTGCGACAGAAAGGTATGATAGCGATTTTTAAAAAGGTTTTTTGTTGACAGTTTCCAGAAGTTCTACGAACGTTGCCAAAAGTTTGTTGTAAATTGACGTCAAATAAAGTATTTCTTGTTTTGTTTATTTGCTGCTTCAATTAGCTATTTTTAAACGCAAAGCACAAAGTTTTTTTTGATAAAATATAGTATGCGGTCACAAATATTTCAACCACTAACGTTATAATGAGTTTAGCATATTAATCTGGAGCCCCTACAGAATTATTACTAAAGCTTTATAATAAAAAAAGATTATAAAAAACATCTGAGTTAGCTGTCTCCAGGACTATTTTATTGGTATTGAGTGTACAAATAAGTTTCCACCGTTTTTTTATAAACAATTAAGAATTTATTGTAAAAAAAGGTACAAATAATGTCATTAAAAATATTGCCCATCGCTTTCTACTACTTTTGACCATCTTTCGGGCAGCAAGTGGATACCCCGTCTAAAAAATTGCTCGTCTTTTGAGGCGATCCACGAATCGACCCATTTCTTCAATTCCTCGTAAGAAGTGAAGTGCTGCTCAGCCAGACCATGAGTCATCGACCGGAATAGGTGGTAATCTGAAGGAGCAATGTCTGGTGAATACGGCGGGTGGGGTAGGACGTCCCAATTCAGTCCTTCCAACGTTTCCTTTACGATTTTTGCAACGTGTGGCCGAGCGTTGTCATGCTGGAAAATGACTTTATCATGCCTTTTGGCATATTGTGGACGTTTAATCTTCAATGCTCGGCTCAATTGCATCAGTTGTTGTTGGTAACGTCCCCCGGTGACGGTTTGATTAGGTTGGAGTAGTTCGTAATAGATTACTCCAAGCTAATCCCACCAAATGCACAGCATTAGCTTCTTGCCATGAATGTTTGGCTTGGCCATCGAAGTAGAGGCATGCCCGGGCTTACCCCATGACTTCCTACGCTTTGGGTTGTCGTAGTGGATCCATTTTCGTCTCCGTCACGATTCGATGCAGAAATCCTTTGCGATTTTGCCTTTTGAGCAATTGTTCGCAAGCGAATAAGCGACGCTCGACGTCTCTTGGCTTCAGTTCGTAAGGAACCCAATTTCCTTGCTTTTGAACCATACCCAGGGCCTTGAGACGTTGTGAAATAGCTTGCTGAGTCACTCCTAACTCTTGTGCAAGTTCTTCTTGCGTTTGGCACGGATCTTCCTCCAGTAAAGCTTCCAATTCTGTGTCATCATACACTTTGGGCCTTCCACTACGTGTTTTGTCCTCCACGTCAAAGTCACCACTTTTAAATTTCTGGAACCACTCCCGACAACTTCTCTCACTCAAATTAACATTACCGTATACTTCTACGAGTAGCTTATGCGCCTCAACTGCAGATTTCTTTAAATTGAAGAAGTAAATTAGCAATTCCCACAAATGACGCTTATTTGGCGCAAAACTTGACATCTGAACACGATGAAAACTAAATGATGCTAGCAAAAAGTCAGAGGTATTAAAAGGTTATACTGTTGCCAGATGTCAACATATACTACACGACTTTTTACAGCTGACAATTTCGATATTATCTTATCGGTGGCGCCATCTTTTGAAAACGGCAGAAACTTATTTGTACACCCATTATCTTGCAAGAAACTCAAAGTTATAACTCACTACAGCGCAGTTCAGTCAAATGCCGATTGGAAAATTTTTATTGAAATTTCCATTTCTACGTATTCGCCGATTTTTTCTTTAAGATAACTGTGACTAAATGAAAGTGTATTGCATTTGTAAAATAAGTAGATATGTTTGACTTATTCATTTAGTTGTAAAAATCCAGATCATGTACAAAGAGATTTTTAAATCGTTCTGCAGTAGATTCAACGTGAGTTTAAGTGCCTTTTGAGAGCTTTATTAATTCGTTATATTTTTTCATTTTCATTTTGAATTATCTTTTAATTTTGTTGTACAAACTCCGTTAGTAAATAATCATGACGTTACTAGCATACATAAATAAATTTATACGTCCATATAAACAAAAGAATAGTAAATTAGTCTGCCGCTACATAAAAGCTCCATTAGAAGCAAACAAGTTAGACACTGTTTGGTGATTTATATCCCTAAATGTATTTTAGTCATTGCAAAAATGATGTGACTGAGAAGGCAACAGAAATTTTAACATTTAAGGGCTTTTAAATGTCATCCGTATTGCACGGAACACTTTTGAGCGATAAACAAACATAAAAGCACCCTTATCGGCGCGCTCCTTCCATTTCATGTAGCCTAAAAAATATTAGAAGCGTGGCCGGCCAGGCAGAAAGCTCTCGCCCTCCGCAGGGGCGCTTTAAACAACCTTGAGCCGTTTAACAAAATACGGATAAGGGGTGTGCGGCGAGGCGGCGCAAGTGTCCACTATTTTCGCCGATAAGCCCTTGTTTTATGGCGTGTCGCCGGCTGCTATCGAGCGGAAGCATACGCGATCGCCGCCGCCTTATTATTTGGGCAATCCGTTCCCAATAAATCCATAATCGAACGTTTACCCCGCAGGATCCGGGCCGCTATCGGCCGGCCGGGTTAATTCGGAGTCGCTCCGCGGCGCCGTCCCGGCCTGATCCCCGTATTAAGCCCTTGTCCCGCAGCTCGCTGCAAAGTGCGCGCCCTGCATAAGGATTCGCGCGGGCCGCGCTCAAAGACGGCATAAATCAAGCCCGATAACGCAAATTAAATTAGGCTGATGCCGGGATCCGGCTGCAGTTTCGTGCAACCGGCGGGTAAGTCGGTTAGGTCGCGCTGACAAACTGGGGTGAGGCTGATACGGCGCTGCGCATTTTTCTCGGGAACGCTATCAGAAGAACACGAAAGCACATAAAACGGTAATTTTCAGTCGATAATTGATTATCACTAGTGGAGAACCACAAATGTAATATTTTTACCTGAAGACTGCAATGCGTTATTAAAAATTTGTGCGTTGTTTGCGTTCTGTGAATGTGGAAAGTTTTGTACAGTTAGTATCTAAAGACATGGATTAGTCCACTAAAGACCACCAAAAACACCGTAATTTATGAAATGAGTTTTAAAGGATGTAACAGTCGATGATGATGAATAACTCACTTTTATTTAAATGTTTCTGTAAATCGTCAAAACTGTCGCATCTGGAGGGGTGAAAATCTACTTGCTATTTATACATAAACCAGTAAATTTATAATAATGCACTGTTTGGTGTGTATTGTGGTCAATACTTTTTTGAGGACAATGATGCACAATATCAGTTCAATAAAACCAATGATTGATATGTGATTTTAACAAGATGGAGTTCCATGTCACACAGTATGGAGAGATGACACCGATAAGTCACCATGATCTTGCGATTTACTCTCTACTAGGCTTTCGCTCTAGGATTATTTGAAGAAAAGAGTTTATGTCAATATACCTGCTACGATTCCTAAAAGAGAACATCAGACGTGTAGTTGCGAAAATAGCGCTACATTTATGGGAAAGAATTATGGAAAGCTTCACTAAGAGAATGGTCGACATTATATTTCATACATAACTGCCATTGACAGCAATAAAGCTCGGACTGATACAATATTTTGTGTTTTATTCAGAAAACATTCTGATGTCCAATTTGGATCACCCCATATAAATATTATCAGCCATAATTGCACAAAAATAAGCAAATAGAAAAGGAAAACATTTTAGACTTTAATAAATTAATTCTTTTAATTTCAAGTTTAATTTATAGAGTTTGATAGTTAAATGTATAAGGTTTTTAAAAATATGAATTCCTATTGACAAAATATCCCTTCCTTATTAAATATTTACTAATTTTCTATAAAATATATAAGGTTCAATAATAAAGGTTTTAAAACCGTTTGCCTGTGTTTTCCATGTTATCATTGTACAAAACACCGCTACATTTTACAGGCGCTTAATAGCCCCATTGAATGTATTTGTGATAGTGCTCTAAAAAGCTGTTTTGTTATCGGTCTGTTGTAACGCCCGTAAAAATTTCTGGAATTTTATTCAGGCTGTAATTTTTATATAGAGGTCATAAAATTATATTCACCAAAATTCCTTCAGCTACAAAAATTTTTCGAGGGGTAGTAAAGATTAGAATGAACTATCACTTAAAAAATAAAATTTTCTGTATTAGATAGGTTTTAAAAATAAAAGATACGCACTTTTACATTGTTTAAAAAATTATTGTAAAAAAAAGTAACATAGAAGGATTAGGAGCTGTACGCCCCATAAGTGGAAAAAGGAAAACAATACTAATAAAGAGGTGGGCTAATAGCTACAACCAATAATACAGACTCTTATCCTATTACGTGACTAGCAAAATTCTAATTATAAATTTTAATTTTATATATATATATACCAGGTGTACCGGAAAAATGCATAATTTTCGATATAATGGAAAAATTTATTTATTCAAAATATTGACCATTTAGCACATCTTACCGATCTTTCACACAATTTATGAATCTCATTCAAAAAAAATTGTTTTTCTTTTCATCCATTTTTTAACTTCTTCGAAATTGGCGACGTGCTGCTCTGCTAATGCAGAGCCCATTGATGCGGAAAGGTGATCTGAAGAGTACGGCGGGTGCAATAATATTTCCCACCCAAGCGCTTTCAATGCTTTTTTGACCGGTTTTGCTGTATGAGGCGGCGCGTTATCGTGCTGTAAAATCACTTTACCGTATCTTCGGGCCCATTCTGGACGTTTTTCGATCAATACATGGTTCAAGTTGATCATTTCTTGTCAGTAGCGATCACTATTAACTGTTTCACCAGGTTTCAACAGTTCATAATACACCACGCCACTCTGGTCCCACCAAACGCAGAGCATCGTTTTCTTACCAAAGCGATTCGGTCTCGCGGTTGATGAGGCAGCTTCTCCAGGTGATAACCATGATTTTTTCCGCTTAAGTTTTCGAAATAAATCCACTTTTCATCACCCGTCGCTATTCGACGCAGAAACGACTTTCGATCAAACCTTTGAAGCAGCATTTCACAGACGATTTTTCGATTTTCCATTTGCCTGTCATTCAATTGCTGTGGCACCCATCTTCTCATCTTTTGGATTTTTCCCATCGATCGCTAATAGTTTCTTGGCCCACATTTAACGCTTCTGCCAATTGTTTTTGAGTTTGTGTTGGGTTTTCATTCAATAACTCCTGCAGTTTCACATCTTCAAACTTTTTCGGTCTGCCAGAACGCTCTTTGTCTTGCACATCGAAAACACTACTTTTGAATTGTCGAAACCACGCCTCTCGTGTTTTTATGGTTGGAGCATGCTCGCCGTATGTTGCAACTAGCAAACGATGACTTTCAGCGGCTTTTTTCTTTTGTTTAAATAAAAAAAGTATTGAATGCCGCAAATGCACGTTTTCAGGCACATAACTTGACATTTTTAATGATGCCTGCTCTGTAGGAGCATGGAAGACCATGGAAACTGAACATAACAATTCCCTTCCCTTCCTAGATACTCTCATAACAAGAAATCCTTCTAATGACAGCTTTTATTACACTGTCTACAGAAAACCCACTCACACTAACCGCTACCTAAATGCGAAATCCCATCACCATCCTGCCCAAATCCATTCGGTTGCAAAATCCCTCATAACCAGATCCATCAGACTTTCCGACACGAAAAATCGCCAAACAGAAATCAAATCCATTATCACCACCCTACTGCAAAATGGATATTCCAACAAATCCTTAACTAATATAATCAAAAATATAAATAAGAACACTAACGCTCAATCCCAAAACCCTCCTGACCAACAAAAGCATTCCTACCTTACATCAGAGGCATCACCGATATAATAAGCCGCATACTAATGCGGCAAAATATCCGCACGGTCTTTACGACCAACAACCAACTAACTGGGCTTATTCGCTCAGCAAAGGGTCGCTACCCCAATGAATCCCAAGGAGTGTATGAAATACCTTGTAGAGACTGCCAAAGGACCTACATAGGTCAAACAAATCGGCAAATATGTAGCCGAATATATGAGCATTCTCTGACCGTACGGAAAGGCGATAATGGTTCGGCACTTGCCAAACACAGCAAAGAAACAGGCCAGAAAATTAATGTCTCTGGGTCTAAAACCATTGCCCTCATTTCCCATTTTATCAGCAGAATAGTACGTGAGGCAATTGGAATAGAAAAACGCCCACACTGCCTCAACACAAGAAATGACAGCCAGCGTTTGCCTGTCATGTGAGGGTCCCTTATTGCTCCGCACCTCCAATTATGCAACACCCTTAATCCTACAAACTTTCCCCAACCCAACGCATCTCCCGCCAAACAAACTTTCACTTCCAGCCCTATAAAAGATCAAGCAGGTCACACGAAAGGTCAGTCTTATTCAAAGACTCATAGCTCTCCTTGGGGAGTAGGCAGATTTAGACCCCGAGTGAAGAGCTAACCTCTTGAAAATGGCATCAAAGCCGATGCCGAAACGTCGAGAATTTACCCAAAATAGACGCGGTTCATTCTGTGAACTAAGTTGTTCAAATATATATAAATACTGATTTTTGTGCTTATTTTACGCTGATTTACTTAATTACCTATGTATTTTTTAAAAAGCTGTTATTTCCAAGAAGCTTTTTATTTTTCGTGAAATAGTTTATACAAAATTTTAAATGCATATAAAGTATACAGGAAGAATTTGACTTGTTGATTCCTAATATCAACGAATATGTTAATCTACTTCTAACCCTGGATCGATTGGTGATTTACTTAAATGTAAGATCTTTTTTATAAAAATATTTTTTAGTTGCGTTATATATTACATCAAGTCAACTATTAAAGATTTTTGAAATATTAAATCTACTTTATTGATCTTTATATAAATCATATTTAAGCTTTTTTATTAAAAAAAGTACATTAACATTACTATAATCTGTGTAAGGTCTGTTCTCAAAAGGTCGACCCAATGTTAACATAATGAAAACTGCGCGGCAGCGATCTAACCTAGAAGCCGATAATAGTGAATTTTATGCACGTACGCAAATGAGATCAACTTTATTAGTTGGGAATTAGGCGCCATTGAGTGAGCACATGTAGAATGGGATTATCGCATTTACAATAACTAAACAAGTAGAGCTATAAACCAACATCAAAGCTGGAATGGAGAAACTGTTCGTATAATGCAGAAGGGTTTCAGGAACTATGCAATGATTTCAGTATAAGTAATGGCAAGGCGCAAATAATTCAGAAGTAGGCGGAAATCTGTTGAAAGTGATCTACGTTCTAGAAGACTTACTGACGGCCAGAGAACTAAAGGCTGAGCTGGGTAATTGAAAAACTAGTACAAATTTTACGAATGCTCTTGGCATGAAACATTTCGCAGCAAAATTTATTCCGCAGCGTGATTTGCTTCAAACTGCTACTGATAAAAAAAATTACAACAGGAGATTCTAAACCTTTGATTAGACCAGGCCACTAGGTAGGCTCAACATAGCACTTCGTAAAATGTTTTGAACAGTGGAGATGATACTGGGAGAAGCGTTTCACTTTGAATGAAATTTGTAACCTGTACCATTTTTACTAAATATATACGAGGAGTTGCCCGCAAAAAAGACGTTTTTTTTTTGCGAACTAGGCTGACAATTTTTCACCCGCCCTCCTTCAAACTTTTGCAAGGTGAAAACGTATAAATTTTTAACTGGATCGGCTGTTTTCCGTGGATCGGGAACGTAGAACAATTTAACTTACAATCGAAGCTCCGCTCGACGGAAGCAAACCAAATAGTTGTGGTAGACTCACTGTTTCCGTTCGGCAACGATTGCCAATTCGCAAGTCGTGCAATCGTGTTGTGCGAACCAAAAAAAGTGTACCCAGCTGATCCCTTCAAATATTTAATACACCTTTCTTATCTAACAGACAACAATCAAAAGCAGCGGCTCAATGACTTAGCCGCGGCCGCCCGGCTCCAGATGCACCACGGATTGACGGCCCATTCGGCAAGGAGCGAGAGCGACCCTGACGTGCGTGCACGAACGCACGGATTTCCTCGTGTAAATCGAGAGCGTAGGCCACGCCACATTTCTTTGTTCACTTTCTATTCAAATATATAGATAGATTGTTTTATTTATATTTTTTTGTATCATATGGCTTAATGATTTCTCAGAAAAATAGTATCAATGGTAGTAACTAACACCGTAAAAAATAAAGCAGGAGCAAAAGTTTTCGTAGACTTTGAAAGCCTAACCATCTAACATTTGTACACTTAGGTGATATTCTTCTGCAAGCAGCGGCAGGTCTTTTTAAATGTTATTATACACCGTATAAGTTTTCGTATAACAAATTTTATGACTATTCCGTTGTATGAGATAAAATATAAACATTAAATAAAAAAATTATTTATTCAGAAATTCATTCACTAACTCTTCCCTTAAACACTCTACATTTCTCCTTTTTCTAACCCCAAGCCTATCGGCGATGTTGAACAACTGAACTCCCCTTCACTCACAGTTATTTCCCCACTTTCACAATGATTCTCCACTATTTTATCATTGTTCTCCATCTAGCCCTGTCCCTTGCTGTAATTTCAGGCTGCTTCCATGAGATTCATCTTGACTTCATTATCTTCGCCACCTCTCCGTCCCACGTCATGCTTGGTCTGCCTTTCTTTCTCTTTCCAACGGATTTTGCCTTCCATACTTTTCTATCTTATCTTTCTTCGTTCAGTCTTTTCATGTGCCCCTACCACCTCAGCTGTGCCCTCTTTATGATCTTCTTGACACTTTCGGAATCCAATCTTTTCCTTATTTCTTCATTTCTTATTGGTAATACAACAATTTAAACATAAATTGGGCTAAGTTTATGTTGTAGCAGTGTTCATTTCTTGGTTTTTACCACGTTTATTTTTCGGTTATATTATGTGGTATTAAATACGCAATTTAATTTTTTTTTTTAAATATATATTAGCTGGTTCTGCAAACAAGATGCAATACACGGCTATGTTACATGAATAAACTTATGACTAGGAGTACATTAATTTTTGAGAGAGGATTAAGTGAGTGCATTCACACCTCTGACTTACAACATTTGAGTTCTACTATTACTTAAAGCTAGTTAATCTAGAGTAGGTCCTGTGGTAGCTTACGCTTGATCCTAGAGTGTATGTTCTTTTGACCGAGGTTTAATTTAGTTGCACTTGTACACATCACTAATTTTTTAAAGAAATTACTAGTTAGCTTGTGAATGTAGTCTGAGATTAGTGGAACACTTAACTCTTGATGTATTTGGCTGTTGCGTATGAACCAAGGGCAGTTAATTGCAAGACGTAGCACTTTGTTCTGCATAGTTTGAAGTTTCTTCAATGATGTTTTGGGTGCGTTACTCCAAACTGGGCATGCATAAGTTAATATAGGGCGGAGGATCGCCTTATAGATCAATAATGAGCATTCAGATCTAAGATGGGATTTTCGGTTGATCAGCGGGTACAATAGAATGAGTCTTGTGTGGCACTCATTAATTTTTTATTTATGTGATACCCCAGTTGAGTTTTGAATGTAAGTGGACTCCTAGGTACTTTACTGCAGCATCCTTTGGGTCCCATGGTATATCATCATTGTTTAGTCTGACTGTTGGGAGATGGGTGTAACGTTTGAGTGCAAACATCTTTGCTTGCGATTTGGTAGGATTGAATTTTATTTTCCACTTTTTAAACCAGTCACACGTTATGTTTACTGCATTTTGTAGTCGTTCTATTGTTGTTTCAATTGTAGCGCCCTGCGTTAGTATCGCCGTATCGTCGGTAAACATGGCTAGCGTTGAATTGTTTACCGTGGGCAAGTCATGTACATAAAGGTTGAATAAGGTTGGACCCAATAGGCTTCCCTGAGGTACTCCTGCCTTTGTTGTTTTGATGCTAGAAAGCGTTGCGTTGATTCTTACTCTGAAAGTTCTGTTGTTGAGAAAGGAATTTACAATTTTTATTATATAAGCCGGGATGTTTATCTTGATCATTTTATACAGGATTCCTTCAAGCCAAACCTTATCAAAGGCTCTTTCCAAATCTAGAAATATTGCTGCGGTATATTTCTTTTCTTCAAACCCTTTCTCAATGAGTTCTGTTAATCTAATAAGCTGGTGAGCTGTTGAGGGCGACCGCCTGAACCCAAACTGGTGAGGCGGAATGACTTCGTTTTCGAGTATAAAGTCTTGCAGACGAGTGAGTATCACCTTTTCCAGAAGTTTGGCTAGGGTAGATAGTAAGCTAATAGATCGGTAGCTATCAGGATTGTGCTTGTCTTTATCAGTTTTGTAAATTGGTAGTATGTTCGCAGTTCGCCAAGGTAGTGGAAAGTAACCTAGCCTCATACAGCCATTATAAATTGACGTTAGGTAGGCTACTGCTTTTTTGGATAGGTGTTTTAATATTTCGTTGTTTATCAAGTCTGGTCCAGGGGACTTGCGCCTAGGAAGACGCTGTATGTATAGCCTCAGTTCTTGGGCAGTCACAGGGTTATTTCAGTAGTCTCCCGTATATGAAAGTCAGCTAAAGTGTTTGCTATTTGGGTCGCAAGTATGGGGTCGTGTTCATCTGCATTTGGAGTAAAGACTTTCTCTAGGTGCGCGCCAATATTTCTGATTTTCTTCTTCAGATGAGTGGGTCGTGTTGTTATCTACTAATGGATAAATAACATTTGGTTGTCTTAGCAATCTTTTAGTTGCCTTCCACATAGTGGAGTCACCGGGATGAATATCTTCAAGGTAACTATTGTATCTTGTTATTCGAAGGTTATCTAGCTCTTGTTTTACTAAATGATTTAATTTGTTATACAACGTTTTATAGTATGGTAGTCGTGACCTTTGCCATTCTCTTCTGTATCTGTGTTTTGATCTTATAAGCTTTATTATATAATCAGGTGTTATGTTGTGCGAAGCAATATTTCTTCGTTTCCGTGGTGTTGTAGCTTCATGTGCGCTTTCTTGTATTGCAACCGTATATTGTGTTATTGCTTCATCGATACACATAGGAGATTGTAGCGGTCCCGTCCAGATTAGTTTTTGGTCTAGCTTTTTTTGAAAAGTTGTCCAGTCGGTTATTCCATCAACAAGTTTAGGAGTAGGTGGCTTTATTTGAGGTATGTCGTAGAACGACAAGATTACGGGTAGATGGTCCGAGTCTAGTTCCTTTGTTACCGTTTGTTGGATTGGTTTTTGAAGATTCTTGTGTAGCACAACGTCTAAAATGTCAGGCTGATAGTGAGCCCTATACGGATAGTAGGTAAATTCATTAGGTGCTGATATAAGTATGCAATGGTTCGCCATAATGTTGTGTAGCCTTATACCCTCAGGGTTGCTAGTTCGGTATCCCCAGGTGGTGTTTTTTGCGTTTAGATCGCCTAGTAACATCGTAGGCTCTGTCTTGTTGAATAATTTATCTATGTCAGTCTAATAGTCTTTTATTGGGTTGTTTGTACGCAGTTATTAATTTTAGGGGGAAATTTTTTCTCATATATAATTGTATAGCTATAGCTTCTAAGTTTTCAATATCAACGAGATCCAGTAGGTGATGTTTTATTTTTTTCTTTACTATGATCGCTACTCCCCCGGAGGCCTTATCAGCTACTCTATCTTTTCCGTGCACTGAATATCCTGGGATGCGGAATGCTTCAGTGTTAATAAAGTGCGTTTCTGTTACACAAGCGATATCTATGTCATAACGAGTCATAAAATCAATAAAAATGGAGCGTTGCATTTTTAGACCATTGGCATTCCAATTAGTCAAGGTTAATTTAGTAACTATTTGCTGTTTATTTGGGTCCATTAGTTAGCAAGGTAGGAAGTATAGATGCTAATAATGGCGTTAGTTTTTCTAGGTGTGGAATGAGTAATTCAACAAGTTTTGTTAATATAGTTGTGATAAAGTCAGTTTCCTTTTGAGATTCGCCCGCCTGGTTGGCATTAGCTTGGGGTGCACGTCCTTGGCGTTGACTAGGTGAGGGCGGCTGGTTTACATGGCTCTCCTGCTTATTTAAGGTTGCTTGTGCAAATGTCTTATTCGGTGTTCTGTAGTTGCTATTTGTTGACTGCTTTATCTTAAGGAAGTAGCTGCATCCTCTATAGTTTGCGGGGTGTTTTTCCAAACAGTTAACACACTGTGGTTCCTCATTTGGTTTTTTGGGGCAGTTATCATATAGGTGGTTACCTGTGCATTTCACACATCGTGGCAGAGATTGGCAGTAGTTGCGCGTGTGGCCATATAGTTGGCATTTTTTACACTGCGGGATTTCTGAAGATTTAGTACTTACTAATGTTAATTGTTGTAAGGAATGCACTATCACTAGTAATAGCCGCAGGCGGCGATAACACGCGATAGCCGTTGACACTTGTACTTTCGAGCGAGCGGAACGGGACACCGATCTTAACGCTAGGAAAGTCAAATCGCAACTCATTTAATTTTTTAAATTATTAGATCTACTTAAATTATAAAAGATAAACTCAAAAAAGTAGAAAGTTCCTTTATTTAAGAAAAAGGGAAGCTTAAGTAATTTAAGTAAAATTGTGCTAACACGAAGCTTACAAAAGGTTTACATGGCTCTTCTCTATATTAACGTTTTAGAACACATTTATGTTGTACTGCTATTTGGGACTATGATGTAGAATGACAGCTACAAGTATTCAAATTAAAAATAAAAATTATCAAACAAATGCATTTTTAAGTTCTTATATTGATTAGTGTAAAAATGGTAATAAGTTGCTATAATAAGATGAGATTGTGCTATTTGTGCAATTTGTGAGAAGGGTGGCACTATTTTACTAGTTTATGAACTCATTGATATAAATAATCACAATATACTTACATAAAAAATCCACAGATGCAAAGATAGATAAAATGTTCATAATTCTCTTAGCAGGAGACGATCTCAAGTAATTGGATCATATAATTCTTCAAAAAGGAAAGACAAATCTCATGCCATGTTAGCTCGCTAATTTTAAAATCTAATTCACTGATTTATTCTTAAATCTAATAATAGAACTGGAAAACAACAGATGTTATAAAAATTTAAAACCTAATTAAAATCTTCATGACTTATTTTTCACTAGTTACAATCAATTCATAACTTTACTTTTACGACTAAAATAATAATGGTGTCAGGATACCTCTTTCTTCTGTACCGAAAATTTTACTAAAGCAATATATGCATGTATATGTGGAATTGGTTGCTGGTCCAAACTGTTAAAATAACGTTGATTAATTAAGAGTTTTGTTCAACCAGCGTACTGTTGAATGACGATGATATTCGCAAAATATGGTTTGGTCCTACTACACGATGCATTTAAAAAAGCCCGTTGAAGACCTACTATTAGTTTGGACAAGATATTACCCTCGAACTAAAATTATTCCGATGGAAGCTCTCGGTTTAAATTCTCTTTATAAAAGCGACTTAATAGTCGTGACTTGATCCATAAGATCTTAGATGATAATTGCTATTTTAAAGTCCTCCCAATTTTTATGGCATTTGAGTCTCTCAAATTCGCTTTCGCCTTCAAAAAATCTAAAAATGTTTGCTTTATAAAAAAGTTTGTTGTAACAGCCTGTCAAAGCGTACAAAATTGTAATCGACAATTATGTGAAAAGATCCAAAATTTGCAGCCGAATATTAAGAATAACCAGTTGATTATCAACTAACTAAAAGCTAGTCGATATGCAACTTTTTTGCTTGTCATAACTTATTTTACTTGCTAAGATGTTTCTCAAGTTCTCCAACTATAATTAAAGTTATACGCAAGTTGCCATATTCTGACTAATATTTTTCTTATATTTTTACGTATATATTTTTAAAGAGAAGGAATATTGTACGTTATACTGAAAGAACAGATCCTCAATTTTATTTTAGTTGCAAATATTTTCAAGATTCTTATATTACTATTAATAAAAGAGCATTCCATTCAATTTTACTTAAAGAAGATGAATTTATATGACTTTTTTGATGGCACACATTTTTGCACAAAAGTTAAAATTAAATTAGAAGTCTTCATAAACTATTTACCCTAAGATTAAATTATCAAAATTACAAAAGAGTAAAGTTTTACCTTTACATTAGATAGCAGCAAAATACTGTTAATATTAATAATTTTTAAAATCTTCGACGCCAAAAAATAACGGTTCGTTGCATTAGGGCTACATAATCTTGTAATCCGCAATATTACCAGTAAACTTTTTTTTTATTAACTTACTTTTTATTAAGCTTACAATCTGTCCGATGGACAATAAGTAATTAATATGTAGAGAGTGACAGATTACATTAATGGTATGCAGGAGATAACCTCCAGCGAAGTTACTCCTTTAAATATATCTTAAGTAAGACAATATGACAATAGATAGTAGGTATCTGTAGATATGCTAATCCTAATTAAATCTGTCTATTAGATCATTTGGTTTGAATCTCTCAAGCCTACGCACTTCACCAATAGCGTTTGTGAATAAATCACGCGCGAGCACATTAGGGTGGACCTTATTTCTGGCACTGCATGTTTCACTAAACCGTTTGATTTCGTCTTTATTCGATGACACTTGTAAATTGTTTGCAATTGTTGTATTGGGAACATACCAGGGGGCATCAACTATTGTTCGTAAGATTTTATTCTGAAACCGTTATAAGATTGCCAGATTAGAGTTACTTGCACAACCCCACAGTTGTATCCCATACGTCCAGATAGGTTTGAGGATTACCTTGTAGAGTAACAATTTATTGTCCATGGTTAACTGCGACCTTCTACCGATCAGCCAATACATTTGTCTAAATTTCAGGCCAAGTTGCTTTCGTTTCGTGAAAATATGTTTTTTCCACGTTAGGCGTCTGTCCAAATGCATACCCAAATATTTTGTGTCGTCTGCCTGGTTCAACTGATGACCGTTTAGCACTACCGGAGGACACGTGACTCTATTTAGAGTGTATGTCACGTGTACTGATTTATGTTCATTAGCTTGGATTTTCCAGTTAGTGAGCCAAGTTTGTATGAGGTTTAAGTGGTCTTGGAGATGTTGGGATGCGATTGTTGGGTCGGAGTGTACTGCTAGTACTGCGGTATCGTCCACATACGTAGCAACAGCAATACCGTTACTCGTTGGAAGGTCAGCCGTATATATCGTGTATAAGACAGGGTCCAAGACACTACCCTGTAGCACGCCTGACTGGATTGGGAATACTTCGCTGTGTTCGTCTTAATATTTTACGAAAAAGTGTCTGTGGGTTAGGTATGATTGTAGTACAATCAAAAAGCTGGATGGGAGACATGCTTTAAGTTTGTACATAAGACCTTCGTGCCAGACTTTGTCAAAAGCCTGGCTAATATCTAGAAATGCCGAAGAGCAGTACATTTGAGCTTCAAATGTAGTGTTTATTATATTGACAAGCCTATGTATTTGCTCAATAGTACCGTGGTGACTTCTAAACCCGAACTGGTGATCAGAAATAAGGCTGTTTTCATCTAAAATTGGTTTTAATCGTTTTAAGAAGAGTTTTTCGAAAACTTTTGAGATGACTGGCAACATTATGATTTGTGCCACTTTCCATGTAGTGGGAAAGTAACCAAGTCTCAATACTGCGTTGAATATTTGCTGTATGACTTTGTACGCTTCAGTTGTGAGTTCTTGTAGTACCTTTCCGGTAATAAAGTTAATGCCCGGAGCTTTGCTGGGGTTTGTGTGCCTGAATGTATCTTGGATTTCACAAACTGAAATTTTATCTATTGGGAGATCCAGTTGATAAGGTGCAGTAAGAAATTCTCTAACTGTAATTTCATTCTCTACTGCATCTATTTCATGCGGTTTAAACACAGTGGCTAAATGGCTAGCAAATGTTGCGGCCTTTTCTTTGGCACTTCTAGCCCATTGATTATTTGTATCTAAGAGCGGTGGGAATGGATGTTTTTGGCCTTTTCAGATTTTTGGTTGTTTTCCAGAGCAAGTAATCTGTAACTTCTGTAGCTGTTAGATTAATGAGGTATTCGCTAATAGCTTCATTTTTAATTTGTAGTAATACATTTTTCAGGTCCTTTGCTGCGTTATTAAAGTTTTTCTTATCGTCTTCACTTCTTGTGAGTTGCCATCTTTTCCTAAGTTTTCTTCTTTCACGAATTTTTTCTTTTACTATAATTGGGATTTTTTCTTTAACAGTAGAATGATGTTGATCTGGTGTAGCAGTCTAAGCCGCTTTTTGTATTGAGGTGGTGAGATCGATTACTGCTAAGTCCAGGTCTTCTGGTGTTTTCAGTTGTATATTTAAAGTAATTAGTGTCTAAAGTTGTTTTGAATACTTCCCAGTTCGTTTGCTTGCTGTGTAATGTGGGTTGTTTCTGTTTTTCTAGACTGTATGAGTGAAGCGTTATTATGAATGGTGAGTGTGAGTGTGAGAGATCTAAGCATGCCTCTGTCTTGAGTTTCTTTAAATCAAGTCCTTTCACTACCCCAAAGTCTATTAAATCTGGAAGTTTATTCTTATCAGTAGGCCAATAGGTTGGCTGTCCGGTAGATATTGCAGTAAGGTTATGACTTCGGAGGATTTCACACAGTTGTCTGCCTTTCGGTAGAGTTATTCTTGAACCCCAGTGTTGATGTTTGGTATTCCAGGCAGAAATGAATTTCTTTCCCAGAGTTTTGATATAATCTTCGAAGTCTTGCTGTTTGTTGTTATGCTTTGGTGGGCAATATACCGCTGAGATGTTTATCGTTCCTACTATATCTTCTATAGCTACAGTAGTCGCTTGTAGATTTTCTTTGCAGTAGTGTTGTAGTTTGTGATGCTTGATTCCTTCTCGGATGAGGACTGCTGTTCTCCCATGTGCAGTTCCGTCAGGATGCTTAGTATCATATATGTGATATCGTGGGATTTTTAAGTAACTTTTATGAGTAAAATGTGTTTCGGATATTAACATGATATCTAGGTTATGTAATTGTAGGAATAGTTTAACTTCTTTTGCGTGCAGGCATAGGCCGTTCGAGTTCCATACACCTATTTTAAGTAACTGAGCCATTAACACATTTTATTTACGAACGTGGAAATAAGATTCATTATGTGCTCATTTGTCTTTCATCATATTTTTCAGTTCAACTATGCCACTCGTTGGGGTAGTCTGCACGATTGGATCTGATTGAGTTGGATTAGCTGCCTGTTGGTGGTTTTGATGCATTTGTTGAGCATAGGTTACGTTAGGTTGAACAAAGCGTGTATTGAAAACTTGAGGTGGTCCTGCTTGATTTTTCAACTGCGGGTAGAGTTTTTGCTGTAACTGTTTATGGACAATGCATCCTCTATAGTTTATCGGATGATTCTCATTACAGTTAACAGATTTAACTTCACTACTCTTGATTTTTCTGGGACAATCTGATGTTAAGTGAGTACCTATGCATTTAACACAGCGTGGATTTTTGCTACAGAAATTTTTAGTATGATCATATTGTTGACATCTCATGCATTGCGGTATATTTCTTTTAACATGTGGTGCTTCAAATGTCACACTAGTATTCATTAATAATTTCACTTTGTAGATATCCTTGTTATTACTTTGTTGTTTGAGATCTACAAAAAACATAGGCAGCCTGATATTCGTTCTTTGCTGTTTAACGTTCCAAATATTTGTTACTTGATGTCCCAAAGCCTCTATGCTTTGCTTTATTTCAGCAACGTCAGTTGAGTAGTGTACGTTTTTTAATAGTACTATGAAGCTTTTCTCATTTTTAGGCTTATAGGTGTGATAACTACTGACTGCTCAGAACCTATCGTTAGCATTAAGGACAAGAATGGTCCGTTGTTATATATTCCCAGTGCTCTTGTATGGTCTAGAAGGTTGGACTTTAAATAAATAAACTTCAAAGATACTTGAATCCTTCGAGCTATGGATTTATAGACGACTATTGAAAATCTCTTGGACCGACCGAATTACGAATCAGCAGGTTCTGGGTAGGATGCGCAAAGAATTGGAGATCTTACCTACCATTAAGAAAAGAAAATTAGAATTCCTAGGCCACATTTCCCGCAATTCTAAATATGAGATATTGCAGCTCATTATGCAAGGCAAAATTGCTGGGCGAAGGAGAGTCGGACGTCCCAGAATCTCTTGGTTACGTAACCTACGAGAATGGTTCAATCTTACATCAGCCGAACTATTCCGAGCAGCTATATCAAAGGTCAAAATAGCCATGCTGATCAGCAACCTCCAAGGGAGAAGCAGAGATTAAGAAGAAGAAGGTGTGATATTGGGTTTTTTGTTGTTCAACATTTTAATAATGCTTGTGTATGTCTGCGAGTCGGTCAGTTCTATTTTAACCTACTCTCTACTTAGTGCTTTATAGTGATATTTGTCCTTGGCTACTTTGTCTAGTTCGGTGACCAAAGGTTTTATATTTTCTACTCCTGCAATAAAAATTGGAGGCGGCTTTGGATCCCTTTTGTGTTGATTACTATCTGTGTGTGTTTCCATTTCTCTGTCCTCGCCAAGCGTGTCGAATCAATTTTCGCTTAACCAGTAGGTATTTGAATCGGTTTGACTTAAGTGAGCATCAATCTCTTCTACACTTCACGACCTTTTTGATCTTTTGACAGTTGGCCATTCATTAATTGCAGGAAAGTCTTGTGTAGAGTAGTATGTGGATTGGGTTGAATCTTGTACAGGGAGTTGCTGACTGTAGCTAGCTGGGGGCTGATACTGTGATTGTTGTGGCGGTAAAGGTTGTGAATAAAACATGTTAGGTGTTGGTATGAATTGCGGTATTGCATTTTGGTGGTATAGTGTTGAATTTGTTTGCCCGTAGGGCATGTTGTTATAATAAGGGTTGTTGGCCATTAGGCCTCACCCTGTATATTAGAATATTAAATATTAGTTAAAGTTGGTAAATAAATAAATACGCCTGACCTTAAGGCTTCGGCTCGGGCGCGGCGATATCGCAGGTAAATTTGGCCCACACACGTCCACTACGTTTCAATGCTCGAACCGAACTGACCAGTAAACTTAAAATACCAAAATTGGAAATTGTCTAACATTTTCTATTACCCCACAAAAAGCTTAAAGAGGTTTCTAAAGTTATTAAAGACATTATTACATTAAATAAACTTCTGATATTTTTATAATGGTTTCTCTAATATATTTTTGGGAAATTATCTAAATACTAGCATTTAAATATTATCTAGATCTTATACGTAACGTACGCGAGAAGTAACTTCAATTGGGGGGCAAATTAAAGGTCAAATAAAAGCCCAGGGGGAAGGAAACGTAAACTTGTAAAAATCAACTTCTGTTCTTTAATGTAAGGCTAAAATATTTTATAGTTTCTCGTCATGTAACTAGTGGTTACGTGAACAAAAAGAAATTGATTGGTCAAGGATAAGAGAGGTTGTGTTCATGTGGGGGTTTTGGCTCGCAGAAGCTCTAACCCAACGATGCAGGTAAGAAGAGTACTTGGCGTCGCTATCTTGGCCGCCATAAATCCGAAAGTTGTGATAGTTTCAGTTTAATCTAATTTTTTCTGTTTGCTTTTTAGTATATAGAAAATCCATCTAAAAATGTAAGCAGATGTAAATACTCTTACAATGGTTCAAACTACTCTATACGCAGCAGATAATTTTAGCACTAATGAACTTGTTTGTGTGCTGCCTGTCGCAAAATTACCAAAAAAATGTTTGTTATAAGCGAGTATTTGCTATAAAAAGTATATATCATAGTTTATTTGAAATAAAAATGTTTATATATTTTGTATGAGAAACAATTTGTACTTTTTTTTATGGTAAATGATTTCGTTTTAAGAAATATTGCTTCAATGGAAAGTTCAAGGGTGATTAATTAATTATCGATATTAGAGAATATGAGAAATTCTTCTTCAGTGGTAAAGACCGCGTTAACGTTATTTTATATGCCCATATTAAGAGTTGAACATTTTTTTCCTTATCCGTGCACCTCAAAATCTATTGAGACAACGAAAGTTTAACATTATTTATATTTATTTATGCTGTTGGAAGTTATACATCCTCAAACGGCGCTGCAAATAAACAAAACTAACCAAGTAAACAGAGGAAATTACCAATCGAACAGGAAGAGTCACTAATCTGACAGCATTAATTTATTTGATACTCTTGATCTTCATTATAGCCGAGAAATATGGTTTTTGCCCTCACCTTTGAAAATGAGCATTCTCTATAAACGAATGCGTTGTAAGCGAATACGAGGTACATTCTAACAAGAATTATGTCGAGGAAAACGCAAGTGTTGACTATATCTGAGGTACTTTATATTAAAACTTATCTCTATCTAGGTCTATACCGAGACCCTATGGTTGTCGAGGCAAGTTCGGAATTTTTTTAGGTTCTCTTGCAGGAAAAATCGAAAGTTGTCTTATACGCATGCACAATCCTCTATTGGTAACACAACAAGTCAAGTTAATATCATCAACAACTTATGAAACGAGAGTACGGCTGCAGAATCCTTCGAAAGAAAATCGCAGATAAAAAAGACAAGTTTAAGAGGTAGCCAAAGAATATAGAAAATATCACCACCAAAAGGGGGTAATTGCTAACATGGCAACTCACAGCAAGTGGTCTAACCTCCAGAGAAGTGATGAATCTGTTTGTAAATTAAAAAAGAAGTTGGACTAGCAGTGCACCAGGACCTTTACTACAAGTCTTCTGTCCCGAGGAGTTACCAATTGTTGAGAAAAACGAGATGGGCAGAAAGTTAAAAACCTAAGCACTGCTAAATGAACTCAAGAAATTCATCTACGGTAAGACAGTAAATCGCCAAAATGACTGTTGGATTTGGTAAGTTTCTTTGAAGTAGCTACCGTCAATCATACAAAGTCTCCTGCTTCTGTGATGGTGCTGAGGTCTATGACCAAGCAAAGGCAGTGCCATGGCGCTCCATTTCTTTGAGAAAGGCTTGAAGGTGATCTCCGCCCGCTATATTAACATGTTGAAGGCGGTTGTTAAACAAAGGATAGAGGATGTGACACCTGGATAGGAGCACATGTTCCAGACTTAACTCCAGTCCACAAGACAAGAAAGACCCAGGAATAGCTGTACTATTTGAGCTATCACTAGTCCTCCGACTTGTAGCCACCCTCCAGTAATCCTCTCGCCTGCAATGCCCTTGACTACTACGTGTGGGGCGTGGTCGAGGCGAAGGTCAATAAAAGGCATCACAACATCAAGAGTCTCCATTATAAAGGTAATAACAAATATGGCCAAGGAGGAAGTTTTCTTAGCCTGCAGTAGAGTTAGGTCGTGGAAGCTGATGTGGACTACGTTGAATAACATGATTCTAAATACTATTTACTTTCATTGAGCTAAGTTTATGTGAGATCTGCAACACAATTTTAAAAACTTTAAAAGCATTCCACGTAGTTTCTAAATTTAATTTGTTCTAGTGAAAAATGCTCCTTTTTCAGTTACTTTTATTGTTTTATTTTTATTCTTGACGTGTATTTGCATTTTATCAATTTATACTATTAGGTGTGGGAAATAACAAGTTTTACATTTAATATAATAGTAAATTTTCCTCTGAGGTAAAACAGTCATAATATTTTAGGCAAAAATCTAATAACATTTCAGCAAGTCAAACTTCCCAAATTTCATTCAACTTCGGCCGCCGCCTGCAAATTTCGAGCGAAGGGAGCGCCGGCCAGCTTTGACGCAAAGCGTCCGGCTTCCACGAACGGAATTAACGAACGAGAACAATGCAAACACGCCAATAAAATAAAACAATAAAACGCCGGGAGCGGCGAAATCTGTGAAACAGACAAATAAATTAGATTCGGCAGGAATTAATTTATATCTGCGCAGCCGACCGAGATCCTAATTGATGCAAGAGCCGAGCCGGAAGAGCCGGGAAATCAGGAAAGCAAGGAAAGGGTTGGCCGGCGCGGGCTAATCCCGCGCGGCCTTCATTAGCCGCGCGCCGTCGAAAGCGCGGCCGGTCCCCGCCCGCGGCCGATACATCGCGCCGCGATAATCCGCCGGATACACCGCTGCATGTCAATATAAAATTGATTTGCAAAACAAACACGCGGCTTAATTAATTCCTAATAACACGCTGGATGAAGCCAAATATGCGGTTTGCAAACTTCCGCGAAGCGCCGCATTTCGCTTTGCGGCCCGCCCTTTCCGGCTCTTTGTGCAAGAAGCCAACAAATAATTAAGTCACCTGCCTTTTGCGACCAAATAATCCACTTTAATATTTCTCTGCGGCCCGACGCAAAGATCTTTGCTCGCGTCCGCAGCTTTTTCACCGCTGTTTTTAAATGCCGAGATGTTATTTAATTAAGGGCTGGAGCTTCGGCCGCTTTGAGCTTTTTCAGTTCATTTCCATAATAAGCGCGTATTTATTTCGGAAAGTTTTCAGCGCTGCGGCGTTTTGCTCGAAGGTAGCCGCTGCAGTGCTCTAAAGACTAATTAAAAATGTTTTCTCAGTCAAACAGCAATTAAGAATATTATTGCAAGATCATTCTTAGCTAAATATGTACATTTGGTGCAAGTATATTTGATTGAAAAAGAAATTGTTGTAGTAATATGAATTTTTGTTCTTTTTAATTTGTGTGTTGGGAGAGTGCAGATTTGGCTGTAATTAAGCCCAAAAACCTTCCGATAACACCCAGGGTGTTGATTTTCTTGTTTGGGTCTAAGATGCAGATCTAAATTCACTTAGAGAGACAAAACCCTAGATTAAGAATGAAAATCTGGATTTTCCGAGTAGAAAGATAGGAAAGAAGAGACAATTCATAACATACTCTATTGACGAGGCGTCTTTTAACACCTTAGAAGCTTTTCAACTTAACACTTACTAAAAGGTTTCACAATAAGAAATGAAATGTCAATTATGACTGAAATGTTGTAACTGCCACTAGTTGCCTCTGTGTTTAGTGTACTCTGATAATTCATCATGGCTAAATACACGCTTTAAGAACGTTGGGTTAGTTTCCAAAAATTTTATAAAATATACGTTTATTTTTGAACACGCAACGTGCTCTTCGCGAAACCTATGATTCACATAAACGTCCTTCTGTGTTTATTATTCGCCGAGTCGTTAAAAAATTTGAAAGTGATTTACACTTCACGATTCAAAAACGTCTAAGTGCAATAAACGTAGAGAACATTGTTGTTCTATAAGACACCGTTGCGGAGGCTCCAAACATCGATTTCTCATCCTGCTCAAGAATTAGGGCGTAGAAGAATAACAACGTGGCGTATTTTGCAAAATAATTGGGTTTACACGCATATAAGATTATGTTGACCCCAGAACTGAAGCTACTGAATCATCTCAAGTGTCGTGGCTTTGCTACTAGAGGTTTAGAGCATCTTGAAACGGATTATAGTTTTGGGCAAAAATTTTTCTCAGATGAAGCTGACCTCTGGTTAAGTAAATATGTTAACAAACAAAATTGTCGCTTTTGGTGTAAAAACAATCCACAAAAGATTCACGAGAAGCCCTTGCATCCGCGAAAAGTTACTATATGGTGTAGGTTATGGCATGATAGCATCTTCGGATTATTCTTTTTCTAAAATAAGATAGGAGACAAAGTTACAGTGACTGGTGAGAGGTATCGATTGATGTTAACAGATTTTTTGTTACCGAACTTAGATAAAATTAATTTGAAAAACATGTGGTTTCAACAAAGCGGTGCCACATGTTATACTGATAATGAAACTATTAATGTATTGTAGAGGTGGATACTTATATGACGTGTTATTTAAAATATAGTGTAATAGACTATACTTTAAAATAATATAAAAAGTTTGTTTATATCTGAAATAGTTTTTATTTTGCTTTATTTTACAATCATATCGTTCTTATTTATTAGAAAATTTTTATAAACTGAACAAGGTTACCTTCAGTGTTCTAAAGCGCTTTCGTGGAAGATATAACGACTCGACTGCTCCAGATGAACCTACTACATAGTAAAGCAGTTTCCGGGGCTCTTACTGCTTTTAGGAGAATGTTTAATGCAGCATTCAATAAAGAATCTTGGATAAACAAGTGCAAAATTAGAGTTATGTGGGAAACAGGAGAGTTGATCTATAGCCGATTCTCAAATTTTATTTTTTATAATAAAAAAGACTTCAAAACACTGCCTTTAAGTTCTTTGTTGCTCCAGAAACTTAACTATAGTTGGATTATTAAAGACGGAGAATAAGGATGGGCTGAAAAATGAATGCTAGTATCAACACAACCTCCACCTTGCTGCCCACCATAGAAGTGCAGGATCTGGTGATGGAATGCAAAGAAAATGACATGGTATATACACCACGACAGTTAAATCCATGATAACATGTGTAGCTTTAGTATGGTAGACCAACTATAACCTACTAAGTAAAATACAAATATTTACTTTTCTGGGAATAACTGGTGTTATAAAAACAGCACCAATAGTGGAAGTAGAGAAACTTGTCTTCATTTTGAAATAATGAGAAAGGTAGGAGTAGGTCTTTATAGACTGCGCAACGCACTCATTTGCAAAGAAAGTATGGAAGAACATTTAAAAACTGGAGGCATACTGGATATGAGACGGACCATATAACGCCAAAATTCAATTTATACATTAAGATCAAGATTGCAGATTGTAGTAATGGGGTGTAATTTATACGGTGCCAGAATGCTTCGTCGTCGACAAAGATTACATCACTACCAAGTTAGCAAATTAAAGAAAGTGAATTTAGTCTACATAAAGGGCGTGTTTCTTTGCAAGAGATAGGCCGAAGAATAGCTCAACATGCCAGCACTGTGGCGGGAAATAGGTACCCATTTGCGAGTATCAGAGTTTCGAGCAATAAGCAAGACAACCAACTGGGAGGATTGTCATCTTCTGAGGCTTGCGATTACAGACCATAGCAGGACTTCAAGTATCGTAACGCAACAACAGCGGACCAGTACACAGTACAGATTGTTTACCTTCTTTGTTTGACGTCGATTACTCGCAGTAAAACTAACAGCACGGCATGCTTTCGTGAGACTACCACTGGCTTCTTTGCACCGGTAAGGAAGGTTACAATGGCCAACGGAAAAACGTTTATCAACACACGAGTGACATAGAATTGTCTATTCTGATTGATTTAGAATTTTTTTTTAAATAAAAATGATGTTCGGATATTAATACTGCATTCGTACGAGCCATACACTATTATGGGTATTGTGATATGGGAAAATATCAGTTATGAGGGTAGGTACATGGACACGATACTACAGCTCCCGGTACTTCCTTTTGATCAGGCGATGCCCTAAACGTTCTTCTAATAAGATAATACTTGGCCATATGTGGCACGTAATACGTTAAACTTTCTTAAAATAAAACAGAATGGAAAGTCATATGGTTGGTTTGTTGGTTTAACAGCGGTTACAGCGGTATCCGCTACCTCCAAGGAATCTGGTTGAATTATAGGAGCATGTCAATAACGAATGGAACGGAGTCTATCCATTAACCATTTGTTCATTGTTTGACAAAATCGCAAGAAGAATGGAGGTGATCACAGCAATCCGAGGTAGGACCATACATTATTAAATAAACGTATTCTTTACGGACTAACTATTTACGCAGTTAATTATTTATTTGTCTTAGTTTGCAAATTAGTTGTTTAATTTACATTTTTTAAATATTTTTTAATAAACAGTAATGTACAATATTATTGTAAATTCCTCTTAGTACGTTAAATTGTTAATAGCCTTCAATAATATTTTTAACAGAGAGACCAGACTAGCGGGTTAGGCAACTATCATAAAAACTCTGAAAATGCTACTCGAAAAAAGAGCCGCATGATAAATTTAATTTCATGCCGAGAAGCTCAACAAAATAGGCTGGAAATCGATGAATTAAATGTTTGTTTCTGCAAAATGAGGCGCTTCAAGACAAGTTCTTAAGCTGACTGATAATGGATTAATGGATGTTTTGTTAGCCTATTTGGGTCAGACTGAAAAAGTTTCCATTTAGAATTGAGAAGTAACACTGAGAAAGTTGAGGCTCTCATATATTCGCTCACTGTGCCCGGTCGTCGCGCACCATTTCTGATGCGGGGCGATGTGACAAGCCTTAGACAGCCGCCATTATTACTCCTTGTTTGAAATGAACGCAAGTACTCAATTATTTTTAGTGACCGAGTAAGCCAGCCGCTAGGCATCAGAAAGCTCCGGGAATGAAACCCGCAGCGCAGCCCGCGTCTCAACCAGGTGACCACTCTTATAAACATGAAATACCTTAATAATAAAAAACAATCAAAATTGCAGTTTAATGAAGAACATAACATAGGACATAAATTGTGTTAAAACGTTACAAAGATTTGTTAAATTTCTCTTAAAAGCTTCTACAACTTTATTTGTAAAAATTCCTATAATATTAATGAATAGAAAGTAAAACTATAAAACTACATAAAGAAATAAATACCTAAAGAAGATAAAAAGGAAAGTATTTAAATCAGATTTGTTTATTTACATCTTAAATATATTATACAGTTATGAATGGTTATATGTAATTCCTCTATATAGGCCTATCTACTACAAATTAGCATACGCCAACTGGTGACAGCTCCGAAAAATTAAATAAAAGTTCATAAGATTGTTAAAGATATATTTTAGGATTCAAAAGCAAAAAACAAAAAGCTAATGTAATATACATAGAATGTTTTAGAAAGTTTTCAAAATAATTAGGAGCTAGAGAGAAAACAACCATTGTGTTAAATATTTATATATATATATATATATATATATATATATATATATATATATATATATATATATATATATATATATATTTCAATGATTAGAAAACTTTTTTGGCCTGCTTCTCTGTTCTTGTTTACTAAAACATACTGTTACAAAAGTCTTTTAAAATAACTAGACTATATATAAATAGACTATATATTTCCTATAAGAACGAAATGTCCTCTATCAAAATGTGTCGTTACCTTCCTATAAAATTACCATTCCTATTTATATACGCATATTAACGCTAAAAATTTTCTTCATTTTCTAAAACAGAAATTAGGCGTCTCTTCGTCCCAAAATTTCCAGTCATGTCTTTCTATTTTACGCGGCCATTAGTACAAATTAGTTCATCTAAATGATGGAGATTTACTGTGCAGATAACTTGAATTTTTTTTTACACGTCTAATAGTGCTGAAATCTACAAAGGCGTTGCCTTACACAACAGTCATGCGTCGATAAATGTTGGTGGTCTCAACCCCTCAGCCGTTAGGAACTCAGTTACAGCTACTAACACAGATGATAGTCAATAAGTGAGGAAATCTTACAGTACTACAATATTACCAGAACTATCAGCTAGGAAGTGCGAGGTTTCAAAACGCTCCCGTATTTATTTGTAGTGATCAATTTTTTTAGAGGTATAAAGCAAATGTAATCTCTTAGTGTAGATTTAAAGAAATAACAAAACATAGGAGCACATTATATAATTAATAAAGTAAAATTGTGTTAGTCAATATTCGTCTTAAAAATATTATAAAAAATTAAATTTAAAATTTCATTATATATAAACGTAGTGATTGATTATATATATCCTGGTTTTGTAGTTACCTAACTTTTTTTAATAATATAAACAAATGTTTTTAAACCTCTTTGTCATTTAATGCAATGTAAGAAGTAGTACACTAGCCAAATATAGATAGCTAAAATAATCATGTAATAGTGCTAAATTGATTTATTAGTTATACCTGTTTTTGACATTAATTGTTGCTAAAAAGACACCAGTAAGTACTATAATTTTTTTACAAAATTGAAGCCTTTTTCTCCGTTGTATAACTGTTATACTTTAATACTAAATTTTGAGGTATAGGTAGTTGCCTACTTCTCTCCAATTTCACTGGTATAATGCGTTCAGCGAATACATATAAAACTGTCAAAAACTACCGCTTATTTTAAATAACTGTCCGTTATTGGCCGGCTTAAAAAAGTGCGGGCATTTCAGTAGTCAGGTACACATTGACAGATTTTTGGGCACTCGTGTGTTAGTGCTGAAGCTAACTTCTTGTGGTTAGAAGTGACGATTTCATTTTTATCTCACTGTTAATGATAGTGTATTGTAAAAGTGAATTTTTGAATTTTAATTCATCTGTTTAATGCAAAGAAATAAATATAAAATATTGTTATAAATTCTACATTGTAAACGTGGCTTCGGCGCACATCTTTCTGCGTTTCAGGGACGGTTTAGGGGTGTGTCATGATGATTTATTAGTATATGTATTCGCTGAACTTACAATAGACTAACATTTAGACACATTTATTAGCGTAAACGTTAACTCACATTGACTTTTATCGACGTCTGGTAGCATTTTTAATGTAATGTGCTTCTATAGTAGCAAAGATAAAATGAACATTTATTAGTTATTAAAATGGAATTGAGTGAGACAATCTACCAACTATTAATGATAAATTATTGCCAGTACTAAATATTGTTGTTTTCTAGCAAATTTAAGAAATAAAATTAATATCTTAATATAAAAGATCACATATCGCACATTGATAGCATGTTATAGTAAAGCAAACGCTCAGATAGCTACTTGAACATTAAAAAGGTCGTGACTTATTAAATCCTTTAAAATATTGATAAGTTAGGCAAAATGTAAATCATTGGAAGATCTAGGAATGAGTAAAATTAAGAATAAACTGATAAAACTATTGAAAGAATTGCTCTCTGCTAAAAATCATGAGACAGTTATCATATTTTACCCTTAATAGTGATATTGCTTTGCTTTGCAATCATAAAAATGGAATTCTTCCTTTGAATTCCTTTTATCAAATTTAGCAACCAAAAGTAAAAAAGTAAGTAAATAATCATTCCACTGTTGCAGAACTTATAAATAAATATCACAAAACCAATGCGTAAAGTTCTAACTGAATCTTGCTTTAGTACAACATGCCACAATTGCTTCAACTAAGATGTCTTAGTTACGTACACCACAGATGCCTAAAAACATTTTTGACCAACCTGAAATGTATGGTGTTAGTAATTTGACATGTAACAAGTACCTCTAGATGTTCAAAAATTTGAATGAATGCAGCTAAATACTTTCTAAAGAAGGCTAACCTGTAATCAAGTCTTCTGAGTGATAATAAACCCACATTTAAAATTTCAACTCGTTTATTTACATCAATCACTTTTTGCCCATAATTTACTTTTCTTAAAAGATCATAATTAGCAAAAAAACTGTCCAAATAATAAAATTTTTTAAATGGACTTTAATGTGCTAACATTCTCTCTGTTTTTAGTAAGTCAACTTACAAGTCAATCTACAAAGTTAGAAATTAAAATTGCTACGAGTTTCTTACTTATATTTGTTATATGATATCAGATTGGATAGCTTTCTATATTTTTTTCTATTATTAGAAAATATTAATATATATTCAAAATGACAACAAAAAAGCCAGGATTGTTTCTACTCGCTATATTTTTAAATATAAATTAATTCTCAACACATCTAGTCCATTGTTTCTCCACCTTCTCGATATTCTTCTAAAAAGACTTTTTTAGAGTTTACAAAGTGATTTTTTACCGTCTGAACTAATTATTTTCAGATTTTAAACATCAGAGAAAAGTTCAAGGAAAGCATTTTTCAACGTTTTTGTAGTTGAACAAACTACACTAACAGATTGTTCTTTAAAAGTAATTAAATAACAAATTTAAATTAAATATTATTTGTTCTATTAAACGTGTTTTCTAGTAATATTCGTAAGAGCAAGCAGTTAAATAATTAAAATGTAGTGAAGGAAATTATTGCTTGCTTTCACCTCAAAATAGTTTTTAAAATGTTCAATCAAAATTAAAAAAGTATTTGTTTTGCTATTTGTACTTTAATCATTACTGCAAAAATGTAAATATAAAAAATTAACATAATGGAATAAACGTAAACTAAAAATTACGCCAGCGCTGGTTTGTATTTGTAAAAAGCGGTAACCAGGCTAATACGAGCTAAAACACGCAAATGTACAATGCATGTAACAGGATACAAAGAGGAGGCTGGTCTGAATGGAAGGCTTTGGCTATTTCAGCCGCTGAAACTCGACTAATAGGTACATAAGTATTAAATCGCCCATTAAAGGTTTCTATTAGGGCATTCCCTGATAAAGCAAAGCTTGTTAATTAAAATAACGGAAACCCGCCAAGGACGCATAAAAGCGTAATCTGATTAATGGAGACCTAAAACGTGCCATTTTTTGCCGAAAAAACGCTAATGAACGGAATGGTGCCCGCGCCTAAACTCGTGGCGGCTTAAATATTAAATCGGCGTAAATACGGAGAAAATAATTAACTTCAGCAACGCTAGGCTGAATTTCAATTTAATTAACTTGAGGTAGTTGTAGACACAGTTCAATCATGTCGAATTATTACAAAAAAATATGTATAAAGCTAGAAAAGAAGGAAAACTCATATTGATTATGAGCAGATAAGGAGATCGCGCAAACACAAAATAATCAAAATTATAATGTTTCCTATAATATTATACGAAACAGAAGCTTGGTTCATAAAGCCTGTAAATAGAAGGAAGGTATATACACTAATAATTGTGCTGGAAGAGGAGAAGACCTTTTACTCTACTTATGCATATTTCAAAAATAAAAAATAGTAATGCAAAAAAAATAAAAAATAAGACAAAAAAAAGCATTCAAACGATAATGTTATCAGCTAGATAACTTACCGAATATCTCGTTCACTTGGCTATCCAACAGACTAAACACAGAATAAATACGATTACGAAACCATTGAGAAGATTGTAGGAAAGACATAATGTTAAACAAAACGACCTATTTCTCTTTTTTTACAGTACTTCTAACTATTGTAAGTGACAATTTTAAGTTTGTATTAAATAGGCAAAACACGTACTGTGCATATGATAAATATAAATGATTTAGATGTTGTGTTTTGCAAAAAAGCAAATTTTTGTTGCATAATCATTCTCTTTAAATTCCTCTAGAAATCAAAACTACACACAAGTATAAAAATGGAAAAACTGGTGCTCCAAAATGGAGAATATAAAGTTGTGCGCAAGCTATTCTCGTACATGTATTAAATTTATATAAATATTTTTTCCCGATATTTTACAGAATTGATATTTAAATTGCTAATGTTTATTATTTATTTTTGCTCTTACAAGACTTTTTTAGAGATTTTACTTGTGGCAGATGTAATAAATGTCTTTGGTTTTATTTTAACTTCGTCTAGGGAAGTTAGTAGGCGAATTGAGTAGCTCGGTAGTTGCTACTGCCGATTCTAAGCTAAAGTAAAGAAAAGAGACTGTAGATGAGGCTAGATACCTGCCTGTCATAAAAAAGCCGATATGACTTAGCAACGCAATAGACACAATTAAGAAATGCGGTCATAACATAAAGCACACAAAAATTACAAATTAATTTGAAATATAAATAATAGAAATAATAATAAACCTTGAAATGGGACCGATCAAATGAAGACGGAAATGGCAAAGAAGGGTTTAAAACATGGAAAACAATAATATTATAAAAGCAGCCACCTGGAACGTAAGATCATAGAGCAACAAAGATCAAAAGACTATAATAGAACTTGAGACACAATTCAGTAACTATTTTCTCGTATATAGCGGAGTGGAGAAAGTATCGAGAGCAAAAGCCGGTATTTTTATCCACACAACATACAAAGATAATATTAAAGAATAAAAATATAAATCGGAGCGGATACTAATTGTAACAACTCAGATAGAGAAAACCGAAGTTAACATAATATCGGTATATTATCGGTTTATGTTAACATACAAGACAAAGCGATCATAATAATGAGTGACCTGAACGGAAAAATTGAAAATAGTATAAACCCCAGAATCAGTAAAGATTCAATGAAGATGTGATTAATAACAAGATAAGAGTAAACGACTCATTCTTTGACCATATATAACAGCATAAATAAACTTTTGAAAACTTATGGGAACAAAGAAGCATAATTGACGTCATAATCACAAACAGAAGAATACTGCTCACAAATACTAGATGTACAATGTTTCAGTTCTGCTAATATAGGTAGCGACCACACACTAGTAATGTGTAAGTTAAGAAAAACACATATAATTCATAAACATGAACAAAAGTTTAATAAAGGATCCTTGAGCGACGAATGAATAGCAAATCTATATAGACAAAGATTAGAAGCAAAAATACAACTAGATTCGATATACATGGAAAACATCAAATAAAATATAATAGATACAGCAAAAGAAGCAATAGGGTAAATAAAGTATAAGAAGACAAAAATAAAAGCTACAGCAAAACAAAAACGTACAGCCTATCTGAAATACATATCAAATCGAGCGTATAATGAATACAAGCAAATTATAAACACAGTTGAGACCAGCATTAGAAACACAAAACAGGATTATTGAGAAAGCTTCTCAAGAAATCTTGAATACGATTTTTATTGGCAACAAAAACAGGTTTGGAAGATGATCAGAAATCAGAGGACAGAAATGAGAAAACTACTTTCAGCTCAATCGATTCATATAAATACATGAAAAAAATGCTTTACGCATTTGCTGGGGGAGGAAAAAATAGAGACAAATAGAATATCAAATGAAATGGAAGTAAAAGAAGCAGTAATAGAAATCTTGAAGAGGTAAAAGTGTAGTAACAAAATTGAAGTCTACAAGAGAAAACTTGAAAACTAACGAATTTATAAAATATGGCGGACCTATCCCTAACTGAGCAGCTATCGTTCCTAATAAGAAAAATAGTGAGTCAACAACAGATACCACTCGAATGGAAGGTAAGCAATTTGATTATGTTCGAGAAAAGAGACAAACTAAAACCAGAAAATTACCGAGGATTTAACTTACTAAATTATATATATAAAAAAAATTATGAGTGCTGCTGTCACACAGGTCAAAGGTCAACTCTAACTATAAAAATTGTTCGTGCCTTTCCGTGCCGACCCGAACGCCTCCGAAAGACAAATTCTGGCTTGGCGGCAGGCGCGGCCGAGGTATTATATTTCCGGAACCGCAAGCGATAGAAAATTTTCGTTTGAGAGCGGGTAATAAAGCACTCGTGGTACTTTAAAATAATTTTGCTTTATTCTTTACAAATGTGAGTGTACATATACACATATTTTATTAAGAGAAATCTGGATTCTGGGTTTTAGATTCAATACGGAGGGTAACAAAGTTGCGCGCACTTAGACCACAATGGGGCTCATTGTACTGCTTCCTCTGCCGCCTCTCACCATGCGTCCATCAATCAAGCTAACAACTCCTTTCGATAAACTTGAGGATGTCCATCAAGGGGTAGCGCTAGTACAACTTTAAAATTATTGACAAAAATAGTAAATAATAAATTGTGTGAAACAAATGATCTAAAAGAAGAACAACCAGGATTCAGAAGCGGGCAGGTCATGTATAAATGGTATATTTATAGCACGACAAATGATTGAGAAACCGCTTGAATACAATAAAATAGCTTGCATATGCTATGTGAATATTCATAAATCATTTGACAAAATCAGAGTAGAGGACATTATTACTACCCCGTACTAAACAAAAGTGCCTATTTTGCTAATTAAGCTAATAAAACACATGTATATTAACAGTTAAATCAAAGTAAAGAATAAAGAGGAACCAACTAAAACAATAAATGTGACAACAGACAGGGAGAGTCATTAAGGCTAACCTTATTTAATATTGTGATTTACAAAAAAATAAAAAGGATAAAACAACCAGATGGGTATAAAATGGGTAATGCAAAATTTAATATCATAGCATACGCAGACGAGATCCAAGTTAATAGGAAACAGAAGATGATCTGCAGAAATTATTATATATTTTATAGAATATGCATTAAATATAACACGAATATTTCGGAAAATGAAAGCAATGGCAATCTCCAACAAGCAAGACAGTGCAAATTAATGTTAAATGACGTCATTACCCAGGAGGTAATGGAATTTAAGTACTTAGGCATATTATTAACCAGTAACTGAAGAATAAAAAAAGAAGTAAACGAACAAATGTCAAACGCTAACAGAGTTATCGGCTGTTTGGATAATATTATATGGAACAACAATTACTTGCCACAAGATGTAAATGTAAAATATATAAAAGCGTTATTCGTCTAATAATCACCTACGCCTTCGAAACAAGATCGCAAAAACAAGGCAACAAATTCAGCTGGCAGAAGTAAGGATCCTAAGAAGAATAAAGGGTAAAATAAAAAGAGATAAAATACCCAATGTGAATATAAAAGAAAGCTGCAAAGTCCCAAAACAGACGTCAATAATAGAATGAACACATATCAAGTCACACAGACATTTTTTCACATAGGGAGTCTCTACATAACTTTACTTACAAGGTTTTCCGTAAATAACTTATATCAAACGATATTCTACAGCATACATATGTAGATAAGGCCTAGCTTTAGCCCATTATGAGAAGCTATTGCCATATAAGATATGCCGAGAGAAAATGAACCATAAGCTGGATACAAAAAAGCAAATGGACATTTTAACTCAAACCAAAACTAGAAAAAAGTGGTTTCATTCGATATTTTAGAGTTCTCCAGTATATATTAAATTTGGTTTTTTCGTTCGAGAATTTTATTGTTAACTTAGCACTACAACTATTAATTTAAATAAGTAGCGATAGTAAAAAGGGGTTAATCTAAATAGTGTTGTTAAAATCATAATCAATGTACAGCTGAAAGGCAAATTGAAACACTTTTGGTATAATGTTCCAAATTTATTTCAAAAATTTTGTAAACATTTATGTAGGCCTTATTTGCATAAATTTTAGATTTTACATTGTCTGTATGCTATTGCTTTGTGCAGTATAAATACTGGTTTTGCTACAAGCTAAATCATTGTAGGGAAAAATGTCGTCAAATTAGTCTTGCATCTATATATTTATCAGTAACGTTAATATTCAAAAACGGAAACAGATTACAGAAATATCGTAATGCAATAAGATTACAACTTAGTAAAAATACTATCAATAACACATAATTTGTTTGATTTTTCAAATTTCGATCTCGGTTTATTTTAGACATTTTGTTACAGTTACAGAGCCAATGTGGATAAATTAATTTTTTGCATGCCGTTAGCATTTTGTGACTTTTTTGTCTTAAATCACAATATTAAAATTATTTTTAACTGCTTATTTCATTTCTTTAATTTAATTCAAAGGTATTTTTACTTGTTTTTCTCTTTAATAACTACCTGTCGTGTCGTATCTTATTTTATTTAAATTCTTGAATTGCTTGGTTCGTAAAGTGCAAGTTTGCGACTGGTGCACCTAATACCAGACGTTAAAATATAAAAGTGAGACCTAGAGAGTCTCGATTGTGCTTTAATTTTGTTGAATGTTAAATTCAGCAAAATTAGTTTATTATAAAATAAAATGACGCACTAAAATTTTCTAGACATAAAAAATGTTGGACAGTATTTTTACCCCGTGGAGTTTGGTCAAAGTTATTGACTGTATATTCCATCAAACATCTTCAGCTAGTATTGTGAACGAAACATTACAAAATATTTGTTATCGCTAAGTAATATTAAATTTCGAATGATTTGTAGAAAATAAAAAGCGACCAATATGTATAAACTTACTTATAGCTCAAAACAAGCAAAATCCTATTGGTTATTTACCACTAATCGATAGGAAGCCTTGAAAACTCTTCAGATCATACCACTAACTTATTTGTTAAACATGATAACGTATAGTTAAAATATAATACAATATTAAAGTCAGAATTATGTAGAAAACATCAGCGAAATACTCTAAAATCTTTAAAGCTCTAGCAAAAAAAAATTCAATAATAAAAAATAAGCAGGGACGCTACTACTAGTAAGGTAGTACATGCTGACCACCATACGTTAAGTCCAATATACCACAATACGCTGAAGTGAAATAGGAACCAATGTGAAAACCAAAATTAACTACCTAAATAATTTCTGAAAGATAAAATAAATTTCCATAGGGGGCAAAGTTGCTCTCTAAAAACGAAAAAAGAAATATAAATTTCAAAGTCCAATAAATGAATGCAACGTAACTATATGGAAAGAACTCCAGATTGAATACCGTACAATAACATAAATCATCTATTCAAATTGATAACGGTCAATAACCGTGAAGTGAACGCGAAAATGCTTTTAATTGTTTCAAATGAAGAAAATACAAAATTCAACAACATCTGGACGTATCATTTCTGATGAGTGTACCATGCAAAATTTTAAGAAAAATGAAATTGAAGCTACTTAATCGTAGCAAAGAACCCATAAGAACATTTTAATGCAGTGTTAAAGCTTCAATACCTACTCGTGCAATGGAAAGTAACAAAATCGAACAAAAAACGACGTGATATCTAAGTGTAGCTTTTTAAATTTGTTACTCGCTAAAATTACATCAATTCTTATAGAAAAAAGTCTGGTTCAAGATCACTAATTCGGGTTCAGAAAGCAGCATGTCACGTTTGACTAGATGATTGGTAGTAGACAAGATTATGCAAGTGGATTTGAGGATAAAAAGCTTTGTTCAGCTATTGTTTGCCTAAGTTTGACGCGATGGCTTGATGTGCAAAATTAACGACAATTACCTCTAAACTTCTAATTTAAAACATCCTTAGTTCCTGTAAGTTACGGAATGCAGTATAGTAGCGTGCTATAGCAAATAGTCTTAAACACCAACATGTTTTTTATGTAAATTTTGTTATACATATATGTTACCAGAATCTTATTAAATGTTTTATGACCATAATATCATGCCTTAAGTTTTTTTTTAAATTTTGTATGATACTCTTTGTGCCCCCTCCCTCGTTTGTATTTTTGTCTTATTGGCAACATTTGACGTATAGAGATAATTAAATCATCAGGTTGCAAACAAAAATATACGCGACCCCACCACCAGCTACGCATTTATGAAGTTATGTCTTCTATTAATTGTATTTTTCATTATTTTGCAAAATCGATCTAGAAGTATATATTGACAATAAGTTTAAATTAGATGTATTAACTGAGTACTAAACAAATTAATGTAACCATTTTTTAAGAAAAGCAATGTTGCAAACTATTAAACATTTTGAAATATATATGAGCATTGAAATGTAAAGTCGTACTCATTCGTCGAAGCTAATAGAAAGAGCAAAATATGTATAATCTAATGATATTTGGTGTGCGATAAACCCAAAGCAATAGCGAGAAGAGCTAAATTTAAAAACCACTCTTTTATTTTGCAGAAAAATAGATTGCATAAAACTCCAAACTTTTATGAATTTACTTATCTGGTGTCACAAAATGTGACCTTGAAAATGTTTTGTATTTGTTTAGTATTTATGAAATATTTCGAGCAACCATGAATATAAAACGCTTTCTTCTCTCTCATCATCTTTATCTCTTAGTAACGTTCTTACCAGACAAAAATAGATAGATAGTGATAATAGTATTTTTGTTTTTTTTTTTTCTTTAAGGCTCTACGCCACGCGTGGGAGCACGGCCTGCGAACTGAGAGGTTAAGGCTCTCATACGTTCGCTCTCTCTGCCGGTCGTCGCGCACCATCTCTGATGCGGGGCGATGTGGCAAGCACCGCGCCTTAGACGACCCCCATTATTATCCCTTGTTCGAGTAAACGCAGGTACTCAATTATTTTTAGTGACTGAGTAGGCCACAATTTTGGAAAAGGATTCTTTCAAATTGTAGATCCCAAACAATCTGATAAATATAAATTCAAAATTGTGTGTTCCTATAATTAATTAGCAAACTTGAACGAAAAACAAAAGCAAAGTATACAAGCATATTTACAGCAACGAGTGATTTTTTTAAACTTATAGTATACTCTCAAAATAGTAACAGGAATGTTACGACAGATAATTTTTTTTAAATTGAAACCAACCTCTCTAACATTAAAAATAAGTAAAATTCAAATTCAAGCCGAATATATGCCAAATAGGTAACTTTTATGCACAATTAGAGTATAACATTTTCGTATGTGCGCTAGAGGTATCCGGTTGTGCTTCTGTTGTTAATTAAGTGCAATAATTAAAAATCTAACTCTAAGTGAGGCAGGTCAGTTAAGAACAATGATAATAAATTTACTAAAATTATTACATCAAATAACAGCTTTTGCCAAATACTCGGTAGTAAGATTCATTGCCATAATAAATATATAAAGGGTTAGCCAAACGTAGGCTCAGCAAAGTGAGTTAGCTTAAGACTTCAAGCATATAAAAGAACAGATACTCGAAATTTCCCAAAAAAACTCTAACATATAATTTACGAGTTTCTGGATGAAATGCTAATTAATTGGCATTGAAATTATATACTAGAAATTCAGACAGAAATATTTGCTTAAGTCATTTAAATGTAATCTACAATAATTCTGTTTGACGTTAAATAAAACATATTTTATTAATAACAAAATCTGAGATATAGCTGTTCTAATAGTTTTTATACAAATAAGTATCTTGTTTTGTATTAATTGTATAAGAGCACTTCACGCGTTAGTTTTACTGAAACTGCTTGTTGGATATTACTACCCTAAACAAAAGTTGCTTTCCACCTTCTTTGAATTTTTTTTATAGTTTCCATGAATCAATTGCAGGTTTCTCACTTTTTGGCTACAGATGATATTCAAATATACAATTATTGACACTGTTCACGGTGACGGTGAAATTTTAAGATACATCTCTCTTACAAATAAATAAGTTTACGTACAATCTGATTCTTTTTTATTTTATCTACCTAAGACTTTCTGCTTTGGTTCAGTATTGTAAAGAAGCCTAAATTATTTTTCGCCAACTTTAGTGGTATAATTATCATTTAGGAACTCTTTGGCAATTGAGCAATTGTAACCGACTTATTTGAATTTGTTTTATATTTTTATTTAACGAAAATACACAACAAATTATAGGATTCATATTTGCTGAAAAATACTCACAACAATATTTTCATGCCATGAAAAGTAGTGGAATAACCTAATTAAACAGTTAAGATTTTAGAATTTCTAAGAAGGCAATAAATTATAAACTGTAGGATATATATATATATATATATATATATATATATATATATATATATATATATATATATATATAAAGGGTCTTCCAATAGGGACTTCGAACTTTGACAGTTGATAGCGGCCATATTGTTAAAGCTACATTTGTCGAATTGACTGTCATTTATTCAGTCTGTTGGACGGATATAGCGTGCAACAACGCGTGCAAATGATAAAATTGTTTTATCAAAATGGGTGTTCTGTTCGGGCAACGTTCCGCGCGCTTCGCCCATTTTACGGTCGCCATAATCGCCCTACCGAAAGGACTATTCGCAGTGTGGTGGATAAATGTGAGTCCACTGGTTCAATAAACAATCAACCAACACCCGTGCGACGACGAAACGCAAGATCTGCCGAAAACATCGCCGGTGTCCATGAGAGTGTGCAGGAAAATTCGAGGCAGTCGATTTCGCGTCGCTCACAAGAACTCGGCCTTTCGAGCTAAACGTAAACGACCATAGACAACGACGTGTGTTCGCTGAATGTGCCCTGGGGCAGTTGGAAACTGACCCTAATTTTCATCGAAAAATCATCTTTAGCGTTGAGGCCCATTTCTGGATGAACGGGTACGTTAACAAACAACATTGTCGAATTTGGAACGATTCCAATCCACATGAGATCCAAGAACGTCCAATTCATCCCGAAAAAGTCACTGATTGGTGTGGATTTTGGGCTGGCGGCGTCATCGGTCCATATTTCTTTGAGAACGACGTTGGCCAGACCATCAACGTCAACGGCGACCGCTAAAGGTCGATGATTACCAATTTCTTTTGGTCTGAATTGGATGATATGGACACCAACGACTTGTGGTTTCAACAGGACAGTGCTACGTGCCACACAGCTCATGCCACATTGGATATTCACGTGGAGGCGAGTAAACTGCCCACCGAGATCCTGCTGTTTGACTCCGTTAGACTTTTTCTTGTGTGGTTTTCTTAAGTCGCAGGTCTATGCGAATAAGCCAGAAACCACAGCGGCCCTCAAAGTCAAATTCAGCCTGATTTATATGCCAGAGTCTTGGAAAATTGGATATTTTGGATGCGCAAAACCCAGAGAAGCCGCGGCGGACATTTGCACGATGTTATATTCCATACATAATGGCATCGATAGGCCTTTCAAACGAATAAAAAATTTCGATGATGTCTCACACACACTTTGTTTTATTTAAATTTAAAGATAGGAAGCGCTTATATATATATATATATATATATATATATATATATATATATATATATATATATATAAGCGTTTATAGGCTCTTACTTTGTGAAAATCTTCCACCTCTTTCTGTCTTTTGCAATCTCCTTCCACTCGCTAACAACTTTTTCTTTCAGGTCTTCACAAACAGCTTCTCTCCACGTTCTCCCCGGCCGACCTTTTCTTCTTTTTCCGCCAGGTATTTTCCAAGCAATGCTTTTTACAATTCTGTTATTGTCCAACCTCTCCATATGCCCCAGCCACTGTAGTCTTCTAGCCTTTATTACTTGTATTATGGGGGCTTCTTTGTACAGCTCATACACTTCCGTGTTTGTTCGTCTCGCATATACGTCCTCCACTTTTTTCCCACCGAAAATCTTTCCATTCTATAATATTTTCTGCCGATTTTTCTCTGTCAGGGTCTATATCTCACAGCTGTACGTTAGTGTCGGTTTCATTATGCTTTTGTATAACCGTATCTTTGCTTTGCGTGAAATGTTCTTGGACCTGAGCAAAGTGTTCAGACCACCTACGCTTCTATTACTTTTAGCAATTCTTAAATTAATTTCTGTTTCTTTGTTGCACCTGTTATCTATCAGCACCCCCAGGTACATATATTCTTCCACTTCTTCAATGACTATTTTTCCTGCACTTTCTGTTTCAATCGTTAAGTTCTGTATTCTTTCTGATCCTTGTTTATTTTTGAGTTCTATGTATTTGCTTCTATTTTTATTAATTAGGAGGCCTACATGTTTGCTGCACTGATCAATCGTTCTGCCAATTCTTTTAATTTTTTTTTATTAACAAAATGCCGTCGGCATACGCCAGGCATTGGTGGCTTTTGGTAAAAATCGCCCCTGTTGTATTTACTCTCCTTTCTCTTATCACTTTCTCCAATATTAGATTAAATAAAACTGTAGACAGCTGGTCTCCTTGACGAACTCCTCTTTTCACTGTGAACTCTTCCGACATGTGGTCATTTACCTTTAATGCGTTTATTGTTTGCCTTAAAGTCATTTGTACAAGGTTAATTATTTTTTGTAAACTGGAGAATAAGTATTTCAAAAGGACAGGTAAACCGATATTTCTCTTAGCTGAAGAATAAGATTGTTGACTTTGTTATAAAAAATTAAATTCAGACGTATTTACTTCTAAATAACATCACCTAATGTGAGCTTTGAACGGCTGTGTTTACGTATAAAAAAGGAGGCAATTTTTATTTCTAAACAATAATACTATTTTTTAACCTTCTTAAAGGCTTTGAGCGAAAATAGGTTTTAATAATTACCGATCTGAAGTCCTAATCCAAAGGACATTTATTTTAGTTTCATAAAATTCTTAAAAGAAAAACGACAGATAATTACAAAACGTGCAGATTACTAATAAGATAAAAGGTCATTCCTAGTACAACCGCAAAGCAAAGAAATAAATAAATTGAATAATGTGTTTAGAAAAATAAGTCTTCTCAAATAAGCAAACAAGAACAGCAATACACAAGATAAAAAAGTACCAAGAATCTATAGTGAAAGTTATCAAATATAACAAAAATATAAAATAACCAAAAATAAAATATCACAATAGCAAATAATAGCTATTGTATATAATATAAAAGCACCGATAGAACTCTCTGAATAAATTGATGTGAATTCGAAGAATATATCAGATTAAATAAAAATAAAGTTAAAATGATATTAAACAAAGCACCAGGAATCTTGGTAAACATGATCAAATAAGATGTAAATTGTGTAATAAAAAATTTAACTACTCCTGAACAACTGCTTATATAGGAGTTCTTTTTATTAATAAAATCGCAAATTTACACTCTACTCCAACATTATGAGAGTACTAAATAAGTATGTTGTCTGTTGAGGCATGTAAGGGTCTTCATCCAGCGATGGGTCCCTTGGGGTTTACTGGGATGACTTGAATTACATTCCCCATCAATTGATATCTATAGGCCATTGTTTGCTTAGCTTTTTGTTGTTAGAAAGTCCATAAGTTATAGGATGAAGTGGTTTTCATGACCGGCTAGTTTTGCAAAGTAGTCTGAAGTTGACTTTTCGGTTACATCCGTTATGAACGGTATTTTGAGGTCTTCGAAGAGCTCGAAGAATTTTGCTTTGTGCTCGTTGAATAATATTTATATTTGTATTCTTGGCGCATCCCCAAAGTTGGAGACCTTATTTCCAGATGGGCATAAGGATTGTTTATATAGCAAGACTTTATTTTCAGTTGAGAGCTTGGACTTAGGTTCAAGTAGCCAATTGTGCTTGAATTTTAGATCAATCTGCTTCCTTTTTGTTCTAAGATGTGGCGACCAGGTTAGCTATCCACCTAGGTAGAGTCAAATATACTTGGTCTCTGTTTTAACCGACAGGAAGATGCCCTTAAATATTATAGAAAGACATTTAATTTTTCTAGTTGTAAATGTTATTTGTAAAGATTTGTTTTCGTTTATCTTGATATTCCAAAGGTCGGTCCAATCACTAAGTCGGTTCAAGTGTATTTGTAGATGTAGTGTAGCTTCAATCGCGTCTTGATGTGTGGAAAGTATCGCGGTATCGTCAGCGTATGTACCAATAGGGATATTTTCGGTTTTCAGGATATCAGATGTGTAAAGGAGGTACAGGAAGGGACCAAGGCCGCTGCCCTGTGGTGCACCTGGTTTTATTGTTGTGTTTTACGGTATAGTAGCGGTCGGTAAGGTATGACTTTATCAAAAGTAATAGGTGCTTGGTAATCGTTGCTTTAATTTATATAATAATAGACGTCTAGGAAGACTGCGGTGCAGAACTTTTTCTCCTCAAGACATACAGCTATCAAATTGACGATTCTGTGACCTTGTTAAACTGTCGAACGGTGTTTCCTAAATCCGAATTGATGACTTGGTGTCAGGGCGGTGATGTCTAAATTCGTCGTGTAGTTTACTTAAGAGGAACTTCTCAATTCGTTTTTCAGGGAGGGGCAACAAGCTGATCGGTCCATATGAGCTAATTAAGTGTGTTGGTTTACCCGGCTTAAGTATCATTAGGACCTGTGCATATTTTTATTGTATGGTGAAGTAAGTCAGACTGAGCATTCGGTTGAAGATAGTGGTCAGAAGAACGACATCTTTTTTTGGAAGATGCTTTAGGATTTGTGCTGTTATCAAACATAACCTGACGCTTTATGGTTACTTAATTCCTTAATACTATTAATGACCTTATTAGGAGCAAACGACTTGATTAGTGGTAACAATTGGCAAGGAATACCCAAAAAGTTAGCTATTTTCTAAGAGTTTACAGTTGGTACTTCGTCGAATGGTGATAAAACTTTTGAGAGATAGAGAGATAATTCTTCGGCTTTATCGATATTGGGTCTCGTCCAGGTGCCATCTTGTTTTTGTATTGGTGGTACGTTAATTTGAATACGCTGAAACTTTTTTGTGGCCCTCCAAATAGAGTGGTCTTCTTTGTTTAGCTTTGTAATGTAGTTTTCGAAGTTGGAATTTTGATGTTCTTTTAGTAGGTTACTGAGTCTTTTGGTCAATCTGTTGTATTTATCTGCACAAGTACAAAATCGGTTCCATGTTATCTTCGGCATGAAAGTAATTTTCCTGCAACTATGAGAAAGTTTATTAGATCAGGTTACGTATCAGAGGGACAGTAGGTGGGTTTATCAGTTGAAAGATGTATGTAGTTGTTATCATTTATTGCTCGAAACAGGTTGCGGACTTTAGTGGTGATTAATTTAGATCCCCAGTACGTATGTTTTGCTTTCCAACCACCCCCAACAATAAATTTTTGACTTAGTGTTTAGAAAAAGGTTTTTATTTGATCTGTCAAGGGGACAACAGATGGCTCTTGCAGTGTAGTTCTAATGTGAAGCATTCATTTTTACATTAGTAGCTTGTATGTGTGTTGTTTGGTACTTAGAAAGTCGTGATGCGAGACGCTGTTTCGAATGAGGATTACAAAGTCGCCATGCGCAGTACCTTCAAGATGATACATGCTATACACGGTATAGTTAGAAATCTAAATTTTAGTTCTGTCAGTAAAATGAGCGAAAAATAAGTATTATATCAATTTTTTGGGTTTTTAGAAAAGCCATTAATTCAAGTTTATAGGTAACAAGACCATTTGCATTCCAGGTTGCAATTCTTGTATACTTAGCCATTGTTAATGTTTGATGACGAGACTTATTAGCAAATTTAGTATCAAGGAGTTCTGCTGTATCATCTGGGCGAGCATAGTTTTGAATTCTGATAAGAAGCAGGTCAATTGCTGAGTAATCATGGAGAATGAGTTATTTCTTGTACCGACTCATGTTGTTCCAGAAGTTGCCTGAGCATAAGACATATTCTGAGTGTTCATTAACTTGTTTATGATCTCAGGTATATTTGAATAAAATTAATTTTGGCAGGGGTGTTAGGGCGTTAGAAATACGTAGGAATGTATGGCTTGATTTACTTCTAAGTACAAGAAATATTTATAGTTGGCCGGGTGGTTTCTACCGCAGAATACACATTTTGCTAGAGAATATCTTATCTTAATACATGTGGAAGTGCTGTGCGGCTCACCATACTTCACGTAGTTAAATGGTTTAGTGCAGTTTGTCTTAGTGTGTCCATATTATTGGCACTGTATTATTCCACTTTTTTTCTAGGAGGTTCGACGGTTATTGTCGTACCAGAGATGGTTTTCAATTAAAATATTTTATAATTGTTTTCTTTGGGTTCTAGATCGATATAAAATATCTAAAGATATTCTTTACTTATTCTGTGCATTGTACTTTATATATTGCGAACATTGTGACCAGCCCCTTCCATTGTGATTAAATGGTGAAGGTTCTTTATGACAATTTTGTGGGATCTCTCTTGCTTTAGTTGATAGGTGTGGTGAATTGTTTTTCATCTCTTAGGTGGGTGATTAGCTCTCTGCATATATCAGTGTTGGGGGCATTGATTTTAACCGTATTATTTATTAAGACCTTTCTATGCTATGTATCGCAAGATACCATGACTTTAAAATTAGTTACGCCGTATATAAATATTGGTGGTGGCTTTAATTCGTTTTTTCCTGCATATTAACGTCATTGTCGATAAATGCTGTAAATCTGTTGTGTGTATTTAGATAAGACTGATTTGAGTTCATCTGCAGATTTTCGTAGGATCGAGTTTTCCTTTTTTGACCACTTGCCAGTTGTGAGTACTCTCCTGCGTTACTTCTTGATTTTCTTTAAAAGTTTTTCTGTATTGATTGTATTTTTAGCGGCGTAGTTACACGTGCAGCATATTAATTAAATGTAAGAGTAAAAGTTGGTGTATTTGAGAAAGCAATTGATGTTTGTAAGTTCTTAGGGTTAAAGGTGAAAGAATTTTGCTGTAGTTGTAAGGAGGTTGATAATAATTGTCTGCTGTTAAAAATTGATGTCTGATTAGGAGGGCCCCAGAACGGTATATGCATTGTGGGCTACGTGAATTTCATTCCGCGCAATAATCAAAGTGGTTACCCACTTACCGATAAAGTCACCTAAGCCAGATAGGTCCAAAGTGACCTGTCGACCTCTCACTATTACTTAACTGTTTCAGCACTTGATTTTTTAACGGGCAACGACATATACGTCTTTACTCTTTCAAAATCAAATACGAATTCCTATATAGGAGTGAAATACCAAAAAAATAAATGGAATAAATTATAATTTTGTTTTACAAACAGAACTGTAAACCAATTATGCTATTGCTTAGAAATATAAACTCTTAACGTAAATGGTGACTAAAGGAATAACAATGAAAAGAACAAGTCGGATATAGAATTGGATTTTGAACTTCTGCTCATCTTTATACTACTATATAGATTATTGACAGAGCTAGAATATGAATGGTCATCGTATGAAAACAAACAGACTAGAGACATTAAAGTAATAGTCAAAAATCTTCCGGAAAATTGTGACGGAGCAAGGATTAAAAATGAACTGGAATTAAGAGGACTAAATGCCAAAGAAATAGTAAACATTCTACAACGAAAAACTAAAAAGCCTTTGCCAATGTACAGAATCAGTTTCAAAAATGAAACACCAGTGGAAAAGATCTACGGAATTAAAACAATTTTAGGGATAAAAGTGAATATTGAACCACTACGCAAATCTAAACTGATCCCGCAATGTAAAAATTGCCAAAAATGGGGACACACTCAACGATTCTGCGCAAGAATAAGTAAATGCGTAAGCTGTTCAGGTGTGAACCTAGTGGCATTGAGCAGACACTTCAAAAGATCCTCGAAAAGCTATCCCAGCAAGAGGAAATGATCAAAATACTCAATAAGAGACTAGAAGATCTAGAAAACCGCGGAGCTTGGGGCTATTCAAAACAAAAATGAATGGACTACGCATAATGACGTGGAATGCTAATGGCTACGACAACGGCTAGATGAACTAAGATAGCCCTAGAGACACAACATATAGACATATGCCTCGTATCAGAGACTCACCTCACAAAAGAGGATTATGTCAAAATAAGAGGCTACTGCTGTTACAATACAACACACCCATCCAATACAGCGAGGTGGAAGTGCTGTCATAGTTAGGCAGCACATATCACAATATGAAATTTTCATATTCAAACAGCACAATACCAAGTAACCTCAGCAAAAATTAAAACCACAAAAGGTTGGATTACTTTGGCGCCACTTATATACCTCCGCGGTATAACTTAAAGAGAAGACTACTTAAGTATGCTCATAGAATTTCAAGGAAAGTTTATACTTGGCGGAGATTTCAACGCCAAGAATATAGAATGGGGCTCTAACACAACCTCTACTAAGGAAAAGAACTACTACAGGCTGTTAGAGAATACAACTGTCAAGTACACACATCCGGAAAACCAACTTATTGGGCCGACCGACATCCATAAGCGACCAGATCTATTGGACATTTTTATTTCAAAAACATCTCAGACAATTACATCGAGATTGAGGAAGAATTTGTCCTTAGCTCGGATCACTCTCCCGTAGTGCTAACTCTGAGTGAAAGAATCATCAAAAGGAAGGAAAGCCCACTCTTACACATAAATACACTGAATGGGATAAATTCTGCCTGCACCTGGATAAGAACATCCAACTTAATGTCTCTTTAAAGACACCAGACGAGCTAGAAGATGCAGTAGAAAATTTACTGAACTCGTTCAACAAGCAGCATGGGCTGCTACACCTACATGCCCGAAAATATTTAAGGGTAACAATTACCCGAAAGAGGTTAGAACTCTAGTTGCCACCAAGAGAAAGGCAAGGAAGAAATGGCAAAAAACAAGAAACCCTGCAGATAAAACCATTTTAAATAACCTAACAGCCGAAATCAAAAAGCAAGTCCAAGAATGGAAACAAGAAACCATTACAAGCGTACTAGAAAATTTGATAGACGATCTAACGACGGATTATGGCCTATGGAAGATGACCAAAACAATCAAAAGACCCATCATTCAAAAGCCACCAATCCGAAATGGCAACAATTGGGCAAGAAGCAACCAAGACAAAGCGGAGGACACTTCGAGGAGACGTTTAAACCTTACGAAAACCGACAGATAATTAGAGCTACGCGATCCCAAGCTAATCATAAAAATATTCAACTAGTAACACCCAAAGAAGTGAGAAAGGAGATAATGACCAACATCAATCCTGCCAAAGCTCCAGGCTTCGACCTCATCAGCGGTGAAGTGTTGAAAAACCTGCCACGGAAAGGGATAGTGAAACTTACTATGTTAATAAATTGTGCGCTAAGACTACAATATGTGCCAAAAGCATGGAAATGTGCAGAAGTAATTGTCCTTTCAAAACCAGGTAAAGACGTGAATGAAGTGCAGGGTACAGGCCCATCTCTCTCCTCCCTGTAATCTCCAATATTTTTGAAAAGTTAGTACTGAAAAGACTCAAACCAGTGATCGAAGAAAGACAACTAATTCCAGAACATCAGTTTGGTTTTCGCGATAGGCACTCAACAATCGATCAAGTGCATCGTATAACGAATGTAATCGAAAAGTCACTCGAAGAAAAGCAGTTTGTGCCACAGTATTTCTCGACGTGGCTCAAGCATTTGACCGTGTTTGGCACGATGGACTCTTCCTTAAGATAAACAGATTCCTACCGGCTGAAATCAGTGCACTACTCCGCTCATATCTTTCAGATAGATATTTTCGCGTGAGATACGAAGATGCTTACTCGGAGCTCAAACCGATTAGTGCAGGAGTGCCACAAGGTAGTGTACTTGGACCTACACTCTACCTATTATATACCAGCGACCTACCAAAATCGAATGATGTGATAGTGGCTACTTTTGCCGACGATACAGCTGTTATGGCTGTCGACTTGGACGTAAACAGCGCTACTACAAAACTACAAAAGGCCTAAACGCCATTAACACCTGGGCAAAAGATGGCAGATCCGATTGAACGAGGCCAAATCAAATCATATTAATTTCACAAATAAAAGAAATCAATATGCTCCGTCTCAATTAATGGTAAAGTCATTCCATATGTAAATACTGCTAAATATCTTGAATGACCCTTGACGCGAAGCTCCGATGGAAAGAGCACGTTAAAAAGAAAAGAGCAGAACTCGGCATCAAGTACCGTAAAATGTACTGGTTAATGGGAAGATACTCTAAGTTATCAATATATAATAAGGTTCTCCTATACAAACAGATCTTAAAACCGACATGGACCTATGGCATCCAGCTATGGGGATGTACCAAACCAACGAATGTGAAATCTATACAAAATTTCAAAACAAAGTGCTACGAAATGCAGTAAACGATCCGTGGTACATCAGAAATACTGACCTGCATCGAGACTTTCAAGTAGACGCAGTGTTCAGCGTAATTCGAAAATATGCAACATCCCATGAAGAGCGTCTTCATCGACATCCCAACAACGCGGCTATCCAGCTCCTGAACAACGTTAATGTACTTCGTCGCCTCAAGCGAACTAAACCGTTTGAACTGACATAAAACCAAGTGTACGTGAAAAGTGCGGGAGTGACATAAAAAGCAGAGCACTCGTAAAATGCGCAATCTATCACTGTGACTTTAAGTGAGAATATTATAATAAAGTGAGCAATTAATTGACTCGAGCCATTGGGTGACAGTTAAATTTTAATCTTATTAGTAAATTAGGTTAATATTAAAATAGCTTATTAGTTTATAACTAGGTGCTATGTATCTAAGCCATGGGCTTATGTTATAAATTAAAAAAAATATTTTATACTATATGCATGTTCACAGAAAAGCTATATCTAGGGTTCATAGACTATAAAATAGACAACACACAGAGAAATTCAGATATGTAGACAAGTTATTTCCAACACTATGCAATCTTATAGATTGTAAATGGTTTTTAGAAGTTGAAAAAGTCTGACCGTTATGCCATCTTTACGTATAAGAAAGGATTTCGGTGTTTCTAAGAAGTGGTAGGAGTTTCAGACATACGATGAGGCTTGTCCTGTAAATGGCTAAAGTATTCTGGCTGTTATGTGAAGGGGAACCAAAAGCACTGATAATAAGCCGTAAGGGGGTGTTTTGCTTGTGAATTTTAGAAATACCATATAATATTGTTGTTGAAGAGTTTTTCAAGGTATGATGAGCTTTTTCGGTATGGAAAGCTGGGTCTAAATTGTTAATAAGAGGTCTCGGTTTTCTTTTCAAGGTAGGTTGTTGAGTACTTGGTGACTTCTTTGATCATAGTTCTCAAAATAAAGGACAAACTCAAATTTAATTAATCAAACCGGATAAGATGTACCAAACAACAAAAATTTGTTTGAAATAGGAAATAGTTGTGTACTCTCATTGTTGGCATACCCTGCACAAACATAGATAATCATTCAAATAAATTTAGATAAACTAGCAAGAACATAACATTCAGTGAGAAGAAACACTATGCTACTGATAACAAAATTAACTTATACGAAATGTCACTAAATTGAAGAATCCGTAGAAATAATAACAAAGCAGAAATGGAAATGGATAGGCCACAATGAAAGGTATGTTAAGAATAAATAGAACAGAGTAATTCATAAACGGAGATCTTAGACGGGAAAAAGAACACAAAGACGATGTAACAAGAATTGCAGGATTTAACAAGTGCAAACGATTCATTAATATATTTTTTTAGTTTTTATTGCTATTTATTAATGTAATTATTCAACTGTGAATTTGAGTTGGGGTACTAATTCTTCTCTGTTACACGCACTTTGATTTTCCACAGTCGACACGTAGTAATGGCTCAATTAAAAACGTTACTTATTTTTAATAACTGGCTGGCGCCCCTACTAAGGTAATTAATCGAGTTGCTGGAATTAATTATCCATCAAATTAAGTCTAATATGATTTCTGAGTATTTAATAGCTCTTGCGATTATTAGGAGAATTGTATTAATTTCCAGGACCCCCTAAGCTCCGCCCTAGTTTTTCTCAGCTTTTTTTAGTCCTTTCTGGGGAGGGACTCCCTTTTTGCGAGTACTTTATAATTCCGAATAAAAATACACATAAAGAATTTTATGGGTGCCACAGGAGATCCCAAAAAGGATTACGCCTCGGAACACACGACGCTTGCTTGTCACTGCGGATACCTGGAGCGGCGCGAGTCACGAATCACATTTTCGCTTTAGCAAATAACCGCATATGCCACACATAAATTCCGTGCCGGAAACGCAAAACACAAGTGAAAGATAATTCCATTATCGCGATGACGCGAGCAGCGCCGCAACAGTAAAAGTAAGAGTCTATTGATCGGGGGCAGCCTCCGCGGGCCTCGGCATGCGGCGCACGTCGGCCCCCTAATGTCCAGGATCAACTTACAATCATATTAAACCCATTACCCGAGAAGCACTGCCATAAGTCTGGATTTGCACCGGCGCTGATTTGCATGCAGCCGCGGCGCGACTTCCCGGCCGCCCCCGCATCGATGGATTCCGCGATATCCCTTTGAGCCGAGACATCAGCGCTTATGCGTACCGCCATAAAATTTTTCTTAAGTGCGGAGCCGCGTTAAAGACGCAATGCGGGAGCATGCCGGGATCGATGGGTAACTAAGGCATCCCTGCGCGGCTATGAATATTTCAGGAGGTGCCTGTAAAGCTCCATTGTTTAGGAATATCTTCGCCGCCGCCGGAAAGCGAGCGGGCCGCCGCCGCGCGCCTCCGAAGAATTTCCCAATTACGGCCGCCGCCGCTGAAAACTTTTTAATAAATAGCAATAGGTCGGCCGGTGTTTTGAAATGCAACGCTCGTAGTTCATTAAACGCCGCGCATAATGGAGCGCGCCCGCTTAATTAGGAGCTTTCGCCCTCGGCGCGCCCGATGCCCCGATTCCGCCCAAATCCATGGCGGCCGCCCCACACCACCGATGTGCAGGTACTGGGAACATGCAGGTTGGCATTGCAATATTAATTACCTAGACCGGCTGGATAAGTATGGGCGACAAAGCTGCATACGAGGGCATACGTCATTATGAGCTGATTCAGGTGTCCTTTGAAGCGCGCCGCATTATTAATTATCGAAAAAGCTTCCTTACGAACTGCAGTTCTGATGCACATGCTGGCGTAACTTAATTCGACTCACAAACTTATCATAGCAAAAAGTAAGAAACACGAAAGCGATAATAAAGCTTTAGCTGAATAAAAGTTACTTCTATTTTTTATTTAAAAAATATATATTACAATCAGCTACCCTGGTCCCGTGGTTGAGGCACGGGCTGCGGTGCGGACAGACTCGGGTTCCGTTCCCGGAGGTCTCTGATGTCTGGCGGTCGTCTAAGGTGCGCTGCTCGCCATATCGCCCCGCATCAGAGATGGTGCGTGACGACCGGGTAGAGAGAACGGACATATGAGATCCTTAACCTAACATAACAGTTCGCAGGTCGTACTTCCACTCGGGGCGTTAGAATCTTTCTATTATTACATTACAACTAGTTTAAGAACTAACCAGCAATTCTTGTCTAATGCTTCTGGTATTCCGTCACATAATTTTGCTCTGCATTTACACTGGTACTTCTGTTATTTCAAACCGACTCAAAGACTTTTTCCTAATCCTGCATTATAAGGAGTTGTAGAATCTTGGGAGGGTAAGGGATGATACCAACATCCAGTCAACCTCATCTGCACGTGGTACCCTCTGCTAGATAACGAATGAGGCTCTGACGACCCAGCGCCGAGGGGTATAACCTGGTACCAGTTGTCCCGAGGTAACGGGGCCGCTGTTGTTGGGCCAATCACCTACACGGAGTACAACGATTCAGAATATTAAGGGGAGCCTCGGAAACGGACGGAAATCAGGCAACGGAAATGTGAGGAAAAGGTTAAGATTCGGAACGTGGAACATACAAGAAATAAGAAACATGGTAAGGAACAACTAAGATGGATAGAGGATCCCAACTACACCCCAACGCTATAATGGCATCTACGGAGAAATGATAAAGAAGAAGAAGAAGTAGAGTCTTGATGTTTACACGTTTTTTAGACAATGTTTTTATTTATTTTAATGCAGTTTTATCTCTTTGTCCTGTAGATATCGCTGTTTGTAACATGCCACGAAGCTCCTTAATACAGTGCAACCTCGATAATCCGAAAGCTACCTTGGTAATCCGAACGGCGACTACAAAGACTTGCTTGCTGTCTATTGCGCAGCAATACGCTGCTCTTATACGGTATAACAATTTTTAATTTAGCAGTGACATTAAAACTACATAACTAAAAAACAAAGAGAAAACTATGGAATTTGTTGTTAACCCTTCGGATAGAAAAACGTTACAGTTGAGTTCTAACTCCGTTGTGAAAAATTCATTATACACATGATATACCAGAGAAGGCAAAAGTAATACATATATTAAGAAATATTAGTACATTTTATTGTTAACCACTGCAGGTACGCCTATTTCTGGGGATATTTTGTACAAAAAGGCAAAACATTTCTATAAAACTACTACAACACAAGATGATTACAAAGTTAGCCATAGAGTTTTTGAAAATGAGCTTGGCATTTGCCACTTGTCCGTTTGTGGAGAATCAATCTTAAGTGATCTTAATGCAACAGCACCATTTATGGAAAATTTGAAACCAATAATTCAAGAAAGAAATTTGGATCAAGTTTATAACACGAATGAGAGCGGTTTGTTGTGTCAAGTTTTCCCCAATAAAACATTAACCGACTGGGAAGAAAAATCAGCAGTTGGTAGAACGCTCAGTAAGGAAAAAATAACGAAACTCTTACTTCCCAGTTGTGTACAAAGGGCAAAAAAAGCATGGGTAATCAGAGAAATATTGAGTGATTTCATACACAATTCATGTCATCTGTGAATCAAAAAATGAGGAAACCCAAAAGCTCTTATCAGTTCTCTTCTTACAACTACGCGCCCCTGCAGCAACCTACAGATCAGTATATCATATAAACTATTTTATCGCAAAAATTTACTCAGAAAAATTGTAGATTCTGCTGATCATATTTCTCAAAGACAACTCCAAAAGTTGTCGTATTTTCTCTGGATAAAACGTGGCAACACGTGTCCGTTTACTTAATTAAGAAATCCTGGAAAAAAATGCGGCCCCTTCAAGATACTAAGAGCATTTGTTTGTTGACAATTGGGAAAAATATTCCTTTAATCAACTTTGTAGAAAAAAACCGGAAGATAACACTCCAATTTCCACTGATGACGACATCATTCAAGAACAAGCCGATAAAGACACAGAGAAATGAACCACAATGAATGTGTTACCTTAGTAAAGCATGACTTCCGTACACTGCTCTGTAGAACTCTTATCTTCTTGCTTAATCCTGAATAGCCTATTTGCAATATAAGACTTTAATAGTTCAAAAAATTGTCAAGGCAGTACTTTTCTAAGCTTATAGTTCAATTCTTTATGCTAACTTTATAAAAGTTTCTAATAAAAAAATTGTCGGACAAACTTTATTCCCTTCAAGATTTTTTTAATAATACAGTAGCGGCCAAAAATATTTTTACATTATTTTTAGCATAACATCCTCAAAACGAAACATCCCTCATTGAAAATTTACACAAAAGGATTTCTGAAATGCGGATTTCATTGTTGGACTTAGAAGTCTTAATTTCTAGTGTGTTATGTGGTATGAGAGATCTGTACTTTTATCATAACGATGCCGATTTTTCCTAAAGGGAAAATAACTTCTTGTTTTTTTATCTTTTTTTTGACTTCACAATATTATATATTTATCTACAGATGTAGACACGCGAACTCAGTAACGCCGTCCGTCAAGCGATCTACGAAGGCTGCAAACTTGGATTATTTGTTGCTGCGCTAAGCAAATAATTCAACGTTACAAGATCGATCATTTACATCACAAAGTGTTGTCAGTCCCTCAAGCATCAAGATACGCTTTTCTGTTCAGGAAGAGATCGCAAGAATACTCCGAAACAAGAACCCTGATGGTCCACACCTTGCAGGCTAAACTTTGTCGACATAAAGAGGGAAATGGAGACTTCTCATGTTCTGAAATTGTCTACAAAGTCTGGCAAGTTTCGGTCAAAAATCGTCGCGCGTCCGTAAAGGAGTATCTTCATTAGACATCTGCAGAGTCCAAGCCCAAGACAAACCATAAATACTACACTAGGCATTTCCCTACAATTTATGCTATGGACCAAGTTCAGCATATGCATGGTCTCACTTAATGAGGGTGTGCAACCTTACAGTTCTGTCACATTTGTTTTCAAGCTACTTGACGCTGTTTTTAGTTATTCTAAGCCTGACAATTTAAAACATGATGATGTAATCTATTTGCGTATGGTATGGGGTACCAAACATAAACCAAGTCACATAATCTGCAGCTGATCCAATTCTAAGTTGTCACGCAGGTTCAATAGCTGATGAAAAAGAAGCCACAATTCAAACAGATTTGTATGCTCCAAAGTAAATGTTATAATTTGAGAAGCTACGATTTTTAAGCACAGTTTATGACCAAATAGAATCATTTCATATTTCTTAAGCATTCATATTTATTTCTCATTATTACGCTTCAAAATATTTTTCTCTAAGCGTAACTTTTTAACGTATTTTTAGGTTTATTTTATTTCATTAAATATATTACTTTAATATTTTGCAGAAATATATATTATGATAAAGCCTCTTTATGTTAACGTACTGTTTTTGTTTCGTTTCAATTTGAGATAAAGAATTGTTAAAAAAATAATTTATTGTATTGGATAATATTTGCGAGCTTTTGTCAATGAATAAATATAAATAATTATTTAATGTAAGTGTAAATAACATCAAAAAGGATCATATGAGTATAGAAATGCAATAGAAATATATAATCCAAAACGATTATATAAATTAAGTTAATATGCAAAAGATCACTGAAAGAGTTAAAAATTTACTGAAGGAATGAGAATAGTACAGATTGAACAAGCAAAGCAATATAAAAATTATGGTGTAAACCTGTGTTGTTATACATTGTGTGATTTTGACAATTTTCTTAGGTAAGAAAAGAAGATAGAAAAGGAAAACAAAAAAATTTTCAAATTTTTATGTTATAATTATTTAGTGGAAAACATTGCTTAAGAGAAATAGAAAAGGGTAATTTTATACGAGAAAGCTTTATAATTTTTTTTTTGAATAATGTATTGTTAGTTACTTGGGTATAGAACCTAAGTATTTTGTAAAAACCGCCATCAGCATGAATAATACAAAAAAAGTGTTAGAGAAAAGTATATGTCATATTCTAATAGTTTAAATCTGATAACAGATACATATATATTCATGTAAAAGAAAGTAAAAACTTTCACAGACCACTTAAGCATCATAAACTGTTGTGTCCCTTCTTGGACAAGATATATGCCGAATTTAAATGTTTTGAAGATGTGTCAGATATGTCTATATGAAGTTTCTACACAAGAATTAATATACTAAGAGTATGTCCAATTAAAATATCAGAAACATACAGAACAATAATGAAAATGTTAAAAAAAGTAGTAATCCTTCTATTTATAACCATAAATATACAAACGTGAGTAAAATCCGGATTATTAGTTTGTGTAATAAAACAAACCAGAATTTTGTTTTATCTCTCATTTCTTGTTAAATAATAGTCTAAAAATAATAAATTACAAGGTGCCTCTAATATTTATTATTATTATACATTATTAGGAAGCATCGCCAGAGTGGTCTAAGCGGTTGAGGGGCAGACTGCGACGCGGACGGACCCGGCTTCCATTTCTGGAGCTCTCTGAGGCCTGGCGGGTGGCCTACTCAGTCACTGAAAATAATTGAGTACCTGCGCTAGCTAGCGCAAGGGGTAATAACGACGATCGTCTAAGGCGCGGTGCTTGCTACATCGCCCTGAATCAGAGATGGTACGCGACGACCGGACAGAGAAAGCGAACATAAGATAGCCTTAAACTCTCAGTTCGCAGGCCGTGCTTCCACGCGAGGCGTTATTACCATCATTAAGAGGGCTAATGGGAAGGAATTAAGCAAGACAACTCGACGCACAGCTTAAGTGCGGTTTTTATGACGCAGGTCCAGTAGGGATTCAGCGAGATAATACGAAGAGAATAAAAACTCATTATATTGCAAAATCCTAATACTAGCCTTGATATAAAATCAACAGTAAGTGAACTTGGTAACTTTTCAAAGACCTCAGTGGAGAGAGCATAAAGGTTGCTGCTACGCAACAAAATTTAAAATAAAAAAACTTGAAACGTACAGATTTAGGAAAGTGAAAACTACTTCCTTAAGTAACCCTTCTCTGGGAGTAAATTGAAAACCGCTCTCTCTAAGAGTAATAGAGTAACTCAGAAAATATACTGCAGTGCAGTTATTAATCCTAATAAACATATGTGTCACTAATAAAAAAATCCCCAAAATGAGTGGGAAAACCCATGTAGTAGTTCTGCTTTAACCGATAAGGGAATATAATATTTCAAAGAGTTTTGTCTAGTATCTGTTTTCTACCATACGTTTACGATTTTGAAATGCATAACACTGAACCGAATCTGAAACATCTTGAAGAAGAAATTCATTCATTCCAAAAGTAAATAGGAAATTAAAAATTTGTTAAGTTGTACTACACCAAACTTAGTGAAGATCGACAAAAAGTAGCTAAAGTGGTCTTTATCTGCCTGTCAGCTTTTATATGTATAGTAAATAGCTAAAGAAAATATGCGACGTTATGGCTTATCAACACTTTTATGAAAACAGATTTTACGCTTCCTAGCAGGGAAAGTGTAGCCAACGTTCTTGTACCAACGTTGTACATCTACAGGAACAACTTTAGTTCCCAACTATACCCGGCAGTAGACGTACAAAAAAATTAGTTTTGATGAGATAGAAAAAAGCTACTTGCAATGTTGCCTCTCTCCCTCTCTCTTCCTCTCTCTCACTATCTCTCTCCCCCCCCCCTTTTACTATAACAGTAACCATCTCAGGTGTACCTTTCAGCTTCGGTAATGTGTGTCCGGCACCGAGTTGTGCCAGCTTAAAACGTCGTAACACAACTTTGATTGCTTATTATAATAGAAAAAACAAAGTCCAAAAGTAACCTCATCCATCTATTTAACGACCATCAATCCGCAGTACAACACCTTAGATCTAGAAGAAATTTAATTGATAGAAACTAATCGCTGGAGGCAACATAGGACGCAAAGTGAATGGCCAAGTAGAGAAGCGAAGAGCGCTCAGACTTCCTGATAGAGGAAGAGCTGATTCCTGGTGGCGATCTAATTTACACAATATGGAGAAATTAAACTATATAATAAAAAATACAAGTGATGGGTTGCAAAAATGTAGCATTCTATTAAATGATCCAGAAGTGGTTTGTAAGTCTTTTATTAACCAATTTGCGTTTAAATAACCTATAAATCATGAAGTTATGTCCGAAACTCATTAATCAAATCAGTCGCGAGTTTTGAAAATATGTGTGAAACTAGATTCTGAAAGGCAAAAATGATAACAAATAATTCCATGGTCAAAGAAATAATACGCAGGCAAGAAGTTACCACTGAGAAGACGATGATATAAAAATAACACTTTGGGTAGAAAATCAATAATTTTAAACCTTTGAGACCTTTAAGGATTTTATGGAATCCTGAAATATTTATACAGCAAATAAAAATAGAATGACCTAGGAGACAGGAAGCGTAGAAATAAAAAGTTCTAAATAAACACCGCTTTAAAAAATAAATAATACATAAAGTATAAAGATATAAAAGAAGCAATAATATTTGCGTAAAATTTTGATACAAAAATTGTAGAATACTAAAATTACTTATATTGATTATTTGTTACCGTTAATGACACAATTTAGCTACTTACACAGTAACATACAAATTGTATTGTGCGCTACTCTAAGCTACATGCTAAAAGGAGAATAACTATTACAAGAAACTCATTAGCGTCAGCTAGGAAACTAACTGGCAAAAAACCAATGAAAAAGTAAAGTCAAGCGAAACACTACGATCACTTGTATAGCTTTCCCACAGTTACAGGTGCATAAGAAATAGATATACTACGACGATTGCACCAAAGAGCAGCATCGGAATTTTAGTAATAGGAGTATAAAAGTAAAACAGAATTCTAAAAATAATGTGAAAAAAAAATGTATACAAAAAAATTGAAAAAGGTAAAATTCATAATCTACTTAAAGCAAACTTGTAAAAAAAAGTACTTAATGCTTTTTTCTTACAAATATTCAAATATTAGGTTTTTCTAAAACAGAGGTTCCCAAACTTTGAAATTTTTGCTGGTTCCGGTGGACCCCCTGCAGCTACATTTCTACCATATTCCCAAGACTCGAAAAAAATGTGAAGATTAGATCTAACTATGGAAATTTGCGTTGCGGCTGAGTTATTGGTTAATTAATTAATTGATTGTGCTGTGAGTGGATGTCAAAAACGTAAAGTTAGCCAATCAAAAAAGTCATTCCATCCAACTTTACTCCTTTGACATCTACCCACAACCCAAGAAAACAATCAATTCTCACATATTTTATTTAGAAAACTTCCCATTCGGAGTGGTAAAAATAAAAAGAAAAATAGTATATTTCCCTGTGTTGTATTTATTCAAATATGTAATTATTACATTATTAATTATTATTGTTATCATATTACATTGTAATATAACAGTCGTAATATAATTAAAATAAAATATTAATAACGTAACGTAACTTCTACAATGACAATCACAAAATAGTCATAATTTTAATGGGAGGGATGTACTTGATGGATTGACAGCAAATTATCAATATTTGGCTTCAGTTTTGTTAGGAATAACCGCAAGTCTCCCCGTTCTGTGATATTCGATCTGCTCCTTTTTTTGTTAAAAGGTTTGTAATGACACTAAAACTTTTCTCGACAAGATATGACGAGGGAAACGCTATCAAAAGCTTTCTCGCAATTCGCCACAGTCCAGGATATTTTTCGGGTATTTCTGCCTGCAGTCAAAATGTTTGATACCCTCTTTTAAATTTCACCTTCAGTTCCCCATTAGTGCTAAGCTCGAGTAGCTCCTCTTGTAATATCACATTCTCTACTTCCGTTTCATCAAGTGGATTTATGATCCATGGTGGTATTTTCATCGTCAGAATATCTTCAAATCTGATTTTAAAGTCATCATGCATGGCAATTAAATGTTGAACGTATGTGTGAATATCCTCATCAAGACATTCTCCCTGTGCGCCGACTAATATTTTGCTTCATAAATTTCAATTTTCCAAGAAAAGCTGAAATTACCCCCTTTGTTTTTATTAAATTGAGGCTGTCCCCTTGTAATTGTAAGTTAATGTCATTAAATTTTTTGAACAAATCTGTCAAATACGCGATGTCTGCTTTCAAATTGATCAGGTTTTCTTTTAAATCTGGATCTTTACTTTCCAGAAACTCTAAAACTGATTAAAAAAGTGAGAAAGATCTTGTTAAACATGCACCTTTCGAGAACCAGCGTACTTCAGTATGTAAGAGCAATCGTTGGAAGTTTTCATCATTTTCACCGCACAATTGTGCAAATAAACGCGTATTCAATGCATTGCTTCTTATTTTGTTAACTGCATTAATCACAAATTGAAGCGATTGGTGCAATTTAGCACTCAAATTTTTCGCTACTAGGTGTTGTCGGTGAATGACACAGTGAATTGCAGTTACCTCTGATATAATTCTTTTAAGATGGCTTATAAACCCACGACATCGCCCGGCCATGACAGGAGCTCCATCGGGTACCACCGAAATAACGTTTATGAATGGAATCGATTTTTCCTTAAAAAAATGTCTTAAAATATTATCTGCCTACATTTATAGATGAACTCAAGCCAACATTTTAGTTCTTCACTATCGAAACCAGATAAATTTTCGTGGACCCCCGCTTACGAATTGTGAACCCCCATTTTTTTGTCACGCCAACGTAGATCCCCGGCGAGTCTCCCATCGACCTGGGGGTCCATCTGGACCACTTTGGGAATCAATGCTCTAAAAGAAGAAAGTTATAGTTTAATGTGGAGTGTTTTTCAAGGCGTTGCTCATTTATCGCACGATAGGACACCCACTGCTTTTTTAATTGAAAGTCGTTATAATGTTTACTCTTTCATATTTAGGATAGAATAAAATTTTGATTACTAATAATTAGTGTAAAGGTATGGTCGTTATTAGACTTAAAAATCGTGAAACTAACTCTTATTGTTTTAAATACATTTTTAAATTCTAGGTAAAATTTAATGCAAAAATGTTTCTGTTAATATTTTTTGCTTAATTCAAAAAAGTTTAAAGAACTTTTCAAAGCGAATGCTATTTTGCATTTTTTATAGCTACACACATTTTCTTAATTTTCAACTTCATTAGCTTGTCACTAGTACCACCTAAATTAAAACTTGTGATAAGGGAAAAATACGAGCTTACATAATAATGCCAAGCCGATTTAATTAAAAAAGTTGGAATGTCTTAAAAATTTATTGTTAATCTAAAAAAGTAGATAAACGCTGATGCATTATTAACTTTTTCAATTTAGATAAAGCTTCGCTGCGATTTGTTGGATTAGGTTTCTAGTTATCGAAACCGATTAAAAAGTATGCACATCTGGATTAGAAAAAGTCTTATTAAGATACATATTTATTTTGTGCGAAGAAATATCTATATGGATAATTTTAAAGAAACCACATAATTATTGTCGACCAGTAACAATTCTCTAATTCTTTCGAAGTGAAACCAGAAAAAATAAAGAACAATGTACAGTAAATTTTACATGCTGACATAAGTCTTTTATTACAATTATTACATAAGTTTCCTTCATGCTACCAAGAAATGGAAAATAAAATCTGCATGTTTAAATTAGACAGAAAGAAATCGGAATAAAAAGAGATTTTAATGTTTATTTGCCTAGACTTCACATCTAATAACAACGATTAATGTAGATTAAGATGGGGGGGGGGGGGGGGATTGATGTAAAATTTATAGAGCACGCTAATGGTACACAAAAAGCTCTGCTAATATTTAAACAACCTTTAAAGTAACAAACTCTTTTGTGCATTATAGCATTCGTGTAATTCGTTCCTTTGACATAAACATTTTTGACTGCGTCGAAGATTTTATTATAAAATTGGGTGTCGAAGAGTTCACAGTTGAAAATCGTGGGATACAGATTTAATTATTTTTGAAAGTTACAGCTCATAAAAAGTCGCAATATTAATTAAAAACCAGTGGAATTAATTGTAAAAAACTAGCTTATAAGCCACAATTCGAATGAGCATTCTAGCATTATATAATGATTTAAAAATTTGCCGAGTGTAAGAATCTAAGATTATCCTATAAGAATCTTTGTAAAAGATCATAATAGGATTGTGTAATTTAAACAGTAAAGTTGATATAATAGAAGCAACTAACAAAGACTATTGTAATGTACAAAGAATAAATATTTAGTATAGGGCACAAATATCTTAAAATTCATAATATTTCAACATAAGCAGAGATGCATTATAAAAATATTAAAAGGTCTGCTTTAAAAACTTTGATATACTGATATGAAAAGAGCGAATGGTGAAGGGTGATCGATGTTAAGTGCAATATCGACACTGCGAAATAGAACATGGTTCATGTAAATGCTCGAACTTCAAAATTAACCGAAGGCTTGGACAACTTGTATTATCAATTAGCATAATAAAAGCACCCTTAAAACAAGAAACTAAATATAAACACCAAAATAGACACTTACGATTAATATTGGAAAGATTTAGGGTAAATAAACGAAATGAACGTGGAGGACCATGCTGCAATTCTGTTTAGAAGACAACTTGGCATTGACAAACACATTTTGCAAGGACCATATAAAAGAATTATAAATTTGGAAATTATGGAGAGACTGGTATAGAAATGAAATTGTCTTTATAATGATAGATTTCAGATATATCATCAACAGACAATGTAAAAACCTTTCTGATGGACAGATTGGACCATCGATTATTTCTTGTAGATTTGAAATTAAAAATAAAAAAAAGACTACAAAAGCCATAGGACTTAATTGAAATACAGAAAAACAGTAATAAATTAAAACAGAAATCGACTAAGTATAATAAAAAAAATTTTTTTAATTATTATTTGTTGCTTATTTACAATCTACTCACACACGAGTAATAAGTAAATTATTTATAATTTATAATTTTATAACATGTCATTGGGGGGATCCGGCCAGCGCCTTACTCCCCGTAGGCTAAACACTAAGTTATTCTGGGTAGTTACACTGGAAGGTCTTGTGGCCAATTTCGTTTTAATCGTCTGGTGATGGTTGGCTGGTTAGAGAGCTGTTCTATTAGCTGGTTTTTATGTCTTGCTAGGTGGTTCATGTATGTTCGAGCAAGTATCTCTGCGGCTACGTATGGAATTCCTAGGTCTGTGCGAAGGGTTTCGTTAGAGATGTACCATGGGGCGTTGGCTATTTTGCGAAGGATTTTTTGATTAGCTTCGTTGCAGGATCTTTGTGTGGGAGGCTTTAGCGCATCCCCACAACTGTATACCATATGTTCAGATGGGTTTTATGATGCTTTTATATAACAGTAGTTTGTTTGACAGTGAGAGTTGGGAGCGTCTGTCAAGGAGCCAGTGCATTTATTTAATTTTAAGGTCTATTTGTTTTCGTTTGGCTTTGATGTGAGTGCTCCAGGTGAGCTTACGGTCTAGGTGTAGTCCAAGATATTTGATGTCCGTCTTCTGAGGTATCGGAGTATTGCTGATGTTGTTTAGTGGGCTTGCAATACGTCTATTTGTGAAAGTGATTTGTGAGGATTTGTCGCTATTGACTGTAATTCTCCATTTGTTGAACCAGTTTTGCAAGATGTCTAAGTGTGTTTGTAGATGGGCTGCTGCAGTTATTGGGTTTTCGTCTATTGAGAGGATAGCTGTATCATCGGCGAACATTGCAAGTACAGTATCGTCAGTTGAAGGCGTGTCGAAAGTATATAGGAGATACAGCAGCGGTCCCAGTACGCTACTCCAGATGTAATTTCGTGGTATTCGGAAGTTGTGTTATTTACTTTAATTTGGAAATTCCTCTGGGTTAGATATGATTTTAGTATGAGGTACAGCTGATTTGGAAAATAGAGTTTTATTTTGTATAACAGACCCGTGTGCCATACTTTGCCGAAAGCTTGTTTTATGTCTAGGCATACAGTTATGCAGACGCGCTTGGTTTCTAGAGTCTCCATAATGCTGTTAACTATTCGGTGCCCTTGGTGGATAGTAGAATGATGCTGCCGGAAGCCAAATTGGTAGTTTGTAGGTCGACAGTTTCATGGATTCTTGTGAGGAGCAGTTTTTTGAATATTTTTGACGTGAGCGGTAAAAGGCTGATGGGTCTGTAGGAGGAGGGTTGCGTAGGAGGTTTGTCAGGTTTAATAAGGGTAATGATTAGAGCATGTTTCCACTGAGTGGGGAAGTGGCAGAGTCGTAGAATGCTGTTGTAGATGGTTGTAAATAACACTAGGGCTTTTCTAGGGAGGTTTTGCAATACATCTCCTACGATTAGGTCGTAACCAGGTGCTTTACGTGGGTTTGCTAATTTAATTTGCTGTCTTACTTCGGCTGGTGAGAATGGTCTCAGAGGTAAGGACATTTGCCAGGGCGCGTTAAGGAATGCGGAAATGTCGGTGTCATCGTTGTTTCCTACCGATTGTGGTGATGAGAATACAGTAGCAAGATGGTCTGCGAATGAATCAGCTTTTTCCTTGTATGATCTGGCCTATGTATCATCGGGCTTTTTGAACTGAGGTATTGGTGCTATTGGCCTTTTAAATTTTTTTTGTTGCCTTCCATATCGTATGATCAATAGGTGAAAGATTCGTGATGTAATGCTGAAAGGTGTCGTTCCGGGCTTTTATTAGTTTGGTGTGGAGTTGCTGAGTAAGTCTATTATATATGGTCTTGTCTGGCCTTTGTTTAGTTCGTTGCCATTTTTTCGTGCCCTGCGTTTTTTTTATGACGAGGTGCCTTATATGACGAGGGATATTAATATCTGCTGAGGAGGTGTTTGTTTCACTGGGTGTTGCTTGCCATGCCGCATTTTGTATCATTGTAGTTAAATATTGGGTTGCTTGGTCTAGGTCATAGGCGTCCTTAATTCGGATAGTTAGATTAATCTCGTGATCCAGTGTGTTTTTGAAGAGGTCCCAATTTGGTTTTTGTTGCAGAGTTTTGGGGATGGTTCTCTGGTAATAATGGATGTGCTTAAGGTAATTAGAATGGGAGTATGATCTGAGGACAGGTCATAGTTAGATTCCACTTTTGTGTATGTGTTTGCTATGCCGCGGGAAATAGCGAAGTCTAATAAGTCGGGGATTTTATTTGTATCTGTAGGCCAATAGGTGGGTTCTCCGGTTGATATGTAGTTGCAGTTATGATTTTGTATTGCTCTGAGTAGGTTACGCCCTTTCGGATTGGTTAGTCTTGAGCCCCAAGCCACATTCTTGGTGTTCCAATCTCCTCCAATTTTAGCAGATCTGCGTATTTTTCAGTTGAGATATCATGTCGTGGTGGACTGTATACTGCTGCTATGATCAATGGGTAGGGTAGGACTTGAATTTTTATACTAGAGCTTTGAATTTTGTCGGTTTGAAAGGAGTTCCATTCACGGTGGGAGATTGAGTTTTTGATAATTACCGCTGATCCGCCATGTACTGTTCATTGAAGGTATGAGTAGGGGGTCTTCTGTCGGGTGGTTGCAGGGAGAGAGGTCTGTGGTAAGGATGATGCATAGCTTCTGGATTTTGTTTGGCGTTTATTTAGGAAGTGGTGGGAATTTGGATATATTTGGTGGTAATTTGTACGTTCTGGATTTGTTTGTGATTCCTCTGAGTGTTAGGTTTTTGGCTTTTTTGATGTCTTGATATACTGTACATCCCTTGTAATTGGCTGGGTGTTGTCCATTACATAAGGCACAAGTGGCTGGAGTATTGGGGTTTTCTTTGCAGGACTGGGTTTCGTGGTTACATTTGACACAGACAAATGGTTTATTACAGTAAGTTTTCGTACTCTTGACAGCGGGTGCACTGAGGTATGGTTTGTGTCTTCCTGGGGAGTTCAACCGTGATATTCATATTACTTAGATGTTGAACGTTGAAGATGGACTTATTATTTTCTTTAGGTTCTAGGTCTACCATGAACAGTGACAATGGTTGTTTGGTTACTCTGTGACGTATCTTAATAATATTGCGTACTGTGTAACCATAAAAAAAAATGAAAGACATGATTAGAAAAGTCAAGATAATTAATATTATATTAGATAAAAACCAGATTATGATATATCAACTATGAGGGAATGACTAAAAAGGGACAATATTACTTTGAAACAATATACCAATGCAATAGTCCTATTTTTATTATTATTAAGGTTTGTTTTAAAGTCAAGAAGAAGACAGAAACAATACTAGTATTATCCAGGCGTTTCATAAAAAAACACGACGTCTAAAATTGGAAGTGATGTATTGGATATACACTACGGTGGTTAAATCCATGATAACCTACGCAGCTTGGGTATAGCAGAAGATGTCTTAAAAGAACCGCTATAGCTATAACAACATACTAAGTAAATACTATAAAAGCAACACCGTCAGAGGCAATTGAGACACTGTTAGACCTCCCTCCTCTTTATTTTGAAATCATGTGAAGAGTACACCACACTCATTCTTAAAAAAAATATGGGCGTGGAGCATCTAAACGCAAATTTGAAGGTTGAACTAAGCAACAGGAACGGGCTCGGAAAAGTTATCTGGTATACAGATGGATAAAAACCGAGCCTGGAACGGCAGTAGGCATATACTATGAAAAGAAAAACTTGGAGTTAAAATTTTCTCTAGAAAAATATACATCCGTTTTTCAAGTGGAGATCTTTGCTATACTACAGTGTGCCAGGCAAACAACTTGAAGGCTTATCGATAGAGGCGGATCAACATATTCACCTACCATCTTGTAAGAGAACTGAAGAACTGTTAATATGTACAAAGCATGACTGTGAACATCAGTTAAATTGAGCAAAATAAAAAATATCACCATGGGCCAAAGACATTTACGTTTCTCTACTGAATAGTTTATATACAATTTATCTAAATTATCTACACAATTTTTATCAAATTATATTTATTTTTTTGATGATTCATCGTACAAATACATGAAATAGATCGCTTAGGAACTTTATACTGGCCAAAAATGCAGAATCTATAACGATTTTTGTTGACTTTAAATTCTGACGGTACTTAAGATTTATTGATTTAATCATGCCTAGGGGAGTCAAATAATATATTTCCACTTGTTTACATAACTCAACAAAGAAAAAGCAATTATTTGTAGGTACAATTTAATTTGGATCTGTTACAAGAAAACATCAGTTGCACGAGCGTTATATGCACACATTATTTTCATGTCATATTTGGCTGTTTTCGCCATGCACATTTCGAAACTACCTGGTCTTCTCAACAAAACTAACATTTCGTTAATTGTCAGATATTTTCCTGGGATGTTTAACGACTGGCAATTTAAAATGAACTTTTCCGATAGCTCTCTTATAGTAACTAATTTATCAGAAACTTTCCTATCATCTCTTGCTGTTGATTTATTTATTTGTTGTAATTATACTAAGCGTAACAGGAAACGGTTAAATGGTTAAATGAGTAAATGTCCGAACTTATACGATCACTAACAAATAACGCAATGACGTCTTTGTGGTTTGGTTTTATAGCTCCAGATAGACATAATAGCCCTATAAATGCATTTAGTTCCAAAATTTTTAGGCATTGGGTATCAGGTGGATAAAGTTCCTTAAAGTCTTGCCAACATTCAAGTACAAATTTCAACTTAGTATTCCAAACATGTAATTTTGAAGCTTTAATATCATTGAATCTGACATTTTTGGACCACTATATTATAACTTTTAGTAGGGGTATAATTACTACATGTCTCACTTCATTTATATGTTTGTTCTAACAATAAAAAAGATATCATCACTATAAGATTCCAAACTGTCAAGAGGAATATGCTGATGATTTACAGTGACCAGTACCATAGCATTCCTCTTTCTTAGCTATATTTTTATTATTTAACAAAAAAAACCAAAGTAAAGCATATTAACATGCTATAGTAAAACTCAATTACAAAAAGAAAATCTTACAACCTTACAGCCACAATCAACATCTAGCTTTTTTGATAAAAATGTTACAAAATTATAAAACTTTGCACTTGCCTACAGGTGGGGTATTTCGAGGTTTAATACTAATAATTTTCTTTGCAATCTACTGTAATAATGGGGTACTTTACATGTTGAATAAACGCCCATTATCAATTTATTTAAAGTTATATTACCATAAGTACTTAATATTAAATATTTAATAGCGAAAAGGAAGATTTGGCGAATTGAAACATTTGTCTCTACGCACTTTGTCACTGCTGTCAAGTAGTGTCAATACTAATGGAATGAGATGCGTTTTAGTCGCTGTATATATATTTTGTTACTATACTTGATTGTCTCGTCTTTCATTGTCTTTCCTTCAGATCCTCTCAAATTTGTTTATTCGAAACATAGTAAGGTGCACTATTGATACCACGAAGGATCTTTGACTAGAAGCATTCTAGTTTGTTAACGTTTAAATGCGACGTAGTTTCTTACAATTAGATTCCATTGCCCTATATTGATTTTAGAGTTGCGATTCAGCAACCCATTAATTATCATTACTTATATTTAAGACGACCGTTTGTATTCCTATATATCTGTCACAATCGAAGGTCCATATTAAGGCGCTATAGAAATCTAATTACTTTAGGTAGTGCTAGACCATCCATGCTAACTTCTGGATCATTAAATCTGCATGTAACAAAAGTGATTTGTGCTGAATTGTGACTGTTAATTTAAAAGTGCAATTTATCCAACTAGATACACTCTTCGTTTAGATTATGTTGTAAAGTTCGACCTGCTATAACAGTACCATGATTTGTAGTGAGAATACTAGGGCTGGTATGCATATCGATTGTATATAAAATGCAGAAGTGGTCCTAAAGCGCCCCCTTGTGGAATCGCATTTAATGAGATCTAATCTGACGTTGCTCCTCCAAGTGAAATTTGGAAGTATCTTTCCTCAAGGTGACAATGATCATGTAGTAGAGGTACAGAATTATTCATTTTTTTTAATAAGTTGATAAATTTAATTTGATATTATTTAGTGGAATAGAACAATTTTTTAACAAAGCTATCCATAAAACCTGGTACTTCCATAAATACTGTAACAAGTCAAACTACCCTTGCTTTACACAGTATGAAGTATCGTCGACTTTAACATATTGTTGCAGTTGTCAAGTCTTAAAATTGTAAGTTACATTGTGTTTCTTGTTAAGTTTTTTTTATACACCATTAAAATGGAGTGACAAATAAAACTATATTGCTGTAATAGCTTACATAAGTTTGGAACTGAAAAAGTGTAATCTTTAAGTCTTTTTACCCTCTCGGCATTAGTCGTATGTTTGAGTATCAAGCTACAAAATTTTTAACGAGAATGGAGATGTCGAAGATCATCAAGATCTGGAAGACTATGTTTTGGTCGGACTATTCAGGCAGTTAAAGTCGTAAGTACTCAAATTAAAGTAAAAATAATCTTCAAGGGCAGAAGATTATTTCTCGGGAGATGCAAATTTTCAAAACTTCGATGTCTCGTATTATAAATAGTTGCTTCAACAAAAGGTAGGACAGCAAAAGCAAAAAAGTTGTTGACTGGATATATGATGGGTTATACACCTCCTTGTCTAAAAAAGCATTTCAGTTACTGCCATGGGTTCAAAGAGGCTGTAATAGTTTGATACCGAGTGTGTTACAATGGAGTAACCGATATTCGTTTTTGTTTATCAATAGAACGTCATGAAAAATGCAGTACAACTTCTGGAAAACATGTTTTTAAGGCTTTAGATGTTTCAGCAACATTCTGCACCTGCCCACAAAGCACGGTCAGCTCAAATTTGGCTGAGCAACAATGTTTCTTATTTCCTAATAGTAGAAGATTGACTTTCTAATAGTTCAGATTTAGATTCATTAGGTTACAAATTATAGTCAGTTTTAGAGAGAATAGTTTGCTATAAAAGTCTCATATGTTGATTCTGTGAGCTCTGACGGCTGCAGTCAAAAGTTTTTTATTGGATGTAGTGCATGTTGTTATAGCTTGGAGGGGCTAAGGCTGGCCATTTTGAAAAACCTGTTGCAATTATACTTATCAATAACGATTTAATAAATTAAATTGATTCATTCATTTAACCAAACATTATTTGAACTAATCTCGTATATTATTGCCTTATTATTGTAATACTTCTGAAAGTATAATGTTTATATTTCTTTCATGACTACAATGAGTAGATATAAATAAAAAAATTATCTATTAAAAAATATCTTTACATTACTACCTACCACATCTAGTAATATCAGACAGATAACAGACTCTCTAAAGAGCAACTTGTTAGCTATTGATCGAACAGCTTCCTTCATTTTACGAGGCATAAAGAATTCGACAATGAGCGTAGCATTTGCCCAATGTGCAGTCAAGTAGTTTGGCAATCTTCCAAAGAAAATTAAATGATGTGTTAATTATGTATTATTTGCATTTAAGTTCATTACAACAATTAACTTTGCTAAGGCAAATGTGGAGCATATGAAATAACAAAATTCTATTGAAAACCGATAGCAAACATTACATCTTATCAACTGTTTTTGCCACTGCTGGCTAATGAAATAAATGTTTGAAAAGCACCTGCCCTCTGCATCTCCTAAATAAAAACAGTAGCGGCGAATGTTGCTCAGCTCATCCGTCGATCGTTATCCGCAGCTCCGCTTTGCTCGAAATGCTTAATTAAGCGCCCATCATTCGCGTGCAGGTCTTTTCCCAAATTCTTGCCGGCTCCAAGCGAACACAGCAATCTATTTAAGATAAGCTTCTCCCCCTGCTCCCCGGAGACGCGCGGATCTGCAATCTGCACAAAAACTTTTGGACCTTGAAATTGTGTTCCTGATCTCGGGGTATTAGTTTTCGAATTATAAACCGGAGTGGAATTACAATTTTTGCGACCACCCTTTGCTCCTGGAGGGCCCACTTTTCAGGCGGAATTGGCGTCTCAAAGTAATTATGCTATCGGTTGCACCAGGAGGTGCCTGATTTTCGGGAACCACGCCTTCGTTATTTTATCATTGTTTTGGTTCTGGAAACAGATGCAGCTGCTATTTCAGAATTTTCTATAAGAATCTTAGACATATTTGTTGATTATTTAATAATTGAAGCTAAATAAATGTTTGTCAACTTATGAATGAAGTTTTGAACTACAACCCTTAATTTACAGCGATTTAAAAAATATAATAAAATTATAATCCGTTACACCTAACGATAGGAAAGGTACAGATTATATTATTATATCATTATATATAATAAAATTATAAAAAACAAAAAAAATCTTGGTTTTGGATGTAAATAACCAAAGCGTACTTGACTAGCCAGATTAGAAATGTCAACGTTTTATAAGGTCAAAATTTGTCAATTTAAAGACTTTGTAGCAATTGGGCATTACATAAACTAGCCTGCACTGTACAGTGAATAAATATAAGGGTCTAAATGCTGACATAACTACTTATGCCAGTAGATTATTTGTTAATTAAGTTTTGCGGATGCAAAAAACTAAACACCACTTATACAGCTCATTTCCACCTCAATTGGTACACAAATCAGCAAAACTGTCACATTTGGGGATCTGAAAACCCAAGAGAAATAGTTAAAAACTTTTCATCCTTAAGGCATTATAGTTTGGTGAAGTCATTAGTCCGTATTTTGTAGGAATGAGACTAGCGAGATTGGCCAGAAATGGATGCCATATACAAGGTCGACCTCAATTTCCTGAAATGTCCATTCCAACTGAGCGTCTACATTATGCGATCTGTACACTATCAGATATTTTTCTTTGGTGGTATAGTTAAGATCTACATCTATGCATTTGTATCTCAAACAAACAGCTGCCTGTAAGAAGAGCCGAGGGGGCTACTTGGAAGATATTGTATTCTATGAATACTGGTAGGCTTTATGCTCTGTGTTTAAATAAACATATCTAAATAATTCTCAAAATAGCTATGTGATTTGTCGAACGAAAGTAAATCATATTCATACTCTACGAAATAATTATGACATATACATCTTAGTTGCTTGGTAAAACTCTAATTTTATAAAAATGATTTAATAAAATATGGAATAACCAAAAAATACCAAAGGACGGGGAAGTGGAAATACGATTACCTATATATAAAAAAGGCGACGGCAGAGAGAGAGTAGGAACTATAGAGCAATTACCCTGCTTAGTATTATGTTAAAAATGTACGAAAGAATTCTGGAAAAAAGACTAAATTTAATAATCGAACAACGACTAGAAGATCTACAGAGCGGATTTAGAAAAGGAAAAGGAGTTTAAGATCATATATTTACAATGAAGCAATTAATAGAGAAGAACGAGAAAGTTAATATGTATATAGCTTTTATAGATTTGGAAAAAGCCTTTGGCACCATACGAAGAGCAGAAGTGTAAAGCAGCCTTAGAAATAGAGGAGTAAGCTGCAAAAGCTATATAGTAAATTACGTGAGAATAGAAAACATGAAGTCAGACAAGGACTAGGACAAGAAGGAGTACTCAGCCCTACACTTTTCAATGTAATACTCAACGATGCCTTAAAAAAATTAAATTGTCAACAAAGAAACTGTAAGTAGGATATAGGAACATAAAAATGATGGAAATGGCAGAGAGTGCCTTCGTTGAAGACTTGATTATATATACAAAGTACAAAAAAAAAATTGTGAGTAAATATAAATATTTGGAATGAGCACTAAACAAGAGAAATTTGAAAATATACACTGACAAGACAAAAATAATGGCAATAGGAAAAATAATCCAAAAGTAAAAATTGAAATAAATGGAAGATACATAGAACAAATAGATACATTCAAGTATTTGGGAGTAAACATACACAAAGATGGAAAAGAACACATGGAAATAAAGAGTAGAATAAAAACTATGACTAAGCCATATTTTACATAAAATAACTTATAAGAAGAAAACAAAAATCACAATATTTAATACAGAGTACAAACCAATACTAACTTATGGATGCGAAAGTTGGATTATAAATAACTAGATAAAGAGCAGAATACAAGTCATAGAAATGACTAGAAAGGATATAGTAAAAAAAATAAATAAAATAAATAAATTGTCCTAGAATTCCTCAAAAATTTTCGCCATGTGTGCAGTAACACCATCTTGCTGAAACCATAGTGGTGCATTTCTATGTTCGTTAAGCTCCAGGAAATTGCGTAACATTGCAACACAGCTAGTAGATATGGCAGTCACAGCGGGCTTTGCTTTCTCAAAAAATACGGCCCTACGATGCCAAATTTAGTAACAGCAGACCAAACAGTTACACATTTATGGTGGAGAAGTCACTTATGGAGTTGTCGAGGACTTTGTGGGACTCAATACCAAAAATTATGTTGTTGACGCAACCCAACAAATAAAAATGAGCTGAATCAATGACCAACATGCTCTCACGAGCATCCTGTTAGTCACATTCTTTAAGGTCTTAAACTACCGACAGCTTGTATGGATGGAACACGAGATCGCAGTATAGAATTCTCCGCACTCTTTAACGGCGGAACGTTATGGCGATGTAAAGACAACTTGCCTCACTGTTTCGATATTCTCGGGCGCCTGAACGCCACGAGATCTACCGGGTGATTTTCATTTTAATGCTAAATTGTAAATTGTGTGTCCACAACGTTCTGGTTTTCTTAATCGGAATTTGTTCCTGGCGACTTACTCCAAAATGCCTACTAAGTAGCCTGCGTTAGAATCACAAAATTACCCCACAATGTTCACCACCCATGCCATGATGGGTTCTACAATTGTACGCCTTGTGCTGCCGGAACCTGTACCATGCATGCCGATGTGTGAATTGCAAATTTGGGTCTGGAGTGGAAATAATGCATGCCATTGTAGCGTCATGATGCGTATTAGAAATTACTGCCGCAATGTTGCTGATGGAACGCAAATGAGAAAATGATGCAAATATGTAAATTTTACAAGCATCAAAGAAATGAAATTCTAAGTAAAGTAGAGCGAGAAACTTCAGCTTATTCTCATAAAGAAAGGTGTCCTACAGAGTTGCATACTCTCCGCGTTGCTTTTTAGTTTGCATTCCGAGGCTGCATTTAGAGAATCTCTAGACGAAAACATTGGAGGAGTGATGATCAATGGTCGCAGTGTAACAAAGCTTCGTTACGCAGACGATACAGTTATAATGGCAACAAATAGAGTTATCAATGATGATTGACCGATTGTTGAAGTGAAGAATACAGTTTAACCTTGAATATATCAAGAACTAAAGTAATGGATTTATCAAAAACTAAGACCAGCTTAGTTTTGCGAGTAAAAGGTAACTCTTATTAGTGGAAACGGAGATAACAGAAGAGAATTCTAGTCGCGCATTGAACAAGTTCGAAGAGCATTTCACCAGATCCGACCTGAACCTCAATCTTACGAATGATATGATGCTAAGGATACCCAATCCTTCTGTATGGATGCAAATAGTGGAAAGAAAAATAGAAGCTTTCGAAATGTACATCTACCGACGCATTCTACGTATACCCTGGACAAAAAAAATAACAAAAGTCGAAGTACTCCAACGAATGAACGCCGATAAAAAGCTTCTATTAACTTAAAAAAAAACAATACTTTAGGCACGACATCCGGGGTAGCAAATACGAAATACTTTGCATAATTATCCAGAGGAAGAGGTCAGAAGGGAAAACGAAAAACTCTTTGTTAAAAAATATTCGAAACTGGCTTGACTCTAAATCTATTGTCATATTCAGAGCAGCAGTTTCAAAAACAGAATTAGCTATATGGATCGCTAACTTTCGTAACAAAACGGTGTAGTAGAAGAAGACTTAAAAGTTTAAATTAAAGAAAAGCAATAATAATGTCACAGTTAACTATTAAAAATAAAAAGTAAGAAGATACAACTATAAATGAAGATTAACAAGAACAAATAAATTTGCACTAAAAAAAATCACAAAGTTTTTTCAAAATATTGAAAAAAACAAGCTAAATACAATAAAAAAAAAATAAAATACACCAAAAAGGTTATAAAATGGTATACATATAACAATTTGCTTTGTAATTGCCATTTTCATTTTTATCTTGAAGTTTAGGCAAGTCTGTTACCCTGTAGGGTAATAGAAACATCAGAAAGTTGGAAAAAGAAGTAGAGACCATCGACGAAGCTTTTTGAGTAAATGGCATCGATAAAGGCACGACTGCATGAAAAAATCTGCATGCGGAGCGCCACGCAGGGCTTTAAGGGATTTTTGACCTCAAAGGCGTTGATACCCATCTGAGCCGTCATCTATCGGTCTGCTTTGCATTCATGCAGTGCTCCGGGATCCCGGGCGTCCCCTATCTGTATTGGTTCCCTGCGATATCATCTTAATATGCGATATTTTTCATGCGCTCTGCGTTTCCCGAGTTTTATTTGCAAAGGTGGCATAACTTATAGCCACTTTCGCCGGGATTTCCAAGATATACGAACAGATTTGCGATCTGGAACAAAAACGCAAGATCCGTGCGTCCTTACCGAAGCCGGGGTGAAACTTTTTGTTCGCCGGCCGACGTGTCTCACATCCTAGTTGTGAGTAATGCGTCTCTTGCAAGAAATCTCCCGTTTTATGGCGGCCATTCGGGACAACCACGCTAAAAGCTCGGCGCGCGCGCCACCTAACTGCTTTATTAATATGTTGTCCGTGTTAGGACATAATTTAAATTTGGAAAAAGTTCGCCGGGCGGCGTGCGGCATTTCCATAATTTCCGTCGCCCCGCAAAAACGCCAGGAAAACACCCTCGCAGAATTCCTAACACGCTAAGCAGCGCGGTGCAGCGCCGCTCCTAAATATCGGAAATTTCATATTCACGGCGGGTTTTTGCCCGGTTTTTGCGTTCCGCGCGCTATGTAAATCCGCGTTGTCTTGCCGTAAGCGAAAGTCAATAGCGGTAAAAACAATCCGAAAATCCCGAAGTTCGAGCGGATTCCGGCAACTCGAGCCCTAAGCTCGTAAAAAACATCGCCGGTGCATTTTGCGGGGGAGATTCGGGCGGATTACGGCGCCGCGCGTGCATTTGCACCCGGAATGCGCCGGATTTTATTTCGGCGTGTAAAGTGGCTTAGCCGCGCAATCCGCGGTTATTTACGGCGCGTGACGCGCGCGGCCCCGTAATGTTTAATAACCGCGCAAATGTTGGTGCGGCCGTAAAAGCTTCGCGAAGTGTTCCCCGAATCGGCAAATTGATAAAACAATATTTTCGGCCGCAATAAAAAGCGGAAGAAAACCCAACTTCCTCGGCGCTCGGACCATCCGATCGTCATCTGCCCGTTTTTATTGGGAAAAGCGCTCGGGGAGGACGCTCGCGTCCCGCGCTCCCGCCGGCGAGGCTGCGAGATGAAGAGGGAAGTCCGGCAGCGCCGGCGTCCTCCCGGAGCCCGCTCGGTTTGGTGTTTATTTCTCAATCACCTCCCCAATATCTGGGATACATTTGTCATAGCTCGTGGACATTCCAATAATCGCTTTCGTGTTAAAGCGGGGGAGATTTATTTCCGAGTTCTTGCCTCGGTTTCTGGCGGGTGTGATTTTTTCGTTTCATTTCGCTCGCCGCCGCCGAGGCGAGTGGAAGGAAAACAAATAAGGGCGAGCGCGATTTTTAATCTGACAGGTGGCTTTGTTCGCGTTTTCTAACCCTTAGTAACACTTTTAAACCAAACTTTTAAGCGAAATGAAGAAAAGTAAGAGTAAAATAATAATTTTTGATAATCAATTGGAATATATCCCTAATTTAACATATAATACATTAGTTGAGCTTACAACTTTACTACAGCGTGGAAAGCTACACCAATCACAACAACAAATTTATCTGGAATTAGCCAATTACTGTTGCACGTTCGAAAACTACTGCGTGAATTATATCTAGGTATAAATTTAAAAAATTAAGTATTGGAAAAGTATTAAGGATAAAAATTTGATTATTTTATTGTTTTGAGGAGGAAAGTATGCAGTTCAATGCGGTTTCAAAGTGCTTTCCGTCAGATTCAATCACGTGACGGAGGCGAGTCTCAAATGACAAAATGGCGTGATTTCGTATGTCGTCTGGGATGCCAAGATCTCTTCGGAGATTCGTCGATGTTGTTCGGTTTCGGAACGTACACTCTATCCTTTAAATGACCCCATAAAAAAGTCACAAGAGTTGAGGTCGGCTGAAGAGGCGGGCTATTTGACACCTCTCCTGCTTTTCGGGGTGCATCCAGGGTAATTAATCTATGCCCAAACGTTTCAGCTAAAAGAGGAAAGTTGCCCTCAATTCGATAAGCTGTGGCGCCATCTTGTTGGAACCAGTACTGCTTGATCTTCCTTTTCTGCTTCGCGATTGGGATAAACTTGTAGAGCACCTCTTCCCGGTAAACAAATTCATTCGCATATCTTGTGAGAAAGAATAGTCAGATGACCCCGCAGTAAGAGATTGCACACCAGACGCAGACTTTTTAGGGTGCAGGGGGCATACAACGCTCAAGTGGGGGTTTTCTGAGCGCTAATTTTGCTTATTGACATAGCCTCATCTGTGAAGTGGATGTGCTTTGCAAAGTCACGCCTCCTCTCAATATTGACCGCGGTAAGCGGCTGTTAAATCCGAATTTTGTATGGAAACAAATTCAGATCCTGCTGCAGCATCTTGAGGACACTCGATTGATTCATTGTAAGAGTCTGTAGTGCCCTTCTGGACAACGTAGTGAGGTTTTCTTGGAATAGGGCTCTCGCCTCCTCCTCAGCCTCAGGGGTGGTCACAGCGATCAAGCGACCTGTCATCCCCTCCTTGTCGTCTATTACAGTGTCCAGTCTTTCAAACTTTTCGACTGTTCTAATTTAATATGATAAAATAAAAAAATAAAAGTTAGTGATTTTTTAAAAAAATAATTTTTACCTTGCAATGGTGGCCACGGCCAATGTGGCTCCCGAAATGGGTGTGGAATTTTTTAATTGCCGCTATAACCGATTCGCCATTTTGGTAGAAGGCCTTGACCATGAAGACCCGTTGGTCCGTCGTGTAAATAGTTCTTGCAGATACCATTGATTTTGATTTCAATGGTTGTAAACAAAACTTACCTCTAGCAACAACTTTTTGTTTGAATAACAGGGAAATCATATTTATCGTAACATAAAAGTCACCCTGTAGATATTAAAAAAGATCGAGCTAGGTAAACATGACAAAGAACTAGAAACGTAGAAGACAAGACTGCATAATCTGCAAAAAGAAATATTTAAAAAATATATTACTAAACTTTCGCCTAATGTCCACTCTGTATAGAAAGCTACCAAAAAACAACCAACCGCAATAATCCCCCAATTAGAAAATAGGATAGTAGTTGAATTTGCTGTTCACCTCAAAAATTTTTTTAAGACACCATCACCTCAACTAATGATACTTCTGTTACTGAAGCTTTCCTCGATGCTTTCTACCAACTTTCACTTTCCAATTAAAGTCTGGAACCAAATACTACTAATCAATTTTCGTAAAGTTCCTGACTGTAATTTAATCGTAGAAATCTTTCTAGAATAACTGTGTTCCTACTAACTAGTGTATACAACAGTATCTTAAAAGTACGTTAGTTTTTCATACAATGAAAGTTTGCTCAAGTTATTATGCTTACTAAGCTTGGTAAATCACCTGCACAACCCACACTCTATAGACCGATAAGATTTCTCCCTTATCCAAAGTTTTTAAGAAATTGACCCTTAAACGAATACATAAAACTAGATCTAAATTTCAAGACATGAAAAGTTTGTGCAGCGGCGTTTTTATACATACAACAAGTCTTTCAAAAGGTGTGGCATACAAGCTTGCTTTACAAACTGAAATTTTATCTCCATAATCAACAAATACTTCAAGGCAAAGTAGAAGGAAAGCGGGGACCTGGAAGACCACGCATTTCATGGCTCAAAAACTTAAGATCTTGGTTTTCGATGACGACCACTGGACTTTTTCGAGCAGCTGTTAATAAAATAAAAATCGCCACATTGATCGCAAACATCCGAAACGGATAGCACGAGAAGAAGAAGAATCAACTTTATCTAGTATTAAGGTTATTCTTAAGCAAATGAGTGCTTCAAGTTAAGTTGAACAATTCCATATCGAGCTATTACAAAGTTACTTCTTGAGCGCCACAGAGCAGAGTGTTAGGACTCCTATTGTACTTAATATGCACAACAGATGCTCCAACTACAACAAACACTGTGATAGCCACCTTCGCTGACTATACGGCTATCTTGGCAGTCAAAACAATTGTAACGGTATCTGGACTTACTAGGTGATTGGCTCAGACAGATCTACTCAAGTAACACACCGTATATCAGCAAACAACAATCAATAGCGCTCCGATACCAGTGAAACTGAAGTTAAAAATATTGGGTTACACCTAGATCACAAACTCGCCTAGAGTGTACATATTAAGGCCAAATGTAAACAACTAGATTTCCAAATAGAAAAATGGTTTCGTTAATTGGTAGCTGTTTTCAGCTTTCCATATCTAGTGACTTCTGTATAAAGTGATACTAAAATCTATATAGACGTACGGGATTCAACTCTAGGGTTGCGTTTAGGCTTTACACACAAAGATACTACAGATATTCCAGTCCAAAACTGTACGTTCCATGACAAACGCTTTCTGATACGTTACCAATGAAACAATCCGTACAGATTTACACGTACTCTAGCATATCACAAAAAATTGGCAGGCCACCAAAATGCAACAGCTCTTTACCAACCCAACAACTTGAAGACTGAAGTGCCAATAGTAACAAGACCTAGTTTAGTGTAATCTATCGGGGAATTAGCATTGGCCTAACCCCTACTCATAAATACTACATCATTTACTCATTACTCTAATATCCAGTAGGTTGCAAGTCCACGAATGATAAAAAAACATAATTTGTCCTATCTATAGAGATAATAAGTACTTCTATTGGTTATGCTGCAAATCGGTACAATTATTGTCAATTGCTCTTAGGCGTGAAGGGTATTCACGTATTATTTGTCGAACAAGCAGATGCAAGGAATAGTTAAAACTGAGTTAGCGGATCATTTCGTTTAAATCGTTCCAAAAATTTTAGTTTGTCAGTTGCACAGTTAGCATATCTTTATACATTGTACTAAAAGTTTTTTATCTTTCCTTTTACTGAAAGTACACACAAATTGCATTGAATTACTTTAATTGGCTTGTACCAAAACTTAAAGCATTTTATTTTGGAATCGTTGAATAAAGGCTACGTTGGAATTACTAGCAGTTTTCCATAAACAAATTCTAGACTTCCAGGCTGGTTTTAGGGCAGCATTATACAAGATTGTCGAAGTAAATACAAAAAGCTTTTAGGTTACATTTCAGAAAAGCCGAAGGGCCATCCTATGCGTATTAGGTAACACAAGTTAGTAATAATAATCAAAAATTCCTACAATAGTCGACATAATGAGCCGAGAATATGAGTGCAGAGCTGCTGTACTCGAATCGCATCGCGCAGGAAAATCACCGGTAAAACTTATTGCGTGGTTTGGCTGCGAAAAGACCCAAGTTTACGACGTAGACAGGAGGTACACAAAATCTAAAAACCAGAAGGAGGTGACTGTTGACAAGACAACTCACAGCAAGCGATCTGGTAGCAAAAGGGTGATGAATTTATTTGCAAATTAAAGAGAAGGTCGATAATGATGCTGGGTGAAGCCCGATCGATTTGGCAAAATAAATGAGGGCAAAGAAGTCGACGGTCAATCTAGTAGTGCACCAGGACCTCCACTGTAAGGTTTCCGCCCTAAGAAATCGTCAGCTGTTAAGTACGAAAAACAAGATGTAAGGGAAATTATTTATTGAAAAGAGCTTCATCCAGGAAGATAAATCGCAAACATAATTTTTATTTAAAAACCCCACGCAAACCAATTGTGTTAGCGAGTTGGAGTCCAGGGCAATTAGTATAAAATAGGGTATGAGATAACATATAGCGTTAAGAATATGGTTTCGCTAAAGAGAGAGAAGGGGAGAATCAAGGCTCGCATGAGCGGTCCTTTATATAGATAATAAGGGAATATATTTATCTGATGGTAATAATAGTAAGGCTCTAACACCCTACGTAAGAGCAAGGCCTGCGAACTGAGGTTCCATCAATTTTTTAGGTAGTATTATACAAATTCGTAATCCACTATTAAATAACACGACAAATTGGCTTCACACAATCAGCAAACTACGACAAATACGACTAGGGAGCTGCTGTACTTGAACTTCTTTGGGTCGAAAAATATCAAACAGAAATTATTATGAGGTTTGGCTACAAATCGACTTAAGTTTACGACTCAACCAAGAAATACAAGAAATTTGACCACCAGAAAAAGATAACTGCTAATAGGGCAATTCACAACAAGCAATCTGACTGCAAGAAAAGTGATGGATTCGTCCGCGAATTAAAAAAAAGATCGAACAGGATCCTGGGCGAAGCATGACCGACCTAGTAAAAAAAATGGGCGTGGCGAGATCAATGTAGCAGTGCAAAACTTCCGTCCTGAAGAACCACCAATTGTTGCTTGAGAAGAACAAGATGAGCGAGAAGTGAAAGATCCAAGTATTACTAAACGACGTCCAGTGAATTTTTTTGCAAGAAAAGAACTTCATCCACGCTAAGAAGGTGAATTGCAAAAATGACCGTTGGATCTGTCAAGGTGCTTCGGAAGTGTCTACCGTCATGCTTACAAAGTTTCTCGCCTCGGTGATAGCGCTGGATTTGTAAGCAGCGAAGAGGACGTCAAGGCTTGAAGGTGATCACCGATAGCTACGTTAACGTGTTGGAGGCAATTGGTTAAGTCCTGAATTGTAGAGGGAGTCGCTATGCGGGGGTACGTCTTCCAGCAAGACTCTGCTCCAGCCTACAAGGCAAAGAAGACCCAGACATGCCTATACAACAATTTTTGTTTCCACTAGTCTTCCGACTTGAGGCCACACTTAAGTTTCGACTGCAATATTCGTGGTTGAGGCGAAGATCATAACAGCAAGGACAGCTTAAGGGTTTTCATCGCGAAGGTAATGACACATACGGACAAAAAGGAAGTTGTGTTGTCCTGTAGCAGGTTTGAGTCCCGGCTTGAGAAGATCGTGGCCGCTGATGGGGACTACATTGAATAATTGTGCTAAGTGTTATGTAAATAAATTTAATTTTTTTGGTATTTAATGTTATTTTTATTATTTAATTATTTATTTTCCAATACGATCTAGTGATAATTTCAACTGCTGATTATCCAGTATAACCAACTCGATCTAAGTAAAAACTATGTGCGAGTAAGACGTCATTCTAGATAAAATCCCAGGTATTTTCAGAATCTATTTCTATCCCCTGAGAGTCACCGGTCGGCTGTAATCACGATTTATTGTAAATGTAAGCCTAATTTGCGCCCACTTTGATTCTGCATGTCTTTAGTTATTGTTCAATCTCGTTTAGATTGCCTTGTAGATTTCTGAAAGCGTTTATGGGATTGACGTAAGAAACTAATATAACCGTATCGTCTTCAAAAGTTGCAGTTGTGATTAGCCTTGTAGTGGATAGGTCGGTTGTAAATCGAAAATACAGACGGATCCTATCACACCACCTTGAGGTACTCCAGATCGAATACGTTAAAGATGCTTAACTTTTCCTTGGTAATTTGCAAACAGTTGGTCAGGCAAACTTTTTTTTAATTTATGGAACCGAGTTAAGTACCACACATTATCAAATCCCTGAGAAATATCTACTACTTTCTAAACTCTTGAAAAATGTCTGGTTGTAACAATGACATCATATATTTTTGTAATAACTTTGATTGCATATTTGGGTAGCTGTTAGAGAATTTTTCCAGTAACAAGATTAAATTCTAATGCCTTTCTAGCATCAATTTCTTTGTTAATTACTTCTTTTACTTTTAAAATCTGCTATTTTATTATTTTCCTTAAAACAGTGATTTGAGAAAGGTTTGAAAACATCGATTGAGTAGCCAACGAAACTTCTATTTTTTCATTCCTGATACGAACTCAAGTTTTTATAAGTGGTATATACGCTGTAGGTCTTTTTATTTTATATTCTGTTTTTCACAATGAATAATTGGTTGTTTTTACAGCTTATTAGGTGATTTTGTATACCTTGATTACTCCTATTTTAATAAATGCATTTGATAATTTCAATTTTTGTGTAAGAAAAATGCTAACAAACCAGAAAAAACCAAATAATTGCTAATAATACTCCTATAATTAAAATGAAGGTTAAAGAAAATAATTATTAACAGTTCTGATATCAATAATGAGTTTGTTGAGATTAGAAGATAGTATTGAAGTGTCTGAACATCAAACATCACCTACGCATTCCTTAGGCCCAATAAATTTATTAAAAAACAGAAGCTGCCTTAGCCAAAAAACAAATGCACACCACAAGGAAGACTCTCAGGCTGGCTAAAGACACACTTCCACCACAAAAGTGCTACTATACAGCTGAATTTTAAACAAACGGCAATACATCTTTGTGAATATAAACTTAGAAAGTCATTAGTGTCTTAAGTAAACGTGAAAAATTTACAGTAGCATCTAAATACATTCTCGCTGAGAATATCATAGTTAACCTAGAAGCACCCACACGAATCTTTTCAGAGGCTGAAGCAGAGAAAGGCCGGGTTGAGACTTCATCGTCTTGCGCCGTGCTTGGCTACCTAAGAAAAACCTACCCAGGGCGGAATTAAATGTTCTTTGTGAACTCACGAATAACAGAAAGATGGCCAAACTACTCTGTTCAAAAATTTACACCGCGCTGAAATACGAACCCACAGCACGTGATATGAGCAAACTTATAGAAAGTTTCTCTCTGGATGACACCATCAAGTAAAGAATACCATCATCAGAGGCACTGACCCCAAAATATATGGGTTCTTCAAAATCTACAAGGATAATGCTTTACTGCGATCCATTGTCAGTACCATCGGTGGCGCTACCTATAAACTATTTGTCCAGTCTATTACAACCACACATTAGACTTACCAGCAGCTACACCAAAGACCCCGCACACTTCCTCAACCTTCAAGACATGCAGCTACACTATGGAGATTAGTTTTATATTAAGGTCCTGTTTATCAAAGTTCGGATCCGAGACATCCTGGACTACTTAAAGCAAGTTCTCCCTAATAACACCTTGCACCTCTCTTGGCCTTATATTCTACTTTGTTAGGTAAGGCGTTTATTACGAACAAAAATACGGAGTGCAGCGATGGAAAGCGATGGGATTTGAAGAAATGGCCATCAATACAATACCATTAAAACAAATTATACGGCTAAAGTACGTCGATGATACGTTTGTAATATTTCTTATATTCCTAAATTCGATACAGTGAAGTATATACTTCACTATCAAAGTTGAATCGAATAATAGTATTGCTTTGTTAGACGCACAAATGTTGAGACAGGAGAATAGACATTTAAAACATGCTTTGTTTAGAAAACCCACGAACTGCTATAGCCCGTTTTGGGCCTTGCCCTCCCTCAGTTTTCTTCCCTACCCATCTTGATCCACATATTAACTGTACCACACGTAAACAAAAGGGGACAGTTTGATTTTTATTAAAAAGATAATTTTGACTTTACAAATGACAAATATTACAGGTATTAAACATTTTGACAATTGATGTCAATCTGGTTGTAAGAAGCTGTATTTTAACATTTTCAATTTAACTTTTCTAACACTGGCTATACCAATTAAGGTAAATTTTGAAAAAATGTTTTTAAACAACATTTTTATTATAAAAATATGTCTCGACAAAAAAGATTGGGCAAAGATGTGAAATAGCTAGACAGTCCAGATTATGGAACGGTTTTTTGTTTGGCTAATTTTATCCGTTAGAGAAATGATAGTAGTTAGCGGACTCGCGTAACAACGGTTGTTTCCGCAGGAATATGATTATGGATGCGGGATATATATCTACCAGAGACAGGACAACTAAGACAGTAAATAATAGAGGCAATAAAGCGATGGCAATGCATACACAGGACATAAAATGCACCCTCTGTAACAGAGAATATTGACTCTATTTAGTCCTGCTAGTATAATACAAAAACGTGCAGTGTGAAGAAAGAAGATTCTACTTCCGGCTTGAAAAGTAAAATTAAAATGACGTATGAACGGCAGTGTTAGCTTATTTGGAAATTGTTCCGGACATTTCAAGTTTGCAGCGTAGCTAAAACTATAAAACACAAAACTACCCCATGACACAAATAATACTTAGATGTCAGAATCCAACTTTTACGGAACGCTAGTTACATAATGGACGCCAGAAAGCACTTCGCCGGTTATAGAAATATGTGCGTATCAGTAATGGGCGATATTAAAACAATGAAGCGTATTGAAACAGGGCATTAGAACAATGGGTCGGTATTTCAGCGTCGAACCGTTAATGATTTATTGCTTCATTCACCATTATCTCGTTATTTCCTGTATCAAATTTCTATTTTTGCGTTTAAATACTTATATTTTAAATTATGTATCTTTGCATCTTTTTGTTTTTCACCTATTAACTTATTAACATTTGTTAACATTTCATTGAGCTACATGTAAAATTTACTTTTTGATTTTCAATTTTATGATTCTGATACAATTAATAGTTTTATCTATATTTTTATTGATATTTTAACACTGCAACCTGTTTTTTTTAAATATTTTTCATTTTCCCCCTTTTATTTAGTCCAACGTTTTTAAAAAATTTTGTTGCAATTTAATTGCTATACTTTTTAATAAGTCTAAATGAAACTCTTTTTATCTTACTTAAAAGTAACAGTAAAATTGATTTACTCTTTCATATACATATTTTATCCTTTTTTTAATTTTTCTGCTGTATTTTTAGTCCTGCTTTATGGAAAAATATTCTTATACGTATTTTTTTAATATATTTGTTCATTGTAGTTGTCTTTATTTTATAATAATTTATGTTGATTTGCAGCTTTGTGATTAGTTTTTGCACCTGTATTTTAACTTTTAATTAATAATTATAATATGGTTTTTATAAAAACATAATTGCAGTAATTATAAATAAAACGTAATCCAAGATACTTAATGATGGCGCCTAATAATATTACTACTCCTGTTGTTCGTTCTCGAGTCGTTAGGCCGTGGTTGAAGTTTGAAAACTCTCAACGTAAACCTGCTCACATGAACGTGATATACAGAGTATATTCCTAGTATATCTTGTAAATTGCTTGTGTCCTTGGCTGGTCGATGCAAGACTCGGTATATTCGTTGTAGTTTTATAGATGGTTTCTACCCTGTGTTTATTCAAGATTTTCCCTATCCGGTTTGTAACTGTTAATACAAGGTAGAAAAGTTTTATCTACCGCGACCGATTTCGATTGTATTGTACGTCTATTGTACATCTATTAGGTTTTACGACTCTTTTTATCTCCGTCTTTGAGTAGCCATTCTCTTGTAAGACTTATTCCAGATGTTTTTGTTCCCCATCTAAGAACTAAGGTTGCTACATTCGCCGTGCTTGGTCTACCAATACTTTTACAACCGTTCTTTTTTGAATCTGATGGTGATTGAACCGCTTGTACAGGTTCGTGATTTTTCTAAACAAAATATGTTTAAATGTCCGTTCTTCTACTATTACTTGATACAAAATATTTTCTTATTTACTAAGTAAGAGGATACGAAAGTATTTGGAAAACTCATCGGCGAATATCAAGCAGGGTTCAGGCTTGGCAGATTCATTATCGATCAACTATTTAGTAACAAGATGTTGAAAGCATGGGAGTATAGTATAGAGGTAAACCAAATATTTGTCGACTTCCTCCAGCCCTATGATGCTATTAAAAGAGAGAAACTCTACGAAGTAACAAATAAATTTGGGATACCAGGAAAATTAGTCCGACTAATCAAGACAACGATGACATAGACGGTGGCGTGCATAAGAATACAGCATCAAGTGACATATCCATTTCAAATAACACAGGATCTAAAACAGGGTGATGAGCTAACCTTAATACTTTTCAACATTAGCCTGTATGTCATAAGAAAAATGACAATGAACCCAATGAACAGATTGAGCAATCCCAATTAGCAGCATACGCAGATGACATCAACGTAATGGGACGACCACTAAAAATTGTAAAAGAAATATACATATAGACCTGGAAAACAAAGCCAGTGAAGTAGAACTAATAATAAACGTAGACAAACAAAGATCCTAACACAACCACGTTTAACGAGATTGCTGCAAAACATAACCATTGGTAACGACAACCTAGAGCAAGTAACAAATGTTGCTTACCTAGAAGTAAATCTATCCAAAAATGGAAGTGAAGAACTAGGGATACAAAGAAGAGTCGCCCAGTCTAAAAAATGTACTTTGCTCATTTATACATACTCAGATCCCATAATGTACACCCAAAGAATAAGATTCGAATCTATAAGAGCATCATCAGAGCTATAATGCGAAACATGAGTCTTGACACAGATCATGGCAAACTACATTAACGCCTTTGAAAGGAAAATTCTGAGACGCATATTTGGACCAAAGTAAGAAGATTGAACGTGGAGATCAAGATACAACCACGAGCTATATCAAAAATATAAAGAGATCTTCATATTTGAATTCGCCGGAATCCAAAGACTACGATGGAACAGTCATATAATTAGAATGGGGAAGCAAAGAATACCAAGGAGTGTCCTCGAATCAAGAGTGGAGGGGCGCAGACCGATAACAAGACCCCGAAAAAGGTCAGGTCAGGAAGAATTTGCAGAGGGCGCAAAAAAATATTCTAAACGTCTGCAACTGAAAGAGGAAACTAAAGAACTTAGACACCCATTTAGTTTTTATAGACCTGGAGAAAGCGTTCGTTACTGTTCCTTTCCAAAAACTGCTTCAAATCCTTACAACCACAAACAGGGAATGTATAAAGATCAGACAAATATTATGAAGATCTCGAACAAAATCTCAGATCCATTTAAAACAAATAAAGAAGTACGGCAAGGATGCTATCTGTTGCCCACCTTGTTTAAAATACACTTAGAATACATCTTAACGGAATGGAAAACCAAATGCAAATATATGGGTCTACTAATAGAAGACGATTATATATATTCCCTATTATTTGCAGATGATCAAGTAATAATGGGGGGTGATGAATACGACATAACATATATGATGCAAAAGCTTGTAGACACACTTATGAAGCAAATGGCCTAAAAATCAATTATAAGAAAACCAAATATCTAACAACAGAAGACCGTGGAAACGATCTTAAAATATACGGAAATATAATCGTAAAATGTGATGATTTTAAATATCATCAGAAGCAAATTCAAAAAAAATGTCACGAGCAGGATGGGACAGGCTAGATAAGCTATACAAAGACTAAATTCGTTACTGTGGTCAAAAAGCATGTATAATGACATGAAAGTTAGAATGTATAATAATATAGTGCAAAGTATACTAATATACTGCTCGGAGACTTGGGAATTGTCCAAAAGACATAGACAGCAAATAAATGCAGTCGAAATGGATATCCTTCGAAGTGGATGTAGGGTGTCGAGACTAGAACAAGTAACGAACGCAGAAATAAAAACAGAATGCAGAAGAACTCAACATCTATAGATGAAATAGAAAGAAATAGACTCTTATGGTATGGACACATAGAAAGAATAAACGCAAACAGATGGCCAAATCGAATATTAAAGTGGAACCTGCCATGACGACGAAGGTGAGGCAGATCTCCTGACACGTGGATAAAACAAGTGCAAGAGGACATGAGAGACAGGAACCTCGAAGAAGGATTATGAAATGACAAAGACTACTAGCATTTGGAATGCGAGAAAAGGCATAGGCCGTAAAATACTCGCTATAAAAAAACTAATTAGTTTATAAACAGTCGATGAATAAAGAACGCAACAAGCGAAATTGATTAGTGCGCCGTGCAAACTTTATGGAAGAATGATGTTTTTAATTAATAAGGGATTTGAAAAATAACCTTATAATAAACCATGGCAACAACTCCAAACACAAAGAGTGCATTTTAAAATTCATAGTAAAAGTCTAGCTTTACAAATAGTAAATTGTAAAAATAACAAAACAATACAAGGAATAAGCCTTGTATTGGTGAAATATTCTCTTAAGTGTTGTTAAAGTTGTACAGTTTCTCAGTTTTTCGTGGACTAGCAATTCATGGTAATAATAAATTATTAGGATCAGTAAAAAATTGGTAGCTTTATTGGCTATATAGAATTGATTTCAAATTCGATCTTTTCTCAGTCGAATATGTAACTAAAATTTGGAAATAAAAAAACATACGTTTCGTCATACCAATCAAACTATCAGCGAATTTATTATACAGTTAGCGGACCAAGGCAAGGATTGTCCAAGAGACTGTAAATGCAAAATATTATTCCGTAATTGCGACAGGTCAACTAGCTTTTGTGGTAGGTTATGTGCTATCTACAGGAACTCTTGTTGAACACTTTTGGACGTTTATTCCTAACTGAGACCATAAACTTGAAAATATGGCCAATTCTGTAATATCAAACGTAGAATTTGTAGGTTTTTATCTAAATCACTGTAAAGGATAGAGCTGCAACAATGTCAACAACATTCCTGGGTGCTACAAAGTTCTCTGGCCACATGCGTCCCTTGAACGGATTACTCTTTACTCTTTAGCTCAGTGGCAAGTGTTTTCTTTAGAACAACAAACCTATAACTTTTTTAATTACCAAACTAAAAAATGTGACATATTGCAGTATCATCTTAATAAGGACTCCTTATCTTTAAAAACTTTATAGACAACTCGATGACTAATGCCAAGCAAGCATTGTACAAATCATATCGGAAGGTTTTTGATGCTTTGGCACACATTACCCACGATAGTGATCAGACCCAGGATGCAAAGTATAAAGCAAACGTGATATTGAAAAAACTATATTAAGTGTCTTAAAATAGCATTAATTATATGTATCTGGAACAACGTTTTTGTAAACTCTCGAGAAGGCTTTAAGAAAAAAGCACAGATACAGCAAAAGTCACTACCCTATACAATATTTTGGAAGCTTTTGCAAACATTCTTCGAAACGAAGATGAGTTTGCAAGACTCGTTTCTTTATTTTGGACGACAGTCTGTCATGCTAAAAGTATATGCTATAGTTGATTCTCTAAAGCTCAACTTAGTACAAAAAAGTATAATTTATATAGAATTACATAATTACTCAAATGGGAAATGACAGCTATAGAAAAAGTATGCTTCTGATTTAGATAAAAACGTGTGCATTTAGCAGCATTTTTAAGAATTTCTAATCGGAGACAAGAATAACAAACCAAAAATACAATTAGAATAAAAAGACTCCTAGTAATATTGAAGTCATGGGACATAAAATCTACTTTGCAAATATTGTCATCGTTCCAAGAATTTTTTTAGGTTTGGCAGTTACCAACTGCAGTGGAAGCAATCTTTTTCAGCTCTCAAAAGAGTAAAAAGCCTTTTGAGATCAGCGCGAAACCAAGAAAAAATAGCGAGTCTTGCACTTTTGTTTACTTCAGTTCGAGTTCTTACAAAAATGTCTATCTTTTGATGACATAGTCTAGAGATTTGCTAATTCTAAAGCAAGAAAGGCAAATGTTTTTTAAATAAGAGTTTTTAGTTGATGTGGATATTTGTTTTTATTTTTCCTTACTGATGTGTGAACGTATGTAACGAAAATTGAGCAAATCAAATAATTGTTTGGTCTAAACAATCAGTTTCTTTTATAATTTTTCTATAACATCCCAAACATGCGAAAATTTGAGAGAAAGCAGATGAATTAATCAGACCCTGCCCATAACAAAGCTAATATAATTAAAATTAACTTAGAAATAAGATTTCAATTAAATTAAATTGACAAAAGACTAGCTCACTTAGCAAGTTACATTTATGTCCTTCATTCTTTGATACATTGCAATCTGTAACTTCAACGGTAACTTGGCACCGAACTAAAGCGGCAAATGCGCTTTTATTCTTGTTTTCGAAAGAATATCTTATAGTAAGTTAAAAACAACTCTCCCCAGAGAGTTCCCCGTAAATCATTCGAGATTGAACTGCATTCGATGCGTTGGACGCTGCCTCCATATATATTTCTTCCCGACGCGCTCCGAACTCCTATAGTTTTTCCATTTCGCAAATTTATGACCTTTTGAGCGCGCGGCCGATCAGCGCGCAATTCCTCAGCGTCATCCATCGCAGGTAATTAATTTCCGCGGAGAGCGCTGAAAGCATGTGGCGGCCGCCGAAATGGAGTTGCAAAGAAACCCGCCGAGGAACAATAAAGCATGCCGGTCAGGGCCCGCCCTGATCCCCGAGGAGCGTGATCAAGGGGCCCAATCTGGAAGTTTCGGCTCACCTGCGCCCGTTTTTATCACTAAACTTTCCTTGTAATTGTCGCGGCGCACGTTCTTGCAGCCCCTAATCTGGCGGCGAGGACTCGTGCGTAGCGCGCCAATCCGGCGAGTTATCGCACTTCGAAAGAAAACTTATTAAAGATATCGATGGCTTTGTCCGATTAATCCGCGCGGCGCCCGCGGCATCCGGAGCGGCGCCGTTTGCCGGATTTAATTACAGTTCGCGGTCATAAAACCGACGCCGTGCATTCTATCACTCGTGCGCGCGGTGCAGCGCAAGACGGGGATGTTTCGCGGTGTCGAAATGCAGGCTATCCAAACGGAAAATGCCCGGAATGTTTTAATCGAATATTTCTGCCCGCCCCAAAAATCCATGTTCAGGTATCGGCGAAATATGCGAGGATTTCGTTCGCGGCGGGCACGGCTCAATTACCTTTGTTTGCTCGCCTGTCATAACAGAGGGCTTTAAAGAAAACAAAGGGACAAACCGGCAATATGATTATAGAGATATTTTGGAAGCAAAATGAAGGATACGATAAAAAATTTTTTTTTTATTATTAAACTTTATTAGCAATCAGGAAATACATGATATAAGCTAATTTGATGTTATGTACAATGTTATTTATATTGTACAAGAGAATGGCATGAAGAGGTTCATCATCCAGCGACTTCGCCTCGGATTCACAGAAAGTCATGTGGCCAAAATATTCCTAATCGTCTGTTTCCTGTGGGTTGTAGAAGATGTCGTAGTAGTTCATTGGGATGAGCTTCAAGCTTTCCGTGGTGTGCGGTGGCTCGTTTTTGGATAACTGTGTTTTTGTATGGAATATTGAGGTCTGTGTGTAATGTGTGGTTGGTGACATACCAGGGTGCATCTACTATTGTACGAAGGATTTTGGACTGGATTCGTTGGATTATAACTGTGTTGGAGTTGCTAGCGCATTCGATTCCATAAGTCCATATGGGTTTTATGACGGTTTTATATATAAGTAATTTATTCTCAGTTGATAGGTGTGAATTACGACCTATTAGCCAATTAAGGTCCTTTATTTTCAATTCAATTTGTTTCCTTTTCTCTGTTATGTGTTGTTTCCAGTTTAATTTCGAATCCAGATAGAGCTCCAAGTATTTCACTACTGCCTGTTGTAGTATGTGGACGTGATTAAGGTTCACGTTTGGACAATTCCCTTTCCTGAGCGTAAAGGTTATGTGTGCCGATTTTGATGCATTGACTTTTATTTTCCATTTTAACAGCCAATCCTCTATGAGGTTCAAGTGCTGTTGAAGTTTTGATGCAGCAGTTATTGGATCATTCTCAGTTGCCAATATTGCAGTATCGTCTGCAAAAGTGCCCATAGTTGTATTTCGAGAAAGAGGTATATCAGTTATATAAATCAGATAGGGAAGAGGGCCGAGGATACTGCCTTGGCGATGAAATAAGTAAATTTTATTTTTTGAAATTTGTTGTCGAAGCTCCATCCTTAATATTAATTTAGCTCGTATTTATTCTGTTGCTAAATTTGCTTGAGATACAAAAATGAGTCGCAGGACTCCCATTGTCTTTCCAGTGTTCATACAAAGCAGACCTACAAGGTTATCAGGTAAGGCGAATTATTTTTTAGTGACAAAAGTTTATTCTGCACAATTTAGCCAGTACTAGACGCCAGAAGAATATATTAGTTGCGAATTAAGTCAGGTAGCCACTGAAGTTTCAATTTTCTAACTACTGAGTGAGTAATAAACTGTACTACAAGCTGGTTGATGTGTTCATCCAGGTTGGTATAATAGCACTTGCGAATCTGTGGATTTCTTAAGCTATGTATGGTATTTGTAAGTGGGAGTATAAAGTGTCGTTCCGGACATACTATAGGACGTTTGCAATAATACGTAGGAGCTGGCATTGGAAGCGTTGGATATCTTGGTATGGGAAGCTTTCACACAACCCCAACGTTGCATCCCATAATTCCATATAGGTTTTAGAATGACTTTATAGAGTAAGAGTTTGTTCGACAGGCGCCGACCCATGAGCCAGTCTATCTGTTTAAGTTTGAGATTTGGGTGTTTCCTTTTTGCCTTAATATGCTCACGACAGTTAGTTTTCCAGACGCAATCTGAGATACTTGACTTGAGGTTGAAGGGGTATTCGGGCATTGCTGATGGTTAATTGTGAGTACATTGGGTTTGTTGGTGAAGGTTATTTGAGGAGACTTGTCACTATTAACTATAACCATACATCGAATGAAGTGAAGTAGGTCGAGGTGATTTTGTATGTGTTCTGCTGCAACTGATGGATAAATTTGCTGTATCACCAGCGAACGTGGCTATAATGGTGGTTTGAGGGGTTGGAATGAATATCGGCAGTATACAGAAGATAAAGAAGTGGCCCAAGTACACTGCCCTGTGGTATACCAGCGGTAATATATTGATAATTTGAAACTGGATTATTAGTTGTAACTTACAAAGTTCTCTCACTAAGGTAAAACTTGACAACAAAACTAACTTAGGAATTTGTTTTGCTGAATATCCAAGAATATGCCGTTGCGAAACTTTTTCGATTTTAAGGCATTCTATGATTGTGGTGGCGAGTTAATGTTCTTAGTGCACTGTCAAATGGTGTGTGGAATTCAAATTGGTTGGATGGAAGCATTAGGTGTAAATCTAGTCTCTTTAAAACTTTTGAGAAATAGCTTTTCGAATATTTTAGATAGGAGAGGCTGGACACTTATAGGTCTGTAGGATATAAGTTGTGGTGGTTGATTTCTAGGCTTGGCAATCACAATAACGTGAGCATGTTTTCACTGAATCGGAAAATGACACAGTTTCAAAATACCATTGTAGATAGCGGTCAGAAAACTAGAGCTTTTCTAGGTAAGTTTCGAATGATTTCTCCTACTAGTAGGTCGTGAACCAGATGCTTTGTGAGTGTTAGTTAGATGTATTTGATTTTAAACTTCAGCTGGCGAAAAAGCTTTTATTGGACAAAGTGCATCAAGAAAAGATTTATTTTCTGTTGCATCGTCGTTTGCTGGAGTTGGTTGTGCCATAAAGACGTTTGCGAAGTGTAAACTTTATTTTATTCCATTTATTTTTAATTGGTAGAATCGCTACAATGGAACGTTTAAAGTTTTTGTGGTTTTTCACATCTGGAGAAAGTTGAGCAACATACTGTTGTTTCATTGCGTGCGTTTTTAAGACGTTTTTCCATAATCAAGTCTCGGATATGATAGGGTATACCCTAACACTATAGTGTTGGTTTTGGTTATAAGCGGGTTTAGCTGTTGATAGAAAATGAGATTTAGTATTACGAGTTGGTCGTAGTCAACTGCTTTCAGGTCTTTAGGATTATTAATCCATGATCGACATGATTTTTGCGTTCCAATAGAGTATAAGGAAAATTGGAGATCATAGTCAGTAGTTTGGAACAAAGTCTTATAGTTCCAGCCATTGAAGTTCCTGCAGTACTAAGACCCAATGGTTGGTAATTAATCGCGTTGCTCGGTGACATATGTACGTGATATGCTATTGACAACTGCAAAATTAAGTAGATTAGGTAGTTTATTTTGGTCGGTAGGCCAACAAGCGGGTTCTTTGGTAGAAGAAAATTGAGATTATATTACGAGTGGTCCGTAGTAGGTTTTTTCCTTTAGGATTAGTTAACCGTGATCGCCATGATTTTTTTAGCGTTCCAATCGCCCTTACAAGAAATGTACTGCTAAGTGATCGAAAGAAATTCTTTTTTCCCAGCCATTGAAGTCCACTGCAGAACGTAGGCCCCAATGGGGATTTGGTAATTAAACGCCACGCTTTCCAGGCGGATTGGCGAGTGGATAGGGTAGAAGGTACTTCACGACCGCCAAAGGTGTTTGTATGACGGCCGGAGAGCATTAGATGTTTGCCATTGTCGGGGTTCATGCAACTACTAAATTAAATTTACAAGTTTATACTTAAAGCACACATTTAAGTATCCTATTTGTCACTCTGCTGCAGGCCGATCTCAACCTAACGGTGTAAACCAAAACATCCATCGGTTGCATAAGGTTCAGAACTATTTTAAAATCGGCATTTATAATATTTAAAATTTATTTGCTTTAAGATGCTTTGCTTATAAGTTAATCAGAATGGTCAGTAGTGCTGTGCGAAAAGATTAAAAATATTTAAGAAACAAGAAAATACTTTTAAAGTATGTTAAAATAGAACAAAATATTACATAGTAGTAGCTGAACACTTTTGAATATTGAAATATTCAATATTGGTATTAACAAATTTTACTCAATAGACCTTACAATTATAGAAAGAAACAGACTTAATAAAAAAAGTTACACAAGTTATTTTAAAGATTAGCAATCAACAGGCATTTCAAACATGCTAATGTAAAACTAAAAGTAAATAATATCTAAACATGACCGTAATCAAATTCTACAGCGGTTGAGAGAAACAGAAGATGTGAAAGTGTTACTGGTGTTGAAGATTCAGACGAATTGGAAGAGGATTTTCTGGAATATAATAAAGATTAATATGGCGAAGAAGAATAAGGTATTGAAGATATTCTAGAAGTAACAGACGTAAAAGAAGATATCTCTGGATCGTTGTTTAAGGCCCATAAGTTTTATCTTGAGAGGGATCGGCAAATCAGATGCTATTTAAAACCTTAACTATCACGGACAGCGACGTGATATAATATGCCAGTTTTTCATAAACCAGGACCTCAAGAAAATGCAAGAAAATTACCTCTTCATCGAATTATTTCAGTGTACGATTGACGATAAAATTATTTTTAAATGTAGAGTATACAAACATTTATATCCAAAAATGAAAAAATCGCAAAAATGATAAATTGGCAAAGTAAGTTAAAAACTTTACTGAGAATATTTATATATATTTACTAGTGCATTGAAGTAATTTAGGAGAAACATATTTAAAATATGAAAAAACTTATGGGAGATTAAACAGAAAAACCAATACCTATATACGAGAATAAACAAAAGTAATGGACGTTGCCATACACGCTGAAAAACTGAAATGGTCATTTGCCAGCCACATCGCAGTCAGGATAATTTTCTTGGAATAATGGAGATCAGTTTCTTACATATCCAACACCAAATTAACGAATGTATGGTGTGGTTTTTTATTTTCTGGCATAAGTTCTTTTATCAGTTAGATTTTTAAGCCTTTAGGCTCAGATTTTTGTGCAATATATGGTATAGCAAGGTTTATGAAACGCCCAATTGTTGTAAACGTTTTAAAATCGATATATTTGAATCTTCTGCAGCGCTTTCAGCTATAACGGCGACATTTACAACAGATTTGGCTGGCTAAGCACACTTTTGGTTCTTTACAACCGAAACTTGACCAAAAAGCTCATCAAGGCGATTTATTTGAACAGAAAAGTGTGTAAAATACTTACGAATTATCTACACAAAATTTTCACCATGTTTATAGTAAATGCTTACAACTTTAAAGAGTCTAAATAACATCTTTTATTGGAAAACCCTTTTCAGTTGCATCAGTCGCTAATAATAGCTTTTTAAGTTAAAAATGAGTAGGGATTATTAAAAAGTAAAAAAAATAAACCAAAATGTTGTTTTATGACGTAATTAATTAAAACCCTAAAGAGTTTAGCTTTTTGGTGACTTTTGAAATTGCTAATTGTTTTATAATAAACTTAATACAAAACAAAAGCCAGATTTATAACTACATCCATACTTTAACTTAACTCAATTAGATTATTACAAAAATTCTAAAACCATAACATTAGCAACAGATTTACAAAATATTTTTACTCGAATAAATTAAAAATATTTAGGCAGTGTGCCTAAAATCTACCGAATAGCTGAAACTTTCGAACAGATTCCTGCATAAAGTGTATCAGCTGTAAAAATAGACATAATTAAAAATTCCTTTTAGCTTAAACTGAGACTGAATGCTTAAAGTTGAAGTACGAGTTTATATTAAAAAGTTTTAGGAATTATTACCAGGGCATTTATTTTTATGAATTATATATACAGTAAATTAATAGGTGACGATTCAAAGCCACAGATGATACCTGCAATTATGTAGTGATGAGCTAAAAATGAGCTGAAAAATTAAAAACATGAGCTTTTTGGTTGAGTCATCTAAATCTAATTCCAGACTTGCTGAACGCTAGTGACATTTTACTTATAGCAACAAGTTAACAAACACTTTAAAGGAAGATAGGAATATAAAGGAAGAAATTAGAAGAAAAAATATGAGAATAAATAAAATAGGTAAAGCAACGAAGGTAACAAAAAAAAAATATTTATAAAAATAAATGGAAAGCAGCTATTGAACATTTAACAACTGAAATATCTATTCTTCTTAAAGTGCCTTATTCACTATTGAATGTTGGCAACAATCGAGGCAAAATTTTGTCTATCATTAGTGGCTCTTATCAACTCATGTGTACTCATATGGGTCTAATGTTCTTAAGCCAGGAGCATCTCCTGCGACCTCACCCTCTTCTGCCTTCAACGTTTCTTTCCATAATGAAATATCTATGAGTGACAATAAATAAATATCGGAAAATATACGGAAAAATATGAACCAGAATAAATCAAAAAGGGTCTATTACAAAATAAATAGCTCAATGATAAGGAAAACTAAACATTAACTAAACAATATACATGCCAATAATATTATTACGGCAAAACCTTCGACACTACCATATAATCATAGATTAACAATAACATTATCTAATATTAAAATAAAATATTTTAGGTAGGTGGTTTGAAAAACAAAAAGAGACAGTAAGAAATAGAAGTATTCGGGAAAAGGTAGACCCAAAACCACTAGTAAAAACAGCTCCAATTGTATGAACACCTGAATATGTAATGTGAAGGAAGACAACATTAGAGGCGCAGTCACGAAAAGAGGACAGACTTCAGAACAAACCAAGCTACTCACAACAAACAGAACAACATACAAAAGTTGGCTCAAAACCTCCATACCGTAAGACATAAAGCAGAAGAGAAAGTAATTAAGTGAAAAAATTTTGGTCGTTGATTTTTAAAAGGACGAATATCAAGTGTACTAAGCTATTTTGGGCCCACCAAAAGCATTAGGAGAACGCCTGGAAATGGCCAAAATACGTTTTTCCGAATGATAATAGATCCCCGTGTTAAAGTATCACAGCTTTGCAAATGTGCAAATTCAATGTATCTACGGCACCCCAAAAAATCCAAATTTTTTGATTTACAGGAAATAAAAGTGCAATCAGACAATAAACAACAATTCTGTGGAACATTATTTTTAGAAAATAATGAAGAAGCTAAACCGCTTTAGATTGGTTTGCTGTACTTTAATGTAAGTTAAAAAATAAGATTTAAATTAAAATTGTTTGCATTATTATTCTACAGGTTCTTTAATCTATCTTCATACATGTAACAGACTTATGTTAAAAATAAGATTATTGATTATATTCTCTGTATATCTATCTTCATAACACCAAATGTAACCAGACTTTTATGTTAAAAAATAAGATTATTAGCATTTATAGTTCTGGTCGTGTCATTTTCGTTTGAGTTTTGTTGGGTTTGTTAGTCAAGTCTTCAAATTGTTTTCATGCCTTACAAGTTTGTGCAGTGATAGGCTGTTGTTATATAGGGTATCCCCAGATCTTTATGAAGTGTTCCGTTAGGAATGTACTATGATGCATCTATTATTGAACGAATCGTTTAGATTGGAACCTTTAAAATATTTTGGCTTAGAGCCTCCCTAAAGACTAAAATTAGTCTGAGAATGGTTTCCTGGCGAAGTACCTTACTTTTTAATGAAAGCTGAGATCATTTACCTATTAGTTAACGCATTTCTTTTACTTTCAGATCAAGTTGCTTACGTCTTATATTTATGCGAGTTATCCATGTGAGTTTTTGATCGATGCATTTCTAAATATTTAACTTCTATTTTAACTGACAAGGAATGTCATGGAGTTGTTCTGCTCTGATCGTAATCAAATTTGGTATACAGTATGATATGACTGAGGGACTTTTTGCTGTGTGACTCAAAACTTTAGAAATATGAAGTATTAAAGTTTACCGCTTAACAATAATGCATATGAGAGATATCATTAGTGTTAACTGCAAAAAAGTGTTGAACACAAAGATACATTTGACAACGAGCACATATTGTCATCAAAGTCAAGATCGACATCAGTTTCAATAGACAAAGATGAATTCCTACAGTTTTCAAGGACTTCGAAGAGTTTCGCCGCAAGATCTTCTTCTTCAAAGGTGATTGGAGATTCAGGGTGATCCTGAGGTCGATGTTTTTGATGGAGGAGATGCAGAACATTTAGGGGGTTGACCATCTTGATGAGAATAGAAGAACACTTGTTGTTGACACGAGAGAAAAAATAGTGATATGGACAATATACACACAACACAATGTATGCCTGATGTTTCGTCATTTTGACCTTTCTTATCTCGTCTGTCACACAGCAAAAAGCAATAACATGTATTCATCCCTCAATCATATCATACCGTATACCAAATTTGATAACGATCGGAGCAGAACAACTCCATGACATTGCTTGTGAGATTGCCGTGTTATTTATTCTTATACTGTGCTTGGTTACAAATATAAGTTGTACAGTTTTATCAATATTTTACTTGCTAAAACAATTTTTAAAAATTTTTAGGTCTGATTTCTATTGTACTACAGACAGATAGCACAGATGTATCGTTGCAAATGTTGCAATTTTAGTATTGTCTGTGCTTTGTATAAAATCAGTATATAACAAGCACAGTAATGAACCTAGTACACTGCCTTGTGATACACGAGACGTAATTACATGGCAGTCAGAAACTTTATTACTGATCTTGATTTGAAAACTTCTTTCTTACCGGTATGAAGCAAGTAAATTGGGCTAGGTAGGTGTGTTTAATGTCCAAAAAATTTCAATTGCGTTTACAAAATCTAAATTGATACAATAGGATCATATAATTTAGATCAATTTTGTGTAGCACCAGTCCTTCAAACATCTTTGATAATATTGGAAAGAAACTCATTAGTCTACAAGAAGTTGTTTCTATTTGTTAGTTTTTTATTAGTGTAGTAGCTTAATTGTAATATCCTATTATATATCATAAAGAGTAAGATCAAAATTCTTCTCGGTAAAATATGCAACCATGAAATCCAAGTCAAGATTTTTCTATGCATTTGCGTGCTGTTATGCTCGTCTTACTTCTTCAAGTAAGAATGGTTTAAATTGCATTTTTAAAATTGATCATCTCTTGGTTGTGGTGGTGCAAAACCATTTGTAAGATATTCAGCAAATGTATTCATTTTATCTACGTGAGATCCGATTTGATGTACCGTCACTTTTTTTAATTGACAATATTGTACTATTTGACACTTTAAACTTCTTAACAGATCGCTTTATTTGGTGGACATTTATTGTCAAGCATTGATGAAGTAATATTTAAAGGTTTCATTGTGGTCTTCTTGAACTTAGTTTTCCATTTATAAATTGAATATTGTTTATCTTTCCTGTTCCCTGTGCTTTATCAGATGTTACATGCTTTTTGCTTTTCACAGCCAAGTTTATGTTAACGGTTGTAGTGTTATTATTCATATTGGAAGATGTTGCTTTTCAGATTTTATATTGGTTATGTTAGATATTGCGTTGCTTCGTCAAGTTCATCGGGTTCTTTTATTCTAATTAAGTTTTTGCGCTAATCCAGTAATTGCTAGAACAGTTCCAAATTAGTTTTTTCTTTGCTAAAATTTAATGTTAACTTCAACGTCTTCATTTGATCCAATATTGATGGAATTATTAGATATTCTTTTAGTTATGACAAAGTCTATGGAAGACTAAAAATTTTCAAGAATCGCTAGCCATGCCAGTATATTGCTTTATGAGTTGATACGTAATCAAGATTTAAGTTTTGAATTATACATAAGGGATTCCATTCTTTAGGGGTTATAAAACATTATACCTAAGTTATGTTTTGCATTCCAGCCAACGTTAAGAATAAATTTATTGTTTTATTGTTGAAAATATTCTGTATATTCTTTAGTGTTGATGGAATGCCTTGGAGGACTATACATCTCTGCAAGGTCAATGAATACAGACTGGCTTTAACTTATAGTATTAAACTTTGAGTAGTACTAGTCTAGTAAAACTCTAGTACGCAGTAATTTAAAAAGTTTTTGCTGATCCATCGTAAATTGTGTCATCTAAATTGTTTGTTAACACCTGTGCCTCAATAAATCGTGGCACATCCTGTGTTAGAGTTGTAGAAACGTAGTTATTTCTGATATATTACACACCATGTTGAAATTCGCAACGATATTACAATTTTAAATTATTTTATCAATCGCAGTAGGGAGCGAGTTTTGATTCTAAATTCTGCAAGAAAATTTAAAAGTTAGTCGACGATATTTATTGTTGTCCTTGGTTTTCTGAACCACTTCTTAGCGGACTATTTTTGAGTAAGTTGGATGGTTTATCGGTAGCATATTTGGATTTTGATTCATTGCTCGAGGTAATGAGGTAGAAAAGAAAGGGTAGCGGGATAGATTTTCATATACCAAAGAGTCATTGTAGTTAGCCGCATTGTTTTGTTAGCATAATTCACGCTTAGCTGAGTTTTTAGCAAGCTACGGTATTATGTTTTTCATATAACTTGGTATGAGCATATGCTTGCTTACACTGGAGATAACATTTTTATGTTTAAGTGCTTCAACTGAGATTTTAACAATATTTGAGTATTTGATATTTATGTTTCTTTCGGTTCAAAATCCACTACAATAAGAAAAATTTATGACACGGTGTCATGTTAGTGATATTGCATGCCATCTTCTAACGCAGGTAGTTTTTTATTTGGTAATGTATCTGAGTAATGAAAATGTCTAACAAACATTTTATATTCCCAGTCTTCTTTTAGTTCATAAGTTTAATAATTAACTTTATTATTTCTAATTGGTATTAGTTTGTGGTAAGTGTTTAGGTTAAGAACATTTACCTCGATTATTATTTTTAGTAAATAGTTTGTTATTTTATCATACTTAATCACTTTGTCTATAAATGTTGGTGGTGATTTGTGTTCTTTAGGTGCTCTGGTTAGTACCACTTCGTTGCTTATTATTTTAATCTGACTGTCGAGGAAGTCTTATAAATTTATTTTGCACGCGTTATTATATTTGTATGATAAGCCTCCTACATCTTACAACTCTTTACTATGTATTAATACTTTTATTAGGCAATTTAATTATCCGTGTGTTTGATGTAAGATTTTGATGATTTCTGGTATATTAGACCTACTTTGTAATCATATATGTTGGTTTGCGGTTATTGTGTTTACTATATGCTAATGTCCTCGGGGGAACCTGTAACCCCTAGAGGGCGCGTCCCTAGGTGGCGGATAGGGGAATGCCCGGTAGATATACCAGGTAAGAGGGAAATCAAATACCTCCCGCGGACCAACAGGTAAAAGCAGCGTCTGACCCAGATTGGGCGGCTGCAAACAGCGTCTGTTCCCCATGTGAGGGGCGGCTGATTACACTCTCGCCAACACGCAGTAGGATACCGCGGCGTTTTAAATCCTATACCCCACACCCAAATGGCGAATTACAAAACATACGGAAATATACCCCAGGTGGGCATGGATAAACCAAAATCCCACACCCTCAGAGCGAGGGTCATCCTCATGGATTCTGGGGGAGGCAAAAATTCGCAAATATACTCAAGAAACAGATCTGGACCAAAAACACGACGTTTAAACATTGCTACCTACAATACACAACACTCTCATCCGAAGAAAAACTAGCACAATTAGAAGAAGAACTAGAACACATAAAATGGGACGTAGTAGGAATGAGTGAATTAAGAAGCAAACATGAAGGCCAAATAAACCTGACATCAGGGAACATACTTTACTACAAAAGAGAAGAGGAAGCCCTATTAAGAGGAGTTGGGTTTATAATACACAAAAGGCATGCAAAGAACATAATAGATATAGGAAGTATAAGCTCAAGAGTTATATATTTAATTTTAAAACTGAACAACAGATACAACATCAAAATAATACAAGCCTATGCACCTACATCGCAAGGATCTGAAGAAGAAGTAGACGCCTTCTATGATGATATCACAAAGGCAAACGAAAATACCCCAACACACTATACACTCCTCATAGGAGACTTCAACGCAAAGATAGGACAAAAGGAGGACGAAATGGAAACATCAATGGGGCAATACGGAGTAGGAAAACGGAACGAGAGAGGTAGAACTCTATTAGGATTCTGTCTGCAAAACAACATTTTTATAATGAACAGTTTCTTTAAAAAGAACGAAAACAGAAAATGGACCTGGAAGAGTCCAGATGGCATCACCAAGAACGAAGTAGACTTTATAATTTCAAATAAACGGCAAATTATAAAAAACGTTGAAGTTTTAAACAAATTTTCCATTGGAAGCGATCACCGCCTGGTGAGAACTACTATAAATATCAATCTAAAACACGAAAGAGTAACCTTGTAAAAAGCAAGCTAAAGGTAAAGGTAATAATGGAAAATGGACAAATGTCGAAAACCGGCAAGAATACACAGACATGATAGAAGAACGACTAAATCAGATAAAAGATGAAGATAGCATCGAAGAAAGAAACGACGTTATTGTAAAAACACTAAAGGAAGCAACCCAGAAATACTGTAGCAAAGGAAACCTACGCACTAGTAAGATCAGTGCCAACACAAAATCCCTAATAAAAGAAAGGAGAGAAATGGGAGACAAAAACTCAGAGGAATTTAGAAAAATCAATAAGGAAATATCAAAAGAAGTTAGAAAAGATATTCGAAAGTATAACACCACAAAAATCATTGAAACAATCGAACACAATAAAAAACTGAAAGTTCTGAAACGTCAAATAAATATTGGAACAAAAAGTATAATGAAACTAAAAGATGAAAATGGAAATACGATTACAAACAAATCCGATATTGTGAAAATTACAGAAAACTTCTATCGCAAACTATACAAAAATGAAAATCCTGCAGAAGTAGAAGACATAAAATATATCAGAAACCAGGGATCGGAAGATATACCTGAAATTAGTCTGAAAGAAATAAAAGCAGCAATTGGAGAGATGAAGAATAACAGATCACCAGGAGACGATGGAATAGTTATTGGGGCGATTAAGGAAGGCGAACTAGCTGTCTTAAAAACCTTGAAATCTCTATTTAACGTTAATTTAATGTCTCATAGAGCAAAAAACACCCACTCGAAGGGACAAGGCCATCATTACTCTGATACATAAAAAAGGAGACGCTACAAATCTGACCAACTACAGACCTATTAGCTTGCTACAACACATATATAAGCTCTTTACGAGAATACTATCAAAACGTATAAGTGTAAAACTTGACCTACACCAACCAAGAGAACAGGCTGGATTTAGAGCAGGGTTTAGTACGAATGATCACCTAACAGTACTTAAACTACTAATTGAAAAATGCGTAGAATGTAACAAGCCTCTTATGCTGATATTTGTAGATTATGAAAAGGCATTTGATTCGATAAATCAGCAACAACTCTTCCATGCTCTTTCGCAATGCCGAATACACTCCAGATACACGGGTTTACTAAAATACATATATAACCACGCACCCGCATCAGTAAGATTACACGAAGACATCAACACATTTCAAATAGAAAAAGGGGTAAGACAGGGAGATGTCATATCCCCTAAATTATTCACGACACTCTTAGAATATATGTACAAAAACCTAGATTGGGAACAGTGTGGAATTAACATAAATGGTGAACTACTAAACCATCTAAGATTTGCCGATGATCTAGTCCTGATCACAGATAAGATAGACGAAGCAAATAAAATGCTACAAGAACTCAAAGCTGCCTCAAAGGAAGTCGGGCTTGACATAAACTATACAAAGACAAAATATATGACAAACCTGGTCCTGAGCGATAACATTTCGGCAGATGATATAAAAATCGAACAAGCATACTCATACAAATGCCTGGGACACGAGTTAACCATTGGGAGAGATAATCAAACCCACGAACTGAAGAGGAGGATCAATTTAACATGGGTAGCCTACGGTAAGCTCAGCAACATCTTTAAATCAGATATCCCAATATGCCTGAAGAGGAAAACGTTCGATCAGTGCATACTCCCTGTTCTCACTTATGGGGCTGAAACACTAACATTGACCAAGAAAACCATAAAGAAAATAAGAGTAACTCAGACGGCAATGGAAAGGTCAATGCTAGAATAACACTTAGGGACAAAATACCAAACACCACAATTAGGCAACGAACAAAGGTGAAGGATGCTGTGTGGAGGATAGCTGAGCTGAAGTGAAACTGGGCGGGACACGTGGCAAGACTGAAAGACGAGAGATGGACAAGACGAATGATTGAATGGAGACCCAGACAAGACGCATTCAGAAGCAGAGGTAGACCACCAACAGGATGGGCCGATGATATAAAAAGAGTTGCAGGAAATTGGATCCATGTCGCACAGGACAGAAACAAATGGAAGGGTTTGAGGGAGGCCTATGTTCAGCAGTAGACGACCTAGGCTGGGGAAGAAGAAGTATATGCTAATAATTGTACGTAATTTTAACTTTGTGCTACGTTTGAGTAGGAGAACTTGGGTATGAACATTGCTGTTGTTAAAATGTTATAGGTTAATTTATTGAAAACCTCTAGTTGTAGCCTAATCTTGGATTTGCGTTTGATATGATGGTAGAGCCGATAGGCTATCTGAGATCAGCAAGGCATGCGATAACACTTAACACTAGTGCACGTACTTCGGTAACACAGCTCGTATATATAGCACCGGTTAAAAATTTTGAAAACATATATCTATAACTATGACTCATTCAAAGACGCGCTACCTTCTTGATTATTAAATATGTGTTGGTACTGATATGACATTTGGGAGAGGAAGGAGACTTTTATCTTCAACCTTGTAGAGGGGCCTAAATTTTTTTCTGGAACGAGAAAAAATGCGGAAAAATATTTTTAACGAGGTTGTCCAGGGCCATATTGCTGAGGAAGAAAATTTTTAAGATCTGCATTTTCTTGAAAAGTCGATTCTTTTCTTTACCCATTTAATGCATTTGGTATATCTGATATGTGTGCGACAATTCTAGTAAAGCATCTTCTTATTTTCAAATAGTTGCTGATCATTTGGTCCATTCGATTTTTGGATCTAACTTCAATCGGCCTTTTTTAACTAGTTTTCAAGGGTAGCTGGTAGATCATCTCAAAAGTCTAAGTTTAAAAGATAAACATATATATATATATATATATATATATATATATATATATATATATATATATATATATTTCCGTGGAGATCTGACTGTTTTTGTTGAGCATACATGCTGCGGCGTGCGCAGGCCAAATAATGTATGGGACTTTTTCGTCGGGGGTAAAGCAGTGCCTTTGCGTAATAATAAATAATAATAAAAGCTTCTGACTATGTAGAAATCTTGGAGAGCACTATAAAGCCTTGGACGACAGCGAAGGCCCTAGCTTACCCTCAACATAAGATCGCTGTATCATAGAGTGTATTCTTAGCAAAACTTGCACATATATCAATTATATCAAGTGGATCGGATAGAGATAAAAATCTATTTTCCAGAAAAATGTTCCTTTTTGAAAATGGTTTTCAATAACGCCGTATTTTTGTGTATCCTGATCGTCATAGATTTTTCCGCGTTTGTCCTCGCTTTGGAAAGCTAAGTTTAGTGCCCAAACGTCATATCAGTGCCTAAACATTAATGTTTCGAGGACAACACCTATCTAAAGTCTTTAAAGCGAGTTATATCAATTTTTTGAAAATCTATATTATCATTAATATAGATTTTCAAAAAATTTTGATGTACTGTCAAGGGAATACTTTTAAAATAAATTGCAATAATTGTACGTGGAACATTTTCTGGTTAAGAACAACTTAAACGTAGAGTAATATGTTAGATTATCATATAGTTTATCAAACCTTTTGTAGCATTCTTTCCGGTAATATTTTCTTTCCACCCCACTCACCTGTAAATAAAAATATAAGTTATATAAATAATTCACATTCATGTAGAAACATATATATAATGTGCAAGAAATTATCAAAATTTTTTTTGGTTTAGTAAATAAATTGTTGCACAAACACCCTATTGATTATTGAAGTCGTTTGAAGTACCTCGCTGTTACCTAAGTTAATTATGAAGTGATCCAAAGAAGAATTTCGGGACGGCATAAACAGCCAATAAATTTAATATATGTTTATCCGACAATAGCGCCCTCATAAAGGCAGAGCCCGCGGCAACCCCAGTTGGGCGTCGCTTTCTCGAGAATGATTTGATTATACTTTTCGCTTTAGTCTAATATAATAAGAATAAGAATGTTATATATAAGAATGCCTTTCTGTGCATTCGCAGCCGCCCCTGCCCCATTCTGTCGGCCGCACAGCCGCCTTTTTCCGGCAAGCGGGATATGAGGGCGCGGGCGAACCTGAGGATAATGAAACATAGACAAGGAGCAGGGAGCGTCTTGAAGAATGCTTCACCAGGATTATAATATAAAGCAGGATCTGCTTGCGCCGCGCGGGGGGCGATTGATCCGGGCGCGGGGTGCCGCGCGGCGGATTTTCCGGGTGATGGATCGGAATTTCTTTGCGCGCTTATTAGCTGCCGATGCCCGAGACGCGATTTCTATTAGACCAATTATTTTCCGCTGAGGACGGGCCAGAAAAAGCTAATTAGCGGCGCGGCGCCGAAGCAGCGAACCCTAACCGCCTTATGATGGCGGGCGGAAACGCGAGGCGCAGCACCATATGTCGGAAAAGCCAATCGCCTAATGGAATACGAGCCGCGCGCCGGATAATTTGCAAATCAGCAAGACGCGGCTGGCGCGTTTAGGCCCCCTCGGGGCATCGTCAGATGCACAATTCATCATTAGAGCCGGTATCCGTTGTCAATCGTTAACTAAATTACCGATCAGCCCTAAGTTCCGAACTAATAAAAAGCGCCCTCGCCGGCTGCCGCATCTGCTGCTGCACGTCTGCCGCCCCACGCAGTTTTTCTGCGAGGCGCGCCGGCACGTCCTGCCGGGCTCGCACTTGCAGGTTTCGCAGCGGCGCGGGTGTGCAGCAATTTCTTCTGATTGGGGGCGGGCGCCGTGCAGCCCCGCGCATTTATTTGCCGAGCTGTCGAGCTGCTGCCGAACGTCTGGGAAGAAGTTGCGGCCGAATATCCGACGCCAAATATTTTTTCTCGGAGTGTTTATGTTGCGGGGGCATTAGTTCTGCCCCGTGGAACGATAAGATGAGAAAACTGGATAGATCGACTTGGCTTTCCCTCCACTACAATAACAAATAACTTTCCACTCCCCGCAGTAATTGCATTTAAAGAAGGTTGCGTTAGAAAGAAATACCTTGGAACAGTAAAGATTACTGGTGCTGAAACTCGACAAATTATTTAATTGCCAACGACAGCGTAACTCAAAGAAAATGTTTAAATAAATTCAACAAAAATTATATATATATATAATATAAAATTATTCAAGTTCAAATGTTTGGAATTCTCAGTATAGAAAATCGAAATGAATTGTATTGGTGAATAATTAGATGAGATTTGAATGTGTTTGGTTTCAGCCTCTTTTACTTTTAAAGGTAATTCTAATAATGGACCCATTTTGAACTGTAGTGACCTTGGCGAAATGGTTTAGAGAAAATATCTTATGTGCTAAACAACAAAAGAAATTCCAAATTATAATAAGACAGCTGCAAGCCTCTAATGCAGAAATCACCCCCACTGTTTGATGAAGTTGGGGTAAAGTGACTGTTAAGTGATTTGTCTCTTATAATTATCAATGTGTCTACTATTTAAGTTGTGTAGACTGTGGAAAAAGTTAAAGTTATCGGTGAGGATCCATTTGGCGAAATTTGATTAATAAACAAAACTTTCATTTTGCCACTAATTGGCTAAAAAGCACTCAATAAGACTATTGAAGACCTAAACATACTAGAAGTGAAAACAAAATATAAATTATGACCTATCAAAATAAAAACTTGAAATTTTTATAAAGGGTGGTCCAAATTGAACTTTAGAATTAGTGTAAAGTACAAACTTAGCAGTAACGTATGGAATATGGTGTCGATCAAATGCCTTCCATAACTCTGCTAACGTGTGACCATTCCTTTAGTAGATTTTCATAATAATCTTCCATAAATGCGGCTGTATTGTAGCAATTACATGTCTAATATTCTTTCTTAACCTTGGAACTTAGCTAGTTTGTTAAGGTAAACCCTTTCCTTCAAATAGTCCCAAGAAAACAAATCGATGTCACTCCTTTGTAAGATAACACGACCAAGACATTTAGCATGAAGTAAAATGAGTATTTATGTGACATCTGGCTCCATTTTGTTGAAACCACATATCATTTAAATTAAAATTGTTGGTTTCCACCAGCATACATCACTGACCGTAAAAGTACGGGCCCACAATGCAGAACAGTGTATTTTTGTGAATTAATTGTTTTTTTTGTAAGTAGCACGTAGATTTTCACTACTCCAGACGCAACAATTATGACGATTCACAAAGCCGTTTTAAGGAAATTAAGCTTCATCTTAAATATGAAGGTTTTTTTGCAACAATCAGCCTGCTATGTTCTTTAAAACCCAGTTCATATATATGACGTTTCTGGTAGTTCGTTTCGTTAAGTTAATGTCAAATGAATTTTATAAGCCTATAAATGAAGATTATTTGTTAAATGCAATGGTACCTTATGAAATTTTTAATTGCTGTAATTATGAATATTTGACGTGCTTACTCTCACTTGCTCAAGTAATTGTGTGAATTGATAGCAAACACTTGCTTTGTCAATAAACATAAGATTTATTTCACATTTTTGTACTAAATCGCACATTTGACGCACTGGTTGAAGCTTTCTTTGCGTAATCATAGCTGATCACCTATTTTCAAAATAAAATTAAATGATATTGAAGTGTCTTTCACATGAAGATTTTTGCTATGTGTCTACAAATGCAAACTACAACTAACTGGATTATCTTGTAATTTAGTTTGTCTGAAGCTTTAAAGAAATATGAGTTTATATACAAATAAATAGGCTTTTCTACTTGATAATTTTGAAAAAAAAACAGTAATATTAACATCCATAAAATATCAGAACCAATTTCGAATGCTTCGCATTCTCACAAACCAGGGTCGATTCTAATAAAAATTCAGTCGCTTGTCAAATTAAACATAATTAAAAATAATCAAAAAACACAGCCAGAATCAGATTATGACGCGTAAATTAACTGAGCTGATATTCGACAAGGGTTAACACAAATTTTAGTGAAAAACCGTTTACCAGAACAGAAAAAATGAAGGGGATAAAAAACATATTTTTTCTTCAGTTTTAAAATATCATAAATTTTGATAAGATAATATTTTAAAGGATAAATTTTAGCATTTGAAAAAAACATCGTATTCAAAGACAAATTTTGACCAATAGGCTATATTGTTAGCAAAACAAAATATATAATATTAATAATTTATGAATATTTGCTGTATTAGATGTGATTAATAAAATAAAGGCATTCCTTTAAAACATTAAAGTTTATTTGATTGTTACTGCCGAACATGACTTACTAAAGAAATTTTTATAAAACAGCATATGTATAACATCGTAAAATTAATAGTTATGGCAATTTTATAATGAACAGCAAAAAAATTGTTATGTTAAAATGTAATTGTAAGTCATGTTTTTAATTTGTCGGTGATTATGAAGTTTCAGCAATTCAACCGACTTTAATTGTTTTAGTGCGATTTGGATACAAAACTACAGTTATATTCTAAGGTAAAACAGTGAATTTTGTAGAAAACTGTTAAAGTTTGCTTTATACAGCAATATTAAATAATGTAAGGACATTTTTAACTTATTTTTTCTTATATAGGTGCTTGTAAATTTTAAGAAAGAAAATTTGGTTTCTAATAAATCAATATAATCATACGTGGATGAGTTAAGTATAAATCAAAACTTTCTTTTTACGCGCGGTAAGATGAACGAAAAGAGGGGTTCTCTCCGTAAGGTATCCGCTTTATTGGTCAATATTACGATATTAAGGCAAGGTACCGCTTCCTGGACAACAAATTATTATGTAATTTCTTATGACGGAAGGCGTAACATCGTCCGAAATGTTGAGAAGATTTAAGCACAGTTGAAAGACAACATTCTTAAGACAAGAAGCAACTGAAAATAAACGTCATCTACACTGCTCAAGGACTAGCGTAATTGAGAATATTTGCATTGTTTGCTGACTTTCTATGAATAACCTATTAACAGTTGTTAAAATTGTTTTTATCAAATTTTTGGGAAACCAAAAATCTCACACATCGCCGGAAAAAACAAGAATTTCCATTTTCAGACGTTATCTTATTTTACAAGAACTTCCAGACCCAAACTGCTGAGGTTCGTTTTGGACTGTACTGAAACACTCCCACGACGGCCCGGACTTATCACTCTGCGATTCTCATTTATTTAGACCACTAGAAGAAGTACTTAAAGGACGGACATTGATGATGATGTTACTGTCGAAGCATTCGTATCAAAAACCGCTTTAATTTTATAATAGTGGGACAAAACAACTATCTATCCGTTAGGAAAAATATACACCTAATTGTAAATCAAGAAATTATGTAGAATAACTTTGCATTTATGTTTTCATTATGCCCGCATAAATTTAAAAATTATTCTGATTTATACTCACCCTCGCAGTTGTGCTTTCTCATTTAAAATTCTTACAAATTATAAGACATGTCGCATCATGAGACTAGAATTTATGAAACATTTATTTATATTAGATGTTTAAATTTTGTGAAAAGATTAGGAGATTATTACTGAAATTGAGAGTGATGTATAGGGTAAAAGCTATTGATAGGACAGCTTGAGAAGGAGTAAAAGAAGGCAACAAATCTAAAAGTGGGCAAATACACAATATTGTAGAGTAGTATTAGGTTTGACAGAATACAATGCATAACATTTTATAAATATAAAAAAAAAATTTAATATTCTTTCTCGGTGAATAGAATATATAAAAACATATACAGGAGCATTTAGTATGTTGAGGACTAAATGGGAACAATGCGCTAAAGTGAAATGCATTTGTTGCTTTGGTATATGAAGACTTCTACGTACAGAGTAAGAAAATTTAATTTATATATATATAAAAATCAATGTAACGTTTTATTTGAAATCGATTGACTAAAGAGCCGCTGAACAGATTCAAATGATTTTTGGCATGATTACTGGCCTTGGCCTGCTCAAGATTTATATTACTTTGATGATCGTTTATCTTTGTACTGAGATAATGAACCATCAAAGTGTCCATTGAATTGCAATCGGAATATGCAATTCATTGTTAAAAACTCGGGCACGTGCGAAGAGTTATCTTCTATTGTTACATAGAAATAACACTACGCACAAGGTCAAGACCCTCGCAACTGCTGGAATTGAACAATTACAAAATTCGTGTTCTAATTGCTATAACAACTGACTCTATGACCATTCTATTTTTGCATCTCAAGGAAATTACACCCACTAGATCAAAGAGAAGATATTTAATAAAATGTATAAACCAGCGAAGCAGATTCGGAGTAGTCTTATATATTGTCATCTTGTTGCGAAGGGACAGGCCGACGTCTAGAATTGAGAAGAAACCCAAGAGCTTGTGGGAGTGCCTTGTCTTTGTAACTACCTGTCCCATGCGAGGCGAACTCTTTTTTCCAGTATATCCCTCGATGGAATTTCCGAAGTTCACATTTCCTTGTGGAAAATAGAATGTAGTACTCTTCTCAATATTCACTTTTACTCTGCATGTGCTGCGCTTGTTTAGTTCTTTCTGGACGCGCCGAATCACCAGGGAGAGACTAAATAATATAAAATCCCGTGCTCCTTTTATATCTGTTTGTAAATGTGGCCTTTAGGCGTCAATTTAAAGTTAAAAATAAGAGATATCTTTTCTGAGTAGAGCTATCCGTTTTTCTCTCTATTCGTGCATTTTTTTGGTACTTATTCATTCTTTGAGCATTATTTTGCCATTTCAGATTGTCATTTTATATTACAGCTACTATCAATATAGTTGTATGCTTATTCTAAAATTTGTTACACGCTGCATATTGGCTCAAGTATGAATTGATAGGGCACTAAACGTGATATTTAAAATAAAATGTTGGAAATAACAAAAGAAGATTTCACGATAGGAAGTAGACTAAGAATTGGATATGATAAGATAACCATTGACAATAAAATATAAAATTAAATAATAGCAAAAAGCGGGGGATCCACAAAAAGTACATGAGAAACGAAATAAAACAAGAAATGTAAATAAAATAAGTACTTGAACATAAGAATGATATTAATAGCCGATAAAATGATAGAGGTAGTAAAAGAGGGAAACAAATATAGAATAGAAATAATAGCACTACAAGAAATTAGGTGGAAAGCCGTCATAATAACGATATAATTAAGGGATAGTGCATTGAGATTCGAACTTATAAACAGAATATATTATACATTGCAATAAAAAACAAAGAAAGATAGAAAATGATATTACTACAAATAAAATGTAAATATAGATTTTTAAGAAAATATCAATTAAAAACATCGAATGTGAACAGGAAAACATTGTGAGAAGAGCAGCTGAAGGAACGATAGGTTACAAAAAAGCATCTAAAGGGAAAAAATAAGAGAGGAGGCTAACGAAAGTAGTTGAGAACTGGAAAAAGCAAGACGAGCAAATATACTAGAAAATAAAGAAGGGAATGAATTGAACAAATAATGATTAAAACTAAAGACGGCAGTAAATAAAATAATACTCAAAGTTTATATAAGAAGTTAAAAAAAGAAGCAGGGAGATGGAGAATATAAAAGGAAATATTGAATACGTCGTATGAAAAGTTAAAAATATATAAATGCAACATTTTCCGAAATGATTGATTGAAACGAAAGAGGATAGGCGAAACTGTAACACAATCAATAAGAAAAAAAACAGTTCAGTATATAAAAAAAAAGAGATAAGACAGAATTCGAAGAAAAGCAGTAGGTAGTGGCCATATGCAAGTCAAACTAGTTATAAATAATTTTTATATAATATGTAAGTACAAGAAATTTAGTATCAGACTAACTTGCATACAATTAAGCCCGGTCCTTTGATCAGATACCATAGAATACTTAATTTATCGGTAAGTTCAGTGTTAAATCAGTTTTAGACCACATCATTCAAATTATTCGCATTAATAAACCAAATAAATAAATATTGGTGTTCCTCAAGCTTCAATTACTGGCCTGATGCAGTACAATGAATAAAATATAATTTTTACAAATGATATTCATTTCACAAGATTTGCAGATAACAACACTATTCTTGTAAAATATAAAGACTTAACTTTGCTTATAAATGTAGTAGGGCGGTTTGATAATAATAGTCTAGAATATATCCGAATACCAAAAATTTTATGTAAATCTAATCATAATTAAGAATATTTTAGTCGTATCTCCTCACTATGAGAATTGGTGGACAATTACAAACGGGAAATCAAAATATCAGAACGGAAGACTACGAATGTGAGTTAGTGAATAAAATCAAATATCTGAGAGTGATGTTATCAAGTGATGGAACCAGAGACATAGAAATTAAGGAAAGAATAATGACAGGCAATAAAGCATTTCATGCAAACAAGAAGATGATCAGAAGCAAAGTACAAATATACAAAACAATAATAAGACCAACTATATTGTATGGTACAATTGAAACAATTACAATAACAAAAAAAGAAAAAAGTGTTTAGAATATTGAAGAGGAAAATATGGATAACAATATTAAAACCAGTAAAAATAGAAAACCCTTTACACTGTATGGTAGGAAAGGTCTTGATAATATATATATATATAAAATAGAAAACGAGTATTGGAGTAGGATAAACTTTGAATTAAAACAAGAGAATGATGAAGACATAGTTAAAAAAATAAAAGAACAAACGTTGGGTCATATATGGAGAGTTGGTACAGACAAAACAATATTCTTAATGTTACAATGGAACCCAGGTGGTAAATGAAGAAGCAGGAGGTCAAGGACAACATGGATACAATAGGTAACAGAAGACTTAAGAAAAGTTGGGGTTAAAAATTGGAAAACCAAAGCAAAAGAGAGAAGACAGCTGAAAGTGATTTTTAAGAAGAGAGAATAGTTCACAAGTACTGATAACACCCACATAATGATCTGGAGAGCTCTTACTTCAATATCGATCTCCTCAATTTTTGGACTACACCTAAGCATGTACCTAAAGCATATGTGTGCCAAAGTTGAATATGAAAAGAACCGTGGAAAAAAAATCAGGATCATTTAAATGGCGCTTTTCCACTCTTTTAAACTGTTTTGCTTAAAGAACTCAATAAATATGCGCGTAAAGTGTTACTCAAATCCGATAAGAATTATGAAAAGTATTCTGTCTACAGAGTTCTCTTATGTCACATATACATGCAAATGCGAGGGTTGCAGCTACGTAATTAACCTCATTCTTTTTTCCATTTTTATTGCTGTTTTTGAGTGATGCGACGTGTTCGAGTCAAATCATATGGCTTTTTCTTCTGATTTCCTCCAAGCACGATATATTCCATCTTACTCTTTTTAATTTCTTTTTTCTATTTTTGAATTATGTCGTTTGCATGTTTCGGCGTTGCATGTGCTACACAAAGTGTATTTTGGTCGATTCCTTGACTCTTGAATAACCAAATTTTTGTTTCCTTTTTCAGAATCAATAAGGTAGACTAGAGCAACGTAAAATTTTAAACTTTTTATTCTACCTGAATGGAATACAAAATAAATTTTCTTATAACTCGACATTTGTATGTGGTTTTAAATTTGAGTTATTTTGACTCAAAAACACCACACTAGCCAGACGTGTCGGCTAGTTGGACTACGGGGCAGTAAGGACAAAATGGGTTATTGGATAACATATAGACTTAAGCATATGGTTCCACTAAAAATTAGGAATGAGAGAATCAAGGCTTGTACGGGCAGTTTTTTATATGGACAACAAAACTACATATTTATCTGGTGGTAATAATGGTAAGGCTCTAATAAAACCCCGCGAGAAAGCACGGCCTGAGAACTAAGAAGTTTTAACAATTTTTAGTTTATATTCCAGGAAAGTTAAAAGGTTGTCTTTTGCGCACACTTAATCTTCTATTAGATAACACAATAAATATAACCTATAGTTGCTGTATTCGAATACCTTTGCGCCCGAAAATACCCGACAGAAGTTATTGCGTGATCTGGGTACAAAAGACTCAAATTTACGACATAACTAAGAGGTATAGGAAATCTGACCATTAGAAGGAAGTAATTGCTAACAGGACAATTCACAACAAACAATTCGATTGCAAGAGAAGTAAAGAATTCTGGACAAAGCATGATTGACCTAGTGTGGCGAGGTCGACAGTCAATGTAGCAAGTGCAACAAAACCTATGCTACAAGTCTTTTGTCCTGAAGAACCGTCAGTTGTTGGCTGAGAAGAATAAAATAGTCCTAATTATGCTGGCTTTCTAGGAATTTTTCCCAAGAAAAGAATTTTATCCACTGTAGAAAGGTAAATCGCCAAAATGACCGTTGGATCTGCTAGAATGCCCCGGATATGCCTACTGTCATGTACACAAAGTTTCCCACCTCGATAATAGTGCTGGAGTTTGTATGCAGCGAAGGATATGTCATAAAGCCCCACTCATTTGAGGAAGGCTTGAAGCTATGTTAATGTGCTGGAAACAGTTGTTAAGTCCTAAGTAGCAGAGGTGAGCGCTATGCAGAAGTATGCAGCAAAACTCCTCTCAAGCTTACAAGATAAAAAGATTTAGGCATGTCTCTACAACAATTTGTATTGCTCCTAGTCTCTCAAATTGGCCACACTTTCAGCTTTGACTGCAATACCCTTGTCTACTACTTGTGGGGCGCAAAGGTCAATGAGAGGTATTATTACACCAAGGACAGCTTAAAGGGTTGCATTACGAAGGTATTGTTACATATGGACAAGAAGAAAATTGTGTTGACCTGCAGTAGGTTTAGGACCCGGATCGAGAAGGTCGTGGCCGTTGTTGGAAGCTACGTTAAATAAATTTAATTTTTTTATATTTAAATATTATCTTAAATGTTTACTCAATTTCTAGACTTCAACGATCCCGTGTACATATATTAGAAAAAACAAGTACCAAATCAAGAAACAAATAATGCTTTGCTATGAAAAAATATTTACGACTCTTACAATCGGGCTTTGTTAGTTAGAGTGGCTGTAAGGTAGCAGTTCATAATATAAGAAGCTTCGTTGGTCATTACTCGGGATCAGAGAAAATTTTCTTCAAAGAACGTATTCAACTTTGACAGGAAAGACATGCTATTAACTGTCAATGAGAGGATACCACACCTTTAACTCCTCTGTCTATTAAGTTTATTGTCAAGACTTGATGCATGTACATGGAATATAATTTATTAATTCTTCTGGTAATGTCCAACAAGAAGATCCTGCAGCACTTTTTAGTCTTTCGATTCAGCCTGCTATCTGAACTAACTTTTGGTATCTTGATGATGGGATAGTTTCTGGTTCAACTTGTAACGATTTTAGGTCTTTATCCGAAAAATTTGAATTTTTTGTCCTTTGTATTAATTGTTCTTAGTATAAACTATTTTTTGAGCTCATTCAATCAATCTACCATAAATAACTTTGCATTAATTAAATTTGTTCAAAATGATTTATCCTTCCTAAAATGACCTAAAACCAATCGAAAGCTCCATACACCTTATTTCCGAAAAGAATAAGAAACTAACTCTTTGTTTTATATTTTTTTCCACACTGTATTTCTTCCTCAAAATGAATGTTCCTCCTTTGGTGTACATCTGTATTCAAATTACTTAACGTTTTAAAAACTCTGACTCATGTTTTCAACGTTTGTTTAGAAAAAATTTTAAACATCTTAAACGATAATCAGTGGACATAAGCTTCATTTAGTACCAAATTAAGTAGTTTGGGTATTAAAAAAAAAACATTGGTCTCCACGCTTTTTATCCAGTTTACCTTCTACAGATGCTCTAGTCAATGAGATTTTCTTATTTATTCAAATTTTGAAAAACTTTGGAATTTATAAAAAAACCTTTGAATTAGTGGAAAACAAAGAATGAGAGAGAAAATGTCTCTTTAGCTAAAATCATCCAACGCTTCTGGGATTACAATAATTATTCAAGACAATAGACTTTTCATTTTAACTCAGAAGTTGACCGTGTCAGATTTGAATCGTGTAAAAGGTATGAATTTTCTGTGTGATTATCTGTGTTGTCCTTCTTAAATTTGGACACTTTTTAGACAATAATTCTATTCATATTGCCATCGATCTTTGCTTAGGCCTGAACATCTGTGAACCCATTTATGTCTCTGTGGTTCAAAACTTGATAGTCTGGGCCATCATAGTCTCCAGTGCAAGAAAGCTCCAGCAGACAATTTAGCTATTGAAGGAATGACGATGTCATTAAGCGAGTTATCAATTCAATCGCAGTTCCTTCATCCTTGGAGCGTGCTGGATTTTGCCCGCGATGATGCAAACCGTGCTGACAGTATAGTCTTGGTGCCCTGGTCAAAAAGGAAAAGCTCTCCTGTGGAACACAATAGCTCCCTTTAGTTTGAGCACTCTATTCTGTGGTGGAATTAGCGGCTTCAAAGAAGAAAAGCAAGTATAATAGTTCCTTTTGCAGTAGAAGCATTTGTTTTTAATAATATAGGTTTCCGTTTAAAGTGAATCCATTTTTGTTCTTACCTAACACAACGCACCTTCTCTTCTTTTATCCTTACGGATAAACTATTATACTTACATTAAATTATTATTTATTAATAGTATGCAGCTTCTATAAAGAATAATTTAAACAAACAATTAAGTCATGTATAGAATTATTAAGAGCATTGTGAACATTAATATAATTACAATAAAAATATTTTATATTAAAGAAAAAACTAAAATACTTAGAAATTTATTAAAAAATAAATCAGAAGGACTAAAGGCAATAACAACTTTGTGCTTTCCATCTAGCTAATGCTTGTCATTTTGGTTTTATTATTTTTGCAGCATGTTTTTGTATATAAGCGTACTGTTGTAACTTATCAGAAAATGTTCCCCTTCTGTGTAAAGACGGGTGGCAAATAAACAGCTAAATAAAAGGGCGTCGCGTTACACAAAGCGGCGCCATATTAAGCTAATGAGCATCCTTAATCGAGCTCTAAGTGATCGCCGGCTCCGCCAGCGCCACCTGCGACTCCCTTAGAGTTCTCCGCAGCGAACTGCGATTATTGCTGTAATTAACTAAACCGCTAATGGAAGCTTCCGACTCCGGTATTGTTTTTCTTCTGGAAAAAGCGCAAAAAGGGCGAAGTTTGCGGCGCAGGGCGCCGGATTCCGCCGCTAATTGCTCGAGTGGGCTTCTTGCGAGCCGCTGGGGCAATTTTTAGAATTAAATCAGAACCTCGTGGCTCAAATCTATTGCGCGCCCCGGCGCACGGAAAACTAGAGGCAGGAGGCGGCGGCTTTTTCTCGAGCCGCTAATTTTCGCCAGTTAATGCCACGGTCCGGGCCAAATCTCTGGCGCCATTTGCATAAGCGCCTGCTTCCACACTTCTAAACCCGTTAGCTTATTGTCATATCTGCGTAGCCTTGCGCCCATTGTAATGCCGTTTGCAAATTCTGCGAACCTCTTGTTCCGCGCGGGGAGCCGAATTTCTTTTGTCTTGGTAATTTAGCGAGCGCCTCGTTTGCAGTACACAGCCGGGGCGGGCGCTCGCGGAGCCGCCTCCGATTCCCCGGAGCGCGGGATTTGGCTTCGCTTTGCTCGCTGCCTGCAAATTCCGCAGCGTCTTAATAAATATAAATAAAATAGAGGCAAATTTCTCAGAGTGTGCGATTAAATCTTGGTTGTTATTTTATCACTGCTAGACAATTTCTACACTTAAGAGCAAAACAATCGACTCAGCAAAGTGCGCGAGTTTTGAGAGAATGTGTAGCCACTCCGATAGCATTCCAAATAAAGTTCAATGCACTATTTTAAAGCTTAAAAACTGTGGTTTCAAGTGATACCACTTTTAATGGAATGGGAGTTGCTCTGACAAAGTTATGGGCCTAAGAATGTGTGTAACACAAAGAAGTTGAAAGGGAAAAGGTGATTATAAAAGAAAAAAAATGAAATGCTCAGTTGAAATTATCTTAATAATTTTTTCAATACATGGTGTTGCCACCTCTACTCCTAATTGAACTTTCCAAGCGATTACGCATGAATCGGATAACTTTTCCTAGCCTGTCTTGAGAGATTGGTTTACACTCTTCAATCAACGCCGCTCTTAGTTTCATCACGTTCCTTGGTGCAAGATTTCTGGCCCAGACTTTTCGCTTAAGTTCATCCCAAACATGCTCAATGGGATTTAAGTCTAAGCTACACGGAGGCCAGTCCATTTTCGGTATACCGACGTCAGCCAGGTAGGTAGTGGTCACTCGCGCGGTGTGACATCGTGCATTAGCATAAAGTCTTTATCAACAAATCTTGCAAACGAAACAACATGTTCCTTCAGAATGTCCCTGATGTAGCGCTCCACTGTTAAACCTCCCTCACGTCCTCCACTAGACACAAAAACTAACTCAGTTTTTCCATGCATGAAAATGCCAGCCAAGAGACATCTCCATACGCAACACTTTCTTGAATACAGCAATGAGCAAATAGCTCCCCTGGCCTTCTATAGACACAAAGTCTCCTGTCATTGCTATGTAGAGACATATTGGACTTATCGATGAATAATATATGGCTTCAATGGGCAAGATCCCAATCGAGATGTTCGCAAGTAAATTCCACTCGCCTTTGCTTTTAGACTGCACCCAGCTTGAAACCCATAGCTACTTTATTTTAAGCTGCCTTCAGTCTTTTTCTCACTGTCCAAGCATTGGCGACCACGTCTCTAACCGCACTCAGCTTTTGCTCAAGGTCAACGCCAGTCATATGTCGATTTCTGAGAGATAGTGAGACAAAAAATTTTGATTGTTTCTCTCCATTGTCGGCGAACATAGTCACCGGTTTTCCGGTACCGACGCCACACTCTCGACACAGTTGAATGACTCAAATTTAGTCGATTTGCTACGGACCTCTGACTGAGGCCTTCTCTCCATAATACAACTGCTGAGCTCCTTCGGCAGCTGTAGTGTCCATTTTCTTGAGAATCACTCGAACACACGTCAACTTCGGATAAGTGATTGAGATAAATTACCGGATTGCAAGCCAATCATAGTAGTCGCGCACGTGCGTTCCAATTAATAAGATTCGTAAAACCCCGTTCGTGAGGCATGTTTTGTTGAATGCGTCATCGGATTACTGCTATGCAACAGTTTTTTAAAGCTCAATGATAAAGATATTCCGTGCACGTTCATGTTTTTACTTTCGTTTCCCTTAGACTGAAACAGAAGACAGAAATTCTCGTGCAGCTAATTGCATATAAAGCTCTCCGTGCTTTATATGCAAAAATTGTGATGTACAATATTACCTTAACCACTTAATTGTTGACGTATCATTAGACACAGTGTCGTTTGACAAATTAAAGTCAAAATTAAGTAAAAATAAAAAAATAATAACAATTATCTTTAAATAAAGAATAAATACCAAATTTAAATATGTAGTTTATATTAATTATATTTCTCTTTTTTTTAGCAGTATATTTTTGAAGGCCCATTCTGTCTATCTATCTTACAGGTAAGACTTTACAGCATCCATTAATTTAACGAGATTTATACTCAGTAGTTGCTGGCGTGACAGGATGTTAGGCTTTACTGACTTGCGTCAGCTGTATTATGAATTCTGTGATAGATTATTATGCATTGCCTACATACAAGGCCTTGTTGTTTAAAAACACAACTTATACTATTCTGCAAGTTCAGTTTTTTAAATTATTCTATGTGTATGCAGCGTTACTGTGTATACCCTCTTATTTTATTTACAAATTAAGGCTACAAAACCAATTAAACTCTAAACTAGACATTCATACACAGTAAAGTAAATGATTTTTTAATTAAAATTTAAAACTTCTGATTGTATTTGTTCTGATGATTGTTCTGTCATTTATTTATTTAACTACATACAGTTATTTCATTATTGTTTAGTTTATTTCAACATTATTATCAATCAGAATATATATTACATTCTATCAGCTAATATTTAATATGAATGTTAATTGAGCCTCGGACTTTATTGGAAGAGCTCTCATTAGTGTCCTTCCATGTTGAATTAGTCAGATCTTTGGCTACTTGTTCTGAAGTCGCCTGGTTTGTGAGTCTGATGTCAGTGGTTTCATAATATCATTTAGGTGAGTTTTCAGGGTGTTGTGGTGTTTAACAGTGTACTGTTTGATGACATCTTTCACGTATTGGATGTTAAGGTCTACATGTCTGGTGCGGATCGACACATACCATGGCGCATTTGACATATTTCGAAGAGTTTTCGACTGAAAGCGTTGTATAGTTTCGAGGTTAGAATGGCCAGCGCATCCTCATATCGTTGGCATCCGTTTGTTCAGATTTGGCATATTATACTTTTGTACAATAGAATTTTATTCTCTAGCAGTAAGGGAGAGTTTATTCCGATAAAGTAGTGCAAGTTCTTAGTTTTATGTTCATTTGTTTGTGATTTTTGATGATATGAGTTTTCTAAAATCAGTTTGCTAAAATAAAATCCAGGAACTTCACTTCGTTTGATTGTAGAATGGAAGTATTTTTAATGATGACTGGTGGATATGTTGAACGTTTGGTTATAAATGTGATATATACTGACTTGCCTTCCTTGACCTTAATTCTCCACGTACGTAACCAATACTCCGTTATGGTATAGGTAAAGTTGAAACATTTTCGATGTTGCATTGGCAAGCATAACATAGCTGTATCATTGGAGAATGTGGTTACTATAGTATAGGTGGATATTGGTAAATTATTGAATACATATTTACCAATCTTAGTTTGATAGCTTCTATTATTGAGTTACGAAAGAAATAAGAGAATTTGTAAGACAGCGCTTTTTTATTTTGCATAGTAGCCCTCTATGCCAAACTCTTGTCGACATCTAACATCATTTGTTTTGTAGTGTAGTTTGTATGGTGTTTGTTATTCGATGACATTGTTGAATTTTGGAATAGTGATATCGAAAAATGAACTAATGGTTAGGTAACAATTCATTTTGGATCGAGTTATTATTTATTCGTCTTAGAAACGAGTTTTTGAACAGCTTTGATATGACTGAGAGAAGATTGATAGGTCTATATGACAAAATTGGATTTGTAGTGGCCGGTGTGTTAGCCTCATAATTCCACTGAACAAGACTCCTAAGAATTTAATTCCTTGTTCAGGTAGCTGCTTCAGAATAGTTGATGTTAATAAATATTGAGCTGGAGATTTTTTATTGCTTAGAAATTATATTTTTCTTCATTTTTTTAATAGTGATTTTTTAATTGGTAATGTTATTTGAAGGGGTGTTCGTAATTCGTTTTCTATTTCTTCGTCTATTTTATAAAAATTTGGCTTAAAAACCTTAGATATTAACCAATTACCCCCTTGGTGTTGTAGTGGTGGTATATATGTTTTTGGTCGTTTCGTGCCCGTTGTAGCTTCCCAGATCAACTCGTCATGAGTAGATGTTCGCAGATATTCATGCGTGTTTTTTTAAATTTGTTTCTGAGTTTAATGTTTAACGTTTATTTTCTATATTATGTGATTGTTGCCATCTTACCCTGGCATATTTTTTCCCTTACTACTTCTTGGAGCTGTTTATTAATTTTTGACTGCGGAACGCAGTAATTCCTATGGGATTAGATGCAACTTTCGATTGCGGTGAACACTACAATTACAAAGAATGTCGAAAGAAAGCTTGACCTCGCCGTTGACCCCTTAACATTTGACCGATTTGGATAAAAATCAATTTCATAGGGGGTACTGACCTAAGGTGATTGTATGCTAAGTATCAAGTGAATATGTTGAATAAAACGGAAGTTATAGTGTTTACAGACACACAGACAGGATATTAAAACCATTAACTTTCTACAGCATTTCGCAGTCGAAAGTTAATAAAACCCAATTAGTTTTTTATTACTGAGTGTAACAGTAGGTGCTTTGTAGATGATTGTTGAGCTTATAGTCACTATTATATCCATGTAGTTAGTTTGAAGCTCTATAGTAATAAAAAATTCCAGTAGCTTAGGGATTTTATTTGGATCAAACGGCTAATAAGTTAACGTGCCCTCGGGGAGATTTATTAATAATTTATATAACTCTCAGTCTTTTGTTGTGGATAGGCGTGAGCCCCAGTCCATGTACTTGGAATTAAAATCTTTCTCTACTATGAATTTCTGTCCTAGGAAATCAAAAAATAGTTGCAAAATTTATTTTGTAAAGCTGTGATTAGGAGGGCTGTAGATGGCTAACACATTTATTGAAATCGAAAGCTGTTTAACATAAATTATTGTAGCTTGTAAAAGGTTAAATTGATAAGTAGGCAGTTCATGATGTACAATTGAACTTCGAAAACTATTGCGGGGCCACTGTACTCAATTTCGTCGGTGTGTATAGTAAATAGTATAGTAAAGTAAATGATAAGATCTGCCAGTGAAATGTGATTCTGCTACAAGTAGGATGTCTATTTCATGGAGTTTGTTTTTTTGGTATTATTCCGTTGGCGTTCCATTCGGCAATTTGTAAGAAGTCAGCCATTTTGAATTAATTTGTTAATAACTGTAGTTAGCCAGTTTAAAATTATTTTAATGCATTCTTCTAATGTCGTTGACGGGGACTAAACCCTTACCCCTTTTTCTTTTAGAAACGTTCTGTTAAGACGTCTTCAATGTGGCAAAAATTGTAGCGTATTCCAAGTGTTCAGTTGTTTCAAAATTTAGTATGGGTGCATTGACATCTTTCGCACAGGACATAACCCTACGACGCTCTTTAGAAAGTTGATGGTGTTTTGTATGGCCGCCAAGTTATTTTGGAACCCTGACAAGTAAGTGAATGGGTTTCCATATTCTAGAATCATCTAGTAACAATTTCCTAACAGTAGAAACGTAGAAGTGACTGTTAGGTGGCCATAGAGTACCCCCAGAGTTTGTTGGATAAAAACGCATGTAGCGGACTCACTCCGGTTTTTTTACAATCTCCGAAGTGATGGTCTGTCTCATACTAGGGGCTAGCACTACAATAATGCTATGCATACCCGAAAATATAGTAGCAATAGAACTGGATCATATATTTCCTCTTTTTTGTCTGGGATGCTCTCGCAACGTAAAGACTTTCGTGTCCTTTATCACTCCGCTCAAGTTCTAAAAACATGGGCGATACGGGCGTCGTTGAGTGTCTTTTTTCGTTCAGTGGTTAGAATGGGGTTCTCCTGCGGGACATTCTTAGAAAGACTTATCTGCTTTCATTAGATGGAAGTGGTGCTGTATTTTTGCTTTTGTCAGGAAGCGATTACCACCGAAGATCTGTGCAATAGCAAATATATTAAAATTTTATCTGCCACCTTTTTTCCCATAAGAAAACCTATTTCAATTAGCGAGCCAAGTCTATTCATCCCAAAAAATTATGCGAAAAATCCTTTTTGTTGCAGAAGCACTTGCTGGACAAGCTCTGGTGTTTGGGTGGGGGCTGGTAAACAGAGCATAATCTCTAAATAATCCGAAGACGTTGGTGGTCAGTGCTAGAGGTAGAGGCAGCATCATCATAACATGGCACGACGGTGTGAAGTTCTTCTATTGGATGGAACTGGTACTAGCATAATAACTTTCCACAATTTGGGTTCCAGATAGTAATTTACTAAATTTTGAATTTTGATCCGCTATCGGCAGAAATAAGAATTAGTAACAAGAGATGCTGCAAATGAGATTTGCGATATCGAAGGACAAGGAACTGTGATCAATGAGACTGTTTCACAATAGTATAAGTTGCTCAATTCCGATAACTTTAGTCTTGAAGAGCAATGTGTTTTAGATGAAGACGACTTTGAACCTGTTTTTCATGCCAAACCTTCATCACAACTCATAATTTGTCGGTCAAACCCACATTTGTCTTGAATAATTTGTGCAGACAAAGCCAAGTCAAAATCCTAACGAGCTGGCGAAATAAGTCACCAGCTGTTTGAAAATTCCTTGTATAGGCATTTTTGGAAGCGAATTGTAATTTGAGCCGTATTTTACAAAATTCTGTGTACTGAAAGATTGCTTTGAAACCCCGGCAAAAATAAGCATAATCTGCTGCTTATTTTGGCCTAGCAATCCACCGCACGCGATAGGTATTGTTATTAAAAGCACTCCATACTATTTTGCACTTTTATCGTTTTTAAAGGTATAGTTTTTTCAAAAACTTTTCCTGATATCGTTCGAGTGGAGTGTCTCCTGAAAGTGCCGTTTTAGTATTCAAGTATTGTAATTCGAATAGTTTTATAATCTGCAATTGTAGTCATTTATCTGCATCTCCTAAGTGTTTTAAAGTGATCGCCAATTTAGTTGAAAGCATCGTAGGCGTACAATTTCCTGAAATCTGCTTCTCCGTTGCATGCAGCCGCTTTACGCCCTTGTAACGATCGCTTTCCGCTGTCATGTTTCCGTGAGCGTATTGTGTCTACTGGTGCATACAATCCGTCATTTTTAAATAAAACTCGTTACAATGATCATTTTAAAGCATAATCGCCACTGACTTCAATCACGAGCAATTTTATCGGTAAACAAGTTTTACTTCTTTAAAGCAATCTACATTTTGACGTCGGCCACCAATTCATTTAAATATCCATAAATGTTGCCCACTTAAATTTGAGCTAAAATGCATTTTGTCACTTCTGTTCTGTTTTTAAAAACGCTTAATAATTGTTGCTCTTCTTCGAGTGCCTTGTTCTTCTAAAATGTTAGCGATCAATAGCATGCTTTGTGTTTTATCCACAGGTTTTAAAAACATATTTGTGCTCTATTTAACTATTGACATACAAGTGGCTTAATGGCAATTTATTTATGATATAGTTTAGCAATTTCTATAGTTCATCGAATTTCAGATCCAAAGTGATCAAACTTTTACAAGATGGATATGACAGGGATGTAAGAAGGTGAGCTTCGGAACAAAAAATACCTGACAAGTTAGTTACGATATTAATTTTTAAAGAAATTAGTATTATAATATTTCTTCTATTATCCAACAGGTATTAAATACTCATTCCAGGTTACAAAATTACGCCATCTTGCATTATTTAAAATTTTATAGTTAACCTATTGACAAGTCTGAGCGTACAGCTGCATCATCAGCTAATACTAAGCTAGACGCAACTAGATGCAGTATTGTCTATATGAGAAGAAACTACTATTAGGTATTTTATGCATAGTCCTTGCCTTTAAAATCATTACGCTATAATAACTCTATGATATAAAGCACTATACCAAACAAAACCATTTGAAATTGACTCGATTAAGCTACTTAAGACATTTAACTATTTTTAGTGTCTGATTTTTTCTCCAGTTAATTTCCATTCTTTACCGAAATCCATACATGAGCTATAAACTCGACAACAACAAGCGGTATTTCCAACCTTATAATTCATCCTATCAAATTCTCGCTACATATACGGCAACTATGGTGGCAAAAATACCAAAAACTAGATTGCAGCGTCAATTAGAACCGTCGCAAAATAGGGTCGGAATATGTCACCAGGTTAGGAGAAAAGCAAAACTAGAACAAAGATATTCAAAGTTGCGAATGAAAACTTTTAGGTCTGTAAAAAAAGTAAATTGGGGAAATTTCAAAAATGCGTTATTAAAAATAAAACATGATTTTAAGTGACTTTTAGAAAGAATAAGGATGTATTTTAACCAGCTGGGTTTTAGCGTTGTACAGTCCACGTGTGTAATTTTTGAAGTTTTATCGGAAACGTGTGGCAAAGATGTTATAATGTAGAAACTAAAATTCTATTATAAAAAGCTGATAATGAGGAGCCTAAAGGTACATTACAGCTTAGTCTAGAATTATGTAGTAAAAATTGTCTTATTAGAATTTTCTCTTCTACATTCAAAATTAGAGAAAATTTGATAAACCAAAGAATTTAGGATAATAGACTACGTTACAAGCTTCATATGGAAAGCCAAATTTATCAACCCCTTTATGCATAAGGGAGGCAGATATTCACTAGCAAATAAATAATTTAACTATAACATTTAAAGTTAGATTCTTGAAGATAAGTAGTATCCACTACGTTTTTGCTTGGAATTTCTTATCTTCCATCAATTTATGCTGCCACTTCATCGATTTAATAGTGTGACTAAATTTGTTGGAGCTCTTCAAGGCGTTATACAAAAAATAAATAAAGTACTAGTGCTTTGTTAAGATATTTGTAAGTCCATTTTTTATTTTTAAGAGCCAGCGTGGTCTCGTGGTTGAGGGACGGGCTGCAATGCTGACGGACCCGGGTTCAATTCCCGGTGCTCTCTGATGCCTGGCGGGTGGCCTACTCAGTCACTAAAAATAATTGAGTACCTGCGTTCATTCGAACAAGGGATAATAATGGCGGTCGTCTTAGGCGCGGTGCTTGCCACATCGCCCCGCATCAGAGATGGTGCGCGACGACCGGGCAGAGAGCGAACGTATGAGAGCCTTAACCTCTCAGTTCGCAGGCCGTGTTCCCACGCGGGGCGTAGAGCCTTACCATTATTATTATTTTTTATTTTAAATGAAATTTGATTTTGATACTTTTTATTCTTATTTTAAGGAGTTGTTATTAGAATAGAGGCACACCTTAAAAAGCATTAAAAATTACTCTTAACAAAGCGTCAAATTTACTCAGATAGACGTTCCGTTTCAAGGTACTTTGTTAAAACTTTAGATGTATTACAAAAAATATTTAGAGATATTAAAAACAACTTTTTATTATAGCTTATTATTTATAGCTAATAATAATTGTCTGTAGAGTTTGAATAATGTTATTTTACATAGATTTAAAATTAATAAGTACTGAATATATGTATCATAAAGACATTGCAATCAATTGTGTACAGTACATATGGGGTGCTCATTCATCGTCCTTGGAAAATCATTTATATAATAACCTTGATAAACTATTTAAAAGAAAAAATACAAGTTCATTTGCTACAAATGATGTACTTGTTGGTATTAGGAGATACAACTCTTCAAGAAATTCCCCATTGTATTTCGGGAGAATTTATTTATTTTATGCTCATAAACTGAGCGCACTGGGAAAGTTGCGCATTTATTTTGTTTTTGTGTGCGCTATTTCTGTCTTATGAATTTTTAGAGAATGTTTATTATGTTATAAAGAAGAAAACAAACTCACAAGTATGGGAATAAAAGAAAACAAAATCTTTCTGGCGCAGCATCAGAGCAACAATAATTTATAGTTAACATTTATAAGAACTAGAGTGTCTAATTCATATTGTACACGTCTTCGTAAAAAATCCTGTTAACCACTTACTTCCCAATTTGCCAGCCACTTGTAACAATATTTTTATTTAACTATAGTTTTTTGGTTGTTTTAGTTCTATGAATTGTTGAAACGTAGTATTACATCTATAATATAATTTTCTTATCTCCCTAACTTTCTTTCTTTCTTTCTAAACTTATAATTCTATCTCCTCCTAGACGCTTCAACCGATTTCCTTGAAACTTGCACACCACATTCACAACTATATTTGCTAATTCGGCCTTCTAACTTTAACCGTTTTTGAATTATTTAAATATTTTGATTATCGTATTGTATAGATGTCACACCTGTGACAGATAAACATTTTTTTTTAAAAGCACCGCCATCTGTTGGACGTAAAAGCAAAGCCACAGCAACGTGTGGCCGGTTACAGCTATTTTAGAATAAACACAAACGTTCTGTTACTGTTGCCAACATTAATCTAGAGAAAAATTAAAAATTACTGCAAATGAACGTAAAACGTAAAAATTACGGGATTGCATTATGAACGAGCGCATAAGCTTTGCATTAATTCAACTTTACGTATTACGTATTTCCTATGGGCGGCTTATGCTTACGTCCACCACGAATGGGCGTTAAATTGTTCCATGTTTCTGATCCAGAGAAAAAGCCGGTCTACTTAAAAATTTATACGTTCGCACCTTGCGAAAATTTGAGGGAAGGCGGGTGAAAAATTGTTAGTCTAGGACGCCAAAAATATCTTTTGGCGGGCAACCCCTAGTAGTGTCTTGAGAGAATGGTACGTTATCTTAATGCTAGAACGTAAAATTGATTTAGTATTTTTACTAAATGCCCAAGGACCGTTCTTAAAATACCATCAGCAAAGTAAGTGGTACTGTGGCAAAAACAACAAGACGCAAATTTTATATTGGCTATAAAGAAAGCAAAAATATTTATACCCTGATAATGGCCACAATAGGCAACGGTAGCTTCCCTGTAATTCATTCTGAAATAAACTATTTTGGTCGATTTACATGGTACTGTTGCTTATAATAGTGTGTCATTGCATTTAAAGAACCAAAAAAAGTTTTATATATATATATATATTAATAGACATAAATGTAACTTTCCTATTTGTAGAACATTAAGTAACGCACATTTACAAGGGTGATAATGCTGTACAAGTTGATGTTTAATGTGTCAGATAACAATTTACCTTTTTCCCACACAAATATAGGATAAAATTGCTATTAATTTTTAAAATTATTTTTGTTGCTTCGATCGGAGTATACCTTCAAAATGGGTATAGTTAACTTCAAAACATTTTTCTTTGGAATTTTGAAATAGAAGAACTGACCAACAAGTACTACTTTTTGAAAAGAAGCAAACAACATAAAATACCTTGGCCGCCTGTTTCCTCTGGAAAAAACAAAAAGAAAAGCCAAATTTGACGTGGAATCCGAATCCGCGATCAGAAATTCAAGAAAACCATTACAAGTGGCTTAAAAATACCTCCTTTAACGATTATACGACTTGACAGATGTCATAAATTACAGAAAAACGGACTGAACGAAACCAGCGCACAAAGCGCGCTTTCCCGCAATGCCTAATTGGTCGAGTTGGTAGCGAGTGTGCTTCGAGATGCGATGTTTGTAAGTTCAATCTCTTTGGTGGTTGCCGTTTTTTGCAACATCTTTGGCTGCATTGCAGAGAAGATATGACTTGCACTTCTTACAAGGCGCAAAGCGCCTCAACGCACACCGCTCGAAAGCTTTACCATCTCATCTATAGAAGTATACTTTAACAAGACCGCGAAACGGCCTTTATTGTATATCTATCTTGTAAATAATAATTTAAATACTTTTGCTATCAATTTGAAATATTTAACAACTGTTACCTGTTTAATGGGAAGTATATAATATTTAGGAAAGCTTTATTTCTATATATTATAGAACGTTTATGTTAAGCATTATAAAGTTTTTGACAATTGTAGTTGACTGAAAAGAATCAAGATCGCCAGATATTAACTTTATTAATATTTGGGCAGATAAAATCTATAAGCTTGTGCATTAAATATGCACATAAAGTTAAATTATTTCATTTAAAAGTTAAGTACAGTCTACTCAATCGTGCTTCATGTACGGATGAACAAGTAACATTTTCAATTTTTTTCAATTGTATGTTGTACTGAATATATTAGCATTATTTGTTAACTATTGTACATAGCATCTTCGTAATAATTCAAAATTAAAATAAATAAGTGTATTATACCACCTAGCCAAAATTCACAGAAAACATCGACTCTAAACTGCACTTGCTTTTCGTGAGCTACGCAAGAATTTTCCGAGCCTTGGTGCAACAATTTTGTTGGTTTACGAATCCGCCGCGTTAGAAATTTGTCTCATCACTAAAAATGATTTTTTAACCAAACTTCATTGCGCCCTAAAAACCAATTTTCAAATTGTTGATGGTGAAAATGATCAGCGAGCTCTGGAACTGCTTCTTCATGTGTACAAAATTCAATTCAAGGGCTTACTTTGGCGTTGATTGAATTTTTGTAGGCATGCAAGGTGCAGGTCTTTCGTAGTATTTGCTGAAGGGAGCTTTCCACAATGTCCAATTGTTCTGTAGGACGCTGAATTGGTATTTTCGGATCTGCAGCGTTAATTCTCACGTTGACTGGCCACCTTATTTAATCTTTGGATAGTTGATTTATTTGATGCACTATTTCTACGGAACTTTGGTACCAGCGCGAAATCCTTGTCAAATTTGTAGTGGGTTTTAACACTAGTAACTGTAAGCGGTTTCATATTGACTAGTAGGAAGAATCATAGACGACATTTGTTACAGTATCATTGTTGTCGATGGCAAAACAAAAAAGTGTAGAGTTGTACGTTTTCAAACATTTTTTAAAGTGACTGCAACGCTTTTTGAATTTTAAACATTTTTAATTATTATTTTTGCATGTGCACTTTTTCTTAGTTTACTTACATTAATCTTTGCATATGTACTTGAATTTCTTCTTTTAATTGTAATATCTGATAAAACGTATCATCCGAACAGTTACCATATTACCAATTACTATCATGCCTCACCCTCCTGTAATTAAGCTTGTTCGGAGGGCGTCTAATTTCTACTTTTATGATAGACCCTAATTCTAAGAAGGAGACTTTTAATTGCGTTGCGAAAAGACTTCGGAAAAATGCCAGTATATTTTTTAAACATGGCAGCTAGAGGATTTTACGATATGGATCATTGGGTCTACAACAAAAACATTTTAGCTCACCCCAAAAGTGTCACTAAGATCGAAGTCATAATTCTGGGACCACTGCATTTCTGTAATGTTATTGCTCCAACAAGCACAGAACATCGAATTCTAATATAATTGTCGTCATCAAATTGTTTTTCTGTCGTAAACAGGACAAAGCTGGACAAACTATCTCTGCATCCTTCTGCATTTAGATTTCTATTTATTTCTATCGTACAAAATTATCCGTTCTAGTCCATAAGAAACACCTATACATTTTAAATTTTATTTTTGGCACTACACATTGTGGCGAGTCTTTTGCTTAAGAGTTATCTGTTACTTAAAGGCGCACCTTTCAAATTCTACCCATTTCAGTGGCGTCGCTTTTTATAACAGTACAGGTGATTAAAAAGTGTGGCTTGTGAGTGGTTGATTAAACATAGAGCTTGCATTAATTCCGTAGAGACGTGCGTAACATTTGGGAACTTTTTACGTGAAGACTTAAGCCCACAGTTCTGTCATTATACGTGATCTATCTGACAGTGATTTTGCTGTAGTTGTTCACGTTTCCACTTCACAGTCACACCATTAATAGTTAACTTACGAAAACTGAGAACTGAAAAATGTTTGATTATGAGGTAATCGATATCTAGACTACGTTAAAGTCTCCGAGCACCTTTAACTTATCTATTCTGCTCAAATTTCTTATCACTGAATGTTGATACACATCTGTACTCTTTGTATAATATAATTTGGTTAGATCACAGCGATCTTTAGACATCAGTTTACGATTTAGGTATACGAACAAAACAATTTTGTATAAGATATTTTATATGTAATCATAACGTTTTAGAGACCAGTGATATCTCCCAAATTGCACAAAAAAATTGCATAAAATATAGCCAAAAATGCATTTGACAGTTATATAAGCAGAAGTGTGTTTCGTTACCAGAAATAGGCCGAAGAATTGGTCGACTTAGCAGTACTGCGACGAATATACCGGTTCCATATTCAAATAAGGTAGGAGTATTAATTAGTAAAGATCAAGGTCTGGAACAGTACACAGCACAACCAACCGGTAGGAGCGTCATCTTGAGAAGCTTACGATTACAGATGATCATAAATCGTAGCCTAACAATGATGAACTGTTACACGGTACCAATTGTCTGTCTTCTCTATATCGGTGTAGATCACGAGGGTTGCTAGCAAAAAAACGTGTTTTTCGCGTCCTAGGCTGCCTTTTGTTATATTTTTACAAAGTGGGAACGTAGAATAATTTATTTACAAATGTTAACACTGGGGTAAGTAGGTTTGGTGACGTTACGAAAGTAAGATATGCAAAACCATCCTAAGAAACCCAACCACGTTACATTAATATCAGCCGTCTTTGTTTACTTTCTCTTTAAATGGATAGACAGATTCGTAATGGGTTTAATAACAAGATGTTTTTTCGTGTGACGATCACAGACTTTTATCCAGCATTTTATGCCACTTGAGTGCGATAAATCCAAATTTTATTTAAACTGAAACGATGATCGGACATTAATACGTCATAGACGAGGAGAAAGAGAGAAAAAAATTAGATTCGTGCCAGGTATACAACGCCAAGTGTGGAATTATAGTATTGAAAGCTATCCATTATGATAACAGGTCACGTTTAGTCAAAGTTAAAGACAATATTGTCAGTAAGACCTATATTGAAGCGGCCTTCATAGTTTTAAAACATTTGGAATATCGTTGAGCGGAGAGTACACCGGTATCCGCAACCTCCAAGGAATCTGGCTAAATTATGGGAGCGTTTTAACAATGAATGGAATGTATTTTACTAAGACGCCATTCGTTTATTGTTTGACTCGATGCCAAGAAGAATGGAGGCGGTCACATTAGTCGTAAGTGGGCGACACGGTGTTGAATAATGTATATGTGTATAGACAAACGTTTTGTCAATTTAATCAATTCTTGGTCTTAGACTATTAAATAAATGGACAAAGTTTTAGTTGTTAATTTTTATGTTTTTTGATGCTGAAATTTTATTAAAAAGCAGCATAAAACAACACCAGCTTGGTGTATCTTTCATATCAGTAATATTTTTCGGTATTTTTAATTTTTGTGTAATGATATGACATAGGACTAGACCAGCTGCAAAAATAAAAGGTAAGTGGATAAAATTGTTGTACAAGCAATCCAAATAAGTGTCTATACACAGAAAAAACTAAATCCAAATTTAAAATAATAATCAGTTATGAGAGCTTGTGAAAATAGAGCAATGCCATTACAAAATAGCCCTGTACCTTATGTTTCGCATCGATTAGCATTTGCATGACTTTCAACACCACATATACTGCAGCTTCCGTTAAACTTTCATGAAAAGGCGCTGGAAATCTCCGGGCGGCGACATAAATAACGCATGAAACGGATCCGGGGGCGCGAGCGCGAAAGTTAAAAACTAGGTGAAGTTTTCGGCTTAAATTATGGATCATAACCCCAGGACGATGCATTATTAAACCGGGGCGCAAAGAGCTCTAAACCTATAATCTCCCGAACCCTTCCGTCTTCGCTTTATCTGCTTACAACTTGCAAAAGCCCGGATATCCCAAATCCTTTATTTTGGCACCTCGCTCGCGCTGCGCCGAACGCGGCGAATTGGGCTGAGCCGAAAGAATGACAAATCGATCGCGGAAAAGACTGATGGAAAATTCAGCCGCGCTCGCCGGGAGCAGGAGCAGCCATCCGTCACCGGAAAAATTCTAGGCATCCACGCAACTTTCGGATTTAACTTACAAATGGCCCGCGCCGCGCTCCGCGGCCGGATTAATCGCCGCCGTATAGCAATCAGCGAATCCGGATTTATTTAGGCATACATATCTCAGAACGCACGCTAGATCTGTTCGGAGGGCTGTTCGCCGGAATGGCTCCCATGGCGGTAGTTGTTTTGGTAATCCACGTTCTAGCCGCCTGTAAACTACTAAAACATGGGAGGCCGTGAATCTGAACGCTGCTCTTAGCACGTGTTAGCTATTTGTATCGCCGCGGCGTCCCTCTGTGCGTTCTTAAGTGCTGCCATTGTTTTTACTTTGGCACGTGCTTTGACGTTGATTTGCCACCTCTGCGACAGAAGAAAATTTATATTGTATTTTTCCTGTAAAAGCAGAGTGACAGAAGAGACCCGCCATAAACATTCCAAACTGGAAAAATTCAACGTCTCTAAGTGGGCTGCTCAATATCTATTGCGAAAAACTAACACAAACAAATGCTTAATGTCTTTTCAAAATATTCTCTCCACTGGTCAGTACATTGTTGCATACCTTGGAACCAATTTTCATGGCATTTTCCCATAACAAATCAGGTATCTCTAAAACATTTGTTTTGAACTCATCAACCGCCTCTTCCGGGCCGAAAATCGTTTCCACGCAGTTTGTTCTTCACGTGTGGAAAAAAAGAAATCGTTAGAGGCCAAACCAGGACTATACGGGTGATGACATCAATTCGACGATTTGAGTGCTCGTTGTTTGCGTCGATGTGTGTGAGTTTGCATTGTATGGTGGAAAATGATCGACGTTGGTTTTTCTTATTTTTTCAAAGACTTTTGAGAAACAAATAATTGTGTACCATTTAGAACGAACCGTGTTTTAATTCTATAAAACCACAATTGCAACATGCCCAGTTTTTCCAAGAAAAAAAACAGGTGACCATTTGCTTCAAAGTGTTTCGAGTGCGAACGACTTTTCTTGAGTTTGGTTCATCTTGGAAAGCCCATACAATTGACTGCTGTTTATTTTTGTGCTCATATGTATAAAGCCTAGGTTTTACACCTGTGACGATGTTGTAAACGGTTTTTAAAACACTGCGATTATATTTCTTCAAAATTTTCTTCGACTTTTTCAGGGATCGTTAACTTATGCGGGATCCAATGCGCATACAGCTTTTTCACGAGTGAATATTTATGCAATATCAAATGTATGCTAATCATACTAATGAACTTCACGATAAGTCACATGACAATGTTGCGTTATCAGTTCGCACACGGCATCGATATTTGCTGGCACCATAACCGATTCTCGACGGCCTTCTTTAAATTCATCCGCCAGCGATGAAATTTATTGAATCAACGATATATAGTGGCCCTGTATGACGCTTCAAGGCTAAAAGTCATAACAAGTGGATCGATTCATTGTTATTGAGATAGTCCACATTAAAAGTCATAAAAAATTATCGCACGAAAATGTTCACAAGTTCATTCCAATTTTTGACCAATATGACAAATGTTCTGAGAACGTATATAGCATACGCAGGATTGCCAATTCGCAATCGAGCAGCCCACGAACAACTAAGAAGCTTAGCAGCTGCGGATTTCAATTTAATTCACGTAAAATCTAATATAACAAAATCTACTCTGTTGGTTTTTGTAAAATAAATTTTCTTTAATAGACTACAAGTAACTTATACACTGAATTTATTTTTTCAACGTATGTCGCATGGTAGTCTTAATGGTTGTACTTATTACCATTTGTCATCTCTACGCCATATGATTTGAAGATGTTTAACATTAAGATCCAAGAATACTTTAATAAAACTAAATTGTAGTTAACCACCGGTTTAACTGCATTTTTGTTATCATGGTGCAAACTCAAACCACACCAAAACAATATCAGATCTTGCGACTGACCCCATATATGAATCAATTTGCGCTCACAAATATCCCCTGCAAATATTTTTGTTTGTCATGATTTTTGTTCAGAAAATTTGGTTATGCAAGTATGCGTATAGATTTTACGCAAAACGAAGGGACTTTTGGAGACTTAGTAACTTAGTTCCGTGTTATCGTCGGAAAAAGATCGAATTTGCAGTTGCCACCCAGATCTTGCCTATTATTTTAATCTTTCTATAGGTTTCAAAATTCTAGTTAGATTAGCAAGTAGAAATGGTTCAGTTATTATCCAAATTTAAGAAGGACGTGGTAAAATGTAAGATTAATTGCGCCTTAATCATTTTACCCCATTTCGTCTAATTTTGGTGCAGTACTTTTTTACAATTTACATTTTCATTAATCTCAAATCCTGCTCTTTTATTTATTATAAAGCAATATATTTTGACAGCTGTACATTTACAACGTTAAGAAAAGTGAAAGCACTTTTGAAGGTCCCTTTTTTATGTACATCTTTTACTTGGTTGATTTGGTAAAATAAAGTCATATACACATTAATAATTGACTCTTGTAAGACGATGTTGTCGATAAGCACATTTAATTATAACAAGCTTAAAGTAAAGAGTGCAGTCATTGCAGCAGCCATCATTAATATTATTATTGCCTTTTAACGCTGCAACCCACCTAATTCAATTTGCATTGCAACCATAAATTATTAAAAGCCCCTTGCATCACTGTGCACGCCTATTGCGTTTAAAAATTTTCCTTTTTATAAGTTTGGTTTTCTTTAGAACATCTTTTGTGTAGTGTATGCTGCAAAATATGGTGGTACAGTCATTTATTATATCTGTGAAAAGTTCTACTAAAACTCTAAATAAATTAAAACCACCGATAACTTATGCGCATGTTTTATGAAATTTGCCTTTACATTGCCCACAACAATATCATTTTAATACGGCCACTGCTATAGTGGGAAAATGTCTTCTATGGGGCTTCTAAATATCTTACCAGTAATTAGTATCAAACAAAAACACTAAACAAGAAACTGAAGTTAATTTGCGAAGATTTGCAACTTATACAATAAATCAATTCAAATGGCTATCGATTCATGGTTTGTTGTATATAAATGCACATGTAGTAAACCCGATATGTCTCAAAACTATTCAGCTAATGTTAATATAATGACAACAGATTGCGCGGCTGCCGATGAGAGTGGACTATAAAGACGACTTGACTAGTTGAGTCAGTTAAGAGTTAAATGTTGCTGACTGAACACTTGTAGTGTGTGACCCTCATATTTACGTAATAACTGAATAAATCTGAATCAAAAGTTATAAACATTGCGATGCAGAGACTATTCGGATGATTAAGGGAGACGTCTGGTTTTTTTGGGTAAAAATTGGCCGAATTTTATAATTTTTTTATAGAAATCTATTTTATTTAGAGATATGAGATTTCGTGCATTTGAAAAGATATATTAAGAGGCATCAAAAACAATTATTTTTTTAATTATATTATTCATTTCAACTCCACCAAGGAGCTCCGAAGTCGTCTCCTGAAAAACCGTGCGTTGTGCGGTATTTCTAAAACAGAAAAAAATCAAACGGCATCTTAAAGTAGACATATATATCCTGTCTGTATTCTGCAACCAAGTTGTCAAGGTTAGTAGAAAAGAAAGGGGATTTTGTTCAACAATCCTAAACGCAGAAAAGCATTGTTTGATTCAAGCCAGCCATCAACATCAGCTGCAAAAACGAATATTTATGGCAAGAAAGTGTTACTGCGTGTCTGGTGGGAATGGAAAAGAGTCATTTACTACAGGCTTCTGAAACCTGGTCAAACTTTTACAGCTACACATTACCAGGCCATGTTGATCAGTTCAAGTGATGCTCTAAATGAAAAAAGAGCATTTATGAGTTAAGAAAGGCGGAAAGTGATATTGCTGCATGACAATGTTCGTCTGCATACAGCAAAACCAACCTAGGAACTTATCTTCTCCTTAGGCATGCGGCGTATTTTTCAGATTTTGGCTCCTTCATATCGATGTGGTAATATTTGAAAGACCAGCGATTCACAAAAGTTGAAGACGTGCGAAAATGACTCGATGACTATTTTGCTTTGAAACCACCTAATTTTTATCGCGAAGGAATTCATTATCTACCCGATAAGTGGCAAAAGACCGTAGATGGTAATGGCAAATATTTCGGTTATTAATCTTTGTAACAAGTATCTTTTCAGTAAATTTGAATTTGATCACACAAAGCCGAGTTGCTACTTGCACACCTATTACAATTAAAAAGGATCTGAGATTGATAGTATGAAAACCAAAAGATGTGTCATAAATAACATTTGAAAGGGAAAAGATACCAGACGGTCAAGAGTTTAAGTATGAGTTAGTTATTTGTGATCTGTCATAGGTACTAGGAGGTAAGTGTTTTTCTACAACCGATGGAACCAAATATCGACCAATAACAAAACGTGTTAATTAATTTATTGCGTACAACTATTGGCACAACCCTCTGTAGCTGTAAATAATATTACACAAACCTAAAACTAATTTTAAAATTAACTGTAAATCTTTGCCAATTCTAGTTTGAGTTTACTCAAAAGCGTGTGGATTGTACACTGGACTAATGGAAATTGATTTTAGCGAAAATCAAAGATGTCTCCTTTGTAATGAAAGTAAAGTAAAAGTAGTTTACTTAGTTGTGAAATTAAAACTTCTAGATTTAATGCGGGACAAAGTATTACTTAAAGCAAAAAGCCATCTTGCCTTTATTAATAGGACAAAGGGGTGGATGCCATAAATAAGGTCAAATAGTTTAATCGCTATGGACTTACAATATCCTGGCAGACCAAATTTTAAATTTTATTGTTACGGGCAATAATGCTAGAGCATATTATATACAAATAGTAAAGAAATGTAGTAGTAGAAAAGTAGAACAACATACCATAATATTTGGTTTTGATATTTATTCGATGATGGCAATCTTTAATACCTTAGATAATTATTAGATTATAAACATGAGGGTAAACGATGATCGCACCAGAAAAGTTTTTAAATAGCGAGAGAAGGAAAGTAGTATAATTTCAAAAAGTAAATAGTTACAAATATTTGCACATAACTTTATAAGTAAGAATGAAGATAATAAGAAAGTCAATAAGATACTGACTAAGGGAGGCAATGAATATACATCTAAAACAATCAAACGCCCAAGAATACAGAATAATGGATAGGCTTTGATTTAGAACTAATATTAGAAACTCGGAAACGGGAATTATTTAAAAGAATATATGAGGAACTAAACTAAAAAGAAATATGAAAAACAAAACCAATCGGGAAAATATGGAAATGTACAAACATGTGAAGGTATTATTAGATTACTAAAAAGTAATAAAGTTCGTACGGAAAAATAAAGTCACCATCAAAAGGAAAAGGAGGAAACGAAACAAGCACTAAGGAAAGACCTTGATAAATGTTTAATTGAAAACTGGAGTAAACTTACAAGAAACAAGAAAAAATAAAAAGGCCATTAAAATTGTAGGCATTTAGTGGTCGTAATATTGGTTTTATATATAAATAACTTTTATAAATACCTTACACCTTAGGATAAATTTTATATTATTATATATTAGATTATATATATATGTAAAACGTAACATTTTATGAATTCTAGCAGTATGATTTTGATTGTTAACTAGATAAGACTTCTAGCCCCTTCTCAGTTACATAAGAGGAGAGCCTGAAGAGCAGAAGAACACTTTTCCCCCGCTATATTTAGAATCAGCGTGTCAAGTATCTTCTACGCACTTTGAATCTGCTCTTAAATCGAAACTCTAACCCTCACTTTACTGACGATCTCGATAGTCTACAACTTTTGAGTACCCTAAAGATAAGTTTCTGATTAGCAGAAATAAAATTCCAAGGGTTTCAGTTATGTCTGAATTAAACCCAGGGTTATCCGAAAGAGAATATTTTCAAAACTTTAATTATAAATAAACCATTGATTTATTAATATAATGAACAAAAGTTTAAATAATCAGCTGTTGCAATGGAAAAATTCAAGGTTCTGTTTGTTCTTATATTAATTTTTATTGCTGCACCACAATATTTATTAAAAGTGTATCTAAATTCTCGAACAAGTATCCGGCAATAATGTTGGACGCGACATCATACATAGAATTTTATTTTCAGATCCAAAATGCTACTTTAGAATAAAAATATAGTAGGTTAATATTATACAATGGTTCGAATCAATTAAGAAAATAACAGTATGGCTTCTTCTGACAGCAATATTTAAATATACTCTCCCCCCTAATGAAATATTAGAAAAAGTAGACTCATTGTCAGTAAGAGCCAACTTTGCTGTGTTTGGGAACAGACTACGTCAGTTTCTAGCTTGATTCGTAATGCATTTACAATTATTTTTTTACAGGTCCAAACAAATTCTCAAATAAATTAATATGGTGTGCGTTAGCTAAGTTTAGGCTGCAATAAACCATTTCTAGAATAATTTTGAGATTTAATTTAATGCCTTTGTCCTTAAAAAGCAC